>OY734943.1:11120890-13592214 GCA_963457585.1 Spergularia bocconei
CATCGGCAAATTTGGAGAGACAATTGACTGCTGCTGTGACTGATGGAAGGTCTCCTCTTACAAAAACCATTAAGTCATCAGCAAATATCAAGTGGGTGAGCCTGATTCTTGCACATTGGGGATGAAAAGAAAACTGATCATGGTTGGGCATGTCTCTAAGATATCTTGAAAGAATTTCCATAGCTAGGATGAAGATATAAGGAGAGAGTGGATCTCCCTGCCTAATTCCACTTTCACCCTTGAAAAATCCTTCATAGACTCCATTTACTTTCAGTGAGAACCATGTGGTGGTGATGCATGTGCTGATCCAGTCAATAAATCTAGCAGGGAAGTTGTAAGCAGCCAGCATACTTTTGATGAAGCTCCAATTCAGAGTGTCAAAGGCCTTTCTGATATCTACTTTTATGAGGCATCTTGGAGAAATTCTAGATTGTGCATATCCCTTAACCAGACTCTGAGAGAGCACAACATTGTCGAAAATGCTCCTGCCTGCAGCAAAAGCTGCCTGCTCTTCTCCAATAAGATGAGGGAGTGTTTCCTTTAATCTGTTAGCCAAAATCTTGCTGATTATTTTGTACAGGGTAGAACAACAGGCAATTGGCCTGAAATCAGCTACATTTGATGCATTGACTTTTTTAGGAATAAGGGTGACCATAGTAGCATTGACCTTTTTTGGTAAATGTAGATTGTCAAAGAAGTCCATTACAGCTAAAGTCACATCCTTCTCCACAAGATGCCAGGAGGTCTGAAAGAAACCTGCACTGAACCCATCTTGTCCAGGGCTTTTGTCTGGATTCATGCTGAACAAAGCCTCTTTTATTTCCTCCTTGGTGACTTGCTTGGTGAGTGTACTATGATAATCAGATTGTATGCAGTTCCCTTTCCTCACAAAGTCAATATCCAACTCTTCGACCCTAGCAGCATTTCCCAGCATGCTTTTATAAAAGGAAGTGAAAGCTTGAGCCACCTCTTCATGATTTCTACATTCCCTGCCATCTTTATCAGTAACTGCAGCAATCCCACTTTGATGTCTTCTTTCAGCAATTCTAGCATAAAGGAATCTTGTACTGCTATCAGAGAGGTTTATATGTGAAATTTTTGCTCTCTGTTTGAGCATACTGAATTCTGCTTGCTTGAATTTACAGAAATTCCTCTTAGCTTCATCAGTTTGTTTTTTCAAATCCATATTATCAGGATTCTTCTCCAACTGAATTTGCAAACTCTCCAGCTCATCTTTACACCTTACTACTCTGCCAGGTAAATTAGAGTAATTGTCTTTGTTCAGCTTGGTCAAGGCATATTTTGTATATTTGAGCTTGTCATAGAGTCTGTCTATTGGTCTACCAACACACTTCTTCCTCCAGGCTCCAGCAACAGTAGCTTCATAATCCTGATGGGATGTCCAACAGTTCAGAAACTTGAAGCTCTTCTTAATTTTCCTGCTTGCCATGATAGTAACAACAATAGGGGAGTGATCAGAGACTCCTTGTGGAAAGAAGTCTGCATAGGAGTCAGGAAATTGGTGCAGCCAATTTGAATTTATTAAAGCTCGATCTAATTTTGCCCATACACTGTCTTGTCCATCCTGGTTATTAGTCCAGGTGAGCTCACAACCTCTATATTTGAGATCATCCAAGACACAGCTGGTTAAGCAATTATTGAAGTCCTCCATGTCTCTCTGATTTGGAGAGTTCTTCCCCTTCCTTTCCTGAATGCTTCTGGTGACATTAAAATCTCCAAGCACAATCCACGGCAGAGTATTACTAGAACAGTTCAATAAATCATGCCATAAAACTCTTCTTTCATCAGTGTCATTGCTTGCATAAACTAGGGTTACCATAATCTCATTTCCAGAGAAGATATGGGTCACCTTGCAGTGAATCAATTGACTAGTCATCATCAGTATATCAACATTGACTATCATTGGGTCCCAAACAGCCCAAATTCTTCCATTATAGTGACAGCTATGATTAGTAACAATCTTCCATCTACTAAGCTTCCTTTGAATGATATTATCTGCTTTATTTTCTTTTACCCGAGTCTCTAATACACCCATTAAACTAACATTGTGCTTCAGCATGAGGTTTTTAACCTCCTGCTGTTTGAGGCTTTCATTGAAGCCTCTCACATTCCATGCAGCAATCAACATATAGGAGGAGGCTCAGGAGTGAACCTATCCCCTACAAAACTCTTCAAACCCATATCCAGATATTGCTCTCCTTTCTCTCCATCTATCAGCACAGAGAAACTATTGCTTAGAACTGTTGGAGTAATTCTTGCTTTCATAGTTGCTGCCTTTGCTGTAGATTTGTGCTTTCTGAAGCCCATGTCATCCATACTATACTTACTAGAGTCAGATGGAGACATTGGTGGAGTGAAATGATCGTGAGTGTTATCATCCACCACCACCTGGCTCTGCACACCATCAGTTGTCTGATCCTTCTTATGCTCTGAGACAAGCTCACCATGTACATCCTTAGGCTGTGCAGGCACTTGAGCCTTAGCCTTAGGTTTGTACACCATTGTAGACTTTGAGACAGGTTTAGACCTGTTCAGTTTACAATTCTGAGATGTATGTCCTAGCTTTCCACAAGTGCTGCAATAGTGTGGCACCCACTCGTAATTGACTTTCTGAACCAATTTGCCACAGTGAGGTGTGTTAATAGTAATCTCACAAGGAAGATCTTTTGAGACATCAACTTCAACAAGCAGTCTCGCAAAAGACAATCTGTCCTGGTTTGTTGTTGTATTATCTGCATATAGAGGCTTCCCCAGCTTGCTACCTATTTTGCTTAGAGCCTGTTCACTCCATAACCATGGGTCTAAGTCTGGTAGAAGTATCCACACAGGTACAGTAGTCATGCAGTCCAGTTCCAAAGAGATTTTTGGTGACCATGGCTTCAATATGAGAGGGTTACCACTTAACTTCCATGGTCCACCCTTAAGCACATTGTTCATCTCCATCTCTGAACCAAACCTGAATGTAAACCATCCCCTCCTGAAATACTTCACAGTAGGCTCACCCAGATTCTTCCAATATTTCGTGATAAACTCCTCTAATTCCTTTTGTTTAGGCTTAGCCCCAATAACATTCCCAATCAGGGTAAATTTCCATTTCTCCAGTTCACCCCTGATATCTCCTTCTTCTATGGTTATTTCTTCATCCTTATTACAAGAATCATCATAATGCAGACTCATTCCAACCCTAGATTTGTCAGTTACAACAGAGTTCCAGGGTTTTTTGACATTCTCAATAACAGGGTTTTCAGTCAATTTTGGAGCATCAACAATAACCTCAACATTTTCAGTCTTAGAACTACTAGAATGAGGAGCAGATGGTTTGAATTTACCTGCCTTTGCCATCGCCGAGTTGATGACATCGTTCACACTCACTGATTTTCGAGCGTCGTCGGCTAGCTGGGTTTGATTTATAAAATCAGTTTCTGCATGATCGGAGTTGAAATTAGTACCATTATCATCGTCTTGTTCTTGCGCATCTGTTGCTGTGTTTAGTTTTCTAGGTCTTCCTCTCTTCTTCTGGTTAGCCATGGAGAAGCAATTGCAGGAAGTGTCCGTACAATTACTCAGAGAAGCTCCCTTCCCATGACGTCATTGTGTCAGTACCTTGGTTGTTGTTGATGATATTTGGCAAGATTTCTCCAACTTGGTGCCTTAACTTTAGTGCTCCTCCTTTGAGTACACAAGTACCTATTCATATTGATTTGTTTAAGTTTTGAATCTCTTGTTTTAAGATGAATGCAATGAGTCCTATAGTGGCTGCTACATCTGTTTCTCTACCCTTTGTTCTTGGTTGATGTTATTGAGAAAGTAGGCTGGGATGTCTTGTACTTTTTCTGATGATAAGCTATATTGGTCTTATTTTTCAGTATGTAATTTTCCGGCGTGGGATTGGTCTTGATCGCACTACTGACTACTTCTTTATGGAAAAAGTGGATATGATGATCGGACGCCTATGGGCGAAGCTCTTAAGAGTGACTGGGTGAGCATAACTGCAGTCTTACACTGTTTGACTGTGTTTGCATATCTACAATAGAATTTTCTTATTTTATTTGGTAATTGACTAAAAGATAATGTTAGAAGGCAAAGGTATATGAAGTACTAAATTAACTATTTATTATGACCAGATTTGTACTTAAGTAATCTAGCATATTTTCTGCTGCTGTGGAGATGTGTTGAAAAATCGTTTTTATTTATTTATTTATTTTTATTTTTAAACTCTCTCTTCCCTGAATGAATTTTTGAAATCTCTTAAATTTTTGATACATATGACAAGTTGACAATAGGGAAAGCTTGGGTAAACCCATCTTATCGTGGGATGTGGAGTGAGTATCTATGGTTTGGCTGGATATTTGACTTAAAGGTTTAAAATTCCATCCCGGCCCCTTTAAAAAAAGCCTTCCTGATTTTACTGTGTCGCCTTCTTAAATTCTTAGGCAAGACACTAGACCTACTTCATTCTTCTGTAAACATAAATGTTTCAAAATCAGATATTCGATATTATGCGACTCTTTAGAGCGGGATGCTTATGATGAGTATAAAATGTTTGTTTGGCAGATTAGAAGGGGATAGTGGTTGTCAGTGAACTTTAAAAGAATCTTTATATGATTGTATTTCTTGAAATTTTATAAAAGTGTAGTCTACCAGCCAATGTACAGCCTCTTCCTATAATAAGAGGAGAAGTTGTATCTTGTACGAGGATGTGAGCGAACAGGGATGTTTTCTGGTTTATGGGTTGAAATGAATGAGGATTGTATCTGGATCTTGAAGTTGAAAGGAGAAACACAGATGGTTTTCTGATTGTGTCAAGCTCTGGAGTTTTGACTTAGTTGTTGCATATAGAGAAGGCTGTATGAGGAGTTTACGAGATAGGGCTGTGAAAGTTTAGTGAGAGCATATGCATGCAATCATGCATGTGCTTCCTGGGGTCACAGTTATGTTAAGTGTGAATTTTGGAGATTGCAAAGTTAAAATAACTAGTATGCAGCTATGAACAGCCAGCCTTTGCTAAGTGCATGATGAACTTAATTTCATCATGTTAGGTTCTTGAAGTAGGTTGATGACATTTAGATTACACATTGCATTATGGAATGAAATACAATGAGGAGGCAGAGTAGCTATTTTAGGGAGACTTTTACAAAATATGCAAGGAAGGCCTAAGATGGATCATATAGACTGATGGGTTTTCTTAGCTATTGTATATCTAAATAATCCCTATTTCCTAATAGTGTAATTGGATTCTAGTCTTCAAGGACGGTTGAGAAATATTGGTAGTAGGCCCAACCGACCACCATTGTAACACAAGCCAAATAATATGGGAATTCCCTCTCTCCGTTTGTAATGTCCTCATTTGGGTGTAAAAGGAAATAGCCTTAATACTATGGTGATTGGTGGAATCTCTTATATAAACATATAAGAAGATCCGTCATTTCCAATGTGGGACAGACGTATACTCCCTCCCAAACCACAGTGACACATACAAAGAAGGAAAGAGTAAGATAAAAGAAATTGGCATAGTAAGGAAAAAGGTAAAACATATAGAATGGGAGGGAGTATCACTTTTGGGAGTCAAATTATTGAAATAAGTAACAATTGTATTCTTAATGTATAAGTTTGCAATTTTGCATCTCTTGTTGCTCTTTTTCGCTTCCTTTTTGTCTGTCTTTGAACTCTTAAGGCCTTTTGTCAATTCACCCCCTCGTCCACCTAGTGATGGAGCCAAAGTTTACATTTAGTGGGTACTACCTAAATTTACGCCCTTGATGAAAGAAAAACCTTGAACAAATAAAGTTCATAAAATCTGCACACTTTTCTTGTTGAAGCAAGTTCATAAAAGGAGTTTATAGAAAAATTTAAAGCAACTTTTATAGCAAACTTAACTGTCTTTCAAATATTTGCATTAATTTAAGAACCAATGACAGAGACACAAAAACATAGTTTGACTTGTTTTATTATTTGTTTTGTACGTTTATTGAAATGAGTTGTTGACCAGCTCATTTAAACAAATTTCTGGAGTGACTGAGAGACGAAGTGCAACTGTTAGAAGAAAAAGTTGATAAGCTAGTTGTATCGTTTCTCTTTGGAACCTTGGAAAATATAGAGATGAGGAAGTTTAGTTTGTTATTAGGAGGCCTATACTGCCAAAGTCTATTTAATGGTGGAATCAAAGAACAGAGTTCAGCCAACTTGGGAAATTCTTCTCCAATAAGCTATTTTAATTAATATACGTATGTAGTTGTATTACACTATACTTCACGCCAAATGTATTCTTTGTTTGACAACCATCTGACAACAGATTACTACTTTGTATCATTTAGCAGGTGCAGCCAAACTGTAAAACCTAGAGAGATTTTGGTACAGAAATAGCCTTTAGGATCGGCAGGAGTTTAAGGGGGTTCATTTGCACTTACTCATTAGAGTATTGCTCCAGCCTTGCCTCCACCTCCACATGGAAGTTTACCAGGGACTCCGTGGTTTTGAATAGAATCTTCTTCTCACACTTAACTTATTGACTTCCTCGCCTTCATAACCAATACAACAGCAACATGATCCCAATGCCAAGACTCCCACCTATGGCATGTAAGGGGGTGCCTGCCCAACTCTACAATCTCTACCCTATTGGCCAGAAGTGTTCTGACCAGATCTGTGTCCTTTACTGCCTCCTCCACTACGATGGTGAAGACTCTACAGTTTTCCTCTCCTATTGCATATTGATGGGGGTAAATTTATAACAAGAGAGACGGGGAGGGGGGATTTTACTTCCAAATCTTTCTAACTTTGGGATTATTTGGTTTCTCCGTAGAGGGGAGAAATTGTTTTCCCCCCAATCTCTCCGCTCTCTTTCTCAACTACATGTCGGTCTAAATCGGTTTGCTTTATTTCAGTTGTTGATTCGGGTGTTATCATCCGAAGGTAACCCACTTGATTGCCCACCCTGCCAACTTAACAAAAGTAACAAGCATTAAATTACATACTCAAGGCAGGAATTCATCTATAACCAAACGTAAGAAAGTCTGGTAGGACTTGTTCCTAAGAGCACTGATCATCAAGATAGCATTGTTTTCCACTACACCATCCAAAAATCCACTATCTAGGCGACCTGATTGCAAACTTAATCACAGAGGCTTCTGCCATATGCCATATGCCATATGCGACATTCATCACCTTCTGCAACTGTCTCATCCTAAAGCTAGCAAATTCTGAAATAGTAAAATCCACCCCTTACTCTCCCAATGGCAACATCACAGTTTATCCTGGTAGCATTTGTTCTAGGCAGCCGCCAGACACTCACCTCATCCCCACTCTCATCCTTGATTCCAGTTTATTGCTTGAAGAAAACAGAAAGACATAGCTACTAATTAATTAATTATCGGGTCACATGGTCTTGCATGATCAATTAAAATCACCCTTGACGCAAGGTCTAGTGCTTGTAGAAAACAGTTAGACATGGCTTGTATTCATCACGCACACATGGTATTAGCTTGATCAATCAAATGTTCAGACTTGCATATTATCCTTAAATATTCTCCTATTACATATTCTGCGAATCCCACAGAAGAGTACGCAGCAGCTGCATCACCTGCATCCTTACCTCTCCAGTGCCCATGTAAAAGTTTTATGGAACCACCCACCTAGCACGACCGTGTGACTAGGAGTTCTTCAAGCCTTTCCCAAACTTGTAAAAGTCTAGGTTCATGATTTTCTTAAGTAAATTTGTGTAACAGAAAACCTTTGCAATGCAGCAAAGGGAGCGTCAGTTAGGCCTTTGTTTCACAGAAGTTAGATAGACTTTTGTGACATATTTATCTTGACTGTTAATATGGTGTCCTTGTGTTCAGTTTGCCTCGTTTCTTTACCTAATACTAATAATTACTGTGATGTGTTGGTCCTCTCTCGGACTGATATTTGCAGGATAGAGAAAGTTCGATCGATGTTTTCAAAGTCACGGCAACCATCTTTTAAAGATAAAAAGAAAGATGATGAGCTTAGGTCTGAGTCTGATCAGGATGATCTTGTTGTTGAACGAATCCGTATTCAGAACATGGAAATCAGGTTTGACCAATTTTCATATCTTGTATTCTTTCTTATTGGTATACTAGTTTGTTAACTCACTTAACTGTAATATGCCTTAGTTTTGGCTTATAATTTCTTTGGTTGGCTGATTTCAGATATAGTTTAAGCAATGGTGGAAAATTCTTGTGGGGCTGGTTTTGAATTTAATAACCCTTTGTTGTAACTGTTATCACTAGTTTGTTGTGATATTATGATCTGATACTGCAGATGATTTCAGAGGAGTATCTGGAATTTCACGGCAAAGTTTTATTGTAACCTGGAGATAGAGTCATAGGGTTTTAAAATGACATTATCCAGTTGGTGAACAATTAGATTGTAGAATAAGACTTTTAGATATGGTTAAATCTCCTAAGGGGGACCTTATGGTGAGTCATACTACGCACTGTAAGAAACAATTATATAGGGATCAGTCAAAACCATAAACTTAAATATTAAATAACTACATAGAAGAATTGTAAATTGTAAGATATCTAGACTGATAGGTATGTGGCTTTGAAGCATGACACTGTGTGGCTGGTGTGTTGACTTGTGGGTGGAGATGATTGTATGTAGCCAAGGACTGGAAATTTATTATAGTAATCCAGATAGGAGCAATCCTTTCGATTGACCTGGTTGAGGGTCTTGAAAGAGGAAGATCACCAATGAAGGGATTGAACTGTGAAGAGATTATTTTAATGCCTCTGCTGATATTACCAGTTCTTGAAGAAATACTTATTAACACTGTAACATTGCTGATCTCATATTAGGTACTATAGTGGATTGGGATGGAAGAGACAAACAGTGGTTTTGTCAAGGAGGGGGAGAGGGGTGTTTGGTTGACAGTGGGAGAAATTTGGTTTTTGTTTCCCTTATTTGCTAATGTTAATATTAGGGAAGGCTTTACATGATAATCTTTAATTATCTTTTGTAAAAGTAACAGACTTGTGTTTTAATATTGCTTGGTGGTGCAACAACTTGTGGGCAGTAACAAGCTATTGAGCTCAGGGTGACTACTTAGAGTTATGTGGAAGTCTCTTTCTGAGTCATGTTACAAAATCAACATCCTTTTCTGGTTTTTCAGTGAAAATAATACACCTCTGGTGATTTTTGAAAATCTTAACAGTATAATTGTTGGGCCTTGGCTTTTTTTTTTGTCTGAGCCTCTGGTTTGTGCCAATGCTGGACTGTAATTTCATTCTCTTGCTCTTAATAATAACGCACTTCGTTGACGTTCCCCCAGTTTCCGCAATCTGCTGAGGAAGATTACTATCCAGGAACCTACTTTTGACAGAATAATCGTTGTGTACAGGTAATTCCTTCCCGGAACATTGGTCTTTGGTAAAACTTTTCGGCTTTTGACATATTTGGATGACTAAATTGATACTGTGTTAATGTCTCTCTTGAACGAGTGATGAATTCGAGAGAGCTTTAATGGATTGTGAAATCATAGACTTAAACAGTGCACATTTATGTTTACTCTTTTGATTTCATGCATCAAATGCAGAGATGAACAAAGTTCTATGTAAGTGCATGAAGGTTTCGTGAGCCTTCAATTGCTAATATTAAATACATGGAGTAGAACTTTGTGTGGTTCTGAGTGGTCTTGCTTATAATTCACATTATATTCTTCCATTGGAGATAAGAGGGCTTTCTGTGAATTATGGGAAATATTTGGGAAAACATCAAAACTTGGTGTTTGTTCCTATGTTTTCGTTTCTCTACTGGCTTCTGGTGCACGAGTGGAGTTCAGACTGAACTTGTTTTCTGTCTTGAACTGTGAGTTTTATCATAGATAAAGTAGTGTGGTATAATTTTACAGGCGAGCTAGTCCAAAAGGAAAACAAGAGAGGGGTATATATGTGAAACATTTTAAAAATATTCCAATGGCGGATATGGAAATAGTTCTGGTGAGTACTCTCTCTCTCTCTCTCTCTCTCTCTCTCTCTCTCTCTGACCTTATGCACCATTACAAAAGTGTTTTCACTGTCTGCAAGCACGTACGCAACTTTGACCATCATATTGCTTTTCAGCCAGAGAAGAAAAACCCAGGTCTTACGCCGATGGACTGGGTCAAGTTCCTTGGATCCGCTATTGTTGGTCTGGTCAGTTGTTGATATCACATTCAAACCTGATGTTCCTTGTTATTCATCATATCTATGAGATGTTGATGAGAATTGTCTATTTGTAGGTTGCTATTGTAAGTTCGCTTGAGATTAAGGCTGATCTTTGGGTTGCCTTTGCTGTCGTTTCCACATTGATTGGTTATTGTGCAAAGACATATTTCGCGTATGTTATATTTGTTCATCCAGCCTCTTGTTCTGCTGTTATGTGCGCGGGCTCTAATAGTTTACTATTATATCTGCCATATGCGTTGTTGGGCATTTGGATTCACTTTATTCAAGTCTATTATGAAATAGTTTGGTTCTTCTTTTAACCCTGATGAGCCTCTATTTTCAGATTTCAACAAAACATGGCTGTATATCAGAACTTAGTAACTCAATCGATGTATGACAAACAACTTGATAGCGGAAAGGGAACTCTTCTACATTTGTGTGATGATGTGATTCAGCAAGAAGTAAGCCTGTGCTTCTCTTGTATTGGTGGGTCTTAATTAATTGTTTTTTTCTAACTGACTTGTTGCGCTGCAGGTTAAAGAAGTGATCATATCATACTTCATATTGATGGAACAGGGTAAATCCACCAGACAGGTATGAGGTGGTCCATAGTGAATTTAGCTTTCTGATTTCTCAAAATTGCAACTGGAAAAGCTTTTTTTTTTTTTTTTTTTTTTTAATACCGGTGGATCCTTCACAGAGCTGATCTTCTTGAGTTGTGTTGGCATGCTTTAGGATCTTGATCTACGTTGTGAGGAATTAATCAAGGAAGAGTTTGGTGAGAGCTGCGATTTCGAAGTGGATGATGCAGTCCGAAAACTAGAGAGGCTGGGCATTGTTACTAGGGTGAGTTCTTTTAACATAACAGCTAAGTTTGGTTTTCTTACCAGCTTTCAAGCTAGATTTGGTTTCTTACCAGCTTTCAGTAGAGTCTAAGCTCCATGCTTCATATATAGCTTAAAAGTAAAAGCAGGCATGCAGTTCGGTTCCAGGCTGAATGCAAGACGTGTCTGTGGTTCGAAAGAATGAGATAACAGAAACCTTTACATAATCCATAATTTTGTTTGTATTCCTGCGTTTATTTCCATTTGTATGGCGTAGTAATCTCGCTTTATGGTTGTGTATCATGGCCCATTATATGCAAGTTACTGGTCCAATACAAAGTACTCCCTATATTTTACTTGAAATTAAGATGTCTTTGATGTGATTCTCTGTCTGTTACCTACCTATATCTGATGCCTTGACAATGTGAACTATCAGGACTCAATCGGAAGATATTATACTGTTGGCCTGAAGCGAGCCAATGAAATTATTGGGATGACGACTGAGGAAATGGTTATGAAGGTGAGATCGGCAGTTAGTGGTAGTTGATTGCACATTGAGAGGGAAAACAGGAACTTTTTTTTTTTTGGGGTAAAGGCTTTGCTGGATTTGCTAGATTGCATTTGTGTAAATACTGCAAGTCACGCTTGTGCAACTGACCTGTTTTCCTCGGACGTTTGGGTTTTTAGCTTTTCTTATCATTTCTGGCTTCCAAAGCCGATGACCCTGTCCCCAGGGTTACCTTATAATTCTTTGATTTTCGATTCCATAGTTGGGTATGCACAATTGTTCAGTTGTTGCGTTTTATATTCTCTCGGTTCTAAAGAGATTGTCCTTGCCGTTCCTTGATGTGATTGTATAATGACATTAGTTTTCTGGGCAATGGTGTGCTATGGTTAAAGTAACCACAAATTGCCGTCTTTAGTTGGCCTGGGTTTTAGTCTATGGACAGCTTCTAACATAAACTGTGGTAATACCGTCTGATGCAACAATTGTTCAATTCCTAAACAATCCAGAATGTTGAGAGTAAAGTTTTTGTAATTCATGGTTGTTTAAGTTCTTAGTGACGCGTGATTTTCACGATAGGCTCTCATTTCTTGTTCGTAGTTGTTTAAGTTCTTAGTGACGCGTGATTTTTTCTTCTTAAGGGAAATTATGTCTCTAAACGGATTTTTACATCTTTGTCGAAAATCATGACTCCAACAGTTGCTCTTAATACTCGTGAGTTGATTGTTGATTTTAATGGTTTACTATATGGCTATGCAAGTTGTGGTTTGCATTTTTTCGGGTTGTATGTATTATCCTATGTTGAAATGTGGTCTTGCATAGTCGTACTTTTCAAGACTTAAATTATGCAAAGGTATACTGTACACCCGTCCTACATACGGAATAATGATATTTGTCTAATCCTACTTTTCAAACATTTTTCTTGAGAACGTGATATACTTTTTTGTAGACGCAAATAATGTCAATCTTTCGTCGTTAAGTGTCGATTGACCACATTCACTTTGTTAGCAGATTACAAAGTCCTGTCCTAATCGAAATTTGCAAAAAAAAAATTATTTTTTGCATACATTTTCCAAATATGTTGTCGTTTTTCAAAGGTTATGATCAAAGTCACCATTATTTGAGGTGACTATATTCGGTAACCGAAAAAACACGAATATTTTGCAAAACGGAATTGGTTTTGGGATCTCTGGCAATGTGGGTTAGGCGTTTCTAATCAATAAATGTCCCCGATTGGTTATAATAAAACCGGAAGTCTACGTCAGATTTTGATTATTGCCCTTGGATGAATTACAAATATCTAATGTTTTTTTATAATTTAAATAAATAAATTATAAAAAAAACTTGCTATATCAGTAGATTTTTAAAAAGTCAGTTGGGAGGTATAACGGATACAAATCGCGCCAGAAGCTGATAGCGCGTAAACAGAATGTTCTTATTTTCCAAAATCAGTACTATAAAAGATTAATCAAGCAACCCACTTTCCATAATTAAGTTCCTTCCTCCGCAATTCCGTTGCTCTAGTATCGTTCAATTTCCAACCAAACCCTAAAAATAAAATCCCCAATCTCTTGCAAATTGCAGAGTTGATTTCATCAAAATCTCAGAAAATAATTTCAATCATCAACTAGATTTCCTCGGTAACCCAGAAATTAATTTCCGATTCGATGAAGAACATGGCTCAATTGCTATCGTCTGTTTCCTCTGTCTTTGCCCCTTTGTGGAAGGGTAAGGCTAGCTGTTTCGGCGGGAAAAGGAGTAAACGAATGAAGAGCGTGAACAACAAGATTTCTTGTTCATTGAAGTCGGTTGTTGATGCCGCAAACCCTAGTGTTGGTGATGTTGGCTTAAAGAAAGCTCTTTCCTTTGATATCTATGTCAGAGAAAACACGCGTGATTTCGAAACAAGCCGTAAAATTCTCAGAAGGGTTGATGTTGCTGCAGTTGTTGCCGATGCTGTCCATAACAACGCAGAGAAAAAAGTTTCACCAAGTTCATCTCCTTCTGATTGTGGTAATTCTGACAGTAATTACGATGTTAAGTCAGTTTTACCCTTTGCTGTCAGTTCTAAAGACAGTACTTGCTTCCGAGTTACTCATGTTTCACCAAGTTCTGATTGCGGCAGTAAAATCGATGTGAAGTCAGGTGTATTTTCTGCTGTTACTTATAAAGGCAGTCCTGGTTCTCAGGCTCTTTCGGCAGATTACCTGGCTCTCCTCGAATGCATCCCACTGAGGATATACCGCCCTGATACAGATCTTCCAGTGAGTCCATCACAAGACGTTGAGTGGACAATGATGAAAATCCTGACTGCGAATGACTGCAACGCGCAGCACAGGCTTCTTGTGTGGAGGAAGCTGGTGGAGGATCATATTCTGCCTCATCTGGATGATGCCAGTCGACAGACTGTCAACACGGTTAATGGCCTCCGAATTGATGTCCTGGACTGTGATATGGACATTGAATTGGAACTGACACTGAAGAAGTGGCCGTCCACGCAGTGCTATGGATTGACAGATGATTGGAAGAGGGATTTTGCCGAGAGAAGAGGGCTGAACCTTGGAGATGAAATCGGACTTCGGTGGGATAAACAACATAACAGGCTACAGTTTACAGTCTTGAGGAGATCACCACTGACAGATTATTTAGCAAAGCTTAGAATTTAGATAGTTAGATGATTACTCACTTAAAATCTCTTGCATCTACTAGATCATACTGTACATTAGTATAGTTCTTTGTTCCTTGTAATTGTATAGTTCTTCTGTAGAAATGCGTCCTATTTTAATGGAACTCGATGTTTGATGCAATGATGCTCAAAGCCCGTTCTTCCTGGTCCATGAAACTCACGAGATCATCATCACCACTGAAGAATTATCTAAATGATTAATGTTTTTGCATCTTTTAATAATTTTTCTTAGAACAAACATAATGAAATGATTTAGTAACGTGCGTGTGTGTGATTTTGTGTGCCATCATTTCTAAAACTGTACTTCGTATGTTAGAGTTACAATCGCAAAGGCCTAGGCGGCTAGCTAGGCTTTATTGCATTTTCGGTTTAAAGACTTTTTATTAGCTTCAGTGTGCGTGTCAAGTTACCTAAACAGCATTGAGATGGACAAGTAACGCGGTAGTTTGGAAACTTATGGAGACGGAGACGCGGTTAAAATGGCATTACGAAACGAAACATATCAGGACTCAATCGGAAGATATTATACTGCTGGCCTGAAGCAAGCCAATGAAATTATTGAGATGACCACTGAGGAAATGGTTATGACAGTGAGATCGGAAGTTAGTGGTAGTTGATTGCACATTGAGAGGGAAAACAGGAACGTTTTTTTGTTTTGTTTTGGGTAAAGGCTTTGTTGGATTTGCAAGATTGTATTTGTGTAAATACTGTTTTCCTCTGACTTTTCGGTTTTCGGCTTTTCCCATCATTAACTGTATCTATTATCTATTTCTGACTTTCAAAGCCGATGGCCCTGTCCCCAGTGTTAGCCATATCATTCTTTGATGTCCAATTACATTTGTGTATGCTCAATTCAGTCAATTGTTCAGTAGTTGGTCACACTTAGCGTTTTATATGGACATTGAATTGGAACTGAATTGTCGTCAACACGATTAATGGGCCTCCGAATTGATGTCCTGGACTGTGATATGGACGTTGAATTTGAGCTGACACTGAAGAAGTGGCCGTCCACGCAGTGCTATGGATTGGCTGATGATTGGAAGAGGGATTTCGCCGAGAGAAGAGGGCTGAACCTTGGAAATGAAATCGGCCTTCGGTGGGATAAACAACATAACAGGCTACAGTTTACAGTCTTGAGGAGATCACCATTGACAGATTATCTAGCAAAGCTTAGATGATTTATGTCTTAAAATCTCTTGCATCTTATTAGATCATGTTGTAAGTTAGTATTAGTAATTTAGTGTTATCCGAAGTATTGTACAGATATATTTTGTAGAGTTGTTTTGTTGAATAAAGGCTTTGTTGGATTTGCTAGAATGCATTTGTGTAAATACTGACATACTGTAAGTCACGCTTGTGCAACAGACCTGTTTTCCTCTGACTTTTCGGTTTTCGGCTTTTCCCATCATTTTTGACTTTCAAAGCCGATGACCCTGTCCCCAGTGTTAACCATATCATTCTTTAATGTCCGATTGCATTTGTGTATGCTCAATTGTTCAGTAGTTGGTCACACTTATTAGCGTTTTATATTCTCTCGGTTCTAAAGAGATTGTCCTTTCCGTCTCTTGGTGTCAAAGTGACCACAAATTATTGTCTTCAGTTGAGTTTTAGTCAATGGACGGACAGCAGATTCTAACATAAATTGTGGTAATACCGTCTGATGGAGCAATTGTTCAATTCCTAGCCAATGCACAATGTTGAGAGTAAAATTCTAGTAATTCAACAATCAACTGCCTCTTTCTTTGGCTACTTTTCCTAAAGAAACCAAGTAAACGAAAACTCGCTTATTAGGTCTATCATTAACCTGCAAATTCTTTATGATAGGCTCCCATTTCTTGCTCATAGTTGTTTAAGTTCTTAGTAACTCTTGATTTTTCTTCTTAAGAAAAAATTTCTCATCTCTAAATGGATTTCTTTCATCTATATTGACAATTCGGCCTTTTAATGAGTTTGTTCTTAATTCTCGATAGTTTATTTTAATGGTTTACTATATGGCTATACAAGTTATGGTTCGCATTTTTCGGGTTATATGTAACTATCTTAATTTATGTTATGTCTTCTTTACGGAGTAATAAATGTTTTTTAATCCTACCTTTCAGATACGGATATATTTCTTAAGAACATGATATACATTCTACTCGAGGCAACTAATGTCAAACTTTTGTCGTTAAATCGATTGACCACTATCATATCAGCAGTAGATTACAAAGACCTGTCCTACTGAAATCTGCTTAAAATTCCATATTTTTAATACATTTTACAAATATATTGCCGTCTCTCAAAGTTTATGTTCGATTGTTCGAAGTCACCATAATTTGAGGTGACGATATTCGTTAACTGAAAAATTAAGAATATTTTGCAAACACGGGATTGTTTTTGGGATCTCTAACGTGGGTTAGACTTTTCTTATCTAGAAATGTCGCCGATTAATTATTATAAAACCAATGGGTCACGTCGGAATTTTGATTTTTGCTATTGGAAAAACATATCTTAAGCAATATTGTGGGAAAACACTATCGAATTCTACAATGTTTTATTCTAGCTTTTATTTTTAATTTAAATAAATAAATCATAGAAAAAATGCTTTACCAGTAGATTTAAAAAAATCAGTTGGGAGTAATAACGGATACAAATCGCGCCAAGAGGCCAGCTGATAGCGCGTAAACTGAATGTTCTTATTTTCCAAAATCAGTACTATAAAACACTCATCAAGCAACCCACTTTCCATAATTAAGTTTCTTCCTCCACGATTTCGATTACTCTTCATAAGCATTTCGGCGAATTTTGAAGCAATCAGATTATTTGCAATTCAGATTTCATTCTTTCTAATTAATTCAATTTAGGGTTCGTTACTTCTAAATTCCGTTGCTCTAGAACCGTTCAATTTCCCTCCAAACCCTAGAAATAAAATCCCCAATCTATTGCAAATTGCAAAGTTGGTTTAATCGAAAAACCAGAAATTAATTTTCGATTCGATGAAGAACATGGCTCAATTGCTGTCGTCAGTATCCTCTGTCTTTGCCCCTTTGTGGAAGGGTAAGGCTAGCTGTTTGGGCCGGAAAAGGAGTAAACCAATGAAGAGCGTGAACAACAAGATTTCTTGTTCCCTGAAGACGGTTGTTGATGCCGCAAACCCTAGTGTTGGTGATGTGGGCTTAAAGAAAGCTCTCTCCTTTGATATCTATGTCAGAGAAAACACGCGTGATTTTGAAACAAACCCAAAAATTCTCAGAAGGGTTGATGTTGCGAAAGTTTTACCAAATTCATCTCTTTCCGATTGTGGTAATTCTAACAGTAATTCCGATGTTAAGTCAGTTTTACCCTTTGCTGTCAGTTCTAAAGGCACTACCTGCTTCCGAGTTAATGATGTTTCACCGATTTCCTCGTCCTCTGATTGCGACTGTAAAATCGATGTGAAGTCATCAGGTGTATCCTCTGCTGTTGCTTATAAACGCAGTCCTGGTTCTGAAGCTCTTTCGGCAAATTACCTCGCTCTCCTCGAATGCATCCCACTGAGGATATACCGCCCTGATACAGATCTTCCAGTGAGTCCATCACAAGATGTTGAGTGGACAATGATGAAAATCCTGACTGCGAATGACTGCAACGCGCAGCAGAGGCTTCTTGTGTGGAAGAAGCTGGTGGAGGATCATATTCTGCCTCATCTCGACGATGCCAATCGACAGGTCGTCGTCAACACAGTCAATGGCCTCCGAATTGATGTTCTGGACTGTGATATGGACGTTGAATTGGAGCTGACACTGAAGAAGTGGCCGTCCACGCAGTGCTATGGTCTGACAAATGATTGGAAGAGGGATTTCGCCGAGAGAAGAGGGCTGAACCTTGGAGATGAAATCGGACTTCGGTGGGATAAACAACATAGCAGGCTACAGTTTACAGTCTTAAGGAGATCACCACTGACAGATTATTTAGCAAAGCTTAGATGATGTATGTCTTAAAATTTTGTACATACGTTAGTATAATTCTTTGTTCCTTGTATTTGTGTCGTTCTTCTGTAGACCTGTGATATAGGAAGTATGTATTTTGTTGTTCTTGTAAAATGACTCTTTGGTACACAAATTCAACCAAGTCTATTCCGAAAAATTGTTCCATCAATTTTTGCTTTGATTCTTTTTTTGTTCGGAAAACAAATCTTAGGAGTTAGGAGTGAACTCCGTATTTAGCACAAGTATCGTTTAAATTATGGTTTCATAAAAGATATTCAAAAGTGTAGGCCATCGCTAGTTTTGAGCTTTTACAATATTGGTTTAACGAAAAAATCTCGATCGAACTTACTATTCGGTAACTTTTGGGAACATGAAATTGAATTGAAAATCAATACTCGATTTTAGGGTTTGAAATCATGATATTCAATTGCACTTCCAGTTCCATAATCATGTTTGGCCACCGTGCAAACCCTAACGATGATCACCTCCTTCTCATCGATCGAGCCACCCCCGCTAGGGGCGGACCCAGGAATTCCGGCTCGTGGGGGCAAAATAATCCAACCTAATATTTCAAATAGCAAAATAACCGTCATTGTTACACAAGGTCAATCATAAAAACAAACGAAACAAAAAAAACACATCTTAAGAAGAAAATTACAATTGACTCATCGATCAATAATAAGAAATTGGGGATTTTGGGCTAGAAAATTACTTTGAAATTGTTTTGTTTGTTTTTTTGTGGGCCTTCTGCCAGGCTAAAAGGGCCTGAGTTTCAAGATTTATACAATCTACAGCGTAGAAATATCAATTAGCTCTCTTTAACCCAGTGGTAAAAATACATTACAATTTATAAATGAGAGGTCATGTGTTCAATTAGCTCACGTGGGGGCAGTTGTCCCCCTCTGCCCCCACGTAAATCCGCCCCTGACCCCGCCCCCATCACTTCCACCACCACTTCCGCATGCAATAACCAACCAACCTGCCGAAGTCCAACAAAAAAAGGCAAGCGAATTGCAAAATGAAGGGAAGAGAAGAGTGGAGCTCCCTCCCCGTGGTCAGATGTGGTGATCGCAGTGGGGACTGGACGGCAAGTCGTTGGATGAGGGGGTGAGATGAGAGAGAGAATATGTAGAAATGAATGCTCGAAAGCTCGAAGGTGATAGGTGACCACCAACGGAGGTGGTGGTAGATGGCTAACGCCAATGTCTGCGGTGGCGAAATCAAGGCAGCCGCTGAGAATGTTGGAAGGAGATCTAGAGCGAGTGAAGGGGGTCAACGGAGGGGAGAGAGAACAGAGCATGGTAGAGTTACTGACGGCGTTAGTTGTCGACGGCGAGGAGGCGGTGATGCCTACGACAAAGAGGCGGATAATGGACGGTAGTAGGCCTAGATACTTGTTGACTGTGATGGTGGCCATGGATGACGAGTTTGTAACACCCCGTATTTTTGAGGAATTGTTTACTAAGGGTGTTACTCTTTTAATCAAGTGTCGGAGATTAAAATTGGGTTTTATTATAAGACATGAGATTTTATTTGAGGGTTTATAGGGTTTTGCAAATTAGGAAAAAAAAAGAGAAAACAAGGTTAATTAATTATCTAGCTACCAAATGACCATTTTGCCCTCCATTTTTTATACTAAACCTAAATAATACCTAAACCCTTTTTAAGCCCCTTATTATCATCATACGTATATCATCACCTTCGTGACCATATCATCATCGTCCGCCATGATCAGGTAGCCGCCCACCATCGTCTTCTCGCCACACCCGATTCCTTGGTCCGTTATTGACGAAATTTATATCATTGTACTCCTCTCTTCCTCCTCTACATAAAGGTATAAGTTTTATTCCATATGATAAAGTTTTTACGATGTCGATATTTATGATTATATGTTTATACGTTTGGATTTGAAGGAATTCAATGTTCTAATTAGTAAATCATTGATTAGTATCGTTGTTGGGTGGATCATAATTGTTTTAAGCATGATTAGGGGTTGAGCGAGTCGTTAGGGTGTTGTTGATGGTGTTGTCGTTGCTGGGCGTTGTTGTCGTCGCCCTTGTTGTCGTTGTTGGGTTGTTTTAGGGCCCTGAGTCGTAGGTGTGGCCGTGTGTGAATATTGGCCGTGGTTGTGCTTTTGTTATTTTGGGCGCGGCAATTGTTGTGTGATGATTTGTGCTGTGCTACGTAGCTATGCTTGTGTTGGTGTTGGCATTAGTGCAGCATTCTTGAGGCATTGTTGTTGCATTATCAGTATAATCGAGGTTGGGGCTAAGTGGCTGTGGTTGGACATCACTTTAGCCTTTAAAGTGTTATAGTTATTGGGTTTGTCGAAGAAGTGGTCAAACGTGGCTAATGGATGTTAGTTTGTGCGCGTAAGTTGGAGTTTAGGTGTTATTAGCTCTTTGGTGAAGTTATTTAAATTATTAACTTTGGTTATTGTTTACCAATTTGGTAATAGATTATGGGTTAAAGGAAGTTCGATAGTCGACCTTGAGAAAGTTAATTAAGGAGAAGTGTATCATTTGAGGTAAGAACGTTGACCCTCTAAGACTTGAGCATGTTTGTATTGTTCAAATTCATGATCCTTGTCGTTCGTTCATCTCTTATTGCCTACTCATTGTTATTCGCTCATAAATCTTGAGATTCACACTTCAGATGTATACTATCTTGTGTGGCTATGCCACCCCCTTGTTGTTGATTCTATATCGTTGTTCCGGCTACGACCGTTTATATATCGAAAAGCGCAAGCACAAATAATGTACTCAAATGACAAACCGAAAGTGTATCGAAAGAACAAAATGATAAATGAAACCCATCTAGAGGGACGGACATAGGAGCCGTCACCACATCACGTGGATGTGTTTGAACCTCTGATCAAGGTTGTATTGTGGGTCGGAGATCAGCTACCGAACCCCCTAATAGACTTCCTCCTAGAGGTGGTTTCGTCCTACCGGCCCTCTAGTGAGGGGTGTGCACACTCGAGTCATTAGGTTGCGTTACTATGTAACTCTAGATGTGGTAGTCTTGGGGTAGGACCCTTGGCTCGTTTAGGGACCTCGCGGAGGCCCTCGAATAATATACAAATTAATAAGAACTCAAAGGAAGAGATTAATCGAGCTCAAGCCTTCTTCGGCCGTTTTGTACAGTTTCTGAACTGTGCACGAGCCGTGCACGAGCAGTGCACGAGTCGTGCCCAGTGTTTCGTTGTCTTTGTTGCTTGGCGTAGTTTGCTCAGTTATTTGTAGCTACGCGCCATTTTGAGGCGCGTATCTTATTTCCTTTTATTGCTCTTACTTCTTACTCGGCCTGTGCTGACGTTCTGTTTTCTGGTTTGTTCCCTACCTTATTTCTGGGGCCTACGTCATTCTCGATGGCGTAGTTGACAGGTCTTGAAGTGGTTGCTTGCTAATGGGGATGTCGTGCATGCTGGGGGACAGTTTTCGTATGAGTTGTATTTGGATTTAAGTTTTGAGAACTGTAGTTCGACAATTTAAGTCTTCCGCTGTCTTTTTCTTTGATTTGATTATTTATTATGTTGTAAATTGGATATTAATAGCCTTGCAATTGACTTGGTAGTCAATCGCGGCATAACAATCCTAAATAAAGTTGTTTTTGTCATTAGTAAAAATTAGGGTTGTTACAGTTGGTATCAGAGCCATAGGTTCTGATTCGTCGAGTCTACGAAAAGTTTTTAAAACAAATTTCAAAAAATTTCTAAAATGGGGCTGTAGACACCAAATTTTGTCTCACCTGTTTTATTTTAATTTTTATTAATCCATTTATATTTTCTAATTCTAATTCTATTTCTAATTCAATTTCATTCCATTCATTTCTATTCTCCCATTTCTACTCGTTTATTTGCAAATAAAACGATTTCTCAACAATTTCAATTCCACCATTTTTTTTTTTTATTATTTATATAAATTTAGAAAATCATGTAAATAATATTAATAATATTGAATTTATTCATTTTTTATTCTAATTTCATTATTTATTTGATTTAATTCACCCGGTTTCCATTTTTGCGCAAACCGAGGTAAATTTGCCCGAGATGAGCCAAACTCGATTCCAATTTTTTTACTACTAAACCACATAGGCAATGACATCATTTTTTACATGTCATGCCCATGTCACTCACATTTACACTAACAAGATGCTAACAATATGCTAACTATTTGATTTTTGATTAAAATTTGAAATGGTGACTCATTGATTCTCTCCCTTCCTTACAAGAGCAAAATGACAAATTTTTTTGGTGTGTTGGCATGGTTTTGGCCGGCCAAGTGAGGCTTAATGAGCAAGTTTTTTTTTTTTTTTGTGTTTGCTTAATTTAATGAGATATTTATCTCTCACATTCACTCACATTCACTCATTTTTACTCTCCTTTTGATACTTAAGCAAACCCTAATTCACACACCCACACACACATTCTTTACTCAAAAACAAAACAAAAAAAAGAGAGAGAGAGCAAGAGAGAGAGCCGGCCAAAGAGAGAGAGAGAAGAAGAGTATTTGTTCATTGCATTTACTCCTACTTTCATTCATTTTCTCTTATTTACTTCCACATCAAGCCTCCACTTTAATTCTAATTCAATCTAATAAATGAATAGCATTAGTATCACTTAGATTATAACTAAATAAAATCAATCTCATCTAAATTAAAATCTTTTTAATACCTTAGCATTGGTGGATTTGCAACCATTGATCTCAAAAGGTAGTATTTCTTCTTCCCTTCTTCTTTTTATTGTAATTTCATTTCATTTATTTTATCTCAAATACCTTACTAACGTTTTTCTTTGTTGAGCCTTGGTCGGTAACGATGAAATACGTGTTTATTGAGCCGTATGGATTCGTAAGCTTGCCTCTAGGGCCTTTTGTGGCCGTTCCCTTTACTGAGGGGAACATTAGATGAGAGAGTTTTAGGAGTGGAGTGCCCATTGGTGTGTTTTTCTTATTACTAATGTTTTATTGACCTTTTGTGGTGATTTGATATTTTTCACAAATTTTTCTACATTTATTTCCATGTACAAAAACTATCTACAACTCAATCCGATTTTTTGTTCTTTGAAAACTGTTTTTCAGTCTGATTTCCAAAATCCGTATAAAATCTTCCCTTTTGTTAAAATTCCTGATTTTATAAAGAACTCTTCTTTGGGGTCTTAAATGCAACTCTGAAAAATTTCAGATCCAAACTCAAACCAGATTATTTATGATGATTTTTGCAATAAAATGACTCAAAACTGGTCCTTGCTCCGACCAGCTGTATTCAACGAGGTTTTCCGAGTTGAAAACGACATTTTCTGAGTATGTCTCCTTCATAAAAGTTGAAGATCAGACTCTCAAGTTTCCAGAAAGCTAAGGTTCAAAATTTTGTCATGTCTCTATCAACAGCTATTATTTTTCGAAAACAGATCCTGTTTTGCTCAGAAATCCGAATTTCAACCTTAAATTTGTTTTGTGAGTAAATGAACTTTTGGGGTCATGAAAAAATTCATGTGTGATCCCAAGATGTTCATGAACCCACCTTCAACCCAGAAAAATTTGAAGATTTGATTTGATCTTTCAAACCATTCGATTTCCATCAATTTTCTGTTTTTGGGGTTGAAAATGACAAGTTTTTCACCCAATTTAATTGTCATAACTAATTAAATGGTTAGACTTAATAGGGAGTCTAATTAGTCCACCTCATTGAGATGTCAAAATGTTAAAATCGATTTTGACTTAATTAGGAGTCTACTCAACCCGATTTATAAAAACAATTAGACTTAATAGGAAGTTTAATTGATCAATCCATTTGTTTGATGACTTTAAAACACTTTCAAAGAAGTCTAGGTGAATCTAAGTCAAGTCTACATAAGTTGAGTCCACCTAAGTCAAGTCAATCGAGGTCAAGTCAATGAAAGTCAACCGTCGTCTAAAACCAATTCAATTACAACCAAGTCTACTAAAATCCAACTAATTATTCAAAATCCACCCAAATACAACCAAGTCTACCAAAGTCTACTAAAATCCAACCAATTACTCAAAGTCAACCAAAGTCAACCAAAAGTCAACCAAAGTCAACCAAAAGTCAACCAAAGTCAACTAAAGTCAACTAAAGTCAACTAAAGTCAAACACGTCTATCCAAGCCTACCAATGCCAAATGTCTACCCAAATCTACCAATGTCAATGTCTACCCAAGTCAAACCCAAATCTACCTAAAAGTCGTCTAAAGTCAACTTTGCAAATAGGTGCAAGTCAACCGAAGTCAACCCGAGTCAATTAAAGTCAATAAGGACTAAAATCGACCCCCTTATGTAAATAATGTAATTAATAAAACCAAAAAACCCCTAAAAATGTTTTCTTATTTGTTTTCAAACGTCTTTTTCTTAGTTTTCCTAATTAAAATCGTTTTCTCCATTTTCGTCAACGTTTTAAGAAATTCATTTCTTTTTCCAAAACTTTTTGTACATGGAAGTAAATAAGCTTTCTTTGATGTGTTTTGCATGTAAAGTTTTCTTCCCGTTCTTGTATGGACTTTGGACGGGGCCCTACCCCAACACTAGGCAAGGATTGCCAATTCGCTTATGCGCGATCATGAGGTCGATCTACATTCACCTCTACCATCTATTCCACCAACGCCCCAGTGGAACACCACTTGATCGAACATAATCGAATCGGCGATTTATTTTCCTTATATTGTTGTAGGGCCTACACGGGCAGCTCTATCGATACGGCCAATTCCACCGAGCCCTAAACACCTAACCCAATCCATTTTCCATTAAATCTCCCCGCGAGAGTCAATTCAACCTTAGTCAAACTATTGAGAGGTCTAATCTTTAAACTCGCCTTAGAGAGGTCGAGTCATCCACTTTAAGACCTCGTTCAGGAGGCATGCCTGGTTCAGGAGGCATGGTGATCATGGCGATCGCCGTCTCGATGAGAGACACATAGATGCAAGCGGAATATACCTTGCTCTATTCTACGTGGATCGACTTGACTCTAAAGTGAGTCATCTATAAAGTCTCTCAATAGTACGACTTTGAATGAAACGACTTTCTACCACTTCCAAGCGAAGTAAAACCCATCTCTAGCCCCACATTGGTGATATCCCCAGTGGAATCAACCCGATCATTTCCCCAGTGGAATGATATCTACCATGTGGATTCATCCATCCACCCTCGCGGATATTAGCCGCTACCCCCCAGTGGAAAAGGCCGTTGTCGTGGGGCTGCCCGTCAGAACTACGTAGGGTTTTGATCCTCGAGTGGATTCCAATCCCACGATGAAAGGTACGTAGGGCAACTTTGGTGCTCAAACCCCCCAAGTCCGTACCCAAAAGACTCGGGAAATCTTTTGTAAATTCTTTTTCTAAACTCTTGCATGTGAATGACAATGTGAATATATATGCTTTTCTATTTCTACTTGTTTATATGGATCTTAACGTAATCAATTCACCGAGAATCTTTAGAAGGATATGATGTATTAGTAAGTGCCCGCCCTTATGACGGAAGGGGAGACGAGTTCCAAATGTTCGCACCCCTTAACTAAGGCCCCGAACCTTTTTTCTCTATTTCGCAGACCAGTTTTCCAAACCGTTTGGTAAATATAATAAAACGGAATTTTGCCTTAGGGCGTATGGAGTCATTTTTGGTTTTAGAGAGGTTTTCCGTAAAATTCTTTCATTTGTTTTCGAACTTGTGCTTTTTAAACTTGTTTCGAAACCCTTCCTTGTCGGGGTAAAGACAGGGTGGCGACTCTGAGTTTTCAACGATCCAACTTCGGTTAGTTCAATAACCATTCAAAACTCAAACCATTTTTTGCGGGCGCCGCAGTCTGGCGACTCTGCTGGGGAGATTTAATTTTTTTTATTTTTTTTTTATACAAAAAAAAATAAACTAAATTCCTTTTGAGGCCTTGACCTGAAAGTACATCATTTCCTTCTTTAGAATCAATGACGTGTATTGGTTGCGTAGATCCATCGCTTTTGTATATTCTTGCTCTAGCATGTATATATGTGAAATTACGTGTGTTTGGGAATGCCTGTTTGAATCCCCGGTCCGCACACACTGCACAGTGATGTTGTTCTCTAGAAAAACCAAACTTAGGCCTGGCACCTATCCTTACTGAGGACGGGTCAGGAATAGAAGAAAAGATTATAAAATACTTAAGAACGTAAACTTGTATCCGCGACTTATTGAGGACCGGCTATGCAAGAGCGTTCAACCCTCGGAGGGCACAATGGAGTGCGCCGAGGTCACTTGAAGAAAAATTATACCTTAATCAACCACCCTGAGTCTGAGCGTAGGACACATGGACCAACGCATGCTTGAATAGCGTTGTTACTACGTCTACATACATAGTCTTTCTTTTGATTTGTCGAGTCTGTCTCACGAGTCTTGTCGTCTAACATAAGTGTCAAAACTTTTCAATCGTTTTCAAAATTCATCAATTTTGTGTAAATACACACATTTTCTTCTTTTGTAAAAAGATTTTTGTTTTAAAGAAAGTTTTGAAATGACTTTTCTTTCTTCAATACATAATCAAATGTTTTTCAAACCTAACTAACCACATCTGTATTCTTTTTTTTTGAAAATTGTAAATAGAACTCTCAAAAGTTTTTCGAAAATGAAAATGGGGTTTTTTAATTGTAAATACCTTCAAATTCATTTCTTTTGTAAATAAACTATTTTTTACAATCAAATCCAACCTCCACTATTTTTCTTTTGCAAAAAGAAAATTCTTTTTCCATTCCAATAAAACCTCTCTCGTTTTCAAACCGAGAAATTCAAAAATCAACAAAAATTCAAAGAGAAAGAAAAATCAAACTTCAAAACAAATGTTTTCAAAATTCAAAACGAGACAATGGTGTCTACTCAAACCCTCAACGATCTAACCAAATCTACTTCAACCAATCAAACGAGATAATAGGGTCTCCGTTTTTCAAAAGATAAAAGGGTCTTTTCGAAATCTACCTTTTTCGTAGTTCACTTCCGAACTACGTCGCCCTGATTCCCGAAAGGGATACGTAGGCAGTCCTCATGGATGCGGGCACTACCCCTCAAACCTTGTCGATATACACGAGTCTGCTAATTTTGTGAATATAATCAACCTTGTACAAAGTTTTGTAAATATACACAAACTTTCTTTTTCTACCTTTGTAAATATCACAACTATTTTCCAAATACCAAAGTTTTTGAACTTGTAAATTTCAACATCAAAAAAAAAAACTATCAATCCAAAGATTAATAAAGGAATTCTCCCGAAACACACTTGTAAATAAGTTTTGTCGTTTCATCTCCCGCTATCAATAAAATTACGTTTCTCCCACGACCATTACTAAACCGCTTCTTTTCCTCAATTTGTAGGTCAACCCTTTGGCTTCGATCCGGGTCTAGATTAGTTCGAGCACCTACTTGTGAGTCACCAAAACCACCATCTGAAATGGCTGATGCTCAAGGGAGCAACGACAATGACAACCGGATTAACCCCCACTCCGATGCTATGAGCGAGTTGAAAGTGATGATGCAAACCATACTGGACCGTCAGGACACGGTCGAGCAAACCATTCTCAATATGCAACGTGATCACATCCTGAGGCCACCTGTCCCTTCCGAGATCGGAATACCCTTCAACTTAGGACCTCCCTCCGAGCACCAAGAGGTAGTGCCGAATAGGTTAGGGGATGAGATAAACAAGTTGAAAGACGTCTTGAAGGGTATGACCCAAGCTGAACCCTGGTTGGACATCCATGGATTAACGCTATTCCCCAAGGCTCACCTGCCCGAGGGATTCCGCAGCCCAAGTATCTCCAAGTTTAACGGAACCGGCAGCCCTACCAACTTCCTCAAATTGTATGCCGGGACCATGAGTTTACTGAAGTTAGACGAGCCGCTGATGGCTCAAATGTTTCAACAATATCTTGAGGGTGCGGCTTTGAATTGGTTTCTAGGCCTAGAGAATAGCAAGAAGTCTACTTGGTCCGATATTGTACGGGAATTCACTAACCAATATAAGTACAATGAGGAAATCGACATCACCCGAAGAGACTTGGAGACCACCTCCCAGAATTTCAATGAGACCTTCTCCGCTTTCATCACTAGGTGGAGATCTAAGGCCGCTCAAATGGTTAATAGGCCTGGGGAAGAGGAGCAAATCCAGATGGTAATCAAGAACCTCTTACCGGCTTATAGGGAGCACATGGGCTTTCAATACTTTTCATCCTTTAAGGCTTTGATAGCAACCGGGTCGTTGGTAGAGGATGCCATTAAGAAAGGTGAAATCAAGAAGACTGGATCTAACTCCAACACTAATCAAGGTCCCTATAGGTTTGGTTCCAAAAAGCCTGTAGCAAATGAGGGAGGTACCTCGGAACAGTACACGGGAGTGAATGCTGTGACGTCCAGCATTTTCTTTCAAACAAGACAGAGAAGAGAGTTTGTCCCAATCCACATGAGCTACACCCAAGCTTTTTCAAAACTGACAAAAGCCAATCTGATCAAACCTCTGACTCCTGAGCCACCTCCAAAGAACCCTTACCCTGGCTACAACCCAAATGAACATTGCAATTTCCATCAAGGTCCTGGTCACGATACAGAAAATTGTGGAGCATTGAAGCACACAATTCAAGACCTTATCGACCAAGGAAAACTTGTGGTCAACCGAAATGACAATCCTGGCATCACAAAAAACCCGCTACCAAACCACAAAGAGACAATCTCAATCAATGCAATTTCAGTGGTACCCTTGGAAGAAGATCCCATTGAGCAAATTTCCTACTTTAAGCCCTACTTCGACGAGACGATTCTGAATGAAGAGGAAGTTCCCTCAATGCAATCTATGGCCAACTCCAACGAACAACCGTTCTACCCTCCCATTCGACCCAAGGTCATTAGAGGTCTCAACCAAGATTGGGGAGCGAGTGCAAAAGCTGATGAATACACTCTCCCAGAACTGAACTTGTTCCCTAACTTCCGATATCCCAAGGGTTTCACATTCCCAACAACCGACAAGTTTACCGGAAAAGAGGATGCTCAAGTCCATCTCATCAAATTCTTCCAGAAATTGACAATCCATGGAATCTCGGAAGAAAACTTTCCACCTCTATTCGGTACAAGTCTGGACGACCCAGCTCTGAAATGGTTCTATCACTTGAAAGCATGTTGTAGAAGCTCGTGGCCGAATTTGTGTGCTGCATTCCTCGGGTGGGCCCGATTTTATCAACGAACCGATCCAGAAAAGATAAAGTTGAAAGACATAAGCCAAGGGGCATATGAATCATTCTCAGACTATTGTTCAAGGTGGGTGCACCAAAGCAAGAAGACCTTTTCCCCACCATCCGAGAAGCAAACTCTGCTGATGATAGCCTCGGGGCTGAATCCTCGATACTTTAGCCAAATGGGGCAACTGTCTTACTCGACCATGAAAGAGATGGAGAACTATGGCTATGAGCTCGATGTCGCCGAGATGCAGAGAATGTGGGAATCAAATCAACATGATCAACCACCTCGAACTTACCGTGAAGTTTTGTGCCAAAACCCTCGGTCTACTGTGCTACCTCAACCTTTGGGACAAGCTTTTGAAGAGCTAGAGAAATGTGGGGTGATATCTCCTCTCAAGCCACCAACTCAACCATATTGTTGTGATCCCGACTGTTTGGGATTCTGCCCTTACTGCCAATGTTGTGGCCATGATGTCAACGACTGCGTGAAACTCCACCACAAAATCCAAGACCTGATTGACTCCAAGGTCATCGACCTTTGAAGCTTCATCAACCTCCAACCTATCATCGCCTAGAGTATTAGGAATAACGTAGATCCATAAAGAACTACGCAGGGCCTGAGTCCCCAAGTCAATGTTCCTACAACATTTGACCCATTTTGCACTCTTTGTAATATAGTGTGGGGTTACGTAGACATCCTACTAGTGGATGTGGCCACGGATAAGATCTTGTAAAATAAATAAAAAAAAACAAATTTCTCTTGTACTCACAAGAACTACATCGGGCCTGATTCTCCAAATCACATGCGCTTCAACACCACAAACAAGAAAGAACTTCCAAAGTTCATTCACACATGGAGATATGTAGGCAACCCACCTCAGGGTTCGGCCCAAACTAATTATAATAAAAATATTGTCCACTTTGTAGGAACTCAACCGACTATGTCTCAAAAGGGAGACGACTCTACTCTCTTCTCTTGTACATTTTTGTATACAAATTTAAACTTCAAGTGGGAAGTGAAACGGCAAAATCCTGAATGGGGAAATTCGAACTGTCCATAACAAACAACAATCAAACAAACCAAACAAAACAAAAAATTGTTTTCTAAAAAAAAGGCACAATCGGAAACAAAGAGTTTTTCGTGTTTTGTCATTCAACCTTTTTGTGTAAATATTGATTTCATTCTTTGTTCTTTATTCCTAAGGGTAATCTCCCGAGAAGTCCTTGGAGTTGTGGTTTGAAAGTAGCTAATCCTAACCCACCACGACCCCACAAAATGACCAACACTACCAAAAGAAGCAAGAAAACACAAACCCGCCGTGAGCGCGAGCACCCACCACCAATCCCTACCTTCCAACCCCAAACTCTACACATGATGGACAAGATGGGATATGTCTCCGGAAATGGCCTAGGAAGACAAGGCGAGGGGATCAAATGTCCAATTGAGGTCACCAACAAGCAAAACAAACACGGCCTTGGTTACAACCCTAGTGAGGAAACCTCAACAGCCACAAAAGCCAAAAAGCCATCTCTAACCCTCAATGGCCAATTCATGCTGCAGGGAGAGAGTGAACCTTACCTCGAATTCCCAGAACCCTGGTTCGACGAGAAAAAGCGAGAGAGGCTTCCGGGACTTGAGATATTCTTTGATGAGGCTTCCAATGAGAATAGAAGTTGGTTTGTGAAAGACGAACCGGTCAAAAGGGACCAAAATTGGGTGGAGACCATGTGTGGTGAAGCGATGAAGCGCTTATTCGAGTCAGAGCTGAGTGGTGAGATAGATAACGACCCCACCACCTTGATCGAGATGACAACGGACCACGCACGAGAAGAGGAGAACGTGGAGCGCGGATCCAGGAGCGAAGCTACCGAGCTAGGCTATCCCCTAGGAAACCTCAACCCCGAACTCACTGACCAACCGAATCCTGACTCCCCTACCAACTCTGACGGCTACGAAACCGACAGTTCCTCATCCGACACTTCGTCCCTTTCTACCCAATCTGACTTTTCTGATAATGAAAACATTGTGTATAAATCAATATCCGAGTATGTTTGCATAAATGACATTGCATCTGATCATGACGCATCTTCTAACACCGAGTCCATAGATGTTCCTGAATCATGCATGACTCCCATGGAGGAGCCCATCATTGTAAATATAGGGTCACATGATGACGTTAGAGAAGTCAAAATAGGCTCAACCCTCTCCCCAGAAGAGAGTCTTGCATTCATTGCATTGTTAAAAAAAAATACATAGATGTCTTTGCATGGTCCTATGCCGATATGCCAGGTGTCGATCAACATATTGATGTGCATCGAATTCCACTACTGTCAGAATGCAAGCCAAAGCAGCAACGACTTCGTCAAATGAAGCCTGAGGTGAGCCTCAAAGTCAAAGAAGAGATCGAGAAACATCTCAAAGCAACTTTCATCAAAGCAATCAAACACCCAGATTGGCTTGCCAACATTGTGATTATGCCAAAGAAAGGAGGAAAGGTTGAGTCTGTGTCGACTACAGAGACCTCAACGCAGCGTCGCCAAAAGATTGTCTCTCGCTGCCTGACATCGATGTCCTAGTTGATAACACCGCCGGCCATGCCATGTTATCATTCATGGACTGGTTCTCCGGATACAACCAAGTTCTCATGCGGAAGAGGACATGAACAAAACTTCATTCATCACTCCTTGGGGTACCTACTGCCATTTGGCCTGAAGAATGCCAGCGCCACCTACCAAAGAGATGCGACGACCATCTTGCACGATCTCAACCACGACACCGTCGAACTCTACGTTGATGACAGATTTTAAAAGCGGAGACCGCTAGGGGCATCTCCGAGCATTGAAAACTTTCTTTGAAAGGATAAGAAAGCACAACTTGAGACTAAACCCACAGAAGTATGTATTCTGGGTAACCTCACGAAAACTGCTTGGTTTTGTCGTGAGTCAAGATGGGATCAAAGTGGATTCTAAAAAAAGAAAATCAATCATCGAAATACCACCACCAACGACAAAAAAAAGAAATCAGAGGTTTTCTGGATCGAATCCAGTACATCAACCGATTCATATCTCAACTCACGGCCAAATGTGAATCTATCTTCAAACTGTTGAGGGAAAGAGTCTCCAAAGAATGGAACGACTAATGTCAAAAGGCGTTTGACTCAATGAAGGAGTATCTCGCCAATCCACCAGTCCTAATGCCACCAAGACCAGACGAGCCGCTGATCTTGTACCTCACGGTAACGGAAACTGCCATGGGGTCATTATTGGCACAATACCATCTACTACTTGAGCAAGAAATTTCTTGAGTACGAGACGAGATACTCACCACTGGAAAAAACTTGCATCTCCCTGGTGTATGCTACGAAGAAGTTGAGACACCACCTCCAAGCTCACACGACATACTTAGCCTCTACGCTCAATCCGATCAATCATCTCTTCGATAAAACAAAACTCAATGAAAAGCTTGTGAGGTGACATGCTATCTTGTCTGAATTCGACATCCAATACATGAATCAGAAATCCGTAAAAGGAGGGGCAATCTCAGAAGCCCTGACAAGAAGGCCAATTTCGGAGAATGAGTACGATGACTCTTTCCAAGACGAACGCATCCATGCCATTGAAGTACCGATATGGAAAATGTATTCCGATGGGGCTTCCAACAGATGACAACAAATCTACAAGAATTTTGGGCTAACAAGAGCCCGTACGCTTCCAACAGATGACAACAAATCTACCAGAATTTTGGGCTAACAGGAGCCCGAACTACGCATGACCTGATTTCCAACAACGGAATACGTAGGCAACCCTTCAGTGGGTCCGGTCAAAGGTTCGCGAGAAATTTTTAAATCTCGTGGACATACATCTACCAATAAAGTTCTCTAGAGCCGAAAAGATCGTTAGGGATCCGGCTAGACGACCCGATAAGCCAAAAAAAAAAGTGAGCAAAAAACAAGAATGATGGCTTATGCAAAAGTTAGGGTCCTGGAAAAAACAGAGAGACCAAAAAGAAAAAAAAAGAAAAAAAAAGAAAAAAAAAAGAAAAGAAAAACGGTTCGGGTGAAAACGGGTTAAACCCGCAGTCGAACCACACCAACTCCTACCTCAACTTGACTATCTGGCAATCCACCACGTTTCTCTAATCTTGTGCATCTCATTTGCATTTGGGCTAATCTATTGAGTCTTCATGCATCATTTTAGGATCATTTTAGACTCATGTGTTCAAAGGATGCATACTTTGATCATTATCATTCATAAAAACATACTTGGATTGAAATTCATGCACTACCATCTCATTGCAACCCACTCCATCTGTAAGTACATGAAACTTACTTGTCCACCAAGCCACGCTAACTCCACCTGTGCAACCTAACGACCCTTTACTACCCCACTCAAATTGTGAAAATTCTAACCATTTTCTCCACCTCAAAGTAATCGATCCCCGACCTGGACCCATAGCTTTACCTATTTCAACCTTCAACCTTTTCTACTTCGACCTTTTCAACTTCGACCTCAACCAATGATCAAACGGCGACCAGCCGTATTTTTGAAAACTAAAATAGTTTTCACCTCAAAAGACGACAACTCAGTCGCATCCAACCAATCTACCTCAACCAAACAAACGGCGACGAGCCGTGTTTTGAAAATTAAAAGAGGATTTTCAAATTTAGACGATAGGGTCTTCTCTCCCGAACAACAATGAAGTTGTAGGTCGGGATCCAAAATTTTGCGTCTTCTCACGGCGTTGGTCTTCATTTTTGCAAAACTCGACCAACGAGGGGCAAACTGTAGACACCAAATTTTGTCTCACCTGTTTTATTTTCATTTTTATTAATCCAGTTATATTTTCTAATTCTAATTCTATTTCTAATTCAATTTCATTCCATTCATTTCTATTCTCCCATTTCTACTCGTTTATTTGCAAATAAAACGATTTCTCAACAATTTCAATTCCACCATTTTTTTTTTTATTATTTATATAAATTTCGAAAATCATGTAAATAATATTAATAATATTGAATTTATTCATTTTTTATTCTAATTTCATTATTTATTTGATTTAATTCACCCGGTTTCCATTTTTGCGCAAACCGAGGTAAATTTTCCCGAGATGAGCCAAACTCGATTCCAATTTTTTTACTACTAAACCACATAGGCAATGACATCATTTTTTACATATCATGCCCATGTCACTCACATTTACACTAACAAGATGCTAACAATATGCTAACTATTTGATTTTTGATTAAAATTTGAAATGGTGACTCATTGATTCTCTCCCTTCCTTACAAGAGCAAAATGACAAATTTTTTTGGTGTGTTGGCATGGTTTTGGCCGGCCAAGTGAGGCTTAATGAGCAAGTTTTCTTTTTTTTTTGTGTTTGCTTAATTTAATGAGATATTTATCTCTCACATTCACTCACATTCACTCATTTTTACTCTCTTTTTGATACTTAAGCAAACCCTAATTCACACACCCACACACACATTCTTTACTCAAAAACAAAACAAAAAAAAGAGAGAGAGAGCAAGAGAGAGAGCCGGCCAATGAGAGAGAGAGAAGAAGAGTATTTGTTCATTGCATTTACTCCTACTTTCATTCATTTTCTCTTATTTACTTCCACATCAAGCCTCCACTTTAATTCTAATTCAATCTAATAAATGAATAGCATTAGTATCACTTAGATTATAACTAAATAAAATCAATCTCATCTAAATTAAAATCTTTTTAATACCTTAGCATTGGTGGATTTGCAACCATTGATCTCAAAAGGTAGTATTTCTTCTTCCCTTCTTCTTTTTATTGTAATTTCATTTCATTTATTTTATCTCAAATACCTTACTAACGTTTTTCTTTGTTGAGCCTTGGTCGGTAACGATGAAATACGTGTTTATTGAGCCGTATGGATTCGTAAGATTGCCTCTAGGGCCTTTTGTGGCCGTTCCCTTTACTGAGGGGAACATTAGATGAGAGAGTTTTAGGAGTGGAGTGCCCATTGGTGTGTTTTTCTTATTTCTAATGTTTTATTGACCTTTTGTGGTGATTTGATATTTTTCACAAATTTTTCTACATTTATTTCCATGTACAAAAACTATCTACAACTCAATCCGATTTTTTGTTCTTTGAAAACTGTTTTTCAGTCTGATTTCCAAAATCCGTATAAAATCTTCCCTTTTTTTAAAATTCCTGATTTTATAAACACCTCTTCTTTGGGGTCTTAAATGCAACTCTGAAAAATTTCAGATCCAAACTCAAACCAGATTATTTATGATGATTTTTGCAATAAAATGACTCAAAACTGGTCCTTGCTCCGACCAGCTGTATTCAACGAGGTTTTCCGAGTTGAAAACGACATTTTCTGAGTATGTCTCCTTCATAAAAGTTGAAGATCAGACTCTCAAGTTTCCAGAAAGCTAAGGTTCAAAATTTTGTCATGTCTCTATCAACAGCTATGATTTTTTGAAAACAGATCCTGTTTTGCTCAGAAATCCGAATTTCAACCTTAAATTTGTTTTGTGAGTAAATGAACTTTTGGGGTCATGAAAAAATTCATGTGTGATCCCAAGATGTTCATGAACCCACCTTCAACCCAGAAAAATTTGAAGATTTGATTTGATCTTTCAAACCATTCGATTTCCATCAATTTTCTGTTTTTGGGGTTGAAAATGACAAGTTTTTCACCCAATTTAATTGTCATAACTAATTAAATGGTTAGACTTAATAGGGAGTCTAATTAGTCCACCTCATTGAGATGTCAAAATGTTAAAATCGATTTTGACTTAATTAGGAGTCTACTCAACCCGATTTATAAAAACAATTAGACTTAATAGGAAGTTTAATTGATCAATCCATTTGTTTGATGACTTTAAAACACTTAGAAAGAAGTCTAGGTGAATCTAAGTCAAGTCTACATAAGTTGAGTCCACCTAAGTCAAGTCAATCGAGGTCAAGTCAATGAAAGTCAACCGTCGTCTAAAACCAATTCAATTACAACCAAGTCTACTAAAATCCAACTAATTATTCAAAATTCACCCAAATACAACCAAGTCTACCAAAGTCTACTAAAATCCAACCAATTACTCAAAGTCAACCAAAGTCAACCAAAAGTCAACCAAAGTCAACCAAAAGTCAACCAAAGTCAACTAAAGTCAACTAAAGTCAACTAAAGTCAAACACGTCTATCCAAGCCTACCAATGCCAAATGTCTACCCAAATCTACCAATGTCAATGTCTACCCAAGTCAAACCCAAATCTACCTAAAAGTCGTCTAAAGTCAACTTTGCAAATAGGTGCAAGTCAACCGAAGTCAACCCGAGTCAATTAAAGTCAATAAGGACTAAAATCGACCCCCTTATGTAAATAATGTAATTAATAAAACCAAAAAACCCCTAAAAATGTTTTCTTATTTGTTTTCAAACGTCTTTTTCTTAGTTTTCCTAATTAAAATCGTTTTCTCCATTTTCGTCAACGTTTTAAGAAATTCATTTCTTTTTCCAAAACTTTTTGTACATGGAAGTAAATAAGCTTTCTTTGATGTGTTTTGCATGTAAAGTTTTCTTCCCGTTCTTGTATGGACTTTGGACGGGGCCCTACCCCAACACTAGGCAAGGATTGCCAATTCGCTTATGCGCGATCATGAGGTCGATCTACATTCACCTCTACCATCTATTCCACCAACGCCCCAGTGGAACACCACTTGATCGAACATAATCGAATCGGCGATTTATTTTCCTTATATTGTTGTAGGGCCTACACGGGCAGCTCTATCGATACGGCCAATTCCACCGAGCCCTAAACACCTAACCCAATCCATTTTCCATTAAATCTCCCCGCGAGAGTCAATTCAACCTTAGTCAAACTATTGAGAGGTCTAATCTTTAAACTCGCCTTAGAGAGGTCGAGTCATCCACTTTAAGACCTCGTTCAGGAGGCATGCCTGGTTCAGGAGGCATGGTGATCATGGCGATCGCCGTCTCGATGAGAGACACATAGATGCAAGCGGAATATACCTTGCTCTATTCTACGTGGATCGACTTGACTCTAAAGTGAGTCATCTATAAAGTCTCTCAATAGTACGACTTTGAATGAAACGACTTTCTACCACTTCCAAGCGAAGTAAAACCCATCTCTAGCCCCACATTGGTGATATCCCCAGTGGAATCAACCCGATCATTTCCCCAGTGGAATGATATCTACCATGTGGATTCATCCATCCACCCTCGCGGATATTAGCCGCTACCCCCCAGTGGAAAAGGCCGTTGTCGTGGGGCTGCCCGTCAGAACTACGTAGGGTTTTGATCCTCGAGTGGATTCCAATCCCACGATGAAAGGTACGTAGGGCAACTTTGGTGCTCAAACCCCCCAAGTCCGTACCCAAAAGACTCGGGAAATCTTTTGTAAATTCTTTTTCTAAACTCTTGCATGTGAATGACAATGTGAATATATATGCTTTTCTATTTCTACTTGTTTATATGGATCTTAACGTAATCAATTCACCGAGAATCTTTAGAAGGATATGATGTATTAGTAAGTGCCCGCCCTTATGACGGAAGGGGAGACGAGTTCCAAATGTTCGCACCCCTTAACTAAGGCCCCGAACCTTTTTTCTCTATTTCGCAGACCAGTTTTCCAAACCGTTTGGTAAATATAATAAAACGGAATTTTGCCTTAGGGCGTATGGAGTCATTTTTGGTTTTAGAGAGGTTTTCCGTAAAATTCTTTCATTTGTTTTCGAACTTGTGCTTTTTAAACTTGTTTCGAAACCCTTCCTTATCGGGGTAAAGACAGGGTGGCGACTCTGAGTTTTCAACGATCCAACTTCGGTTAGTTCAATAACCATTCAAACCTCAAACCATTTTTTGCGGGCGCCGCAGGGGCGAGTTGGGTGCATCCATTCGCATGCTATTTGCTACGTGCTACGTGATTCTTGTACTACACTATGGAGTTCTAGGACTGACTTTTTGGGAATTCTAGGAGTGAATGTTTTAGACCAACTCACTTTGGAGATCGTCTTTTGGAACTAACAAGAATTGATGATCCTTTGGGTTAAGAATCCTAATTGTAATTTGTTATATTGAACAAGACGTTAAGAGAGCTTAAGTGCAGTGGAGATTTATTCGGAATAAAATGAATCTAATAGAAGTCAAATGAAGTTAAGAAGGACCTTTTGGGTTTATATAAATGATGAATTTGATGGTGTTATGATTACATTTGTACAGTTTTCCGGATGCTTACCAATACTGAGAGTTGTAAACCACAAATTGGGACCATGCCTTGACACTTGTGTATGTGAGATGGTGAAGTGGTAAATCACAAAATAGGGACAATCGTTTGCACCCTGTATTCCCCACTATAGCACTATATTCATGGTAATGAGTCAAGTAAGAGGATTTGGAGAAATCAATTGACAAACATATGCTTAGCCTTATAGAACCAACCCACACTACTCCATCTGACTTTGCCACACTTGATAGATAAGAGTTTATAATTATTTGCAAGGTAAGGCAAAATGTTGAAGGAGGGACTAGTAGAGGTGAGTCTGAGAGGGAGCATATGAGCAGTGACCCTGCGAGTGGTTATCCATCTCTTTTTGATCTCCGAGCTACTTTAATAATAAAAAAAAGAACTACGTAAATGGGATACCTGACTTGAGTGAGTTCTGGGAGGACATACTGCCTAGTACTATTCGAGTTGTTATTTTGGGGTTAGCTGCTAGTTTTGGGGTTAGCTGCGAGGATTCTCTTTGAAATTTTTCCTATTGGAGACACTCATAGTTTTGGGGATGTTCAAAAGGAACCAAACTCTATGGGCGTGAGAGTCGACATAACTTCTCAAAGTTAATGAGGTTTAATCGGTGGCAACTCAACCCAACCTCGACCGTGGATTCGAATGTTGTATTTTGAGTATTTTGATGTCTTTCATTACTTCTTCTCCCTTGCATTCAGAGTTGTGCGTCTTGTAATTATTTTAAAAGGGGACAATGCCCCTTTGAATCTATTCTGAAATAAAATCATTTGATTGAGACTATATGTTATTTGAGTTATTGCATATGTATTTGTGTTCTGTGTTTTGTGGCCTCGATATTCGCACACCAAACGGCTTGACCTGACTTGACTCATAGTGGCACCACGGAGGGTGTCCACCAGACTCGGTCAAGGGCAAGTCGCTATATTATCCGTCTCTATCTCACTCTTCGTCGAACTCGTATCAGTTGACTAATCAATTAATTGTATGGCCACGAAACAAATGGAAAAGCACTACTCTCAATTCGGAAGCAATCCGAAATCAAATAAGACATTCAAATAACCTGTTTACTTGTGTGTTAGTATTATTGCATGAAATAACAAACATGGTTGGTCCGAAGATCGTATTTTAAGATAGATCTATTTATTTCGGGAATCTTTATCAATATTCTTCAACCCACGATTGTATGGGTAGAAGAAGCTGGTGCCGATGGTTCTAAGTAACCAGAGTTGGTTTAGGCTCATGTTGTATAATATGGCTAGCGATGGTAATTACTCCTTACCCCTGGTTTTGTAGTATTGATTGATAAAACAGACGTTGCTACACCAGTTGGAATATAGATAAGCAAAGGGGCGTTTACAAGACATCTCGAGTTATCGACATATCTATATGAGATTTTATTGGAAGGCCACAGAATAAAAGTGTTGGATGCCTAATATATATTATGGATTACTAAGGAATCAAGCAATTGAAATTGGGAATTGAAATTGCTAAGGAACAATTGGATTGATTAGGGAAAAGACTCAACGTTCAAGGTCAGTCACCCCTCTTGGTACAAACTTAGTACAATTAATAAGATTAATGAGATGAAGAAGATAACAGGCTTATGACATCCAGAATATTTGGAACCCAAAGGGGTGATACGATTAAATTGCTCATTTGCATGACTTGAGGGTGTGATCAGTTGGTATGTTTCGGGTATGAACCACAAAGGTAAGTTATTACGACAAGTGTTTCAATCCTCGTTTAATGTCCACGTGCTGAAAATTGACAAAACTGTATAATAGGAATGGAGATATGAGTTGTTTTAGGACATCGAGCAATAAGGTGTAAAGGTATGAGAACTATTCACTGTGCTACAACAACGAGGTTTTAGCTTTGAAAGACTATTGTACCATTTGTGGTTAAATTATCGGACATGTTTGCAGCTATACTCTAAAGTTTCTTTTACCACCATTGTACTTTGATGTTTGAAGTTGAATGATTTGGCTATAAGTTTGAGTAAAGAGAATTTCATACATAAGGTACGTATTGGTGAGACATGGTGTCGTTTTATGATGAGGTTATAAACGTATTAGGGACAGAGTGCATGGGACATATACATATATTAATATTATTCGGTGCACAGGGATAAACCACAAGTTTGAGGTGCAAATCACTTAACGATTATGGGATTAAGTTATAGAAAATGAGTTAAGACTGAGGCATTTATAAGTTTTGGACCTAACAATACACTATTGGTAAGGTGGGTTACGGATTTGTCATTGGTATGCATTTATTGTAGTTAGAAGATCAGGATGGTCTAATTTAAGGACAATATACTGTTCCAAATTCAACGACTAATAAGTAATTCTAATGTTTGGTGCTTATGGGATACTATGATTCGTCAACGGTGATTTTGGTATTGATTGACCGACCTCATGTGGTAGTTATTGATCATGGTTAGACGGATAAATTAAGGTTGATATTGGGTTTACTAGCGGCAGATACTTGGAAAGTAACATAAAACGAAAAGATCGAATTGGGTGGAACTTGCATTGTAAAGGCATGATCTTACTTGTTACTGATGAAAGCAGTCAATTTGGATTGATATCAAGTTAGTCGAAGTGAGAGGGGACTATATGTACAAAGGAAATGTTACCGCAATAGCGACTAGGCTTGTTACCTCTCCATAGTATTATGATATTTAGTTCCTATACTTGGTTATACAGTTATATCGGTCGGCACAATGTCATGTATTGAGAAGTTAATAAGAGGGCGATATATGAAATGAGCACTATCCTAAAGAAACTAAGGGAGATGATAACGTAGGATTCCATGTTTGAAAGAATGAGGTTTCTGCAACACTAGTTAACGACCATGAGATTTCCTAGAGGTACAATATACGTTGGGTATGATCGCAAGTGATCTTTTGGGTGACAAAAACTTATAAACAACTACGCGGATGAAGGAGTTAATCAAGGTCCCCGGCGGTAAGTCCGAGCGACATGAGGATTCTCGTGTTTGAAGTGGAGAAGAAATGATCATGACGTCTATTCACGGTGTAATTGTATGACTTAAGCATGGTTTGAGGATGAGGTGTGAAAGGAAAGCTCCTATCTATAGAGGGAGATCCCTAATATATGAAGGTTGCCTTGGTAAAAAAAAAAAAAAAAAAAAAAAAAAAAAAAAAATTGAATTCGGGTTATACAAGTGAGAAGGTTGATTATAAGGGATACCTAAGGAATGATATGAGATACGAATGGATAAAAGTTGAAGATCGAGCTACAAAGTACGTCGTCAGGCAATTCTACAAGCTAAGTGTGAGAATGGCCTACTAGAGGTTAGATTGATGATTGACACATCTGTAATTTCATGGACAATAAGTCCACGTTGAGGTCAACCTAAAGGGCTGAACAAGGTGTATCTCTAGATAAAGAGTCAAACGTGGGCCTTTCGGCGTGGTTATTGAAACTAAATTAGCGTTATGAGGGGAGAAATTGATGAGACGAAAGAACGTCAAAAGCTACCTCTAAGAGTAAACAAATGTGGAGATAAAAAAAAATGGAGTTTAAAGGGGTGAATACAACGTCTATTATGGACTTTCTACGACATCATGAGAACGAGTTAAGTGGATCACAATGGAAGGACAAGCCAATTTATTTTTATGCAAGTAAGTGATAAATTGATACAAGAGTGTGAAGGATACATGGAATAATAAGACATGATTTCGCTAAACTGCCTATGCTCATTAAGAGGTGTGAATGTAGAAGTCACGATTACCTACGAGTTGGGATTTTAGATGCAAGATCTACGATACTTTTGATAATTACACTACTTTGTGTAGATGGGAACATTCCAACAAAGTTTGATATGGGAAATGGAAACCATGAGATTTCAAAGGACTACAAATTTCAGTAAAACTTTCGTTGGTACGAATTTATTATAAGGGCTGGTATATAGTTAACAAGTTTGAGTTGCCGGCCGGCTTCAGGAAAGGTTCTATTTTGGTAATGTGTTTCATGTCTTTCAAGGACACCGTATGTAAGAAATTTTCCGAGTAGCCTGATAGTATTTGGATTACAGCTTACGAGCAAGGAACATTATCAAACATAATTGACCTGGGATGAGAAAGAAACAAAGACAACTTGTATAGCACAACCTTGAGATGTAATACCGTTGTGGTAAATGCAAGTGAAATGAGTCATTATCGATGGTCAGAGAGGTTTCTCACATGTTATATAAGGTATTTTTGGTTCGAGTACGAACCTTTTCTTTAAGGGGGATGAGAACGTCACATGCTTCTCCTCCGCCTCCAATTATGTGAACTACATGTTTTATATCGCTATTTTATCATTCGTGCTTGTCGAATTGATATCATGAATTGACATACTTACCTCGTGCACATATGATGCATGTATACCTAATTTGTGCACTGATGATGCATATGTACTTGTTTTGTGCACCGACGTTGCACACTTAATAAAATTTGGCAAAGTTCTTGTCATGCTTAAATTTAATATAATTGCGCGCTATTCCTTCCTGAAATGCATTGATGGTGCATTTCTAGCTAAACACGACCCTCTTGAGAGGAAGTGCATTGATGGTGCACTTTTTCCTCCCTTACTGCTATATCTTTGAATTTTTACTTCTCATCTCTTTCCTCTTTTTGCGTTACTTTTCCCCTGTGTTGGAAGTTGTGGATATTGGTTGCGAGAAGTCAAGTAGGTGGAGAAAATTTGAATTGTAGAGTGAAATTTTTGTTTAAGGAGGAATTTAAATCTTCGGGACGAAGATTTGTTTTAAGGGGGGAAGTCTGTAACACCCCGTATTTTTGAGGAATTGTTTACTAAGGGTGTTACTCTTTTAATCAAGTGTCGGAGATTAAAATTGGGTTTTATTATAAGACATGAGATTTTATTTGACGGTTTATAGGGTTTTGCAAATTAGGAAAAAAAAGAGAAAACAAGGTTAATTAATTATCTAGCTACCAAATGACCATTTTGCCCTCCATTTTTTATACTAAACCTAAATAATACCTAAACCCTTTTTAAGCCCCTTATTATCATCATACGTATATCATCACCTTCGTGACCATATCATCATCGTCCGCCATGATCAGGTAGCCGCCCACCATCGTCTTCTCGCCACACCCGATTCCTTGGTCCGTTATTGACGAAATTTATATCATTGTACTCCTCTCTTCCTCCTCTACATAAAGGTATAAGTTTTATTCCATATGATAAAGTTTTTACGATGTCGATATTTATGATTATATGTTTATACGTTTGGATTTGAAGGAATTCAATGTTCTAATTAGTAAATCATTGATTAGTATCGTTGTTGGGTGGATCATAATTGTTTTAAGCATGATTAGGGGTTGAGCGAGTCGTTAGGGTGTTGTTGATGGTGTTGTCGTTGCTGGGCGTTGTTGTCGTCGCCCTTGTTGTCGTTGTTGGGTTGTTTTAGGGCCCTGAGTCGTAGGTGTGGCCGTGTGTGAATATTGGCCGTGGTTGTGCTTTTGTTATTTTGGGCGCGGCAATTGTTGTGTGATGATTTGTGCTGTGCTACGTAGCTATGCTTGTGTTGGTGTTGGCATTAGTGCAGCATTCTTGAGGCATTGTTGTTGCATTATCAGTATAATCGAGGTTGGGGCTAAGTGGCTGTGGTTGGACATCACTTTAGCCTTTAAAGTGTTATAGTTATTGGGTTTGTCGAAGAAGTGGTCAAACGTGGCTAATGGATGTTAGTTTGTGCGCGTAAGTTGGAGTTTAGGTGTTATTAGCTCTTTGGTGAAGTTATTTAAATTATTAACTTTGGTTATTGTTTACCAATTTGGTAATAGATTATGGGTTAAAGGAAGTTCGATAGTCGACCTTGAGAAAGTTAATTAAGGAGAAGTGTATCATTTGAGGTAAGAACGTTGACCCTCTAAGACTTGAGCATGTTTGTATTGTTCAAATTCATGATCCTTGTCGTTCGTTCATCTCTTATTGCCTACTCATTGTTATTCGCTCATAAATCTTGAGATTCACACTTCAGATGTATACTATCTTGTGTGGCTATGCCACCCCCTTGTTGTTGATTCTATATCGTTGTTCCGGCTACGACCGTTTATATATCGAAAAGCGCAAGCACAAATAATGTACTCAAATGACAAACCGAAAGTGTATCGAAAGAACAAAATGATAAATGAAACCCATCTAGAGGGACGGACATAGGAGCCGTCACCACATCACGTGGATGTGTTTGAACCTCTGATCAAGGTTGTATTGTGGGTCGGAGATCAGCTACCGAACCCCCTAATAGACTTCCTCCTAGAGGTGGTTTCGTCCTACCGGCCCTCTAGTGAGGGGTGTGCACACTCGAGTCATTAGGTTGCGTTACTATGTAACTCTAGATGTGGTAGTCTTGGGGTAGGACCCTTGGCTCGTTTAGGGACCTCGCGGAGGCCCTCGAATAATATACAAATTAATAAGAACTCAAAGGAAGAGATTAATCGAGCTCAAGCCTTCTTCGGCCGTTTTGTACAGTTTCTGAACTGTGCACGAGCCGTGCACGAGCAGTGCACGAGTCGTGCCCAGTGTTTCGTTGTCTTTGTTGCTTGGCGTAGTTTGCTCAGTTATTTGTAGCTACGCGCCATTTTGAGGCGCGTATCTTATTTCCTTTTATTGCTCTTACTTCTTACTCGGCCTGTGCTGACGTTCTGTTTTCTGGTTTGTTCCCTACCTTATTTCTGGGGCCTACGTCATTCTCGATGGCGTAGTTGACAGGTCTTGAAGTGGTTGCTTGCTAATGGGGATGTCGTGCATGCTGGGGGACAGTTTTCGTATGAGTTGTATTTGGATTTAAGTTTTGAGAACTGTAGTTCGACAATTTAAGTCTTCCGCTGTCTTTTTCTTTGATTTGATTATTTATTATGTTGTAAATTGGATATTAATAGCCTTGCAATTGACTTGGTAGTCAATTGCGGCATAACAATCCTAAATAAAGTTGTTTTTGTCATTAGTAAAAATTAGGGTTGTTACAGAGTTGACGACAGATGAGAAGAGAGAGAATCAATGAGTTGGGGAAGAGGAGACAAAGAGGTATGTGGAATTGAAATGACAAGTTTTTAGAAAGGATTTGGAAATAAGATTTTTACCTTTGCTTTCAAATTCTTACTCCATCTTTGTCCCCAAACATAGCATTTAAGAAAAGATAAAGAAAAACGTGTGAAAATGCTATGTATACCAATAGACAACGGAGATATGGTTGATAAAATGCCTGATTGGGTATTGATCCTTGAGTTTTTTTGGTGGAGTTCGTGAAGTTTACTATTGTGCGTAATAACTACTAATAAAACAAAATGAAGAGATTATCTAAATGGACAATTAAAGCGAAATATATTTTATTATTTCCTTACTTGGTAAACCCCACCGGCCACCGGGGTGTTTATTTGGAACTCTAGAGAGGATCCATACACGGTTAATGGCCTCCTAATTGATGTCCTGGACTGTGATATGGACATTGAATTGGAATTGACATTGAAGAAGTGGCCATCCACAGTGCTTTGGATTTACTGATGATTGGAAGAGGGATTTTGCGGAGAGGAGAGGGCTGAACCTTGGAGATGAAATTGGGTTTCGGTGGGATAAACAACATAACAGGCTACAGTTTACAGTCTTGAGGAGATCACCACTGACGGATTATCTAGCAAAGCTCAGATAGTTGGATGATACTGTACATCATTAGAATAGTTGTTTGTTCCTTGTATTTGTATAGTTCTTGTGTAGATCCGCGTCCTATTTTAATGAAACTCCATGTTTCATGCTGAAATCCCGTTCATCCTGGTCCATGAAACTTAGGAGATCACCAGATTCACCACTGACAGATTATCTAGCAACACGCTTAGTGCATGTTTGGTAAGGCAAAATTTGTGTTCAAGTAACGGAGTCCCACTCCGATTACGTTTCTTATTGTTTGGTTTAGAATAATTTTTTCCCATTCCATTACTCTCCCTTAACCCACTCCCCCCAAATGAATCCCTCCTCAAACTAGAGGTATCCCATTCCATTCCCCCTTTTACATTTTCTCTCACCTCCCCACCTCACCCCACACCACTGCCAAACCACCACCACCCCGACGGCGATGGACGGCCGGCCACCCAAATCGCCGGGAACGCCGCATTCCGGCCGATCTACCTCCGACGACCACCGCGACGGCCTCCTTTTTTCATTTTCCTAGTTTCTCTCTCCTTTCTCCTCACTCTTTTCTTCTCCAACTTCCTTCACATCATCGCCGACCACCAATTCTTCCACCGTCGGCCACCTACTGTGGGCTTTGTCGGAGAGTCGCCGGCGCAGGACGAGGCAGCCGGTGGAAGTGGGTGCTGGGAGCGGCGGTTTAGTGGTGGTGGAAGGGTGGGATAGGGGGAGGTCAGGAGAGAGAAAGGGGAAGGGGTTGGGGTAGTTTTTTTTTTATTTTTTATACATTTTTATCCATTAGAGTGATTCCAATTAATTTTTGAGGTTGAACCAAACAAGTTTTTTAAAGTAACGGAACTTGTTACCACTCCACCCCTAATCCCATTTCATTCCGTTACTATCCTTAATATCATACCAAACGGCCCCTTAGATGATTAATTATTAATGCCTTAAAATCTCTTGCATCTTATTAGATCAATCTTTCGTACAGTATAATTTGCGTATTTCTAACATTTATGCTGGACGAGGTATAGGCCCCTTGCTGTCTTCCAAGTCGAATTACCTATTTTCTTTACCAGAAACAATTAAGAAAACTTTCCATAAATTTGAAAAGCGGGTTGGGATTAACGGCTACAAATTGCGCCAAAACCCATATTGAAAATGCCGCGTGAATGAAACTTTCCATATTCAGTTCTACAAAAACACCCATCATCAACTCCTCAGTCATATTTTTAATGCTATTCATTGCAATTTGAAACAATCCCATTGTTTTGCAATTCAGATTTCATTCCTTTCTCATTAATTCATTCTAGGGTTTCTTCCTCCACAATTTCGTTGCTCTAAAATCGTTCAATTTCCCTCCAAAACCTAGAATAAAACACCCAATCTATTGCAAAGTTGATTGATTTAAAAACCCAACAATCAAATTTGATTCAATCATAAATTTGATTTCCTCGATAACCCAGAAATTAATTTTCGATTCGATGAAGAACATGGCTCAATTGCTGTCATCTATTTCCTCTGTTATTGCCCCTTTGTGGAAGGGTAACTGTTTCGGCCGAAGAAAGAGTAAAAGAATGATGAGCGTGAACAACAAGATTTCTTGTTTACTGAAGCGGGTTGTTGGCTTCAAGGGAGCTCCTTCCTTTGATATCTATGTCAAAGTAAACAAGCATGGTTCTCAAACCGGCCGAAACTTTCTCAGAAAATTTGATATTTTTGCGGTTGTTGTCGGTTCTGATCACAACAACGCAGAGGAGAAAGTTGCGGAAGTTTCACCAAGTTCATTTCTTTATTATGATTGGGGTAATTTCGACAGTAATTCCGATGTTAAGTCAGTTTTTTCCTCTGCTGTTAGTTCTAAAGACAGTAAAATCTATGTGAAGTCAGCTTTTAATTCTAAAGGCGGTAATTGTTCAGAGGTTTCTTCGGCAGATTACCTCGCCCTTCTCGAATCCGTCCCACTGAGGTTATACCGCCCTGATGCTGATCCAGTGAGTTCATCACAGGATGTTGAGTGGACAATGATGAAGATCCTGACTGCAAATGACTGCAACGCGCAGCACAGGCTTCTGGTGTGGAAGAAGCTGGTGGAGGATCATATTCTGCCTCATCTCGACGAGGCCAGTCGACAGGCTGTCAACACGGCTGATGGCCTTTGTGTTAATGTGGTGGACTGTGATATGGACGTTGAATTTGAGCTGACGTTGAAGAAGTGGCCGTTCAAACGTTGCTATGGACTAACTGATGGTTGGAAAAGGGATTTTGCGGAGAGGAGAGGGCTGAACCTTGGCGATGAAATCGGTCTTCGCTGGGATAAACAGCATAACAAGCTGCAGTTTACAGTCTTCAGGAGATCACCACTGACAGATTATCGGGTCTAGCAAAGCTTAGATGATTTATGTCTTAAATTCTGTTGCATCTTATTAGATCATACTCTATATGTTGGTATTAGATACATAGTGATTTTGTAGAGTTCTTTTGTATAGTTTTTGTTACGTTGAAGTATCAAAGGATGTGTGAATTTTGTAGTCCGAAAAACTTAGAACGCAGGGACACAGACACAGTTAAAATGTCATTACGAAACCTATTAATAGCGTTGAGCTCAAATTATCTAGCAAAGCTTAGATGATTAATGTCTTAAATTCTCTTGCATCTTATTAGACCATATACTGAATGTTGGTATTATTCTTAGTATGATACATAATTTTGTAGAGTTGTTGTTATTAGAGAATAATAAAGATATTATATTGTAGTAGAGAATAATATTGTTTAGGAATAAATATTCTATTTATGTAAACGATATTATCCCCATACTATTTTAGTTTAGGGTTTATATCATGGTTCACACTATATATGTAACCTATATAAACACCTATGTATTTATCAATAATATCAAGTCTTCTTATTGTGTGGAAATACTATTCTTTACAGTTGTTACTTTGTAGTCCGAAAAAGTTAGAACACTGGTAGACAGTTGAAATGTCATTACGAAACCTATAAATAGCGTTGAGCTCGAATATGTATTTTTATCATGTCTAAACAACAATGTATTTTATCAGATTTCCCTCCTATTATCACTCTCTACCTTCCATTCTTTTCTCTCCTCTTGCACCATCTATTCATCCACTCAGTTTCTCTGCCATTTTCTTTCCCACTTTTCGCTTTCCCTTTTGCTTTTCCAATTTGTGTATGCTCTTTTTTCTTTTCACTGTCATCAGATTATTTCTGTTACTGGGTTCTGATTGTTTGCAGCATTTCGAGTACGACATTTGGTAAGAAATGGGGAAGAAGAAGAAGAGAGAGATCATTCAATTGGACCGGGAATCGGTCATTCCAATTGTTAAGCCTAAGTTGATTCATGGATTATCACAGCTCATTGGTAATTCAATACCCTAAAAGTTTACATCTTGCTGATTCAGTATTTATCCTGGACGATTTAGTTCTTGTTGGTGTGCTGATTTGGTAATTTATCCTAGTTAGATTATCTTTTGTATGACTAATTTTGTTTATTTTCGCAAATTCAAAAAATTTTCTAGTAAAACATGGCAAACTAATGTTTGAACCCATTTTATACTTTACGTTTTGGAGAAACGATTCAGTAGTAATTTGAAAAATGTCACCTCTAAATGTAGAAGTCTTCACTAGCTAGATGATTGTGAGGATAGGCCGTGTCACGGAATTGTTATGTGAAACGGGTTTATTCAAAAGTTTGTGTTAGACCATACTATACTATATGACAAGCCAAAGTTAATCATGTGGTCCTCTCCAGCAAAGATGTCTGATTTTGTTGTGAATTGATACCAAAATTGCCAAATTGTATTGCAGACGATAGTTCCGAGAGACAGGAATTTTTGACTTTCTGCAAGAGAGTCGAATACACTATTCGAGCTTGGTATCTTGTGCAATTTGAAGAGATGATGGTAAATTCATGAATGCCACATATTCACAAAGGGTCTATAAGAATTGTGCTTAGCATGTCTTTGACAATAGTGTGCTTATGTATGGTCTTGTTCTCCACAGCATTTGTACAGCCTGTTCGAACCTGTTAATGGGGCTCGCAAATTGGAAGAACGAGACCTGTCTCAGGAAGAAATCGATGAACTTGAGCAGCAGTTCCTTGTTTATTTGTTTCAGGTATTAGACACTTAAACTATTAGACTGCTACTCAATCTAGGGCTTTATTTTGGGGGTGGGGGGGGGGGGGGTGGGGGGTGAGTTTCTTTCTAGCTTGTCATGATCTACTCAATGATTTATGCATTCCTACTGTAGATGCCGTTTGACTCTGAAATCGACTTTATTAGACTGTTAGACCTGTGTATTATCTAGGTTTTCTACTTTTCTTGAGATTCTTTCTGTTTCACTTGACCTGTACGTACTCGTTGATTAGTTTACATTGTAGATGCCGTTTGACTCCTGAATCAACAGTAGGACATGGTTTATTATCTGTTCTCTTATACTCTGATTTCTGTGGATATTTTGGAAACAATGTTATGCTGCAGTATCATGCTTTCTTGTTGCATTGAGCCAAGATACTAAGAACCATACTCGTTTCCTGACAGCATCCGTTTTGTCTTTGAAGATGATGAACAAGAGCAATTTCAAAATTGCGACAAATCAGGAGATTGAAGTTGCACTGTCTGGGAAATACTGCATAAATCTCCCTATCAAAGTTGATGAAGCTAAGGTTTGTCATACCCGCAACATTTACAAAATTAAGTGGATGATGTGATTTAAGAATATGTTTGGAAAAGGGAAAGTGCTTTATTGATGTGGTTGTTAGAGTGCTTCAAAATTTCCAGTGTCAGTTGTTCTCTACTCGCTATAGTTTTTGATAGCAGTGTGGTTTCATCTAAAATGCAGCTTGACTCATTGCTTCTAAGGCGATTTTTTGCCAACCATCCTCGTGATCACCTTCCATACTTTGCTGATCAGGTAAACTTATGATCTTTTTTTCCCTGGAAAGCTTGACTCTAACTGTCATCTCATCCATTACACAATTGTATCCTTTAAATTGAGAAGACGAAATCAGTAATAACTAGGAAATCATATAGTTACACTAGTGCATTTTTTTCACAACGATTACAGAAAGTAGGGCTAAGCTACCCACTAATCATATCAGCCAGATTTCATGCACACTTACAAGTTTGTTTCTCAAGTGTGCAAACTACACTCATGATATCCAGTTTAGACTTTTGGTCGAAGTTGTTTTTCTACATGGCATCAGAAGCCTCTGCCTCATCCTCTATCAGTCACTTGACGAAAAATTGTTATCCCTCCGCATTTCTAAGGGCGGTGGTTCAGGTGGATGATCATTGCAGTAGAATTACCCCGTGCCATCGACAATATGAACTCCCCCTCGGTCCTAACCCTGCTCTACTTTGTCCTGTAAGGAAGATGTTGGTGCGGCATTAGGTTGGACTCGTTGGAGTAGTAGATAACATTGGACTGGACTCCTTACTAAGCATGTATTGAAAATTTTAAGCACTGAATATCTTTTGAAGATGAATAATGTTGAAATGCAAAACTTTTACGGAGTATTAAACTATCATGGATATGAAAATTTCACCTGAGTACAACGCACCCTGATACTAGTGAATTCAGAAGTCTGTGCAGCATACTGAAGCACCTGTCTTAGTTCTTCCTCAAATTCATGTGCCTGCTGACTTGTCTACAGTACATAATCTTCCGTCGTGGTTTTGGAATGGATCAAATGACTGCTTACTTTATTACATGGAAAATCGATGCTATCATTTTTCGCATTTGGCAAGGCTTCTTGAGATTGACTGGGTAAGTCAAGTAAAATTGTGAAAGTTGCCACATATTGATGATTTTCCTGCGCACAGTAGTTCCTTCTGTGTCTCTTCCTTGAAGATAACCTCAAATTCATTTTTATGATGCAGCCTTAGAAGATTCTTTGCAAGAAAGAGAAGATTACGGTATACTAGAAATGATGAGCAGCCAGCAGAAACAGGCTTTGAAGATGATGAGGAGGATGTAGATGATGATGGTGATGAGCAGGACTTGTTCATTGAAAGGATTCGCATTCAAAATATGAAGCTCAGGTTTAAGATGGAAATTCTTTGACTTAAACCGTTTAATATCATGCTCATAAACATTTCTTATTAGTTTTCCTTTCTACTTCCTCAAAATAGTAGCTGGTTGAATGAATTGTCTCACTGTGCAGACATAAATCATATAAAACTTCATATACCATGAGATATAACTACATTAAGTTTGGTTATGCAAGTTTATGTAGAACTGTCTGTTGTTTCTTCTCTTGCCATACACCGCTGTTTAGTTGCAAGCTTTGTTTATCTGAGCTTCTTCACTGATTGAGTGTTTCACTATGCAGTGTGATCAACTTTGTAAATGATAGATTACTGTTTCGTAGTGTTTCATATATGCTATTCCTACACAATTCAGTACTCCTTTTCTGTGAAATCCTGTTTGTTGGTTGAGTAAACTACAATTCTGTCTTAATTCAAATGTTTGACATACTTCTCTAACTCAGTTTAGGCCAGTTGATCAGCAAAACAACTATTCAAGAGCCGACCTTTGAGAGGATTATCATTTTATACCGGTAATTCATCTTTACCTTCTTGATGTTCTTGCCGTTCCTAATTCCTACATGGAAAAGGTCTTACTTTGTCAAGGGTTTATAAAAGCATAATTCCTGGGGTATGCTGGATACATGTGTTTATAAAGATCACTCATACTCAATCAGTGCCTTCTAACTTACAACCGTTATGTTTACTCTTGAATCCTCAAAGGTTTGATCCCACTAGCTGGCATATCGTCTTATACGAGATTTTGAGTCTACTCTGAAGTTTAACCATTAACCTTATGTACAGTGTACACAACTGGTTTTTTTTTTTTTTTTTTTTTTTTTTGGAGAAGTGTATAGAACTGTCAATGGACATGTATTTGCATGATGAACTTTACTTTCTGCATCTGTAACAAATGCATTTTGTTTTATCAGTAATGAAATACTCTGTGTAATATCAGATACTTTTTCTTTAACTTCTTACAAATAGAACCTCTGCAGGTTAAAATCCAGTAAGGGAGACAGCAGAGCAATTTATTTAAAACACTTCAAAAACATTCCTATGGCTGATATGGAAATAGTTCTGGTGCGTTCGGATTTCCCCTGGCTTGATGAATACAAGTATACAACATTTTCTCACATGCTTTTTTCTTATACATTTTCTTACAGCCTGAAAAGAAGAATCCTGGATTGACTCCACTCGACTGGGTTAAGTTCCTGGTTTCAGCAGCTATTGGACTGGTAAACCATAGTAATCCTGTAAATCTGTAATAATTCATAACCCACTGTTGTTTATTCGTATTCCTGCTCATCGGAAGACGTTCTACTCTTACAGGTGACTGTCATTACTCAGCTCAGCAAGGCCAAAGCTAATATTAAAGTTTTAGCAGCTATTGGATCTGCAGTAATCGGCTATTGTGCCAAGACTTATTTCACGTTAAGTTCTTTCTCCCCGGAACTTATAATTCCATGCACAAGAACATTTCATGGTTTTGATTTAACAATCCGGTAAGAGAGAAAAATAATTAACGTCTTAAGAAGAATACTCTAGATTTTGGCCTGCATTGCCTTTACAAATGAGTACCCTTACCCTGGTAAGTTTCATTTGGAGAGATAAAGGAAGTACCTTGTGAGGTTCTGCTGACAGTTCTCTCCTGGTCATAGTTGATAGTTGCGAAATTTATTTTACTCTGATCTCAGACGGATTCATTCTTCTGTTTGTGTGAGATCCGTATCCCAATTTTTATTTGCTTCAACGGTCTCTTCTATCAGATCAACAGAACATTCACCCTAGTAGTCGAAGCAGCAACTGAGTTAAAAAGAGTTCAAGTCCATTTACGATTCCTAACATTCTAGATATTTTCTACATTCAGGTTTCAGAAAAATTTGAAAGATTATCAGAATCTAATTACACGATCAATGTATGATAAACAACTAGACAGTGGGAGAGGCACTCTGCTACACTTGTGTGATGATGTGATTCAGCAAGAAGTAAGTGTCCTTCCGCCCTAACTGTTTAAGGGCAGTTCCATGTGGTTTGTATGCGTCTCTGGCTACATAAAAAAACAATGTTAGGAACAAGCCTTATATTACAGCTCATTGTTGCTTTCTAGTTACGACTACATAACTGTCTGCAAATTCACAGAAATTTTGATGGCGAAATTCTTGTTAATACAGGTGAAAGAGGTCATTGTTGCTTTCTTTGTGTTGATGAAACATGGTAAATTCACCACCCAGGTAACATCATTTTTGTACCCACTGCCTCGCCTGTTTCTATATCTGCCTTGAGTCATTGCTTCATCTTTTGTGACTTGCCAAAATCGAACTATGGAGCAGGATCTGGATAGAAAATGTGAGGAGCTGATCCATGACGAATTTAAAGAGAACTGTAATTTTGATGTGGACGATGCTGTTCTCAAGTTGGTAAAGCTGGGTCTTGTTTCCAGGGTAAACTGACTTCCCCCATCTGTTCATTTAGACTGCAAACTCACCCAGACGCTGCATTACCAGCTTTCGTGCATTTCGTTTGATATTGTAGAATTAACCTGAATGAGAATTATATGTACTGTAATTGCTGAATTCAGGATGAAGATCAACGATACTCATCCGTGGATGTAATGAAGGCAAATGATATCATTGGCACAACCACAGAGGAGGTTGTGACAATTGCAAATCAAGGTTCTCAGTGACATGCTCGTTCTGCAGTAGCAGAGAAAAGCTTCAGAGTATAAAAGTCACCACACCAGTCACCGAGCATTCTGCTGAGTATTCTTTGATCAAGATTCAAAATGAGTTTTTGGGTAATCATTCAGCAAGTGCTGTTGGAACAGGCTCTCAGTAAAGTGCTTCACTTGAATTCTAAATGATGGCACTGTGTAAATCATCCAAGATAATTCTGACTTCTGAACATAGCATTGTAAATCAGATTTCCAGGAAAAAAAAAAAGAGCATTGTAAATCTGTTTGGCACAAATTACTGCAACCATCTGGATGAAACGAACTGTTAGTTACCAGATCAATTCTCAATGCGTTTACAGTTTTACATTTGAGTACAACATTGCAGTCTTCTGGTGACTGCAGATCAGATATACTGATAAGTAACGTTCGGCTTGCCTAAGACAACTAAAGGAATACCGCTGCATAAGGCATAATCCTCCTATATCAATTATAAACTGTCATACAAAAAAAACAACTTGGTAGCCTGAGTCTTCTGGTCCTGGAAGTGACTTGACTTCGAAAAAATTAGCCAAGAACCCTATGACTCTTCTTCAGCTAAATAGCTGAATTCTTCATCCAACTGCAGATGCCAAAGGAAAATCAATTCATGCTAGTACGGATGATGCACATTGTAAGTCCCAATATTTGGCAATATAAGACTACAGCCACTGCAGCAAGACTAAGTAATTAAAAATTTAATACAAGTAAATGACAGTAGCAATGATGATGAGCAATAACCTGCAGTTTTCGAGCAAGTTTTGGCAGGTTTACATACACATGAGTGTTTGGTAGACATCTTGCGAATTCTGGCAGATTGTTGATCATGTATTTCATCCAACAGTCAGTCCGTACTCTGTAACTGTGAGGCTGTGACGTGGTCTGTTGAGTGTTGATAGATTTAGTCAATACAAAAAGGTAAGGAAAAAAATAAGAACAGCACTTCGTTTAAACACGTCTAAATCAGCACTAATTCAAATTATCAGATAGCATTGCTGCATAGCCATCTATATTCAGTAAGAGCATCTAACCTGTATTCCATCAGGATTTCTTTGAATTATTTGTATATATGCATGAAACAGTAAGCCCCCAGGTGAAGATAAGACCAGATGATTAGCCCACGATAACGCAGCCAAATTTGTCTGCTAGGCTTTGTACTCTGGAGCATAATATACTTACCTAGCTCAAAGAGATAAGCGAGCATGAACTTTTTCATGTTAGAGACTGGAAACATGAAGGTTGGTTTCAGAGATTCATTATCCTGAATGGGGTACACTTCCCTTACATTTGTGACCAACCAGTAAACTAATGTGCAATCCATGACCCTGAAAAGCGGAAACATGTGAGGACTTCAAGCCAATCATTTAGGTAAGATCAAGTCCCCCCCCCCTCCCCTGGCGGAAGCCAAGTGTACCAGATAAATTCAGTTTAATTAGGTCTATACTCTGCTATTTGTAGCTGGAGTGAAATTGAATGGCTGCAAAATTAAAATGGGAGAATCTTTTATTAGTAATCAAGAAGATGAAAGTATCCAATACCTGTAACTTAAGATCAGCCAATGGATTCTGAATTAGTCACCTAACAACCCTGTCCTCCATCATTCTAACGGAAATCCTGAGGTTGAAAGAGCACATTATTCTCTCACGTACTAAGCTGTTTTAATTTCTCAAGGACCTGCTTCATCGAAGGCCTAACTGCAAGTGCTTCTACAGTGCAAGATAAGGCAAGCCGCAACATCTTCAATAATTTTTCCTCCGGCCCTTCTTGCCACAAGTCTGAAAAGAAGAACTCAGAGCATCGATCCTGCTCCATCAACATGCCGGCCCAGCCAACAATGTTAAAACCATTCCCATATTCAGAAAATGATGGATCAAAAGACTTTTTTCCTGACATCAACTCTAGAAGCACGACACCAAAGCTGTAAACATCAGCCTTGTCTGAAACCCTACATGTCGTTGCATACTCTGGCGCTACATACCCAAATGTGCCAGCCACATCTGTGGTTGCATGTGTCTGAGAAACTTCGAGCAGCCGAGCTAAACCAAAGTCTGACAAATAGGCATTAAGCTCCTCATCAAGCAGAATGTTGCTAGGCTTGATATCCCTATGAACTATCCGAGGAACACATGAATAGTGAAGGTAAGCAAGGGCATGAGCTACGTGATCTGTTATCTTGTAGATTTCTGGCCATGTAATATTTTTCGATGATCTGTCATGTATGAAAGTTTCGAGGTTTCCCCCAGAAAGATAATTGTAAATCAAAAACATCTCGGCATCTCCTACATAGTATCCGATAAGGGTGACAAGGTTTTTATGTCGAACCCTTCCCAATGTCTTAATTTCTGCCTCAAATTGTTGAATCCCCTGAAACCTCCCGATGGAGAGCCTCTTTACTGCTACAAGATAACCTGGGGCTAATTCAGCCTTGTAAGTAGACCCAAATCCACCAGTGCCAATCAAATTCCGAGTGCTGAAATTTCCTGCCGCACTCACAACATTATGATAAGTCAGCTCAATTGGGGTTTCAGCAAAAGTCACCACTACTTTTCTTCTCAGGCGAGTGAGTCTACCCAGCCTCTTTTTGCCAATAGTAAGACCAAGCAATATCAACAAGAGGACGCCCAACACAACAGACACAGAAGTTGCCGTCGCAATAATCAGAGACTTCATTTTGCTTTGCTTATGTAATTTACGAACTTCAATGGGGTATGGTAGACCAGCTGGTGCCATCGAATATGAATCCGGACATGAATGCAGAAATTTATTCCCTTTGAAGCTTTCACAATTATTTATATGGTGAAGCCGAGGAATATGACCGGTCAGGTTATTATATGATACATCCAGCTCCACCAGATGAGACAGGGATGAGAATGATGCAGGTATATTACCAGTGAGCACATTGTGATCCAGCAAGAGAACTTCAAGATTTCTCGCATTTGCCAATGTGTTGGGAATAGTTCCCCTAAGATTATTACCAGCGAGGTCCAGTACTTCAAGAGATGCCAATCGACAAAGTTGTGAAGGAAATTCACCTGTGATATTGTTCCCGCCAAGGAGCAATGATTTCAAATTCTTCAAGTCTCCTAACTGTTCAGGCAGAGTACCAGATAGCTGATTCTCCCTCAAATCAATATAACTAAGCATAAGCAACTTGCTGATATCTGGTGAAATTGATCCCCTAATCTGATTCTGTGCGGCTTCGAACCTTATAAGCTCCACACACTCTTGTAGTACTGTCAGGTGCAACTCACCAGAGATCTTGTTAGCCGTCAAGTTCAAAGAGAAACTACCAAGATGGCTACAATCAGGCAACAGGTTAGGTGGAAGTGGCCCATAGAAGTCGTTATTGTTCAGCAAAAGATTGTACGATGCACTCCCATTAGATGTGAAGAGCCCCTCTGACAAAGAGAAAGGAGGCAGGGAACCACTGAAATTATTCCAACCAAAATCATGGTTTATAGTCGGACCATCATTCAACATTGTCCCTATTCGGCCATTCATTTTAGGATTCCAAATGCTTATAGTAGAATAAGCATATTGGATATCTTCTTCTCCAAGGAAAAACAGATCTTTCCCCTCAGAGTTCACACCTTCGCCACAACTGTGATTCACAAATGGCGGAAGAAACCCTGACAGAGAGTTCCGACTAACATTCAAAAACACCATACACGACACAGGAACCATAGAAGGGAAGTCCCCAGATAAATGATTCGAGCTCAAATCCAAGAATGTCAAATTCCTACACAGCCCCATACTCTCAGGTATAACTCCCTCCATATAATTCTGCCCTAAATTGATAACCCTCAACGAGCAACCCTCACCCCAATTACCCGGCAAACTACCCCCAATATTCGCCCTAGGAGCCCATAAAACCCTCAATCCCGGAATCATAAAAACCTCCCCAGACACCCCTCCAACAAAGGCATTATACTCCCCTCGAAAAACATCCAACGACCGATCATCACTATACTCATCCAAGTTAGTCAAGACCAACACACTCAACTTCCTACACTTCCCGAGCTCCCTCGGAATCTCGTCCGTGAGACTATTCCTAGACAAATCCAAAACCCTAAGCTCGGAAACCGCGCCAACCTCGGGCGGTATACTCCCCTCCAAGATATTCCCATCCAACAACAAAGTCCGCAAATTCACACACCTCCCAATCTCACGAGGCACATTCCCGACAATGAAATTATTCGAAAGCTTCAAATGTTGGAGGGCGAAACAGTCTGCATTGCTCAAACTAAACTTACCGGACAACTGATTATTCGACAAATCAACAACCTTAACTTTCCCAAACCCAATTAAACCCGCCGGAATTTCTCCGGTCAACAAATTATATGACAAATTAACGAGTTTAACCGCATTAGAGGAGAGTTTACTTATCTCACCGGGGATTTTGCCGGAGAAGTTGTTCGCCTGCAGCTCTAGAGTCTCCAGCCGGCGCAAGTTTCCGATCTCCGACGGAATGTCGCCGGAAAACGCGTTGTTTTGAAGAGAGAGAATCCGGAGCTCCGACAGGTTTGCGACGGCGGAAGTTAAGGTTCCGCGGAGGGATTTCCCGGCGAGGTTGAGTGAGGTCACGTGGGGAGTGAGAGGGGAGCACGTGACACCGGGCCAAGAGCAGTGGTCGGTGGATGGGACCCAGTTGGAGAGGACCCCGGTGGGGTCCAATGTGACTGCGGATTTAAAGGCGAGGAGAGAGACGGCGTCGTTTTGAGGAGCGGCGGCGGTGGAAATGTGGAATAGGAGAGAGAAAAGGAGGGGGAGAAGGAGGAGAAGCTGGGTATGGAACGACATCGTTTAGAGGGGCGGAGAGAGGAGAGGCATTCGGCGGAGGAGAGGAGGAGGAGAGGGGCACAATGGTAAAAGAGGAGGTTAGAGAGGGAAGGTGGGAAGCATGTTTGGGGGGGCAGGGAGGAGAGAGTGGTGGTGAGAGAAGAGTGTGGGAGTGTGACTGTGTGAGACTGAGGAGAGAGGAGAGAGAAAGTACGGAATAGGGAGGTTTTGGGAGATTGTCCAGACTGACTCACTCTTCGTTGTTGTTGTTGTCGTTGTTGATTCTCCTCTCAGTCTCTCTCCTCCTCCGTGGTGTGGTGTGGAGACTAGAAATGTGAGCATCTTGGCATGTTCTTCATTACCTTTTTCTTGCTTTGAGAGCTCCCATCTTAAACTATGTTTCTACTCCGTATTGTTTCTTGTGTGTGTGGCTTACTACTCCGTATTACTCTTAGCCACTAGGGTGTGTAAAACAACCGTCTAATCGAAAATCGAAAATTGGAAATCGAAAATCGAACATATAAAAAAAAGGGTAAACGAATTGATAATATACGGATTAGGGTCGTAGTTTTTGTGTATAGTTTCACTAAAGTAGCTTAAATTAAATGAGTTATCCAATTCAACTTATCATTTAAACTAGTTTTAGTAAGGAGCTAATGGTACTACTAAACACGCTTAATTTGGTCAACTAATGAAATGGCTAGTCAAATAAACTGCTTTGGATTACCAAACATAGCCGTAAACTAATGCTCTCAAGTTATTTGTTTATCATATCTGACAAATACAATACTGATAATCTAACTAACAAAAAGTCCGTATAATTTGGAATATACGTGTTTGCCATGACGTTGATGAGTTTGCGTTAACACTAACAGGTCTAACACCGTAGCATATTGAGATGCATGTGTACTCGAGAACGGAGAATCCTAGTTGCCGAGCTGAGAGCCAGAGAGGCAGAGATTGACTGATGAAATTCAACCGTGTTGCATAATGTTTCCGTACAACAATATGACTGGAACTTTAGTATCAATGCACCTCCTCGGTTCCGTCAACTGCATCCCCCGATTCCTTAAAATTTGCACCACTGCACATGTACATCAGTAGACATATACTCCCATATTGGATAAAATAATTGACACCAACGCTTGCTGGGCAATTTTATAAGACCTACCTCTGGCTCAGTGGCTCCTTGCTCAGTTAAACACTTGAAACATCTATCAACAAAAAGCAACTACTCTACAATATAATGGTGAGAATGTGAGATTGAGGGGAAGTCGGATATATGTTGCTTGACCTTGACATAGAGCAACATTTTTCAAATGCCTATATTTAAAACTGTGTCGCCGATTGTACCGATGCACTATAGTTGTTCGATACAAGATTCCCATTTGATTCATTGATTCAAATCAGGTACATGACGTAGGCCCTGTGCGATTGGACTACATGTTCTGATCTGGTTCGATTTGATTTGATTTGAACTGATCTGATTTGATTTGATTTGCATAAATTTGATTTGATTTGATGTGAACTGAATTAACTAATAAATTAACTGCAAATAGACGAATTAATAACTAAAAATAGACTACATTCATTGATCGTTATTTGGATAATTCTGATCTGATTTGATTTGATTTGACTAAAGCTGATCTGATTCGATTTGATTTGAATAAATCTGATCTGATTTGAAAACACTGTTGAATAAGTTGAATTGCACAGGGCCGTACACACACTAATCTATAGGTACGTTACTGTTGTATGCACGATGTGTCAAATTGATTCTCGCACCTCTTGTTAAGAAGCACCGCCATGCTCCACATGGTCCCAGAACCATGATATAGTTTGTTGCATCAAATGCATTACTAGTATTATTCATTTTCACTGGTTTGACGAAGAACCTACTTTGAGTTTCGTTTTGGGCGCATGTCAAAAGAGGATCTTTAGAGAGCAGAGCCACCCCGAAAACAGCTGAATGTTTGTCTTGTGTCTAAACATTTCATATGCCGAATTGTCTACTAGGTAATCACATTGGACAGCTTTCTAAGCACTCGCTGGCCCAATTTTAATGTCAAAGAATGCTTTAGCTCAATATTTCACCGTCAACAAAGTAGCAGAACACAACCTTGACTCACGGTGCTTTGTGTTAGCTCATAACTGCGATAGAATCGTTACCTCTTGATTGTCGAAATACAACGTTCACCCATTTGAGTTGGATCAGCGGTGAAACCTAACCTAAACCTCGAAACCTAATACACCGAGGTATTCCATGGAGTTTGAGGGGTTTTTTGCAAGTCACGACCAGGGGTGATTCACGACAAATAGAAAGTAAAGGGGTGGCTGGTGGGGAGGAAGAGCTGAAGCGAGAAAGTTATGACAAATATACTAGTAACTAATATAGCTGCATCTTTGTCCAATGTTGATTTTCAATTTTGGACCAGTATAGACAAAAAGGAGTAATTTGGCAACTGAACGAGGACATAAAACTGAGAAACATCACAAGACCATCAAGACACCTTGTTAAATGTGTTGCACAAACAACTACCAAAAAGGTCCTTGGAAGCCATACTCTCATCGACACACACGTCTCTACTTACGAGGCTTATACTAACCTCAGTGCGAGCTCAATAGCCAAACTTCCGTCAGATTGAAGAAACTCTAGTAAGTTGTAGGCGTATACTGGTATCAATATCATCCATGCCTGTCATCTCTCGTTCACTCGTGCTACAGCAGGAACTTTGGAGCAGGGCAGCAGAGTAGGCATAAATGAAAGGTCAAGAAAAGTGGTCATCACAAGCCACAGTTCCTTAACATCAGCAAAGGCAGGCACCCGCTGAAACATAGAGCACAAACAGACCTCACATGAACCAAGCAAAAGATTCACAAGGTGAAAAGATATGAAATTTTTAACTTCTGGAGCACAACCAGACTCCCTCTGTTGTTGCAATAATACACAATAAGCGTGAGAATTTTGGTGCAGATCTCTTAAAATCTCAATTTCGCAGTCAGACAAGTTAAGGTGTTTCACAACGCAAACAAAAGAACATGTGAACCTCCACCATCTACATATGATAACTCAACGGCAAGTGAGTTCCCGACTTCCCGCAACTATGACATGGCTTATGAAACACAATTTCGAAACAAAACCCCAAATGACACACAATTCTTTCCAGTCAAACGTTCAGTTCTAAAGCATTTATGTTGAACATTTTCTTAAAACAAAAAACACTTCAGAACATCGACAACTAAAACAATTACATAATGGTCTTAGCAGCTCAACCCAATATCTTAAAAATCCATAAATGATTCAAAAATTAACATTGTCTCTACTCATGCACTTATGCTGAAGGTCTTTCCTGTTCTGTGTAACTTAACGCAAAGGTATACCCAGAAAACAAATCTATAGCAAGGTCAAATCAAGAGTAGAAAAAAATTGGGATGTCCTGACCAACCCATAGCAAGGTCAAATGAACTTCAACATGTTACATGAATTTATATAAACACAATGGCAATGGTAAGAATTCAGTTAAGAGGTAAAGATTGCATATACAAAGTGCCACTTTCAAGTGTAGACCGCATTCATTCCATGCATGAAAGCCATAAAGGCCCATTTTCTATCTGCAATAGAAAGAAAAACTCATACACTAGCATAAAGTGTCACTGACCTATGTAGCAATCACTAGTTTTCACCGTCTACTTAAACAGCTAATTACTAGTCATATCAGTGCCTGAGGGTTCTTTAGCCTTGCGAGTCCTCTTCCTCTTCCGAGTCCTGCTTCTCTGTGCCTCACTGCCAGCATCGTCATTCTGCGTCAAACATCAATTATACAATAGATATCATTCACAGCAACCATTCAACATAACTTGCAAGTATAATAACATGAAAAACCCAACATTTGCAAAGACGGCTGCACAACTTTCCTATCAAGCATGCCTGGAAGTTTGACTCCTCCAACACCCAAAGCACATATCTATTGGGTAAAGATATAACTATGTGCAGTATCATTTTATGAACAAATATAATGCAGGGATGACATAGTTGGCATATACCTGCTATAGAAGCACAAGCATTACTAAGATTGCTGGTAATGATTTGAGGAATAACAAGGACAACAACAAAGAGAAAATGGATGACGGAGTTGATGATTTGGGAGTCACCGAACACAGAGGAGACAAAAAAGGTATTTGAACCTCCGAAAGTCAAGGAGACAATTGCCCAACCTCAAACAGGGTAATAGATTACCTCCAAATGAAGGTAATAAGTCCACCACTTTTCTTCTTCAACCACAGCTTCCATCCACACACATTGCCGTGTATTAATCATATTAGCTATTACCTCTTTCAATATATTACAATGAATCCTAGTATTCCCGATATGTTAAAACAAACATGTGAAGTCAAGCTAAGAGGAAGCTCATCCCCAAAACACCTATAACCTATCTAAGGGTCTAAACGATCACAAATGAAACTCATTATACCGGGTTGATAAATATTTAGGCAGATAATTTGTTAAGGGTTCTATTTAAAATTTCATCACATTGAGCTAAACAATACTGCTTAAATCAAGCACAATGCTTCAAGGTCCCTGTTTTATCCAGTCTTGAGATGATTATTTGTTTAAGTTTTCATCACATTGAGCCACCCAATACTGCTCAAATCAAGCACACAGCTTCACGGTCTCTACTCTACCCAGCTTAGAGAAGATACCCACTTCCCAATTCACTGCAAACATACACTGAATGAAGTTCAAAATAGAATTTCAAAACAATACATTAGCTCTACCCTAGTTAGGAAAGTGGCCACTTCCCAACTTATAGTCGAAAAACACTTCATTTCCTTAGTAATAACAATTCATAGTATTTGACCCTAAAACGGAGAAAAGTATCAAAACAAGAAAGCTTTTAAGATAAAGCAATCTTATATGCAAGTAGCCCACTTATACATCAGAGTTTAGGTCGTTCAGTATTTCACGTCTCAACTTTAAAGAAGTTAGCCTCCTGGCACAGGACACCATGTCCAGCAACGTGAGACCCAGGAACATCTCTTTTTATAACTGTCCATACAACAAGGGATGTATGGAGGAAATGATCAAATGTCTGAACTGTTTTGCCGCTCCGAATCAAGTAATAGATTTGTGCAGGACAAGAAGATGTAAACCGAAGTTCCAAAAGTAAGAATCAAATGAGGAAACCATCTTTTGTGTTAAACCGAGAGATAGCAAACAAAGGGGAGAACCTTAGAACTAGTGACAAGAAATGGTATGAAAATCTGAGTCCTAAGTCTGTTTTAGCCTGATTTCCTCTGCTGTAAACTGCCTCAAGCCTGTTTTTGAACAACATAATCCTTACATTTTCTTTTTTCGTTTTTTTTAAAAGAAAGCAATGTGAGAGTGTGACTCAGAAAAGAAGCATACAACACAGCCTCCTATTCACAAGATAGGGGTTCAAGATCCTCTAGGAGCAGAAAAAGATGAGCTACATCAGTGAACTATTATTCCAGCAGTAGATAAAAAAAACTGTACTGCATATGATTTAGTGATTAGTCACAGAAATATATCAACCACAAGATTGGCCACGAAGCAAACAATAAACATCACAAAGCAGGCCCGCAGAGCAGAACACTCATCTAATTGTACGTCTCACAGTCTTAATAAACTATAAGAAGAAGATCATAATAGCTTAAACGACTTTGAATTATAACCAAGTTGCGTCTACTTATCAAAGCATCGATCAGAAGTTATGCATAAATGCATACAAGTTACAGAATACCCACAGTTAATCTCACCTTTACTGAGTTTGAAGCTGAGCTATTCGTTTTCTTTTTCTTCTTACAAGATAGTGGGTTCGGACCCTGCAAGTTTGTAGAAAACAGTTACATCCAGGAGTAAGAGAACTATACAAAAAAAACTGAGTCCAAATTTGATTTGGGGTCGGCTAACATGAATCGTCATCTAAAACCGTCATGAGTAAGCAACAGAAATTTACAATTAGGGAGCAAACAAGATACAAAGGTAGTGAAACACATGACAAAAAATGTTTTAAAATCAAACAAAGCAAAAGGAACACAAAAAGGCAAAACAAATATAAGATAATCAATCGAAAAAGGTGTGAACATCTTTATAATAAGTTCAAATACAGGATTTTACAAAAGAGAAAGTAGCAAAACTCATTTAGAAAATCAAATGATGTTGTACCAAAAAAAAATTACCAATACACTAGATGTAGGTTTTGTGCAAGGACAGCTTGTCAGTAAATTAAAGAGAATTAGGTAACTATCCACCAACTTCATGTTATTCAGAGGAGTTTCCTTCTGTCAGAGCCCCCCCCCCCCCCTGCTCCTCTATGGGTTGAGTGTTTGACATTTGAAATGGCCTTATTTAAGAGTAACATGTGTTTCAGAAGCAACCCTGACACATGTAATGGCACGATGAAATCTTTAAGCAAATGGCGAACAAACTAAAATGCCACAGCAACTATCAAGGTTATGTCACGATATCCATTTTATGTTTGATGTCTAATGCGCCACATATGACCTAATATCATGGTCACTGTGATCGGGTGAGAACTTCAGTACAGTTCAATAACTACTCCACTACTACCAAAGGTCACTTCACACTGTACCTGGCAGGCAGACACACATCAGGAAGCAGGTTTTAGCAAAAAGAAGAGACAATTCATTACATGACCAGTTACAAGATCATTGATATCCTCTCTTACAAAACAGTAAAGGCTTGAAGACCAGGGGTGCTAGTGCCATTAATGATTACTAAAACTACTGAACAAAAATAAAGGTCAAAGACCCTATATTTTTCATCTAATCATAGATAACCTAATGTTGTCAATTCATTACAATACTTTCACCAAAATTTATGCTTTGCTCCAAAACATCCACCGTTGAATCAGTCTAGTTAAATCAGTTCTGAATCCTGAGTAGGAACAGGGACCTATATCACTAGCATGCATAGGTAGAACACAGAATTCACTGATATCACGAGTAAGCCTGACCCAGAGAAGAGGGATATTAAATATCTATTGACAAAACTACTATGATTCTATGACCGTAACACAATGAATCCTTGTCTAATGAATGTTTAGTTGAGAGCACTCATAACAATTTCAAACACATGCGGCTCGGGGACTCCACAACATGTGTTGCAGAATCTTCCACTTAATGATGCAAATACGTAGCTCCAGGAAGATATCATTTAAGTTTCTAAAAACAGCATAGCAGCTATAAGTCCCGCTGACCCTAGTTTGACAACAAAGTTAATTAAAATTTTGCCATATCTACAATCAAATCAGCGTCAACTTTTCTCCTGTCCCTGGAAATGTTCTCTTCTATGGGTGGGGGAGGGGGATCACATCACATAGCATCAGAATCAGACGATGAGAGGACAGTACACTATGTAGAAGGCAACATTAATTATCAAGCAGAAAAGAATAAAACCTTTGCTCTTTTCCTTTTAAATTGAGCCTTATCTTTCACATCCAATCCCCGTCTAGATGCTTTTCCATTGTCTAGATCCCGAGGCGCTGAAATCTTATCTTCATCTACTTCCTCGGAAGAGTCCACGTCAGTTTGCGTAATCTCCTTCAGTCTCTTCTGTAACAACATGTATTCTGACTCACTCATACGTAATCTCTCTTCCTCCGAAGCTTTCACATGCTCGCGCTGGAATGACGATAGTTGATCAAGATACACAGCATTTCGTAGACCATACATGACAGGAACCCCAGGGACCTGGCAAAGGTTTTTCAAAAGAAAAAAGTTATAAAGCAAACTGGTTGGGTAAGGCCTTCTATGCATCTAAGATCTACACCGCAAATTTTCACATGACTCCAGCATATAAATAGAAAAATCCTAACAGGATGCAATCTCGAAAGAATAGAAAACATTCCAAACATAATCCAACAACATGGCTTCATCTCGACACATAAACCTTTTGTATATCCAAACATCTTACTACTAGCAGTGTGAACTATATTTGTCAGACAACAAATCAATCTATGAGTTCATTTGAGAAAACAGTCTGGCAAAACTGACCTGCACATAGTACAACAATCCTGATATCTCTTGACTAGCCTATATATATGTACTCCGACAATACTGTGACTGTTGGCATAACCAGGGGAACCATGATCAGACATGCACATCTTCATATTCACAGATTTGAGCTATTGCAACTGTTACATGATTATCAAAGTTAAGAATGGTCGTTGGAGATTTAACCGACTGCTATTACCTATCAAAAGAAATTACCCCATCGGAAGATTCGGATAAATTAAAAACACATTATCATAAAGTTAGTATGACCAGATACAAGCCTCAAAGAAGCCCAACCTTTTGTGACTCAGATTTCATGATGTAGGAGAAACTGAACTTGTAAATTAAATTTTGATGCCCAACCCTAGCTACTCGATGTAATTGCCATTTTGATAAATAATGTGGCATAATAGGCACCAGAAACTACGGCCTGGGTAACAGGGCTTGTGACCATGTGAAGCTAATCCCAAAGATCAACTACAGAGATTTTTTGTACTTTCTGGATCAAATGACTTGCAAAGTCGTAATTCACTGATGAGAAATACGAACAAGAGATTCATAGTCTTAAATTTAAGCATATTACTTTGACTTAATCATGGTAAAAGACTAAAAGCACAGAACAAAAACAATCTTGCACAAAGTTCCTCCATCGTTTCCATAAAAATAAATAAGGTTCCTCATATGTTTTCATGGGAGTTGAAGGTTTCTAGAGAAACCAAAAGTCCAAAATTCAACTTGAAGCCTTGCCTCACAAGCCAATTCATTATCAAACTGGAATACTACGTACGAAGCCCCATGACCCCTAATAAAAATGGCAGATTTACTGAAGATTGATACAAAACATATCAAAAGAAGAGGGATTGCTGAATAAATGCAAAATCCATGAGGCTTAAGTTACAGTCTTACAGCTCGTGTCTATAACAAGAACGCAAACAACAACAAACAAGCCTTAGTAAAAATAAGTGATTTGAGGTCGGCAAACAGGAAACTTCCTCTGAAACCATCATATGTAAGCAATAAAAAGTTAGAACAAGGTGGCCTCAAAAAAAAAAAAAAAAAAAAAAAAAAAAAAAAAAAAAAAAAATCGTTTGAACTAGGGAGCGAATGAGTATGTAAAAGTATTGGAACAACAACAACAACCAAGCCTTATTCCCAAAATGATTTAAGTAGGTTAATAGAAGTACTGGAACACATTAGAAAAAAGAAAAAAGGTTTTAAAATCAAACAAAGAAAAAAAGAAAAAAAAAAATAAGCAAAAGAAAGTATGAAAGAACAATCGAGAAAGGTGCGAACATCTTTAGAAAGAGATTTAAAAAACATTTGGTAGACACATTAAAAAATTGTTTGCAAAGCAAAGGAAAAGAAACCATAGAAAGTCAAACTCCATCCTCCACATGACTATGGGAAGCAATTTAAGTCACGGCAAACTCTTCTCTATCAAGAATCACAACGAGTAGCAAATCATTCCAATCAGTTTTTTTCACTTCGATGATGGAACTGATAAGAAATAGAACACAAGCCAGTCGGAGTATATACTTTCATTAAGGTAACAATCTACTCCATAGCCAAAAGAAAAGGAATAAAAGGAGGTCACTAAGCTAGTAGAGATACTGAATATATACACAAACGCTACAAACATATATTAAGAGGCAGCGCAGAGAAAAATACATTCAGAACACATGCTCCTCTCACATCGTCAAAAAGAGAGATGATTGGCAGTACCTTTTGACATTGCCTACGTAACCCATGGTCTTGAGAAGCAACAAAAAAGTGCTCAGGGTTACTATCACCGATAGTTTCAACAATGCAATCCCAAGCACTCACCTTCTCATCATGTACACACCTGCCACAAAGTCATATGGAATTGACAGTTTTAGGGTTCAATATTAAGATCTAGTAAAACCGAGACATATCATTAAGACTTTCCGTTGATCAAAAGGCCCATCGACCAAAGTGTTGAACTGAAGTTGGTTTCCAATGACAATAATGTAGCCATGTAGGTGTTATGAATTACTCAGACATGCTACAATTTCGTCAATCCATGTGAAGGAGATTCTAATGTACCACATGAACCATCTCTCCCTCGATGGATTCTACTAGGCTCAAAAAGATAAATCAGACAATTTGTGACATCAATAGTCAACTTGGAAATTTATATCGTGGATATAGGAACAATTTCCAGAACCAATGTTGGAGGTTGGAACAAAAGAAGGGTTTGCTTCGAGATACAATTATCAGCATCATATTTCTATGAAATAGCATCATAATGCACAAATACGAGGGAAAGTGCCGCAAGTCAGATATCATGATATAGAGCAACCTTAGCCCCAGCATCCTGTATATATCAACAGCCAGCATCACAAGATACAAGTAAAACAAAGTTTCCTTAAGTCGAGAGTCGAGACTGCTCAACAATGCCCCTATGGACTAATATGATTAGCAGGGTGGCTAGCCTAAAGTGCTGATCACAAATCAGCAAGCAAGCCTTGATATATAAATTACAACATGAAACTGCAGGCTTCAAAATGGACATTAGTAGTGTTCAGCAATTGTGAATCATTTCGATTCGTAGAAAGATATAAGGAAAGGACTAAGGTTATGGAACTACCCTTAACAACGAAAACCATATTAATCACATTCCCCCCATTACTGCTTATATAGGACAAGGATACAACTAATCGTATGTCAACAACTAATAGAACAATGAATGGAAATTCAGAGAAGCAACTCAGCATAGACCATATTTACAAAAACTCGAGAAGAAAATGTCAGACCCACATGGTATCTTAGATAAGCTTGCTTAGAGCTCATTCTTAAGCAAGAGTACATAATCCTACCAACTACAGCATACTTCTCACAAGCATCTTTTGAAAAGTATAGTCTTTAACTTTCACGGCAAAAAGCTCGAATAAGACGGTTGACTACTAACAGGAAGCAGTTTTGAGCTCAACTCAAAAACTCGCCTCCAAAACCTTTTTAGTCCCCTCAATGTTACCTTCAAACAGTCTCATCTCATATAAACTGCTCAAATATTCAAACTATTCAATACCCATTGGAGATTATTCTTGTTCCATAGCACACCCACATAAAAAAAAATAATAATACCCACAAAAACAAAATTGACAAGAAAAAGTATAGAAAACAAACCTAGCAAGTTTATACTCATGACGAGCAGCATTTAAAGAAGCAGCATAAGAACGTCCCAGAGACTCCAACTCTGCAATTGCACACCTAACAACCAATCAACCAAAACAAAAAGATGAGAAATTGACAAAAAAAAATATTCGGTACGAAGGAGCAGCTAATGCTGCGGGGTTGGGCGATACGAGGATTCGAACCCAGGACAACTCTTAGGCAGGTCTGGTTCCTAACCACTATGCCGAACCTTAATACTCAAAACTTGACATTTATAAAAGCCAAAAACTGCAAGAAAAAAAATAAATTAAAAGGGAGGAAAGAGAGAGAATACTTGGTAGTGAAGAGGTGAAGAGGGGCACCAAGTGCACCGGAGACGGCTTTTTCAGGAGAGAGATTATTTTGGGATAAATGGTGAATAAAAGTGCCGTCACATACAACTTTGAAGGGTTTTCTGAACCCGTAACATGCTGTGTAAAACCTCACTATTTTCCGGTGACGCTTCTGCTTCGCAAACCTCATCTTTGATACGACGGCGGTGTTTGCGGCGGCGAACGGTGGTTAAAGAGGAAGAGAGGGGTTTTGCGGTAAGAAGGAGATAGTGGGAGGGTTTAAGGTTTCTTCAATGTTTTGCTGCTGCTGGGTTCCTCGTTAGTCGTTAATTTGTGGGTTGTCTTTCTTACGCCCGACCTTCCCAAGTTTGCCTCATTTCACTTGACAAGGTAGGGTTCGAAAAGAAAACGGCTAAATTACCAAATTGGTAAAAAAAAATAGAGGGCAAATGACATATTGGTAAAAAAAGATACTCCGGCAACAAATTGGTAAAAAGAAATGACATAAAATACTCATATCAAATTGGTAGTTTGGCCCAAAGAAAACTTATACCAAATCGACTTGATAGGACCCGAAAATATGAATAGTCATAGACGGTAGATCTACTTGAATAATGCGATCCTTAAGATTTGAATAACTTGGACTACCCAAACCTTAAGATTTGAATTGGGTGCTGATTTTGCCAAAGCAATTATTACAGTTGCCAAGGCAAAATTAAGTGACTTCCTATTTTGCCCTCCCTTAGGGCCCGTTCGGTATCACTGCCGTTTTCTGTTTTTAGTTTTTTTGTGTAAAAAATTTAGTTAAATAAGTTGCAAAGATAAAGTTTAATTGTATGTGTCTATAATAGACATACTGAAAATGAAAACTGACAAATGAAAACTGAAAACCACTTTTTCTGGTTTTCAAAAACGGGACTTTGGTTTGAAAAAAAAAACAGAAATCTGAAAACAGAAACGATACCAAACAGGCCCTTAATAATTGTGAAATTTGCAATTTTTGACATTTTAAAAAAATGACTGTGTACTACCACGGTGTATTTTTTTTTCTTTACTCTCTCCTCCCCCTTCCCCAAGCCAACCAACACCGGACTTGCCCATCCCCGCCGCACGTTTACCCTCACCTCCTCTAGCATACACACCACCACCAGGATCCGCCGACAGGGCAGTCCTACCCCATATCTATCTTACCAAACATCCTACAATTTTTGCAATTTCAATCGAATAATCCTCTTGATTGGTAGTAAAACTCCAAAAAAAGCGTTGATAAAAGTTTGAAATCCCCAAATTCTAGGGTTAACCAACCAATCGATTAAAAGTTATTTTTCAAATGAGATCAGATAGTTTTAAGATATCATGCGTCGTCATCGACATCAATGGACAATGGTGGTTGCAGGCCATGGGTAGAAAAAGAGTCCTGAAGGAGTGAGGAAGTCGTAGGGGAGCTCTGACAAAATTTTGCAATTGAAGATTTTTTTCCATTAGACATTATATTATTAATCATTTGCTCCTAAATCCCTATTTTACTAATTAGAGGGTAAAACAGGAAGTCACTTAATTTTGCCTTGGCAACTGTAATAGTTGCCTTGGCAAAATCAGCACCCATTTGAATTTATCTCAACTTATATCTACTTGAATAATGCGATCGAATCACATAACTACACAAGATATAAAATGACTCGATAGTTTGCAATCAATGACACCACCGAGGGATGTAATAGAAAGACTTGGATTTGAAGCAACTTGGTATAGATGGAAACATATTTTGATAAGGCTATCGATTTTATTGGTGGGAGATGATACGTGATCCGTCCGGATCCTATCCGACACGAGTAAATGGAGATAATAACCAACCTTAAAGAAATCGTCAATCTAATATGGGAATGAATTGAACTAACTGATGTAATCCAACTCAAAACCTACCTCACCTAACCGTTTGACATTCCTTACTCAAGGGTGGTAGCGAGTTAGGGGTGACGAGTGTGATAGACTCGGCTCTGGGTAGGATTCAATCTTGTCGGTTATGGTTTTGATTGGGGCACATCAAACGGGAATCTTATCGGTTGAGGTTTGTGTCACCTAAAGGAAATAGTTTTCAGTGTGACGAGATCACAATTGGGTTAAGAGGATTATCTTTGGTTATCTATCCAAAATATTCCTAATTTCAACTTATATATTTATTCTAATTTTGGTTGCGAAAATCCAAGCCTATGTTGCCCAACCCTCTTTATGCCCTCCAAGTATCAAACCCGCCCAAAACTTCATATTGTGAAACCGTCTCATATGAGACTTTGTCTTTTCCCAATAATTCCTTAATTTATGTTTGGTGGAAAAGTTACAAAACCTTAAACATGAAAACATTTCAAATAATTCCTTCACTTTATTGTTATAAAGTAAGGGGGACCAAAAATTATGTAGTTAATGCAAATTAGCCAGCAGGTTTCAGGAGCCATCTCATAGAAACTGATCAATAAATTAATTAAAGCATCAAAATTATATCACCAACAACCCATTTTTTTTTATATATATTAACAAACAAATAATGGAATACAACAAAAGTCTTTGATTGGATACATATATATGATTGAAGGCAAACCCAAAAAAAATCAAAAAAATATGACAGCTGTTCTTTATACAATTATCAAACAGCAGCATGTCTCTTTTGACTTTTTTTTTCCATGAATAAATAAAGATATATTGAATAAACATGAACAAGATGAATGATGAACTATTTAACAAAATCACACTAGAAACAACAGCCAAGGCTGTACACTCATGTAGTTGCCCTCATTTTAAAGCCCTAAATAGCTGGCTTCCCAGGGTCACTGTAGGGGTTCCTTCGCCCGTTCCCGTCGTCAAGTTCATCTCTTTCTCCAATATCCGGTCAAGTTCCGAAACCACAAAACTCATGGACGGCCGGAGCTCACTGGAAGTGTCTATACAACGCACGATCAGCTGTACGAATTCTTCCATCCCTTCCGCTGTGAACCTATTTCCCAATCTTTGATCAACCATGGTGGATATAGTGCTGAAGTCATTGTAATTTTGCACCTAATTGCTCAAGACAAATTAGTACTACCATCAAGACAAGTTGTAAACTATAGACAAACTGTAAGCCTAAACCAGATTATTTCGAAAAGATACGTTTCCAAGCATGACTCTTCCTGCATGCTCACATGCAGCAACAATCATATGTTTCTACATAAGGTGGTACTCGCGTCAATTGTCGCAGTATTTACTCCACCCTTGTACCCTACTTCACCAAAAGATACAATGTTTTAACCATGACAAACAAATTGTTGTGTAGGATGAAGTTGACAAGACAATGAAATTGTCATTTAGCTGTTGAAATGACATTTCAAATCTTCAGCATGCCAAAGAAGAGAAGATGAAAACAGATATGGCAGAGTATGGGCTGGAGATAGAGATTCTTACCCATTCAACCAAATTTTGGTCGGACTCTGGAGAGAATGATTCTGTTGCTTCCTGACCGCAGACCAACTCCAACAGAAAAACCCCAAAACTGTACACATCACTTCGTTCGGAAAACTGTCTGAATTCTCTCACCCTACGAACACAAGAAATTTAGTTGCTTAAACAGTGTTTTCAGTATTAGGGTTAAGGTAAATGAACAAGTAGGAAACATACTCCGGGGCTAAAAAAATTGCATCAGCTTCCACTTGAGAAGATGTGCCTGCTACATCAAATCTTCCAAGAAAATTTCGAACCCCTGCATCTGCAACCTTTGCAATAAAATTTTCATCAACAAGGACATTGGATGTTTTGAAGTCCTTGTGCAACAAGCGGGGACTAAGGGAATGAAGATGAGCCAAACCTGCGAGTAATCAAAAGAAAGCATAGGTTATCGAAGTACTAATTAGAGTCTACCTCATGCTGGTATGTAAGGGAAACAGCAGATAATCCTTGCAGAAGCTTCTAATATAATTTGTAGGGATCACACATTGGGATTCTATACTTTTCCCTTCAGTTAATCATTTTGTTTGTTTAACTATATTCAATGTCAAGTTCCTTGTCTATGTTAGGGTTTGTATGGGGCTCAAGGAAAAGAAAAACTAATACCAGGAAAGGCACAAATGCTCACGGATTTGGCAGAGGATCACCTTTAGCTGCCCCTAATGCGATTGAAAGTCGATGCTTGAATTCCAGCTTCTCACGTGAAATATTACTAGAACCTGTAAATTCTCTCAATAAGTGCACATGATATTAACAGAGCAATACTCAAGTAACAGAGAAAAAGCTCACTCAATTACCATATAAATGGCTTGACACACTCCCATTTGGTATGTACTCGTAAACAAGAATTTGTTGGTTATTTACTTGGCAGTAGCCCAAAAGTGTCACAATGTTCCGATGGTGAATAGCTGATAGATAGCGTACCTGATTGACAATGCTCGAGTTAATCAAAGCACGAAGAAAAGGCACATGGCAATCGTGAATAGAAACATGCTTCATAGCAGGAGAAGATTGATAAGTGACGCTTGTCAAAATCTATGAAATCTTCCGACACACCCAAAAAAAAGAAAAAGAATCATCTATTTGTCTTCCGTTCACCATGAGTCCATATGTCTAATATATTTTTCAGAAACAAAAAGCCACTAGCTAAAAATATCAATTCTTTACTTTTCTGTTCAAGCCAGAAGATTCTGGATGCGTTCAGTTCAACATTAGCACCATTGGCTCACTCAAACATCCCTGTGTTTTCAGGTAAAGAAGCAGACAGTTACAACATTTCCCACAAAAGGGTCAGACGGAAACAACCTCTCTGTATAACAAGGGTAATACTGCATACATTCAAGCACCTCCATCCCCAACATGCCTTCTCAACCCCCCCCCCCCTCCCCCTGGGCTACATAAACACGCACACACATAACAGGACCCTCTTCAAGTGTGTAGGGATAGTGTTGATCAACCACTGATACATAGTATTCCTCACTGCAAGGATACAGCGTTCAGTGCATACGTACAGTACAAAAGAAAACTTAATTAGATGGCTCAAGAAAGGACTAGAAACAAAGTTGTTTCCTATCCCCACAAAAATATCAATTTTCTACAGGAAAGATATGCCAAATGCCACGAGAAATCACACTGGCCTTAAAACAGTGGGTCACAGCTACATTACTGAATGTATCAGTGCAGAAGAACACAATATTCACACTGTACACAGTTGATCCGGGCCTATATGTCCCCAGATACTGCAATGACTATCCTGTAATGGCATTCGAAGCTCAAAGTAGAATGATTGTGTTTCTTCAATGCACCTTGCTCTGAGAAAAGCCGAATGAAAAAAAAGCCATAACATGAATAAGAATGAAAATTTTCGGCCATAAGACAGGATGAGAAGAGAGATGAACAAGAAGCCTACTCGATACACACCCTTCAGGTTTCAGAGGGATCTACCATGAGATGAGACAAGCCTTAAACTTTACAACATAAAGCTACTGCTCATCAGAACTAAAAATTTGAGATACATATTTGTCCTCATAGGATGAATTACTCCTTTTTGGGAGATAAAAATACCGATTATTCTCCTTAACGGCTTAACCCCAATATCCTATAACCTGAATAAGTAACATGTCCAATAACTGCACTACACACATGTCACTGCATTAAATTTCTATCAGTCACAATTCAAAAACTAATACAGCAATTGACAAAAACTTCAACGGTTAAGTTGGTGAGTTAGTGATAATAGCAGGGTTGTAAAGCAATGTGAGCAGCACAGCCCCAGATCATCAAGGGTTGACCAAAGAATCCTACCATAACTAACACATGAACTGATAAACTTGAAGTAACGAGTCTTTTAGACCACATATTTATCATTACCTCTTCAACAAACTCTGGACTAGGTGCAGCAGACCGCTTTTTAATGGCTACCAGCATACCATCTGTCAGCAAACCCTTATAAACAGCTCCAAACTTCCCTTCTCCGATCAAACTTTGATCACTGAATTTTCTAGTTGCAGTGGACAATTCTTCCCAATCGAAACGTTTAGCTTCTCGAAAAGACAACTCAACTCCAGATGCTTTCCCTACTAATATTGACACGATACAATAAATTAGCATAATAGAGACATGGAAACTAAGATACACAAATAACAAACTGATACACAAACATTACACTTACCTTGGTAAGAAGGCTCAGACGACCCCGTCTCAGAAGTTCTTGAAGCACTTCTACCATGAAACATGTAAAACCATATAAGAAAAACCACTACCCCCACCAATGCCGCGGCTCCTGCAGCACCTCCAATGATAGCTGCAAGAGTCTTGACATTTGACAGCAGTTCAACTACAAATTGTACTATCCTTCATTAAACCTGAAATGCAACACAGTATGTAAAATTCAATAATACGACCCTAGACAAATAGCTGGATATTCTTGATCACTAATCATCAAAAGCTCCACAATTATTTAAAAACTTCCTAATTGAAGTCAACGTGTATGTTTCTTCTGAAACTAAACATGGCACAGACAACATAATACAGAACCATTCTTCCACAGCACAAACAAGTTGAAATATAATTTCGTTTTCGACATCATGTGCATTATAGTCCCAACTAAAGATGGAGTTCTGTAACCCTCAATTGTACATATGTCAGCCATTTCATCCACATTGCTCCTAAACCCAACAGTTTAAAGTGCGTGCCGAAAAATGACAGGAAGAGCAGGTATGAATGGAGAGAGTACTACATTTGCAAATTGCAATTTAGCAGAATGCATGCAATCCAAAACTAACTAGAAGTGATGAACAATGAAACAATTATACATTAACATATCATCAAAATGTTAGTAATAATAAATGCCACAGAAAACACAACAACATTAATGAAATAAAATTGCAACTTTGATGTCAAGAATAACACTAACCAGTCAACTCCAAATTCACACAAAACAATCAAATGGGAATGTTATGATTGATTGAACTTGCATTTGCACACCCACCAAAACTTACATTAATCTTCAAATCCTCCCCCAAAAATTGAAATAAAAATAAAAAATCAGCAAAAACAAGAACTGGGTCTTGACATTGACAAAAGGGTATGCTTATAAAATTGCCCTTTTTTTTTATATATTATGTTCAAAGATCAGAAAACAATTAACAAAAACAAATAATAAATTTTGACAAAACTAAAATTAAAAAAATACTAGAATCAAACCGAGCGCCGAATGAAGTGAATATCTTTTGAATAAAGTGAATGAATTCGATTTTGTGGCAATGGCAGCTAATCAATCCACTTCACCAAAGTATTTCAAAATAATTTTAATTTAAACTTTATAAATATATTGCAATGAAAAAATAATTAGAATGAAAATATATGGGTTTTCTTGTTTTGCTGTTGTTGTTGGTGGATATACAAGACAATGTTGACAGAAAGCGACTATGCGCCGACACACTCACACAAACACAACGCCCACATAACAACTGCCTATCACTCTCTCTTTCTTTTCATCAGAACTTTTTATTTTATTTTTATGGGAGTACTATTTGTGATTAACCAATTAATACTTGATAATTAATAAATAAATAGCAGAGGTTATATAATCTTGTATATTTACTTCCCACCCACCAAACCCAATTCAATAATGATTCTTTCTGTCAATTAAAATCAGAGAATTTTACCCAAAGTTTCAATCTTTCTAAATTTTTGGATAAATAGTTTCACCAAAGTTTCAAACTTTCTAAAATTTTGGATAAATAATTTCACACAAAGTTTCAATCTTTCTAAATTTTTGGATAAACAATTTCATCAAAGTTTCAATCTTTCAAGTTTCTGAGAAAAAACCCAGAGGATAAATTGCGAAGAAGGAATTAATTACAAAAAAATTCAGAAGAAAGGGGGAAAAAGACAGGGAAGAGAGAAAAGAGGAGGAAATATAGTAATAATAATATAAAAAAAATGAGAAACAAAAAAAAACCGGTAGGCTGTAAAGCAGAAGTACTTGAGAGAAAAGAAAATTGTCAGCTTGCAAAAAATGCAAGTTGTTGGAGGGAAGCTTGCTGGGGTTTTATTTGCTGTGGTCTGAGTATCCAGTGTCCAGTCCAGAGCATCTTGGTTGTAAGCTGTTTTGCTGTAACATTTCTCTGAGGCCCTCTTTCCTACATTTATGTGTCCCTATCATTGTACCACTAGGATCACTTGTGATTTTGTATTCTTAAGTTTTTTCACATCCACTCTTAATTAAGAAACAAATTGACTCTTTAACATATACCCACACGTTGAAAATTCGAATATATATTTAGTACTTCGAATTCTGCGCATTGCATAGCGTAATAAAAGTTTGCACTTAATATAGCTAATTTAAGTGGTAATATTTTGCATATAGGGTAAATTATTTGATGTAAAACCTACTCTATATTTTTTTGTGCTTTGAGTTTATAATGCCGTGGAATTAAAAACAAAAAATAAAGGATGTGAATTAGCCTAGAAACCTTACCAGAATACTTGACTAGAATTAATTTAACTAGGGTGTCACAAAGAAAACAAAACACAAACAAAGGAAAAGCACGTACAAGATCACAAAGAAATAAGGCACAAACCAAAACGAACCTCGCAAGGCCAGATTTGAAACAAATTTCCTCCGACTCTTCGATATTAGTTCTCAAGTTGGGTGTGATGTGTGTTTAAAATACTATAATAAGACTCTCTATTTATACTAAGTAGACACATCTACACTTTATGGAATAAGGTAACGTTCTATAATAAATCTTTCCTCACTAGAACTAGGAAGCTTTCCTAATTACTTCTAGAATAATTCAAAATTCATAGGCTCACCAAAATACTGTAGATTAGACACTTTCCTAAACTTATTCAATGACACCGAGAAGGTAATTAAGCCTGGTTCACGAGTTACATGTATCGGCGTAAGTTCTCAACAGTTCAAACAATCATATCTGATATCTCCTTCGTTACTTAACTGTTTTGACGTTATGATCACTTGTTGGAAAGCTAAGAACATGAAGTTCCTTATTCCCACAAAAATCATGACGAAAATCCTTGTAATGTTTGAGATATTCTACTCTAAATAAAGTCACCTACTTGAATTTTAACTCTAAACTGACTCTTACTTGCCAAATCAACTTGCAACCTCGATGCTTATACATTATAGTCCCCTTATTTGAAAGGAATTTTCCCAATCCTTAAAAGTAAACTTAACCACTAGGATCAAATACCAATCTTACATACTAATATGGACAATTATTTGAGGATAACATGAATAACGAATCTAGATCCTCTAGAGTTGTAAATAAACTCTAAGGGGTAGAGTTTAAATCCTAACCATTGAATTTTAATCCATGGCCAAAATTACCCCACATCACCCATCATAAAAAATACTTTACCCACACTAGATTAGAAAAACAAATTTCATCTTCTTCCTTCCCAATTCTATGAAATTAAACGACCCATCATCGAGCCTGGCAAACCACCTATCCTCCACCCGAATCCAACCACCGCCATTGGCCGCTGGCCATTATGCACCCTAGGTTTGGGTGTGGTGAACCCCAAAACCCAACAAAATAAAAAGGAAAAATATCATTTTGGTACCCAAGGTTTGGACAAATTCCACTTTGGCTACCTGAGTTTTGAGAAATTCCACTTTGGATACCCAAGGTTTGAACATAGTTTCACTTTGTGTACCTCATGAACCAAAAACAATATTTTGTTACATCTTGATCATTTTGTTTATAAAAACTATTATGCTAATGTAAGCTAATTTCCTAAAATTCAGGAGTAAAATTTTTATTGAAAAAACATTTACATAAAATCATAAGTGAAATATTTAGAAATTTTATAATATGGATGCCGATTATTCCTTTAGTATCATTATATTATACTCCGTATAGTAAAACCAAACCTTTTTTTTACGAACATAATTTCTTGAATGATATGTTTTATATGTTTTTTTTATGTGAAATGTATGTTTATATTCTCAAATTCTAATTGTCAATTATTTTTCATTTGGAATTAGCTAGTGGCACCTAAAAATACGGAGTATAGATACCTACGTTGCACGAGTACGAACACCGACACCGACACCGGGAGGACGCGGATACCGGGACACGGCAATCTCAAAATATAGGACACCGACACCGCTATTATTTTTTAATATAATATATTATAATAAAATAAATATTATATTTTTAATAAAATAATAAGAATTTCTAAATTTAAAACTGAAATCAATCTCAAAATGATGATATTACGCACAAAATCATTGAATATGTTTAAGGAAACGCTACGAAATTCGAGACTAAGAATGTCTCTTTCGCCCAAATGCTTGCTTAATGTTTATTTTTTGTGTCCTAGAGGTGTCCAACCGGTGTCCGTGTGGAAAAAACCGGGTTTTGTGTCCGAGTTAAAAACAAATAAACCGGACACCGGTCCACCGTGTCCGACGCGTGTCCTCCCGGTGTCCTCCTGGTGTCCGTGTCCGACATCGTATTGGACACGGACACGTCACTTGGAGAGGTGTCCGTGCTTCATAGATAGATACTATGAATTTCATCAATTTAATTCAACACCAAAATGATATTCTTTTTTTTAGTTTGTATCAAGTTTTTGTTTATTTATGTAACTTATTTAGTAGTATAGATATGCAAAATCACTAAATTAATACAACTAAATGCTACATAATTTAGTTAGAGAATTCGAGGTACCCAAAGTGGAACTATGTTCAAACCTTAGGTACCCAAATTGGAATTACTGAAACCTTGGGTACCCAAAATGGAATTTGTCCAAACCTTGGGTACCCAAAATGAAAATTTTCCTAATAAAAATTAAAACATTAAGGTGGCCGGATAATGGACCCCTAAACCCTTTTTCTTAGTTAATCGGTGGTAGGCATACGGCGGGTGGAGGGATTGATTGATGTCACGTATGTACTTGATTTTCTCCATCTGTTTTGAAGATCAATGGCTTAAAACTAATGAAATCTGGAAACTTTGATCAAGAATTATAGGGTTGTCGGCCATCAGAAGCATCTTTTTTGTTTTTTTTTTTGTTTTAATTAATGTTGGCAGTTATTTATTGGGCGAGGAGTAATCCTAAGCATTGATTTGATCTAGCGATTGAGATTAGCTTAACTCTAGAGGGTAGAGTTTATTAGAAACTCTAGTGGATCTCATTCCATGAATAATACCTTTAGTATCATCAAACAACCTTTTTAAGCCACCATCTTCAATGCGTTCTTCTGTTTTAGCCATCTCGATGCTTGAAGTATTGTTGTACTTTCCACTCATCATTTTCACTCAAGCTATCTTCAACGTATGCATCAAATGGCGACACAAATTGAATAATCAACATTATCACTATATTATTTTGTAATGACTAGTTTGTATATAATGCTATTATTATACAATATCACCTGATGTTTTTTAGGAATTGTTAATACATAATGTAACATCTACGAATTTTTCATTCTCATTCATATCCTTAATCTGCATAACATAATTCTTTGCCCTTCTAGCTCTGATAGATGCATGAAAATATATATATGCAGTATTATCATCACCATCTGCCACCCAATGAGCCTTACTCCTTTGTTTCAAATAGCTCTCCTTTCCCTTGAATAGATTATCATACTTTGTTGCAAGTTCTTTCTCTTTAGAGTATAGTTCTCTTTTCATAGGGTCTTTATGCATACTTGTTAAAATCTCCACCAACTCGATCTTGACAGGGTTTTGCAACTGCATTCTCAATATTTGAGAATTGAAATTTATTAATGGCCATAATAGGCTTTTTTGGGGGTTTTAGCTTTTTAACCACCCTGAACCATGTCACAACCTTGGCTACTCTCCTCCCATTCAGCCTTCACCACACTCTTAAAATCAGGAGATTTGCTCCACATGTTGTCATATTTAAAATTAGCTTTTCCAATATGCTTTTCCTTATAACATAAAGGAAAAAGTAAAACTGCTTGAATTTCATTCATTTCTTTATAATGTGTTTGATTTTCTACATATAAGCAATATCATTGCTTAATTTAGTTGAACTTTTTAAAATATAGCTCTTTCATCTCTAAATTACCATACGGAAGAGTCGAATTGTAAAATTACAATCACATATAAGTCGTAAATGGAGAACTTTATGTAGTCACTTTTTAATAAGTCACATTTTTTTGCATAAAAGGTGCCATGATCCGATAAATCCAATAACTCGATGTGGTAGAATCTAACTCAACCAAACCCTATTCGTGAACTATCGCTACGTATCACAATAATGTCCAACCCAAAATTGATTCTGATAATAATATAAAACAATGGTACTCAAGAAAGCCACAAAAAAAAAAAAAACAAATTGTATAGACAAATTTATGAACCAATGTATATAACAAAATACACCAAGCCCAACCCTATTCATGAACCATTTACTAACTCTTTGTATAGACATTTCCCCTTAAGTACTACTGAGTAGTATATACTAAACGCATTGCTTAATTTTGTCGAATACCACTCCATCCCAAAATTAAACTTCCCATGAAATTTGAAATTCCCTCACATAACACTATTCCATGGGAAGTTTAATTTGGGACGGAGTGGTATGTTTGAAATAAAACTCTTTCGACACTTTTACGAAAAAGTCAAATTGGCAAATTAGTAAATAAATTAAAAATCTTTATAATCACTTGTTAAACTAATAATACTATTAATAATAATTCACGTTAAAGCTTATACTTTTCTTCAATTCTCTATGATTTGCACATTCTTTTTGGAACTCTTTCTTTTTATTGTAAGAGATGTGTAGCAAAATGAAAATGTGTCACAAATATTACGATCATTAACAAATTGAAAAAGAATCATATACTTTGTATAGATTGGAAATTATTTTTTTAGACTGTTAATATTATCTACGCTTAATAATAGATTTTAAAACTTTCCTTTTACTATTTAAATTAAAATTATTTAAATATTTAACTAATTATAATTTTTGATTGTATATTAATATTCCTTATTAATTTTTTAATATTTTATATGTACTTTCATATCCTAATAATATAATATATTTTTTTTAATTCCATCAAATAGGATTGTACCAAGTGTCCATCAATGAAGGGGTGTACTCGACTTTTATAATATATAAACTAATCTGCGTGTCCGTGCCGCGCCCGGGCTCCCTTTTCATATATTTATTTTTGTCAATTAATACAACTACACACGTTTAAACAATCGGTTTGAAAAACGGTAATTAAATCTTCTTTTTTTTTGAAGGAAAAAGGTAATTAAATGTGTTTTGAGTTTCTTCCCTCACAAAAAATGTGTTTTGAGTTTCTTTACTCCTTTGTTCTTTACCACTGCGGGTGAAATGAAGGAAATAAAAATGAATGCAGATATTTCATATAAAATAAGTTGTCTTGACATTCTTTTATTACTCTCTTATCTCAAATTTTCTCTTCTTCTTATGTTTTTTTTATCCCGATTTATCTAGTATGTGCTTATAGTGTGTCATTGAGTCATTGTTATCATGTGCCCCTAGATCTCGCACTTTTGTGTACTTTAATTATCAATAAAGTTAACTATATGAATGAGGTCTTATGTTTTAATTTTTAAGAAATGGGGATTGGAGTTTTTTTCCCCTAGCGATAAGGGTATGCTTCTAACGATCGTTAGTTTGATGAAGATTTTGATGAAGATTTGTCACTCATTCGCTCTCAAAAAAAAATAAAAAGATTTGTCACTCATTCACTCACTCTCCCTCTCATTTTTGGCACCGTTCTCTCATTCTCTCCAGTCCGGATCACCTATCCCAAGTCCTACCCCCTTTGTCTCACTCCCTGTCCCATCCCCTATTCTGCTGCTATGTAGCATCTAGGGGGGGGGGGGTTGTCAATTTCAATTAATCATTCACGCAGACACCAAACACTCTATTTTTCTCTCATCAAAATTTAATTCATACTATCAAAACTCAATCTCAGTTCTTATCAGCCAAATTTTAGCAAATCAAATAAAAAAATCCCAACTTTTTTGTTAAACGAATCCATATATAGATTCATGATTCAATTAAAATTGATCTAAATTAATTGAAAAACAAAAGCGAACAACCCAAAAACTGACCAACAATTTGAATAACAAACTCCAGCCACTATACTTCACACATCGGTCATTTGTTTCCTATGCAAATCCGTCCAAGTATGGTGTCACGCACACCGGAGGGTTTAATTAGTGGGTTGAAGTTAGACTGTCGAGAGGGGGGAGGGGGGGGATTCGTGGTTCAACCCAACCTTATTCATGAACCAATGTTACATAACACAATAATGTTCAACCCAAACTTGATCCTGATTTCTTATAAAAGTGAAATTTTTGAAAAATATAAAAATTATATTAGTTAATAAGTCAAAATACAAATTGTACAAACAAATTCATTAACCAATGTTACATAACACAATAATGTCGAACCCTATTCATGAACCAATTACTAACTTTTTGTATAGAATATTTTCTTCACTATTGCGTATCCTAAACACATTGATTAATCTAGTTGAATAATTTGAAATAAAACACTTTCAACACTTAGAGTTAAATTCACAAAATTAGTAAACAGATAACTTTATAACCATTTCTTAAACTAATAATAATTCACTTTAACGCTTATATTTGTCCAACTCTCAAGGATTTGCACATTCAGTTTGGATACGATTTTTTGTTTTTTGTTTTTTATTTTTATTTTGTAAGATATTAAGATTTGTTGAAAAATAAAAATGTGTCACAAATATCATGATCATAGTTTACATATTTGAAGAGAATCATATACTTTGTATAGATTGGAAAACAATTTTATTAGTGTTTCAAATTTTAAAATTTTATGGTACATATAAAATATTAAAATAGTAATAAGGAAAAATAATAAAAAATTAAAAAGTATAATTAGTTGCATATTTAAATAATTTTAATTTAAATAGAAAAATGAAAGTTTTAAAATCTATTAAGTGTAGAAAATATTAACAGTCTAAAAAATGATTTGCAATCTATACAAAGTATATGGTTCTCTACCAATTTGTTAATCATGATAATAATATTTGTGACACAGTTTCCTTTTGCAACACATCTCTTACAAAAAAAAAGGAGTTCCAAAAAGAATGTGCAAATTATAGAGAATTGAAGAAAAGTATAAGCCTTAAGGTGAATTATTATTAGTTTAACAAGGGATTATAAAAATTTCCGTTTACTAATTTTGGCAATTTGACTTCTTTTTTTTTTGTACAAGTGTCGAAAGAGGTTTTTTTTTTTGCAAGAAATTTTGTCCTTTATTCATCTATAGAGGGAAAATAAAGATCTCCTTACAAAAACGCCACTAAAAGACATAAACTAATCCGAACAAAATGAAGCTTATTATGAGCTAGCTCTAGACTATCTACAACCTCCTCCGAGTAACGATAGAATAAACGAACACAGACTACAAACTTGATTTGTCTCACAAGCCACTCATAATCATGTTATACGTCTTGAAAAATTTTGTTGTTCCTTTTCCGCCGAGTTAATAGCTATATTAGGACCCGCACTTTGCATTATTTTTGATTTTAGGACCCCAAACTTTTTTCCACTGATTTCAGTTGCTCATACACCTTTCCGTTAAAAATTGCAAACGGATTTAGGAGATATGGCACTGTGCATTAAAAGGTTATGTTGCTTTTGACTACTCTACGTTCTCCTCCCTTTTTCTGCCTTTCTTTTTATCTCTCCTCTCTCCTTGTCTCTTCCATCTCTGCACAACCTCAAGCACCTTACCTTTTTCAATGGCATCTGCTCTCTTCCTTATCATCTATGTCTCACTCTTTCACTACTTAACTCTGTTTTAATACATTCAAAGAGCAAGATAATTTAACCCAGATTTTGGCAATTTTCATGTTATTCTGCTTATAAGTTCAAGAATTTGTAGGGAATTAGAATACGATACTTCAATTATCTTACTATCAGTATGGGATTTGGGATTCTTATGAGGGGCAAAATGGAAGAGCTAAATTTATTTGTGCAAAGAGTAACTCCTTCCATTTCTCTTTTCCCTCCCACTTTTCATTCATCCTCCTCAGTCTTAGTCGCCTATAACCTTCTTTAGTCGTCCTTTTTCACCAGCTTTCATCCCCAAAATTCCCTTAAAGCAGATAATTCGGAAAGCACGAAATTTCCAAACAAAATGAACAATCCACGCACTCCATTGAACTGGTATCAATAATCTTATACAAAACCTCATAATATTATTTTTGCATGTATTTATTTTGGGAAAAATCTCAGAATTTAGAATTTGAATGAAGCTTTTGAAGGGATTTGAACCACTATGTATAAGGGTTGTGCTCTATTTTGCTTGCAATGGCTTGTTTTTGAGGAATTTATGGCAGAAACCCTTGTGTATAAGTGTATAACAAGGGAGCAGATATGAGACAAAACATTCCCTTTTTAATGCAAAGTTTGGGAATAAACTGTCAACTTTGTAGATTTCGTTGACAATAGCAAAACTTCAGTCCCTTAGCCTGTCCACGTAGGCAAACAAAGTTAGCATTTGTTAACAGAAGGTGTATGAGGTCCTAAAATCAGCTGAAAAAAGTTTGGGGTCCTGAAATCAAAAATAATGCAAAGTTCCGGTCCTAGTTTAGCTATTAACTCTTTTCCGCCAAATGAAATAGGTTGTTGTTGTGATACCACAAACTGCCCATCTATGACGCCGACTCTTCTTGTTCTTACCCAACCATTTCATCACCTGATTGATATCATTGCTTTGGATGCTCATACCAATCCAGTCTTTGACCTTTTCCCACACATCAGCTGCATAATTACATCGAAAGAACAGGTGTCTATGTGATTCAGCTGCACTTTTACATAGAACACACCTATTAATCAGGTGCATCCCTCTTCTCTGCAGCCATTGCAGTGATGAAGCTGCTTCTCGGGAGATTTATACTGCTCCAAACCACTCTGTGCCATCTCACTTCAGGAAGTTTGAATCGAAAGAAATTGTAGGCTGCCTGAATGTCATACTTTTTACCTTTAGTCCAAACTTTGACAGTTGAGCATAAGTCTCCTCCATTAATCTTAGCTATCATTTCATCTTTCACCTTTATGATACTTCTCTAGTTTTACGAGTCACTACTTTTAGACTTGACATCAATTAGAGAGCTGTTCTTAATCTTATAGGATGTTATCCAATCTTCCCATAGACCACTGCTCCCATTAACCAATTTCCAAATCCATTTAGCAAGAAGAGCCTTATTCCAAGCTAAAACCTCCTTAATGCTCAAACCTCCCTCAGTTTTTGGAGTGCATATGCTGATCCAACTTTTGTATTGCATTTTCCTTTCTCCCTGCCTGATGTTCCAGAGAATTTTTTTGCTGATCCTATGGATTGTCTTGACAATACCTTTGGGGAGTAAAAAGCCAGCACACCGAAAATTCTCCATACCAAAGATAACTGAATTTATCAGTTGGACTTTTCCTGCATAAGATAAGCCTTTAGTAGACCAGCATTCAATGGAGTACTGAATTTTCCTCACTAACTGCTCATACATGGCATTTGTAAGTCTAGCAGAGTTCAAAGGTATTCCCAAATACCTGAATGGAAAAGAGCCCTCATTAAACCATGTAATTCTGACAATATGAGACTTGATACTGTCATGAACTCCAGCAAAATAGATGTCAGTTTTGGAGTGGTTTGCCTGCAGACCTGAGACCCTTGCAAACTTGTATAGACAGTTCATAGCAGCAGCAACATAGGGTAGATCACCGAGGGACGAATAATACCTCACTGTCATTTATCAAATAGTGTAGCTGACAGCAAAAAGACAAGAAAAATTAACCTACTCATTTTCTCCCCCAATTACCCGGTCATCCTTCTTATCTCCCCACCTTCTCTCTCTTCTTTCCTCACTTTCTCTTTCCCCGAAAACATTCACCTCCCCCACCCAAATTAATTCCTACCTTCTCTCTCTTCCCTCACTTTCTCTCTCTTCACCACCGATTATTCATCTCCATCACCATCATATTTCCTCCGTAATCATCATCAATAACATCATACACCACCATCTCTCACCATCATCATATTCAACCACCATCATCATTGTATTCGACCACCACCACCACCACCCATAGCCACAACCAACAACAAAACAACAGCCCCGGCCTGAGGGCCCCAGTTAAGGCGTGGAGCGGTAGCCGTCCGGCCGTTGCATCGCCCAGAATCCTCGTCGACAACCACGGTAAGGTTACACCGGAAAAGGGTTAAGGCTTCGCCGTCGGAACATCTGGGTAAGTGGGTCGGATTTCTGGGTATGTTGGTGTTTTCCGGCGATTTTTGGTTGTTGACTGGTGGTTGAACAAGTGGTAGATTGGATGACTGGTTGGGGGAAAAAAATGGGTTGAATTGACGAAATCAACCCCCAAAAGGGGCATTTTTTAAATGACCGAAACATCCCTGTCAGTTGCACTGTTTTGTTTATGACAGTCAGGGATTGTGCGCCGCTCGTAGATCACCCCTGGTGAAGATCATTAGATCACCAGCAAACACAAGGTGTGTTACTTTGACCTTAGAGCATTAGGGGTGATAAGAAAAGTGTGGAGAGCATATCATGTTCCTCAAGTATCTTGACAAAATTTCCATGCTAAGGACAAAAATATAAGGAGAAAGAGGGTCTCCTTGCCTTAGCCCATTCATGCCCTTGAAAAAACCTTCATAAATGCCATTAATCTTCAAAGAAAACCAGGTGAAGGTAAGGCAACTGCAGACCCAATTTATAAACAGAGGAGGGAAGTTGTGGATGCTCAGCATATCTCTGATAAAATCCCAATTCAGAGAATCAAATGCCTTCCTATTGTCAATTTTCAGAAGACATCTAGGGGAGACATTCTTGAGTGAGTAACCTTTGACTAAACCTTGAGAGATATCAATATTATCAAAAATGCTTCTCATAGAAGTAAAAGCGGCCTGCTCCTTTCCAACAATCAAATGCCTTCCTAGTGTCGAAAGAGTTTTACTTGTGACATTATAAATGTAAATAAATATTTTTCAGAACCTATTATATGGTTTTCATTTCAAAGTATTATTTAGTCCGATTGTTTGCATCAATGCGAGAAATCCAAAAATTCGATGTGGTAGAACATGAGTCAACTCAAACCTATTCATGAACCCCTACTAATGAACCAATGATACATGACAAAATAATGTTCAACCTGAACTTGATTTCGATTCTTATAAGAGAATGAAAATTTTGAAAAATATAAAACAAATGTAGTTAAGAAGCAAAAAAATAAAAAGTGAGAAAGAACATATTTTATAGACAAATTATTCATGAACCAATGCTACATAACACAATAATGTCTAACCTTATTCATGAACCAATTACTAACTCTTAGTATAAACATATTTCTTCACTATTGAGTATTATTTTAAACACATTGCTTGATCTAGTTTAATATTTTTGAAATTAAAACTCTTTCGAAAGCAATGACCCCCCCCCCCACCCTCGTTTTGGTGACACATCAATCAATAGTGAAGCTATAGAAATGATACCAATTAAACAAATTTAATATAGGTATGCATCGTGTTAACTTACTAATATAAGAACTTTACTGTATGTCTAAAAACCAACAAATAATTAAACAAAAATCGAGATGATGCGATCAAAATGAGAATCTAAAAAAACAAAAAACTAACATCACAAAAAAATTACCTTATAATACCCAATTCAATAGCAACTCGAACCCAAACCGACTCGATTCGACATGCCATGAATTTAATATGACCTATTCCCTCTGACCATACCTAGAAAATTAAGGGGAAAACTATAAATCATATAAGCAAACGAAACATCTGAAAAATAGAAACGAAAGTAGTCAAGAGAATAAAAAAAAAAAAGAGGAGAAAATAAATTCTGGTCGATTTTTCATATCATATGCATTTATTAATTCTTTTTTCTCAAGAAAACTATTACTATTTGTAAAGACAAACTTCACTATACTCTATATAGAGGAAAAATTAATACTGCTTGAATTTCATTCGTTCCTTTATGCATGTACTTCATTGCTTAGTGTAGTTGAACTTTTTTTAATTATAACTTTTTCAGCTCTAAATTACCATACGGAAGAGTCAAATGGTAAGCATATTAAGTTGTAAACGGTGAACTTTATGTAGTCACTTTTAATAATAATAAGTCACATTTGTTTGCAGCAAAGGTGCCACTATCCGAGAAATACAATAAGCCGACGTGGTGGAATCTGACTCAACCAAACCTTATTCATGAACTATTGCTACATAACACAATAATCTCCAACTCAAACTTGATTTTGATAATAACATGAAACAATGGTACTCAAGAAGCCACAAAAAACAAAAAAAACATACAAATTTTATAGAAAAATTCATGAACTAATGCTACATAACAAAATACACCATGCTCAACCCTATTCATTAACCAACTAGTTTACGGCCTGTGAAAGGCACGGGTGGTTTTGTGAACCGTTAATTGAACAATACTCAAAATTCAATAAAACTTTCAAAATAGGATAAAAAAGAAAGGTACTTGTCAAAATAGAGTCCACATAGGTTTAGACAAATGTTTAAAGAAAGTTCGCCATGGCACGTGAAAATTTTAGACAAAACACAGCGCACAATATTTTTAGCACATCTAGTGAGTGGCGGTCCCGGGTATTCCAAAAAGGGTTCACCTGACCCCACTTGGATAACTATAAATACCTTACCTAGTTAGTAGCAAGCATAAGATTTCATTTGGCATAGTAGTAGTTTGCTCTAAACGTATGCATGAGGTCTCAAATTCAAGCCTTGAAATTGTCAATTTTACTATTTTTTTGACCCCACTTGAATTTTGTCACATCTTTTGACCCCACTTATTTTGATTATTGGATCGCCACTGAAGTCACTGTCATGTACTCCGTATCCACTACTTTCCACTCTCGTTTTTTTTTTACTCTTTCCCGGTTTTTCAAGTGAATCATTCTTCTTACAAAACATGTAGGTGACCAATTATGGAATTATTATTCTCACAAAACATGTATGTGACCAATTTTCTATATACAAAATGCTTAGGTCTGCATAGTTAATTTTTCTATGACTTGCTTTGGCCTTGTGGTTTCTCTTACTTAATCTTCTATGCATGTGGATATGCTCTGAAGTTGGTCCAAGTGCCACAAATTAAGCTACTAAAAAATTTTTAGGACTCCACTTTCCTATAATTGTTTCTGAAATTTCGTCATCCAGATAAACTATATGAGACCCAAAAAAAATTCAAGACCTACAAAATAAATCAGTTATAGCCAGGACATCTCGTATAGGAAAAAAACGCTAGTACATATATTCAATACTAATTCAAAAATAAAATGTAATTATATTGTCCAATAATGCAGCAAAAGAGAAAAAAAATCCAAATCCAGGCCACGAAAAAGAAGGCGGTGAAATATCAAATAAAAAGTGATGGTTGAAGAGAAAAATTTGTCATACTTTAGTTTCATGTATTCCAATTTGCTTCCATAATATCTAAACCAGTAATATGATCAATCCAAATGAGTTAGCAAGAATCTGTACGAAATTGAACATTTATAATTATACTAAATCATCAAGCAAATAAATAACATATATTTCATACGACACAAAAAGCAATCCAAATACAACATGGACAAAGGGATTGTTATTGAGAAGCAAAGTGCGAAGCAAATTAGAAACAATCTTCATGATTTGAATATGTTAAGATGATGTGGTTAGTAGAACCTTTTATGTTGATGGTGACTATTTATTTTGCGGAAGGGGAAGCGTAGAGGTTGATGAGGGGTGAAGGAAGAGGAAGGATTGAAATCAAATCATTTATTTCAGCAATTGATTAGTTGCAGTTGCGAATTTATGAGCGAAGAGATAGTAGCAAGTACACTTTTGAACAATCTAGAGATGCCACGTGGATTTAGAAAATTGTTTTTGCTTGCCTTTAATAGTTCTATATAGATTACTATCTCTTTGTATATAGACATTTTTCCTTTAGTACTACTGAGTAGTATATTCTAAACACATTGGTTAATCTTGTTGAATATTTTTGAAATAAAACTATTTCGACACTTAGAAAGAGTCAAATTGGCAAAATAAGTAAACGGAAATCTTTATAATCAATTTTTAAACTAGTAATAATTCACCTTAATATACTTTTCTCGAAATTCTCAATGATTTGCACTTTCTTTTCAGACCTCTTTTTTTGTGTGTAAGAGATGTGTTGCAAAATGAAAATGTGTCACAAATGTTATGATCATGATTAACAAATTGGAAGAGAATCATATATTTTCTATGGATTGAAAATCAATTTTATTAGACTGTTTCAACCATTTAATATTTTGTACACTTAATATAGTTTAAAACTTTCCTTTTTCTATTTGAAGTAAAATTATATAAATATTCGAATAATTATAATTTTTATTTGTTTATTAATTTTCCTTATTAATTTTTTATATTTTATATGTCAACTAACATAATAAGGAAAGTAATAGATATCATGACTCATAAGCTGATGGAAATCATATTTCCTGGTGCCCAAGTCGTACTCAAGCTGTCTTAAACGTGATAAAACATATTTTCCAAAACAGACTCATAGTACAGATTGTCATTTTGTCTCCACTGTAGACAGTTTTTACTTTTCACTAATTGATAGAACAAATGTCAATACTGTCCTCATAGGTACCTGAGTTTGTATTATATCTACTAAAAACGATCTAATGATGCAACTTGAGCGGTGTTGGCCATAGGAAGACGGAGCTTAAATAAGACAAACTGAGCATACAAATCCCTCAACTCTACAGGAGCCCGAGTAACCAACGTCGTTGTGGCTTCCAAAACATTCCACGGAGGATATATCCCCGACTGAGAAAGTAAAAGAGGTAAGGAGAATGAGGATCCTGGCCGATAACATACCTAGGTCACCCCTCGTTAATTGAGTGTCTAGCATTACAAATCCAGTCTCTTCTCAATCTTGAAGCGGAGAGACCAATTTCCATTTCTGTAATCATCCAACACATACACCCAAAAAAATGATAGATTATCATCAAATTTTGATGCTTGGAGATTCCCTTCACATAAACCAATACAGGATTTTGTGCCACGAATATTATCGGGCCAAGCAATAAAGTTGCACTGAATAACGTCGTCAACAACTACAAATGGATTAAACCTATGCCTGTCAAACGGGTCGGGCGGGCGGGTTTCGAGTTCGGGTCAGTAAAATACGGGTCAAATACGGGTCGGGTCAAATACGGGTCAAGTAAATACGGGTCGACTATACGCGGGTTTATACGAGTTCGGGTCGGGTTACGGGTCGACCAACGGGTCATAAGTATATGCTCGCGCCTTTTTTTCTCGGTAATTATTATAATCAAATTATTATTTTATTACTATTTTACAAGCATTTTATGTATTATATTATATAATAATAATAGTTTAATTATATTTGTATCTTATATGTCTTATATTAATCAATTATTAATATTTATCTATTTCTTTTTTATTTTTTATTATTATAATATATATTTTGCACAATTCATTTGACCCAACGGGTTGACCCAGTCCGGGTCGGGTTATGACCCAGACTTTCGGGTCGTTTTCGGGTTCGGGTCATGTTCGGGTCCGGGTCGAGAAAAACGGGTTTTTTCGGGTTATTTCCGGGTCGGGTCTCGGGCGGTTTTTCGGGTCGGGTCAGTTTTTGACAGGTCTAATTAAACCCAATGAAACCATTAAACGTGCGGAAATGGATACGACCATCAAAATCAAAAGAGGCTAACCCTAATACCAATTTGCACGGTTTGGGGAGTGACAATTTAAACTGTGACCATTGGGAAGGAGGAGAGGAAAAAAATACACATCATACACAGAATTAGCTGCCAGTGTTGATTGAATCGCCACAACAATGAAATTACATTTGTTATTCAAAGCGACATTGGTAGGGGTTGAATTTCTGTCACAAGAATACAAGTTTTCATTGGAAAATCCATTAAGCATGACGGAAATGTCATGATCGAAATTAAGTGAAGGTAGAGGAAGTCATGCTCGAGTTCGTAGGTTAAACAGAGAATAAGCATAACTGTCAGCATATTGCCTCCAATAAAGCAAGACATCGCTTGATCCTCCAATAAGAGTGTATCTAATTCTAAGGTAGCACGTGACAAGGAAAAATTGTTCACTTCAGGATCCTCCATTGTAAAAAACCGATGAACTTTACCATATTCCGAATTCAGCGGTTTCAATAAAACCCCTAAGGTAGTTGCTTTTGGACGAGATCTAGAACTACCCACAACGGTTTGTGTAGCCATAAATGCGATTTGTTATTGAGATTTGTTGATTTTGTATACCATTTTTAATGTAAATACATGATTTTATCATAAATCCAGTGAGGTCTTTAAATTATATAATAATGGAAACAACAACCCTAGTCGCCATCTTTATATCTGGTTTATTTGTAAGTTTTACTGGGTATGCCTTATATACAGCTTTTGGGCAACCCTCTCAACAATTAAGAGATCCTTTCGAGGAACACGGGCACTAGTTGAAGTGATGAGCTTTCCGATATCAGAAGGCTCATTATGTCAGTTGAGTTAATGAAAAATCATTTCACTTTTTTAGTTGGAACTTTAGGAGGTTCCCTAAAAAAGATCGCGATAAAAAATATTCTAGAGTCGAGACTAATAAAAATGTATAAACCAATGCTTCCATAGATTTGATTGTGGTTTACAATGATAGCTGTCATACCCGTTTACTCGAGATTATTTTCTCAATAATGATAAAAAAATAACATTATTGATCATTAGGACATGGAAATACATACAAAATATTAGAAAAGTAATAAGGGTAATTAATAAAAAAATTAAAAATTATAATTAGTTGAATATTTAAATAATTTTAACTTAAAGTGAAAAAGGAAAGTTTTAAACTGTATTAAGTGTAGAAAATATTAAATGATCGAAACAGTCTAATAAAAATGATTTCCAATCTATACAAAGTATATGATTATCTTCCAATTTGTTAATCATGATCCTAATATTTGTGACACATTTTCATTTTGCAACACATCTCTTACCAAAAAAGGAAAGAGGTCCAAAAAAAAATGCAAATCATAGAGAATTGGAGAAAAGTATACTCCCTAGTCATTCCGTCCTAGCTCAAGCGCCCCATATTTCATTTCGGGACATCCCACCTCAAACACCCCATCTATTTTGGGACATATTTCTCTATCCTACTTTTATTAAATTATTATCTCCTCTCTCAAATTATCTCTCCTACTTTTATTAATACTCATATTCTCTCTCCTCTTTTTTCTTAATATTACCCACTCAACTTATTATATCAAATTTTCTTATTCCACTACAAAAACGCCTTGGGGCGTTTGAGCCGGGACGGAGGGGGTAAGTCTTAAGGTGAATTGTTAGTTGTTTAAAAAGTGATTATAAAGATTTCCGTTTACTAATTTTGCCAATTTGACTCTTTCGTACAAGTGTCGAAACAGTTTTATTTCAAAACAATTCAACAAGATTAAGCATCAATGTGTTTAGAATATACTACTCAGTAGTACTCAAGGAAATATGTTTATACAAAAAGTTAGTAATTGGTTCATGAATAGGGTTGAGCATGGTATATTTTGTTATGTAGCATTGGTTCATGAATTTGTCATAGAATTTGTTTTTTTTTTTTGGCTTCTTGAGTACCATTTTTCATATTATTATTAGAATAAAGTTTGGGTTGGACATTATTGTACTATGCAGCAATAATGGTTCATGAATAGGGTTTGGTTGAGTCAGATGCTACCACGTCGAGTCATTGGATTTCTCGGATCATTGCAATTTTGATGCAAACAAATGTGACTTATTATTATAAAAAGTGACTACATAAAGTTCTCCGTTTACAGCTTATATGTTATTGTAATTTTACCATTCGACTCTTTCCTGTGGTAATTTAATTTAGAGTTGAAAGAGTTAAATTTCAAAAAAGTTTAACTACATTAAGCAATGCTTATGTAAAAATTAAGCATGTTATAAAGAAATGAATGAAATTCAATTCAAGCAGTTTAAATAATCAAGCACATTATAAAATTTCCTCTATATTAGAGCATAGTGAAAAAAGTTTGTCTGTACAAAGAGTAATAATTTTGCACAGAAATATAATTAATAAATGAATACGATATAAAAGTTTGACCAAAATTTATTTCTCCTTTTTATGGATTCTCTTGACTAATATTGTTTCTAACTTTTCTAATTTTTTGTTTGCTAATATGATTTATATTTTTCCCACATTATTTTCTAGCAATGGTCAAAGGGGGTTAGGTCATATGAAATTTCATGGCATGTCGAATCGAGTCGGTTTCGATTCGGGTTGCTATCGAGTTAGGTATTATAGAGTAACTAGTTTATTAGCCCGTGCAAAATTGCACGGGTTATTTTATGAACTTGGTTATAACACTATTTTATTACTCATAATTAACGCAAAATATTAGGACTGTAAAAAACTTAAACGACCAGATGTGACCCGTTGTTAAAGGATAATAGCCCATTTTTTATTCTGATCAAGTTCTGGCCATAAATAACTCGAACCCGTTTTGACCAGTATTATTTTTGGCTAAACTTGAGATGGCCCGTTGACCCAGTTTTTCTATAATTAAGGCAAAAAGAAACGTGTTTGATTTGGTATCATCTTAGAGAAGTTGTGTTTGATTCAATGAAATTTTTTTAATAGCGAATTTATTTCAATACTTTATGTTTATGTACGAATTACAATTTATGACTCGTGACTCGCTATTTTCGAGTTCTGTTTTTGAACTGTAAATCATATTAACCCCGGCTACTATTTGACATACTTTTGTTTTAACTCTGACCCCACCCGTTGACTTGTATTTTGAGTTAAAGCAAAACAAACCAAAGATTGTTACTTCCTATTAGTTCTGAATATATTGCGCCTATATATATACTACTTCCTAAATTATCTCCTAAAATAAAATGATTTGATATGATTCAGATGATCTCGTCCAAAATAGTTTGCGGATTTATCTCCTAAAATCTCAAATCCTTTATATATAACTTTGTTGATAAATGTATCAAAAAAGTCAGTTGCCTTAGTGGTCGAAGTGTCAAAATTATAATTCTAAGGTTACAGGTTCATATCTTCACAAACTCATTTTTTTGTAGTCAAAAAATCACATACAATAATGAGGTGGCGATGACATCATCGATGACGTGGATAGTCTAACTAATGGCTAATGAGGTGGCTAATGGTTAAATTAATATTCTTTTGTATTGTTAGTTTTTCATTTATTTAGATCCTCATTGGGCCTGGTTACTAAAATATATTTGATGGCATCATCTCGAATTTTGTTCTATGTTTTTTGGTTTTTAGACATACACTGAAGTTCTTATGTTAGTAAGTTAAAACTTTGCATATTTATATTAAATTTGTTTAATTGTTATCATTTCTAATAACTTGACTACATTGATGTGTCATCAAAACGGGGGTGGGGTGGGGGGGTCTTTGATTTCAAAAGAGTTATCGAGCCGTGAAACAGATTCAACAAAAGACAGAAGCAAATCCACTATCCGTTTTATGTCAAGCAATATGTGGAGTAACTCCTGATATAGCAGTAAAAACAAGACATGTAGGCGTATTAACTCATCAAGTTCCCAATGAAATAGGATCCACACAAGGATAAGCACTTGCCATTCGTTGGTAATTAGGGGCAGGCAGCCCGAAAACGTCCCGGTCGAAATATGGCTTTCAAAATAAGTTTGAATTAGATGCTGCCAAAGGGAGTGGCGATGCCATACGCAAAAAGGAAGAGACTCATAGAATGGCAGAGGCAAATAAAGCTTTTGCACATTTTCGTTAATCCATGAACAATATCAGTATCTATATAGACACCTAGACCCATGGATCCAGACATCTCGACCAAAAAAGAATCAGAATTGATCGATATATTTCTTTCTTTTATCGAAACAAATGAAAGAGAAATCATGGATCAACTAAGCCCTCCTGGAACTAGGGATGGGCATGGGTCGGGTCTTGATCGGGTCTGCTTGGACCCGGACCCAGACACGTCAAATTTTTGTCGGACCCAGATCCAGACCCGACCCCCAAATTTCCAGACCCAGATACGGACCCGTCGGGTCTGGGTCGGATCCGGATCTCGAGCGGGCCATGTTCATAAATTGTGATAATGCTTGATTTTGCTCCAACAACAACCTGTTCGAGGGGGAGGTGTTGAGGGTTTGAGGTGCTAGTGGCGGCGACGGGAAAAATTGGTGGGCGTGGCCGGCGTCTTATCGTCGCCGTTCGGTAGACGCCCAGATTAGATCTGGCTCAGACAAACGGATTTCTCTTTATTCTCTTACCGGTGGCGATGAAGAAAGGAGGCGACGGTGGTGTCTGGTGAGGAAGACTTCAGGCGACGATGGCTGGAGTCGACGACGGCGATGAGAAGTGAGGACAGTCAGGAGAGAGGGAGTGTGTGAAATGTTGAAAATTTGGCTCTGCGTCTTTGTTTGAGGATTTGAGGCTGAAATGGTGATTGCCGACAACTCGACAAGTATAAAACTAGGGTTTTTTTTAATTAAACAACCTATACGGGTCTGGGTCGGGTCCGGGTCTCAATTGTTAGACCCAAATCCGACCCGTCATTTTTGTGCATGGATCTGGGTCGGGTCTGGACCCGTCGGGTCCCAATTTTTTGGACCCAAATCCGACCCAAGAGGGTCGGGTCCGACGGGTCTGGGTCGGGTCCTGGGTCCATGCCCATCCCTACCTGGAACTCACTCAAGAAAGAGGAATCTCATGTCAATACCATGGAATAAGATTTGATCTTATTCATGGGTTTTTTGATCTTATCATTATTATTTTCCGTTTTCTGAATCGGGCTATTTTTGAGTATGGGGTATGGGGTATGAATCGGGCTATTTTTGAGTTGGCCAAAAGCATAGAGTTTTTAAGTTTACAAAACACGGATTGGAACACCTGTTTATCTAATAAAAATGAAAAATACGTATAAGTCGATTAAAATATTATTATGAAAATGTAATAATAAACGGTCAAATATATGAGAATTAAATGAACAAAGAAGGATATAAGAAAATAGTTCACTCAAGCCCGAACATTTGCTTGAGATGCAAGACATAATCAAAGATTTTTCGTGGTTCAGGAAGAGAATTAGACACACTAGGTTTTTCTTTGCATCTTTCGGCCCATCTTATTAGTTTGGGACAATGTGCTTCAATGCTGAAATTCCCGCATCTCTCTAATGCATAAAACCAACTGGTAAGGGGCACTAATGCCACATCAATGTACCCAAATTTGTTTCCTCCAAAGAACTTTTCTTCTTTTAGAAGCTCATCTTCTAAGAATTTCAAACCTTCAATAAACTCTTCAATTAAATTTCCTTGCTCCTCGCCTTTTAGCTTCCATAATTCTCTTCCACAAGCAAATATCTGCAAACAATAATCATTCATGGTCATTGTCTTGAGCCAAACAGTAGTGTCGTAGTTGTATTTTTTTTTTTTAAAAAAAAAACAAAATATCATGCCATCATAAGCTGTGACTGTTTGTCTTCCAATTTTATAAATTATAAATTTGATTTGTTATAAAAATAAAATTGCCAAGATTTGAAATATTTTTCAGGTATGAAAGCAGCATACACCATGCCGGCATGCCATGCTCGTGTCGTGCCGAATTTCCAAAATCCAAATGCAACTCGAGTTCAAGTAACGGGCACTAAAAAGAACTACCATCCCAAATCCAAGATAAAAGTAAAAAAGAAACAACAACGCTATATGTAGCCAAGGTAAAGAAGGGAGATCTATCTTTCACGCACGGTGAGCAGATGAACATGACATCACCCATATTAGACAAAAGTTAAATGTCACATAGTTTCCACATGCCATATATTTTTGTACTTGGTAAATTTTTTTTAAAAGCGTTGAATACTTTCATACTTTCTCTCCACGACCTTCAAACATCAATATTCCAGGATCATCACCATCCACACGTTGTCATCATGTATTCCCATCATTGGCAACTATTTAATTCATCATTTTATGCGATTCATCATCTCATCAAACATTAACCAACCTCCAGCATGCATTATGGCACTACCACCACCATACAAAACAATAGCCACCACAAGTTTATTTACTTGTATGCATATTTGGGCTAACATCGGCCACGACTAAGTATGGCAATTGATCGACTGATTGGGCGATACCTTACGTAAATCTAATAAATCCATTATTTCATGCTCTCATATCCATTTTTAATTATCCATACCCATATCCATCGGTAAAGCGGGCAATTGGATACCCATTGGATAGCCTTCTTAATTTTCAACTTTGTTCCGATTCATAAAAAAATTAAATACATAAATGTGTCTTTATATCAGTTCAGACAACAAGTAACATACAACAACCAAAAAATGCCACAATTCAGCCAAAAGCTCGGAATTCGACAAATAACAACTTTGTACTCTTTATACTCTACGACAAGATGAATAACCATCTGATACCAAGGTGTAGAATATTTTTATGATAAGTGAGAAAGTAGTTAGGGTAAAAATTTAATAAATCCTTTTTTCAAATATTTTTGTTCATACATTTTATTGGTAATAAAATATTTTTATGTTTAATGCAAATTAATATCATCCCTAAATGTTGTAAGGTAAACCTAAGTCATGCAGTTACTTTTTCCAGACGACCTTATGGTATTTGTTTGAAGGGATCTCCCCTTGGTATTGGCTATCAAAAATTTCCTCTCAGAGTTTACTCAAGTATCAGGATTACAGCTTAACCCATAAAAAACCTCTATATACTTTGGAGGGGTAAAAAATGAGGTAAAAAAGCTAATTATGGAGCAAACATGCTACACGGAAAGGCTCTTTTCCTTTAAATATCTTGACATCCCTCTCAACTCTTCAAAGGTGACATCAAATATGTATAAGGGGTTACCATTGAAGATCAAGGGAAATATTTAACAATGGACTTCCAATCTTTGACTTTTGCAGGGAAAATCCAATTGATCAACTCAGTTATATTTGGTAGAGAATTTCTGGTGAGCATGTCTTATTTTGCCTAAGAATATCGCTGATAAAATTGAGAAGATTTGTACACAATTCTTGTGGGATTATTCTAACTCTCACAGGAAAATGATTTTTCTGAAATGGTCGAAAGTCTGCAGACCTAGGGAGGAAGGTGGTTGACATATAAGGGAATCTACTGGAACAAAGTAGTACTTATTAGATGGATATGGAAAATCTAACAGCAATCAAGAGACATATAGACCAAACTCTTGATTTTTGACAGAACGATTCCTAGGCTGGAAAACCATTTTAAGCGTAAGGGATGAGATAATTAGTCAAGCAAGAAGTATTTCGATGACCCAAAAGCTTGCTGAAAAATGGAGTAATGGTTTAAACCTGAAGATTACAAGGCTATATGATGACATCAGAAGTAAAAAAATCAAGTAAAAATGGGCCAAGATTATATGGGATCCTATATCAATGGCTAGACATGCTGTCATTTGAATTCTTGCTATCCATAACTCCCTAGCTACAAATGACAACATGAGAAAGAGAGTATGACAAACAGATGCTCTCTTTGCAAAAGAAATCAAGAGTAAATCACTTAATCTTCCCCTGCCCATTCTCCCAAAGTGTAATGCACAATATACTACTATGAAATGGGCAAACAAGAGCAGTAGACCACCATACAGTCTGTGAGGAGAAATTAAGAGGGAAGCATTTGAGGAAAAAAATAGCTCAAATGCTCTCTAATAACTACAATTTATGTTTTATGGAGCGAAAGAAATAGTAGATTTTTCAGAGAGATAAATCGTTCAGAGAGATAAATCGTTCATATAAGCAGACTGCTAAATACATTAATTCATAGTAAGCATTAGGATTTTTGCCTTCGCTAATGGTTGTAATGAGGATAAAATAGTAAATGCTATATCTATCTAGTCCTTATAGTGGTGACGATTTTTGTAAGGTCTTGGGGTGTTCTTCACTCCCCTTTTGATTTATAAAATCATACTGATTCTTACAAAAATATATAAAGGTAAATATTTTAATTAAGGCGGGTATCCACCGGGTGAATAAGTAATAATTTGTCATTGTGCGTATCCTACCCAAAATTCACTCATGTCTAACCATATTCAAACCCAACCCGAAATCAAAACTAAAACCTCCACATATAACTGACTCAAATAATCAAGGTGATCGTGTACCCATTGGATCCGAGTGGAGTTTTTATCCCTAACCACCACAATCATGCCTTCACTGTCACTTAGATGTGCATCATGGCCTATTGTAACCGATTAAACCTCCATGGCCGACTACCGTATTCAGTCGAGAACAGTTTTTATGATCGGAAAATTCATGTGCTGGCCTTGAATTTTGAAAGATCACACGTGTTGACCCAAATTTTAACTTTTACGTTGGCCCTGAATTGTGCATTTTGTGCACGTGGTTACCCTAAATTTTAAATCCGTTAGAACTCCGTTAAGTTTTGCCAATACTAAACTCTAGTATAATCTTTTAGTTATTTAGAAATCACCCAACATTAATTTAATATCATATTAACATAATAAACTTCAATTAATTGAACTTTAAAAAAAATTGTTGTTACGTAGGATTTAACTCTTAAATAGGAGATTAGAGCTTAGTAATGACAAAACTTAACGGAGTTCTAACGACGTTAAAATATGGGGTCATCACGTGCACAAAATGCATAGTTCAGGGTCGCGGTGTGCAGAAAGTTATTAAAATTTGGATAACCACGTGCAATCTTGCAAAGTTCAGTGTCACCAAGTGAATTTTCCGTTTCATGATAGTGATTACACGAGGTTCACAAAATTCACAGATTATTGTGATTCTACTTCGGAAAATTCACGTGTTGTCAACGAGGTTTACCATTTTGCGCGTGGTGTCCCTATGTTTGAAACATCTACATTGTGGTGTCCCTAAGATTTACAAAACACGGCACATGGTGTCAATCTTGTGGCTTTATTATTTTGATGGTGAAATATTTAGAGAGTGTTGTTTATTGGTTGATCCCGAGACCATCCGTCTCTCTAGAACTCGTAGGCATTAAGTGAGTTAATTTCGTATTAAACTCACGACTTTGTAATTGGCAGCGTTATATCTCCACATAGCTAGTGATGAACTCCGTTTCTCTTGTATCGGGAGAGGCAAGCAAATTGTTGGTAAACCATGTTAACTTTATTTGTTGTTATTTCTTTTACATTCTTATCGTTGTGTTAATGATTGATATCATATCAAATCTTCTCTTGTCATTCATATACATGCAATTGTTGTGGGGACGACTAGACCCCTCGGTTCCAACAACGTAGTATCATACATACTTGCTGTATTTTGTATCCAAATTTAAAGGTTACTATGGGTTGATTCTGAACGACTTTTCATATTGGATCAACTTTTGAAAATTGTATAACACGTGCATGCAAAAAATGTCGTAAGAATAACACGTGTCGATTTTGAGTATTTAGTTCTATGGTTATGCAGAGGGTGGCTAAGACCATTGAGCTCATGGGCGCGGTTGCTAAGCATAACGATCCTCAGAGTGAGTTGTTACTTCTTTGGGCTTGCATTGAGGTCTCTAAGCTATATTTTGCCATGCTTACTTGTGCGCCGCGCATTTTTGAGTCGGCCCAGCTAGCTTTTGATGTTGCCTTACGCTCTTCCTTAGAGCGTATTGTTGTTGCTTCTGGTGTGGGTTTCGCTGACTGGCAGTGGGGGCTCGCCCCTTTGCATTTTTCGTTTGGAGGGCTTGTTGTTTATTCGGCCGGGGATGCTGTCCATTATGCTTTTTTAGCGTCGCGACTTCAGTCTGCTGACCTGCAGTCTAAACTTCTTCGTCATGCTGGTGTACTGTTGTCTCTTTTAGGTCTTCGTTTGCAGATGTTGTTGGTGTTTTTAATCGGTGTTTAGAGGTAGATATCTTAGGTAATCCTGGTGAGATCACTGCCCCCAGCCTTATGAAAAGATTGGCAGATATGTATTTCGCTCGGGTCGATAGGGATGCTACTTCTATTTATTCCTTGACACCGCATCAGCTGGCTTTGTGGAGTTCTCAGCAGGGTGCGCAAATTTCTGATTGTCTTATAGTGGTCCCTATTTTGGGGTTGGGTCAGACTATGAATGGTCGCACGTATCGTTGCGTGCTTTGCTACCGTCTGGGGGTGCCTTTATTCACCATGGATCTCTCGTGCTCTGATTGCTCGCGGGTCTTTGTGGGTATATATTCGGGGATCATGTTGTTTCGTGTACGGGAGTGGTTGGCGTTAAACATCGGCATAATGTTGTTCGTGACACGCTGGTTGACTTCTGTTATCGATCATGGATCTCAGCTGGTGAGTAGGTTGACATCGATGATTGGTGCTGATGGCCGACCTCTTCGCCCAGCATACTTGCTGCTTTATTCTTAGGATAGAGGGCGTGACGTTTGCGTCGATTTGACTGGGCCGTCGCCCTTGACTCGTACGGGATCGACCAATTTGAACCACGTAAGGTGGTGCGAGAAGCGGCCGATCGTAAGCGTGCTAAGTATGAGGGTAGGTGCGCTGCTTTGGGTTATGCCTTCCTTCTTTCTCTTTCTCCTCTTTGGGGGAGTTGGAGCCCACAGTTGTTATTCTGTTTAAACGGATCTACCAGTTCTACAGGACGCAGGATATCAGTGCGCAGGCTGCAACTCATATTTTTACTAGGATTGATTTTTCCATAGCAAAGGGTGTGGGGCTCAGATAGTATCTCGCCTCCCCACCAACTTCTTGTAAATTATATTATTGATTTTTAGATTATATAATATATGTAAATGAGATAACAATACTACCTTTACTTTTCCGAGGTAAGGATCTACTTTCAATCAAACAAGTTTACTTAATTGAAAATAAAACCTTACTTTGTTAAGAGATTTAAGTATTATTAAGTACTCCCTCCTACCCATAATGATTTCCCCCTTTTGAAAACAATTTTTGAGTAGCCATGTTTGGAGCTACTTTTAGATCAAATGAATGTTAACTTGTTGTAAAAATTAGTTTTTATTCTATTATGCGTTGCATTCTACCAACAACACTTAATTTTAAGGTAAGCGTGGCTTTCATTTGGTCTAAAAGTAGCCTTGAACATAGCTACTCAAAAACTGAGAAAGGGGGACATCTTAGTGGGTAGGAGGGGTGTATCCTTTTAGGAATTTCTAAATGTATATGAGTCATATTTTACAAAAATGTCCCACCACATCCTATTTCTCTCTCCTCAATATACGCAAAAGTATGAAAAAAAGGATACTGGTAGAGGTCTACAGTGTATACACGCAAACGTGTCTACAATCAGTAATAATTTTATTACACTATCAAAATTTTACTACTCACACAATTAATTTTACTACCTGGATTTTTAATTACAATTAATTTTACTACTCCTATATCAATTTTACTACTACTAACTCAATTTTACATTGTAGACGAATTAATTGTGTCTAAACTGTAGACCTCTAACAATTTGCATAAAATAATAACCAAAATACTCCTCATATATGTTTAGTAATGTATATAGGGTATACAAATAGACTTAGGCCCCGTTTGATAGGACTGCATCTTTCTGAACTGATCTGGTCTGATCTGAATGATTCCGATCTGAACTGATCTGATCTGAATGTGTTGAAATATTGATTGAATTTCAACGAATTAGTATTATGGACCAAATACATTGATAAAAATTTGAACATTTCTGATCTGATCTGATCTGATCTGAATGATTATGAACTGATCCGAATATTACTGCAAATAAGTCCTATCAAACAAGACCTTACTCTATCCTTAAGAGCATTGTTAATGGAAATTTACCCACCTAATTAGTAATAGGGCCAAACTTAAACAAATAAAAAAAAGGAGGAGAGATAGAGCACTTACCTAGTAGGAGTTTCTACCAGGTTCTCAACCCAGGTGAAGGACAATGTGAGGGGAGAGAGTTGAGCCAAAAGGTAGGTAGTGGGGTTGGAGAGAGAGAAAATGTTAAATGTGAATAAAAAATAAGAGAGAGAAAACGAATACCACGTTTGAACCTGATATCTAATAACAATACTCTAAGCGAAAACATCCTATTACCACTAAAATCCAACTGTTTATTAGTTCCATAACTTGAGGTATGGAGAATTTGAGATTGAACACAAGTAAATTCATTTAAACTCTAAGATAAGCTCTATCATCCCAGTACAATCAACCTTACAGAAAATTGTTTCGTTAAGATAATAAACCTAGGCAAATACTCCGTACAACGTACGTAATAGATGTGTGAATATAGTTTAATTAAGGTTGGCCTAGTGGATAGGAACTCTACCTGCCTGGGGGTTGTCCCGGGTTCAAATCCTCATACCCCTCCCCCCGCAGCATTAGCCGCTCCTTTGTACCAAAAAAAAAAAAATTTACTTAAAACAGAAGCTGAGTAGTTGACTTTGTACACGAAAAACATACCTTGTTGTCGATGAAGTCCGCCCAAAATCTAGCTTGAGATCTTTGATAAGGATCTTTGGGAAGCAAAGAAGAGGATCCAGCCCAAACCTCATCAATATACTCGACAATGAAAAGAGACTCACAAACGGGTTTCCCGTCGTGGACCAAAACGGGCACCTTTTTATAAACCGGGTTAAACCCAAGAAGCAGAGAGCTCTTTGTACCCAATAAATCTTCTTCTTTGCATGTATATTCAACTCCCTTCTCTTCTAATGCTATTTTTGCTCTCATCGCATACGGGCTTCTCCAGTAGTCGAGTAGTACTACTTCTGGTTTTGAACCCGCCTGCGCCATTCCCGTAATTGGAAAAAAAAAATGCGAATTTTGGGTGCAATCGTTGTACAAATCTCTAGGAAATGGAAGTAGCCGAGAAGTTCAGAGTCGGGCTAAAGAATTAGCAGAGTTGCTGATCAACTTGACTTTTATAAAGGGCCTTGTGATTTGCTTAGGTCAGTGCTTTTGTCACTTGCCTGCACTCCCACCACGTTAGTCGCATACTAGTGTTGAATCATCAAAAATTTGACTAAACTACAATTGTTTAATTCTTAAGATCGACCTTCCTAAATCCTATAGTTCTTAATAATATCTCGCTCGCATTCTCCATCGCTCATAGGATCTTAAGAAACAATGCATGACCTCAAATTGTCGCCAGAATGGTCAAAAATGTGGTTCTACTAGAGGGCTTTTACTTTTACTAGGTGGTTTTCCGTTTTACGCGAGATAACTATACTAGCTGGTCCATGACAAGATAAGTATAAAAAATATTTCTCATAAAATGACAATTAGTGGGTAGTTCTTCCGATCCGCCAGAGCGAATCTAGCCTCACAAGTTTGCAATAACCCCATACTAACTTGTAACTTGCCCCCTCTCTCGTTAATTTCTACTAAAAGAGACTAGTCAATTGCAAACAAATACTTCTTTTGGTACATATGAAGCTATTGCGGGGTTGAGGATATGAGCATTTAAAAGAGGGACAAACCACAGACACGTTGACTCCATAAGCGTTGCGTCAACCTTGATGCTCAATTACCAACAAATATTGATATAACTCATATAAGCAAGTCCAAGTTTTCTTTTCTTCCCCTTAAAAAAAAAAAGTTTTCTTTTCTAGCTCTTCTTCTGTAAATACAAATACAAGTGAAATTTATGCCACATACTATACACATGTACTCCTCTTAATTCCATTGGTCTATAATAACCGGTTTGAATTATTTTATTCTCACATATTAAAATAAAACATTAACACTTAAAAACTTCAAATCAGTTTTTACTCAATCCCATACTTTTTCTTGAGATCCAACACATAATCATGCAGTTTTTGAGCCTCGGGTAGAGACTTGTAGACACTGGATCTCTCTTTGCATCTTTCACCCCATCTTATGAGTTTAGGACAATCGACCTCAATGTTAAAATTCCCACATTTTCCTAGGGCATAAAACCAGCTTACGGTGGGCACTAACGCCACATCTATGTATCCAAACTTTTCCCCTCCAAAGAAATTCTCTTCTTTTAGTACCTCCTCCTCCAAGATTTTCAAACCTTCGATAAACTCCTTTGAAAGTGTTTTCAACTCTTCACCTTTAGCCCTCCATAATTCTCCTCCAGGTGCAAATATCTGTAAAAAAACATAAATGATTATGACAATACTATTAACACCAGAAATGGGATGTAGTCACGCCCCCAAAAGATGGCGTGGAAGAGTACATTACTCCCTGCATTTCATTAGGTTATTTGCATTTGTTTGAATATGTGAGAGGAATTCAAACACAATGCAAAGAACCTAATAAAATAGAGGGAGTACATCTCTACCGCATCATTTCCTATAGTAAACTTATCGGATACTAAAAACTCTACTCACTACTAGCTAGATCAACCATTTTTATCTAATAAACCCTTAACTAATAAAATACATACTCCGTATTTGTTTTGTTGCATTATGTTTGGTAAAGCAAACTGAACGCTGGAATAGTTACTTAATGCTAAAACGAGGGCGAAGGCAGTGGTGGTGTGGCGGGGGCCTGCACCTGCAGCCTACCACCGCGTCCCATTGATTTCTTTGTTCTCGCACCTGCAACTTTTAGTGATATACTATTGCTACATATATACATGGGGTAACTTATTAAATAAGCTAGTTCATTATACAAGTTAATGGTGTTATCAAATCAACTTATTTGATCAAAGAGTTAAAAAAAACTAGTCAAATAAGTTAGTTTGGCCAAATAAGCTAGTTTATTGTGCATACTAATTGAACATATCCTAATATTAGCAAATACAACCGAGAAGATCATGTGTCAATAATGTAAATGACAATTTTCGAAAAGAGTTGACTTTAAAAGGAAACGAAAAGTACCTTCTTGTCAATGAAATCACCCCAAAATCGAGCCTGAGATCTTTGATAAGGATCAGAAGGAAGCAAAGAAGAGGATCCGGCCCAAACCTCATCAATATACTCAACAACAACAAGAGACTCACAAACGGGTTTGCCGGCGTGGATCAAAACGGGTACCCTTTTAAATATCGGGTTCATCTCAAGTAGCATAGAGCTCTTGTTTGCAAAGTCTTCTTCTTGGCATACATACTCAACTCCCTTCTCTTCTAATGCTATCTTTGCTCTCATCGCATACGGGCTTCTCCAATAGTCGAGTAGTATGACATCCGGTTTTGGACTCGCCATTTCCTGATTATCTTTGCAATGCCAATAGAGTGGAAATTTTCGGTGCAATCGTTTTTAGAAAGTAGGAATGAGAAAAGCCCTGTACTTATAAAAGAATTAACTGATTAACTAGATACTTATCAATTTGATTAGAAAATTTGGGAGGATCAAATTAATTACTCTTATATACTAGTAGTAACATGGGTTTTGCGATTTGATTAGGTCATGGTTATGTCTATACTTATGCCACGTTAGTAGCATAGTTCAGAAGTGGTGTGCCATTTTGATTGTTTAATTAAGAACTTTTGAATAGATAGACCAAAATTCTCTATGTATGATCTATGTACTCTTTTGTGTTTATTGTATTGTCATGATTTGATAAGTTTGGATTAGAAATTATGTTAACATGGAGTCGTACGAAAGGGAAGTGAAATCAATCACATACTATATACGTTTTCTATACAACAACAACAATAACAACACGACTAAACGACGTAAGTAATGTTCAATTGTATCCAACCATACACTTACAAATGTACTATGTTGCTTGTAGCTAGATAATGACCCATAAAGCAAATTCCAAACATTTATTTGAATCGTATCATTAATTTTCCATTTGTAGATCGAACCCAAATCAAGAAAGCGAATTTTTGGCTTCATTTGGGAATACTAGCTATATATGACGGTCTAGTTTAGTCGAGCCCAAATTTTTTCTTGAGATCCAGTACAAAACCATAGATTTCTTGTTGTTTAGGTAGCGAATTGGAGACGCTTGATCTCTCTTTGCATCTTTCAGCCCATCTTATGAGTTTAGGACAATTTTCTTCAATGTTGAAATTCCCACATATTTCTAAGGCATAAAACCAGCTTGTGAGGGACACTAACGCAACATCAACATATCCAAACTTGTCTCCTCCAAAAAACTTTTCTTCTTTTAGTACCTCATCCTCCAATAATTTCAAACCTTCAATAAACTCCTTTATTATAGTTTTTTGCTCTTCACCTTTCACCCTCCATAGCTTTTTTGCACATGGGAATATCTGCGAGTAATCAAACCCATTATTGTTATTATCAACCTTTTCCGACGTGCAAATTCATATTAGACATTATCATGAGATTTTTGGGTACCATTTTGTGCAATATATGAAAACCATATCTTGTTACTTAGTTAATAATTAACATGATAATGCAGCACTTTGCGCAATTGTTGCACACAACATGCAATTAGACTGACTCGTAGTCCAAACTTTATCACAATACGTGAACACTAAAGACTGTGATTGATTTTTAAGACAATGTGTATTGAGTAACATGATATGAATATACATCGACAAACTTGTATCAAGTGATGGTGAATTCTAGCACATTGGTGACGGTTGCATCGTTGCATTAATGATTACAAATTGAGAAAGAAGAAAAATACCTTGTGGTCAATGAAGTCAGCCCAAAATCGAGCTTGGGATCTTAGGTAAGGATCTTTGGGAAGCAAAGAAGAGCATCCAGCCCAAACCTCGTCAATATACTCAACAATAACAAGGGACTCGCAAACGGGTTTGCCGTTGTGGATCAAAACGGGTACCATTTTGGTAACCGGATTCATTTCCAGAAGCAGAGAGCTCTTGTTTGCCAAGTCTTGTCCCTTGCATACATAATTAACTCCCTTCTCTTCTAATGCTATTTTTATCCTCATTGCATATGAGCTGCTCCAGAAATCAAGTAGTACTATTTCACCCGCCATTTTCAAATCAAGTAATCCGATTTGTTAAAACAGAATGACCCGATTTGTTTGGTTTTATATACGCTTTGAGAGTAAATGAGTGAATTGCTACTTAAGTCACTGCTTTCGTCATATAGGAGTGTTTGGTATTGACTGAGTCAAATTTGGATCAAATTTCTCTTCTACTACTACTAAGTAATAATAATGGTAAAATAGAACAGTCGTCCACATTTGATCATGTTGGTAATTAATTAACGACTGACGCCTAAATAACTAGTAAAAACAACATTTACCTAAATTACCTTGTTCTCACAAGGTGAGTGACTTGCTCTTTTTTGAAGGTTCAGCTCGAGACTTCTTAAAGATGATTTAATTAAATTAGATTAAGGTGATGAGTGATGCAATCTAAAAGAAGAAACAAAAATTAGTTAACCAGTTGGCTTCCCGGCATCTCACTCTCTCTCTCTCTCTGAAAAATGATGGTCCAATGGGTTATGGGTGGTCAGTTTCTTTTGGTACAAGTCGACTTTCATTTTTGTATATAAACATTAACAAGTTATACTGTATTTAATAAGATAGTGTAAATTTTGAGTCCAAAACTCATGTTTATGAAGTTTTCTCCTCACATTAATATTGCAGATACAATTTTGTATCGAAGATCTCGAGGTAGTAATTTTCTAGCTTTTACATTGATCAAATTTATCGCCATACTCTCCATGCTAGTCATTTTGAATGATATTTTTCTCATTATGACAAGTGTGAAAATAAAATGTGTTACATATCCTCACACATGTTACACAAAGACAGCCTTTATAAGCATACATTATACTACGATGAACACATCCATTTTGCAACCATAGATGAGCAAAAATGACATAAAATTTGAATTCATGATAAATTAATCCATAAGATCAAAATCCACTGGTACAACTCCAATAAAGTGGCAAACAAATTTTACATTGTTACTTAAATTTTCACTTACAATAGTTTGGCGTTTCCACTTATAATTCGTACTCCTTACTCCATAATTTAAACACAAGCAAGCATCGATTATTAGTACATTACCCATATGACCTACGAATAGGTGGTAACAAATAAATAGAGAAGACATTACAACATTTCAATAGTTCATTGTGGCTAGTTCTTAGCTAGACGTGAGCTAGGATTGCGCATCAATTGTTCACGGGCACACTGTGAAGCACGACGGTCTCAACAGTCAATCCTGGCCCAAACCCGAACAAAACACCCCAATCGAGACCTTCACCGGTTGTGGCGGTTCCTTCTCTTAGGGACTTCTTCCTCATCTCATCAAGGATGAAGAGAACACAAGCACTAGACATGTTTCCAAAGTCACTCAACACATTTCGAGTTGCAGCGAGTTTATCCTCCTTTAGGCCCAATTTAGCCTCAACTTGGTCCAGAATAGCCGGGCCACCCGGGTGAGCGATCCAGAAGAGTGAGTTCCAGTCACTAATACCAAGTGGGGTAAATGCATCTTCAAGGGCCTTGGTAATGTTCTTAGAAATAAGCCCAGGAACATCCTTCAATAAGTGGAAAGTAAGGCCCACTTCACGCAAATGCCCGTCAATTGCTCCTTCAGAGTCAGGTAGAAGGGTTTGGGCTGCCCATACCATTTGGAATAGGGGCCTTTCAATTGACAAATCCGGGTCGGATCCAACAATTACAGCACCAGCCCCATCACCAAACAAGGCCTGGCCCACCATAGAGTCCAAGTGGGTGTCAGTGGGCCCACGGAAACAAATAGCGGTAATTTCTGAACACACGACTAGAACTCGTGCACCCCTGTTGTTCTCGGCAAGGTCCTTGGCTAAGCGAAGGACCGTGCCTCCTGCGAAGCACCCTTGTTGGTAAAGCATGAAACGACGGACCGAGGGGCGAAGGCCGAGGAGCTTGGTGAGCTGGTAGTCGGCCCCGGGCATGTCGACACCGGAAGTTGTGCACATGATGACATGAGTGATCTTGGACTTGGGTTGACCCCATTCCTTAATGGCCTTGACAGCAGCTTCTTTGCCAAGCCTGGGGACCTCAGATACAACCATGTCTTGTCTGGTGTCTAGTGATGAGCCCATGTATTCACACATATTTGGCTTCTCCTTGAGGATATCCTCGGTTAAGAACATGTAACGTTTCTTGATCATAGACTTATCACCTGTTACAAGAGTCATTAAAGTTCGTAAGTAAAGGATGTGTGTGTGTGAAGTTGTTAACTTATGGTCCCATTTAATTTAATGTGCAATGTTTGTTTGCTTCAACAAGGGTCCCTCGTTTTACCCAAAATAATTCAATCACAATTCAGATCTTAAAGTTATACTTTCGTATAGTCGACACGGTTTATTGTATGTGATAAATGTAGGAAATAAAGGTGTACAAATGACTTTTTTGCACTATTTTGAGCTAACTGTTCATGGCAAAAGATGATCAATCCTGATCCGAAATACTAGTATTTCTTGATAATTTTCCAATTACTTGAAATGTAATGAATTGATCACCAAAACTAATTCCCATGTCAGGTTTTTAGAATTAATAATGAGGTACTAATAAGTCTAATACTACATCATTAATTAATATCAGTTATCCGAAAACAAGTCACAAAATGGTAGCAAATCATAATCGACAAAATTACTAATCTTGGAAAAATTGCGCATATTTATGTGAAAATGACTGGACTATCCCTAAAATCTAAAGGTGAAAAGTTGAGCGTATTCTTATGATCTGCACTTGTAATAATTAATCAATGTTATATCAAAAACAGGTCTGATCTTTTAGCTAGAATGTGCAGAGTTACTAGATATATATAAGTACTTGCGCCTCTTATTGCCGACAAAATGGTGGCAAAACTCGTCGATCTTTACTCACCTCCACCATAAGAAAAAGCACGATGATTATCAAACAAAAAGATCTACTGATCATAGAAAGTGTCTTTTGTATTACTACTTAACTAGCTACATACTAGCTAGACTTACAAATTAGGAGCACTTATGCTTAATTGCTTATTAGCAAAAAGACAGTTCACAGCGAGATATGAACATGATAGTGCATGCATGCATGTAAACATTTAAAATGAAATCACGTAGTAGATACGAACAAAAATTTAGTTACGTAACATGAAGAAATTCGACTAAAAGACTATTAAAACCAAGCACAGTGTGTCACACCTCTAATTGATGACTCATTGTGATGTTTGAGTGAGACGGTGTAATAACACAGTGTCAAGAAATTAAAAATAAGAACACGGATAAGAGACTTACACATGCGTCTAAACTTCTCCTTCAGCTCGGTCATGTGCTCGCTTTTAGTGACACGGAAATAGTAATCGGGGTAATCAGATTGGTACACACAATTTGGCGGAGTGGCTGTACCGATAGCCAAGATAGTAGCCGGACCGTCAGCCCTCTGAGCCTTACGGATCTCTTCAAGGGATGCCATTTTTTCTGGTTGTTAATTAAGAGAGAGTGTGTGTGTGTGTTAAAAGAGCACGGTGTACAAATATGGTTCGCTCCTTAAGGTTTGGAATGAGTACGTAGTAATATGGAGGTACAAGATTTAATTGGAGAGACAAAGATTTATAATTGAATAGAAATGAGGAGATGTAATATGAGATATATAGGTGAGGGTGGTAGGTTGAATGGACGGGCGGATGGTTAAACACGTGGATTCGGGAGTTAGGTTTACTTGATATTATGGTAGATGCATTGCCACATGAGCTACATAACTGCGGTTGCCTCTCAAATTCCCCAAGTTATGTGCTAACCAAAACATGTACCTACCAAAATACAACCAACTACTAGACACAAAAATGTAGTCCTAAATAACATTGAACAAGACTTTAAAGCATCATTAATTAAAGCTGTGTTTTCGGAATATTTACTTATTTTGTTGTCAAGTAAACCCCTTAGGACATTAATGATAATCGTTTAAACTTTAAATTCACGAAAAATCGCAAGTTTAGTTTTAAAAAGCAAAGTTTAATATAAGACGGTCTCACAATAAATTATTTGAAGCCACTTTACTTTATTAAAAAGTGACCAGTTTAATTAACATTATTTGTGACTATTGCGTTGCTTTATTTTAATAATCGTTTTAGTTTATAACTTTTAACTAACCATATTTGTTGTGATTTAAGACAATCATTAAAATGAGTAAAACGCGCACTAAAATGTGTTTTTTGTGCAATAATAGGAACTCGCTTATTTACCATTTGCTTTGGCCTATATTCCTATAACATTATTAATTAAAGAGTCACAAAAACAATTAACAACATAGGGTTAGATTCTTCCCAAAAAGTTTGGGTTAAGCGGTAAAAAAATGTGACGTTATTAGATAATGGGAGATAATGGTTGTATGCCTACTTTTTTTATAAATTTAATTGGGGTTAAAATGTACGTAAAACTAAAAGTCTAAAATGAGAACTGCATCTTCTCCGGTCCATGCTTAATGCTAATTTTCATAGCATTCTGTATTTAGCAAGCAAATTGATAGAGGTCTACAATGTAGACACAATTAATTTGTCTACAATGTAAAATTGAGTTAGTAGCAGTAAAATTGAGATCAAAGTAGTAAAATTATTTGCAATGAAAAATTCAGGTAGTAAAATTAATAGTGTGAGTAGTAAAATTTTGATAGTGTAGTAAAATTATTGTTGATTGTAGACATTTTTGGGTGTCTACACTGTAGACCTCTAGCATTCCATTTAGCAAATGCTTTACCAAATGAACCCTTTAAATGTTAACAAAAGAAATAAGGAGCTGATTTCATCAAGGCAACAATTATCATTGTCAAAGCAGATTCAAGTAACTCCCCAATTTGCTGTTAGATATGAAAAATAAATCGATCAAATTCATCTAAAACCTATCGCCATTTAGTATTCGATGTTTAACCCACGGCTCTCCCACGCCTCCACCCCTCCCTAGATTCCAACACGCCATCAACATCCCTCCTAGCGCCCCCCCTGCAATATAATCCAATTCAATATAGAAATTTGGGTTTCGAGAACGAGCATTAAAGAAGAAAAATTGCTAAAAACCGATCTCTTAGTGTAAGAGAACGGGTCGCTAAAAGCCATCCTAAATTATCATTTTTGAAAAGGGTAAAAAAAAGTTTAAAATATTAGTGGGATGTTGGACTATTCTATTTTAGGTGTTTCAGTAGGATGTTGACCTTTCTTTATATAGGGGGTTTTGTGTTTGTGAAATTTCTATATTGTTGTGAAATTACACGGACTTGAGCCACACGCGTAAGGAGAAGAGATAGTCAACTTGATAAGTCCAAGAAGGTTTCATCCTAAAACCATTTGACAATAGCAGGAGTAACTCCTTGATATATATGTTAGACAAATGTGTTCCCTTTTTCCCAATGTGGGACACTCATATATATGTGGAATATTTTGCGTGTCACTTCAACACTTCCCTCTCACATATGAGGTCCCTTTTAAGGGCATACTGGCTTACCGAAAAGTTCAGATGCAATTTAAACTGATTTATCAGTGGCCGATTTATTAGCATTTCGACTCAGATTAATTGTGTGAGACCAACGACTTCAACCTTTGGCTCTGATACCATGTGAAATTACGCGGGTCTGGAGCACACCTGTAAGGAGAAGAGATAGTACGCTTGATAACCCCAAGAAGGTTCCATCCTAAAACCAATTATATTGGCAATAGAATGAGTAACTACTTAGTTTATATGGTAGACAAATGTCTTCTCTTTTTTCAGTGTGGACACTCATATGTGGAGTATTTTGGGTGTCAAATAACAATTGTCATCACTTCTAATTTTCTACCCCACGTTTATTGGTTTTGTGGGAATTTTTTTTTTTTCTCATTTCCTCCCCCACTCTACCCCACATTTAATCAATGTTTTAAAATCGGACCGGGCGTCGAACCGGTAGTCTCGAGGGTTCGATGGGTCACGGGGTTCGACCGGTTCAACCGGATCAAAAATCGGATGACGTCATAAATATAAATATATAAAATAATAAAAACATTACCAAAAATATATAAATATGTTAAAAAAATGTTCCAGCCGGTCAAACCCAGTCAAAACCGGGTTGAACCGGCCGGTCCATACCGGTTTACGACCGGTTCCTCCGTTTTAATCGGTGTTTAAGTCCGGTCAACCCTGTTTTGACCATCCCCGGTTTTAGGGGTCAATCGGACTCGGACCGGACCACAGGCTGGTTCCCGGTTGAACCATTGCATTTTATTGATTTTTTGTTCAAAAGCAAAATCCAACATCTCATTGGAACGGAAGGAGTAACATTTAAAACGGGTCCGCTAAAAACCATTCTAAAAGAGGCAGTTACAAAAATAAAGCTAATGGGATGTACGCATGTAGCTATAAAATGTGTTGCTCATATTTGAAGATTGATTATTGGTGTCGTTTTTGTCATATTTTTTTTAAGCAATCCAAATTTCTTAAAGGCTAGGACCCGTTCGGTATCACTGACGTTTTCAAATTTTGGTTTTTCTTTTTATAAAAATTTTAGTTAAATAAGTTGCAAAATAAATTGTAATTGTATGATCATATATTAATCATACTGAAAATAAAAATCAAACTGACAACTGAAAGATGAAAACCCTTTTTTTCTGGTTTTCAAAGACAGAACTTTGGTTAAAAAAAAAAAAAAAACAGAAAACTAAAAATAGAAAACGATACCGAACAATCCCTAAATTTTTTTTTTTTTTTTTGATAGAAGACGTGAAGGTGTTCCAACTGTAAACTGTTCCAACGATACCGAACATACAAAACTTTTAGTGTGTTAATTTTGTTTAAGGATTGTTGCGGTGACATTGTTATTGTTCTCTCTTTCTTTGATATGGCTCGATATTTTGCCTCTTTGGTGGCTGGTGTTCCGATTGTTAGGTATAATCCAATTTATGGGTTGTTTAGTTTAGGTGTATTTTTAGGTGAGACCGTCTTATTATATGAGATCACTTGAATTTTTACTTGGTGATACCCTCACATATATTACTCTATTAGGAAGGTCGTAATGTAGACAAATAAAAAATGTGTACATCAAGTTTGTATGGTTTGAGTTTCACATTTGATCAAGTAAGCCAAAAAACTATATCATGAAAAAAAGATGTGGTGACTCTCTAGTAAAGCGGGCCCAAAGCATAGGTTACGTGATACCCTGGTAAGGACTCTTGGTAGCGTCACTTGACTATAGTATGCATGCATACTTGTTTTTACCTTTGTAACAAAAAGAAAATAGCAGGTCCAAGTAACCCCAAAAACGTCTTCACGAAGAATCGGCCTAAGCTCCGCTGGTGGATATTGGAGTATGTTATCAATATTTGATATATATCTCAGCAGCTCCTCCTCATGCGGGATGGGCGTACATTTCTGATTTCTCGCAATAGGACCTAAGAAATATAAAGCTTGCACAATCACATTTTACCTGTATCATCATGAAAAATCAAAATTTTAAAACACTTTAGAAAAAAAAAAAACTGCAAATAATATAATCAAAGTCTTCAAGAAAATTTTATGTTCCGCACTACTATATTTCTTGTCATTGAGTTTAGGCCAACTAAATGGATACGAGACTTAGTAGCTGCAGGCATCTAAGTGACAAAGTGAATCTCGTTGAATTCTTTGGCATAAGCAGTAGTCTCAAACATCTTTGGCATAATTCCATGAGGTATATATAATCCATTTGAAAGCTTGTTTATTTAACATAAAAAGTTGATCGGATCGGACAACGCTGGACTAAAATGCTAGTAGAAAAAGCGCGACGATGGTAACTACGTACAAATTATCGAATTAGTCAATCATCACGTTATGAACTTTAGATTGTTGACCCACACGTACACGCATAACCGAAATCAAAGATAAGGAAGGGATTCAGTCATTGTTCAGATCATCAATGAAACGCAAAAGCTAATCTAAGAGTAAAAAAGAAGCTACAGTTGATAACAACTCTTCTTGTCTAAGGTCGGCATAAGTCCATATAGTCACACAACATTCCATTTGTGCTCCACAGTTATTCAATTGTATATAGGCACACTGTGTAGCACGACGGTCTCAACGGTTAGACCAGGCCCAAACCCGAATAATACACCCCAGTCTAATCCTTCTCCGGTGGTAGCCTTCCCCTGCTCCAAGGACTTCTTTCTCATCTCATCCAAGATGAACAACACACAAGCACTAGACATGTTACCAAAGTCGCGCAACACATTTCTTGTTGCTGTGAGTTTCTTCTGGTCGAGGCCGAGTTTGGCCTCGACCTGATCAAGTATCGCTGGCCCGCCTGGGTGCGCGATCCAGAAGATGGAGTTCCAGTCACTAATGCCAAGTGGGCTAAAGGCCTCTTCAAGGGCCTTACCTATGTTCTTTGAAATAAGCCCAGGAACATCCTTCAACAAGTGAAAAGTCAGGCCCATTTCACGCAGATGCCCATCGATTGCACCCTCAGAGTCCGGTAAAATAGTTTGGGCCGTCCAAACCATCTGAAAGATGGGCTTTTCAATTGACAAATCCGGGTCAGACCCGACAATTAAAGCTCCAGCACCGTCACCAAATAGAGCCTGGCCCACCATTGAGTCCAAGTGGTCTTCAGTGGGCCCACGGAAACATATCACAGTAATTTCAGAGCAAACCACCAAAACTCGTGCACCCTTGTTGTTCTCAGCTAGGTCCTTAGCGAGTCTAAGGACCGTACCTCCCGCGAAGCACCCTTGTTGGTAGAGCATGAATCGTCGAACCGAGGGACGGAGGCCGAGGAGCTTGGTGAGCTGGTAATCGGCCCCAGGCATGTCGACACCAGAGGTGGTACACATTATGACATGGGTGATCTTGGACTTGGGTTGACCCCATTCCTTGATCGCCTTCACCGCGGCCTCTTTCCCTAGCCTAGGAACCTCGGCCACGACTACGTCTTGGCGAGTGTCGAGGGACGCGCTCGCGTAGGAGCATAGGTGGGGCTTGTCCTTAAGGAATTCCTCTGTTAAACACATGTATCTCTTCTTAATCATCGATTTGTCACCTGTTTGACATTAATAACAACCGGAAAATTTAGGTGAAGATATTAACTTAAAAAGTATGGAGGTTGTAGGTGGGAATTGTACAGTAATTAATTTAGCTTCATCAGTAATTTTAATTACTAGCAAAGTGATCATGCATGCAGTTATAACTCAACCAGACATTTGGCAAAATCAAACAGAACTTTTCCAAGGAAATACAGAAGGTCAAAACTCTTGAACTCTATAGATTTGTGGTCCAATTCAATGTACATGAACCATTAAAGACTGCAAAATATTTCTAGATTCTGCTTTTGCATGCTATACCATACGGTTAGCTGTTGTAATCAGCAATGCAAATTATGTTCACGCCTTCACGGTTATTATTGTGCACCACATTCATTTTAAGTTGTTTCACTTCTCCAAAATATGCGAGGAGCAGCGGAGGACTAGTAATTTGCAAAGGTAAGCATTTCAATGTCGTTGCCAATACGCGTCTAGGATTCGCAAGCAGATGGATCAATGCACTACTCTAACAACGATTCAGCCTAAGATCTAAGAACCAACATTACGCCCTATGAACCTCAAGAAAATATTAATTGATACATCATACATTCATACATGCTCCGAGTTAGGTAGCTAGTCAACTAGTCATGCACAAAACACAGTACAAATCACAAAAAACTATTCTAAGTAAGAGTTAATTAAAGTCAAGAGACTTTAATTACCAATGCGCACCAATTACCAAATCCGCATAGCGTCATTAATAATCGAAGATCTTAACTCTTAAGTCAATTTTGTGACCTTAATATGGGCAAACATATGCATTGGTAAAAAGAAAGTGGCTCTTTATACACTCAAAATTCCTGATATTGATGGTTAACAGAGTAGGGTGCAATTACGGATCATCTTCACAACAATCTGAGGAACAGTCTCACGTCAGTTTCCTTATTCATTAGCTTCAAGATTGGATAATTCTTCTGCTCTTTCTCGTTTGGGCCATTTGCCAAAACGACCATTTTATATTCTTCTACTCTACTCCACGTTTATTTTATAATCTTTTTAGAACACGTGATTGTATCTATATGAGACGCAAAGATCAGCACTTTACTAGATAAACTTTTATGAATGACAACGTAAAGACATAATGTACTCAGTAACTCCTTCCTAGACTCAAGACCTTATTCTAGGGCAGTGGTGATTCATGATATCTTTACCAGCTGAGTGTCTCTTGTCATCAAAGAGCTTAAATTTTTCGCGGGTTTTGTCCAATATTTGTTCCAAGATAAGTAATATAATTAAATTTGGTACGGTAAAGCTAACTCTGAGAATTAATATTGTGTCGATCGAAACTTGTACATATAGTAGTCTTATATTACAATGCCGTCTCACCGTAAAATAACTCACTAGCTACACCGAGAACTATAAGGGTCAGTATGAATATTTCCGTATCCCCACAGCTCGATCCAGGATCGTCACACAACCAGACGGAGCAACATTTTCATAAACCCATTAGATTTACAAGGTCGATCGGTTCAATAATCTTATTACGTATGTATATGCTCGAATTAATCTTTCATCAATAATCTAGTAAATTCTCATAGTAAATAACGTACATACGTATCACGTCAAAACGGCAGAAATCATTCAAAGGCATAATTGAAACTCATCCGTCAGATTACTCAGATATGCATGCATGTCACATATACAGATTTACTGAATGAAAATGCTGAAATTAATATATACTTCTTGCAATAAGTTATTTTAACAAATAAAATTAATATACTTAGTTACGGATGGGACGTTTATATTTTCAGAGGTTTGTTTTACTTTAACAAAAATATTCAACACCGCCAAATTACACTCAGTCGTCAGCTATACATGCATGTCACGCACATATATACTCCATAGTATACAAAATGAAAATGCTGAGAAACTAATATATTTTTTTGTAACAAAACAAAATTTATACACTTCCTATATATTTCAGCATATTTTAACGTTACTAAATGCATGAAACAACCATTGTCCCACAAGCTAAACTCCTAGCCCACAAATACTCTCATCCCCCAGCTGTTCTTCAACAGCTCCCTCCTCCCCCCCTTAAGAATAGATTAAATCCCCCCCCTTGGCAGACCCCTTTGATGTTCACTGATGCGTCTTTCATTAAGGGTCAGAATTCCGCAGGGCTGGCCGCTTGCCTTCTAGACCAGGATGGTAGATGGATGTCAGGAATTGTTGCGCATATCTATGCGACGGATGCCACTTTAGCGGAAAGTTTGGCGGTCCTAATGGGGCTGCATTGGATGAAAGTTCAAAGGAGAAATGATTGCACTCTTTTTTGTGATTGTGAACTTGTTGTTCATGGGGTTACTAATCGTAAGAACCCCGTGGATAGACTAGCTAATATTTACTTGAAATGCAGAGAGCTCGGGACGGAACTCAATGTAAGTGTAGAGCTTGTCAACAGGAATTATAACAAAGTGGCGGATCTCTTGGCGAAGGAAGCGAGAGTGATTCTTCCACAGGCCACCTTACAGACTATTGAGGAGTTTAATCATGTTGAAGTGGGGATTACCGATTTTCCGGGCATCTCCTCTTTCTTTGATGATAATCTCATTATTTTGCCTCCTTTGGAGGATGTAATAGATTCTTAGTTGTTGTTTTTTCGTCTTTGTACCAAAAAAAAAAAAATGCATGAAACTTGAAGATCATACCAAACAACAATAACGAAACTGTCAATCAAGTATTTTGGGAACAAAATGAAATTACAAAAGAGAAAATTAAAACTTACACATGCGCTTGAACTTGTCTTTCAACTCAGTCAGATGCTCGCTATTGGTGACACGAAAATAATAATCCGGATAATCATCTTGGTACACCACGTTTGGTGGCGTCGCAGTCCCAATTGCCAAGATTGTGGCTGGACCGTTGGCCCTTTGCGACGCACGAATTTCCTCTACTGATGCCATATTTTCTCGAATATTATAAAGGAGGAGAGTTACGATATGTTTATAATTAATCGTATTACTTTTATTTATTAATATTATTAGGAAATAATGAAGGAGGAAAGTTCTGGTAGATTTATTTCATGGGATGTTAGGGGTGGGAATTAAAATGCATGTGAGATGTGTAGAACTATAATTTATAGGGAGGAGAAGGGAGGGTATTGAATGGAATGGAGGATGGGAAGTGTTTGGTAAGTATTTTTTGCATGGAAGGGCAGATACATACAATATCCACGTGGATGTTTCTGTCCAAATTTTACTATTTACACATTTTTATTTTGTTTATTTATTTTGGTTTTAATTCGTTTGGTTTCATTTTCCCTTGGCATCTCCCACGAAACTGGCTTAATTTGTTACTCGCATGCACCCGATACTACTAGTATTACTAACGTATGTGTCAAGAGTGTGACGCCATTTCCACGAATGAATGAACTAGGAATATTATATATTATATTAATATTGATAATAAAATCTTTTTTTTTTTTTGAGGTCATATGTACATTGTAAATCTTTATCATATGTGTCCAATAGGATATTACTCAGTACAGTCTTAAATATGATGATGCAGAAAAACAAAATGATGGGTGAGTACGTAATATGAATATATACTCCATATGATCGAGACTCTCATAAGTCGATAATATCCTTAAGAGAGCATGTTCAAATACTCGTACTAGCAAGTAGCAACAATTGAGCAAGTTCCAAAAATAATTAATTATTCAAAATTCATGACCTGTTCAAATAATTAATTCGAGGAAGATTCACGACATCGGAAGAGGGGAGCGCGTGCAATTTAGTTTAGGGCGGTCGGAGTAACCGAATATGGTGTAAGGGGTGCCACTTCGACCTCGTGCATTGCTCCTATTTTAAGAGGGTCGAACGGAAACTGAATCTTTCTTCGAATGTATGGGTTTGAATATTTGAACTTTATTACTGTAGTATTTAGTAGGGTCATTTACCAAAACGATCATTTTGATAAAATTATTTACCAGAACGACCATACCCTGAAACTAAGTTCCAAAATAACTATTTTTTCCATAATCTTTTTTATGTTTCATTTTATTTCTATAAAAAAAAAAAACATAAAAAAAAAAAAAAAATCAACCCAAACCCAAACCCCCCTCTCTCCTTCGTCCCCAACCCCGGCCCTGCGCCTGCAGTCCTGCACTGCCACCCCGACACCACCAGACTACCGACATCACCCGCATATCCCCTCCGCCACCATCGCAACCAGCCCCAACAAGCACAAGTGCAAGGCTGCACCGGGGTAAAAGTCGAGAAGAGAGAGAGGAAATGAACAAATGGGTCAGATGGTCGGTCACAGGGGTCGGAAGGTAACGTCCAGCCGGCACCGATCGGACTGGGCATGGTGGGGATGTGGGTGATATGCATCGTGCTGACGTGCTAGGGGGGTTAGTGGCCGTGTGGGCAGGAGAGGGGATGAGAGGTAATAGTGAGAGAAAATAGGTTATATTTAATTAATTAATCATTACTTATTTTTATATTTTAGGGTCAATGGAGTTTTTTTTTTGTTTTTTTCTTTTTATTTTAAAACTTAGGTAATTCATTAAACCAAAGAAAATGGTTATATGAGTAAATAGTTTTAGAATATAGTCATTTTGGTAAATATTTTTAATTAAATGGTCGTTTTGGTAAATGACCCTATTTAGTAGGTGGCAGATTTTGTGCGCTGGTGATTGTTTGCAGGAAAGAGTTTTTGTAGAGAATTCTAGTAGACTTCTTTTCTCTAGTTTTTTTGAACACTAAAAAATAAACGAGAGTGTATTTGTATAGAGTGAAAATTTCATCCTTATTGGGTTAAGCCGTCACAGGTACGAGTGGGGATACTATATCACATTCTTGTGTTCCACTCTGTTACCCCTCCATTCGATCAAATCTTTAGAAACCAATTGAATTACAAAGTTAGTGTCTGTTTGGCCTAATTTCTCCAATAGAGTTTTTGCTTTTCATAAGCTGTTTTTCCAAAAACTGATTCTTGTAAAAACTCAGGATGTTTGGCCCAATTTGAGAAAAAACTATTTCTACTAGCTTATACATGTTTGGCCTAACTAGTTACGTAGAAGGAGTTTTGATCTCTTTTTTTATTTTATTTATTGTTGACTATTATTTCAAATTCTCAACTATTACACGAAAAGTACAACACTAATAATTATAAAAGTATAATTAATAATAGTACTAAAAAATAATATGATTGATAATCAGTGTTCCTCCCAATTCTATTACTTGCGGAAAAAAGTTTTAGAAATCATGGTGTGCTCTAAAAGACCTCGCAATATTAATGCGAACGATAGTCATATCGTTATCATCTAAAGCACCACCATGCTCTGATGAATCTGCAGTACTGTTCATACAGTCATTATCATCTTCTCCTTCCAGAGTAGGCGCATAGCAGGGCCGTGCCTGAGCTAGGGCGAGCAGGGGCGGGCGCCCTGGGCCCATGGTAAGAAAGGGCCCAACGTGGTGAATCTCTAACTATGGGTTTGTTAAAAAAAATCACGCTTAACACTAAAGATTGAAAAATGATTATTCTTTCTCAATTCACCTTCAATATAATCACCATGAAACACGTACAAAATAATTTGAGTATCTTCTTTTTCCTTCCTCTTGCTAATCTTTCTATTTTAACAACAAACGAACAACCATTCAAGCCATATTTATGTTGGATTGATTGGATGGAGTCCCTAATTTCTCTTAGTCATATAAGGGAGTTTTCCTTTACTTGTATTCACCAAATCAGTGAAATCATGAATTTCATTTCTAACTTCAAAAAAAATGCAATTTCGATTCATGCCAGTAGGTAGTAGCAATTCACCGAACAAGAAATATGCAGGAAGCTCCATCAAGATATTGGTTTTAATTCAGTTTTCTAGTCTCTAATTCGTGAACAACTATCAATTTCTAAAGGTTATAATTTAAACTCTCTTAATTGTCTTATAATTGCATATGTTAATCTCAATTACAATTAATTCTTCGTGTAATTTGTGTAGGTTTCCTCAATTTCAATTCGTTGCCTGCTGTCAATAAGTAATTTACCTATATTGTAGCTAGTTTTTAATTGATTATCGGATGTTTTAGGACTAAATCAATGCCCTAGTAGTATTATTTATGAACATTTTTTGTATTTTTCTAAGGGGCCCAAAATTTTGTATCCGCCCTAGGGCCTTCAAAATGTCAGGAACGGCCCTGCCGCATAGTGTGGATTTTGATCACACTTGTCGAATTCTTCATCTTAACTTGTAGTAACAAATACGTCACAAAAACCATCAGTAAGTTGCATCAAGAGATAACCTTTGACTCAAAAATTGCAACTCCAATCATCCCAACCCCTAACTTTGCATGAAACAGTACCCTTACCAAATCATCAAGATATATTTTCATAACAATCAAACACTAGGGAATGCAATAAATAACAAATTAAATGAAAATTAAAATAATTAAAAATTTCTTACCTTTTGATCGTGGGATGTTGATGCCTCGTTGTTTTGGGAGAGATGAAGAAGAGACTGTGTGATGTGTTCTTTATAAAGGTGAGGAATGATTTTAGGGGTTTTTTTAGGGTAAATATGGCGCAATTTTTTTTTACAGTTTAGCGCCTAAATTTTTACGTGAAAAACTGAAAAGTAGAAACAGAAGTGCCAAATTGCTATTTCTGTTTCTTGCCATCCAATTTGAGGTTTGGGCTTAAAAAAAAATAGTTTTTATCTTCCCTAAAAACTAGTGTTTGGCCTTGCTTGTGCTTCTACATTAAAAAAACACTTGAAAAAGCTGGGCCAAACACATACTTAATAATATTTGTAAGGTTGTAAAATGGGTTTGCAAACTTGTGATTGGAGGGGTACAGCGCACAGGGAGTTGTGAGACACAAAAGGGGACAGAGAATGGCTTAAGGTGTACATCAGGTTATGGATGACGTACGACCCAATTGGTCTTTTATTTAATTTGTTCTAATCAGGATCCAAATATGCCGAATTGAATTGGGAAAATAGACCAATCCACATTTTGTCATTTTATTTAACCAGGCCAAATAAGAAAATTAAGCTTAAACAATATATAGTATCACAACAAGACAGTTTCTTTCAATTTACCCACATATTAATAAGTTTCTCGTATAATTAGATCATAATACAATTTTTTACTGGCTACTCTCAACAAGATGCTGATATGTTACATCCTTCACAAAAGATACGGATGATGAGCGAGGATAACAATGTGAAATATTAAGTACTCGTTTGGATACTAGCTTGTATACTACAAGAATTCAATTCCTACATACAAAAAGTTCTAATTCCTTGAAATCTAAATTTCAAGTCAAACTCCCGAGAAATTAAATAGAGGTGTTTCGATGCCATTTAGAAATTTAGAATAATTATTATTTGGAATTCAAATCTCACGTGTTGTTTAATTTGGATCATCATCCTACCTCGCTCCCATGTTAATAATCATATATGATTATCTTACCCTTTGTTTTATGTTGCCTGCTGACTTGGTAGACATGATTTTAAGGGTATAAAAGTGATTTTCTTTATTATATGGCATGTGAAATGTGAAATAATACCTGTGGGGTGGTGGGGGGGAGGGTGTTTGGGTAATAAAATGTCCATGGTCCATGGGAATTACATTTTACACACATTTGACAAAGTTGATCATCCAAACAACTCCAACAAAATCTAATTCCTACTGAAATTGAGGTATCCAAACAAGTAAGGTGTCGTTTGGATACACTCGAGAAGTCGAAATTCCCATGAACTTGCAAAACCTAGGAATTAAGAAAGTATGAGAATTGGGGAAATTTGTTTGGATGAACAAGGGAATTGAATTCCCATGGGAATTTCTACTTACCTAGCCCCCCCAAGTTAATTAAATTCCTACACTGGAGGAATTGGAAATGCCTAGCAATTTCCAATTCCTACACTTTATGATAACCAAACAACTCATGATAATACAATTCCTAGGAAAATAAAAATCCTATGGATTTATAAATGTCGATGTCTTACATGTTATGTTAACAGAATTGGGTGTCCCTAATACTGCGTTAGAACAACAATTAGTAGTGGAAGCCAAATTAGATAACGATGTTACTAAAGTTATAGATGTGAAAAAACTACTTAAGATATATAACGATGTTACTAAGTTATAGATGCGAAAAAATTAATTAAGCAGAACTTAAACTTACGACACGTTACGGAACATATAACTTATTGAACTGTGTTCATATAGCCTACCCCTCACTAGTCACTAGTACTTGTCCACAAATATAGTGCTTACATTCTTATCCTAAATTTATTTAGACAAGGGCCCGAATCAAAATGTGTCTTATTCTCTTAACCTTGACACAATGGACACACGTACATTCTATGAACAACACCTATAAGTACGAAGTCCCTAGCTCTTAAGGTATTTCAAGGGTTGGTGATAGTAACTTCAGATTCCATACCTTATATAACTTGTGCAAAGAAATGAACTTGAATCACTTGTGTTTTGCTAAAGATCTCTTGAGGTATGTTTTGCAAGGGAGATGTGCCTTCTATCATGCTTACGCATGCTACATACTAGGATTATTTGCTTCATTTGAAAGAGCCTTGATGTGCCTTCTATCATTCTAAAGAGCCTAGCTTCTTCTCAAAATAAAAAATCACAACCCACATAAATACACTTATATCGGCAATGAAGAGACACAAAGTGAAAAGGTAAGGTACGACATATCGTGATTTTTTTTTTAAAATTAAGTGAATTTATACAAATGTCAACGTACAAGTATCGTAAATTTCTCATCCATAAATTAAATTTTTTACTAGCTAAACTTTCCAACAAAACATTTAACCGTACTAAACGTACAAGACATATGTCTACACGAAAATAACAAACTTGATACGAAATCAAAGGGCAACAGCAAATGAAATCAATTAAAACACGTAGCCGGCGTTTGTCACACCATTTTCAATTCACGAACAAAGTGTCCCTTGTGTAACAAGCACTTGATCCAAACAGTATTTATAGAGATTATTTGCTGATAACTTGTAGTAGAGAACAACTTCAATACACAGAAAAAAGGAAAAATACATACAGCAGGGAATATGAACACGTTTGAGAAACTAGCCCTTGCTCTACTAACACTAACTGCAGTCGGGTTCTCGACTGGGTCTGCCATGGAGCTTGGTAAGACTGATGCGCCGATAGATCAATGCTTCACCATCTGTGGAGCAGAAACTGTTGCCTGTGCGCAAGGATGCGTCACTGACAATCCAAATGAGGCACTGCAGTGCATGGCTGGCTGTGGAACCGATGTTCTCGGATGTCTTGGCGGGTGCATAGATTTCCCAATTTCACCCATGGCTAGCCCTGCTGCACCAACTATCAACCGTAAGATCATATTTATGTGACAGAATATGGCAGATCCTTAGTACAGCTCAAAGACTTATTTCTCGTTGGTGTAAGCATGCATCATATCATGTCGATAGCAAATAAAACAGTCGTGAATAATAAGTTGTTTCTATAAAGATTGGGGGAAAAAAGCAGTTGAGAAATAATCGGGTCATTTGCTAAAACGACTATTTCAATAAAACTATTTATCAAAACGACCAGTCGACCACAACTTAAAACTATTGACCAAAATGACAATTATTATTATTCCAAATTTTCAATTAATAAACGACAAGTTCAAAAAAGAAACCCATCCCTCAAAAAAAAAAAGAAAAAAAAAAAAAGAAACCCAAGTTTAATTCAATCTCATCTTTGATCTCACTGCTCTCCTCCCAAACGCCGCACTCCCCCAACCCAACCTGCCACAGCCCACCCAGATCACCACCTTGACCGAGTCAGTCCGACCGTCGCCGCCCGGACGCCACTTCCCCAACCCCTGTGACCCGGTTAAAAGAAACGATAAGGAGGACGAGAAGTGGGTGCTGGTTGCGGTGTTGGGGGAGGGGATGGTCGGCCGGTCCCGGTAATTTATGTAGTATGGTTACCGTTGGAGGAGGGGCTGCTCCCTGCTGGGGTTGGGGACGGAGGATTAAATGTGTTGGGGTTGGGTTTGGGTGAATTTCTATTCATTTAATTGTGCTTTAATTTTCATTTTAAATAAAGAAAAAACAGTCTTTTTTATCTTAAAAGTGGTCATTTTGGTCAAATGTTTCGAGGTATGGTCGTTTTACTGTTTTAGTAATTAGTTTTGTTAAAATTGTCGTTTTGGCAATTGACCCGAATTAATCTGCAGGGGGGTTTCTGACGAAAAATCATATGTTTAATTAATCAATTCAATATTCAATTTCCTTTGATGTTGGCATCAAGTGGACACTCTAGAGTAGACCGGGCAAATAGGTCGGGTTGGGTCAACCCGACCCAGGTCGGCAGATAAACGGGTTGGGTATCCTCTGACCTGAACCCAACCCGTTTACTAAACGGGTCAAGAAGTTGCAACCTGAACCCGACCTGCCTTATAAACAGGTAACCCGACCCAACCTGCCAACCCATTTAAATAGGTTCTAAACGGGTCAAATGGGTCAACCCAACCTGCCAACCCATTAAACAACCCGAATTGACCCGTTTTTGACCCGTTTAGGTGATTTTTTTGTATTTTTCATTGTTTTTTTCTCGTATAAATGGGTCAACCCGGGTTAGTCCTGACCCATTTTGGACCTGTTTATGTAAGCGGGTCAGATCGGGTTATTTTCAGGTTGAAAGTCAGAACCTGAACCCAACCCATTTATCTAAACGGGTTGGGTAGGTCAACCCATTTAGTTAAACGGGTTAGAAGCCATTGATCCAAACCTACACTAAACGGGTCATTTTCAGGTCGGGTTGGCGGGTCGGGTTGATTTTTGCCAGCTCTACTCTAGAGGGGGGTGAAAGAGTGTTTGAGGAAATTCGAGTAAGTGACCCGAATTCTATAACTTTTTCGCACCTTAAAGCTAAGAGGATAACGATGGGAGAGGACAATGTATTGAACAGTGTATGTGTGACTTGTTTTCTACACAATGAAACGTGAGAGGAATGCTACACGGAACAGTGTGTGTGAGACTGTTCCTTGTAAAACGAAAGTAATGCAACACACTGACAACACAGAGATATGCCGTGTTTCGACCGTAATTACCTCAAGGTCTACGTCCACCCTAACCTAATCTTCAATAATCCTAAAAGAGTAATACAAGCACCAATTCACGTTCTTACCACAAGAACTAATTGACGTTCTTACCACAAGAACCTCTACCCAAATATCTAACACAAATATTGAGACTCTACCCGCAACAGTCTTAAGAAAATTAAGATTACAAAAGAATAGCTATCTCGATAAACTTCTCGAAAGTCAGGAGAGATACAATAAGCCCTAAATCAAGATGACGCAATAGAAAGTTTGTTTGCCTGGATAAATTACTGTTTAAACTCAAAACGTTTTAATCTCAAGGTGCGTCAATACCACAACGTGATTGTGTTCTATCTACTTATAACAGAGAAGAAGTCTCAAAACTTATTAAGAAATGATATTACAAAAGATAGAGTTTCCAAATTAAATAATTCTTTTGGAAATAATATATTGTAAAGATAATATGAAAATCTCTTTGAAAGATAATACCCGAAAATAGGATAAGTTATGAGATATAATTTTACAAAGATCTTTCTGAGACAAAATCACAATCTTTAAGAAAGATTGGTTTCTTGCAAAATCACGTATAAAGACTAGCAAAATCTGAATGCAAAATCACGTATAGAGACTATGAGCTAGTCTGTGACTCTGTTCAATGCTCTGTTCCATGCTCTGTTCCCAACATCGTTTATTCAAGGCAAAGTTCGTTTCCCTGTGAATCAAACAAGATTAATACAAGAGATCTATACCGACTAATTAAACACGATGTTCTTGACGTCTCTTGTAAGTTGCATTACACTTGTAGTTGTTCCATTGAAACTCAACTCACCATCGTTGGTGAAACCTGTTCTTATAAAGAACCAAACAACTCGACAAGCATTAGATCATAAGGTTAGTTCAATAAGCACAATAACCAAATTATTAACCTTAATCATGCAACAATATTTGTTATCATCAAAATTCGAAACCCAACACTGTACTTGAGATTATAGCATCCAGTGTGCCACAAAGCTAACGCGTTTCTGAAAACAGAAGGTCAATCAAGTCATCATGAACTTACTTGAACTCTTGAGCACGTCACGAAATAATCGAAATTGTCAATCACCATGAACCTACTAGACCTCTTGAACACATCAAAATATTATCAGTAGTCTCTTAGATTCAGACTTTCGGAGTTAAGTTTATCGATGAGATTGCTAAAATGGAAAAATTGAATCGACATTACATATCACTCGCCTAAAACTTGAAAATTACTGGTTACATGGACAGTCCAGCTCACCAGCCGCGTAGAGGGGTCAAGCAGTGAATGTGTAAAAGAGCTTGACTAACTCTCCCTGCTCAAACACGTACGTACTGGCCACATTTTCATCTACGGAATCTGAGTGCACACTGCAGAGGTGTTGAGCAAGTTAACCCGTCGACCCGTCAATCTCTAAGCATGATTGATTTCCTTGACAAGCATTACTGTCTTTACTTACAACATTCTTGGCGATCAAATTGCCATTCACATATGTTTAGTAATGTAAATCTCATAATCTCATATCCAATAGTCTCACTCTTCACTAAATCTAAATTTAATGTTTCGAGATTGCATAATTGCGGAGTAGTTACATACATTTTTTATTTTTCATTCAGTATCAATCTCAAAAGATTGAGCATAAAAGCCATAGTAAGATAAGTCCTTCGAGGGGGAAGCTAATCAGATTAGTCCCGAATTAACAAATAACCGTCATCCTCCAATGTGGGATGAGTTAAAGAAAATAAAAATAAAGGTTATTTCACGTGGTACTCTCAAACACGAGTCAAAGTTTGCCGAATTGCAAGTGGTACCCTCATTTCTAAGTTTGTGTATATGGTACCCCAGGGATTTGTGTTATTGCACATGATATTCTTATTTTTTAAACACCAACTTAACCGTGTTAACTTGTGGCGGGAAAAAAAGACTCAATATTTATAATTAAACAGTGCACTTGGCTAATCTAATTGTTGTAATTTTTGTAAAAGAAAGTATTTTCTTTTTTACAAAAATTCTACCTTTAGATCAGTTAGATGGAAAGTTGCCATGCATTCTAACTATTACAGTGTTATGGCTAGGTGTGGGAAGCGGCCGATCGTAAGCGTGGTGTATGAGGTTAGGTGCGCTGTTTGGGTTATGGCTTCCTTCCCTTCTCTTTCTCCTCTTTGGGGGAGTTGGAGCTCACACTTGTTGCTTTGCTTAAGTGGATCCAGCAATTCTACACGACGCAAGATATCGGTGCGCAGGCTGCAGCTCATATATTTACTAGGATTGGTTTTTGCATAGCAAAAGGTGTGGGGAGTTTGGGGACTCAAATCGTATCTCGGCTCCCCACCAACTTTTTGTAAATTATTATTGATATTTTAGTGATAATAATAAATTACAGAGTACTCCAAGTTAAGTTGGTTATAAAAAAATAAGGGTAGGCATAACGTCTCGGATGAATGAGCTGATTGAAGTTCTTTTGTGTCTGACAAGTCATAGATCCGCACAGTTTTTATGATTTGCCAAACACAAAAGATCGTGTATCAGTTGATTCTTACCGTGACATTATCATTACCCAAAAGGCCAAAAACAGATAAGGATACTATGTGCAAAAAGACAAATGATGAGCGATAGGTGTAGCCATGTAGGCTTCCTCAAATAGGACAAATCGTACATCCTCCCATCGGATTCATTTGCATTCATACAAGTATTCAACTGCATCTCAAGTCAACTTGAAGTTTCAATTCACACGGTTGTCCAGGGAGAAGGGCTTCTTGTTTGATCTTACAAGTAAAGATAAAAAAAATATATATATATATATCATTGATTTGAGCATATAAACAGGGGAGTAGAGGTTTCAGATCACAGCTGAAAAAATGGCCGAAATTGGAACAGTTTTAGGTGCTGCTCAAACACTTTTTGCAGCACTAGAATGTTCAATCCTCAAAGACTTGTTCTACACGCTGGGTTACAAGTCTCAAATTGAGGATCTGAAAAGCACTGTCGAAACTGTCAAGAGTGTGCTCCTTGATGCTGCAGCCTCTGATGAGCTGACCCACGCAGCACGCGACTATGTTGAGAAGCTTAAAGCTGCTGTTTATGATGCTGATGATTTGTTTGATGAGTTCCGAACTCTTGCTGAGCGCAACCAGCAGCAACTCAAGGCTGCTGCTACTGGTAATATTCTGCCTGACAAGGTACGACTCTTCTTTTCTTCTGAAAATCCTCTTAAAGTTGCTTACAAAATGTCCCGAGAAATTAACAAGATTCGAAAGAATTTGAATGGTATTTCCCATGATCATACAAACTTCGGTTCTGCTACTGTTGACAGCAAACGTATTACTCGAAATAGAAGGGAGGAAACTTGTTCTTATGTTTATGCACCCAATGTTATCGGGCGGGAGGCTGATGTTAAGGCTATAGTTGATAAGTTGCTAGATTCGAGTGGTGAAAAGCGCGGCGGTCCTGGTTTTATTAGTGTTGTGGGAATTGGAGGGATGGGTAAAACCACTCTTGCTCAGCTTGTTTGTGACGACCAAAGGGTTAGAGATGAGTATTCCTCGAATGTGTGGTGGGTTTGTGTCGCTGATCAAGACAATAACCCATTCGACAAGAAAACAATTCTTTGTAACATTTTGAACTTAGCTACTGGTTCTCAGCATCGTCATTTATCACTAGAACAAGTCCAGAAGAATTTACGACGAGAATTAGAAGGAAACAAGTACTTTCTAGTGATGGACGATGTTTGGAACGAGAGCAAAGTAAAGTGGATGGAGATGAAAGAATTTTTGATGTTAGGGGCTGCTGAGAGTAGGATTATGGTGACTACACGTTCGCGTGATGTTGCAGAGGCTATAGGGGATAGTGATATACATATGTTACAGGGCTTGTCTGATGAAAATTCATGGAGTCTGTTTGAGATGACGGCATTTGAAAGAAGAATGCATGATTCACAAGAAAACTCCCTAAGAGTCGATATTGGTAAGAAGATTGTTAAGCAATGTTCCAATGTTCCTCTTGCTATAAAGGTGGTCGGAAGTCTCTTGTGTGGCCAGGATATAAGTAAGTGGCAAAGTTTTGAAAAGAGCGGATTCTGTGGTATTCGTAAGGGAGATAATCAAATCATGTCTGTATTGAAGTTTAGTTACCACAATCTCGAACCATCCTTGAAAAGCTGTTTTAGTTATTGTGCATTGTTTCCTAAAGATTTTCGGATAAAGAAAGAGATGTTAATCAGGCAATGGATGGCACAGGGATACATTGTCCCATTTGATAGAGGTCAGAGTATCGAAGAAGCTAGCGAGGAGCATTTTCAAATTCTACTCCGAAGATGTTTTTTCCAAGATGTGAAGATGGACTGGCGTGACAACATTGAATCGTTTAAAATGCACGATTTGATACATGATTTGGCTCAACAAGTAGCAGGGCATGAAATGGTAAAATTGTCTGAAACAAGCAATCTAAGTGACAAAGTTCGCCATGTATTTGAAGGTAGTCGTGTGCAGGGGAAGAACTTGTACAGGAATGCAAAAGTTCGCTCTTATTTGCGAGACAATGAACATAGTTTCGCAACCATGCTTCCACTGGACATAATTATCAGAAATGGGGGATGCCTGAGAACATTGACATTGGCGAATGTCAGTATCGGGAGTTTGCCAGATTCAATTGGTACATTGCTACATTTAAGGTGTCTTGATCTTTCCCACAATGACAAACTCGAAACACTCCCTGACTCTCTAACGAAACTACATAACCTACAAACTCTTAAACTAGAATGGTGTTTTATGTTGAGAGAGCTGCCCAAAAAATTTAGCAGACTGGTAAACCTGATGTACCTGAATATCCGCGGTTCTGCCAGCATCAAGCATATGCCAGTTGGGATGGGTAAGCTGACATCTTTGTGTGAGCTGACCAGGTTTGTAGCAGCAGATGAAAGTTCAAGTGCAGAAAAAAGAGTTGGCCAGCTGAAAGACCTCAGGGCCCTTGTCAACTTAAAGGGTCACACTGATATTCAGATGCTTGATAATTTCAAGAGAGCTGAGTTATATGATTGGGAAGGTAGGTGCTTTGAGGGCGCCCAACATTTGCAGGCAGCAAATATATGTTTTCCTAAACATTCTGAATATCGGGATGACGACATTGTCGCAAATGATGAAGCTTTGTTGGAGAAATTGTTGCCACCTCGTAATGTGAATGAATTGAACTTGAAGTGGTACAGTGGTGTAAAATTTCCAAGCTGGGGTAGGGCAGATTATAACTTGGCAGCACTTGTGCCAAATCTTGTGCACATTCACATTGGGCACTGTCGCAGGTTGAAGCATCTGCCATTGCTGAGTAAATTGAAATATTTAGAATCACTAACCCTTGGTAATTTGCCTGAATTGGAATACATAGACGGGACCATTTGCAGTAGCAGCTGCGCATCATCAGCTGTATCAGAGTCGAGTAAAGAAGCGGAATTTACACTCTTCCCCTCCCTTGAGTATTTGCAGATTGGCCATGTTCCGAAATTGAAAGGGTGGTGGGCAGGGGTGGAGTTTTCTGATATTAGTAACAATGCCCGGCTTTGGCAACGGTCATTTCCTCGCCTCTTTAGACTGATAATCAACTCTTATGATAACGAACCCTGTTGTCGGGGAGATGCTTCACTTTCTAAAATCAGGGTGGCCGTATCCAGGGTGGATATTCTGAAATCACTTCCAGCAGGACGTCTTAGCAAGATTAGATTGTGTGATGCGGAGATGGAGAGTCTACAAGAAGTGGGTGATGTAATAAACAAGGACTATTCTTCCCTCCGAATCCTCACACTCGAAAAGTGCAAGAAACTAGTTCATCTCTCGGGGGGATTATTAGAGCGGCTCACCAAGTTGGAGTCCCTCAAAATACATGATTGCGGGATGTTGAGGTTGGAAGAAGGCGAAGATCATGGCATGCCATGGAGACACCTCCATCACAACCTCCGCTCCTTGTCATTAAGTGGTATAAAGTCCTTGGAAGTTCTGCCCAAAGGGATGCAATATTTGACCTCCCTTCGAGAATTGACCATTCGCAATTGTGGCAACTTGCAAGCCTTACCAGAATGGATAGGCTGCTTATCCTCTCTTCAATTGTTGATTGTCAATACCTGTAAGAAGATCAAATCAATTCCTGAAACACTGCAGAATATCAGATCTTTAAACCAACTTCAAGTATATTACTGTTCAAATGAATTACGGGCAAGATGTCGGGAGCCAGACGGGGAGGACTGCCCCAAAATACGACATATCCCCTACATTCTCATCCAGTGAAATGGTCCGTTTATACTAGGGAATTTCAACACTATACGGAGAAACTCATAAGTCAGAACTGTATATTTCATTCCACTTCTCGTTTTAGCATATCGTGTATTCCTGCCAGAAATAACTGATAGAATGTTTTCTTGTACTGTAATTATTGACAGATAGAATGTGTGCATGTTTTTTTTTGAAGGGATAGAATGTGTGCATGTTGATATGCCTTTTCGGATTTGCACGATAAAATTCTACTTTCACAGTTCGCATTTAGTTGCGCCTGTATCTATGTGGGATTTTTTTGAATTGCTTTATGACTTGGTAAAATGACAGATAAAATTCTGTTAGAGATCTGGATACTAATGCATATTAGCCACCCTTAGTGTTCATCCAAATAATGTCTCTGTATGAAAGATTCAGCTCTACTGCACAAGACATACTCACATACATATGACTCTAAGAGTACACGAAGCGTAACAAACATGAAAGCAAAAGCGCAACAGCAAAGGAATTCAATTAGAACAAGTACCAACCTCTGTCACACAATTTTGATGAACAAAGTGTGTCCCTTATGTAACAATCACTTGATTCAAACAGTATTTATACAGATTAATGTGATGATAACTTGCAATACAGAATAGCATCAAAACTCGGAAATAGAAAACAGCAGAGAATATGTATACTTTACCGAAACTGGCCCTTGCTCTACTTACTGTAGCCGCAATAGGGTTCCCGATGGGGTCTGCCAACAAGCTTGGTAAGACAGAGCCGATAGATCAATGCTTCACGATCTGTGGAGCAGAAACTGTTGCGTGTGCGCAAGAGTGTGTCACTGATAATCTCAATGAGGCACTACAGTGCATGGCTGGTTGTGGAACTGATGTTATGGGATGTCTTGGCGGATGCATAGAACAAGATCTTCCAATTCCGCCTATGGCTAGCCCTGCTGCACCAACTATCAACCGTAAGATCATATTTATGTGACAGAATATGGCAGATCCTAAATATAGCTTATAGACTATCAGGTTATCAGTTATCATCAAGGTTCTCGGATGAGCAACCTGAGCGCAAAGAATAGTATTCATTAACTTGTTTCTCCTTGGTGTAAACGTGCATCATGTAGATAGCAAATAACTACTCAATGATGTGAATGAGTCTCTTCAAATAAAGAGCAAAACAAAAACTTAAGAATAAATCTGGAAGCGTATCAGACCAAATACCAGACGCTTGATGAAACTCCATGACAGCTTTATCCTGTTTCCTTGAGATAACGTTATCCATTCTACAACAAAGCTAACGTGTTTCTGGAAACCGAATGTCAATCAAATCATCATGAACTTGGTACTTTTCCACGCTAGGAAATCATCAATAGTGTTAAAATGGTAATCATCATGAACTCCCTTGAATTCTTGAACTCATTACACATCAGGAAATAATCAACAATCTCTTTATTCTAACTTCCAAGTTAAGTTTACTATTTGTCAAAAAAAAAAAAAAAAAAAAAAAAAGAACTTAAGTTAAGTTGATCAAATACTGAAGTGGAAGCAATGTAGTTGAAGCTTACATTAGTCGCCAAAAGGTCGAAAACTGTAGGCTACTTTGACAATCCAGCTCACCAGCTGCTTAGGGGTCAAGCGGTAACAGTGTAAAAGACCTTGGCGCTCCCAGGCTCCCAGCTCAAACATTGACTAACCACATTTTCACAAAGAAGAAGTTTTACATTTCCGACGACCTCTGAAATTTCAGTCTGAGCTCAACAGTTGAGCAAGAAAACTGCAACAAAGGCTAATCAGGAATACATCTACAAAAATCACCAACAAACTGCACAAGGAAAGGAGATACGCTCAATAATGAAATGTGTCCGAACACATTACATCAACACGACGTTTATTGGCGTCATTTTTCATCTTGATAACACAGGAGAAACCAAAGGTATAAGAACATATAAAACGAACTTCAGGCGACGCAGGAACTGGTGATAAATAAGTCAATAATGGCAGAGGCATTATATTTTGGTCTTATTCATTCCTTAAAGCCATATGTAGTTCACCAATTACAAAAGTGCCTACTACCGAGCAATGATAAACGCTTTCAAGAGAAAAAATGGAACCCGACTGATTTTGGTCTTATTCATTCCTTAAAAGCTTTTTGTTTCATCTCCATGATTGATTTTCTAGACAAGCAATAGTGTAAATCAAAGAGGAAAAAGACCACCTGACTTAATGCTGCAGAAGCCAATTGCACTATGGTAGTGGCAAGAGAACTAAGACATTGTCCTGCTCATCAGGGATATAGTGCATTGGCATCACTTTCCTGAATACAGTAAGCAACTTATTACTACAACATCAAAGCAGAACCAAAGATACAATTAAACGCAGTAACTTCAGGCAGAAAAGGATTGAGAAGTGCCACTGCTAAACCTCTATCATTCAATTCATGACAAGTATCTAACCACGTCTCACCCTAGGCATATCACATATTCCGGATAATGTTTAAGGAGTCCATTGACGCAAACAAACAGCTCAATTCAAAAGCAAGTTTATTAGCATCAATTCTCCTAAAAATACAAGCAAAGCAACTAGCAGCACACATGAAATGACCATGGGCTCATAGGACATAACATCCACCACTGAAGTCCCCAGCTAATTTCTTTTCTTTTTTTGGAGTTCTCAACAAAAAAAAAATGATAATTAGACACCTGATGAAACGTGCTGTTAAGTCCACAATATTATTGGAAACAGAAACACCCATAAGGAATCACCTCTATTTTGGGAGTAGAAGTTTGATGTGAAGATCCCAGCTAAGGAGGAGTTTAATTACGGAAAGTACCTGATCCCTTGTCACACAATGTCAATGAGCAGAAAGTTCAACATGTAATATCCTCATCTAGTTGGAACAAGTATTTATACGACTCAACATGCTGATATCTTGTGGTACAAAATCAACATCTTCACATTCATAAGAAAAGAGCAGAGAGTATGAACGCATTAATAAAATCAGTCATTACTGTAATGGTAGTTACAGCAATTGGGTTTGCAATGGTGTCTGCCGCAGAGCATAGCCGAGACAGGCCAATTGATCAATGCCTCAGCGACTGTGGAGCGCAAACTACTGTTTGTGCACAAGCCTGTGCCAACGATAATCTCAATGAGGCCCTACAATGCATTGGTTTTTGTGGAACCCAAGTCCTTGGATGTCTTGGCAGATGCATACAATCAGACTTGCCAATCCCGCCTGTCGCTAGCCCTACTTCAATGAACCTTTAAATATAATAATGTACTCATACATCCACAGTATGAAACGCAATATAGCAGGTCTGTCCACATCTTAAACGACCAGCCCTCCTAATATAGTTCAAGCATGAGATATACCATAGAACAAACAATTGCTCGTATTCATGTAATTATTTCTCATTTGCATTAAGCCAATATACTTCTAGACTGAAAAATAAAGACTAGTGTCTACAAGGGCATTTCATCAACATCATACATACTAATTCTGTAGTTCTGTTTCATCTTCGTTTCCATGACGCAATAGGTTTATGCAAACACTTCATAAAAATCAGAATGTCAAACAAGTAAAGAAAAAAAAAGGCAAAGGCTGCAAGGCATATACCTTTAAATTCAATGAGTGATAAACAAGTCGTGATCGATATTGAATGCAAAGAACGATTGAAGCCTACAACAATGATCCAACACATGCAGACAATAACACCACATCTAGTCCAGTTTCAGGAAAAGGTTACGGGGAATAAGCAACGTAATACTTGTAAATTGGCTCTGTAAATCAGTCACCCAACAAACAAATAATAAAAAAAGTAACAGATGGAACCGTAGACAAGCTAGGAGCAAAATCATATACTCGTACAAGTAGTTCCACAAAATGGGCTACTGCACCAGAATTCTCAACAGAGGGCGACACTGACACAAAACCTCTATCATCCAAAAGCTAACACTCTCAAGTGTCAGCCTATCTGGATGCATGTTATCTCGAATAAGCTCCAAAAAACAAACCTCGGCTGCAGCGAAGACATTAAGCAGACGATCAGTCTAAAAGGATGAACTGAGCAAAATAAACCTAAAGTGAACATATCCTAACTGCATAATATAACAAGTTTGCATACAGAATTAATAAGATCCAGAAAGAATTTCTAGTAATGAAAATGGAAACCAGAACACAGCAAAAAATAAAGCAGGCTTACTGGCATCAGATAAATCCTCATACAAAGAGTAACATGAAACAGAAAAAGATCAGTGAAACAGATCAAATTCAGCAAGATAAAAGATCAGCCATATGAGAAATTTATGATAAGGAGATAGAGCTTAGGCAAAGGAACTGCTCTTATTCTTCCCCATATATAGATGCCGAGTCCAGATGTAGCGCATTAGTAACAGAAAGCATGCTATGGGTCACGATGAGCACTTACAAAGTTACAAAAGAAACAATGAAGCTAAACAGGAAAACCCATTCAACAACTTCTTTTAACATATTTTTAAATATGGATTAGTCAACCCTAATACTCGAAAGATGCATCCTCAAACAATTTTTAGAGTTGTTGATAGTACAAGCTTGACAAAGTAGATCCAAATGTATCACAGATCCGTAGTTATATATTTACACTATGAGGAAGACGCCATAATTAACTTCACGGACAAAAGATTATCTATTATATAATTCACGAGCAAAACTCAAAAGCAAAGTAATATTTAACCAAGTAAGAAGAGAGACGAAGATGTTGCCAATTTAGTACCATACTACCACATATAATGTGTAAACTCAGTTGTAGCAATAGTTTAATGATACAGTTGCATTGCCAACATTTCGAAACACGAAACTACAAGAAATCTTAGATAGAAGTAAGGAATAGGAGATGGCACACAGGATTTAATTCATGTTCTTTCCCAGAATATAGATGTAGAATCCAGATGTAGCTCAATAGTAACAAAATCGTACTATTGGGCAACGATGAACACTTACAAGAGAAACAATGAAGGTAAATGGGAAACCCCATCCACCCACTTCTTTCTCTATATTTCATTTCCCAGACAAGTAACAGTGCTTACCATAGAGATTAAGTAAGCACCTGACTAAATGTCCGGGTTAGTCTTCGACTAATTGTGGAAAGATAAACATCCATAAACAATCTCCTATTTGTTATCAATATGTAGAATCCAAATGTACCTTAGATAGCCATATATGAGACTAACCAAGCAACGAAAGGACACTATATTTCAATTTACCAGACAAATAACGGTTTATCATAGAATTCGTGATAAACACCTGCCGATGTCTGGTATTTTCGACATTCAGAAAGATTCATCAAGAAATAACACAGCAACCCGAGGGCGAAAACACCTTAAGCCCCAGGTATTAGCAATCAAAGCACTGCTTTCACAAAAAGAAAGCAACATTGCCACACCGATACAACACAACATCAACCTTGAACCAGAAGGTCACATAAATATTAACATGGGAACATGTCAGGCCATGAAACTACCCAAGTACCCAACAATAAATTTGAGTAACTTTGCAAATGTCGAGTCCGGATGTGTCATAGGTAGCAATATACGAGTATCAATACTACCAATCAGCGTAAGGACTCTACATTGATTTTCCAGACAAATAACGGTTTATCACAGAATTCATGATAAACACCTGCCGATGTCTGGGTAAAATACCACACATACTAATCACTAAATTCAAAATTTTCCCCAAATTGTACCATCAAACCTCATAACTTCGATATCGAAATCGGAACAACTTATTACATCAAATGTAACCATTACGCCAATCCAACTAGTTACACAGAACAACCTATCAAGCTACCATTAGGCACAGAATCTACCCAATAACATTGCAACAGCATAAAACCTCATACACAAATCAGCTAAAAAAATTAATCTTTTACTCTAAGACCAAATAAAATTACTTTGGGATAAATAAACACAAGAGTGAAAACATGGTAAATAGAGAAAGGTACCTCTGAAGGGGAACTCGATAACCCTTGGGAGGTAGGGTTATGGAGCAAATTACTCTGTGATTTTTCTTTATATTTATAAGACGGAGAAGGGTTTAGGGTTCATCAATTTAAGGTCGTCATATCATTGGGCTGGAAGCCCATCGGGTCTATTGACCGGGTCGCCCGGTTCATAACTTTACTAAAGTGGTGGGTAAAAAGTAAACAAGTTCCTGACCAAAAGTTACAGCGGCCTGCGGTTAAAAAATAAAAATATCAGAAAATTACTCTACAGTGGAAACAAGGAAATTTCTTTTTTCTATTTTGAAATTTTTAACTGTTCAAGAAATATACGGATCAATGTTTTTTATTGTACTTGCAAGTTCAAATTGGTGAACAACAAGACTCATATGAGACGGTCTCACGATAACTTATTGTGAGACGGATTTAATTGTGTAAAAAGTGAACCGTCTAACATCGATCGTGACCATTATATTGTTTTTAGTGATATTGTTAGTTTATTATTTAACCACATAAGTTGTGATTTAAAAGGGTCACAAGACTCACAACATATAAAATTAGGTATAATTTCTAAAATAACTCAATTACTCATTTTATATGGGGCAATTTAATCTTACATTAAACTAAAACAATCACTAAAAGAAGTAAAAGGGTTACTAAGATCGTAAAAGAGGTCACCATTTATATAGAGAAAGATCGTCTCACAATAAGTTAGTGTGAGACCGTCTCACACTGTGAATTGTCATGTCAATCGTTTCCTGGACTTTCTTACGGTAAGTAAACATGTTCCTTCTCAAACAAGCTTCATCTCTTCCATCACTCTATAAAAGTTTCAATTTTGCTTCTTATCTTTTGTCTGTAATTTTTAAATTTCGAATTCTATTAGTATAAATTTTCACCATCAAATTAAGTTTGGAAAATTGTCCAATTTCTCAGATAAATTAATATTTTTCACGTCAATTAATTGAAGATGTGTTGGGGAAATTCATGATCATCAAATACTCAGAAAAAATCATCAAGAAATGCAAGCAAAATAATGGAGAACAAGACATGCTACAAATGTGGGAAATTGGGGCATTTTGCTAATGTTTGCTCAAATGGTTATAAAAAGAACTCGTATTTCGATCATCCGGTAACATCAACTGCTCAAATACCGGGGACGCAGTGCCCTTGTGGTGCAGGGTTTTGTATAATTAAGACACAAGTCACAAAAGATGGTGGTGCTATTCCCAAGTATCACTGCCCTGGCCAAGATGTGAGTCATCATCACCCCTTTGTATTATTCTTGTTTATATAATGTTTCGTGTTTGGATACCCCCGATTGTCTATTCTCGCACCCTTTTTTAAAATGCGTTGAGAACTCGAGTGCAAGTTTGATTGGGCGGGAGACTTTAACGCACTAGGAATAAATAATGTAGTTGGTCACTTGTTGGTATAATTTTGGAAGAAGGCAAGACTAAAGACTTGGACTTTAGTACTGATGGTTCACTACTCGAACTATGTAATGATAGAATTTGGAATTTGCATGGTGAAATACTCAACATTTTCAAAAATGTTGCATTGGGAAAAAGGTAGGAACTTAGAGAAAAGAAGAATAGCAATTTTGATGTTGGTACACGAAATTAGATATATGTATAGTAAACTTTACAATCCTTTTCGAAAATTTTCAAACCCTAATGCAAATGGCATTACAATTTGGTTGGGATATTGAAAGAGGATAAAGTTGTATTCATCAATTTTAGTAATTGTTTTGGTGTAGGCAATGTGTTGCATGTATTCGAAACGGTGTGACATGCTGAAGCAGGAAGACATCAGCCGGATTCGTCCCAACGTTCCATACCCAATCTGTAAATGTGGAGCTGGGGTATGTAAGGTTGTGGAACAAACCTATGGGGCTGATGCCAGGGGCGAACCCAGGAATTTTAGTAGGGGGTTGCGAAATTTTAACCATATAAGAAAAACTCCAAAGATTAATTAAAAAAGGTCAAGTTTCATAAATATATTACAAACAATCAAATCAAGATTACATAAATATATATTACAAATGATAAAAGTCGTTCAAATTGCACGACGAGTTCTCATATTTTGAAAATGAGTTGAAAGTTCGTCAATACTAATAGTTCCAAAAATATCACGCTCTATATAAGTAACTAAATCATTATTTAACAACTCATTACTCATACTATTACGGACTTTACTCTTGATCTTCTTCATTGCCGAAAACGCTCTTTCAACGGTCGCGGTGGCCACGGGAAGAAGCAACACTAGTTTCAAGAGCAAGTAAACCTTTGAATGCGTTATATGCTTTTTTGTTTCAACAAGCAACACAGAAAGCTCATTGAGGTTCTTTAATCCGGAAAATCTCTCGTCGGCTCGAACATCATACAAAAAAGTTTCAAGTTGATACTCAAAGTACATCAAATCAACCTCTGAGAATTCTTTAGGATAGAATTCGGCAAGACGAAGCAACTTCTTTGTATCAAAAGAAGCAAATCTATCTTGTGGACAAAAGGCAGACATACAAATAAGTAGCTCCTTACTTCTCTCACCAAATCGATCATCAAGCTCTAACAATATTTGATCAATTAAGCCGAAAAAGACTTCCACTCGAAAATGATGTAGATTTGTCACATTCCTATGACCACGCCTAACTCTTCCAGGAAGAGCATACGAATCATCCATACAACAAACGCTAATGTTGTTCTTGCCACAAAAAGAAACCACCTTTTCCAAATGAGAATCCCATCCATCATCTCTTAGAGCTTGTAATCGCTCTTTGGTTACATTAACAAGTCCCATTGCATTAACAATATCCTGCTCTCTTTTTTGTAAAGCCATGTTTAATTGATTTGTAATGCCAAAAACACTCACCATCAAATGTGCAGCAAAAACAAAATCAAATAATTTCATGTTAAATGCAAGGGACTCCACACTTGCCTTGAACATACCCTCAGAAGATTCGGCAATAGTGTGAATCACATCAAGAACAGACCGATACAATGACAACATATGCAAAATAGTCTTAAAATGAGAACTCCATCTAGTATCACACGGCCTACATAAACCAAGCTCTTGATTTAAACCAGTTCCTGTTTCAATTTCTCCTAATTCGATTCCCTCCATAACACGTTCAGCTTGTTTTTCCCTAAGGATCTCTCTACGTTTACATGAACCTCCTACCACATTCACCATATTTGTAAGAACACCAAATAACCAACCACAATCATCATTTTTGTTAGCCACCGCAACTAGAGTTAATTGCAATTGATGAGCAAAACAATGAACATAATAAGCACATTCACACTCTTGTAAAATCAATGTTTTAAGCCCACTTATTTCACCACACATATTGCTAGCACCATCATACCCTTGGCCACGAACTCTACAATAAGTTAAACCAAATTTCACAAATAATGAATCAATTGCCGTTTTAAGTGTTAATGATGTAGTGTTACCTACATGCACAACACCAAGAAGACGCTCTTGCACTTTTCCTAACTTATCCACATATCTCAAACAAAGAGCCATTTGCTCCTTATCGGATATATCTGCAGACTCATCAGCAAGAATAGCAAACAATCCACCATCAAGTTCATTAATAATCCTCATAGTTGTCTCTCTTGCACAAACACTGATAATGTCATTTTGGATTTTAGAGGATGTCAAAATGCAATTTCCGGGAGCATTCTCTAACATAACTTTAGCAGCCTCCTTATCACAACTCGCTATCAATTTTAAACCTCAATGTAGTTACCCCTATTTGAAGAAGTCCATTTTTCATCATGACCACGAAAAGGCAAACCTTGTAGCAAAAGAAACCTTACGGCTTTTATATGAGCTTCTAACCGAATAAGATAACTAGTTCTCATTTCTGTCGTCATAGTCTCAAAACTAGAAGGAATAGACCCCTTTTGATTTTTGAAATTTGCAAGTGCTCTCACAGAATTGTTATGCGTGCTATTATGATTACCAACATGCTTAACAAACGAATCAGTCTTACTCCAAGTGCTAAAGCCCTCAACAATGAAAGCATCACCACCAACAACGATTTCACCTCTAAACAAATAACAAGGAAAACAAAATGCTGCATCCTTCTCTATACTATATTCAAGCCAAGACTTGTAATCATCACTATCAAGCCACTTAGGATTAAACCTTCTCCGTTGTTTTAATCCAATATACTTAAAAGGAAAATCATACTCCTTAGGTTGATAAGGACCTAATCGGATATACTCTCTAGTGACAATATCTCTATCATTAGGATAATAATCACACATTCGTTTTCTCAAAGCAGGATCTCGAGGAAGTGATAACAAATCAAACTCATTCACCCGTTCTACATTTGGTGAAACATTATGAGGGGTTGAATTAGTTCTACCTTGAGTTTCATCATTAGTAGTGTTCACCGAAGGAGATGAGTGATGCTCACTTGCGGGAGGATTAGAACAAGGACTTCCTTCCGTCTCTTGTCGCGGTCTCTTCCCATAGAAGCTTTCAATTGTTGCATTCTTTGGCTTTTTAGTTCTGAAATTCAATAATATGTGTAAATTTTGATGTAACCTAGTAAAGTCTCAACACTCCCAAAAAATTAAATTGAAAGATTGAATCTAGAAACAACAAATTAATCATCTTAATTAAACAAACGAGTGAATAACAATAAATTACATCATACCAAATTGAAACAATGAATCAAATCAAGTAATCAACCCTAATTTACAAATTAAAATTGAATTGGGGAAAACTTACTTAGGTTGATTAGGAATGGTGGATGAGGATTCCATCCTCTCAAAATTGCTTTGTCAATCGGAAAATTGGACGATCGCCGGAAGGATGGCCGACAGCCGGCAGCGGGTACAGCGTATTTCAATTTTTTTTTTTTTTTTTTTTTTTTGGGGGAATGTCGTGTTCCTTGATTTTTTGGGTAAGAAAATTTGAGAAGGTTAGTAATTAATTTGATTTAATGAAATAAGAATAATGAATTAAAAAAAGAAAAAAAAAAAAGAGTGTGAGTGTGTCGTTGGTGGGGGCAGATTTCAGGAGAGAGAAAAGGGTGGGGGACAAATATAATTAATGAGAGAGAGAGTGTTTTCTGTTTTAATTTTCTTTTGTATTGGGATCACTTATTATTACTACTTTATCCCTATTCTGTTTATAAAATAGATATAAACTAAGGGTAAAATCGTCCAAATTTAAAAACTGCATCATTTTTTTTTTTGAGAGGGGTTGCAAGTGCAACACGTTGCAACCATGTAGGTTCGCCACTGGCTGATGCTGGTCGACAGTATTTCGCCTGCAGGATTCCAAAGGTTTGTTCTTTACCTTAGCTCTCACTTATACCTTGAGATGTTAAAATTGCATGCTTTCTTGGTTTATTTGAGTGAAGAGTAAGAGTAAAATTGCTCCCTCAAAAAAAAAAAAAAAAAAAAAAAAAAGGTTTTATTGAATGTTTAGTTTGGTGTGCTGTGTGGAATCTTCAGTTGTGACTGTGAAGGTGACAGTTTCTATCTAATTGATGCTGAAATGGTAACATATTTTAAATAGGCATTAGGCAACTCAACGTGGAGGCAGTGTCATGTACTCATGTCTAATGTTATGCTTTGGACCTTGAACTCAAACTTAGCCACGGAGGTTCAGTTGCGCAACTGTGTATACGTAGGGTAATGCAAGTTCAGAGGTCACTGAATGAGCAAGGAATAATTGAAAATGCTCTTCGGTAGGCACTTGCTATTTGATCATAACAATAGACGTCTCAGAACCCCAGTTGCGCAATCAGTAGTATTGATGAGATCAAGATGCGTAGACCTTTTCATTTTTAGATTATCATCCTATTCATCACTCGTAGTGACGTGTGGCTAAACATGTTCGATGGCAAAGGTGGATAGGATGACTTGACTTGGATGATAAATCTAACCATCAAACATGTGTATAGTGACTCTTACCGTGTATTCTGTCGAAAGTCATTTTCTAATCAGCTTACACCAAGTCACCAATTGTAGTAGTCTGTCAAATTTTTGTTGAACTCTCTTATGTTTTGGTGCTTCTTTTTTTGTACTCTTGCAAAATACTGGTGTGATGACTAGGGAATCATTATCAAACGATTAACGATGTATCTTAGCATGTGCAAATTAACGTAAAGTTGTACAGTCTTCCATCTTTCCTTTAACCGAGATCACCCTAAAGTCCCACCCCATGTCTTATGCTTCAGACTTCATATTGTCTCCCCTATAGAAGGCTGCAAGTTGAAATGAATAGTAGCATGTCTTTCGGAACTACTGAGTTATGGAACGTGAGCTAGTCATCATTTTTCTCTTTTGTCAACACCTTTCTAAGAAGAACTAAGTCTGTAAACAGGGACAAGGTGCTTGTAGTTTTCGGCTATGGGTGGATGATTATTATCAAACTGAACTGGCAAGGCTTGAAGAAGCTACCAATACAAGTGACGCAGTAGCCAATGAGATGCGTATGATTTGTCAGGAACTCGAAAATGGTGAAATTAACCTTGACGACTTCACATATCCTGCAGAGGATCCTCTGGTTGAAATGGAAATCAATTCATCCAATGAGATATGTGGTAGAGATGGTGAAAGCTCTCGTAGTCCATCACCAACAGATGAAGGTATACGTCAATCCAATAGTCAGTGTTCAATTGTTTTTTGTTTAATTTACTTGGATAGCATGTTAAGGCTTGAGCTAGTCAGCCTTCTTTCATATGAAAGTACTTGTTTTTGGGTAAGTGTTGATTGTGGTTCATAATCTTCTCAAGAATCTCGACAATCAAATGATTCGAGAATATCTTGCAAGCAGGTCTCTCTGGGAACTGGTGGTGGTGAGTTGCTTCCGCTGTTGGGTTAGTGTCCCACCTCAACGTTCTTGGCTGTTCAAATGTAACATGAGCAACAAATCTTCATAACAGAAGTACCGAACTGTGTACGACTCTCTTGATTCGCCTGTGCAAAACACCTCAAGTACCCTGATCTCTGTGGGAACTGATAAATGCTTTCCTGTGAATACAACTAAGCTGTTCCCGTGTTCCATAAGACTTTAACATGCGTAATTTTAGGTGCTTTCTCGCTTGTGTACTGTAGTGATATCATCTATCTGGCCCAAACCTGCTAATTATTCGTGTTCGACCGCAGCATTAAGGACACACTTGTGTTCACGTAATTTGTAAGATGTTTAGTATTTCACATTATCATCCAAAGAAAAGGAAGATTATCATCCAAATCTGTTGTAAGCTTGTGAATGTGACTTGTGACTTGTAAGCATCTTGCTGAAAGTAGCCAGTAAATGTTAGTTTCTGAATCTCTTATATAATCAGTTATTTTCCCGGTCCTCGTTGAATAAATTATAAATCACACAAGAGTATGTTGGACAAATTTTTATTGAAAAGTTCAATATAAAAACTGGTCATACATATATCGGGTTGAATCTGAGTCGAGTTGAGCATGTGACGACCTATATTCAGGTTGGCTCCGTGTCTGGTCACATTTAGTTCTGTTGGTTGCGACTTACGAGCGTAACCAACAGTCAGGTCTTATCAAGACTGAAGACAGATTCCTGATCGATTTCTTGAGCTGAGTCGAATTTGGCAATTTGCCACCCTAGTCTGGTCCAATTTGCCACCGGTCCAGACCAAATTATATGGAGATGACACCTGTAAAAGCTACTCTAGTAGTAACTGATGACTGTAAATCTGAAGTTAATCGCTATTGGTAGCATTGGAGGTGACTTTTCTTTTACCTCTGTACACTAAATTAGCCAGTATTGTTCATCAAGAAAAAATCTTTGTCAACTTTTGTTTTTATTCAGCTCTGTAAATTACCAGCAAAAGCCCTAGCAGGAAAATGGCAGAGGGGAGGGTGACGTCTACCCCGGAGTTTGCGGCCACACACTGTCGTTGTGGCGGAGGTCTCTGCATAATTAAGGCCTCTACCAGGCAAAATGGAAGGCTCTATTACTCTTGTCCCGGAATAATACATGTACGTCCCCAAATCCATATACTTACATTTCTAGTTTGTTGTGCGTACAAAGTATGCACCTTGGTAGAAGTAGGTGTGAGGAGACGAGTTTATAAGCTAGGGGTTATTTCTCCTATCGTCAAATGTTTTAGGATAATGTTAGGGGTATCACCGTAAGCTAGGGGTTACTTCTCCTATCGTCAAATGGTGATACCTTAATAAGAGAAATGAGAGAGCCTACTATTTTAACTAACAAGATTATCAGTACATCAGTATCATTTTCGTTTATCCTGCTTGCAATGAGAGCCTCTGTTAGGGTGTTACATTAACAATGATGTTGATGTTAAGCTTTCAACTTCGTAGTGTTAGTTGCTATAAACTTTTCATCTTGTTGCTGTTAGAAATGCTTCATCTCTTTTCTTTATAAATGATTAAATGTTTTGTTTTGCTGTTGTAGACATGTCGTAAATGTTTCATGTTGTTGTTGTTGTTGTTGGCTTGTTGCTGTTAAGGGTTCGGGCTGTCGATACTTCAAGTGGTGTGACGAGATGGGGGCTCGCGAGATTTTGCACTCTCGTCCCCAACCTTACCCAGTTTGCACATGTGGAGCTGGAGTGTGTAAGGTTGAACTTCAAAGATCTGGCCCTAATACTGGTCGTCAATATTTTTCCTGCCCTATACCAAGGGTAATCCCTTTCCTTCTTTTCTTTTTAATTCATGAAAGTATGCTTAGGTTTTGATTGAATGTGTTTGAACTTTGTTTGTCTTTGTTGCGAGTTTTACCTGGTTTTTGCCAAAGTACACTGAATACTTACTATGAATTCTCATGGGCGAACATATTTCATACATTAATCTGCGAGGAGTCCAATGATTTTTTGTCATAACACAGGGACAGGGAAGCTGCAACTTTTTCCAGTGGAAGAATGATTATGATGAGATCAATTTGTCTGAGATATTTGAAGATGGATTGATGCTATTTGAAACTACTTCAGAAGAAGGCTTAAGCGTCTGACAACAAAAGTGGAAACTCAAGGATGCCCATCCTTTGGAGAAACATTTGAAGACGTTGCGATCAAGTGTTGGGTGTATGTGTTAAAGTGTAGTAGATGACCGTGTTGTTTTAGTTTGAGAATGTGTTCTTTTGTAGCAAACATGCACTCTTTTGCTCGTCTATTTGTGGTGTAAGCTGTCTAGCCTAGTTTTTCCTGGTAGCTCATAGTTGTGGGTGGAATCTAATAAGCGAAATCATGCAGGGGTATAGTTCTGCTTCTGTTATTGTGGTTTGGGTGTACTGTAGGAGACAGATCGTAGATTGTAATGGTGAAAGGATCGATGTATCTTTACTTGGCACTCGTGTTTAGCCTTCATTGTTTGATCGTAAGTTCATAACTTGCTCGTTGGTGGTGAGACTGGTGACCTGACTGTTCATCACCTTCAGTTTACACTTCGGCAGCCTACTGGCCAGTTTTTTTGGTGTACTGATCCCACTTTTACCACAAACAAAATTCTCATAGGCAACAAGATTGATACACCCAAGCTAGAGAAAAACCAGGAAGGGAGTTCTTGCATGCATTATCACTGGTCAGAACTCCGAGTTCACTAGCAAAGGAAAAGCTTTAGAGATGGCCGTTAAGATGTACCGAGCAATGTCCTTAGCATTCTCTGCCAGTTAACGGGTCTTTATCTCTATAACGACTCCAAATGTGTTCTAGATTGTGTAATCTAAAGGATATCTATTACTCCCTCCATTTCATTAGGTTCTTTGCATTTGGTTTGAATTCCTCTCACAGATTCAAACCAAATGCAAAGAACCTAATAAAACGGAGGGAGTATCTAACTTCTATGATCATAACTCATAAGTCATAACTAACCAAATACTCTTTACTTTTACAAAGCCTAAACACCTCAGAATACAAAACTCGTGTTTGTTTCTACAGGCAATCAAACAACCGCCAACGTCAAAGACTCAATTCGCTCAATTACTCTACTAAAGTAAAGAATCATTGCCATTACCGAAAAATCCGTAGAGTGCCAATAGTCCTTGCGTTAACCGAGACAGCAGAGACTGGAATTTTCTTCACATTTCAACGAGTATTCATGTCAAACAGAAAGCAAGTTTCTTTTCTGACACACCCGTCAATCAAATGACAAAAACCAAAACAACGTCCATAAAATTTCATATTTATCCTACCGTTTAAAACACTATAGCACTTGCACTTCCACTGTACTCTACTGTGATCACCACTTTCTCTCCCTCCTTTTCCTTCTCCAATAAGTCTCCTAATAATATCTCCCACCCCTAATTTACCCACAAATTTGTTAAACAATGTATCAAGTACAGCAACAATCTCCAAGCAAAATCACCGGGTCATGTTACCGGTGTCACAAACCGGGTCACTGGGCCAATTCCTGCCCGGAAAGTCCCCACAGTCGGAGCCCCATTTCGCGCCCTGTGGTAGTCACTTCCGATGATGAATTCCCCGCCACTCACTGCCGCTGCGGCGCCGGACTTTGCGTAATTAAAGTTTCTGGCAGCGCCAATAACCCCAACCGCAAATACTACAGTTGCCCCGGAAAATACGTTAGTAATTCCGCCCTTACTCTACTTAGTTTAACTCGGGTTTCGAGTAAGACGGTCTCACCATAACTTATTACGCCAGTTAATTAAAAACTCGCACCAAAATATTAGTAGAAACTGTTATGTTTGTTGGTAATTTGGTTGTTATAATGCTATAAATGTTGCAGGAAATGAATTGTAAGTACTTCAAATGGTGTGATCAGCTGAAAATTCAGGAAATCAAACAAAATCAGCCGAAAAGTTACCCAATTTGTGGGTGTGGGGCTGGAGTTTGTAGTGTGAAGGTTGAAGAGAATGGGGTTAATGCTGGGCGCAGTTATTATGCATGTCCCATTAAAAAGGTTCAATCTTTTACTCTTTATGAAGTACTGATTCTTGTGATTACTAAATTTGTACTAGTGTTTTGCTAGTCTAAGTTGAGAGGCTGACTGACTAATTTGGGTGTATTGATGATGGGTCATATGTGAATGTGGGTTTATATGATTGGAAGGAAAGATGCTCCTGTTTTATTTATGCATTTATGTATGCCTGATCTTTGACCTTGACACATAAAAAGTTTCATTCTTTTGACCCTGATTTATGCTTTCCCATGATGGTGATTGCCCAACAATCATATTGTGTTTTCTCCATGATTATGATTGTTTTTGTATGAGTTGCATTGGGTACATTATGGCTGACTGGTTTGTTCTTGTGGTTTGTGCTAGTACTTTCTGTGTTTGTATTCGGATTATGGGGTTACTGTTATGTGTATATTGCGTATTCGTATTATGTATTTGTATGGAGTATGTATTGGTAACCATAATTTGTTGGATTGTGAGGAAAGGTTTCTGTTTTGAGGAAATTTGTTGGTGTGCATTATGGCTGACTGGTTTGTGGTTGTGGTTTGTTGGAGAATTGCTGAGTAAAACCCGTTATTTTGTGCTAATACTTTGTGTGTTTGTATTAGGATTATGGGGTTACTGTTAGGTGCATATTGCGTATTTCACATTACGTATTTGCATGCAGTGTATATGGAGTATGGATTTGGTACCCATAATTTGTTGTATTGTGAGGAAAAGTTTATGTTTTGAGGAATTTTGTTGGTTTTGCTTTAGCCAATCTGTTTGAGGAAATTATTGCTATGGGCATTGTGTTCTAAGCGAGGATGGCTACAGTAGGACAATGAAGTTAAGTTATGTGAGATTTGCTTGAAGCATGAATCAAGGTACTTTTTCTAGGAAGACATAGTTTCTTCCTATTGACTTATTGAGTGATGATGTTGCCTACTGTGAACTGCCGTTGGTTAATAAAGATAGTATGATGGGTTTTTTTGCTCTCAAGTTTCACACGTTGGCGAAGAGGTTCGTGTTACTTGTTAGGGCCGGTAATTGATGCATTTTAGGCTTTGTCAGGTTGGGGCGTTGGGCAGATTCTCTCCATAATCTCCAAGGATATATTGTTTTAAACAATAGAGATTTCATCTGTTTGGTTTTACACGGGGGAGAGTTGAGACAGATTGAGGAGACAAGAGGAGGCAGAGGAAGGATAATGCGGCCTTCATTGGACATAAGGATATTGGGCTTTTGTTTAGGGAACTGAAGTTTTCTTGCTGGTTTCTAGTTTTTCCCTCCTGTCTACCCTTACTAAGGAAATGAGAATCTTTCAGGAAAATCATTTCCTGCAATCGAAACACGGGAGTTGTTGCCTTGTGACTTGTGAGAAAAGGTGATCTTGCATTTTGTGTTAGTTTGGCTTTTGTGTGGAGCTTTGCTTCTCTAAATTATTTTGCTCTTCTTACATGTAATGTAATCTATCTTTGCTGGCTTGGGTATGAAGTGTGAATGACCTCTCTCCTGCTGTGTAAAATTTGTTTGATCCGTTGCTTGCCTTCCCTGCTTTCACTAGCCAGTGAACTTCACTTTAAATTTTGCACTTGAAACTTTGTTCCTGGTGATGTTGGCATCCAGAAAACAAATTCATGGATATTCTGTGGGGAGGGGTGGGGGCAGCTCATCCAATGTTTTCCTCGTTTCTGTTTCCACGTAAGTAATTTGTCTTCAAGCTCTTTATTGGCAAGGGTGGATCATGTGTGACACTCAGTACCCGGACGTAGAAATTTTGTTATTAGAAGGGTTTTCTGATGTTGTCAGAGATAAAACTATGTACTTGCTGAATTACTGGTGTCTATGTTGCTTTCTTGCACTGTTGGTAAATAGTTGGCCTTATTACAGGGAGATGGAGCTTGTAACTTTAGGCAGTGGCTGGATAATCCTCTTGAATCTGCATCAGTCACCTCTGTTGATCCATTTGCTGACCAAAGTAGCACATTGGATGAGTTTGAAATGAGCTATGAAGAAGAAATGCAAATTGAAGCTGTTGAGATGGTTTCCTGTGAGACACCACAAAAAAAGGGTCAAGTTCATATGGATGGTGTAGAGGATGAGACTTTAGGTGGAGCTTGTCGGAAACCCGGGGATACCCTGGAAGCTCATCCTTGTCCTGTTGAGAATAATATCTCAGAACATCTGGATTTGGAGCAGAAAATTCAATTCAGTGATACACTCAAAAAGCAAATGGATACTTTCCAGGTCAAGGATGTGCAAGCATGTGTTACCGCTCTTGTTGCTGCCCTTAATAACCGAGTCCCTCAAGGTGCATGTTGAATCTGTCAATTCTCTGGATCTTGTTTGCATGAATTTCTCTTATAGTGCATACATGGCAAGATTTCAATTTTCTTTGTGCCCACAGATTCTTCAACAGATGCTCTTAAATATTTGATGGCGCATCTCCTGAAGCAACTTGGATTAGGAGGCCAAATTACTAGTCTTTGTTCGGAAGGTGTCACAACATCAGCAGCTCTGTTTGGCGGTAAGAACAGTTCTGCAATCTAACCTCCACCCTCCCTTTCCTCTGAAAAATTAAAACTCTTCTCCATTCATCCTCACTATCACCCTTGTCCCTGAGGCCTGAACCGTGCTTAATTTGGTTCAACAGGTTCATTTCTGAATATCAGACGAGTACCAGATAATTTGGCTCCTTCAAATGCTCAGGCTTGGGGTGGGCATCTTTCAAACCAGTCAAACCTTATGAAAGACAATCTAGACGATGGCAGTATTATGAAGGGTAATATATTACTGGCATTTGAGAGGCTAGCTCAACAAGTTCAAGATGAACTTATCAAATTATTGGAATCCATGAGCCCGCAAAATCATGAGACCATGAGGAAGGAGGCAGATTGCACGTTTGAGGCCTTAAACTGTCTGCAAGTTGACTATGGACTATTTCAGTTGCGAGTAAATGAATATATCAAACAAGCAGCTTCTCTCGCTCATATCGAGCAAACCACCATTGATGACATGTCTCGTCAGGAGCTTGTGAACTGCTATACCAATGAACAGCAACGTTTTAATGAGATTTTGAACACTCAGCATGTTGCTTGGGAAGCCTATATGGCGTCCAGTACTCAGCTGAATTCATTGGTAGAGAAGATTGCTTGTCCTGATAGTTCGGTAGAGTTGACCAAGGAGCTGTCATCCTACGAGGCAGAAAATGCTGTTCGCAGGGAGACCTGGCTAGAGATAACCAGAACCATGACAGAGTGCAAGAAGAACTTGCAAGCTGCGTCTCAAAAAGCCGCAGAAGCACTGAAGAAATCTGGGGCGAGGGAGATAGAACGGAGTGAAGCTAATGCTGCATTCCAGAAGGCCAGGGCTCAGCTCCGTAACTGAAGTATCCTGTTATAACCTACTGTATAATAGTACCATGTATTGTTCTAGGGGGTCTGATCACTGTCGTAAAAATAACCAATACTGCAGACCTGCAGTCTATAATATGTAGAATGTATGACTTAACTACTAATTATGACGTCCAAGCAAGTGCCGGAGTGTAGACGTGAATTGGTGTAATTTTATCTAGGACTCGTTGTATTATCACCATATATGGCTGAGCTATAGTTATAGCCACTTATATGGCACCGGTTGACAATCTCATTGAGGTTCGAGGCTATGATAATAATTTCGTCCCTGCTTACTCTTTCATATCGCACAGAGTGACAGATGCACGTTCAGCATTTGCAGTTTTTTTTTTTTTTTTTTTTTTTGAAATCGCATTTGCTGTGCTTTTCTTCATGCTTTTGTTGACCGACTGCCACCAACGACCTTGACCATATAATCAACCTTCAGATTTTCATGAAGAGACGAATACTGTATTAAAAGTTCTTTAAGGGTGTAACATGTATGTGAGTTGAGCTAGCTTGGCTCGGCGGACCTCGTGCCACTCAGCTCTAGTTCAGTCTGATTAGGCTTGAGTTTGAATCTTTTAGCACAAGTCGGCTCGACCAAGTTCAAATCTTACTCCACTCGTCGTACAATAACCCGAAAGCTATTGTAATTTGTAGCTATGGTGTATGTGCAAGCATTTTTCTGGTTAATCCTTCACGAATCGCTTAGAGAACAAAGATACAAAGAATGTCACACTGATGTTGATTAATTGATTGGTCGTAAACACCAGATGCTTACATTGCTTAGTTATCGAGCAGATGTCGTTGGTCGAGGTGCATGGCCGCATGGGAAGTCGTTCACGAATTATGATCTTGTAAGATAATTGGTTTAAGGTTGAGCTATGATCTATAATTAATTAGCTGATTGAGAGTGTTTAACAAAGTAATTGAATTGACATAAAATAAAATTCGATGAAATAACATCGTATTATTGTAACGAATAAAGGAATAAGTAACCGCAAAATTAGCAATAAACTTCTCAAAAATACCTAAAACTTTGCATAGGCTACTACGTAAAAATTTGTAAGCTATTCAACTCAGCTCAAAATCGATTAAATTAAGCAACTTTTTCAAGTATAAACTCGCATTAGTCCCATACCGAACATATCCAACTACCTTGATTTAAAAAAAAAAATAAAAAACATATCCAACTACCTAAGGAAAATATAAAAAGAAAAAACTTCGGCACCAAGAATCTGTAAAGTTTGATTCCACCGACCGTCAAATACTGAAGTGTAACCTTCACGAATCACGCAACAACAGCACGAGCACATGCCCTGATGGAGTGACGGGCGTATCTCTTTCCTATAGCTTTTCCTTATGTTACAGGAAATAGAAAGTAGAACGTCCTTTTTCACCAATTTTCATTCTCCACCGTGACAATTACTCCGTATTATTCCTGAACTCCTTTTACGGAATACTTATAAGCCTTTGTTCAAATTTGGATGGTACTGGAAAATCAGTAGCAACAATTGTTATACTCCGTATTACTCGTATCTTTTTTATGAACGGTTTAGAGTGTGCTCCACATAAAGTTTGAATTTTGGGAAAGAATTAAATAATTCAAGAATAGTTGTCGAGGTTGTGAATAGAGTAAATACTAAATAGACCCATATGCAACCAAATGACTGTATTGTACAACTAATTGAGAGCATGAGAAATGAAAGTTTCGCGTTCCTATAGTATTATCTCTAACGTATTTAAGTGGTCGAAATATACACGTTATGCGTAAAACGTATTGTATACATAATATGTATCTAAAAATCTAAAATAGTAAAATGTATCACATCTAAAAAGGGTAGTATACACTAAAAAAAAACTAAGTAAATGTGCCACAATATCACATCTAAGAGTGATTCTACAATGGCTACCAAGATTCGGTAGTCATTGTAAAATGAGCAAATCTAGCCGTTCATTTGCACAAATCAATCACCACCATCCGTATATTTTGACTTTTATAAAAATAAATTAATTGAAACACAGGTGATTTGCTACCCGGTAAACATAAAAGAAATTAAAAAAAAAAAAATCAAGTTCTCTGCAAACCATCGACCATATGGTCGCTTGATGGCAACAACCATTAACGCCACCGCTAACCACCCATCGTTAGTTCCATCTACCACTGACAACCGCCATCATTAGCCCCATCTACTTCCGCATCACCGTCAACCCTCCTTCCGCTCCTCTCTCTCACAACCGCCCACCACATCTCCAGCCATACGCTTCACGAACCCACGCCCTCATGCACGAGATTGGGGCTTTTGCCGGCCATATACAGTAGTGGGCAGCCCTCTGAGGCGCGTGGTCCATTGCGCTTGGGTGCTGGGTTGCGTAAGGTGGTGGTGGCGGACTGGCGGTGAGGGTCGTGGTCTGGTGTATGTGCGTTGTGGTTAAAGCCAAGGAGAGAGAAAGCGTATCGATTAATCTGTATAATGCTACTTTAATTTGGGAAATTTAATTATGGAAATACTTTATTATATATTAAAATATTAAATAAGTTTTTAATTATTTTTTTGGTCAAACTTTACAATAGCTACCAAGGTGTGGCAGCCATTGTAGAATTAGTACACATCTAAAAGGGGTAGTATTCACTAAATCACATTTACAAGGGGTAAGTATTCACTATTATGAAATCTGTAACGACAATGTTCATCTACACCAACCGGACCCCTATCCAATATTCACTCTAAATCATCACGTATTCGCTACTACCAAACCCGCAACAACAATGTCAATAAGATTTACATCCATTAGACTAAAAGGACTTACATCCATCAGATTAAAAGGACTTACATCCATCAGACTAGTATCTATCCACGTACACTTAAAAGTTAAAACCTCGACCATGTCATATATAATGTCTCGTGAAAAAATAATAATAATAAATAAAAAGAAAAAGGAAATAAATGGGTGCTGATTTTGCCAAGGCGACAATTACCGTTGCCAAGGCAAAAATAAGTGAGTTCCTACTTTGCCCTCCCTTAAAATTCTGAAATTTGCAATTTTTAATTTTTTTTCCTACTGTGTGACTCCGATCAGTGTAGTAACACTGTATTTTCTCTATCATCTCATCCCCCTCCCCGAAGAACATGCCATGCCCATCCCCGCCACACCTCTGCTCTAACTTCCACTAACACACCACCACCAGGGCCGACGTCGGCGGTCGTCCCTAACCCCGATTGTAGGTAAACTCCGAAAATAATTGATAAAATTTTAAAATTCCCAAATTGTAGGGTTAAATCAATCGATAGAAATTGATTCTTCAAATTTGTTCAGCGCAATAGTCATTAAGAGGAATTAATTGATTCTTCAAATAAGATCAACGTAATCGTTGTCTACAGAATGGGCTGAGCAATTTTGGCTCTGGGTCGCCGCGCGCCGCCGCAGGGGAGTGGATCAAGATCCGCCATTCAATTCGAGTTCAATAAAATCGAGGCAGAGAGGTCGCGAGCAGCTTCGAGGAATGCAAAACGGGTGGTAATTGCCGGCGAGGGGCGGAAGAAGAGTCAGGAAGAAGCAAAAGCCGGGGGAGGGGGGGACACATGCGATGGAAAAGGGTAGTCCTAGATTCTTTGGGTTGATAAAAATTACAGTATGTAGTTCACCATCGTTGGAAATTTCTGTTAATTTCTAATAATTTAATTTATTAATTGAAGGGTAAAATAGGAACTCACCTAATTTTGCCTTGGCAACGGTAATTGTTGCCTTGGCAAAATCAGCACCCGAAATAAATATCAAGTCATCAGTTAAAGAGCAGTGCTAATTCCACCTTGTTGTACATCACCCATTTTACACACTGTCCGATCAATCAGCATCACATTCACATTCCCATTTCTCTCTCCTCCCCATCCCATGCCCACCGGCGATCTTCGCCGGCCGTCGCATCTCCGCCACCTTCCTCCATTGTTTCCGGCCCCTCTTCTTTTCCAGATCCACCCTCCCGCCATTTCCCAGTAACTTCAATTTCCCCAATTTCACTCCCCTTTTTTTCCCTTCTTCTGTAACTGTTGAATTGAATTTTAATCTCTCTCGATTTGCGTGCCATATCTTAGCCTTAGGGTTTTCAATCACACTTTGCTGTTTATACAAATCATTAATTTTTGACCCTTCATCTTGAAAGGGTCAAAAAAGAAAAGAAAATCCGAATTTCGGTGCCCAAAAATTCCATATTCCGTGGAATAATTTTATGTTTTATAGTACAGTGTTGAATTGGCAGACATTGGACTGGAAAATTCAGTTCCAATTGAATTGATTTTTGTTGTTGTGGGTCCGTCTATCTGTGAGCTTGTTTGAAGGGTTATGTATGATTAGATAAATTGCGATCAAAGTTGGAGTTGATGTTATTGTTATTGCATTTTGTATAGTTAACGAGAAATGGAGGGAAAGGCGAAGAGCGAGGGCGAAACGAGGCGGTGTGAGGCGTGTAATCCAGTGAAGAAGGCAGGGCCAGTGTCAATGGATCATGTTTTATTGGCATTGCAAGAGACAAAGGAGGAGAGGGAGGTGAGGATTAGGAGTTTGTTCAATTTTTTCGATAAGTCGAATAATGGTTGCTTGGATTATGCTGAGATCGAGGCTGGGTTAACCGCGCTTCATATTCCCTCCGATTATAAGTATGCTAGGGATTTGTTACATGTTTGTGATGCTGATCAAGACGGCCGCGTTAATTATCATGAGTTTAGGCGGTATATGGATGATAAGGAGCTTGAATTGTATCGCATTTTTCAGACTATTGATGTTGAGCATAATGGCTGTATCTTGCCTGAGGAGCTCTATGATGCTCTTCTTAAAGCAGGTAATCTTGATGTTTTTGTATTAATTATTGCTGCATTTTGTTTCGTGGCATTCGATTTTTGTGAGCCTGGTTATGCTTCAATTGCAATTTTACTTGTTATATTAGCTATGCCATGCTTTGCCAGTCGATTTTGGTTGGTGTTTGACTCGACTTTGTTCATGTTTCGGTATGACTGTGTGTAGTAGTAGTCTAATGTTGATTTGATCGTGTTCCGTAGGCATTGTTTGTGATTTAAATGTGTTTTGGTGTTAGTGTTATGGACTTGTGGTTCCACTTACTACTATGAATTTTGTAAGTTTTCGTAAGAGTGCAAGTTGTAGGCCTGACCATTGTGGCTGATACTCTTTTTTGTACCTTCTCAGCACTTTTAAAAGCTTAGTGGGATAATAGTTCGTTATGTATGCAAATCATTAAACTTGTAATTTAGAACAATCGAGGGTCACATTGTAGGCAGCTTATCTTTAGAAATCTAGTTTGTGTGTAACTCGGTTGTTTACTTGCTTTAATTTGCTGTACTTTATGAATCGTTGGAATTCTGACAAGATTGGGAGTTTGGGACTTTAGATGTTCGGTCAGCTGTGTAGCTTTGGTATCTGGGAGTAGTTTGCTCTACTATGCTTTTATGAAAAGCTACAATGTGAACTCTTATGACCCTCGCAACTTTTGAGAATGATTCTACAAGTAGCTGAATCCTCAAAGCCATATGAGGGCTTCAGTAAGTGGAATGACCTCTCTGTCAGTTCCAAATTGTTGGTCCATTGGGGTTGACGCAAGAAAGTGGTTCCTGTGTCATATGTTCTAAGTTCTAGTTTCGGTGTTTGGTTTACGCAAGGGAGAAAGAATAAATCAGTAAAAAGTAAAGTTGGCGAACAGCCTATTGGCCTAGTTTTATTGGTGATTGGCAGGAGCATGGAAACAAAACGTATTGATTTTGTTATTTTGAGTGAATAATCCCTAAACCCTCACATTCAGTAGAAAAATTGCCAACCCAGTCGAGCACCCTTTACCAACTCGACTGCCTCCTCCTCTCCGAATCACTTTTGTTTCTTCCTCTTCTATCATGCCACACACTCCTCTCCTGCATTTTACTGCTGTCTCCCTTCTATACACACAAGTGCATGACGATTCATGGTCCAATGCGGGTGTGGAAGCTCTGTACTTGATGCCTAAATTTAACTATGGTAGTCATATATTAGCTAACATTGTTTGAAAGATTGCATCATAGCCGCTGTTTTCTTTTTCTTGTGGTGATCCATGTTCTATTTGGTGGATAAAGTTCTAGGTAATGGTTCTTGTAGATCTTGTTTTTTATGATAGTAGCTTCAGACACCAATGATCCTCAGCCATTTTGGTGGCCTAAGAAAGGCGGCAGAAATCTTTCAGGATAATTGGCGTTGGAGATGCTGTGGGGGTTGATTCTGGTGGAAACTCTGGTTGATTCAGGTGGTAAGTAAAGTCAGTATTGGATGACGGTGATCGTCATAGTCGGTCATGGTTGTAGACTGCCATTGGAGGCTGCATGAGAAGAATAGATGGATTGGAGAACACCCATGAGTGCTATTTGGACAATCAGAATGAAAATACAAAACAAGCCTGTACTTTCTTTTGCCTTTTGAAACCCCCTTAGACAATCTCTAATCAGTGATGCAAATATGTGAATCCTAAACTAGTGAACATGACTGATAGGATGAATTTTTATGATATTGAATTGCACAATGTCTAAATTATCCCTTGGAATGCATTGGAGCAAGAGAAGACTAGAAGAGGGTTGGACCGTGTAGAAACTAAAAGTTTGCTCCCTCTGTCCCCCTTTATTCTTCCTAGATGTTTTTTGCACAGTTTTTAATAAATAATATTAAACAGTTCTAATCTACCACAAGTGGGCTACGTTAGTAGGTGATCAACAACTTCGTTAGTGTTATTACTTAGTAATCCCCATTTTCTCTCTCCTACCCTCCCATACCCCGGCAACCCCGCCCATGCACCGCCGGGCGCTGTCCCGCGCCAAACCAAAATCCACCTTCACCCCACCAAATTCCACCACCCTCGGCGCCCTTGTCCAGCGATCAGGACCTCACCCTCCACCATTGATGCCACCCTCTCCTTCCCCCTCATTTTCTTCCTCCCTCGCTCTCTCTCGACTTTCTCTCTCGTCCACAAAAAACATCAACCCTCACAACGATGGGGGTTGAAGGTGGCACCACTCATCTTTTTTCCGGAAGCAAATGTGGGGCAGCAAACAAATGTGGAGGGCGGATCTGGAAATAAAGTGAGAGAAAAGGGAAAATGAAAAATGTGCGTTCCTTGTGGAGAGTGTCTCAAAGACATAGATGGTGGGTGACGTGTGGTCGTCTGTGCTGTGCGCCTCAGAGTAGATCAGGGTGGTTTGCAGGTGGGTGAGCGGTTGCTGGTGTGGAGGGTATGAGAGAGTGGTGGGGGTTGAGTTATTAGTGGGGCTAAATTAGGTACGTTAGTTATTAAGTAATTAGGTTAATAAATATTAAAGAAATGACAATGAGAATAATAAATAGGGATGGCCAAAAGGAAAGGAGGAAGAATAAATTGGGACGGAGGGAGTATAATTCTCGATGAGAATGCCTATTGCCACTCCACCTGTGTCTTCCAGCACTCCCACTAACAATATTATATCTCAAAGGAAATTCATATTGTGGGAGTTGTGGAAGACTATTGTGGGGAGCTAATAGTCATTCCCTTTTCTATTCTTAGTGTAATGGACATCCGTAAAAGGTGACAACTAAGAGCTCGTTTGATATCTTTTCTGGTTTTTGGTTCGTAGTTGTTTAAAAAAACAAAATCCAGTTTCTTAAACCTAAAAACAGTGGTTCTGTTTTTCAGTTGTCAGTTTTTAGATGAGTCGAATAGAATCATCCATTTTGACTGTAATTTTGCAACTTAATAAATTTAACTTCAATGATGCAAAACACTAAAAACTGCAAACTGTGAGTGATACCAAATGCGCCCTAAGTTACCAGCTTGATCTAATTGCTATGGAAATTCAGAACCATGAACGTACCCTTTTTAGAGTTGCAAAAATATTATTATGACCTTTTAGTCATTCGTATTCTATTCTTAGTGAGTTAGTGTAATGGACACCCGTAAAATGTGACAACTAACAGCTCGTTTGATATCTTTTCTGGTTTTTGGTTCTTAATTGTTTAAACAACAAAATCCAGTTTTGTAAAGTGGTTTTGCTTTTCAGTTGCTTAGTTTAAGGAGGCGCGAGGCGCACCGAGGCGCTAGGGGCCGTTGCGATGAGGCGCGAGGCGAAGGGGCACGCCTCATGCACACGAGGCGCACTCATTTAGCAAACAAAATTTTACTTTACGAAACCATATTTTGAAAAAAAAAAAAAAACCCCTTTTTTGGTATTTAAAGAGGGGCAATGGGTAAATAAGTATAAAGAAGGGATTAAGGGGCAAAGGGAAGTGTAGAAATAAGGTTACAAGAGAAAGAAATTGGAAATTGCACAGTTGTGCGCCTCGCGTGCGCCTCACTGCGCCTCGGTGCGCCTTAAGCTTCTGAGGCGAGTGCGCGTTGCGCCTAGGCGCGCCTCAGGCGTGCTTTTTTAAACTAAGTTCAGTTGTCAGTTTTTAGATGAGTAGAATAGAATCATCCATTTTGACTGTAATTTTGCAACTTAATAAATTTAACTTCAATGATGCAAAAAATTAAAAACTGCAAACTGTGAGTGTCTGAGTGATACCAAACGAGCCCTAAGTTACCAGCTTGATCTAATTGCTATGGAAATTCAGAACCGTGAACGTACCCTTTTTAGAGTTGAAAAAATAATATTATGACCTTTTTTACCCCTTGAGGGCATTAAAAATCTCGTGATGTATAATTAAAAAATTGTAGCAATTGTTAGGTTCTAATTGAGGTATGGGGTTTTTCTAAACCACAAATTCTCTATTGTTGGCTTATACCAATCCTGATGTTTAGCACTTTCTAAGTCTCAGTTTTTTTGATAATTCCCATAGATAAATGTTAGAGTAGCCAGGCTGCCAGGGTATGGCCATGTCCAATGGAAGCTATTAGCAAATACTTACCTGTCAGCTGTCACTGTGGGTACTGTATCCAGACATAAGATGGAATAGGATGGCATGATACTGGAAGTAAGCGACTATTTTCTCAATAAGATGTGCAATTGTGTTATTAATGAACCAAGTAAACCACTCTCTTTGGACCGTTGAGAGAACGGTGTGGTCATCGCAGGAAGGAACTTTTAGGTCTTGGAGCATTCATCCTCATCTGTGCGTTGCTTAGGTGGCAGTGTCGTTTATGCTTTGTTCACTGTCTTTTAGGACGCGATACTCTCTGCAATTGGCTTCTTTTTTTATGTCTCACAGCTTAGGACTTAGATATGCTGTTACAAAGTCCCTGAATCAATAAGCTCTGTACAAGCATATGGTAAAGATTTTATTTCTGATTGCCATTTCCAATTTTGCATTTCACTTGCACCTTGCACAAGCTGGAGTTAACTTACAACAGCAAAGTCTTAGCCCCAAAATGATTTGGGATCGGCTAACATGAGCCTTCAAATGGCAAAGGCTAAGCCATTTGTAATTAAATAAGTAGCAGCTTGTTCGACGAAATTGTTGTCTGTTATGAACTGAACTGTGGCTTTGGTCATACGTTGCTCGAGACTTCTTCCAGAGTGACGTTAAGGCGTGTGTCAGCAACCTAATTTCATCTGAACCTTTTTTTTTTTTTTTTTTTTTTTTTTTTTTTTTTTTTTTTTTTTTTGCGGCTATCTGCATTCTTGTTTCTTGGCTTAAATTGTTGTATCTTGTTAGTTGTGTTTTTTGCTGTTCATCCTATAAGCCACAGCAGTCACTGTTTTGTAGGGATTGAGATTGAGGATGAAGAACTTGCTCGTTTTGTTGAGCGTGTTGACAAGGATAATAATGGGGTCATAACTTTTGAAGAGTGGCGAGACTTTCTCCTATTATATCCTCATGAAGTGACCATTGCAAATATCTATCATTACTGGGAGAGGGTCTGCCTTATTGACATTGGCGAACAAACTGTCATACCAGAAGGTATTAGCAAGCATGTGCATGCTGGCCGATATTTAATAGCAGGAGGTATTGCAGGTGCTGCATCTCGCACTGCTACTGCTCCTCTAGATCGTTTGAAAGTGGTTTTGCAAGTGCAAACAACTGAGGCTCGCATCATGCCAGAAGTAAAAAAAATATGGAAAGAAGGAAAAATCTTTGCATTTTTCCGTGGAAACGGCTTAAATGTGCTGAAGGTGGCGCCTGAAAGTGCTATCAGATTTTATACATATGAATTGCTTAAAGGTGCTATATCAGATGCTAGAGGTGAAGACAAGGCTGATATTGGTGCCGCAGGTCGCCTTGTTTCCGGTGGCCTTGCAGGTGCTGTTGCTCAGACTGTAATCTATCCAATGGATCTTGTAAAAACCCGGTTACAGACACATGAATGCATAGACGGGAAGGTACCTCGATTAGGAACTTTAACAAGGGATATCTGGATCAAGGAGGGCTCACGAGCTTTCTACAAGGGCCTTTTTCCTTCTCTTCTTGGTATTATTCCTTACGCGGGCATCGATCTTGCTGCTTATGAAACACTGAAAGATATGGCTAAAACATATATGCTCAAAGATAGTGGTAAGCTTTCCATTTCTTATTTTTCGTCTTTTATATCTTATCACAATTTAGTATTTGCTAGAGGAGATAGTTTTTTCCGATGAATTGCGTTTCACTTTGAACTGGTTGCACATGTGTAGAACCTGGAGCTCTTGTGCAATTGGGTTGTGGGACAATATCTGGTGCTGTTGGAGCAACATGTGTTTATCCATTACAAGTCGTCAGGACAAGGTATTGCCAATAATTGTTGTTGTGAATCGCTGGCCAAGTTAGTATTCGGTTACTTAGTGCACATTGGTGAAGTTCATGCAGCAGAGATGAAGGATGAAGAAGAGACATATGAAACCCTTATTTTCCATTTTTTTCCTTCCCGATCAATGCTTTTTGATGAAAGATTTAATATCCTTGCCTGCTATTCTGTGCAATTTCATACTTGTCAAGCGTACATGTAACAGGATTGTGATTAACGGTGATCCGGTCCTCTTTTCAGAATGCAAGCCAATCTTTCAAAGGCAACAATGTCTGAAGTCTTTTTGGCGACATTTCAGAAGGAAAGACTGAGGGGATTCTACAAGGGCTTGTTTCCCAACCTTTTGAAAGTAATTCCATCTGCAAGTATCACGTATATGGTTTACGAGGCCATGAAAAAACGCCTAGAACTGGAATAAGATGTGCATGATACCTTTCTTGACATGGCTGACTATTTGTGTGGAAAATTGGAGATTCGGTCCACAATGCATGGATACCAATAATGATGATCCTTCTTCGAGTAGATATATGATTGTCCTGATGATGTATACCCAAAATTCCCGGGTAGATTTCTTGCAGTAGTGGAGTATCATGTAATTTAGTGATTCGAGTGTTTCATTCTGTTGAATCACTGTGCCTCCATGAACCATGATTGTTGTATGTCCGGTACTGGTAGCATGATTGAAACAGCTGACTACCAATTTTGTAGCAACTTTGAGGATATATGCTTTCGTTAAGCACGGCAAGTCTATTTTTGCATTTTACTTGAACTATCCTACCCTTATAGGCATGGCCTGCTTTTGTATATATATTTAAGTCCAACTCTGACCTCAGAATCATTGCTGAGTGCAAAATAGGAAGTTGATTGATTGATGCAGGCGCAAATAGCCTTTGGTTTCAAAATGGACTCTTTATGCAAGCTAGTTGAAAATCCACTTCTTTGGATGAATGGTGGAGCTTATAGAAGTAAATCAAGTAATGCAATGTGGTTCAGATGATCTTGAACACTTAAAGATCAAAGAGGATCAATTTCTATCCTTCGCCAATTCAGAAGTTTCAAAAGCAAGGTTAATTTTTGTGTAAAGATCAGTTTTGCACAATTAATTTGCATGGGTTCTTGACCAATCAAATGAGGTCATTTGGATGTGTGTCATAGCTTTCTGGAAAGCTTAAAGATGGAACTAAAACATGGCTTTGAAATTAACAGAAATTGTGTTCTAGTTTGGTCACAGTTTATTGTTTAATAAAGAAGTGCTGCCAGGACGAGCCTGAAATCTCAGCTAATGTCCTTTAATTTTGAGGGTTTGTAACTCCTGTTACATCTCTCTTTTTTGAGCAAATTTTATTTTAGATTTAAGTTCACAGAGCTAGCTTTCCAATGGAATATGTTAGAGATTCATCGGATAAGGTTTGCTATGTTTGTGATCCATTTTCACACTATCACAATTCTGAAATGCTATGTTTCAGTAACTATTGATGTCTAAAAATTGTGTTCCAAGTATGGTTCGCATAATGAATGAGCCAACTCGATAAATTGGAGGTAGATATAATCTCTTAATTATGAAAACCCTCAAGTGTAAGAAAGCTGGCAAACAGCAGATTTCGTCTCTAAAACTATAAACATGGCCAAACATGGAGTATTTGAGAAGTTGTAAACTATTTAATAAAATCTCTTACTTAAATATTGACCATCCAATATAGTAGCCCCAAATTGGTGTTTTTTTTGTTTTTGTTCTCTAAAAATAATTTATTTGTGAGATATGTTTTATTTAGCGAAAATAAACATATAGGCTGCAAATTGCAATAAAATGAAGTGATTCCATAATATGTTGAGCCAAACACTCATTAATTTTTCAAAAAACGATTATTCATAAAAAAACCGATTATGAAAAATAGAAACAGATTCTAATAAATTGGGCCAAACAGACACTTCTCTATTTTCATAGGCTTTTCCTAGCTTATCCTTTATGTAAAATAATGTAATAGTTTAGATTTTCGCAGCTTATAAATAGTGGCTTACTTCTATTGTAATAATCAAGCAATTGTGAATGAAAAAACCCAGTTGCAAAGAATTCTCTTTGTATTTCAAAATTTGAATTTATCTATCTAAGTATTCTAGAGAGTTTAGATTAGTGAGACTTTCAGTGCTAAGCTTTGTGAATGTGTTCTATTGCTTAGTTTTTCTCTTGTAGTGATTAGTTGTCTATTAGTTAGGTCGAGAGTTAATCCATTTCATATGTTCTAAAGCAGTATTGGCTGCTTAGGAGTTAGGATCATATCCTTGTGTTATTTTCTGCTCTCATGGAATTTGGGTTTGCAACTTTGCATCAATGATTTTGCCTTGACAAAAGTAATTGTTGTTTTGGCAAAATTAGTAACCTATTCTAATGTTACTTCAAGATATCAAAGAAAAATTATTTTTGGGCACCCCTCCCTTGTCAACTTTGCTATAGGCAACCCCAACCCCACATTAACACACAGACTTCAATTTGACAACGATTTCCACTAAGAACTTCTATTAGACGTGCATAACTTGGGGCTCATCCCAGAAGTGACCGTTGTGTATCCGAGTAGTAACATGTCAATTTAACTTGAAACGTGCATATCTCAGCTCGTTCATTACTTGACAAAATGACGCATATGACCCTTTTCGGAAAGCTAATTAAGAATATGAAATTTATTCTCCAACAAAAATCAACACGAAAATCCTTGTAGTTTCTGAGATATTATCCTGTTAAATCAGCTCCATAAATGTGTAACTCTAAACTGACTCTTACGTGGCAAATCAATGTGCAAGCTCGATGCTCATGCATCATACCTCCCGTATTTGAAAAAATTGCCCCGATTCTTGAAATTATTTTAAACCACCTGGATCAAACACAAGAATAATCATCAAAAACTTGTAAAGAATATAAATTAGCAAAATGAAAGCCGTGAAGCCGATTCATCGGTGTCCAAACTTAGTGACATTAATCACAAATTGGTTTTGTTCCTATTCGGAATTGGATCCTTGGCAATGTGATAATGTTGAATTGTTCTGATTTGGAGTTTCTTGTATTTATGTCATCATATTCTGATGGGATTCAGATCCCCTGGAATTATTTTTTCGTAGAGTTGGTAGAGTTTACTATAAACGGAAAATATAATTGAACATGTATTAATTAAAATAAAAGATAAATGCATATTATAGAGTTAATTTTCCTTTTTAAGTAAACTCTACCGTGTAGAGTTATTTTTCAACTCCAAGGGATCTCAATCCATTCTGATGATTGTATCTTTAAGTTACCAAAGATCAGATAACCTTTTGTGCATCAGCTCTCCTCTTTAAAATTCTGTCAAGATCTAAATCTTTCTTTGCGTTTATGTTTTTATAGTGTGCACGCCAACCGGGATTTTCAAATGTGGTTATTACATCATGAAATACATGCTGGAAATTATTGCTCTTTCTACTCATACGCGTCACATAAATAAGGCACATACATATCTGTTCCTCAAAAAAACTAAGTATTTCAGTATGTGGTTGTCCTTTAGTCACACGTTTTCAATGCATAAATTTCAGCTTTTTCATGACAAGGCGCTGTACACTCAAGAAAACGTTGACGAGGTTCGACATTTATTGTCAACCTATTTCCTTAATGTTTAGTTAGGCATGAATTGAGCAAGACATTGTACCTTAGCTTGTAGTTTGAAGTTTGAACTACTTTGAAATATGTATGGATGAGCTATATATGTACCGGGGAATTGGAAGACAATATTATTTGATATGAGATTTAATGGAATTTGGTTATGTTGTATGTATTACTAGTGCTAAAGGTTTTCTCCATCGTAGAGGGGTTCGGTGCTCTGATCTGGAGGAATACATTTCTAGTCCTAAAAAAAAATATTCTATATAAAACTGTACATGTAGGATTTATTGAAACGACTGATGTTTATACGATTTATAGATATGGGAGCTTTACAAAGATTGAAGCCTATGTAAGTAATAGATCGACATCGGACATTAAAAATCTGATGGGTATCATACATAGATATCGGACTTTACCATAACACCGATGTATAATATGCTCATAGACGTTGGATTACTCTGTAAATCCCATGTCTATAGCAGAGAGTCTGTGTGTCAAATTGACGTCTGTGTAGGATTGTCATAAATGTAAACCAAATGTCATATATGTCAAATTGAAGTCTGTTCAGATTGTCATATATGTAAACCAAATGTCATATATGCGTAAGTATCTTGTAGTCTAAATGTCTAGTACTTAATTGCAGTCTTTTTGAGTTCGATCCGTTTGCTAAGGTAAATCGTACGCTTGCGGTTAAATAAAATACATAACACAAAGCAACAACAAAGACATGGAAATAACTAGCATGAACACCAATTGAAAGCAATAAAAAAGAGTCTATTAGAGGTCTACATGAGAAGAGTGTCACATTTCGCGAAAACCCCCAGCTAATGCAGCATTAGTGGTGCTACGAGTCGGCCTCAGGAGACAAACCTTTTAGAAAATTTTGTTCGCCAGCCTTCCACGCCATCGGGAAAAAATTATGGGAGTTAATTAGCGCAACTAAAAAAATATGAAGAGGCAATTTCACATATAGACATGCATGGGGTGGGTTGTTAAAAACCACTTTAACTTATTTACTCCCTCCATAAACATGTATATGTCATTTTAGGTGGCGACACGTCAATTTAGAAAAATTTTAATGAAGGTTTTTAATTCTTTTGTTAATCAATAACATACCATGAAAAGAGTAATGGGGGGTATTTTTCTCTCTCCTCAATTTACTCCCACAAGCTAGGGAAACGAAGAGATTTAATGAAAAAAAATTCAGGAAATCAGAGGATAGAGGGGAAAGTGCTATTGGGATGATAGAACGTCAAATATATAAAATTATTCAAAGAATGTAAAACGGCATGTATATATTTATGGATGGAGTAGTAAATATCATGCAAATTAAATGTATTCAATACACACAATTAATTCATAAGTTTAACCATAAAAATTAAAAGTTCATATTTTTATGCTATGTTTGAAGATTATACAGTATACCATTAAACGCATTCAACATAAGGAACCTTTTGGAAAAGTGTACTAACCTCTCTATATTAGTAGGTCCTAAATATATTAACATCAATTATTCTGATATTATCAAAATCCTCTAGGAAAAAACTTTAATGGCTCAAACACTATATATTTTCTTGTACCTCACGATCACATATCTCACTCAAAGAATCAATGGATTTTCCATAGATATGATCCCAATAGACTCCCCCGATTTAGGAATACTTCCCCAACATCTGACTATGAGAGAAAAACACCAATACCTTGCCAATATATCTCTATCTCCACTACAACAAATCATCACTTGTGCCACAAATTATGCCACGGGAATTCAAAATTCGTGGCATAATTTTAACTTGCCACGGGAAAAGTAAATTACTCTACATTCTTAGAAAAAAAATTGCCACGGGAGGGAATAATTGTGGCAAATAATCACTTGTGCCACGAATTAATACCCGTGGCAAACAATTCCCCTTTTTGGACAATGGATAGTTCTATTTTGACTTGCTTAATAAACTTAGCACTACAAAATCACAAACATATAATAAATGTAGCCGTTTTATTTTAGAGTGAAACTAAAAATTCATGAATTTATGTAAGTCTTGGTTATTTACAGTAATGTGAGATGTAATTTTATATATAGATATAGTAAGGAGATGAATTATTCGGTAATAAAATTAAAAATCATTCTTAGGGTTGAAGGCTAAAGTACTTGAAAAAAAAATTCACTTTAAACTGAAATTGCCCATAGTTAAAATAAATTACACTAAAAAAAAAAAAAAAAAGATGAAGAGGCGCCACGGTAAAATAAAAGGGGGGAAAGTGAAAATTAAAAACAAAAAAAATCAAACGCACGCGCAATTGTTCAGCTTTGGCTCTGCGCACTGCCGTCTGCCTGTATGCGTGGTTTCATAATATCCGGTACAATCGCCACACGGCTTGCCTTCTGCTCTCTCCTCCAAGCTGCTCGTCTTCACGTTCAATTCAATTATGTAGCCTTGATTTTTTGATGAAAGGTATGTACAACTCAATCAATCTTGCTTCTTCTGGATTGTTATTGTGTATCATTCAATTGATTGTTGAAATGGGTGAAACTTAAATCAAGTTTAAGTTTGTGTTTGTGTTTGTGTTTGAAGTGATATGGGGTTCACGATTCAATCTCCATGCTTATATTTGCTCTCTCCGAATCGATCGAACATCTCTTGAATCGATTAAATTTCATAGCCTATGCGTTATGTATTCAAACTTCATTATTGGTAATCAATCTATGAGCTATGGGTGGTTAGTCGTATACTTGTTGTTGCTGCGTGTTGTTATTGTTTTGTGTACCTCATTGATTCTTGTTAATTAATTTTTCAAACTTCTGTAAATTAATTGCTTGATATAGCTGATTTCGGATGCCTAATTTGGGATTCTGAATGTTACCGCTCTTTTTATATTCAATTTGCAGTGATAATTATGATTTGGGGAGCTTGAGAACATACTTGGTTCATTAGTCAAAGAAGGCTGCTGTAAAGTTGCAAATTGAAAATTGAACAAAGGCAAACCTTTCCTTAAGGGTTTTGTCATCCTTGCTTAGTTTTTTTCTTTGAGAAATCATCTTCTTCACATGTAATTTCACTCCAAAATGCGAGCTTTAAATTACCCCTCAAACATTCTATTTATAACAACAAAAGACAGCTCCGAAAAACAGAATGCTGAACGTGACAGTTCGGAAATAGCTTTCAGATGTAGCAAATGTTATCGTATGAGGTTGTAATTGGTACCATTGGAAACCTATCTTTCTGAACTTGAATCTGCACATATAGTTTGCGCAATTCTGTTATCTAGAGATAGAGATATCAGTCATTGAACTACAAACCTGAAAACTGTAGTTCTTGACGACTTCCTCTCTGACAGCCAACTTCAAACTTAAACTGCAACTTATTCAGAGATCATTTTATCTTAATTCCAAATCCATGATTTAGATTGATCTCTTAGCTTTCTAAAAAGGTATGGCACATAAAAATCGAACTTCATTTGAGCCTTCTAAGAGGCTCTCAAAACTGAGTGCGCAAACCTGTAATTTCTCGAACCTGCAGAATTGCTCTATTTCGTACTTGGCTTATGTTTATACCTTGATTATGCATCAGTAATGATAAGATGATGAGGATGAGAATAGTGTTCCTTGTCCTTGTTATGATATAGATGTATTAAATATTGCAGGTTTTGTGATTGCTTATAATATGTAAAATTTATTGAGCTCACTTTGAAGAAAAAGAAGAAATCCGGAAAAGAGTATATTAAATTTTGAAGCTTGTATGATTGCTAATATTATCTGATTTTATTGAGTGTGTAGAAGAAGAAAACCGGAAAAGAATGCTCAAGAGTTGATGTGTTACTATAAACTCGTAAAAGGAAATAATCAAAGGAGTCCATAACTACACGAAAGCAAAAGTAAGTTTATGACTTACATTATGCTCCACTATTTAATGCTCTGCTCAACTCTTAAATTATGTTAATGCAGAATTATGCATAGAATGCAGGGAACAAATTCGAGAAAGAAAGAGAGGATGGCTAAAAGGATGCAGAACAGGCTAGAATGAAAGAGATGATGGCTAAAAGGATGCAGAACAGGCTAGAATAGAAGCTGAAGAAGCTCGAAAAGACGCCAAGACAACAACAAAAGAGGCAGAAGCAACTGAGGTGGATGAACAGATTGCAGTTTATAATAAAATGCTAGAAGCAAGACTGGTGGATATACTTATAAGCCATGGATTCAATTCTTCTCATTACGGTTAGTACAAATTTCTATTTGCTCAGGCTTAGACTAATAGACTTCTAGGAATTCACTACTGAAGATTCTTTAAGCAACAGAACATAGCGATGAAATAGGCCGTATGAAAAATTATATGAAGATGAGAAACAAGAGCAAATCTGGATAACACTCACTACATTAACATAGAGTATGTGATCATGTGTGGTCTGGTCCCCTACATAAGATTCGCCGGGTTTTGCTAATTCTGACACTTCATTCAAAAATATTACTAATGTTTAGATTCTAAATTGAGGACGATGTTTGAACCTTAGTGTTGGTTACATGCAGGGCAAATTGGTTAATTGCTTGGTAGTAGCTTCACTTTGCATTGGCAGGTTACGCGAAAATTTGCGATCTATCCACTTTTAGTTGAAATGCTGCCGATTTTTTTGCTAGTTCAAAAGATTTAATTTAGGAACAACTCTATACATTAGCTTCTTTGAAACATATTAGGACCCTTTTAGACAAACTAAGTTACTCTTGTGAACGTTCTTTCTTTTGTTCCATAATATCTAAATTTTGCTTTATTTGGCAGGCTATGATAGATGATGATCGTTGTGAATCGTGTGAAAGAATTCTGAAGCATATCGTACGAAAGACATGGTGTTTATCCTAAGATTACAAGATTAGGAGTTCACATATTTATATTTTGGAACTATAATTGTTGTATTGTAAAAGACATAAAGTAGTGCAGAAAATTCTCTTGTACTCCGTTGTAGACATTTGTTATGGTTATGTACCTACCCTTAATTTATATGAAATTACGGGTTTTATTATTTTTAAGTGTGACAATTAAGATTAGCTTATCCTTGATTTAGTGAATGCTGGAGATTGGTCAATGATGTGCTCCCTGTAGTCCACGAAAGACTTTCGCTCATACAAAAAATAGCCACGGGATTATAGGTCTTGCCACAACGATATCTCAAGATTGGTGGAAGAGATAGCCACAGGTATTGCCACGTTTTTGCTTGTGGCCAGATAGGTTGTTGCCACGGGAATGTGCTTCTTGCCACGTATACTTCCATGGCTAAAAATCGTGGCAAGATCAAACAATTATGCCACGGTACAACTTTTCCCGTGGCAATTTTCTAGCCACGGCCACTTGTGCCACGGGTGGATTTAAGTGGAATTCCCGTGGCAAGATAGCTTAGCCACGGGAATGACACACTTGTGCCACGATTCTAAACGTGGCACAAGTGATGATTTGTTGTAGTGCTCGAGCATATCGGTTTCAACGATATAACTCAACACTAAACCCCGACTCTTTTGAAACACCCTTCTTAGAGGTCAAAAGCACTTATTTTGTAACGTCAATCGAAATCGGTAAGGAGGCTCACTTTACTTATCTACTTTTAGACACCGGTGAAGAATTGACTTGGGTGCAATGTGTAGGGTGCAAACCTTGCATTGAATTGAAAAACAAGAATTTTGACTACAAGAACTCCACTTATTATGCACGGATGGGCATAACAGATAAATTGTGTCCCGAAAAACCATATGAGGGATCTTGCGGATTTCAGTCCGCATATTCTGGTGATACTAGGGCTGAGGGTTTTTTTGGAAGAGATGATTTTAATTTTAAAAACTCCAAGACTGGTCAAATGGAAGTTTACAAGAGTCTAGCATTTGGTTGCAGACTTGAAAATAGAAATTTCTTTTTTGGTGATAACAACGGGCCTGAAAATCTTATTGCTGGCATATACGGGCTTGCTCCAAGCAAGGCATCATTCATTAACCAACTTGACGACCATATTAAAGGCCGATTTTCGTATTGCATACCTCGATCTAATACGAGGAGATTAACGCGTTCAATTTTACATTTTGGTGATGATGCCCAAATAAGTGGGGACGCTACTAGGCAGGTCCAAACAATCTCCATGGATAGTGAGTTTGGATATCATTTATATTTGAATAAAATTAGTATAGATGGGACTAGACTAGATATTGACCCATCTGTCTTTATGAAAGATCCGACTAACTTGGATACAGGATTCATAATCGACACAGGCGCGCCATATACTTTACTTGTTAAAAGTGCACATGATACTTTTGTTGAGGCTATAGCTAAGTATTACCGTGAGAAATATGGTTGGAATCCCTTACCTCCAACTGATGACTGGCACCTATGTTACAAGGGTGACTATCGTAAGATTGCTCCAGATATTCCTCCTATTATTTTTCATTTTTTGCGGGTAGAAGAAACAGAAGAAGTAGATATGTATCTGGACAGCGGTACAATGTTTATACAGTTCTCAAAATCTGTATTTTGTGTAATGGTGAGACCTACTGATGAACCTGGTGTGTCCATACTTGGAGCATTTCACCAATCAAACTTTAGGTTTTTGTATGATATTCACAATAATATTTTGCATTTTGTACCTGAGAAATGCCAGCAAATTTAACTGTAGTAATCTTACCCAGGTAGTTATAACCTTATATAATGGAAGGAGAATTCCTAGACTTGAATTTTTATATGTAAAACGCATTATCTCTAACAGCACGTGTTTTACAAGTTTGTATCAAATGTATGAATGTTGTGGAATGAGTGTGGTTAGAAATGATATTTGGTTTACTTATATGACAATCCTAACACATATAATCGTCTTAATTTCATTAGAATTCAAAAATAAGATTAGAATCAAAGAATAAACTTAAAAGTAGAATAGAAGCATGCACAATTCGTTTTACAAGTTTGATTCAAATGTATGAATGTTGTGGAATGAGTGTGGTTAGAAATGACATTTGGTAAAAAAAAACCCTCACAAAAAACTCTAGTCTCTCTCTAAAATTCCTACTCTTTGATTAGTTTGGGGCTGCCATCGGATTCTTTACCCGTTGGTAATCCCCTAGTTATCGTATTATTGATCTATAGGTTTTATTTAGGTTTTGCAGAATAAAATTTCACCATTGATTGATTTCATTCAGTCTTTTTTTGGCTCCATTGTGAGTACTTTGTGACTCCTTTGTGAGGTTTTTTTGGCTCCATTGTGAGATCCTTGCGACTCCTTTGTGAGGTAATTTGACTCCATTGTGAGACCCTTTTGGGCTCCTTTATGAGGTTTTGTTGACTCCGTTGTGAGGTCTTATTGGCTCCTTCGTGAGGTTTGATCTCTTGATCAGTGGTGTTTTTCCCTATTTGTCCAAGACGGGAGTTGTTCGCAGATCGGTAATCCTCAATGAATTCAGCATCAAATATCGTTAACTACGTCAATTGCCTTTTCTTTGTCGAGTTACATAGATCTCTACTGCCGATGAAAGACGCAAAGACGTCGACGTGCGAGGGATCAATTTTTTTAATTAGCGAAGGATTGTGTCAATTAAATCTTTTTAATGATATTTGTATCGTTACAATTTTTGATGTAAGTGTCGTTTGGCAACGATATTAATGAAATTCCGTTTTATTTCAAAAAAAAAAAAGCAAAAAAAAGAAATGACATTTGGTTTACTTATTTGACAATTCTAACACATATAATCGTCTTTGTTTAATTAGAATTAAAAAATAAGCTTATAGTATATCTACCTTTATTCTTTATTTGATTTTCGTAAAAGGAAAAAAAAATACACTTTACCCACAGAAATTTAGAGTTGTTCAATAGAGCACTTTAACTAGGCATGATGTGAGGATGAATATATAGGGTGATTATTTATTTTGAAGGGGATATAAGGTGATTATTGATACAAATGTTTTACTTATAAAATAACAGTATGTTGTAGGGTGGTAATACCCTAATTGATTTAATATATCCACCACCGTTGTCTATCTAAACTCTTTACTAACTTTTAATCATAAAGGTAATGTCTACAATCTATAATCTATAATATATATTATATATATAAAAGAGGGATTTTTGAAGAGCATACATAGAGTCCATCATTTGAGAAATGCTCAAAAAGAGTTTAGTGTATAGTGAAAGAGTATATATAAGAGAGTTTGATGTATGGTGAAAGAGTATACCTTTATCATTAGAGATAAATATTAAAAGAGTTTAAAAAATGGGAAATACCCACATTTTATTATTAACAACTCACACGGACAATTATTAATAATCCACATATGGAATCTTTATTTTCGTGAGAGTCTTTCATAAATGTATCTGATAGATTTACGACATAATCACTCATAACATTGGTTATGTGTATCAGAAAATTTCAAAACATATATCATTAGATTTGTTTCGAAATGTATCTCAATTTGAGACCCATTTACATATTTTTCCGATATGCTAAACAATTCAGTTACTCCGTATACATTTAGTAGAGATTTGGTCTTTTCGAAAAGTTTAGAGAGAGTCCAGAGTTTTTTTGAAGGTTTTATTTGAAGAGGTTAGATAGAGTCCAAAATAACGGAAATGGGGAGAGAGTCCAAAGAATTTAGTGTATGGTGAAAGAGTATACAAGATATTTTTTGAAAAGCAAAGAGAGAGTCCATCATTTGAGAAATACTTTAAGTGTTTAGTGTATAGTGAAAGAGTGAACAAGAGAGTTTAGTGTATGGTGAAAGAGTATACAAGATATATAATACATCTTTATCATTTAAGATAAGACAGAGTCAAAAAAAGTAGAGGATAAATTTCACAGTTAGTCATTAATAATTCACACGGATATTCTCATTTTCGTGAATTTCTTGCATGCATAAAGCTATATTATATAACTAAAACACGGTGTAATTGATCATACAATTGGTAATGTGTATCAGAAACTTTTGAAACATATATTACGGAGTATTTTATTTGATTCGAAATGTATTCCAATTTGAGATCCATTTATACATTTTCCAATATGCAATGAATATAGATAAGAAATATTGTTGTATAATTTAAAATACAAGTAAGAAACATCACAACAATTGTTATTGATTATTTTAATTGAAATAATAGCATAGTTGGTTATAACATAAAAATCATTAAGAATGATATAATATTTGAACCGTGCAACGCACGGGCTTAAAACTAGTATCTATATAAAAGAGGGATTTTTGAAGAGCATAGAGAGAGTCCATCATTTGAGAAATGCTCAAAGAGTTTAGTGTATGGTGAAAGACTAAATAAGAGAGTTTAGTGTATGATGAAAGAGTATACAAGATATTTTTTTTAAAAGTAAAAGAGAGAGTCCATCATTTGAGATGTACTTGAGTTTAGTGTATGGTGAAATACGGAGTAGTACACAAGAGAGTTTAGCGTATAGTAAAAGAGTACTCCCTCCGTCCCAGCTCAAACACCCCATATTCCATTTCGGGACGTCCCACCTCAAACACCCCATCTATTTTGGGACATATTTCTCTCTCTTACTTTTATTAAATTATTACATCTTCTCTCACATTATCTCTCCTACTTTTATTAATCCTCACATTCTCTCTCCTACTTTCTCCTAATATTACCCCACTTAACTTACTATATCAATTTTTCTTATTCTACTACAAAAATAGCTCGGGGTGTTTGAGCTGGGACGGAGGGAGTATACAATATAATATAGATTTGTCATTTAAGATAATTGTATAATAGTAAAAGATAATTAAGATGCACGAGTTCAGACAGAGTAAAAAAACTTAGAGGATAAATTTCACAGTTAATCATTAATAATTCACACGGATATTCTCATTTTTGTGAATTTGTTACATAAAGCTATATTATATAATTGAAACACGCACGGTGTAATGATCATACAATTGCTTATGTGTATCAGAAACTTTTGAAACATATATTATTTTATTTGATTCGAAATATATTTCAATTCGAGATCCATTTGTACATTTTCCAATATGCTATGAATAGAGATAAGAAATATATTATTGTATAATTTAAAACACAAGTAAGCAACATCTATCACAATAGTTGTTATGTATTATTTTATTAAAATGATATCATAATTGGTTATAAACACAAAAATCATTAAGAATGATATAATATTTGAACCGTGCAACGCACGGGCTTTAAACTAGTTTTCATCTAAAAGGAAGAGAAAAAAAAAACACATGTGAATTCACGGGAACAAAAGCTAGTTGTTTATTATTATTTAAGTGAATGCGTAGTTTGTTTATTATTATTGAAAATGATGGGTGATTTGTTTATTATCTTTAGCAAAAGTGGAGTGAATGTACGTGTAGTGGAAACTTAGCTCATTTAGAAAATTTAATAGTGGAGTGTTTATATTCAAACACCCCGGAATAAAAGATAGGGTGTTCATACTTGGATAGAGGGAGTATCTGTTTCGATTCGATTGATATTGACGGATTGATTTATACCAGAGTAATTTTTTTATTTATTTTATTTTATATGAAAAAACGGATTTCAAAGAAAATAATCGTAAAAAATTAAAATGGGTGTTGTGTTAATTATTTGTCGAGATAGTGGAGTGAGTGGTAGAAACTTAACGTATCAAGAAATTTTTTAGGGGTATGTTGATAATTGGACACCCTGAAAAGATTAATCGGTGTCTATAATTCAACGGAGGGAGTATGAAATTTGATTCGATTGATATTTTTTTTTGACGGGCTTGTGATTCGATTGATATTGCATATGAGTAATATAATTATTTTTTTTCTCAAAAAAAAAAAAAATTGAAATTCAAAGGAAAAAAAAATGAAATGGGCCAAGAAATAAAAGGCCCAGCAGTAATATTGAGAAGAAACCAAAACCAAAACAAAAACCAAAAGTAGTGTCCGAAAGACGCTACTGAGGAAAGTGGGCGAATGGATGAAGATAGATATAAGAAAGCATCGGACGGCTGATATAAACCCTATCTCTCTTTATATAAGCTTCTCATTTCTCCCCTGCGAAAACCCTCTTCTTTCATTCCGCCGCGCTATTACTCGCAGCTTCTCTCATTTCCTCACCTCTCTTGCGGATTTTCTCTCTCCTCGTCTTCATCTCTCTCAGCCAAAATGGTAAAGCTTCTTCTTCACTCAACATCTCCAATCTTCAGATCTTGTCTTCCTTACCTTCTCGCAACTGAATCCTCTATCTAATTTGATGAATAAAATTAGGGTTTATGAATTATGATGAATTTTATTATGATGAAATTGATTTGTGTGATTTGTGTGGAAAACAGGTTTTGCAAAATGACATTGATCTGTTGAACCCACCAGCGGATATTGAGAAGAGGAAGCACAAGCTCAAGCGTCTTGTTCAATCTCCCAACTCCTTCTTCATGGTATTCTTCCTTACCTAATTTTTATTCCCTTTTTTTTGTTCTTTGGATTGTTTTATGAATATTAGGGAATAATAAGCGCTGATGATGGTTTTATTTGTGTTGTTTATTTTTGTTTGTGTGGCGTATGTAGGACGTTAAGTGCCAGGGATGCTTCAACATGTAAGTTATCTCGTCCTTCATTTGTTATTTTTCGATTTTCGTTTTGGTTTTTTATAGATATGTTACTGTTGTATCTGTATGTGTTTTAAAGTCGCAAACTTTAGAGGTTTAATTATGTTAATTGCTGAATTATTGGGTTGTGGTTGTAAATGTTGTGTTTCCAAATATCATTAAAGTAAGAAATTGGGTGTTGTTGTCAGGTTTAATTTGTAGGGAATGGGTTTATTAGGAGAGTAATGTTCTGGGATTTGATGGGTAATTGTTCTGTTGAATTATGATGTTATGATTTCAAACTTGGGATTTGAATAATTTGGGAACTTCTTAGTAGATGAGCTATTTGTTTATATGTTCTTTTTATTCGGTAATCTGTGTATTTGGTATAGTTACGATACATTTGGTGTGTCTTGTGTAAATTCCTCGTGTGCACATGTGTGTTTGTGTATGTGGATTTCATTTCATATCGCATTTGGTTATAGGCTCTCGGGATTGTGTATTGTTTGCTGTTTCTGACTGATGTATTTGTAATATGTGAACACTGTCTTTCGATGTTTGAGATTCTTCTCTTTTGATAGTTATAACTTTACTATGTTTCTCTTGATTGTATTTCACATGGAATACTCGAGCATGTTTTAGTAATGATGTCATACGGATTCCTAGTCTGTCAGGATAGGTTATGAGCTGATATAAAGTAGTTATTGGTTATTTTGTATTAGAATTTTGAGGCCTTGTTGTTGCAATGCTGATGGGTCTTTTGTGGATGAGCTGGTTGAGTCTTGCTGGGTATTTTCTTTGAGAGATCTTCTATTTTCTATTCCCTCAACTATTACATGTCACCAGCATAGGATTCATGATGTGATTATAAGCAAGTGTCAGAATAAGGTGTACATACTTGTAATCTGCGAGTTGTCGAATCTAGGCTTATTGGTTGTGCGACACTGTCTTTATATGCTTGTTGGCTTTCCTGTATATCACTAGTGTCCAAGATTGTTGAGATGTTTGCTTTACGAGTTACCATTCTTCTAGTCATCTTTTCCAAAATGGAAAAACTTTATGATTTAAACATGTGCGTTCCTCAATCGTGTTGCAGAACCACTGTGTTCAGTCACTCACAGACAGTCGTGGTGTGCGGCAACTGCCAGACAGTCTTGTGCCAGCCTACAGGAGGTCGTGCCAGGCTTACCGAGGGATGCTCATTCAGGAGAAAGGGAGACTAAATGATATATTGAAGTAATTTTGCTGCCTGCAGAGAGTATGCACTTAGCTTTTGGTTGGAGAAATGGACAATCTTTCTGTCACTCTTGTAGTTTCTGATACCTGTGGTTGTTTTAAGTACTGTATTGTTGAAGAATCAAGGTGAACATTAGCTTTAGTTTGATGGCTAGACCTGTTTTGTTAAGGATTATGGTATCTCTATTAATCTGAGTGGCGTTTTGGATCCAGCTTTTTTGTTATTTTACTCCAGTTGCATCATTTCATTATTCACCTCTCTTTGTTCTTCTATATACTAGTCAGTAGTCCTACATACTGAGATGTAACATCTCTTTTGATGGTAGTTGCAGTGTGTGTAGGGTCTATTTTCGTGTTGCGAGTTGGAAGGCTAAATTAGCATATGGGAAGGTGATCTCGGGAGATCGCCTACTTAACTGGCCGTGGTTTGCCGATAGGCAAATTTGTTCGGTTTTCTAGTAGGAAGTAAGTACATACTTTGGTATGAGATCTTGGAAGAGCAGATAATTGTTGTTTTTGTCTATATCTAGATGGTAGTGAAAGTTAAAGTATGCATCCAAGGGGGTGTGCAGTGTGCAAACTGATTGTCGAAGCAGCTGTTGTCATGGGTGGCATTATTTGTTCATTGTGATATTGCGAACTAGTTTAGGACTGTTGTTTCGCCTACTTGCAGGCTGTTGGCGAATTTTGAAATTGCACGGAGCCGGACATTTGATTCCCTCTTGCAGTCTTGCCTGTCTCCATTTTTCTTGAAACCGCAAGTTTGAGCGGCGCTTCCCTTCCCATCCATACCGGGAAACCTGATTCGAGATTGCACGATTGTCCAAAGCTGCGTGAACATACAGCAGTGTAGACTGTGGACGAGTACAAGTAGCTTACGGGCTGGACTAAAGTCACCTTTCCAGGCATCACTTAATAGAATAATAATGTGTGTCGTGAAGTCGAGATTCGCCCAACTTTGTGTTGTCATATGATATACTTCTAGAAAGGAGCCCGAGCGCGAATTGTCATCTGATGATGCGTGTTCGGGTAACAAAACTCTTGGGCTGTGAGGGTAATTAGGTGTCGCGGCTTGAGGTCCAGAATGGAGAGAAAACAGGGTGGATGTGTGTCAAGTTGGGTAGACCTTGAACTCAATTCGGCTAAAAGTGGCTACTCTGATGGTTGATGGTTTAATATTTTTAAGACGCCTTCTCAAGTGAATGCCCTTTGCGTTGGAGGGAGTGCGCCCCTCCGTCCACACATTTGAGCGTGAGAGTCCACTTGATAGAGGAAAACACTTTCTGAATTTGATATTGAGCCTTGAAAGCCATTAGCCTCTTATATCATCTCAAAGAACAACTCACCTCAAATTTTAAACTTAAGGTTGGTCGAGTAAGTGGCTCACACCTAAGCACGATGTTTTACAATCCGCGCATGTGAGTTAGCGGACGCGAGCGCGAGCCAGCGGTCCACGACTATGTATTAGAGGAGTTTCACTAAACCAATCATTGTGATTGGTAAAATTGTGCCAATCACGGATTGGTGGACAAATCCCAACCGTCCATTTACCTCTTCCAAATCCAAAGGCCAGAAAACTTTCCCCCACCCATACCCTTCTTCAGTCCTCTCTCTCTCCTCACCATCTTAGTCACCACGCACCACCATCAAGTCCACCCACACACCCGGAAAATGAGCTTAGGGTCCCACTTTCCGGCGTCCGCATTAGCGGCGCCGGGAAGTGGGACCCTAAGCCCCTTTTCCGGCCACTTTAGAGAATCTCACCCCAAAAGGGTTGACCACACCCATTCAAATGCCCCACCCGCATAGGGTGTCTTTTTGTCCTCACCGGCGAAGCCGGTGGTGCGCCGCGGCGTGAAGGTGGTCGCCGGACATGGGAGCTGGGTTGGGTGGGGTTCCGGTGGGGTGCGAGTGATTGTGGGCTTGGCGCGGTGGTCGGATTTGGGGCTGTTTTAGTTTGGGTGGAAAATGGACGCTTTTGCCCCTGTGATTGGGTCCGTACACCCAATCACAGTGATTGGTTTATCAGCACTCGTATTAGAGCATTTTTAGGGGGAAAATTCCCACCAGGTTGGAAGTAGGGGAAGACATAAAATATTGAAGAATAAAGAAAAAGAGGAGAGAGAGTGTGGGAACCCGGTAGAACTTAAGAGCATTTTTAGTGGCAATTGTTACACCGGGTTGGGGGGAGATATAATACTAAAGTATAGTAGAGAGAATGAAAATGGGAGAGAGAAAATCAAAACCTGGTGCAAACTTCTCCCAGGTTGGTCACCCGGGTGGGAGAGTTATGTGAGAGGAATGAGTGGGCTCAATGAGTGTTGGGTGGGGTTGGAGAGAAGGTAGATTAATTGAAATATAAAATTTGGAGAGATAAAATGAATACCTAGTTTTAACTAGGTAACTACTACCAGGTTTTCATACCAGGTTGTGAGAGGAAGAGGTGGGATATGAGTGTGAAAAGTGGGGTAAGAGAGAGAGAGAAAATAATAAATGTAAATAAAAAATAGGAGAGAGAAAGTGAGTACCACGTTTTAACCCGATAAACCAATAATGCTCTTAGCGGATCGGACTACTAGCTATACACACGAATTTTGGTCATAATGGTTTTGGGAGTCCGCGCGCGGTTGATCTTGGTGATGGACAACGATGGACAGGTGGTCATTGAGTCGTTGTCTATTCTACGTTAAATTTAGGTTATTTGGGTTCTTACTCTAACATACATGGTTTCCAACTTTCCTATATACATCTATGATCTATGTGAGTAGTATGTATATACCCTATATCCGTTATAACATCCTAAGAACAAATTGAGTGATTCTGTGTAACTATGAGTTAAACTAGAGCAGTATTTATAGTGACATAAAAATACACATATCTTGGCCGAGAATGTCTCAACCCATTTCTTATGCAGCTCAATCGAAGTATTTGACATAACTCATTAATAAATATGGAGTAACTTATTCATTTCCCTAGTATACAAATACAAAGTAGGGAAATTCGATCCCTCCCTTCCCATTCCCTTCATTTCTCTATATCTAAACAATCGGTTGGCGATTTGAAAGAAGATAATGAGATGTTTTTATTTGACCGCTTTGACCTTACAATTTAATGATGGAGCAGTGTTTGACAATGCATGTGATGCCGATAAAACAATAGGAAGAGGGACGATATGTAGGTAGGCCGGCCAGCAATAACGTGATCGAGAGCCCGAGAATCATGCATCCAAAATTCATCACATTAATCATCGATTATGTTGCGCCGAGCCTTTCAATGAGCATGATAATGTATACGGAGTACGGAGTATTTTCAAAGGCTTCAACTAATACTAGCACTCATTCCCTCAAACACAGAAAAAAAATAATATATATTTGCATTTAAAATCATGCATGAGTTCTTACTTCTGGGTTCGATCATATGCACCTACGTACTCATACGGATAATCAATTTTTTTAGATGTTATACACTTATACATAGTAAATTAAATATTTAAATTTATCAAATTTGATTAATCAATCTAGAGATCAAGGATTAAGGGTGGCATGCATAATGGTTAGGAAACCAACGTGCTTGAGGGTTGTTTTGAATACGAATTCTCATATCCCTCACCTCCTGCAGCATTAACTACTGCTCCTATGTACCAAAAAAATTAATCAATTTCGATTAACAAAATCATAGTAGACGGTCATTCTTCTGTGGCAACAACCAACAACAAGTTGTCACCTATCCAATGTACGATAATTTTGTGTTCGTGGTGTCATGTATAGATGAGGTGTATTTATAACCTTAACATTCAATCGGTTTAATTTCAATTTATGTAAATTGCGTCGAGTTATACTACCGTATCTTATTGGTAGTGCCGATCAAATTAATTAAACGAGTCTAAATGTCTCGATTCTAAGGCTATGTTTGGTATGCCAAATAAGCTAGCTTATTTGGCCAAAGTAGCTTATTTGACTAGATTTTTAAGCTCTTTGACCAACTAGCCTCGTTTGGTTCAAATACTGGTATCGGGTTGGGATCAAGAATCGGGTTTAGATGGTATCGGGTTGGAACTTGATTCCTGAAACCTGATGTTTGGTTCATTCTTTAGAAGATTACTATCCATATATTATACTGTATATCGAAAGAGAAGAAAAAAGAAACCAAAAACTCCATTAAAATGTTGACCATACGTTCTTGTTTCTTGGGTAAATTCATCAAATCCTTTTTTTTTTATACATTTCTTCCCACCATCCCTTGTAGACGGTAGATCTGATAACAAATCAGAACTTCCCCCCCTTCTAGAGGCTTCCAATCTCCATTATAATCTGATGAATTTACAATAACATGATTTCCGAAGCATTAACAATGAATTACTCAATGCATCAAAATGGTGAAGTGATATGTTGAACTTCATATGGTGGGCCATGGAGAAGGTGGTGGTGCACCGGAAGTGTCAGTTTTGCAGACAAAGTGATGAAGATGCAGCTAGATTGGTAGAAGCTTCGGGGAAGAAAATAAGGATATGAAAGCCGTGCTCTGGGTTTAATGAATCAGGGGGGAGGGGTCCTGATTCAGAAACCGATTCCGAGGGGTTTCATGGGCACGCGTGGAATCGGTTTCATGAAGACAAAAATTGCAAACAAACAAAGGAATGGGTTTGGTCAAATCAAACCCCATTCCTGAATCCAGGATTTTGCGAACCAAACGAGGCCCTAAGTGTGTTTGGTGACACCACTAGCTTAAATAATAAGCTAGCTTATTTAAGATGTTACCCTGAGTAACATATTAAAAAATAAGGTAGTTTATCATAATTTTATTCCTAATTTACCCTCATTTATTTACTAAAATAAAATGACATGAAAAATATTTAATACATTTTTATGTAATTTTATATATATCAGCTCCTGTATCAGCTAATTTTGCCAAACACTCCTATTACTATCAGCTACTCCCTCCGTCCCAGCTCAAACACCCCGACCCTTTTTTGTAGTGGAATAAGGAAAAATGATATAGTAAGTTGAGTGGGGTAAAATTAGGAAAAAGGAGGAGAGAGAATGTGAGGATTAATAAAAGTAGGAGAGATAATGTGAGAGAAGATGTAATAATTTAATAAAAGTAGGAGAGAGAAATATGTCCCAAAATAGATGGGGTGTTTGAGTTGGGACGTCCCGAAATGGAATATGGGGTGTTTGAGCTGGGACGGAGGGAGTAAACACTTTCAGCTATTAATTCAGCTTTCAGCTACTATTTCAGCATTCAGCTACTGTTTCAGCGTCCAACTACTATTTCAGCTAGTTTTACCAAACATAGCCTAAACTAATACACTATGGAACATGTAACTATTTACGTTTTGATCAATAATTTACTCAGCATATAATTTGAACAATTGAACTTTAGAGCTTATAGCTTAATTATCTTTGTAAATCGACCTTGAGTTGTACTAATAAAATATTGTACGTGTTTCCTCTCAAAAAATTAAAATAATGTACGTGTTTAATTGTTTAATAAAGCACCAAATTTTGTAGAGTTGCAAATCATCAAATGGTTGGGGATTTCCTGGTCTAGAGAGGCTAAGGCACAGTGGTCTAGGGCATAGTGGGTTTGGAATCAGAAGAAACAAAGAGAAAAGATGATGAGAAGTTTGTTTTCTCGATTGGTTAGGTACCACATTAGCTTTCCCTTTCCTTGTTCTGGTTTTGGACCGAAAATGGCCACTCCTATATATATGGCTACCCCTAAGCTAGCTAGTGCCCTACCAGATTGGTTAAAGAAAATCATCACCAGAGAAGAAAGTTCTGCGATATAGTCATATAATAAGTCCAGGGTATGATAACACATAGGAATATATAAGATATGCAACTTTTATTTTTCTTCTTTGGGACATAACTTCCACAATTTCGTTCTAGTATTCTCATTTCCATAAACGCACGCATGCACCTACCGGTAGTTGGTAATGTATGTTCTTTCTATTTTTTTTGACGGGAATGTATGTTCTTTCTAACTTATATCTAATGGGCTTAACTTATTAGGGTAAGTCTGGGAAAAGCAAGTATAATTGTACTATAAATGCATCAATTTTGAATTTAGTAACTATGGCGATTCTAATAAGTAGCTTGTACTGGCAGGTAGTCCTCGACTCCTCGTAGATGACATATTAACCAAATTGGTACTAAAAAAGATACATGCGTATTATCATTATTTTTAGAAAATTATTACGCATTTTTGTTTTACGTTACTTTTAGATAGATGTTATAAGAACTTAAACTCAAAGATGGATTCACTACTCATCCAGGCCAGTGTCATGAGACTTTTTATAAGTCATGCATACTTCAAGCGTACTCTGCGTACCCTTTGTGATTAGAACTCAAGGCTTCGGCAGGAAAATGCACACAAATTTTAGAAACTCTACGAAACACTAACTGTACTATATGGTTAAACAAATGAGTTTAGCAAACAACAACAAAACAACTCAAAGGTCAAGTATTATTCCTTCATCTTCTTCTTCTTTATTTATTTAGTTATGTTCACATAAGCTAACTACGTGTAAAATAGCTAACTAATTTAGATTCCATATATATTTAATTTTCAGTCAAATTAAATAGCTCACAATAAAAATTCTTGCAAAATAGCCACCAACAACGTACACATATATTTTTTGATAAGGGGGCACTTGTTTTAAACACCAACTAAAACAAATTAAAACTTTCCCTCATCACCATCCTTTTCTGCAAAAAAAGCATGCATGCATATGATCGAATCGGATATTTGTCATCTTCACGAATCACGATCATTTTGCGCAAATATGAAATTTCGCGGAAGAGAGGTTGCACTGCGGAGTGAACATTCCAATTTGATGATTCTTTCAAGAGAAGTGGACGGTGCAGGTAGAAGATAAGAAATAAAGCATGCATTTGCAGGAGTATACTTTATGATATAGGTTAGAATATGACTCAATACGTATCTAAATTTTAATTTAGTTTAGTGTACGTATTTCCTTGACCTTCCATCAATTAATCGATCAATTTATCTCGAAGTTCCTCTTTTCGTGTCCCATTTTATGTACCACACGAGTTAGGTACTAACGTACGTAGAATCATACAACATAAATAACACTTGATAAGCTAAGTATAGTACACATGATTGGACATCAAGTGATGAGACTCAAGTGTGCATTAACCATGTATACAGCTTACAACCTCACTGAAAATGTTCTTCTGGATGTTTTGATGTAGAAAGATCGATTACACTGTTTATTTCGTGAGTTCAATAAGTTGCAGACTTAATTGCCCCGTTGATTGGGAAGTCGTTCAACTTTGTTAGCCATAAGCCATTGGTATGACTTATGAGAGTATCCACTTCTTGCGCTCTTAGCCTGCTGCTCTTGTTCGATCAAAATGATGAATTAGGTGATCTTGTCCTATCTTTGTGTAAAAACAAAAAAAAAAAAAAAAAAAAAATTAAAAAGCAGCGTTGGATTTTGGTGGCACGTATTTATAACTTTTCCATGCACAAGCTTTAAAAATAAAGCAGCCCATTGGATTTCAGTTTTGCTTGACCCACGGTCATGTTTATTTAATTTGTTTCTACATGACGTACTACATAGCCTTTACTTTAAATTCTTCATTAATACTCCTACTATGCATATATCCTCTCATTACAATTTACTTGCATTCGTTAAGCAAAAGAAACTAGGTAGCTTCCTTTGTTTATGTATGGGTTAATTCACATGATACTCTCGTGTTTTACTGATTTGCACGTGGTACCAAAGTTGTGCAAATTTGTTCCAAATATCGTCAAGATTTGACTGTTTTACATGGTACTCTTACCTTTAATCTTGCCCACCACCGTCATCAACATGTTCATCCTTTTTCACTACCACCATCATTTCCACCCACACTAAAGACCATAACTACCATTTCCCTCTTCTCCATTGAAACCAACTTTTAAACGGCGTTAAGAAATTTTAAAATTAAGGAATTTTAAAAGTAAGGATATCATGTAAAAGCAGTCAAATCTTCAAGAGATTTGGTACAAATTTGTAACATTGGGTACCACGCGCAAATCGGCAAAATACGAGGGTACCAAGTGAATTAACCCTCTTTTTTAAAAAACAAAAGTTGATGGTGTTATTGAGAGGGTTAAGTTTTGGCTACCGTGTGCAAAAAGTCAAATCTCAAGGGTATTTTGTACAAATTTGCAAAACATTGGGTATCACGTATAAATCGGCAAAACACGAGGGTATCACGTGAATTAAACCCTTTAGGTATTATGTGATGAGACATGCATCAAATATCAAGTGAGGTCTTTTTGTTTACTTATTTATGTAGTACTGCAGTCTACAAAATCTAAAGTGATTTGATCTTTCGCTAAAAAAAGATGATTCGATTTTAGTATGATGGCTAACTTAATTAGATAAAAAATGGTAGGAGTACACTCTAAATGTATGTAGATAAATAAAAATGTGTCTATAGTTAGTTTGTGGCCATGGTAAACATAATCAATGGTATAGTAAAATTTGTTGTATAATTTAGGAAATGACGGATTATAAGTGAAGAAAAACAATCTAGGGTCCTCAATTTTGGAAATAAATCAACTTATTCTCTATTGATAAATTCGTAACAATATTGATTTTACTATAGTGTCATAATTTTATTGCATCTACTATATCTATAGGTTTCTATAAAGCTGTGCCATAAAACTGATGTGGCACGAGTTTGATAAACAATCGACAGGTGCTAACCATTGACTCTCATTTACTTATTCATCAAGTTACTTACCAGTGTGCTAACCATTACTTTGTGCATATTTTTTCAACTCATACTATAAAAAGAAAGGGTTAATTCACGTGGTACCCATGTGTTTTGCCGATTTACATGTGGTACCCAATGTTATACAAAATGCCCTCGAGATTTTGTTGTTTGCACACGGTACCCTAAACTTAACTCTTCCATTAACACCGTCAGCTTTTTTTTTTTTAAAAAAGAGAGTTAATTCACGTGGTACCCTCGTGTTTTAGCAATTTGCATGTGGTACCTAATGTATTGCAAATTTGTATCAAATACCGTCAAGATATAACTGCTTTATCCTTACCTTTAAATTTCCGTAAACACCGTTAATCGGGAAAAAACAATCTTGATTTTCTCCTTCATCACCATATTCAATATTCCACACCACCTTCATCAATATCATCTTCCTTTTCCACCACCACCACCATTTAAACCCATAATAAACACCATAACCACCATTTTTTCGTTCTTCATTGAAACCAACTTTTAGACATCGTTAACAAAATTTTAAAGGTAAGAGTATCATGTAAAAACAGTCAAATTTTCAGGAGATTTGGTACAAACTTGTAACACTGGGTACCACGTGCAAATCGGCAAAACACGAGGGTACCACGTGAATTACCCTATGTTTTAAAAAACAAAAGTTAACAGTGTTAATGAGAGGGTTAAGTTTTGGGTACCGTGTGCAAAAAATCAAATCTCGAGGGTATGTTGTACAAATTTGCAAAACATTGGGTAGCACGTACAAATCTGCAAAACACGAGGGTACACGTGAATTAACCCAAAAAGAAAAGAACCAGTCCAAATGAATGTCAATGATAACGTCATAACCTACATTTAACATAATTACGGAAAATTATGGTCGAAAATTTTGGCAAGAGATATGGCCGAAATTATATTAGTTCCTAACATAAATCATCGAATCTTTTTTATTCTAGATAATATATCAAAGAATCTCACGATTGTGTAAAAGGAAATTTTAAAAAATTATAACTAATAGGACGTAAGGTTAGTATCTTTCAAAAAAATTCAAAACAATCTTAATACAATTAATTTTGTCGAACCAATGATATCCTACTTTTTTTGAACTACCGATCAATGATCTACATGTAATAACCCGTATTTTGTGGATGTTTTTAGAATTTAAATAATATTTTGAGTATAATTAAAAGTTATTATTATCAAAGGGCATTTCACAAATTATCATTAATTACAAGGGTTAATTAAAGTTTTCAGATTTCCTTATAATACAAAATTTGTTGGGATTAATTTATTTTACAAAATTATTATTGCAAAATAAATTTTAATTAAACTTTTCAGATTTTATAAATCAATTGAATTGTGATTCAAATGAAGTGACCAACATCATTCCCAAAAGCTGAATGCTATATCCTAAAAGTCTAATTACAATTACCCAAATAATGTCATAAAACCTTACACACCCCCTACCCCCAACTACTTAGTATAATTGGGAATAACTTACTCCTTTTCACTTCCCAAACTCGTTTCACGTCAAACACAGTAAAAAAAAAAAAAAAAAAAAAAAAAAGAGAGAGATAGAGGAAGGAGAGACCATCGGCCTCCCCTTCCACCATGTAAACCAGACAAGACAGAAGCTGGGGTGAGATGGACAGAGTCCAAAGCAGAACATGTGAATGTTGAAGAAGTCAAGCCACACAAAACAAGAAATACTAAACTGGTGCAAGAAGAAGTCTATGGAAAGTCTCCTAATTGAGGTTTAGCCAAATATAGCAAACATCAACATCATACTGTCATTATCAAGATAGATATATGTGTAATTGTGTTGTTATATATTGCATTATCATGTACAATGTTCATCAGATTTAATACAAGAAAAATTCAAACCTTTTCCAAAATACTTTGTTCTACAAACACTCTTGCAAGCTAATTTACAACTTCTAGTCTTCATGGATCAATCTTCTAAAGTCTTCATGGTATCAGAGCCATGAAGACCCAAGGAGTTTGATTAGCTTGTTAGGTGCAAATTTCTTTACTTTTCAATTCCAGACAAACAAGATCCAAACAAAAACCAAAACCACAAAATCACCTCAGAGCTTCCTCACCATGTCAGGAAACTTTGCTGAAAACCAAAACCAAAAACAGGATTTGAAAGATCCTCTCTATACACATCCCTCTGAGATCAGTAACCCAATCTCCATTGAGCCCAAACTAGAGGGCATGAGCCACTACTATGAGTGGAAAAGGGAGATGGAGCTAAATTTAGCTACCAGAAGGAAGCTAGGCTTTGTTACAGGCAGGGTCAAAAGATCAACAACAGACTCCGAGAAGTCAGAAATGTGGGACATTGGAAATGACCTGGTTGTGAGTTGGTTGTTGTTCAACCTGAAACCTGAAGTCAAGGCTACAGTAAGGTTTATAACCTCTGCAAAAGAAATATGGGACTACATGCAAAGAACTTATGCTGTAAGCAATGGTGCCAGGAAGTATCAGATTGAACAAGAGATCCAGCAGCTCTCTCAGGGAAGCAAGAGCATTGCTGAGTACTACTCTCAGAGGTTAACTCTCTGGCAGACTCTGGAAAACATGAAAGATTGGCCACCTATCACTGAGTTGACTGAAGAGTTCAATGCATTTGCAAATGCAATGAACAAGGATGCAGCTGAGAAGAAGCTCTTTCAATTCTTGAATGGGCTAAACCCTCACTATGCCACCATGAGAAGCCACTTTCTAATGATGAAAAACCTTCCCACAGTGGAAGAAGTTGTCTCTACACTCCAGCAGGAAGAAATTCAGAGTCAAGTGCTGACAGGTGTGACCAAAATGGAAATCGACAGTGGAAACACTGCCTTTTTTGGTCAGCAGGAGAAACCCAAGGTCTGTCCAAAGTGTAAGAAACCTGGACATAAATATGAGGAGTGTTGGTTTGTTATAGGATTTCCCTCTGATAATGAGAGGAAAAATCAAGGGAAAGGAAAAGACAATCAGGGCAACAAAAGAAACTACAACAACAAAGGGAAGGGTACTTCATGGAAAGGCAAATCAGCTGGCAATGTTATGATGAGCAATGAAACTGAAGAGCATTCTGGATCTATGGTTGTGATGTCACAAAGTCAACTAATGCAGATTCTGAACAAGGTCTCAGGCTCATGAGGCTCTTCCAACTCCAATCAAAATCAGAATTCAGAGAATGAAATGGCAGCCCATTTTGCAGGTAACTCTCTTTGCAGTTCTGTTTTCACTAGTAATAAATTGCATGGTTGGATTGTTGACTCAGGGGCTAGTGATCACATGACTTATGATTTGAACAGCTTAGACAATGTAGAAGAATTAGTGCATAAACCCAACATTACTCTTCCTACTGGTCAGCTGTCATATGTTACTCACATAGGGAACTGCAGGCTCAAAAATGGTTTGATGCTAAAGAAAGTATTATATGTGCCAGCTTTCAGAAATAATTTGTTGTCTGTGCAAAAACTTATCACCTCCGAGGGTTGTGCTATCTCCTTTTATAAAGACATATGTGTTGTACATGACTCATTGAGGAAAACAATTAGAGGTGTGGGCTTGGAGCACAAGGGAGTTTATTACTTAGTAAATAAGCCTATGCCACTTGAAAAATGTATTGTTGATAAACTGCAGGGTTTGAATAATTGTCAAATTGTCAAGACGAGTAGTCTGATGTCAGGACACATCATGTTTGATGACGATCCAGTTAGTGTAGAGCCTGATAACTGTGTAACAGCAGGCGAAACATGTACTGATAAGCTTTTATTGAGTAATAAACATGATGCTTTTGGTCGGTGGCACTACAGACTTGGTCATTGTTCTACTGACAAGTTGAAACATATTTCTTGCATTTCTGATTCCATCAAATTAGATAGAGATTTGGTGTGCATCACCTGCCCTATGGCAAAATTGACCAAACAACCATTTCCCATCAGTGTTCATAACACCAGCAGACCTTTTGAGCTTCTACACATGGATACCTGGGGACCTTACAAGAAAGAAACTAGACTTAGACACAGGTTTTTCCTCACCATAGTAGGTGACTACTGTAGAGCTACATGGATTTATCTTATGCGACACAAAAGTGAAATTGGTGAGGTGTTTCCTCAATTCTGTAAGGTAGTTCAAACTTTGTTTGATTCTTCCATCAAGGTGATTAGAACAGATAATGCTCTTGAAATAGTAGAGGGAGATTGTGGAAGATTGGTTCAAAACCAAGGAATTATTCACCAAACCAGCTGTCATTACACTCCTCAGCAAAATGGGACAGTAGAAAGAAAACACAGGCATCTATTGGAGGTTAGTCGAGCCATCATGTTCCAATCAGGATTGCCTAAGAAATTTTGGGGGGATTGTGTTCAGACTGCGGCTCATATAATAAATAGGCTTCCATCTAGTGTGCTTCACAACAAATCTCCCTACTCTATGCTGTTTCACAAAGAGCCTGACTATTCCAGGTTGAGGGTGTTTGGATGTCTAGCTATGGCTTACAATCCAAGTCGAGCAAAAGATAAATTTGAGCCTACATGAATACCTTGTGTGTTCATTGGTTACCCAGCCAATCAGAAAGGATACAAATTGTATGATCTCACTTCTCAACAGTGTTTTGTGTCGAAAGATGTTGTGTTCCATGAACACATATCCCCTACAAGGCCTGGGCTCTCAAGAAACAGTCAGAAAAATCTCCACAGCAGCCCCTCTATGAAGACAGTGCTGTGGAAAATGAATTTCCACCTCCTGAGGTTAATGAAAATCAGGCTGAACCTGTAAATGCTCAGTTTGAGCCAGAAAATGCACAGGCAGATACCCAGGTACCTCCTCGACCCATCAAAGAAAGGAGAGCTCCTCTGTGGACAAAGGACTTTGTGGTAAACAATCCAGTCATGGCTCAACAAGTTGCCAATCTTGCTGTATTTGACTCAACCACCAAGTTTGCCAATTTAGTTCAAGAAGTAACTCTTCAAGAAGACCCCAAGCACTACTCTGAAGCTGTGAAACACCCGGAGTGGCTAGCTGCCATGAACCAAGAATTGCAAGCCCTAAAAGAAAATGACACATGGGAAATTACAGACCTACCCAAAAACAGAAAAGTCATTGGCTGTAAGTGGGTATACAAAATTAAATATAACTCAGATGGGTCTCTAGACAAACACAAGGCCAGATTGGTGATTCAAGGATTTAGACAGAGGTATGGAGTGGATTATGAGGAGACCTTTGCTCCTGTGGCCAAAATGGCCACTGTTAGAACAGTCTTGGCAGTAGCTGCTGTGAATAACTGGTATACAACTCAGATGGATGTCTCTAATGCTTTTCTACATGGGGACTTAGAGGAGGATGTATACATGGAACTCCCTCCAGGTTATACCCCTTCAGGTGACATCCAAGCTTGGAGAAAGGGGGAGAATTCAGGAGAAGCTGTTGGCAAAGTTTGCAAGTTAAAAAAAAATCCCTTTATGGCTTGAAGCAAGCACCAAGACAGTGGTTCTCCAAGCTCTCAGCAGCACTCATTGACTGTGGGTACACACAATCATCCTCAGATCATTCACTTTTCAAAAGACAAGCCAATGGTTCAACTACAGTTGTGCTAGTATATGTTGATGACATGATTATCTCAGGAGACAACTTGGCTGAAATTCAGGCCTTGAAAACAAAACTCAGTGCAAATTTCCACATGAAAGACCTGGGTGAGCTTAGATATTTCCTAGGATTGGAGGTGGATAGATCTGAAAAGGGCATATTCATATCACAGAGAAAGTACACTATGGACTTGCTGAAATAATTTGGTATGGAAAATGCAAAACCATTGAAGCTGCCTCTCAATTCACATCACAAATTGGAACCTGACAAAGGCACTCCTCTACCCAATCCAGACTTGTACAGAAGATTAATTGGCAAATTGATCTATCTGACCATATCTAGACCAAATATTGCATTTGCAGTACAACTTCTCAGCCAATTCATAAAAGGGCCAACTTCAGATCACATGCAGGCTGCTAGAAGGATTCTGAGGTACTTTAAATCCTCTCCTGATCAGGGTATTCTATTAGCAAGCAATTCAGCTGCCAGACTCACAGCTTACTGTGACTCAGATTGGGCTTCATGTCCCTTTAGCAGAAGATCAACAACAGGGTATTGCATACTGCTGGGAAGCTCTCCTATATCCTGGAAGTCTAAGAAACAATCAGTGGTGTCTAGATCGTCTGCAGAAGCTGAGTATAGAGCCATGGCATTGACAGCCTGTGAAATATCTTGGGTGTCCTCACTACTTAAGGAGTTGGGATTGAAGAAATTAGGATCCACTGAACTCAAATGTGACAATCAAGCTGCCATTGCCATAGCAGCTAACCCTGTGTATCATGAGAGGACTAAACACATTGAACTAGATTGCCATTTCATCAGGGAAAAGGTGCAACAAAGGACTTTGCATACAACTTATGTAAAGTCTGCAGACAAGTAGCAGATGTCTTGGCAAAGGCTCTGCCAATCTCACAGCACCAAAGACTGCTCTCCAAGATGGGAGTTTCAGCCAATTTACACTCTCATCTTGAGGGGGAGTGTAAACCAGACAAGACAGAAGCTGGGGTGAGATGGACAGAGTCCAAAGTAGAACATGTGAATGTTGAAGAAGTCAAGCCACACAAAACAAGAAATACTAAACTGGTGCAACAAGAAGTCTATGGAAAGTTTCCTAATTGAGGTTTAGACAAATATAGGAAACATCAACATCATACTGTCATTATCAAGATAGATATATGTGTAATTGTGTTGTTATATATTGCATTATCATGTACAATGTTCATCAGATTTAATACAAGAAAAATTCAAACCTTTTCCAAAATACTTTGTTCTACAAACACTCTTGCAAGCTAATTTACAAACTTCTAGTCTTCATGGATCAATCTTCTAAAGTCTTCACACCACAACTCCGGCCACTCGATCTCCGGCGAGCCCTCACCATCGCCGACACCACCTCACTTCCCTCAACACCCCCGTCCCAGCCGCGCCGCCGTGGCGCCTTTCCCGGCCGCGTTTTCGCCCACGAAGACACTCTGTTTCGCCCCTGTTTTTCGGCTGTTTTCTGCTCGTTTTCCGGCGATACTCCGGCCATAAACTTAACTCCAATATCCTACTTCATTCCCTTGTCACCTAGTCTCAATTTGGTACACTTTCTTTCACTCAATCTCAAGTTTGATTATCAATTATAAAGTGAATTTTAATTCGAAATTCTGGAAAATTGTCATGTTTTAATGCAATTAAATGTTATATAATCGTTGTTTTATATTGAAAAATCATGTTTTATGATTTATATGAGTTGGGTAAGTCGTTTGGGGATTATTGGAAGGATTTATAATGCTTTTAGATGGAGTTTTGTATGAAAAATCCCTAAATTCGAAAATGGAAAAATGGTTATGTTTTTAATGAATTTCTTAGTGGTATAGGTTGTATGATGATTATAAAGTTCTTGTTTGATATGAATATAAGTTGGGTATTGCATTTGGGGTTTGATTGAGTGATTTTGTGAAAAATTAAGCGATGAATTAGTGTGTTGTGTTTATGGAGGATATAGTAGTGTTGGTTATTCTTTTTGTGGCTTTTGTTCATGATTTTGGTGATGGTTGGCTTGATCTAGTTCTTAGACAGATTTGTTATTGCATTGTTAAGGTTTAAACTTGGTTGATAAGGCATATATGGTGGGATTTAAATTAGGTTGTGTGTATGTGAATTGTTGGCTAAATTGAGAATGATGATTAGAAGTACTAAAAGGTTAATTAAAGGTGGAATTTAAGGAGTAGTAAGGTCTGGTCATGCTATAAAATTGGTGAATGTGAGGTGATTAAGGTGAGATTATAGTGAATATATGTTTCTATTAGTGTATAGTGGAAGTTGGGTGAATTTGGTATCGTTTAAAGGTCGTTTGGTTATGTTTTGTGTCATGTGTATAGGTTATTAATCGATTAGTATTATGCATACTAAAATGAAAAGTATGGGAGTTAAAGGGTTTTTAAAGGATAGTTGAAATATATGAATGCTTGTTGGTTAGATTGCGAGGTTGTAGCGCTCTCCCGATGTATGTGTTTGTCCTTTTGGTTACGGTGCTTAGTAGATGTCATGCATATCATAAGCATAATCACTTTAGGAGCCTATCTAATTAGAATGCATATAATATATTCATGTAGAGTCCGAGTTCATAGAGGAGCAATTTTAAGACTTGCTGAGCTATCGTGAGACTATTTTGCTGATCAAGGTAAGAAGATTTCTTATCTCCTTGAAAAGTGCTTATTTACAATGTGTTAATGAAAAGTGATTTATGATTGTTTGGCAATGAAAGTGTTTTAAAGAATGTTTGCTAAGAAAAGAACTTTAGAGCCAAAGGTTTATCGATGAATTTAATTATACCTTGTGTTTGTATCTTTGGCAAGCTATTTGAGAAATGATTGAGATGGTTATATAAGAGTTTTATTTTATATTTGGCGTTAACTCTGTTGAGGGAGTTAACAGGAGTACAAGGTGACCATAATGGTCTATTCACTACTACAAAAAGCTGCATAGACATCAGTTATTAGACATCGGGTATATTGAAATCCGACGTCTATAGTAGAACCGGTGGTATATTCGTAAATATGAGCAAACAAAAGACATCAGTTTTATTTGAATAACTGTCGTCTATATATAGACGTCCAACTTTTTACAAAGCCTGATGTCTATAAATGACATACACACATCAGTTGTTTAAGTAAAACTGATGTCTATTAGTTTACATAAAACTGGACTTTTCCTACCTTTGTTTTACATTTTTCTTTTTATATCAAAATAATAGACATCATGTTTATTTGACAACTGATGTGTAAGTATGTACCTTGCTTTCACATTTCGAACACTTGCTTGTTCAGAATTCACTTAGCTTATTCACATTTCACACAAAAAAAGGGGGGGGGGGGACTCTCTTCTCAGGCGACGCGCGGCTATTCTCAGGCGACGATACTCTCAGGCGACGGCTACTCTCAGGCGACGGCTCTCTCAGGCGACGGCTACTCTCCGGCGACGGCTCTCTTCTCCGACCGCTCTCGTCCGCTTCTTTCTCATCTTCTTCAGTTGCCTCTAACTGCTCTTGTCTTCTTCAATTTTTCGAGCAGGTATGTTCTCAATTAGGAAAATTAAATTGTTCAACAAGTTGTTCAACGAATTGTCTACAACTTTTGAGAAATTCAATTGAAAAGTCAAACCCTAGAATAATTTTTGGTAGGGAAGTTGAGGAAAAGAAAGAAATTAGGTTGGGGAATTCAATTGAAAAGTCAAACCCTAGAATAATTAGAGGAATTCAATTGATGATGACCAAACAAGTCAGCCTAGTTCGTGAATTTTGATTGAGAAATCAATCTTAAAACATGTCCATATCAGGTCGAAGAGAGTGCTTATGAGTGCAATAATCTTCATTATTAATAAGTCTTAAAATCCATGTCCTCAAAAACAGCTTGTTAAAATTCCATATCTATGTAATAATTCAGTTATCCAGTTTGAGGTTAATTATCCAAAATTATTTTTAATACCCTTAATTATAAATGTATAAGTGAGTGCATCACTTTTGTGCATGTTAAGTCGTTTTAACTTTTAAGTCTTAGCAAATATGATTGGGTTCTTATTGCTTGTTGATCGGATTATGTTGATGTGTGTGTTATTATGCTACCTTTGTGATCGATAGGACTTGAGGAGAGTCGCCATTCTAGAATCATATGAGTAATCTAACAACCATAGCACAGGTCCATATCAAAATGCATTTTGAAGGGCACTTTAATCAAAGACCTAGTGTGACTGTGGGATGATCTAGTGTATGATAACCATGCACCTGTGATGTTGTCTTGATGGTATTAGGCTAAACATGTCTGTTGCTGTGTATGAGGGAGAAAGGAGGGGGTGTGGGTCTGAGGGGGTAACACTTCAGAAGTACAATCTTCATTTTTTTTTTCTTCTTTTTCTTTAAAAGGAACAAGTATAATCTTTTTAAGGAAGGGCTATTAAATGTTGCTCTAGATAGGTGTTGTATATCGGAAAGGGCCATCGCTCTATAGATGATTTCTAGTAATGTTAAGACCAAATCTGGAAAAGAAAATCTGTTAGCATTAACTTCAGTCTTAATACCAGTTCAATATTTCCGGGAGGAATGTTGTTTTTGGGATAAAGATAGTTTTGATTGACTGGAGATGAGAAAGTTGGCCGTCACTCCTGATATTAGTGCGCTTAGCCTATTTCGTGTTTTTTTTTTAATTTGGGGTGGGAGAAACCAAACTTGTTATTATGTCGGATTCCGGAAGAATTTCGGGCAGCATTGCTTTAGACTTTTTGAGTTTTGTCCAATTTAAGTTATTCTGCTGAGTATCATGCGCAAGTTCGATTTAGTTGCCTAGCTTGACGTGGAGGCTGTGTATGCTATCATGGTTGACGTAGGTTATTTGCGAAATGAATATGTACCAGTGCTAGGGCGGGGAGATTACAGTATGCCATTTAATGAGGAATATATGTTAAGTTTGTTCATAGTCTTTGGTTCCAATTTGCTAAGATTAGATAATTTAGATTCTTAATTAATGTGATGAATGTCTGTCATGTTTTTTTATGCGTAAAATAGGAGATCCCATAGCGATTGCTGCATCTAATGCAGTATGGTTGATGAGTAGAAGTTGAATAGTGGATGTTTGAATCTGGACTCGTCCCATAGTGATTTTTTTTAAGCTGATAGGAGCGTGCTTAGTACTTGAGATAACTATGTAATGAATCTTGTTCGTGAATTGGATGATTGGTTATGGAGTGGATGATTGGATGTTGGATCTTTTGTCTTGGGAAATTTTGAGCAGGTTTGCGTAACATTATGGTGGACTGTCGTGTCCTAGCTAGAGAGACAACATCTGTGTTTTAAAAAAAAAAAGAATTCTTAGACGTCAGATTTATTTATTAGGTATGATGTCTATTCTTCGGAAACGACATGAGTTGTAACAAAAAACTGATGTCTATAGGATATAATAGACGTGGGTTGTAACAAAAAATTGATGTGTATATGAAACATACACATCAGACTTTTACATAAAACTGATGTCTATTTAGGCTATAGACGTCAGACTTTTATAGAAAGCTGACGTCCATAAAATGAAAGGGCGTCAGACTAAAATCTGATGTCTATGCATAATTATTAGACGTCACACGACTTCACGTCTAAAGCATATCTGACGTCTATGCCAGAATATCTCGGACGTCTATGCAGCCTTTTGTAGTAGTGATTTGATTATTTGTGCACATTGTATATATAGATGGGGTGGATTGATCCTCCACCCTGAACCTTTATCTCCTCCCCTTGGGAATAGGTTCTGAGGGGGATGCATGCATTCGGGAATACTGGTTTAAGGAGACGGCTCTGTACTGAAGGAAAAGAGTTTGAACAATAAGTAAAGAAGTGTAGAATTTCTAATTTGGAATGTTTGCTTTCTTTTCTTGTGTTTGATGCGGGGGCAAGTAACGTCCCATCGAGTGAAACTAATGATGAACTTCTTTTGGCTAACTCAGTGAGTCCTACTTGTGATTATGTTAGTCATTTGGGTCCAAGTTATGTCACTTTACTTACTTGGACATAACTTAAAGATTGGGAGTTGCTATGGGCGTGAGACAGTTTTCAGACGGAACAGTTTTCCAATGCCATTTTGTTTCCGTCATAACTTCTTGGTTGCTGCATGCTTTTGAGTCATTCAACATCGGCGTGCAAGAATTTTTCGTGATCTTTCCAATGACACCTCTTGGAGCATCAGGAGACAAGCGTGCAAGAAGTTACAGCCCCAACAACCCACGCCTGTCACAGTAATCCGGAATAGCCTAGTTTTCTGTTTTTGCATTGCATGCTTAGTGGGAGTTACGAGTTAGGTTCAATTTCCCTAGTTATGCTAGAATTATTTCCCTTTTATTGTTTCATAGTGTTTGTAAGCCTATAAAAGTAAAGGCTACCTCAGTTGTAATGGACATCTTGAAATTGAATCAGAAAAACAAACACATTTGAAGTGCATGGTTGAACCTTCATTGTAGAATGGATAGGTTTTCAATTCTTTGGTTGATTTACTAGTTGCGATTAGTTATCGACTGTTTATTACTTAAGGCGGGGTAGTCTTGGGTATAAACAACCCAGTTTGTACAAGTTCAGGTCGTTCTTGTGCATCCATATCTCTTAATTTCGGTTCTAAACACACAAACACAACTAACACAAAAGCAGCTCTTATAATCTTATTTGGTAAGTTTCTAAATTACTAAAACGCTTCCGGATTCCGCATCATTTGGTATCAGAGCTTCGGCTCTTGATTCTCACCCATCAAGCGATCATGGCAAGTGAAGAAGAGAATGCAAGGAGAGACCGTGAGATTTCTGCTCTTACGGAACAAATGAATGCTTTGAGGGAATTGATCACACAAATTCCTCAACAAATACAACAGCAACAACTACAACAAACTCGTCGTGGAGCCTACCGAATTCCTATGTTTGAGCCTAACAAGAATGACGAATTGAAGATGAATGAATTGCCCGAATTTAAAGGAGGGACTGATCCTGAAGGATACTTGGAGTGGGAACGTCAAATAGAGCGTATGTTTGAGTTCAAGAAGTATGATGATTAGAAGAGTTGCAAGTATGCTATTCTAAAATTGTCAAAGAATGCTTCCTTGTGGTATGAAAACTTGAAGGCTCAACGTGTGCGTGATGGGAAAGGCAAAATCAGTTCATGGGAGAGTTTGAAACGAAAGCTACGCAAAAGGTATGTTTCTAGAGGTTATAAACAAGATTTATATCGTAGATCTTCTGATTTGGTGCAAGGGTCTATGAATGTTGCTGATTATATTGCTGAATTTGAGAAAATTGCTTTGATGTGTGATGTTAATGAACTAGAAAAGCAAAAGATGGCACGTTTTCTTAAGGGTTTGAATCGAAACATTGCTAACACTGTTGAATTGCAATCGTTTGATTCTTTTGATGAATTGTGCACTTTATCTCTGAAAATTGAGAAGCAACAAAAGTCTTACAAGGTGTCTAGTATTCCTAGCAAGACATGGCCTAAAGGGGACTCTAGCTCTTCTAGCAAAGCTGGTGCTCAACCAAATGCAACAAATTCTAGGGTACCGATGAAGCAAACACTACTACAAAAACAACTATAGACATCAGTGGATAGACATGGGACTTTCTGAAAACTGATGTGTTTAAGAGACTTGTGGCAATTTTGCAATTTTAACCAACTAATAGACGTGGGGTGTTTTCAAAAAACTGATGTCTATTCAATAGACATGTGACTTTTTCAAAGACCGATGTCTATTCGATATACATAAACATCATATTTTTATAAAATCCCATGTCTATTCATTTTCACAATTTTTCCAGAAAATCTCGTACAAGTATTTGGTCTTAGACGATATAAAAGAAAACAATTAATAACCCATGTCTATTGTACAACCAACCCTAAAATTTACTTTGCCCCCTTCATAAATCATAACTCAGTAATAACATCTTATTTCTCTCTCTTTCTTCTCCATTTCTTATTCTTCTCTCGGTCATATATCTGCCTCCCATCTAAGATCTTTTAACTCTATAGCTCTCACATTTCAACACCACTTCCCTATTGGTAATAGGGCTGCTAAATTGAAGTAAAAACATCAATTTTTATTTGTTTACTTTTTTTGTTGCAATCAAAATACCCTTGCATGATATGGGTAGATCTCACTCTCTCTTTTCCTTTGACATGATTAAGGTATGCGTTTTTTTCTTAATTTTTTACAGTTGTATTTGTTTTATTATTTTTACCAATTTCTCATATTCTTTTCTGTTTGAAGAAATAAGAGTAAATTGCTTCAGACCAGGCACGCTTTTTCCGGCAAACTTCTCTTGAAATTAAAGGTATCCGTCTCTAGTATCATGTTTTTGAACTTTGTTATTTATGGGATTTGTAGATCTAAAGTTCTGTTGGGTTGTTCATGAAGACGAAATTAGCCTATGAAATCAAAATCTTAAATTGTTTTTTTTTTTGCAGCTCTGAATCACACCATTGTAGGTAGCACTGAGAAGATTTTGATATTGAAGGCTTGAATCAATACACTAATTGAAGACGACGATTCTGTGATGTTTTTTTTTCCTATATCCTGTCTCTTTTATAAACTACTGTTCGAGATCTAATTTTAGATCTTAGATTTTTTTAAGTAACTTAGTTTATTTGTAAAGTTGTGTAGTCTCATTTGAGCACACATAGTATGTATAGATTGCTTTTTGATCTTCATTCGTTAATATATTGTCAATTTCATTTGATTCATCCCCAATTCATATTAGCTTTGCGCAAAGTGAAAACGTACAATTTTTTTTTTTGATATTTAAGCCAAGAATAGACATGGGATTTCTAGCAAAACCGATGTGTAAAGCTCCATATAGACATGGGTTTTCTGAAAATATCCGACGTCTATTCAAGCAATAGACATCAGATTTTGAGAAAAACCCATGTCTATGATTTTAAACCACATGGGACTTAAGTCCGACGTCTATCCCACTAGAATAGATGTCACTCAACTTAACGTCGATCACAAAACCCATGTCTATACCTAAAAAAGTCCGACATCTATTTAGCCTTTTGTAGTAGTGAAACAGATTCTACTCCTCAAACTGTAAAGGAGAAGGATTTGAACAAAATTCGTTGTTTCAAATGTCAAGTAGTTGGACATTATCAAAAGGATTGTCCTAACAAGCGCATTGTTACATTAAGAGAGGCTCAAGATGTTCTTGTGGGTGCTCTTGAAGATGTATATGATGAATCTGATGGGGAGGACTGTTTTGATGAAGAAGATGGTGAAACCTTCACTTTTGATGCTCAACAAATGAGAGAACTTTAGTTGTGCGACGTTCATTACAAATCAAGAATGCTCCTACCGAATCTGCCCAACGCAAACAAATCTTTCACACTCGATGCCATGTGAAAGGTAAGCTTTGCAATGTTATTATTGATGGAGGAAGTTGTACAAATGTTGCCTCTACAGATTTGGTGAAAAAATTGAGTTTAGCCACTCAACCTCATCCAAAACCATACTCAATTTTCTAGTTGAATGATGGAAATGAAGTGAAAGTGTCCAAGCGTGCTCTTGTGAATTTTTCTATGGGTCCTTATGAAGATGAAGTCCTTTGTGATGTGGTTCCTATGGATGCATGTCACCTATTATTGGGTCGTCCTTGGGAGTCAGACCTTGATGCTACACATAAGGGTCGTTCGAATGTGTATCACTTCAAGTTCAAAGGGAAGAAAATCAAGTTGAATCCCATGTCTCCAAAAGATGTGCGTTCCATATCAAGTAAGCTGCCCAATCTCACTATTTTTGCTACTGCCCGTGATGTGGATAATGTGTTGAATGAGGGTGAAAGAGTTTATGCTTTGGTTCTTAAAGAGGGAAGAGAAAGAGGTTCTATTCTTTCTATTGATTCATGCTCTATTCCGTCTATTATGCAACCATTGATGCAGAAATTTTGTGATGTGTTTCCTAATGATTTGCCATCTGGTTTACCTCCTATTCGTGGTATTGAACACCAAATTGATTTGATTCCGGGTGCTCCATTACCAAACAAGGCTGCTTATAGGTGTAATCCCGAGCAAACAAAAGAACTCCAACGCCAAATTGAAGAATTGATGCAAAGGGGTTATGTTCGTGAAAGTATGAGTCCTTGTGCAGTTCCGGCATTACTTGTACCAAAGAAGGATGGAAGTTGGCGAATGTGCATTGATAGTAGGGCTGTCAACAACATTACTATCAAGTACCGATTTCCTATTCCAAGACTTGATGATATGTTAGATGAATTGCATGGTGCTACTGTTTTCTCCAAGGTTGATTTGAGAAGTGGTTACCACCAAATTCGAATGAGAGAAGGGGATGAATGGAAAACTGCTTTCAAGACTAATCATGGTCTTTATGAGTGGTTAGTGATGCCATTCGATCTTACAAATGCTCCAAGTACTTTCATGAGGCTGATGAATGAAGTCCTTAAACACTTTCTTGGTAAATTTGTTGTGGTTTACCTTGATGGTATCTTGATTTATAGCGAGGATGAAGATGAGCATTTGGATCATTTGCAACAAGTCTTTGAGGTGTTGAGACAACAAAAGCTGTATGGGAAACTTGAGAAGTGTGAATTCATGACTTCTAGTGTGGTTTTTCTTGGTTATGTGGTTTCCAAAGATGGTGTTTCCGTTGATCAAACGAAGGTTGAAGCTATTCAAACATGGCCTACACCTAAAACAGTAACGGATGTGAGATCTTTTCATGGCCTTGCTTCTTTTTATCGTCGTTTCATCAAGAATTTTAGCACTTTGGTAGCCCTATTACTGAATGCTTGAAGAAGGGTCAATTTAGTTGGTCAAATTCTGCTCAATGTGCTTTTGATGAAGTAAAACAGAAACTTTGTGAAGCTCCTATTCTAGCACTTCCCGATTTATCTAAACCATTTGAGGTTGAATGTGATGCAAGTGGTGTGGGTATTGGTGCTGTTTTGCTACAAGAAGGTCGTCATATTGCTTATTTTTCTGAAAAGCTCAATGGTGCAAGATGCAATTATTCAACGTATGATAAGGAGTTCTATGCAATTGTGCGAGCTCTTGATCATTGGACTCATTATTTGAGGCCAAGTCATTTCATTTTGCATTCTGATCATGAAGCTTTGAAATACATCAATGGGCGACACAAGCTAAATTCAAGACATGCCAAATGGGTCGAGTTTCTGCAATCCTTTAACTTTTCTTCAAAGTACAAGGATGGAAAGAGCAATGTGGTGGCTGATGCACTTTCTAGGCGTCACATTTTGCTTAATGAACTTCATGTGAGATTACTTGGTTTTGAAATGCTCAAGGAATACTATGCTACTGATGAGGATTTCAAAGAGATGTTTGCTTCTTGTGGAGATGGAGTTTTCAAGGATTTTTCTATCCAAGATGGGTTTCTTTTCATGGGAAATCGTCTTTGTGTGCCTAAATGTCCTACTCGTGAGCTGTTGATCCGTGAAGCACATGGTGGGGGTATTGCTGGTCATTTTGGGAGGCAAAAGACAACGATTATTCTTCATGAGCATTTCCATTGGCCTAAGATGGAAGGTGATGTGCAGAATCTGATTTCCAAGTGTGTTACATGTCAAATCTCCAAGAGTAAGTTCCAACCTGGTTCTTACACTCCCTTACCGGTTCCTAATCGTCCTTGGGAAGATGTTTCCATGGATTTCATTGTTGCTTTGCCAAGAACTCAAAGAGGGAAGGATGCTATCATGGTTGTGGTGGATCGTTTCTCCAAGATGGCTCATTTTATCCCATGTCACAAAACTGATGATACTTCTCATGTGGCTGATTTGTACTTTAGAGAGGTAGTTCGTCTACATGGTGTGCCAAAGACAATCGTTTCTCATCGTGATTCCAAATTTTTGAGTTACTTTTGGAATACTTTGTGGCATAAGGTGGGTACAAAGCTCTTGTTCAGTACTTCTCACCATCCTCAAACCGATGGGCAAACTGAAGTTACCAATCGCATATTGGGAAGTTTGCTGCGTGGTTTGGTAAGTAAGACTCAAAAGGATTGGGATTTGAAGCTAGCTCATGATGAATTTGCGTACAATCGTTCTCCAACGCATGCAACTAAGCATTCCCCATTTGAAGTTGTTTATGGTGTCAATCCTTACATTCCTAGTGATTTGATTCCATTGCCAAGTGATGAGTATGTTCACAAGGATGTTGAATCCAAGTTGAAGAGTATGCAACGTTTACATGAGCAAGTACGCAAAAGAATTGAGTAATTCAATGAAGCATACAAGGAAAGGGTTAACAAGCATCGCAAGCCCAAGGTGTTCAATGATGGTGATCTGTTTTGGGTGCATTTGCGCAAAGAAAGATTTCCAAGCAAAAGAAAGAACAAGCTTATGCCAAGAGCGGAGGGTCCTTATAGAATCAAGAAGCGAGTCAATGATAATGACTACAAAGTGGAGCTGCCTGGTGACTATGGAGTTCATGCTACATTCAATGTTGGGAACTTATCTCCATATTTGGATGATGATGGGTTAGCTAGTTTGAGGGCAAACTCTTTTGAAGAAAGGGAGGATGATGCGGGGGCAAGTAACGTCCCATCGAGTGAAACTAATGATGAACTTCTTTTGGCTAACTCGGTGAGTCCTACTTGTGATTATGTTAGTCATTTGGGTCCAAGTTATGTCACTTTACTTACTTGGACATAACTTAAAGATTGGGAGTTGCTATGGGCGTGAGACAGTTTTCTGACGGAACAGTTTTCCAATGCCATTTTGTTTCCGTCATAACTTCTTGGTTGCTGCATGCTTTAAAGTCATTCAACATCGGCGTGCAAGAATTTTTCGTGATCTTTCCAATGACACCTCTTGGAGCATCAGGAGACAAGCGTGCAAGAAGTTACAGCCCCAACAACCCACGCCTGTCACAGTAATCCGGAATAACCTAGTTTTCTGTTTTTGCATTGCATGCTTAGTGGGAGTTACGAGTTAGGTTCAATTTCCCTAGTTATGCCAGAATTATTTCCCTTTTATTGTTTCATAGTGTTTGTAAGCCTATAAAAGCAAAGGCTACCTCAGTTGTAATGGACATCTTGAAATTGAATCAGAAAAACAAACACATTTGAAGTTCATGGTTGAACCTTCTTTGTAGAATTGATAGGTTTTCAATTCTTTGGTTGATTTACGAATTGCGATTAGTTATCGACTGTTTATTACTTAAGGCGGGGTAGTCTTGGGTATAAACAACCCAGTTTGTACAAGTTCAGGTCGTTCTTGTGCATCCATATCTCTTAATTTCGGTTCTAAACACACAAACACAACTAACACAAAAACAGCTCTTATAATCTTATTTGTGAAGTTTCTAAATTACTAAAACGCTTCCGGATTCTGCATCAGTGTTTGTTTGGAAGGCATGTTATTTGGATTAGTGCTTTCATTACTTTAAAAGATTGAGAAAATGATTATATTTCAGATTTTATAATCATTTGTTTTGTTGAGCAATTTCAAAGATTAAAGTTTCAATGTCTTATATAATTGAGTATACTTCCCATCAATGTTTTCTAGATAAGAGACTTCTTACTCAACCCTTTTGGTTGACGTTTTCTACTTTTTAGTCTTGCAGGTTTGAGTCAGGAGTACAGCTGAAGAGTCCAGAGTAGTTTTTATTCGCTTCCGCAATTGTATTTTATTTTATAAGAGATTTTTTGTACAGCTGTATCTCCGGCTTTGTATATTAACTTGTAATATCTCTAAATTTTGGCACAGTTTGTGTTATAAAAAGAGTTTTAAATTAGCCGAAATTTGGGGGTGTTACAAATTGGTATCAGAGCAGTGTCGGTCTTGGTTAGACATTGGCATCCTCATATGCCAGTGTCGACTTTGCTCGAGTCTTATGTGACTAAGTGAGTTGTCTGATGTGTTTTATTGACTTTAGATGATTTTGAGTCATTTTGAGCTATAATAGTAGAGTTTTTGAAAAATGTTTCGTTTTACAGAATTCAATTCTCGAGGATGAGATTTCTTTTAAGGGTTGGTAGTTGATTTCCCTCCGGGTTTCCAATAGCAAGAAAGACGATCACCGTTTATGGGTTTGGTTTCCTTGTTGTGTTTTTGTTCTAATTTTGGGTGTTTGATAAGCTCACTCAATTACCTTACCCTAGAGCAGAACTTGAGGTGATTTTCTTTGGAGATGTTTATACAAATAGTGAGTTTGCTTTTCTTTGTTAATAAGTGGAATGTTCAACAAGAGGTCAGTGGTAATTAATGTATAATTTAGAGTTGTTTTGGTATATTTGGGAAACGAAATCAATATAAGTGAAAAGGTTGAAGACGAATGAAACTATGATATTCGTATAGTCTTGATGTCGAGAATGGTACTATGGATAGGAGAAACTACTAATTAATTATGGCCATAAGGAGAATTGTATGTTTAACTTTCAAGAGTTTAATTAGTAGTATTGATTTGTAGTGTTCTTTGAACCATGTTAAAAGGATATTTAAAAGTTTGAGAAGCGAGAAGATTGTCATTGGTGTGGTTCAATTGAAGAATGACATTGTTCTTGATAATTAAAATAAACTAAAGGTATGAAGGTGATTAGATCTGTTGATTTGTTATGAGGCATACAAGAGACTAACAAAAACAAAAGGTTGTGAGATTTAACTTTTTGTGATGTGTAGCCGGTTTTATTACTTGAACGGGTTTCGATGAGAATGAGTGTGGTTTTAATGAGTCAGAATTTAAGGATGCATTTCGAATAACAATGAGAGTTGTATGACTTACGATATTGAAGTAACGAAGTTAGAGGGTTATATGAGATTCTTTAAGCTTTGTTATTTTGCCTAAAGTAGTTAGGGAAGATGGTCGTTACCTTGTTTATGGATGACTTTTGAACCGTTTATTTGCGTGTCAAGGTTTTGATAAGGTTGATAGGAAAGTTGGAAATGTCGTTTATCGCGTCAAAGTATGTGGGTAGAGATTATGAATGATTCTGACAGAGAAATATGATGAATTTCACTGTGGTTTTATTCACTTGGAATGGGTTTGAACCAAAAACGATAGTGTTGACGGGTTATCTTTGTAATTTGACTAACTTGTTTGTTAAAGTCTTTCAGATGCTAAAGAGCAGGAATTTAGCTAACGATTTTATCTTGTATATTACCATTGTATCGTTTTGGGGTTTTTGTATGAAGTTATGAGTTATGGATGTAATACGTTCGAGATTGTTGGCATTGAGTTATCTTTTTGAGATGGTTGAAAATGTATTACCCGTGGAGGTAAAGGGGTTGCCTTAGAAGTATTGTTGGGGTTGTATGATTCTTTTCTCGCAGGTTTACAACGTTCTAAAATTTTTGGTATAACCTATTTACAAAGGAAACTCTGTCAAATTTTCTGCAGAATTTAAGTGCAATTATTTTTAGTTATTTGAAAAGCCTACAAGTTGCGATATGGTAGTATGTCTTTAAGTGAATGATTCTAGTGAAATTACTGTCACAAGTTTTCTTGATATATGAAAATATCATAATCGTTTTTATCATTTTGTATTATAAAGTGAATAGATATGTTCAAGTCTCAGCTCAGCAAGTTAGAAAGTAAATCGATTGATGCATAAGTCAGTGAGTATTATTGCAAATAGAAGCATATGAGTTGATTTAGTCGTTGGACAAGCTTGTCCCTTTACTCATCATGCATATTAGTATATGTTAGTACAAAGTCACTTATTGCATTTAGAATTTTATTAAGAAAGGTAATCAAGTGCATAGAGTAGCATGTTTCTCTTAATTTTTCTGCTACTTTTAGGCCGGTGATATAGATGTTAACGGCCATGAACGACAAATCCCTGATTAATGAAGAGAACCCCGAACCCTAGTTAGTTCCTTGAGATCATTGTCGAGTAATAATATGAATGCCATAGTGACTATGCTTAGGCTCTAAAGCAAGAGATCCCTAGTTTTATTGATGTGTAGAGTGGACCTTGAAAGCTTGATTTTTTTTAGAAAGTATGATTGGAGACTAGGGTTAAAAGAGGAGAAATTTAGGGGGTAATCATGTGACTTGAAGTCAAATCTTTGAAAAGTGCTCAAAGAGATTATGCGGATAGAAGTGATGGCAACGCAATTGATTGATTCTATATTTGTCTGAGGTGTAACAATAATCATTTAGGGTGAGACAGGAAAGGGAATAAAGTTACATGAGTGTTGCGATTAATGGAGGTTGCTTTTAATGATAAACAATATAAAATAAATGTGGTTGCTCACACTCAGATATTCTTGGGTCTAAGCGGTTAGCGTAGATGCTTTGTGGAAGATTACTCTAGGATAGAAAGGCCGATGTTATATTTGGTGAGATTAGAGAACTTCAATTAGATGATAAACTATTGGATGAAAAACAAATGATGAGGTTTGAATAGAAAGATAAGGTTTAAATGTGTTTGTAAATTGAAGTTGAGACAACGATCTAAATGGTTGGTTGTTTGACAATCTTGATTTTAGAAAGAAACCGCTAGAGAAGGACGTTTGGAGGCCTAACATGAAGAAGGACTAAATTAAATTTGGGGTTAGGCGAAAATTGAGACCTCTATTGTGGGAGTGTAGGAGTTTTTATATTGGGAAGTTATGACAGAAGTCTCATTCTAGGACCACCCCGCACATTGGAAACGACTGAGCAATTGAAGGTTATCTAATATATATTATAAAAGCCGAGTACAGCCCTTCATTGATGGACACTTTATCATTACAAGGGTTAATTAAAGTTTTCAGATTTCCTTATAATACAAAATTTGTTGGGATTAATTTATTTTACAAAATTATTATTGCAAAATAAAATTTTAATTAAACTTTTCATATTTTATAAATCAATTGAATTGTGATTCAAATGAATTGACCAACATCATTCCCAAAAGCTGAATGCTATATCCTAAAAGTCTAATTACAATTAACCAAATAATGTCATAAAACCTTACACACCCCCTACCCCCAACTACCCAGTATAATTGGGAACAACTTAGGGGCCGTTTGGTTGAAGGGCATCAAGAAAGGGAAAGGGAATTAATAACTCTGATTCCCTTTCTGGGTGTTTGGTTTGCAAAATATGTCATTCCCTTTCCCCCTTTTTGCCTTAATTGATTACCCCATATCCCTCTAACCTGATTCCCTACCCCCCCAAGGGTTTTGGTGATTCCCCAACTTGGGTAGTCAACCTTCACCCTTGACCAAGACCCCAACGCCTGCAACAACCATTATGTCACCACCGGCACCACCACTACTTGTCACCGACACCAACTGCCTCATCACCTCCGGTCACTAACACCACCTTCGTCACTCGCTCAAACCAGTCACCAATTTAGCTCGGAACTCCGCCACCAATATCGCCTCAAAACACCACAAATAAGTCCGAACCACCCAGAAAAATACAACCAACAACATACAAATCAATATCAACAACCACCACGACCACCACCACCGTAATCCGTGAAAGATAAGAAAAGAGGCGACATACCTTAAATGCATCCAGAACGTTGCTTAGTGCCCAGTTTCAACTCTTTGGTGGTCGACTTTGACCACCAAAACTCCAGATCTACGAGTTTGGTGGTTAAATCCGACTACCAAGTAGTTGAAACGTATGCTAGTTGAAGGAGATGAGATTGTCGGAGAGCAAAAACAGTGCGTGAATAAGGAGATGAGATGGGTGTGTGGAAGGAAGCCATGGAAGGTGGTGAGGAAGAGAGAGAATATGAGGTAGGGAGGAGGGAGGAGGGAGGGGCAGAAGTAGTGTGTCACTGAAGATGATGGGTTTTCATTCCTGAGTCTTACCAAACACATTAGGTAATTGATGGGGTTTTCATTCCTTTCCCCTCTTTTCTCTTTCCCGATTCCTTTCCCTTTCCCTAGTACCAACCAAACACCCCCTTACTCCTTTTCACTTCCCAAACTCATTTCACGTCAAACACAGTAAAACAAAAAAAAAAAAGAAAAAAAAAAGAAGAGAGAGATAGAGGAAGGAGAGACCATCGGCCTCCCCTTCCACCACAACTCCGGCCACTCTCCGGCGAGCCCTCACCATCGCCGACACCACCTCACTTCCCTCAACACCCCCGTCCCCAGCCGCGCCGCCGTAGCGCCGTTCCCGGCCGCGTTTTCGCCCCCGAAGACACTCTGTTTCGCCCCTGTTTTTCGGCCGTTTTCTGCTCGTTATTCGGCGATACTCCGGCCATAAACTTCACTGCAATATCCTACTTCATTCCCTTGTCACCTAGTCTCAATTTGGCACACTTTCTTTCACTCAATCTCAAGTTTGATTTTCAATTATAAAGTGAATTTTAATTCGAATTTCTGGAAAATTGTCATGTTTTAATGCAATTAAATGTTATATAATCGTTGTTTTATATTGAAAAATCATGTTTTATGATTTATATGAGTTGGGTAAGTCGTTTGGGGATTATTTGAAGGATTTATTATGCTTTTAAATGGAGTTTTGTATGAAAAATCCCTAAATTCGAAAATGGAAAAATGGTTATGTTTTTAATGAATTTCTTAGTGGTATAGGTTGTATGATGATTATAAAGTTGTTGTTTGATATGAATATTAGTTGGGTATTGCATTTGGGGTTTGATTGAGTGATTTTGTGAAAAATTGAGCGATGAATTAGTGTGTTGTGTTTATGGAGGATATAGTAGTGTTGGTTATTCTTCTTGTGGTTTTTGTTTATGATTTTGGGTGATGGTTGGCTTGATCTAGTTCTTAGACAGATTTGTTATTGCATTGTTAAGGTTTAAAGTTGGTTGATAAGGCATATATGGTGGGTTTTAAATTAGGTTGTGTGTATGTGAATTGTTGGCTGATGATTAGAAGTACTAAAAGGTTAATTAAAGGTGGAATTTAAGGAGTAGTAAGGTCTGGTCATGCTATAAAATTGGTGAATGTGAGGTGGTTAAGGTGAGATTATAGTGTATATATGTTTCTATTAGTGTATAGTGGAAGTTGGGTGAATTTGGTATCGTTTAAAGGTCGTTTGGTTATGTTTTGTGTCATATGTATAGGTTATTAATCAATTAGTATTATGCATACTTAAATGAAAAGTATGGGAGTTAAAGGGTTTTTAAAGGATATATAGTTGAGATGTATGAATGCTTGTTGGTTAGATTGCGAGGTTGTAGCGCTCTCCCGATGTATGTGTTTGGTCTTCTGGTTACGGTGCTTAGTAGATGTCATGCATATCATAAGCATAATCACTTTAGGAGCCTATCTAATTAGAATGCATATAATATATTCATGTAGAGTCCGAGTTCATAGAGGAGCAATTTTAAGACTTGCTGAGCTATCGTGAGACTATTTTGCTGATCAAGGTAAGAAGATTTCTTATCTCCTTGAAAAGTGTTTATTTACAATGTGTTAATGAAAAGTGATTTATGATTGTTTCGCAATGAAAGTGTTTTAAAGAATGTTTGCTAAGAAAAGAACTTTAGAGCCAAAGGTTTATCGATGAATTTAATTATACCTTGTGTTTGTATCTTTGGCAAGCTATTTGAGAAATGATTGAGATGGTTATATAAGAGTTTTATTTTATATTTGGCGTTAAATCTGTTGAGGGAGTTAACAGGAGTACAGGGTGACCATAATGGTCTATTTGATCATTTGTGCACATTGTATATATAGATGGGGTGGATTGATCCTCCACCCTGAACCTTTATCTCCTCCCCTTGGGAATAGGTTCTGAGGGGGATGCATGCATTCAGGAATACTGGTTTAAGGAGACGACCCTGTACTGAAGGAAAAGAGTTTGAACAATAAGTAAAGAAGTGTACAATTTCTAATTTGGAATGTTTAATTTGCTTTCTTTTCTTGTGTTTGTTTGGAAGGCATGTTATTTGTTTTTTTTTTTGTTACAAAGGAGCAGCTAATGCTGCGGGGGAAGACATGTTATTTGTATTAGTGCTCTTATTACTTTAAAAGATTGAGAAAATGTTTATATTTCAGATTTTACAATCATTTGTTTTGTTGAGCAATTTCAAAGATTAAAGTTTCAATGTCTTATATAATTGAGTATACTTCCCATCAATGTTTTCTAGATAAGAGACTTCTTACTCAACCCTTTTGGTTGACGTTTTCTACTTTTTAGTCTTGCAGGTTTGAGTCAGGAGTACAGCTGAAGAGTCCAAAGTAGTTTTTATTCGCTTCCGCAATTGTATTTTATTTTATAAGAGATTTTTTGTACAGCTGTATCTCCGGCTTTTGTATATTAACTTGTAATATCTCTAAATTTTGGCACAGTTTGTGTTATAAAAAGAGTTTTAAATTAGCCGAAATTTGGGGGTGTTACACTACAGGTTAAACAACCTTAGTATACAGATACGAGAAACCTACAGGTTGGTCAAATGACGTGTTAAAATAAAACAGGATCTGATCTGTAAAAGATATTCTCTTTCTTGTCCCGATTTAAACGCACAACAACTCTACGGCAAATAAGAAAAAAAAAACGAATAAAAAAAATTCAATGTACGGGTAGCTAGTGGAAAGAATTAGAAAAAAGTAGAATACCGAATATGAGGATTAACAAAAAAAAGTAGGAGCGAGAAAATAGGACGTGATAAAGATTAACAAAAAGTAAGAGTGATATCCTAAAATATAAATAGTCGTCGACATAACATTCGAGACAATGGCATTGATGGATACAAATCTCTTCTCACGCACATAATCTCCTGGAAAATGGAAAATAATGAAGCAATATCAACTTCACAACTCACTATTGAAATACCACCAGTTGAAGTACAATAAAAAATAGCAGGGGTTTAGACAGTGGACAAAAGATCGTCAAGACAAAGCTAGGATCTTCAAGTTCAAAGGTCGATGAATTAAGAAAGTTCTCGGAATGGATACTCAAGGTGAGGATGGAAAGGCGAGGTGGCACAGCCTAATGACGGTGAGGAGACCCTAGAGATTTCAGATGACACGGGTTCATAAGCCTAATGTTAGACTATCTATTTTGTGATTTTCATACCTTTACCAATCTAATAACCTTATTTTGCCCCTATGAATCCAATTAGTTTTTTCTTAAATAAAAAATAACTCACCTAAAAAAAATGTAACATATCTCTAGAATGAGGGAGTGTATACATAGCACTATCAAAACTACTTCACATAAACATTTAATAATCCTGTGCATGGCACGGGTTCATAAGCTAGTATATGTTTAATTTACTACTCCCTCCGTTTTTTTATATAAGTTGTTTTAGCTATTTTCACAATTTTTTTTTATTTGTCATTCTCACCTCCCCATGACCTCACTCATGTGATTCCCAATTTTTTTTAATAAAGTTTTATACTCTCAAGGTTTTCTCATTAATTTATCATCCAAATATCATGAATCCAGTATATAAACATTGTTACTTGATTATTTTCAAGGCAATTAGTAATCATTTCTTAATTGTTGTGCCATTTGCTAAAATGACTTATATAAAAAAACGGAGGGAGTACACAAGAATATATTTCTACTACTTGACATCTTTAATTTACTACACTTGATTATGTTATAAACAATTTTTCTATTGTCTCCATATAGACTCTTCCATCTGTACATGCGTGCATGGATGACATTATATTATTACAATAAGTGAGGCCAATCGTCCGCCACTCAGGTACGTTAAATGATATAAATTTTATTTTCGACAAATGTTAGAGGTCTATAATAAAAGGAGATTACGAAATATTCATATGTCATTGCAAGGAAATGTCTTAGATATCGTTAATTCATTATCACAAGTCCAATATTCCCAAACAATATAGTTCGGTAGTTCCACACCACTTACAACATAGAAACAATTCGTAATATCCTAACATTGTCTAATAATGTATGTAATATGGAGTATAAGGTGAATCAAGTTCATTAGATCCATTTGTAATAACATTATTTAGATGCATGTATCTCCAAAAGTCCAAAGAGTCCAAACGTCGATCGATCGCTCAACCTTAGCTTGTCAAGCAATTAAGTTTTCACTTGTCGTCTTCGATTAGCTCGTCTCCGAAGACTAGGGCGAATTCCACCCCACAAATTTAGGACTGCAACACTACTTATTAGCTTGGTGCATGGAGTAGTATAATAATGTTTCATGCATGTGAAGCCGTAAATCAAGCATTCAAGCTAAATATTCAGCGGATTTATGTCAACCTTCAAGGTCATCTTCAATGAGATCTTAAAAAGATTTCAAGACATTTTATTTGAGCGAAACTTCCATTAGAGAGAATCTAAAATTGCCGCATTTGGGGTTGCGGTTAGAGGTCTAATGTTAGACAAACATGTGATTTGTCTCATGTTTATGATGTACGAGACTGAAATAGTAAAATAAAATTAGACGGAAAAATATAATGTTAATAAATTGAATAAATTAATTTTATTAGTAGGAAAACTATTTTACTGTAGTATATAAATTTAATGCATGACAACATTAGACAACATTAATTGTCTACATATTAGACCTTTAATATTTAACGTATCATTATAGAGTTCGAGTTTTATGAGCGATGATGTTTTTCCTTAATGTTGTGAGGATATAGAAATATGAAAGAGATGATGTTGGTAATGCAAAAGCTTTTGGTTTTGAGAAACATACTCGTGAATAGTAACTTTGTCAAGAAACAACATATAAACAAAAACACTTCAAAATTTTCTCTCTTTTGGGGGGAATGCACTTCACAAGTCAGCTTTGTCAAGAAATAAACTTTTTTAGGATCAAGTATTCCGTATGTCCTACTAGTTTGTCGATCTCGAGTTCAAGTCCTTAATTATATCTCCAACCCCGCATTTGTACCAAAAGAAATATAATTAAACTTTTAATTGTTGGGTTTAATATACTATAATTAATTATTTTTTCTCTTTTAGTGTTTGGTATGACTATATATATGAAGACTAGACTTTATTGGCCGGCCGGGTGACCCTTGCGCATGTCAACGCCACCATATGGCTCGGCTTGTGGTACTTCAAGCAGTGTGCCAGTGTGATGAGGCTATAAATGTTCTCTTTTCTCGTGGTTGAGTACATATTCGAAAGGAGTTGCAGTGTTGCTTTGACGAACAACGCAACATCTAATATTCCAACCAATACTTATATAGGAGTACAATAGCTAGCTCGGACGAATTTATTTCTCATGCAATAGTGATCTCTATGATCGACTCTATCAGGACATACCGAGTTTCTATATATTCAAGTATTTTCGTATGTTCTTCCTTAGTATTCCTTATTATCTAAGAGATAGAAATTGGAGTACGTAGCTCGTAGCATGTGTAATAATATAAGAGCGTGTTATACTGTTATATAATGGTAATTTGGCATGATCAGGTAAGCTACGATCAGCGAAAATATAGTACATGCATGAAAAGGTATTAACAATTTGATCTCATAGGACCTGGTCAACGGGAAACCAACATGTGCACCCTGCCCCCCTAAGCAGGGGCGAACCCAGAATTTCGGATTCGGGGTTGCGAATTTAGTAGCCCGGGTCAGTTGAAGCAAAAATAAAAGTTTCACAACAATAACTATACGTTTCACCATACATGCTGCTGGACTATTTTATACAAAAACTTCTTATAAGTTCTCATGTTCGATGTGGTATTATATTAGTCATGAAAGGCTTACTGTACTTATATCTATTACCCCAAGCAAATCCATCTCCCTCACCGATGTGGGACAACTAGCTCCCTATATTCTCTAATCTCTACACTTCCCACATCCAATATCAAACCTCTTCGCATGTACATATACTAATTTTTTTCTTTTTGAAACGGCATATACTAATTATTATTAGCATTGTTTAATTAACCAACTTTGTCCCTCATCATCATTATCATTATTTAAAATGAATCAAAGTGATAACTTGGGCCATGAAATTAATAGAATTCCAAAGGAGCTCGTTGGCAATCCATTAGGATACCTCAACTATGATTATCCCCCCTAATATGAAGGGTGTGGTGTGATAAAGTTTGGGGGTTCATCAAACGTACTCTGAAATTTTATAGTGGAAAATAGATTGACTCAAGTTCCATAAGCGATGTGGGACAAACGTGACTACTTCAGGTTTCAAGAACATAAAAAAAAAAAAAAGAGTTTCTCTACATGAAATGAAAGTGATTTGTGTCCCACATCGGTTTGGGAAAGAAGGAGCAAGTACCTACACTCCTATTTAGAGAGCTAGGCGTTTCTAAGTATTGGGCTTCTATATGTTTGGGCTTAGTCAACCTAGGGACCAATATAATTGAGTATTGAAATAACTAAAAAAAAAATCTTGAGTTTTTTCCATTTACCCAGGGGTTGCATTGGCAACACCATGCAACCAACTGGGTTCGCCACTGCCCCTAAGGTTGAGATACGTAAAATAAATAAGTAGTGTCCTAATTTTAATGCGATTTGGATATGTTTTTGGCATTTTCTGGGATCCTTCCAACTGAACCAACAGAATCTCAAACCATCGTCGTATTTTCGAATTATTTTCAAATTATTAAGTGCTCTCTCCAATAATCAAACAAATAAAAATGTATGTAGTATTCGACCTCTCTTTCTTATCTCTCTATTTGAATGTATGTATACATGGATGTATGTATATATGTCGATCTTACATTTTGCAATGCTTATTTGACTTCAAACTCTCTCTTCAAGTCTATTTCATCGTCTAGTAGTGGTGAGTGGCTGAGTGCGTGGTATATGGTACTCCCTCCATTTCAAAATATATGACGTTTTCGAGTTACGAGACACTTCTTTGACCTTCGATATCTCTCAAAATATAAGGGTAAAAATTATGAAATTATGATCATGTGAAAGTATATTTCATAACGAATCCAATGGTATACTTTTTATAATTTTTGACAAGATATTTTTTCATGAAATTGAAAGTCAAAACTTTTCTCGTAACTTGAAAACGTCATATATATGCAAAATTTACACATCAGATTTAATGATTCAATTAATAAGTTTGTAGTTAGTTTCTCTTAATTTAGTCTTAATGTTGTTATCTAAAAAAAAAAAAAGAAGTTAGCAATTTTTGCAGTATTGGGATTGTAATTTATATAAAAAAAGGAGGAGTACACGCACGGAAGTAAAATTAATTAATTCGCAATGAAAACTTTGGTTAGTGTATTCCACTCAAAAAATAAATTTGGTTAGTGTAGTAAAATAATTAATGTTTACTAGGAAGTATCTCGTGCTTCGCACGATGGGGTTTATATATTTAGGTCGAAAAACTTATATATAAATTAGATTGACATACGCGTTTTTTATGACATTAGTGTGCAAATTATATGAGTTTCCTTCAAAATATAGTGTGATTTTAATTTATAATATCAGATTAGCCTAGTGTTCATGGACTTGTAACTTGAATAATTAGGTTTGCATAAACCTTAGGAATTGGGAGAAGAATGACATTTAGGATCACATTGATTTTCATCTCTCAATTTACCATGTTTCTCACATTTGGATACGTAATTATCAAAAAGTACAATGAATTTATGCACTTATGTACATGGCACTTCAAAATTCATGAACAAACGGAATGTATATGACACTTGAACATTGATGTATCATGTATGGAGTGTGAGTCCCCATTCATTTGATCTTTTTTTTTTTTTTTTTTTTTTAAACTACATGCATGTTTACAATTTAATTTAGCTTTGAATTCATGCACATTCTACATGATTATGTGTAGTGTGTGAATGACTCAGCTTACATTAGTTGAACCTTTGTTTACTTGTTCTCTAAGCTAAGTTATCAATCCACACTTACCCAACCCAATTTTATATAGAGATATAGGATAGTAGACAATTTCAAGTGTTTAAAATAATATAGATCACTAACATTTGGCATTATGCGATTAAGAGACTTGAACAATTGTTATTAGGTAAGCGGAAATAGAGGTACTTAACCCTTCTATTGTGAGTATCATCGTCCTTGTTAAAAAAGACAATTTCACCAAGTTCAAATATTTGCAATTTCTTTGGACGTGCAAAAGCAAACAAGTCAGCCACGCACAATGTTTTAACAGATTCTTTTCTCTTTTCAATATTCTCCGATCCCCACATAATTTTTTTTTTCAATATACTCCGATTCCCACATAATTTACCAACTAAGTAATCAATTTGACTCGCCCGTTATGAAGAAGCTTAACAACCTCCATTAATGGTGGACAGAAGCTTCATGAAGAAGATTAACGGTTATTTGTTGGAGAGAAGAAGGTAAATAAAAGATGAATTTTATTCAATCCAACTCAATAATAATTACAACAGTATGAGGGTATATATACACATGGTGGTGATGGTTAGCTATGAACAGAGGCGGTTACATGTTGTTACAAGTGGTTAGAAAGTTAGTTACAACTCTAACTAACTCAGTGTGACTGGAGGTTGACTGGTCAATGTCAATATCCCCTCCTCAAGCTAAGGCGCAGAGTCATGGAGGTTTCTGGATCAATATCCCCTCCTTAGGCTGGATGGTAGGGAAGTTTATGAGACCCAGCCTATCTGACAGAAACCTGTGTTGAACAGCTCCCAGAGGTTTGGTCATAAGATCAGCTAATTGCAGGCTAGACTTCACATATGCTGTCTTAAGAAACCCTTCCTGAATCCTTTCTCTGATGTAATGACAGTCGATGTCAAGATGCTTAGTCCTCTCGTGGAATACCGGGTTCTGTGCAATATGATCTGCAGCCTTGTTGTCACAGTGAAGAGTGATAGGCAATGCAACAGAAACCTGTAGATCCTTTAATAACCTTTCAACCCAGACCACTTCACTTGCAGTATATGACATGCATCTGTATTCTGATTCACCAGAGCTTTTGCTTACAGTCTTTTGCTTCTTTGTTTTCCAGGATATCAGAGAAGATCCTAGGAACACACAGAAGCCACTGAGTGATTTGCAGCTGAATGCACAACTTCCCCAATCTGCATCACTGTAAGCTTGCAGACTCAGATCAGAGTTTGATGAGTAGAACAGGCCAACATTGGCTGTGCATTTCAGATACTTTGCAACATGAATGACAGCCTGAAGATGAGGAAGTCTTGGTTGACTTAGGAACTGACTTAGATGTTGTACACAATATGATATGTCAGGTCTTGTTAGATTGAGATACAAAAGTCTCCCAATCAATCTTCTGTACTGCTCTGGTTGATCCAACAGCTCCCCATCATCAATAGACAGTTTTAATCCTCTTTGCATAGGAAACAAAGTGTCTGTGCAATTTTCCAATTGTAAATCTTTGACAATATCAATGATGTACTTTCTCTGATTTAACATAATGCCAGTGTCATTCCTTGCAACTTCCAAACCCAAGAAGTATCTCATCATACCCAGGTCTTTAATGGTAAAAGTGGCATCCAAGCCTTGCTTGACTTGTTGTATTTCAGCATCAGCATCTCCAGTGAGAAGCACATCATCCACATATACCAATGCTACTATAAAGGTATCAGGAATATTACCTGATTTAGTAAACAGAGAATAGTCCTGCTTAGACTGAGTAAAACCAAGACTCAACAAGTATTTGGTCAGCTCAATATTCCATTGTCGAGAAGCTTGTTTTAACCCATACAAAGACCTTCTCAGTCTGCAGACTTGGCCTTTTTCAGCTTTATCATAACCCTCAGGTGGCTTCATGTAAACTTCTTCCTCCAAAAAGCCATGTAAGAAGGCATTGTTTATATCAAGCTGATGCAAGGGCCAATTTTTGGCTGCTGCTACTGCCATAAGGGTTCTCACTGTTGCTAGTTTAGCAACTGGTGAGAATGTGTGCTTGTAGTCTTTGTCTTTCACTTGGTTGAAACCTTTAGCCACAAGTCTGGCTTTGAACCTTTCCACACTACCATCAGGCTTATGTTTTATCTTGTAAACCCATTTTGACCCAATGGCTTTATGCCCAGCAGGCAAGTGAGTCAGTTCCCATGTATGATTCTTCTCAAGTGCATCTAGCTCTTGCTGCATAGCTTTAATCCATCTGTCGTCTCTTTGAGCTTGGAGAAAACTGTGAGGTTCATGTTCAATGAAGACATGATTCAAAGTAGCTATGTAGCCAGGATCAAAATCACGTAAATCATTTAACACCTCAGCCTGAAATAAACAGGTAGCAGAATTTGATGCTGCTGGAAGTGCACTGGGCAGATGAATGTTGCAATTAAAGTCCTTAAGCTTTGATGACAGCATTCTGGTTCTCGTTGATTTCCTGATTGGAGCAACAGGTATGGGATGAGCAGCTGCTGGTGTGGGCTGCATTGGTGAACTAGAGCCAATGGTTGTAGGAGCAGAGCTTGTAGAGCTGTCACTATGGTGTGAATTAACTGATGCTGCAGGTGATGCTGCAGGACTGTCAGCATTGGTGGTGCTGTAAACATTGTTTTCTGGTGCTGAGACTGCTTCAGAAATTGAATCTTGATGATGAAGTCCATCATTTCCATAGTTGGTAGAGTCATGTTCTGAGCCAATGAGAACAACCTGATTTCTCTTGACTTGTGATTTCTGAACTGGAACTTGTGTCTGATAAGGGAAAATTTTCTCCTTGAAAAGCACATCTCTGCTGGTGAAAGTTATATGATTATCCAAATCATATAGTTTATATCCCTTCTGTCCAAAAGGGTACCCTATGAAGACACATTTCCTTGCCTTTTTCCCAAATTTATCCTTCTGTGTAACAGGTACAGTGGCATAACATAACCAGCCAAATGCTCTAAGTTCACCATATGATGGTGCTTCTCCAAAAAGGACTTGAAATGGTGTTTTCCAACCCAATACTGGTGTAGGCATCTTGTTAATTAGATAAGTAGCAGTCATCAAACAATCTCCCCAGAATTTCTTTGGTAAATTTGCATGCAATCTGAGTGATCTTGCAGTCTCCAACAAATGCCTATGTTTTCTTTCAACCCTGGCATTTTGTTGAGGTCTACCAACAATACTCCTGTGGTGAATAATTCCTTTTTCCCTGAGCATGGATCCACACACTTTCTGGAAAAATTCTGTCCCATTGTCACTTCTGACAACTTTCACTGTCTTCCCAAATTGAGTTGAGACATAAGCTAAGAAATCTCTGACCAAAACAGGCACTTGGGTTTTGTTTTGAATCAGGTAGGTCCAAGTGCTTCTTGAATGATCATCAACCACAGTTAAAAACCCTCTAGCTCCAGACATAGTAGGGGTTTTATAAGGCCCCCAGACATCAACATGCAATAAATCAAAGCATTGTTTAGCATATGATTGACTTTTGGGAAAGGGAAGCATGTGATGTTTGGCTAAAACACATGTTTCACAGAAAAAATCTTTTATTCCATTGCAAGATATTTCAGGTACATGTTTCAGTTTGTCAACAGAGGCGTGACCAAGTCTAACATGTAAAAGTCCTAAATCAGTGTTTACAGGCTTACATTCTCTAATCTTACTAGCATTACAATTGCTGTTTTTACTAGCTAGATCAGAAGAGTAGCCATCAACTTTATTCTTGACAACAGTTTGCTGCAGTCCAGGCTTGATCCAGTAGAGATCTCCCTTTCTTTTAGCCACAGCCAGGACTTTCTTACTTGAATGGTCCTGGAATTCACAGTGGTGAGAGTAGAACATGACAATGGTGTCAGTGTTTTCCACAACTCTCCCAACAGACATTAAATTTTGCTTAAAATCAGGCACTACTAGCACATTATGCAGAGTAATATCAGGAGTCAATTGCATGTCACCAGTCTTATGCACATATTTGATAGAGCCATCAGGTAATCCTACCAGAATAGGTCTAGACAGATTTGTAACATTGTTAAGCAATTCAGCATGTGAGGTCATATGATCAGAAGCTCCAGTATCAACTATCCAATCAAGAGTAACAGCATGTGCAGCAATGGAAAGAGCCTGTGGTAAAAACATTTTACCTGCAAAATTGCCAGAACTCATTGCAGAAGTAGCTGCAGAATTAGCTTGGGCATTCCCTGACTTCTCAGACAGGGTTCTAAGCATCTGTTGCATCATGGTATTCATCATGCTCTGCATCATCTCCGAATCCAGAGTGACAGCATTATTCCCTGATCCATTGTTCCCTGAAGTCTGCTGGTTTCCATGACCATAACCCTTGCCATTCCCATACTGCTGACTGTCATCTTCAAGTGGTGAAATTTCCTGATATTCATCATCATCAGCAAAAGAAAGAACATCTGCATTGTTTGCAGGCCTTCTGTAGACATTACTTCCAGACTGATAAGCTGATTTTCCCTTACTCCTGTTATCAACATTCTTGAGTTTGCGACAGAATCTGCTGATATGCCCTTTGATATGACAGTGTGAGCATTCTTGCAGCCTGTAACACTCTTCTCTAGTATGTCCAAGCTTATGACAGTGAGAACATTCCATGTTCCTGTCATCAGCATCAGTCTTCTGTCTTTTCCACTGATTATCCTTCATGTTTCTCTTCTGAAAATTACCAGAACTTGAGGCATATGCATTAGCTTCAGACAGCATATCCACTGTCTCAGAAACCTGCTTCTGTTTCTCCACTTTCTGAAGCAGATGTAATGCATTGTTCATCTTGGGTACAGGATGCATAGTAAGCAGATTATCCTTGACATTTTCATAAGAGCTGTTCAATCCCATCAGAAAGTGTATCAGCTTCTTCTGATTTTTCCTGTCAAGTGTTCTCTGCAGAAGTTGACAGGTGCACATGTCCATGGCACCACAAGAACAGACTGGAATAGGATCAATGGCATCCATTTCTTCCCAATTACGCTTCACTATTCCATAGTAATCCACCAGAGAAGCATTACCTTGAGTGATGTTGCCTGAATCCTTGTTCAATTGATACAATTCAATCGAATTCTTCTGACCATATCTTTCTGCAAGCTCGGTCCAAAGCTCATAAGCAGAAGTGTGATATGAAGTATATTCTCTTATCTCCTTCTCCATGGAATTTTGAAGCCATTTCAAGACTGTCAAATCACAGCGCAACCACTGATGGTACTTCCTGTCAGTTTTTGCAGGTTTTTCACAGGTCCGATCCAGGAATCCTGCTTTGTTCTTAGCAGTAAGAGCAAGAAGTGCACCGCGTTTCCAGCTTTGGTAATTCGATCCATTGAAAGTACAGCCAATCAAATCAAGGTTTGGTTGATCAGCGGATCCAAGATACAAAGGATCATCATAAACCTCATAAGATCTTGTTGAGAAAACACCGGAATCGTTGTTTGCAGAATTCACCATTGCAGGAATTTGTCGAAGATGTCAAATTCGATGAAATTAGCGAAGAATGCGAAAGTTTGCGAAGAATTTGCGAGTGGAAAATAGGTAAAAAAGCTCGAAATTTTGTGAAAATTTTGGAGAATTTGTATGCGGAAGCTTATTTGGTAAGATTAGATGAAGTTTTTGATGAATTTAGGTGTGAGAATCGTCTTCCTAGACATCTGATACCATATGAAGAAGCTTAACAACCTCCATTAATGGTGGACAGAAGCTTCATGAAGAAGATTAACGGTTATTTGTTGGAGAGAAGAAGGTAAATAAAAGATGAATTTTATTCAATCCAACTCAATAATAATTACAACAGTATGAGGGTATATATACACATGGTGGTGATGGTTAGCTATGAACAGAGGCGGTTACAGGTTGTTACAAGTGGTTAGAAAGTTAGTTACAACTCTAACTAACTCAGTGTGACTGGAGGTTGACTGGTCAATGTCAATACCCGTTCTCTTTGATTCTTAACATTATGCAGAAAAGAAAAAAAAAAACGACTAAGGAATGAGCTATCCTACTTGGAACCGTGTGATTGATCGGGACGAGTGTTTGATCTACATGCGAAGGGCCTAAGAAACATAAAGAAATTAAATAACTCATTTTCATGTGTCAAATACTAGAGGTCTAAGGTTTAGGCACGTCAAACTGTATATCGTTGACCTTAATTTTACTACCGCAACACAATTTTACCGTCCATTGTTATAATCAATTTTTGCTACTAATGTTTTTCTATACAATTTAGTTTTACTACAGTTATTATGATTTTGATTTTGTTGAACTAATTCAATTTTATTATCAAATACTCCGTATACGGTATACATTAGTCAAATTAATTGCATGTGTCTAGATTTTAGATTTCTAAGAGCATCTTTTCAATCAAGTAGCTCAATAAGAAAATTGTAGAAAAACTAGAAACACGATTAGAGAAAGAAATGGCAACAAACGAGAACCATTCAAAAACTCAAAAATAAAATGAAGTGTTATGTGGATGCGAGGGAATAGCGAAAATAGGGCGAGATAATAACCAAAATAAATAGAGGAGGTCATGTCAACCAAGAGATCCCAATGCACCGGTATATGCATGGTTTAATTTACAAAGCCGGAAGTTGACTTAGCCTTGAGTTGGTCTCCTTCAGTCCAATCATAAGTTCGGCGTCAAATTAATCAAGCAGGATTCGTTCAAATGAAGCAACGGTGTGGTTTAAGGTTGAACCATTATAAAGGCTAAGCTCATCATCTTTAGGACCCAAAACAAAGTAAACTAAACTAGTTCAACTTGACTTACTTAAGCAGTTAAGCTTATATATATATGGTACCTTATTGGTCTGAGTCCAAATCTTATATCATAATAACCATATGCTCCCGTGAATATAGCGGTAGGGACTCAGTAAGGATCCTCTGTCCCATTTCGTGTCTCACTCCCTGTACCCCTCCAATCAGATTTTAGAAAACCATTAATTTTATAAAGCAAAATGTATTTATTTAGATTTAATTATGTAATTGCAAGTCTCTGAATGGAGGGGTACAGGGAATGAGACATGAAATGGGACAGAAGATCCTTATTGGGTAGGGACTACGAACCACACTTAATACGAAGTATGATTTATTTTATTTTATTTCATGCATGTATTCCACCCCATTTATTGTGACATGAAGAAGAAAAGAAAAAGTCTTAGAGGATAAGTTGTGTTTAAACCATCGACATTTTATATACTCCCTCCGTTTCTTTTGTTTCTTTACGTTTCGTTTGAATTCATCTAACATATTCAAACGAAACGTAAAGAAACAAAAAAAAAAACGGAGGGAGTACTAAGAAATTATTAGGGGATTTATTTTCTCATTCGACCAATCACCTAGACTTCAGATATAATAAGACGAGTCAACTCATCTTATTAGTTTTGTTTCTAAATCGATAACCATATGAAAGGGCAGATCATTACTCAAATCGAGAATCATATGAAACGGCGGATCGTTACTCTTTCAGAATTGTACTCCGTTGTTTACTTCCATAAAATATATGATGCTATTAGCTAGTTTGACATTAATATTTGGTTCCTTTTACTTATGCAAGATCTCGAAATTTCTGAACAATATATAGGCAGCAATAAATAAACATTCACACTTATAATCTTTTTTTTTTTTTCCCTGAACTAGTATTACTGTAATTTCAAATCAAGAACTGCATGCTAAAACCAATAGTTCAATACAAATATGACACACCTACAGAAATAATTAGTTAAATACATGTTATCAATGATCTCACTTATTACAAAGAAATTTCATACCAACACATTATTATAAAACAAAATCATTATACAAATGACTTCACCAAACTTTTAATCTATTACCTAATTAATAATTAGCTAGACTCTCTCTCCTTGCTCTCCCATCAAACACCCCCACCATTCCCCCCTTCCTCCCTCACTCTAATGTTCCCCCATCCTCTATATAATGAAGAGTACTCCACAAGCCCCATCTCCTTCATTCTCCTTGCTAATAACTCAATTTACTACCTCTTATTATTGCCCTTGAATTTTCCTACTCAAAGAATCCTCTTACTTTATTCTTCCTTGTCATCTTTTCACTAATAAAAACCAATCTTCTTCTTCTTGTCTTTCCTATGAGTAGATGTACACAACATTTGTATTCTTCCTTATAAAACAAGTTGAGCTAGTAGCTTCTTCTTTTCTAAAAGGCTCGCTACATACTCTTCAAACACACGCTAAAAAAATAGTCACGTACTAGTAGCAACAGTAGTATTAACTCAGACTTTTCCATCTTGTTATTACCATAGAATTAATTAAAGTTGATCATGGCAACTTTACTAATGGCACGTCAAGGACGTCACAGGCAACTCTATGAAGACAATTTCAGACTTGTTTCTGGGTAAGTTATATTACTCTATCATGTTTTAAATAGTCATATACGTAAATTGTAATCCCGAGCTTTCATAATAAGACGTGGTGAAGATGTAAGGTTTCGGGATGAGTTTTCAAAATCCGAAACTTGAAAACTTATCTTAAGTCTCTTAAATCTTATCAGCAGTTGTTAGTTGTGACGTCTTACGGAGTATATCATAAGATAGTATATTTACCCTAATCATGTCGTAAGTCAATGATTTAAGCATGTTTTTGTTGCGTCTGAACAATAGTGACATATAATACATTTGTGATGTGTGGTTGGGTAATTATGTTGAAAATTCCGTAGTTTTGGTAAAATCTCCGCGTTTTATGTACGTTAATCCTTGCTTAACGCGTATGGGAATATGGATGGGTCTGTATGTGATAGTTACGAAGTTTGTTCCTTTCTAGTTCCTACCACTTCCTTTTGGCCAAATGTTATATTTGTTTTTTCCGGCCACAATTTTTTAAAACAAAAAGTAATATTATTACACTTCAAGACAAAACCCACTAAGGATATGTTCGAGTCTAGTAGAATTGTGATAGAGGTGATAAATTGATAATTAATAATACATTAAAAGACAATAACGATAGAAAAAAAATCTCTATTGAGAAAAATCTTAATTTCCATTTCCCGTGTTAGTACAGAGTCGGCAAGTGGTGAATGTTGAACTACTTGCTCCTTCCACTAGGAAAGAATGCAAGGTGAACGATAATTCACACTATATTACCGATCATCGGTGTATCACACTAATTCCCATACTGACCTAATAAATTTTCACACTAATTCACATATTGACCTAATAATTAAATTTTCAATTACCGGTGTATCGGTTATCCTTCATTCTCTACTTATCACGAACCATGAATCCAGATTAAGTCTTAGATTAATTAGTAAAGATGGTGGCTTAACTAACATGCCTTACATACAACGTAAGTACCTTGTTGCTACCGTCATTAGACCTTTCATGCGTTTCGCATGAAACAAAACGAATGATCAAAACTATTTGTCAAAGTAAAAATATACGTTAGAACCTTCCTTTGGAACATAGAATGACCAAATTTATTAGTATTTCTAGAGCATTGCACTTATTTAAATTACATGCCAACTACTTGGACATTAATAGGAAATGATATGGTAAAAGAGACACTTTTGAAAAACATCTTTATTAAAAGATAACTTGTATTTAATTTTGTTTTTTGACAGGCTATATTTAATCTATCACGTATAAAATTAGTACTTGGCTTATTGAAACTTCTTTTTTCTTCTGGTAATTATATAAGGCATAGATATTGGCATATTCCTCCACAAGACATGAACCACTCAAAGCGTTCTATATATGTCGCCCGACATAATATGCTAGGCATAGATAGTCGTGGAGCAATTCATGTCTACTGTTCAAGTGTCCATAGTTTTGAAGCATGTATTCTAACACTTTGTATATATATGCGAGAATAAAGAAGGGTGACTAAGTTGTGGGATTAATCATTCATGTCCTACGAAAACTATTCAACTTCAAATTCTTATCTAAAAAGGTTGAGATCAACTTTTAAAATGCGCCAACAATTTTGTTTTTCAATTCTTAAAAGTTTAAAATTGTATGTAGTGACAAACTAAGATGACATTTTTTTGGTGACTAATGATAAATTAATGTAATGTAAAGTGTGTGTGCGAAGATGTTACCTCATTAAGAAAGCCCCATTATAATTTTTTATATCAAGGAAAAAAATGGATTTGAGGAATTTAAAAATAGGCAATAAATCAACAAAATTTGCCCTTTTGCATGGCGTTATCTTTTGCACACAACGTCGTGACAATAAATTAGAATCACCCCAAGTCTTCTTTGATAATTTATGAACATACGTGTTTATGTGGTCCCTCTAATGACTTGAATTTTGATGATAAGAAGCCATACACTCTTGTTGTGGTCTACTCGTTTCCACGAAGAAGATAAAGCCCGAGGTTTTTGTTTTCAATTTCATGACACCCTTCATTTCATTTAATTGTTTACGTCAGGTTCGAGTTCCCCTTTAAAAAACCCGTCCCAACATAAACAATTGAATGAACGGAGGGAGTATATCTTTTACCACACAACAATACTACAATTTGAGAAGTAAAGTCGATTTCAATGGTTTAGGGATGTACGGAGTATATAGAACTCATGGTAGAATTCTCGTACCATCTTATGGTATTAATTGCTCGTCTATCAACAACTTCACTGAAATTTCTTACAAGTCCTTAGGAGTGAAGAAACGGTAGGATTAAGGCGTATAGAATTCACACGAGCTTTAGGCATTGTTGGTTATTGTTGTTGGTAGTTATAAGAGTTGATGTTGTAGCTAGCTTAGATGGAAACATCTCCATAGACAATGAAACCAATCAACGACAATTGACATTTTCCTCATGAAAAATAATGGGGTCAGATATACATTTTCTAACCTATATCTTGTGAGTAAATCACTAGAATACTAAATCACCTGTAATGAAAAATTGCGACAAGAATAGCAAAACAAGTAAAAATCAGTATATTAAAAAAAAGGACAATGCTAGAGGTCTACAGTGTAGAAGTGTCTACAATTATCACTAATTTAATACACTATCAAAATTTTACTACTCACACAAATAATTTTACTGCATGATTTTTTCATCAGAAATTAATTTTACTACTCCAATCTCAATTTTACTACTATTAACTTAATTTTACATTGTAGACAAATTGAATGTGTCTATAATGTAGACATTTAGCAATATGCTAAAAAAAAATATATTCAAGATACGTACATTTTATTTAGGTAAACTCTACCAAATAGAGTTCATTTTCAACTCTAGAGGATCCCTACACATTTGTTACATATCATTAAGCATAATAATAATGACAGTAGTATTAATAATACAAAACATTATCATTGTCTACCGGAGTGTATGCAGCAACATGTAATAAACTTTTGTATATTTCGAAAGGTCGGCAAAATCCTATGATCTTCAAATAGAAGATTCATGTTTATGAATGATTGATTATGGTGAAAGTATAGAGTATAGACCAATGGTGCCATGTAGCATTAATGGTACTGTTTACTACCTAGAGACGACTGAAGTCATCAATGAGGCCATTTCTAGGTCTTGGGCATCATGTGGGTTAACATGGCCCTAACATCCAATAATTCCAACTCTATTAATTACATGTCGTCCACAAAAGAAGCATGCACATTTGTATTTTATTTTACAAGATATCTTAATCAAGATAGGTTTTTTATTTATAATGTTTGTCGTATTTTATTTCTTTACATGACCATGTATGTCAAAGAGCAGTTGGGATGCAACTACCGGCCGGAAATTTAGAAATACGTCCTACTTTCTCCGTCCATAATATAAAGATTCAAGTATTTAATAACAAGGTTAACATAAAAAATAACCATTACGTGTCGACGAGGCGACCAAAGTTCTTATCATTTGATGTTAATATACATTAGCATAGACATAATTCTTTGAGACGATAGTAAGTCAGATTTGGGAAATTATATTGAATTAGTTTGTATTTTTTGTTTCGTGTAAACAGGTGTATACCCTATAGAATGAAGAAGGGACATGAAGATTATAATAGTTGCACAGAAGATAGCTTAGAAGTTTTGATGGTATCGTCCCCAAGTCGCAATGACCTCGTTTTCCCCAAGGTAATTACTCAGCGAGAATGTTAGAATTTGTAATTAAATAGGATTGCACATCAGCAAAGTCCTTAAACAGCTTGTTTTGAGTTGCAGGGAGGATGGGAAAATGATGAGACAGTACATGAAGCTGCCTGTCGTGAAGCATTGGAGGAAGCGGGAGTCCGAGGAATTCTCAATGTAAGACATATTCCAGCTACATTATACATGAACCCAACTCAAATAGACGAATATCTAGTCTAGAGTAAAACTGCGGACTATAGTAGGATAAGGAGGGCTTTTAAGACTGACAATCATCGCCAACAGCATCATCCCAGGGGCTTATAGCTCACTCACCAACACCAACCTGGCCAAAACCATTGAAAACTCCATGCCTGGGGCAGCTTAACCAATGGAAAAACAATGGAACTAGATTAAACTATGTTAGTCCTGTAACTTATGAGTCTATACACATTTTGCAGAAAACGCAGCTGGGAGTTTGGGAATTCAGAAGCAAGAGCAGGCAAGACAAATGCAGCGTCAGCCTTGAAGGAGGCTGCAGAGGTTACATGTTTGCGTTGGAGGTGACAGAAGAGCTTGATACTTGGCCTGAACAAGAAAACCATGGTCGCAAATGGGTAAGAATTTTCATGCATGTCAAGAAATCAGTTCCAGAAACAACAGATCCATATTCTGTTGCTAACTTCATGTTACTTTCCCCCAGTTGGATGTAAGGGAAGCATTTAGCCTTTGTCGATATGAATGGATGAAGGAAGCACTCAGAGCATTTCTGAAGCAAATGGAGAGAGAAAAGACCACAAAGATCAACAACCAGATGATTATGGAGCCGAGTGTCACTACAACTACCATCATAACAGATCGTCAAGTTGCTAAGCCAACATCTGGAAGCTACTCCGTAAAATCTACAACAATTCTAACAAGCACCAATAACGTATTTCTGCAATTAGGGTTACATGAGGTATTCTAATTCCTTGGTAGAAGGGGGAAATTGTCAATATAAACCAAGGAAGTCGATGCCATTTCTAACCAGCCAGTCACGTAGTTTTGGTTATGTTCACTCTTAATGCATCAGCAAGTAATACAAAATAGTTCGTACTTGCAATATCCTGCCATTTTACCATACCTCAATGAATGGGAGGACCAAGAACAGTGGGATGGCCAAGAACAGTAGTATGGGATGACTAATTACAGAGAAAAAAAACAAAAGATGATGGGATGATCAAGAACAGTGAAGACAGGATCTTGAGAAAGGAGGTGCAGACAAATTGACGGATACAGAAAACAGAGCGGGGGAGGGGGGGACTGAAAAAATCAATTTTGATGTAAAAGTTAAATAAAAATGGCAAATAAACTTTCAAGGATTTAAAAAGTTAGTTTACTTGTAACTGCAAGGTTTTTTTTTTTTTTTTTTTTTTTTTTTTTTTTTAATTATTATTGAAGCTGGGACACAAATATACCCATGTTGCACCCCTCAATCACTAAGCTAAAGATGTAGTATTGCATGGCTAGAACAATTGTTGAGACTACATGGGAATCAGATGCTCTTGTCAATGTATATGTGTGAGGCCACGAGCTAACATCACTGATTTGTAACAAAATTACTACCACTACAACAGGCCTACCAAAATTTTGAATCTAAAATGGACATTCTAGTGGGCGAAAAATGGAAGTGGCATGTGCATCCTATAAGATGTGCGTAAATTACCTGGATATAATTGGTTAGCTTCCCTATTCATCACCACGACCTATGAATCGTAATCTTCATCAGCGACTGCAAAAGCTATCTTTCTTCTATTACCCTCTTTGCTCAAGGTGATATTCCTGGGATATGAGGCACAGCTGGTTTCGGTTCCCTGTTTATGTCGACCACTATAGCTTGAGTTGTTAAAAAAAGACCTGCTATGGAGACAGCATATTGTAGACCACATCTAGTGACACGGCAAGGGTCTATCACACCAGCGTCAATGAGATCTTCAAATTCTCCAGTCATTGCATTATATCCGACCGACCAATCAGAAGCACGTATTGTTTCTACAACTACTTCTCCATCAGCCCCTGAATTTTCAGCAATCGACTTTGCGGGTGCAAGCAACGCCTGAAATTATGTATCATTAAACTTCAGTTGCACAAAATATCAGAAAAATTAAATAATCTGGTAAAAAAACTGAAACAGTTCCCCAGATGGCAACCAAAACAATAGAACAGAAGACTTGTTGCATAAAAGGTTTGTTGAAAGCATGTCAAAATGAGATAATGATTCAGAAAATCTCTTACAATAAGATAACTCATGACAAGGAATAAAATTTACTAGCCAAGTGCATAACTGCATACTTCCAAGTTTCACAAAACTAAAATTGGTGGGACTTTGCCCCTTCCAAGGACCCCAAAAAGGGCAAAAAATGAAATTGAGATTACATCAAATGAAATCTCCTGCAAGAAAGTCATTATGGTATTTTACCCTTGTCAGATGGCTGACACAACAGATGCAGTAGCAGACGTGAGCCTATCGTATTATTGCGCGACAAAAGAGTATTGACTTATTGCATCTAAAATGACCCTCTATGAGTTATCTTATTGTAGGAATATCACCTTGCACCAGAGTAAATAGTTTATAATCAAGATTTACTAGCGAACTGAACATAACATGGATAGAGCATGCAGCGCTATATCACCCAACACATTAGCAGGTAATCACTTGAGCAGAACCTCAGTCCTTAGACAAGTGATAAAAACATATAAAAACTGACCATTCATGTTAGCTGGCACCAAAACATTTTGGGAAAAGCTTTGTTGTAGCTGCGGCAATTATTATCCTTGTATGATAAATTACAGTGAAACACAGCTTCACAATGATTAATCTACAATGACAACTCGCAAGAACATGATACTCAGAAATGAAAGTCATTCAAATCAACAGCTCCGTTGCCATATGCAAGCAATATAAGCCTGACCAAGGATCTCTTGTGATGAAGCTAGAAACAATTGCTAAAAGCCTAGATCACTCTCTGAAACCACGGAATACTGTAACAATTGACGACAATGGAACTCATACAAACCATAAGCTACAGGGGTGATTTACCGCTTTGTTCTCATCTCCGTTCAACAATTGACCAGTCATTGTGATCAAGAACAAAATAAGTTATTTTCAAAGAATCAAGAAAACAGAACTTTCTTATACCATGTCCAGCACATTTCAATACTCTTAGGGTATGTCAGAAACCACCTCTCTACTAGGTGGAGGCAAGGCTGCAGGCATTCTATCCCTAGACTTTGCAGTAGATATACTAAGTTGTTATGTACCTTTTTTCACTTCCTCTAGTTTCATGATAACCGCATACCACTTTCAGAATCACAGAAGTCTTGTGAATTCAAAGCTTAATTTTGAACAATTATGCAATAACCATCCAGACCACATCTCACAGTAAAACTGTTCAAAAAAGGCTAGAGAGAGTCTAGTAAAATATGCTCCATCAAAGGGTACATTTACTTGTCCTTGTAGAAGGCCTTGTTTAGCGAAGGACTTCACCATTTAGATATGCAAATCTTTATCGCCTTCAGAGAAGATCATGAATTTTACTCCCTCTGTCCCAAAAAGATTAATATTTCCAATTAGGGCTCTTTTCAAGAAACACGATTGTAGACACCCTTACTAGTCATTTTCCCTCAAATAAGTTGTGTTGTGTTACCCATATCTTATTTTATTCTATTTTGCAAGAAGTTAGGAGCATTTATTCATCCACTCGGGGAAAGAAAAAAGCAAAAAACACTTACAAAAGTAAACCACTAACAAACTACATTGAGAAAATCTAAGATCTCCTCTTGATCACCATATTTAACAAGGCTAAGTACTCCTATACTAACAATAATCATGATTGTCTGGGTCACTGTGATTTCCTCTAACTCTGGTATTCATCTCGGTCCAAACCATGTATATTGTTGTCACCAAACTACAAATCGCCCATTTAGTTTTCCAGTGCCTCTTATGATGTCTTTCAAATATCACTTGATAACTCTCTTCAAAACCCAAATTGTTGTGTTACCCATATTTGGTATCCAGTAAGCGACTTATGAATTTAAAGTGTTTTGCTTGTATGGAAAAAGATTAAAACATACAAATTAAAACTTTGATGGATTATTGTCTCATGCAATATAGATTTTTAGTTTTTGTATTTTTAGTCATAACTTATAGTGCATAGACCAGCAACAGCGCCTTGGGCTGGCATAAATAAAAGGAAAACAAAGAGAATATTGCCAAAGTGAAAACTCCATGGCCTCCTGTTAAGCATTACCCTTAACAAATTAGCCACTATCATCATGTGCACGTTCCTATACAACAGGTATGTACTGCCTAGTCGATGGTAGTGGACTCAGGTGTATGTATGATTCAAAAGTTTCATTCTGATCCCCAGAACACAAATAAATAAAAAAGGAAAAGAGGACCTCAAAGTTATGACAGAAGGCAATATTGAAATCACCAAAACCTTCCACTGATCAGAAGTGTTTTCGGAAGAACAGGCTACCGAATTCCAGGATAATGCTCTTCCCACTAAATATAGAGAGAGAGTAATCTACAGCGAAGAAAGGGAGATTCTTTCAAGACTTCACCAGAAAATTTGACCACCATTTAAGGGAGGTCAGTGAGTTTGAGGGAATTAATAAAGGTCAATAAGTCCACCCACATAAGGTGACAAACAATATCATTACCGTAGACTCAAATCAGACCCCAAATTGCAATGCTTACGGTTAATGTTGTAAAACAAGGAAGCAGTTTCTGCACCCAATATGACAATGTTGACACTCAAAATCAATGAAGGGTCAACACTGGGTCATCTGTGTTGTCAGGGAATAAGAACTCCACATTGCAATCCCATGATTAGCGTATTTGACTTAGCTGCAGCCCCTTTTTGAGGTTGTATCGGGATGGTTTGAACATAATCAACTAACCAAGAATAAATGACATGATCATTGCATCAGTAGAAACTGCAGATAGGAATGTTTGTCACGGTTTAACAAAAAAAATTAGGCTAAAATGTCGGCTTAACCCACAATGCGTTAAAGCTCAAGAGTGGCACCACTCATCGAAGGTTTGTGCCGTCATTACATCAATGGTAACTGGCTAACTCAAAAGTTAAGATATCTGATCTAGTCCTAAAATCCTTCCCATTACACCAAGATACCTGATCTACTCATGAAATCATGGTCAATCCTTCCCGTTACACCATGGTTTGGAAAAGGGAGAGAGACTAGAATATCCTTAGAGTTCCAGCAAAAAGCTAATTATGGCGTATGATATCATCTGAGAGAAGTTGAACTGGCCAAATATATATGCAACTTATTGCTTAGCTAGGCTCCAATCCCAAAACAAAGCCTGAATTAGTCAATCGTATAAGATCATCAGCTCTCTAGGCAAAATATGGTTTTCATACTTTTCAAAATGAGCACCTTCCAAGTCTCCTTAACAACCGTACAAGTTAAGCTTTCGCATTAAAGGGGTAGATTACGTGATGCAAGACTTGCCAGCCAAGACTACTGCACTAGCACTATCACATCACCTAGAAGTGTGATACATTACACAATACCATGCATTCATGCATTACCGAGCAAGAGTCTTGCTAGAAGGTCTTATTGAGGGTGTTGACATATCAAAGCAGACGAGGATTTCGCGATGTCTGTTAGATTTGCTGTCCGCCCCCACCCCCTCCCCTTCCAATTCCCCTTGACAACAAAAGGATGAGGGCACTTTCACCTTTTTTTTTTCTATTAACATTCTAAGCAGGATGGTCTATCAGTTAAGCAAACAACGAATATGGTGACATATCCAGTGAGAAATAGGCAGCATACCTTTCTCAATATCTCAGCTCCTATCTGTTCGTCAGTATCTTCCCATGAAGATATGATAGAAGGAATCTCTTCGCAAAGATGGATATAAGTTGCTCCCCCACCAGGGACTATTCCTTCATTCATGGCAGCAAATGTGGCACTCTTTGCATCCTCAATCCTAAGCTTCCGATCCTCGTACTCTGTCTCAGTGTGTGCTCCAACCTGAAGTTGACCAAATTGTCAGCAAATACGCATACAACAACGACACAACATCAGTGCCTTACCCCCAAAATAGTTTGGGGCCAACTAACACTATGTTGAAACTTGAAAGTAGTTTATCTGAAATTGCCACAGAAGCAGAAGCAGAAGCAGAACTTCATCCATTTAGACTGGTATCACTTACAACCACCCTTATCCAAGTAATCTCAGGTCTTCCCCTCCTCCTTACAATCGTATCAATTCTCTACATTTCAAGCCTTAGTCCTCTTACTTATCACCACCCACGGACAAATTTTTTGAATTCAGGTGGTTCAGAAGCCTCTAAACAAAAATGCTTGCATCTATCACCAACCTTAATCACTGCGACACCACCACAGAGCTTAGCAATTCTCTCTGCAAGCTTTCTGGAGAGAGTAGAGTTATCAGTTTCAGCTAAATCCTTCTTTATCTGCAAAATCCTTGCTTGGATTTCATATTTTGTCGAAGGGTCTGAAACAATAGTGGTAGAATTATGTGATATGGTTACTTTTCTGGCTATACCAAGCTGGTCAGAAGTTGCAGCACCAATGGAAAGACCCAGATCCCCTGAGAGAAAATCAGCACCTGTGACCACATGAAATGAGATCAGTCATAAATGACTTGGCCTATGACGATATGATACGATATGGAGAGATCAGGTAGACAACACTAATCAATCTGAGTGGTGAATAAGGCTTTATGGTTGTTGCACCTGTCATCAGAGCAATGTCTTGCAGCAAAGACTTCTTTCCATCTCCAAGCCCAGGACATTTCACAACAGCAACTCTAACAACACCTTTCTCTTTGTTCACAATGAGTGTTTCTAATACTTGCTTTGAGATATCCTCGGCAATAATTAATAAAGGTACACTGAGTTGAGCAGTCTTTTCCAGTAACGGAACAATTTCTTCTACCGCTGAAATTTTCTGATCAGTTACTAGAACCTTAGCATTCTCAAATTCTACTGTAGACTTATCCTGGTTCGTAACAAAATGTGGGGACATATAACCCTTGTCAATCTGTGGAAGGAATAAAACAAGAATTATGAATCTGCATACATGAAAGCTGAAATAACGGCTATAATAACATGTCCCCACATAGTCTTGACTGTCATGTTAAAAACAAGGGAAACAAACACATCGAAGAGTTCTAACTCAACTTTGACTCTTTAAGGATCTCTATAAGTTGACACAGCTCTCAGGATTTTAAACTTAAAGACAAAATATTAAAATATGCCACTATTACCACCTGGAATAACATTTTGGGTATGACCTTTGAAATCTCACCGGCCATCTTACTGTAAAACTGCCTTACCCAAAACTTCGCCACCAACCTGACACTTATCCTACCATGGCAAGGTTAGAACAACGCCTAGAAGCATGTAATGTTAAGCTCCTTCCGGAAAAACAGTACATACTAAATTACTAGGAGTATGTTTCTGAGAAATGGTCTAGATCTGATACTAACAACAACAACAACAACAACAACCAAGCCTTATTCCCAAAATGATTTGGGGTCAGCTAACATGAATCGTCATCCAGTAACCGTCTTGTGTACGCCAAAAAATTTCGAAAACGTTGTAAACATATTAGAAGTATTTAAACACTTTCAAAGGAAAATTAGAAAGTCGTCAAAATAAATAAAAAGTTTTAAAAAAATATTGCAAAAAACAGATGAACTTTGAACACAAGTTAAAAAAGTTTTGGAAAAATAGTTGGAAAAACCAAACAAATAAATCAAAAGGGGTCAGAAAAAGTCCTCCACATGGATAGAGTCTCGCCACCCTGCCCTATCCAACACCATACTCTCTTCAAGCCCTAGGAAGCTCATATCACTTCTAATCACCCTCGTCCAAGTCATCTTGGGTCTTCCCCGACCCCTACTAATATTATCACTTCTCCACCCTTCTACTCTTCTAACCGGCGCCTCACTAGGCCTCCTCCTCACGTGGCCATACCACCTCAGTCGGTTCTCCATCATCTTATCCCCTATGGGTGCAACCCCTACTTTCTCCCTAATAACTTCATTTCTCAACCGATCACGTCTTGTATGTCCACACATCCACCGTAACATGCGCATCTGATACTAACAAGGGGAGAAAAACTGATAAGCAACATCAAAGACGTGTTTGAATAAAATTGTTTTTATCATAACAAGTACATATACTACATTAGAAAAAGACGGCTCAGAAGACACCTGTACTCAAACCATTCAATAGCTTCGTTGTACCTCCAGCGTCTACAATTACTATTACTCCCTCCATTTCATTAGGTTCTTTGCATTTGGTTTGAATCTGTGAGAGGAATTCAAACACAATGCAAAGAACCTAATGAAATGGAGGGAGTATGTGACTTGGTTGTAAATAATAGATTCATTTGATGGAAAATTTTCCTGTGCAGCACCCGCAACCAGAGGAAGTCCATTACAGAAAGAAGAATGAAAAAAAGGAAACTACAAAGTTCCGTCATGACTTAATGCATTAGGAAACCAGGAAGGCAGAAATTAATGACACGAGTTGGGAGATCGGACAAAGTATGCTTAGTATGTTCTAACCCATGTCTATGTCAATGTTCATATGCCATCATGCTTAAAGCTGACACCTTGCCTAACAGTTACAATATCAGAGTCCACCTTGTATATATACATATATATCTTAGTAGTCTAGCACAGACAATAAAAAGCTAGTGTACAGCTCACGTTTTGAAAATTTGTATTCAGACAAGAACAATAAAAGACACACAGACCTTCATTCCATCCTCAACAATTATAAAAGTTTCAGAGGTTGAGGATGATTCAATCGAGATCACACCATCAGCTCCAATCTTATCAATGGCATCAGCTATGAGATTCCCAATATAGTCATCATTTCCAGCAGAAATAGAAGCCACAGCTGGTGAAAACAAATAGAAACAGAGATCTCAAAAAAAAAAAAAAAAAAAAAAAAAAGAAGAAGAAGAGGGAACACTTTAAAGCATCTACCTTTTATGTCATCCCTCCCTTTAACAGGAATACTCCGCTTCTTCAATATTCTGATCAGCTCTTTCGTTATCTTCTCCATTCCTCTCTTTACGCCACTTGGGTTGGCACCAAAGTTAATAGCTAATAATCCAGATTTAATAATTTCCCGAGCTAGAATAATTGCAGTTGTAGTACCATCACCGGCTGCATCATTCACCTTGGAAGCAACCTGTATGCACACTAAAATACATGCCACATATTGCTTCAAGCCCAGATAAATATACAAGGCATAAAGGCATGTAAATAAAGAAACTGTTTATGACCTCTTGAATAAGCATTGCCCCTGTATTCTCAACTGCATCTGCAAGTTCTATTGCCTTTGCGATCGTGACACCATCATTTATAACTTTCAAACTCTTGGAGTCAGAAATAATCACATTACGTCCTGCATAATGGAGAAAATTCGGAACTAGGTGAGTCCAAATAGAGAAATGGGGAAACACAGAGTGAGAACCAATTCTGCATAATCCCATTCCCATCCCTTTAGCAGGCTCAGTAAGTAGTAAAATCCCCTTCAGAACCGAGTCACAGAGCCAGTACGGTTTTTACCTCTAGACAGGACATACAGATGTTGACCCTGTCCAGATCAGATGCCATCTAGGTTTTTATTTTACAAAACACTAATTAAGCACATTTATGGCACGATCCAAGTCAATAGCTGACAATCTTTTTAATGAGGAACAACATCTAAACAATATATAAACATTTAGTCACTACACAACTACAACTACAAATATAACAGGAAGACTGCTATGAAGTTGCATTTGGTGTCTGATGCACGTAGTCACAAATCAAGCCCATATCTCTCCTGTTTATGTGTAATGCACCAAATCAGGGTTGAGATCAATTGAGCTTTGTAGAGCTCGGATGAGTGCTTGAAGGATATATAGTACTACTCCTATTAAAAGTGCCTTCCTTATGTAGAGACCATGAGCTAAACGTGCTAATTGGGAAATAGACTTAGAATAAGTAGTTAAGAACCTCCTAAGAGTGTCCAGGGTGTTACAAGAGAGGGTAAAGTGTGATGGACTGACGTGTGTTGGTATGTCTCCACTGCTGTGAACTGCTAAACGTGACGACCTCGAGTCCATGAGGGACTTGGCCGCTTGGGTATTACAAATGGTATTTATGAGTGCCAAGTCCCCCGGCATAACGTACGATGATTCTGGAATTACACCACAGTTAGCTATCAAGTGGTAAGAGGATGTAGAACTCTTTAAGTTAGGGTATTTGTCAAATCATAGATTAAAGGCCGAATTAAATTGAAGTTTAGTGAGCTCAAATGACAGTTTGAATTGATTGAACTACGACTACCACTCATATAATCGGAGTGCATTTTCCTTCTCGAAACTCATGTGTTAAGAACTCCACAGTAAAATGTTACTCTCACTGCGCCAGAAGTATCCAAAACAGATACATGTCCAAGCGTTGAACTCCATTAACTTATTGCAAAGCCTTGTGTATTTGGCCTAAGATGAAGGGTACAAGTGTCTTACAAATGCAGTATTCAACATGAATACCCAGGGTAGAACAAGGAGTCCAAATAGTCTGCGAGTGAAAGTTCTTGTTTGTAAAATCGTTTTGGGATGAGACATAACCATCTCTCTTAAAAAGGTCTTATCTATGGAGAAACAAATATCCTATAATGGAGGGTGGGAGCAGGCCTACAATCCCCAAAAAGAATCAATCAGAAATTTTGCTTGTGTCATGTTACATATCTGCTAATAAACCCATCAGTGATAGAAACGACAGTGAGAAACCTAAACCTTACTCTTTTGAAATTATCGACTTGAGGACAGTCATTTAATATGACATCTGCCCTGAGGCACAAATTAATAAAAAATTAAATTTACTAAAAGAATCCAGCTCACAGCTTAGTTCAAGATTGTCTATGAGAACCAGCCATGACATACTAAGGATATATTTTCATGTTGACGAACAGAGCTGGCTTACATCTTTTACTAGAGAGAAATATCAATAAGGGAGGTCACCTAAAGGGAATAATATGATTTATGAGCAGCACATACAACATATTTCACCACAGAGAAGTTTAAAGGACAATAATTGCTATGGCACATTTAAAAAGGCGAGAGGATATTTAAGAGTACGAAGAACAACTTAGAAGTGATATGCCAAATTCTTACCTTTTGGTCCTAAAGTCACTGAAACAGCATCAGCAAGCTTGTCTACACCAATTCGTAGAGCTTCTCTACACTTTGTATCAAATGTGATTCTCTTTGGACCAGCTCTCACAATCAATCGGCCATTGATTGTATTATTTTTAGGAAGCATGGAAATCGATAAAGTTCCGCAGAAACTCTGCAATTGCCATTACAATTAAATGAGCTGCAATCAACCCATATATTCTACAATGCAGACTCTGAAATTTGGTGAGATGGATTGAACTTCCATTGGCAACTCTATCTTATCCGGAACCATATATTAGACAAATCTACCAGAGAGCAAGCACTAACAAACTATTCACCCGTTAATCTGCATAATTTTTTTACTCTGACCAATGCATCTAGATATTCCTCTTTTAGCACTATGAGCAGAATGGGGGAAGATCATACATTCGACTTATAATCAGACATCACAACACAAAGTCATCACTTCAGATTTACAATGGAACCATTCCTCTAAAGCATGTACAGAGTACAACGAATTACTAATGCTTTCTTTAGTGGGGTACATATAATATATAACCGTACGAACAATGTTCTGGAAGTGCCAAGAAAGAATCACACAAACAAGTGGACAACTCCATTTCACCTTTAACACCAACAAAACAAAATGATAACAAAGTTAAAAAATTATAGCTGCTCTTTGCGCCTGTAACAGGCTTGCTAGTTGAACCACTTTCAATCCGTCACACGCATAGCATACAAATGAATTATGTCTAGTGTGACCTTCCATGAGACTTCTACTTATTTAATGCTTGGGTACAAAATCACAAGTTTATCCTACATAATAATTGTGCAGCCCAACATTTCTTGGGTAAAACATCATAAACAGCTCATGAAAGCATTATACTCATTACATGATCAGATAATCAACTTAAAATAACCCTTCCAGGCCAAATCGATAGGAGAGAAAATAGGCCCAACACTGCCTTTCTAGTATTTAGCGCAGAAGCAATTTGTGAAGAGTTGTACTAGTTAAAGCAACAAGTACTAAAAAGATTACATCTTTGGCAGAAAGAGAGTAACTAGGATAGCATGAAAATAACGGAAGTAAGATTTATGGGAGTAGATGCCTTGATTTCTATATGAGGAATGCATTCAGGAAAAGAACAAGAAGATGCTTTTGTTACAAGAAACTCAGAGAAGTCAAGATCACTTGCCAACTGAGGATATAGTCATATAATCGAAAAATCAACTTATTTGTGAAGCCACCTGAACAAAGGTCTATGATCCCAGTTCCATAACTAGTCAGATTCTTAGACCAATGATGGGACAGATTTTGAAATGAAATGGATACTACTCGTATAGAAAACGCTTCCGTCCGATAATCAGCATAGAGAAAAAAGCTCCACGATTTCATGCGCCGCAGAAAATTACTTCATCATCCATCATATCAAACTTATACCAACCAACACCAGAAACATAATTGAAGTTCAAGTTATTTCCATGTTTATCAAATGGGCATTTCATATACCCAAAATCAGAATTTCTCCATTTCTAAACAAAAAATTACCAACAACGCACATATTATTCCTCAATTTAAAGATAGTTCCAAGAATTAAGCTTCCTATCTACTCCTCAAATAATTAAATGGGCAATTTATAAAAAATGAATTCAGTATTCCAAAAGCACTTTAAATTCAAGACCAAAGACATTATGAAATGTTAAAGGATAAGATAATTCACTTACATGTTTAAGAGAAGTGAAGCAAGGAACAGAGAGAGTGCCCTGAAAATTAGGGTGTGCCCTAAATAAAACCCCATTGGGAGCTCCCAGAGACATGGGAAGAGAAGACATTAAGAAAAGGGGATTTTTGTAGGGAAATCGAACCTCCAAAAATGAGCTTAATATTGGAGGGAGTACCCAGAAAATTAGGTTGTTAGAACTTAAGTAATGGAAGAACCAAAGCTGCAGCGGAAAGACACGACTTTGAAGGTTGGGCTTTTCACAGTTTAAGCTATGTGGGATTGAACTGCATTTTTCCGATTTGATTTTATTTTATTTGAATCGTAGTAGTCTGATTTGATTCGATTTGATTTAAATAAATTTGACTTGATTTGATTTGAACTGAATTTATAGTTTAATTAACTGCATCTTGACGGACTAAGAACTAGAAGTACACCGGATTCATTTATTATTATTTTCATAATTCTTATCTAATTTAATTTGAATTGAATAAAACTAATCTGATCTTATTTGATTTGAATAAATCTGATCTGATTTGAAAACACTGCTGAATAAGTTGATCGCACAGGGTCTTACTTGGGTGATATATTCTTCTTCAAAAATACTAGGAGTCTATATGTAGACAAAGTAAAATGTGTCTACATATAGTGCGTAGTAAATTTAATTAGGGTTGCAGTAAATTTTATTGTATAATTTAGGAATGAATTTGAGATTAGGAAAGTGAGATAATTAAGGATTATTGATTTGGAAAGAAATCAATTTCAAAATTCTTTCTACTAATAGATTCGTTGTATGTTCGATTTTACTACCGATACCATAAATTTACTGTAAATCATGAAAATTTACTGCAAATGCATATTATTTACTATGTACCATCTTAATTTTACTACACTTGAGATTTATTGACTAAGGTGTAGACAATTTTCTACGTGTCTATACGTAGACTCCTAGGATCACCCATTTTTCTTAAAGGTAAGAAAAAAACAGCGACAGGTACTAGGAGACATTTGTATCCAGGATATGTTCTATCTTGTCGGAGAATAATCGCTGTGAAAAAAAAATAATTGTCGAGGAAAAGATCGGGAGCATTCTCCTGAGGATTAAGGATAGAATGCCCGACGAAAGCAAGCTAGTCAACAACTCTATTTGCCTCTCGGTAGACATGCTTGATAGACCTAAATAGAGACGATGGAAGTGGGATCTTGATATCTTTGATAAAAAAAATCAACTTGCCACGAAACTTTGAAAACCCCACGAACAACTTCCATTACCGCTTTGTTATCACCCTCGACTATGAGATGAGAAATTCCTTGTTTTGTAGCCCTAACAATACCTTCGTTAAGCGTCCTAACTTCCGCCAAAAGAACTGACCACGAACCTAGAGAAAAACTTGATGCATTGATTACTGAGCCATATGCGCTTCGAATAACAAACCATGCAGCTGGGGATGACTTCAGGAGGTTGCCAACCCACTTTGATGAATGAAGAAGGACTCACCGTTAACGAACTAGAGATAGGAGAAGAAGGGAGAGAAGAGCAGGGATCAAGCTCTACTTTGGACTTCCATCCCTTAGAGGAGCGGAAAGCCCGAATAAAACCTGTAATAGGATCCTCCAGTGTTCGTTGGAAAATAAAAGTAATGTGAGATTTCCAAATATTTCAAAGGAGAAAGTTAATTTTATTAGGATATTCATATGGTTATTATGAACGAAACGGAACATATAAAGACGTCCGAGAATAAAATGGTTAAAACCAATTTTTAACTCTTGGCTGCCTCCACAGATTAGCTGCTGGACATATGAGGAAAATATAATAAGCAATAGTTTCAGAGGAGCACATGCAACTAGGACAGTTAGCACAAAGTACACTTAGCAGGATTAGAAGAGATGTGATAACAAAGATTAGCTCGTGTAGGGAGCCCATTATAAAGTACAATAATTGTCATGTGAAAAGTAATAACTTAGGGGGAAGATTAAGTTTCGTCATCCATTGGAATTCCCAAACAGCCGAAGAAGAGGAAATACCATCTAGCCAAGTCGCGCACTTAATTGTAAAAGAACCAGACAAAGAAAGGCCCCAATTGGGCTCGCCCGCCCTAGTTTTTTTTTTTTTTTTTTTTGGTTACAATGAGGGGCAAAGCCCCGAGAGGAAAAACGACTAACTAGAAATCAAACGAGGTCTCGAGACCCCGAGTACATCCTCCCTTAGAATTCGACGAAGTTCAGTAGGAGGTTGTTCCAAGATTACCAGCTTCTCAAGTTGGTCTGTACCCTGGTTGGCCAGCCAGTCCGCTGCTCTATTCGCTTCTCGGTACGTGTGCTTGATCTCAACAATCCAGCTTCCGTTCATTATAAAACCCTTGCATTCCAATACAAGTGGTCTTAAGGCACCCAACGGAGGGGTGTCACCCTTGATTAGCTCGACACAGCTCGAATTGTCCATATGAACCAGAATTTTCTCAAACCCACACCGAGCGGCCTCCTCTAACCCAATCTTAAGAGCCCGAAGCTCTGCTCTCATAGCATTACAAACCCCGAAGTTTGCAAAGAACGCCTGTATGAAGTTCCCAGAATCGTCCCTAAAGACGCCTCCCCCACCAGCGGGTCCGGGGTTCCCTCGACTTGCACCGTCAGTATTCAACTTGACCCACCCTGTAGGCGGTGGCTTCCACCAAATTTGTACCTCATGTCTGCTGCCCGGTGATGGAATGAGTAGAGAGAAGCGGTCAAAGGCTCTCTTAGTCTCCAAGAACCTAGCTCTGAGGAAAGGGACAGGTTCTAGTGGGATCTCCGAGGCACGCCCAAAAACGATACAGTTGCGCCACCTCCAAATCCACCAACATGTAATGGAGAATTTAAGAGGCCAATCATCCGATGCTAGAGGATTCGCATTTCGAATGTTCTCAAGTAACCAGGTCTTTAAAGGAGGGGATCGAAAAGAACTTAGGCTGGCAATCTCCCCAATTTGCTGCCACATGTGTTGAGCTTCGGGACAATCCCGAAGAAGATGTAAAACATCTTCTACTCCCGCCTTGCATCGAGGGCAGGTGGGGTCATCAGTGAGCCTGCGTTTGAGCCGATTATTGTTACTCATGAGCCTATCGTGCACGGCTAGCCAAATGAACATTCTGATTCGTTGTTGGATTGGGAGCTTCCAAATATGACTCCACCCGTTATCAACAGAGCTATTACTATCACTTTCGGCGAAATTTCCTCGATTAAGGAAGAGCATCGCCGATTTGATAGTATAACCTCCGTGTGCCGACCCATTCCAGTAAAGAGAATCTGGGATGTTAGCAACTTGTACTAACTCGTACGCAGCTATCTTGAGGAGTTCCTCCCTCGGCAAAAGATCAGCAAACTTGTCCCATTTCCAGCCGTGGTTGATATCCCAGAATTCGCTCACCGGTTGCTCTAATTGTGACTCGGGTATTGCTGCTACTGCTTTCTCCGACAATCGTGCTCCATCCACCCACGAGTGGTTCCAGAAAAGAGTATTCCTGCCGTTGCCAATTGCCGATGATATGCCAGCTTTGATTAATTCAGCATTTTCCACTACCCCGGCCCAGAGTGATGACATGTTACTATGAGGAACAAACATATCAAGATCACACCTCCCCTTGCAATACTTGGAGCGAAGTACTGATGACCATAGTGTGTGTGGATTTGTTAGGGTCCTATAACCCAATTTAGCCAAGAAGGCCGCATTGGACTGCCGAGTAGATCTAATACCGAGCCCCCCTTGTGACTTAGGCTTTTGAATATTCTCCCACGATATTAGGTGTATTTTCCTCTTATTCTCATCGCCTCCCCAAATGAATCGACGTGATTTACGATCGATAGCATCGCAAGTTGAACGGGGAATTTTGGCCGTTTGCATACTGTATGTAGCTAAGTTTGACATTGTTGACTGAACAAGGGTAGCTCGACCCGCTAGGGAAATATGCTTCGTTTGCCACCCCGCCAATCTACTGTCAACTTTCTCCTCTAAGTGACCGTACGTGCTTTTGACAATACGCCCATGAATAATAGGCATTCCCAAATAAATTCCGAGATCCTCCGTGGGAGATATGTCAAGGGCACGGCTGATTGCATTTCGATCTTCCTCACGAATATTACTTGAAAAGAAGACCTGTGACTTGCCGCGACTTATTTTCTCGCCAGAAGCACGACAGAAGGTATCAAGACACTGTTGAATCACCAAGGCTTGCTCAACTGAAGCCTCGGCAAAGAGAATAAGATCATCCGCAAAGAATATATTGGCTATGGGAGGGCCATTTCTACTCGCCCTAACTGGTTTCCATTGGCCTACTCGGACAGACTCATCGATGATTTGATGGAGTCTTTCCATACACATCACGAACAAGTATGACGACAGGGGGTCTCCTTGGCGCACACCACGAGAGGGAGTGAAGGCCTCGGTGGCCTCTCCATTCCATAAAATTCTCAGTCTCGAAGATGTGACGCACTCCATAATGACGTCTACTAGTAGAATCGGGAGCCGCATCTCGAGAAGGGTGTCTCTAATAAAGGACCATTTAAGCCTATCATACGCCTTTTCAAGATCAATTTTGATTGCCATGGAGCCCAGTTTACTCTGTTTTTTCCTCATCGTGTGGACCATCTCTTGGACAACGACAATATTGTCCGTAATCTGCCTTCCCGGAACAAAGCCACTTTGCGTGCTCGAGATGAGATATGGTAACACAGGTTTGAGTCTCTTCACTAAAGTCTTGCTGATGATCTTATAAGCCGCATTACACAATCCAATAGGCCTAAATTGTGTGACGAATTCTGGGTTCTTAATTTTGGGGATAAGAACCAGGAATGCATCTGTGAGACCCGTAGGTAGACCTTTTCCTTCAAGAGCTTTGAGAGCTAGATCACACACATTATCCTCCACGAGATGCCATTGTTTCTGGAAAAATAAAGCCTGAAAGCCGTCTGGCCCAGGAGCTTTCAGGGGCGCCATGTCGCGAAGAGCTGCCTCAATGTCTGCTCTCGTGAAGGGGCGTGTGAGTTTTTCCCACATGTCGTTGGGGAAGTCTTGAAAGCCGTCAGTAGATAGGACAGTTGACTCGTCCTCCCCTGATTCCTCTGCGAACAGATGTTGGTAGTATTGTACCACCATTGCTTTTAATTCCTCCTGATCGTCTACCCAAACGTCTTCCGAATTCTTGAGGGCTGTGATTTTATTATTCCACCGCCGAATGATAGTACTTAGTTGGAAATAGGAGGTATTTCTGTCCCCGTCCTTAATGAAATCTAACCTCGATTTTTGGTACCAGTAGAGCTCCTCTTGCTCGAGGACTTCATCGAGTTTTCGTCTCAGCTTACCTTCCAACTTAAGAAATCTACTATCAACTGCATGCGCAAGACGTCTTTGACACCCCTCTAGCCGTGCTTTTAGACTAGCCTTCCTCTGAAAGATGTTTTGGAACACAGTTTCATTCCAATTTTTTAATTTCATTGACAGAGTATTCAGTTGTGGTATAAGCTCAGCGTTTTTGTTCCAATTGTCTTCAACAAAACTCTGAAATTTCTCATGACACATCCATGCCGCTTGGAAGCGGAATGGACGATTGACAATGCTAAGGGGGGCGAAGCCATTGGGGGAGAAGAAAAGAGGACAGTGATCGGACTGTATGGATGGAAGATGCTTGACCGAAGCATCCTCAAATCTGAGCCTCCAGTCACTGTTACATAAAACTCTATCTAATCGAGCACTCTTTCTCGTTTCAGGGGAATTACCTCGTGACCATGTATGAAGAGGTCCAGCAAAAGCGAGTTCCAGGAGGTCATTGTTTTCGATCCAATTGTTGAAGAAGTCACATCTACGAACCATATCCGGGCCGCCGCCACTTCTTTCACATAAGTGTCGGGTTTCATTGAAATCTCCCGCTGGAACCCAGGGGCGATTGTTGCTGATAGCAAATTTCTCTAATTCCAACCATAATTCATGTCGCTTGCTGGGGTTAGGGCTTGCATAAATAGCTGTAAAGAACCAGGGAATATCGCCATTCCTGATTATTTCCATGGTTATGTGTTGGTTGTGTTTATATATGGGCTCTACCGTTACCAGTTCTGGTTTCCAGAAGACCCAAATTCCTCCACTAAAGCCCTCTGCATCCACTCTTGTGTGTCCCTGGTAGCCGAGAATCTTGCTCATCTTTATCGCATGTTCACCTCCCATATGAGTTTCTAGCAAGGCTAGAACCGTAGGTTTGTATTGACGGGTGATGTCCTTGAGAGCTGCTATTTTCGCTTTTCTTGCAGTACCTTGTACATTCCAAACCATAAAGGTAATTGGAGTAGTGTTAGGAGCTAAATTGGGATATCTATCAACCATGGAAACTGGGATTGTAGGTAACGTCGTCATATACGCTTGCTTGAGAGCAGTTAATACATGATTAATCTCCCGAGGCATCGTCAAGGTGCATGTCCTCTCCAGAGGATCCAACAATGGCGTCTCCATCAGGTTGAATGTCACCGATAACTGATAGGATTCCGGGATCATCCATCCCATGAATGGCGAGTCCATCTCCCACCCTACGCAAATCATTTTTTCCGGGGGAATGGATGCGATTTGAGGTGAGGGTGAGCTGGGAGGTAGGGAATGGTACCGAGGGAGAAACATGACTGATTGATTCAGTTGAGCTTAAGTCTGAATTGAGAATACTCTGTTTTGCTGGCTGCTGTGATGGATCGCTCAAAACTTAATTAATTGGGGCCTCGTTTTCCTTTCCCGAGTTAGGGCTAGCAGTGTGGACAGCTGTCATAGACTTAGAATTTCCTGAATTTTGGATCAAGGTATTTTTTCCCAAAGCTTGCACAGGTATCGACTTTTTTTGGTAAGTTTTGGCCTGTGTGAATGCTCTTTTGATTGCCTGTGTATGCGCATGGGATTGTTTCATATTTCCTGCACTGAAGACTGGATTGGCTGCTGAGGGGATAATTTCCCGAGATTTTTTTGCCATGTTTTTGTGGCTTTGTTGGGATATTTGTGAAGATTCGCCAAGATTGACGGTGAAATTTGCTGAATTATCGGGACTGTTATCCTCTGTTTCCTGAATTCCATGTTGAAATATGGCAAATCTTGATCCTTGCCCCAATTGCAGATTATTTCCAAAATCGGAGTCCGCTGTGTTGGTACTGTTTTTGGCAGCCGAAATATTCCCCTGAGCTGCTCCTCCTTGGAAGGACTTGTCCGGTTTTTGCGGTGGTTTCTTTCTTGGTGGTTTCTTGACAACCATCCAAGAGCCAAAATCCTGAACTTGCTCCGGTGGGAGATCAGCATTCAACGCAACACTGTGATCCTGGTTGTCTTCCTCCATCCCCTGATTGTGTACTGTGTTTGATCTCTCTTGGAACATTGGACATTCCTCATCTTTATGGCCTAGTTTCCCTCATTTGTAGCAAATTAGGCGTAATCCCTCATATTGTATCTTCCAAATTTTTCCATTAAGCCAAAATTTGGACAAGAGCGGTTTCGATAAATCTACTTCGACACTAAGTCTAGTGAATTGACCTCTTACTGCTGTTGCCGTAGTTTGGTCTACCCTGATAACATTACCAATCTTGGATCCCACTTTCTTCAAGAAATCTTCATTAAAGTATTCCACCGAAAGATTAGGGATACGAACCCAGGCCGTAAGTACCTTGATCTGCTCGGAGTCAGCAACGAAATTAGGAACCCATTTCCTGATTGTTAGATAATGATCGTCAATCATCCAAGGACCCTGAGTGAGGACATGGTTGTAATCATCAAGGGTGGTGAATCTGGCTACATAGTATGAGCAGCCTATATCCGTCAGTGTGAGGCTTCCTTTGATTGCCCATTTAATTTTCAATTTCCTCAATAAGGATATATAACCTACGGATTTGTCGAACATCTTGATGATCAGCGAATATCTCCATGGGGCTCGGAGCTTGCGTTTTTCCTCTTTTGATAAGAGAATAATTGGGCATCTGCTATCTTGCATTTCCGGCGATGGTGGTTCATCATCATCCGAATCGTCCTCCTGCTCCGAAAAAGGATTAAAGTGTGTCAGAGGGAGAGATTTTGAGTGCATCGGACCACTAGAATTAAGAGATAATCCTTGAAGTTTATCCTTAAAGGAAGGGGCCTGCCCAGAATCTGCGCCGTTGGGGGGAGCGCCAGAACCGGTGGTAGTAACGATATCTTCCAGTCCTGTTGATGGTGATTGGAGAAATTCACTAAGATGAGTGGTTTTTCGCTTCGCATTTTTAGCGAGGGGTGGGAATTGATTCCGGGGCGGTGTGGAGGATTGGTTATTTGGTGGATTCATGGATTCGATTTCCGGCGAGTTCACCGGGAACTTTCTCTCACTACTTTTGTTTATAGGCTTATAGCTGTACGGCTCGCCCGCCCTAGTAACAAAGGGAATCGAAATCCCTTTTATGCACTAGATGGTATCATGTGGTGATGTAAGATATGTTGTACTATTAATTAAATTACCACGCTGATCTAGCTAAATTAGCAAGGGGTAAGTGGGTATCTAATCCCCGAGTAAGAGGGGAATCGTATATACAATTCTATGTGGCAAAAATAACAAAATAAGAAATAAAGCATTCAAATTATTGGGTAAATTTTGGTTGGTTTAATTTGTTAGAAATTAACTAGTCATGAAATATCTAAATTAAAGGTTTATCAGTATGATTTTAGGCGACTCTCGGTGACAATCTCATTTAACACCCAAGTGTAGCAATTCAATCTTCTCTCTCTAATTATGCATCTCTTCCTTAACCTGGATTTATTCAACAAATTCATGCGCTTCATCGGCCCCTTTACATGATCCCATTAAAGACTTTCCTCATGTCCTGCGGTCACGATTCTTGAGGTTATTGGTATTTCAACTTCGGTTTCAATTTGCTTTTTCACTTTTTCTCATTAATAATCTGTTCCTCCCTATAATTTTTCCCTTTCCGTTGTATTGATCAATGATCATAAGTTGGTAGTTGTTTGAGCCTCCTTTTTAAGCTTACTTTTTAATTGTAATTGCTCAGTTGCCTTTTTTTTTTTATACTGATTATTTATTTGGATCGATCTTCCAGGAAAATGAGATATGGGGAAGATTATCGAATACATGGAGGCATGAAGCTTAAAAGTGTGACCATCATTCAATTTATTCAACCCCTATAGCCAAGTCGACTACCACTAAGCTCCGCCTTGATCGACGCCGGCCACCTCTATCTGTCGCCGCTCACTGATCAAAATATCAAGCCCTCTTCGTTTTTCCTCATGTCCCGAGATCCTCACTCATCACCACCAGACCATAGCCGTCCTTTCGACAATGTTATTCCCTCATCAATTTCTTTTAGTTTGCTATATATGTGTTTGTAATTAGATTGTTTTGTGAGAGTTTGGTTTTGATGTTTTGTTCTTAAGTAACAATTTGGGTTTTGTTTGGTGAATTTTGTTTTGTAGATGGAGAGTCTACCATATTGGTTATCGGCGTGTGTTCTCTTAATCGTAGCGCGACTCGAGTTGACTACTCACTCCCACAAATTCATTTCCACGGGTCTGATTTCACTATCTTATTATCTATTTGTAGCGTAATTTCTGCGCGTATGCAGTGGTGACTAATGCGTATGTGGTACATTCTAATATGTGTTTTTATGACTGTATCTTAGAAGAATTTGAGAGATACATGTGTTGTTGGCAGCTAATAATGGATATGCTTCCATGAAGATCTCTTATTTTGATACTTGCAGATGTTGGGCGAAGGTGCAGGACACCACTCTGTTGGAACGAAATGGAGGACACCCAACTTTTGAAAACCCATTTGATACAAGAAACCACTGAGAAAGTACTAATGATTCAGAAAAGAATAAGGGCGGCACAGGACCGACAGAAGGCCTATGCGGATCCAAAAAGACGGAACCTAGAATTTTCAAAGGGGGGCGTCGTGTGTTTAAAAGTATTACCCATGAAGGCGTCAAACGATTTGGACAAAGTAGAAAGCTAAGCCCCCGATATGTTGGACCTTATGAGATAACTAAACGAGTAGGACCCGTCGCCTATCAACTCGATTTGCCCAGAAGTTTAGGAAAAGTAAACCCTCTATTTCATGTGTCTATGCTTCGACGATTTATTCCAGGTGAGACGCCTACCCTTACCACTCCTCCAGAAGAAATCCAATCTGATCTTACTTTACAAATGCAACCGATTCGAATTGAAGATACTAAACAGAAATGTCTCAGAAACAAAGCTATTCCATTAGTAAAGGTAATTTGATAAAAATTATAGTGTTACTGAAGCTACTTGGGAAACTGAGGCTGAAATGCGATAAAAGTACCTTGAAGTGTTTATTAGATCGAAGTAGTTCCGAGACGGAACATCCCTAAGGGGGGGAGAAATGTAAGGACACAAAATTTTAACCTCCTTATATTTTTCTTCCAGTTATAGTATAATTATTTGTTCTGCGTATGTATTAGTACTGTTTAGATGTTATATAGTCGGGGCCGACAAAAAACTTTGTCGACAACGATTTTACCGTCGTACTTAAATTGTGCTACGTACAAGTTTAGTAAGTGTTTAGGACTTGATTAAGTAATTGAGCTACTCTTCTTCGTTAGTGGAATCATTAATTTTAACAAGTTAGTGAACAAAAGACAAAACCTCCCCCTATATCTATACTTATCTATTAATAGGCTAGCATCCCAGCTTAGGTGGAGGATTTTCTAAACTTTTGCAGCACATGTCACGTCATAAAAGCCAGTTGTCCATCGTAGAACAATCGGTTGCTAAATAGTGACACGTCACTAGCATCATGAATCGAGGAGCTCTGCCTTCTCAAATTCTCTTCTTCCGTTTTTCCCCAAAAGGCCATAACCTTCATTGAATTGATTACCAGTAACATTCAAACTCTTCATTCATCTCGCATACTTCCACTGGTCTCTCCGCCTGCCCAACTTTCATCCATTCCATACGTTTCCTTTATATGCCCTCCTTTACTCTTTTCATTTTGTTTCCCCTCTCTCCTCATATATTGCCCTGATTTCATCATTGTTGAATTGATTTTGTTTTCGATCATTTTTGTTTGATTTTATTTTTTGTTAATTGTTTCTGTCGATTTTTTATTTTATTAATTATTATGGTTTGTTTATCAGCCCTTATCAAATTAAACGAATCACATTAGAAGAAAAAAAATGGTGGTGATCGAAGAAGCCGCAGAACAGCCACAGTTGGTCACCGTCAGTAACACTAGCAAAGATGATAGAGATGCAGAAGAAGAAGACGCCGAAACGAGCTCCGTCATACGTTTCCGACGGTTTCGAAACGGCCAGCGACGACGACGACGATGTAGCGCGTAATTTCTTTGATGTAATTTCTTCAGCTATTTTCGATGCGCTATCTTTTCCAGGATCATCATTTACTAAGACACTTGCCGCGATTGTTGGGTGAAGTCGCGCGTCTCTTATCGGTTTTTCAGGTGTTTGTTATTGCACTTTTTGGTATTGTTTGTTCTCTACTAACCTATCATTTACATATTAAATTAGTTTATTACTGCGTATATGACTTCTGGGAAAATTTCCCCTTAGAGCATCTCCAATGGAGAGCTACAAGCATTGTAGTTTTGGTCTGCCAACTAGGAGAGAGAAGAATTTTGAGCAACAATCACAAAACACACCTCATTTGGTACAATGGTAAAACAACAAATAATGTAGTTTTGGGTGGGGCCTTTAAATATTTTTTTTTATATATTAATTATTTTTTATTTATTAATTATTAATAACTCTTTAACTAACTAACTAAAAATTAAAGTGTCTACTTGGAGTATACCGTCAAACGTAAGCTATGGACCAGCTAATCATTAAAGTCTTATATAATATGTTGAACTTAGTGATAACTAGCAATTAATAACGTAACAACTAACAATCCAACATTTCATACAATTTCATTTATTGAGTAAAACAACATTACAAATATATCAGCAATACTAAATAAGAAAACATAAAAGAAAAAAAACAAACTCAATTTTCGACCTCCCCTCCATATCGTTGCCAAATATGATCGACTGGATTTGCCCTTAGCTGATGGTGAATGTCTCTATCCCGAACACCGGCATTTCTGGTATTCTTCAAAATCGGCAACATATGCTTGATGAACAGTAGAATCGATTAATTATGTATCGGGTGGTAGTTTTCTCATGTAAGTATCTCGTTCATCTTCAACGATCATATTATGCAATATAATACATGCATACATAATATCGTGGAGTCTATGTCTTTTCCAATGGCGTGCTGGCCCACGCACAATTGCAAAACGAGATTGGAGTACTCCGCATGCTCGCTCGACGTCTTTTCCTGCACTTTCTTGTTTTTGCTTAAATTTCTTTCTCTTCGGTTCTTGAGGATGTGCAAAACTTTTCACAAACGCCGCCCACTCTGGATATATTCTGTCTACTAGATAGTAACCCATGTTATATTGTGTGTCTTTTACTGTGAACTGAACTAGATGAGCTTTTCCTTGTATTACATCTTGAAATAAGTTCAACCGAGACAGTACATTAAGGTCGTTATTTGAGCCCGCAATACCAAAGTACGCATGCCATATCCAAAGATCATAGGAAGCAACTGCTTCTAACATTATTGTTGGAATTCCATAATCACCCCTAGTGTATTGCCCTTTCCAAGCGACCGAGCAATTAGTCCATGCCCAATGCATACAATCTAGGCTACCGAGCATACCCAGAAAGCGATGGATGTCCTCATGCATTTTAAGTAGGCGTTGCAAATCATTACTATTAAGCCTCCGAAGGTATTCTTCACCAAAAACTTCAATGACTGCTTGAGAAAATTCAAATAAGCATTCTATTGCTGTAGTTTCAGCTATACGCTCATACTCATCAATTGTATCGGCAGGTGATCCATATGCTAGTATGCGTAATGCTGCGGTGCACTCTTGCAAGGGGGACAAACCTATTTTGCCAGCTGCATCAACTCTTTGTTGAAAATACATTGTGTGATTCTCAAGTTTTACACAATACGAAGAAACAAATGTTTTCGCATTCTAAATCTCCGTCGAAAGAATGTAGGACCATAAACTGGTTGTGGAGAAAAATAGTCTTTATATAAGCGTTCAGCTCCACCTTTGAGGTCGCGATAAACATAGGTCCGTCGTCGTCGAGGCAATTGTGGTTGATATAATGAATTATCATACTTATCTTCGTTTTCATTGAATAATTGATCTCCGAAAAAGTCATCCCACTCTTCCTCGCACTTGAGCTAGAGCTAGAAGACATATTGAAGGTGATGGATTTTATTATTAGTGTATTCTTTTAGAGCTTGAGTTGCGATTATGAAGAAGATTAAAGTAACAAGTTAAACGGCTAGTTATTTAAAATTGTATTAACTTATTTGAGAGGCAAGTGGGATGATTAGTTTGTACCATTGAGATTTTTAAGCAAGAAAAAGGGCCCAGGTAAAAAGAAGATTGACCTCTTCAAAGTTCAACACTTCAACTACACTTTTATATATTACAATTGTATTGAAAGTAACAAAAGTTTCCTTATTATAACAAACAATTTAGGACACCTTACGAGGTCTTTGGTTTGCACATTTACTAAAACACAATCTTGCTCTTAAGCTTATATAAATAAGGCGTATATACCTTCTACTATTAGTACGTAGTGGCGATTGTTTGACATTGTACAAAATAGCTAGGTAGAAAACAATTGGTATATGTATATGGTACCCCGTACGTACCCCCCGTCCTAATTATTCTGCAGTTCAAGTTTACATACTAGCCCAATCTAAAAGACAACAATTTGGGCTCAAATAATTACTAGGCCATAGCATCAAACATGAAGCCCAAACCTTATTGATGTTTCTCTCTCCTCACTAGTCACGACCCACCCAAGCCACCTGACCCGACCACATTCTTGCCGTCCACCGCCCTTGCCACCACTACCACCACCACATTCACTACATTCCGCCTGTAGCTAGGTTCCGCCGTTTACAACCTCGCCATCCACCATCGATCCACCTTCTCTTTCTACCTCATTTCCTCTCTCTTACTCGTTTCTCTCTCCTCACGAGTCTTCTCTAACCGGCGATAGTTGGGCAATGTCGGCTACCGGAGACAGGACGCGGCGAGCAGGAAAGGGAGCGGCGGAGCTGGTGAGAGGGAAATCCCGTGGGAAAGAGAGGATTAGGGGGCGGCGAGCAGGAAAAGGAGCGGCAGTGGCGAGGGAATAAGGAGCTCGCCAGAGAAGTTTCGAGTGGTTGGGGCCGGCTTGAGGGTGGTGGTTTCGCGGGTGGGGGTTTCAGGTTTGGATGTTTGGTGGTGGTGGGTCGGGTGGAGATGAAGGAGGAGGAAAGAGAATGTGTTTTTTTTTTTTTGTTTTTTTTGTTTTTATTATTCTTTTATTTTTGTTGATAAATAATGATTGAAACTTGTGCATTTGTTTCTTACTATTTTTTTTGAGGGCATTTGTTTCTTACTTTTGTCGAATGGATCTGTCGAGTGTCCAATTTTTTTTTTAAGTTTTTTTTTTTAAATCACGTTTTCTTGGCTTAAAAAACGTGTATAAGACGTTTCAAACGTTTTCAAATGTCTAATCATTGTCTTCTATTATTCAATCATTATTTTACTATTTATAGTCATTATTTTCTATTTTTCACTCATTATTTACTATGTTCTAGTCATTGTTTTCTTATTTTAGCTCATTATTTACCATTTATAGTCATTGTTTTCTAATTTTTACTCATTGTTATCCAATTTTCACTCATTATCTCTCAATTCTTACTCATTGTTTTTCAATTCTCACTCATTATTTTTCGATTCTCACTCATTGTTATCCAATGTTCACTCATTATCTCTCAATTCACACTCATTGTTATCCAATTTTCACTCATTATCTCTCAATTCACACTCATTGTTATCCAATTTTCACTCATTATCTCTCAATTCACACTCATTGTTATCCAATTTTCAATCATTATCTCTCAATTCACACTCATTGTTATCCAATTTTCTCTCATTATCTCTCAATTCACACTCATTGTCATCCAATTTTCTCTCATTATCTCTCAATTCACACTCATTGTCATCCAATTTTCCCTACTTATATACCACTTTATAATCATTATTTATTTTAAATAATTATTTCATGCATTGTTTCTCAATTTTCACTCATTATTTCTTAATTTTCACCCATTGTTTCTCAAATTTCACTCATTATAAACATTTTTATAGTCACTATTTATTTACAATCATTATTTCCCAATTTTTACTCATTGTTTCTCAAATTTCACTCATTATATACTACTTTATAATCATTATTTCTCAATTTTCACTCATTATTTCTCAATTCTCACTCATTGTGTCTCATTATTTTGAATCACTCTATAGTCATTATCTATACCAGTCATTGTTTTCAAATGTCTAGTCATTGTTTTCTATTTTTGACACATTTTTTTTTTACTGTTTTCTGATTTTCATTCATTATATCCATTTTCTAGTCATTGTTTTCTATGTTTGCACTCATTATTTACTACTCCCTCCGGTCCAGATTAAACTTCCCATCCAATTTTTTAGGGTTTCGACTTTGTCTTCCCCATTCCCAAATTATTAATTTTTTTGTCGAGTGAATAGGCAAGATCAAGATGTTGGTGATAATTAGCTTTTAAATTTATTTGCTAAATGAATCATTAAGAATTATTTATTAATTTTCCTTTTGAAGTGCGCAAAAGGGAGCGGGAAGTTTAATCTGGACCGGAGGGAGTATTTTCTAATCATTGTTTTCTGATTTTCATTCATTATATACTTTTTCCAGTTATTGTTTTTTTATTTTTCACTCATTGTTTACTATGTTATAGTCATTGTTTTCTTATTCTCACTCATACTTACCATTTTTCTAGTCATTGTTTTCTAATTTCCACTTATTATTTACTCTTTTTAGTCATTATCTATAGTAGTCATTGCTTTTAATTTTTAAGTAATTGTTTTCTATTTTTCACTCATTATTTACTATTTTATAGTCATTGTTCTCTATTTGTTAGTCATTATTTACTATTTTTCTGGTCATTATTTTCTAGCTTTCACTCATTATTTACTATTTTTCAGTCATTATTTACTATTTTTCTCTCAAATCCCCTTCCCCTTCTTCTCTCTCCTCATTTCCCCCATTTTCCCACCACCACCTCCACAGCAACAACCACCACAAAAACCACCGCTACAAACCAACCCAAATCAAATCCCTCCTCCAATACAAACGCAAACCCCAAATCGCCGGCCCCACCCCGCGCATCATCGTCATCACCTCCGGCAAAGGCGGCGTCGGAAAAACCACCACCACCGCCAACCTCGGCATCTCCCTCGCTCGCCACGGCTTCTCCGTCGTAGCAATCGACGCCGACGTCGACCTCCGTAACCTCGACCTCCTCCTCGGCCTCGAGAGTCGCGTCAACTACACGGCACTCAAGGTCGTCAACGGCAGTTGATGTGGCGGTCACCGGCTTCGCGAGCGTTTCCGACGTCTTGTACTGGCTGCCGTGGGCCCGGATATGCATCCGGAGGTTGGCGTCTTGTCGCAGATGTCGCACACGTGGTTGCAGTTGGTGGCATGAGTCGGAGGGACGGCGCAGGTGTGGCGGGGTTGAGGTGGGTCGGGGAGGGGGAAGATGGAGGAGAGAGAGAGTGGGGTTGGTTTGAGTTTGTGAGAAAAGAAAGAGAGTGGGCCTTGGACTTTGACTAATCAACATAAGCTATAGCCCGTTGGATGTTATGAATAGGCCAGACTGCTTATTTTAGACTGGGCCTTTAATCAAACAAGTGGACAAGGACACGGGGGGTACGTAGCTCTACGTACCCGCGGGGTACCTAATAATTTGGGGGTAGAAAATATCAAAAAAAATTCATTACCTTGTTGAATTAATTGGAAAAAAAAGTGCAACAATAGCTACAAAAAGAAAGGAAACATAAACGCTACGAAAAGAAAGGAAACATAAACACGACAAACAGAATTTATCCTAAGACGATATGCCATATTTGGCTTTAATAAGTTGACACACTACTTTATGATTTTTTTTAGCTTCCTCGTCCATTTTTGACGTGTCCTTGCAGAGAAGTTTGAAATCTTGATTTCGAACGTTCTCCTCCATTACCTCCAAATTTTTTGTCTGATATTGTTCTTGCTTGTTCCGATCCTCTAGTGCTTTATCATCTTGCAATTTTTTCTTTGACTTTGTTGTAGCTTCTGCCTTTGCGGACTTTTTTCCCATAGGTCGTTCCTCCTCGGTGTTATCCTCAACAATGACAGTATTATCTTCACTGGAAGATGGTGGAGTATTATCTTGATTGGAAGATGGTGGTGCAGAAATCGCTGACTTTGAAGTCTTTGCTCTCGTTTTTCCTTCTTTGCAAAAGTTTTCCCACTTTGGTTCACCCTTGAGAATCTTCCACGAATGCATATATTTGAACTCTCTCTCCTTCATATATTCTTGCTTAAAAAGTTTATTAGCTTTATCTATAATTTGTTGATCATCGTTGCCGTTTGGGTGGTCTCTTTGAATGCGTATGAAACAACCATTAAACTTGCTAACATCCGCGCTCCTCTTGTACCAATAGTACGAAGCTTGCTTAATAGTCACGGCTGGCTCCTTTTTGTTGCTCCATTTGTTGAAATAATCAACAATCTGTTCCCATAGGTCATTCTTTTTTCTATCATTCCCTGTGACACTGTCATTAACAATGGTCAAACATGCCTTGCAAAGTTCTTTATCCATTTCAATATCCCACTTAAGTTTCCCAACCTTACTCGTTCCACCCACCTTGGGGTCTTGTATTTGAACTTTAGGCTGACGTTGAAATTCTGAATTGATAGGCTCAATTGGAATGCTGGAACAGAAATTTGGCCGCGACTGGAAAGTAGCCCGGTCATACTAAGAAACCCGAGGGTCAGTTGATTGTGAGAACTTTTTTTTCGTATAGGAAAGGGTTCTCAGAATCTAGTGTATCATTGTTTCGCAAGTTGGAATTTTGAGTACTTGAAAAATTTCCTAATATTGAGTAGTATTAACTAAATGGATTGTTGGGATTCTCCATTAAGTAATAGACATTATTCGGTGAGCAATAAAATGAGAATTTGGTATCTGATCTTATAGCCTACTTCAATACTAGGTTTACGCTTGCCTCCCATGAAATTAGCTAACAAATTCGTATTTTGTAGATATGTTTGAAGTTGTTGAAAATTCTTCTACTTGAAGTGTCCATGGATAGCACGTTTGTTTGTTACGTATTTACGAGGTCAAGATACAACTCTTATATACGGGAATTTCTCATTAAAAAAAGCTCTCTGCAAAGAGCACTCTGAATATGAGGACTTAGCTATTTTCATTCAACTTTGCTTCCTCTGCAACTAGGTAAAACAATTAAAATAAGAGAGGTGGAAATCACCATGATAACACAAAGAGACAAAATCATGGCTACCATGTTGAATTCTTAGCGATTTGCACTACGATATGGCATATGAGTACTCATTTCATCCATTGTTACGTCTCCAGTGTTACTAAATGAAGGGTAAAAATAAATCATGAAAATACCAATTTTAATTATTTTTAAATAATATTATAATTTTTTTAATTTTTTAATAGTTTTTTTTTAATTCTCAAGCTACTCCAAGATATGTAGCTTGTGTGGGCAACATGGCTTTGTCAAACTACAAAAAAAAAAAAAACAATGGTATGAGCTGCATATGTCAGCAGTTTAAAAAACAAAACTACATGCAAAACCAACCATTGGAGATGCTCTTAGATTAGTTACAAAGCTTTCTTGATTTTTCTCCATTGAGTTTTTACTTTATTGAAAATACAAATTGTGGACTTTTTTTTTAATTTATCATTTTGATTTGATTTTATCTGGTTGATTGAATCTCTGCCACAAAGTCCTAATGTTCCTCTTCGGTTAACCTGCATCCATTCGCAAGTCCCCTCGGTAGCTAATTTAATTAATTTTTGTGTGGTACTGGTTACTTGCTCATAGTTCATGTGTTCTACACTTCTACAAATTGCAATCTGGTGTGTATGCTCCTCTCTGTGATTTAATTGATTCGGTCTAGGAATTGATTTGAGGTAAATAATTATCTTACCTGTTTCAGTTTTTTTAGTGAAATTGATTTCCATTACACTTCAGGGTGTTAGTGAAAAATCAATTTGGTGGTATTGTGTTAATATTGAAGCCATGTTTTGCAATTAGGTACGTTCTACTCTCTTAGAAATTAGAATTTTTTTAATGTAACTTTTTTCACCTCATATCTACAATGAAGGAAGACCCCTCAAGTAATTTTCTAATTGGTGTTCATATGGTCCTTTTACAGATTTCTAAAAATGGCTTCGGTCTTGGGATTCGGGTATGTGGTCTGCACAACTATGGGAAAAGTTTGAAGTTTGGCATTCAGGTTAATACAAGTTCAAGTGTATTGTCCTTCAAATTACAGAATTGCTTAATCATGTGTAGTATTCTTTTAGTTTTGACTTGTGAGTTTTTATAATTTAAGAAGGTTTATGTTCATTTATCTCAGTTACTCATAATTCGAAAGACTTGATGAGCTTTTAGTAAACATGAATTTAGACGAAAACTTATAGGTGAATATTGTCTCAATGCTCGCTGATGATATGGCCATTTTTCATATAATAGCATCCTTATAGGATAGAGTAATCGGAAAAGATCGTGCTCAAGGTAATACTATCACCTACAACTAATGAAGCGATTAGGTATTAAACTCAGTTTAGAGGCAAGTATAACCTGCCGTAAACCTCCTCTTGTAACGCCCCAAATTTCAAAAGTTTGTAGATAAATAATTAGAGAAAAGTTACAGTAAGATTTCGCTGTAAAACAAATTTTTTGTAACTTTCATAAAATGTTAATTTGGAGGCGTTACCGTCACACCTGTCCTTCAGACAGATGTTAAGGCTAAATACCTAAACAAAATACGAAATTCCCAAATTTTCCATACTAAGGATTTTATAAAGTATACGAATTGAAACAGCGGAATTAATATTTATTTAAAACAAACTCAGAAGTTGCGCGTCCTCACGACAAATATCCCATCCCACGAATAACCAGGTAAACCTGCAATTTTACTGCTCGCCGTTACGTTTACATAATCGGGTCATCACAGGTTCAAGTAAAAAAAAATAACGTCAGCCAAAGCTGGTAATCAACATTCATTCGGTATAAGGTAGTAATTAAAATTCATGATGTATAAAGTAAAAAGAGAATTCGAACTTTATCCTAAACAATTTAATATAAATATATATTAATACTTTATAAGGAGAAGGTGACCACTAATAAGGTCAGATCTTACCTTGGATTCTACTATCGAATGACTTAGACCTTACTTTTAAATTCAACAATAAGTACCGGACGATAGATTCATAGACTACCTTAACAAGTACAACAATGATGGGGAATCGACATCCCATTTTCTCGAACCAAATAGTGGGGAATCGACATTCCACTTCTCAAATATCAAATATAGGGAATCGACATCCTATTCTCAAATATCAAATATGGGGAATCGACGTCCCATTTCTCAAATATCAAATATGGGGAATCGACGTCCCATTTCTCAAATATCAAATATGGGGATCGACATCCCATTTCTCAAATATCAAATTTGGGGAATCGACATCCCATTTCTCAAATATCAAATTTGGGGAATCGACATCCCATTTTTCAAATACTTGATGAGGAATTCGCATACTCATCAAGGCGTTGGGCCAACTCAACAAGATGGGGGCTTAATCCATCCAAAACCGTTACCTAGTGTGATCACACCTCTAACACTAGCAAACTAGGGAAAATATCGGGATATTAATCCAATAGGCAAATGAATGGGTTCGATCATCACCCATGTTCCTTACTAAGAGTTTCTTCCCTTTGTATAAAACATAACGTTATAAAATTCTACGAGTTATATTATCGAATCTTAATACTCGTTACTTCTTCCGTATATATTCTATTACGAAACTTTTCATTAGTATAAAAATACAAGGAGGAATTAATAGTGGAGTAAAATAATATAACATAATATTCAAATAATAAAATAATAATAAACTATTTAAATTAATATAATCGCATAATATTATAATAATGTATTTGTCATAATATAATATAGTGGCTATGGTATCAAACGTAGCTACTATCATCATATTGTAGTACTTGTAGTAGTTATACGTTTTTATAATGTGTGCTTGTATCTTTAGAATAAAATAATGTATATATAGTATATTCAGATAATAAGATAACATAATTAATGAATACTAATCCTTCCTAGTAACATAACTAGTTATAAGAGTGAACGAGAGATTACCTTATCGATCAATACTCTACAGGGCAATCCTACACTTGGTTCCGAATTTCGTTACCCACGATGATATATAATAACTCCGTAAGAAGGTAATGTGATGGTCTTATAATGATCACATGACGATGAACGATTTCGGCGCGAACTAAAGCCGACGACAAGGAAAACTTTGAAGAAGGTGGTAGTAGTAGTAGTAGTAGTAGTAGTAGTATTAGTAGTAGTATTAAGAAATAAAGAAGGAGAACAACAAGAAGAATTAGAAAATCAAGAAGAAGAATTGATGTGAGAAAGTGATAACAAACTTGCTATTTATAGAAATGAAAGGACGTAAAGCAACTAATCTCCTCCATTCATGGTGGACTTCATCTTTACATAAAGAAGATGATGGAAAGACTATTCATTGTGTTTGTTGTAATAGAGAGAAAAGAAGAGGTGATAAGAATGATGATAAGTGTGTTGATGATGAAGAAGATGATAAAGATGAAGATAAGATCATCTATGATGATCAAGATGATCATGGTGAAACTTACGTATAATTCAATAAAAAGACAAAGAATATAATAAAGATTAGTAGATACAAATTATTAATTAATATAATATAAGTGGTAAGTATTATCATAATGTAGGCCGGTGTCGTTACACCGGTTTGGCTAGCAATTTCGTCACCTATTTGTACTAACAGACTTATTCAGACGTAAAATCATTGGGTAGGAAAATATATAATTACAATAATAATTTACGGTGCTATGGGTCATGATAGTATAATTTTGGGGTATCACACCTGTAAACAATTGAAGCAAATTCTTATTCTACGTACACTCATCCATTTACTTAAGATTATGGCTTGATTTATGATTTCTTTAAACAACCATGATGACTTCAATTTTTACTCTTTATGTGAGATGTCGTACCGGCGTGTTGCCGATCCGCTCTCCCGAAAAGAGGTGTGAATTACACAGAGTCGCCAGCGGGATTTTTTATAGGTTCCCCACAAACCTAATCTGGGGTTCGTTGCAAGGTTACGAGTTAGGAAGGTGTTAGGCACCCAACTCGCCCATCGTGTTGATGGTCTCTACTAATTGATCCGAATTAAATATAAAAGTTGTATTAACGACGAAAGCACGTACAAGTAGCACGCGAGCGAGAAGTAAAATCATGCGACGAGATAACATTATGATCATGCACGGAATAGTGTATACAACAATTCCAAAAGCATGTCAACTACTATATTTTATTAAGATGACATTAGTTGATGTACGTATGTAGGATAAGCAAATTGGATGCACAATGCCACGAGAAGTCACAACGCAAGGTACTGTATGTTTGCTCGGATAATATAAGCACATGAATTTAAGTCAACATGCATGTTATTAATAAAGCGAGCCACGTAAATAGCTTTAGCCTAATTGACACACATCAGACGACAAAAGAAGCGAGCCAATTCACGAGCACGTACGAATTGCACTAACCTGATAAACACCTTAAGCAACAATTACGAAAATAAATCAACTTGAAAGTCGTTTTGAGTAAGAATTTGGGGCCCTCAGGTAGACGTTCCTGTGTTGCAATTCGCAGATCTCAGTGTCGTTTGCCAATGAGCCCAAGGTATAGTCGTGACCCTCGTATTCAACGTAGCCTAGTTGTCTTGTCTTGAATTGGATAGTCTACGGTCGTTGGACGTCGTAGGTTAGTTGTACGGGTGTATGTGTGTATGTGTTGAAAGGTAAAGGGTGTTTTGTGCTCTTTTCCCAATCTACGTGTTGAAGATGTAGGTAAGAGTTTGGCTAAGATGCACGAGATGTGATAATCATTGTTCGAGACTCGTGTGCTTATTCATGGTCTCGGCTCTTTTTGCACACTAATTGGAGCGGTTAATGTGAGATTTGTGCATGTTGAAAAATAAGAGATACGGAGGGGCCGTATTTATAGTAGGAGGTGAATGGCATTCGAGTGGCATTAGGAAGCTTTGGGTGATGTGTTCGAGCCAATCGGAGAGGGTTTGCTTTGTTGTTACGGGGGAAGTGTCCTAATTCTTAGTAATAAAATATCACAATCTTTGATGCTTATTCCAACTCATAATTGACAAGGAAAGACTATTTTGGTGAATTTAGAAGACCTAGCCGGCAATCTGATCTACGCATGTAGGAAATTTTACTTATCATAAAATGCTAATGCCATTAGTTGAACGACACTAGTGATCCAGTCATGCGAGATTGTTATGAAGTGTCTTACGAGAGTCTTAGCCCAAATTGATCTAAATCACGTAAATAAAGTAAGCCCAATATTACTTTACGTCATATTACACCAATCTAATGTCTTACCCATCGACCCTCGATATAATGACTATCTTGGACTAAACGTGGTAATTCGGGTATAAACTGATACATCGAACTCATTGGCAAATGATACCTTTCAACGCGTGTCCACTGTCCATCTCATCATCGGGCGTTAAAATGGGTGCAAAAGTAGGGTGTCTACAGGAGCCCCCGCTTTGACTGAATCTGAGAGTAGACGAAAGTCAAAGGTTTGAAAAATCAGTTGTAACAAAATAATGACAAAGAACATTCCTCTAAGTCATACATAGCATCACAAAAGATTTAAGCGTAGCCATTTCGATCGGGCGCAGTAAGCGATCAAAATGTAAGTGTCGTAGATTATCTTGAATGGGCGAAGTAGTCAATCAAGACATTCATCGTGCATTTGGATAACTTGTATGTTCTGGATGGACGCAGTTGTCATCCGAGAGAAGTTGCTGTCATTTATAGTCCGTGGACTGCTGAGGTTGATTTTATAGTGTAACGACTGCTGAATTTTATAGTCTGGCGACTGCTGGATTTAGAGCTTATAGATTGATGGTTGCTAAATTTGACGTTGTAGTTCCGTCACCAATATGAGATCAAAGCATTGCTAGCCCCCAAATGTAAGGATCGGACTTCGGGTTATAGTATGCTATTTCTTTTTAAATGAACTTGACAAGAGTATGTTACTCGTGGGGATGCAAAATTCCATTTCGAGGGATGCTCTCAATGGTGGTTGCATATATATTGAACGGACGATGTTTTTTTTTTTTGCTTGATCGCTTCTCAATTGTATCAAATTATAGCTCATACAGAAGGCAGTGTAAATGCATAGATAATAACCACATGCAAAGATGACCAACATAATGCAAACTTAAAGCAAATTTCACACGCAGCAAATAATTCAAGCAAAAACACAAGGACAAACAAGTCAGTACGTACGTGCCCTAGCAAGGATGAAAATGACCGCTCAAGGTAAGCTAGACAAAATGAGGTGCACTAAGATTATGCCTTTCGAAGAGAAGTTGGAATTTGCAGTGTACCGGAATTCGACTTTATGGTGATGGGTCTCAGTTCCCTTATATGGTTTAATTTGTTCCACCACATATGTTCTAGAAATAGCACAAAGTTTCAAGTGAAGTGGTGTCTCGAAATTGCTAGCGTCGAAGGTGAAAGGCCTACCGAAGTGGCTTCGAAGGACATTTCATCACTTGATGGTACCAAAGAAAGCCTTGAATTTGTATTAAACCATGGGTGGTATTCCCTTGCTTTTGTAGGTAATTTCGAATTCGTATAAGTTTAGCCTAATGTTCGTATTACTCACCATTAACAAATGCACATGCTATCACTCTAACAATGGTAAGAGCCTTTGGTTTCTGTTTTTTTGAGTGAATACTGTTTCTTGAACAAAGGTGATGGTAGAGTGATAGTAGCATTAAGATTGCCTGCCATAATTTCAATAGTTCACGCATTGTACGTAGCAAATTTTCCTTTTGGCCTTTGACTAGTTGATATGCAATGATCGTACGACGGACCATGGCGAGATTAACCCCACTAGGTGATTGCAGTTGATACAACATGATATTTGAGAGTCTAGCTGAAGATGTAATTTCATGTGATTTGAACACAATGTCTTTAGATTAAGAAATGCCTAATGATTAAGACTAATTCACCCTCCAATTTAATTGTAATGAACTTATTTACCATTGTTATTTTAAACAATTAATAATTTTTCTTTTACGCAGTGTAGGACTTCATTGTGAATTGGATCGAAAGAAGTCAATAGTGTCGAAAAAGCAAGTAAACTTGCAGAGCCAAAGGATGTTTAGCGTCTGTGCATATGATCTCGCTATTCGTGTAAAGACTTTAATGCAAGGGGTAAAAATGATAGAGAGTGCCTAACATTTGTTCTTGATTCGTGGGCATATGCAAAGACGTGATAATGCGTACACAACATTCAATTGGATGACTATACTTGTGTGTAGAATGCATGCTTAATGAATGTTCGACATTAGTGTTCACTTTTACTAGTTGATGGGCCAATGATTTTCTCATGCATACTTGGCGCTCAAACGACTCAAGTAGTTCCAAATTTTGCCTTGTACGTAGAGTTATGTAGGTGATGATCATTATAATTTGAAATAGAAGCCCCCGAGCTTGTAATGAATATTCTTGAAAATTGGACCGTACCCCTTCGACATCATTTAGAGGCACATATGGTTTATATCTCTTGAATTTGATTCTTATTTGCTTTGGATAGAATGTACCTAATGTCTCAGATTCGTACTCACTCTTGTGGAACTATGAACAATGTACAACAAAGTAGCTTCTGACTCAATCCTTGTGACAAAGATCCTTTATAAGGGTAGGCAAGGTTGGTAAAGAGGCATATGGATTTGAGAGTGCCTGTTTCATTTGACTCATGAACATTTGTGAGGTTAAAATGTGCTGGAGGTCCAGGCAAAAGTTATTAGTTGGATGTATCATGGGTTGTGAACTGAAATGAAAGTTGTTGGATATGAAAGGGTATGCTCGATAGTAGGGCTTTGATTGAATCTGGGTAAACGGTGGGTCCAGATGAAAGGTAGTAGGTGAATTGGAAATGGTGAATGCTCAAACTTTCAAGTCTAACTCTAAGGAATGCGGACATGACTTATTGAAAAGGATTAATGATATGGCTAGTAGAAATTTTGACATTCGCTTGATTGTAATGATGCAACCATAACGTAGCCGAAAAAAGGTCTCTTAAATTCTCATGGCTTGATTCAAAATAGCTAATAAAATGACAAGCTATAAGAATATGTGAACCACGATTGATTTCTTGGTTGGCAACAATGATGTTGAATGACGTAGAAGAATTTCACAAATGCGTATGTTTTAGGTGTTCACAAATGTGCGCCTCTTTCAGGCGCCATGACTAATTTGCCTGAAAAAAGTTTAAAAAACAGGCGTCCTATTTTCATGTTACCGAAATCGTGAATTTGAGAGCCTAGAATAGTGGGATGATCATATCAAATGGATTTTGCCAAATAAGTCTCTCAAGGAATGCATGAAAACTTATTGATTGATTGAAAATGGCCAACTGAGTGGTAGGGAGTGGGTATCCGACGTTAGATTTGGAATAGGTAAAGAAAACGAGTTACGGGATCCTTGTCACAAAACTTGAATCACACTCTACTTGTTGACTTGTTGTCGATTCTAATGAATTTGCATTGTGAGTTCTTTACTGCTTGAACACGAATGAAGACCTATTAGGTAGACGAAAAATGATCTTATAAAAGTCTGAGGATATGAAAGGCCAATGTTTAGTCCTTTTATTCCTTTTTAAGGTCCAATGTGTATTTTTTTTGTGAAGTCCTTTTCCTTGTTTTTTCATTGCTTTATTTTGTCTTGGTAAATTTTGTTCATTGCAATTATGAGTCGTATGCGAGATAGGCAAATCAAAAGATAGAGGGTACTTGAAATCATAATCGGTTTATTAGAATCAAGTAGTACATCAAAAAGGGCATAAATGTCCCTTGACTCTTAGGACTAAGAACATCGTTATTGCTAGACTCACTAGACTCATAATTGCCAAATTTGGGTGAAAACTCGTTGTATGAAAATATCATTCCTATAATGGTGGAAGCATCTGGCCATGTTTGTTGTTCAATATTTGGTGTGCCTTTTTGTTGTCAAAGGTATTCCAAATATTGTGGTGTTCATTGTACGAATGCCTGCAATTTGATCGTTGTGCGCTTGAACTTGGATGTGGTATTTGGCTCACGAAAGTTGATCATGCGTGAGATTTTCTACTGGCATCCTGATGGCATTGGCTACTGCATCTTGGCACATGTAAATATGTAATCTGTTCGGCATGAGTTGCAATAAACTTTTCCGACCCCCTTATTGGCATTTGGGTGGCATTAACAAGTGTGATCTGGTCCACGTGAGGAGCTCGACGTACGCAGATGTTGGCATTTGACATTTGAGTAGCATTATATGCAGTCTCAATTTGCCTTTCCCTTCTATGTAAGTATCTATTTTTGGAAGACCCCAAATTTATGACCCCACAACCTGTGATATGGTTGTGCATACGGTGGTACATGTCGGGCGTGCTCCGTACCTAATGATAGCTCGAGTTATTTACTTCATTGACCTTTCCTCTTTCTGTTTTTGAAAAGAATCATTAATTTTTGTGACAGCAATACCGAGTGGATTGAGCGAATTATCATGTAAGCAATACAATTCACAGTATGGACTAGATGGAGGTGTCGTAGACGAAGTTCGTCCGGCTTGGGAACCAACTTGCGTGGCTAACAATTTATATATGCGGTAATGCATGGCACTTATATTAGTTTAAGGCCATGTGTACGGTGTAAAAGTCGTCTTCTCGGTACCTATTTTTCAACTTCTTTATGATATTCTTGAATTTTTTATTATATTCTTTTATTCTAAGAGAGGTGTCCAAAGTGGTCTCTTACCAAGCTATGGTTTCCTCTATTATGATCCTAGAAAAGTCGGAATTCCTATTGGAAAGAAAGACGAAGTTTCCGACGGTGGACGACCAATTAATTAGAAATTAAACAACCTTACGAAAAGGCCAACGGTCCACTGGACATAGGGATATACCAGAGTACCAGACCCCCCCATCACAATAGGAGTAATTAAGATGGTCGTTAAAGTGAACAATGATCCTAATCTAGAAACGTGACGGTCAAACGGTGTAGTGTTTGGGCAAGGCTAGCCTAACTTAGAAATTAAGAGGAAATACTTAAATTTCATAACCCAGTGGACAACGAAATTGCTACGACAAAGCTAAATTCCCTAAACTCCTGAAGTCCTATGGCATCTAGACTCTCACAAGGACACGTACGTACTGGCATGGTCAAATTAAAGGGCACGTAGCAAAGAGTTGGCTTTAACAAACAAAACAAGCAATAATGCACGTATAAAATTGCAATAACACACGTAATTTGTCATATGCTCAATGGGGTAGTCAAAAAGGGTAAATCATACGCCCACGACTAGGACAAACTCTATTAGGTTTCAGTAAGTCAGACCGTGCTAATGAGTTCAACCATTTTGTACTTTGACAAGTACAAGCGTCACGGGGTGAAAGTAGACCATATTTCCATCGCATAAACCGTGTTGGTCCGATGGTCAATAGTCATTCTTTCGAGGTCAATTGCCTTTGTACTAGGGCGCAACGTTCTAACGCGGCATGCAAACTATATGAAATATGCAATGTTAATTACGCATTAAATATTTAAAACGGATCAATTTTCAAGTTTTGCAATTAGTCCCCAGCGGAGTCGCCACTGTGAGATGCCGTACCGGCGTGTTGCAGATCCGCTCTCCCGAAAAGAGGTGTGAATTACACAGAGTCGCCAGCGGGATTTTTTATAGGTTCCCCACAAACCTAAACTCGGGTTCGTTGCAAGGTTACGAGTTAGGAAGGTGTTAGGCACCCAACTCGCCCATCGTGTTGATGGTCTCTACTAATTGATCCGAATTAAATATAAAAGTTGTAATTAACGACGAAAGCACGTAGTGTACAAGTAGCATGCGAGCGAGAAGTAAAATCATGCGACGAGATAACATTATGATCAAATTATGCACGGAATAGTGTATACAACAATTCCAAAAGCATGTCAACTACTATATTTTATTAACATGACATTAGTTGATGTACGTATGTAGGATAAGCAAATTGGATGCACAATGCCACGAGAAGTCACAACGCAAGGTACTGTATGTTTGCTCGGATAATATAAGCACATGAATTTAAGTCAACATGCATGTTATTAATAAAGCGAGCCACGTAAATAGCTTTAGCCTAATTGACACACATCAGACGACAAAAGAAGCGAGCCAATTCACGAGCACGTACGAATTGCACTAACCTGATAAACACCTTAAGCAACAATTACAAAAATAAATCAACTTGAAAGTCGTTTTGAGTAAGAATTTGGGGCCCTCAGGTAGACGTTCATGTGTTGCAATTCGCAGATCTCAGTGTCGTTTGCCAATGAGCCCAAGGTATAGTCGTGACCCTCGTATTCCTCGTAGCCTAGTTGTCTTGTCTTGAATTGGATAGTCTACGGTCGTTGGACGTCGTAGGTTAGTTGTACGGGTGTATGTGTGTATGTGTTGAAAGGTAAAGGGTGTTTTGTGCTCTTTTCCCAATCTACGTGTTGAAGATGTAGGTAAGAGTTTGTAGCTAGGATGCACGAGATGTGATAATTATTGTTCGAGACTCATGTGCTTATTCATGGTCTCGGCTCTTTTTGCACACTAATTGGAGCGGTTAATGTGAGATTTGTGCATGTTGAAAAATAAGAGATACGGAGGGGCCGTATTTATAGTAGGAGGTGAATGACATTCGAGTGGCATTAGGAAGCTTTGGGTGATGTGTTCGAGCCAGTCGGAGAGGGTTTGCTTTGTTGTTACGGCGGAAGTGTCCTAATTCTTAGTAATAAAATATCACAATCTTTGATGCTTATTCCAACTCATAATTGACTAGGAAAGACTATTTTGGTGAATTTAGAAGACCTAGCCGGCAATCTATCTGATCTACGCATGTAGGAAATTTTACTTATCATAAAATGCTAATGCCATTAGTTGAACGACACTAGTGATCCAGTCATGCGAGATTGTTATGAAGTGTCTTACGAGAGTCTTGGCCCAAGTTGATCTAAATCACCTAAATAAAGTAAGCCCAATATTACTTAACGTCATATTACATCAATCTAATGTCTTACCCATCGACCCTCGATATAACGACTATCTTGGACTAAACGTGGTAATTCGGGTATAAACTGATACATCGAACTCTTTGGCAAACGATACCTTTCAACGCGTGTCCACTGTCCATCTCATCATCGGGCGTTAAAATGGGTGCAAAAGTAGGGTGTGTACACTTTAGTTGTTAGAGAACTAATATTCTCATCTCTTCCATATTTGTAAAGATAGTTGGGTGGAACAATTCATTTAATAATGAATTAGTGATGTCTGCATGTTTGTTCAAGGCTTGGATACATCATTTGGTATGTAGTCCTGCTAAAATTTTGAACTTAGAACACCAAGCTAATTTTCTTATGACTAGATTGTTTTGCACTAGAACACTTTGATATGATTTACTTTGTTATAGCCTGAGACATACGATCCATTCGCTTACTGAAATTTATCATCATCTTCATCAATCCTCTCTTTTCTTCCTCACTTTTGTTCCTATGCTCCGATCCTCGCTTCTCTTTTAGTATTACGCGAGTTCTTCTCTTGTACTCTTAACTTCACCTTGAGTACTTGTAACCTCATCTTTGTTACTGCATCAATGCTTGAAAGGGGAACTGGATTATAATATTGCTCCTGGAAGGTGAAGGCCAGGTCATAATCACAAGTACAGATTCCCCTTTGATATTCATTTTCTGGTCTCTTTTTCCTTTGTTCTCTGTTGCAGTTATCATAGCTTTCTGCTCAAAAAATAAACTTACAGCCTTCTTCTACTCACTCTTCCGATCCTAATGGTACTAATTTTGCTGTGAATAACAAAGCATCGGGGAAGAAAACTAATACCCAGCTTGACATACCAGCTTCGTCATCGGAGCCGGAAGCTGATAATGGTGACTCAGGGGCCAAAAACCATCACTTTAATGGATTTTATTGGAGTAGCAACAGATCAGATGAAGCCGATTTCAACAACTGTGAGTTCTACTCAATCCCCTGTTACTCATGATAATGGAGAACCTAGCCTGAACTCTGAAAATGGACCTGAAATGAACCCGAAAACTAAAGCTGCTGGAAATTCTGGAAAAAAACCTGATAAACCTTATAAGAATGCCTTGGAAAAACAATTTGGGATGCCATTGGACTATATTCCGACTGATGATATCTCTGTTAGCATTGAATTAGAGGATATTGCCGAGGAGCTCAAATATTGGGAAAACACTTTGGTTGGCCATGTAATTGGTGCCAAACCAAATGAGAAAAACTTGTTGGAATTTGCTCAGAAACACTGGAACTTTGTGAGCACCCCATTGATTCAGTATTTCAAGAAGGGGTGGTTTTTCATGAAGTTTGAGAATAGGAATGATATGGAGGAGGTATTAAGAGGCGGGCCTTGGTACTATGGAGAACATGCCTTGATTTTGAAGGAATGGACACCCACTTTCAGTGCTGAGATGGAAACCACTTCCCTGATGCCTGTCTTGATCCTATTTCCTGATCTTGAGCCCCATTTCTGGTCTCAGAGAGCCTTAAGTAAGATAGCCAGCAGCTTGGGAAAACCACTATTTGCTGACCTTCGAACAACTCTCAAGGCAAAGCTCTCTTTTACAAGAGTTCTTGTTAAGATTGATGTTTCTAAGGACATGCCTGACATGATCTCTCTTAAAACTCCTTATGGTGACAGTGTCCAAACTGTGAAGTACGAGTGGGTGCCTTTCTATTGCTCATGTTGTCACAAACTTGGGCATGTTGCTCAGAGATGCAGGCTGGCAAAAAAAGAAACCAAAAAAGCTCCTGCAAAGCCAAAACCCACATATGTGCATAAACAGCAGAGCACAAAGGCAGAGGTGGCACAGGAGGAAGATGCACCTGCAACTCCTGTCTCAAAAACTTCTCAGACTACTGAAGTAATCAAGACAAACAAGGGGAACATGGATGAAGATGGATTCACAATGGTGCAGGGGAGGAAATCAAAAAGCTCATTTGCTAAGAGGCTGGCATTTGCAGAAAACACATTCAATGCTCTGCAGGGACAGGAATTGGACAATTTACCTGTGGGCATGACTAAGGATCAAAAAATGGGCATTCTGGCACAGACATTCATAGTGGATAGTGAGGACCCTAGAGGGGGATCATTTGACCTATGATTATCTCTTCCTGGAACATAAGAGGCTTCAATAAGCTTCATAAGCAGCAGGAGGTAGTCCATCACCTCCTGAAAAATAAGATTGACCTTCTTGGAGTTCTTGAAACTAGGGTGTAGACACCTGGATTTGTCCCTACCCAAATGCCCGATGATGAAAGGACATTATACTGTGAACTGCGTCTACTTGCTCTACTATGTGAACCACCGTTGTCGTGAATCCATTAGCAAATGCGTCTTTACCTAAAACAAGGCCAAAACAACCAATATCCAGCCCTTTTTTAGGAATGACCCGCGTGCCTAAATTGCAAAAACCATATAGAAAACATATTTCGGTACATCATTTGCCCACCCAAATTCACATGTACACTAAAATTGTTACAAAGAAGCCAAAAATCAAGATTTGCATGGTGCGTCTAAGAGTCTAGACGCGCGCGTCCGTGCGTCAGAGCACCGTGACGCACGCTTTTTTTGCGCGAGACGCGAGCGCCATGGGCTGGGCGTTTTGGGCCTTATGTTGGACGTTGAGAATCTGATGCACGAAACCCTAAACGACGGCAAAACCCTAGCCCTCTCCACAAAACCCTAGCCTCTCCACCACCTATATATACACCTCTTCTCCACCTTAATTTAACACACCTTTCACACATCATTTTCCACCCCGAATCTATGCATCTTTCTCTCACCTCATTTCTCCACAAAACCCTAGCAACTCTACTCCAAAAAACCCTAGTAACCTACAATACAAAAAACCTAGCAACTACAACACCAAAACCCTAAGGCACCCTTAAACTTTAGGGCACCCCTAGACACAAGACACAATACAAACCAAGCCCCTCTCACACCCACGTTCGAAGAGCAACGCATCGCTTCAAGAACACTTCTAGCCCCTACGACGCATACTAAGGATCAACGCAACGATCTCGAAGCATAGTAGAGCAAATAGTGGTATCGCGGACACACGTAAGTCTTGAGGGCACCCCCTCTTTTCTAAACTCATCTTTTACTTTATTCTCATCTTCTACCCCTTCTTTACGTGCGCAATTTATTACTTTCGACATAGATTTACATTTTGCCTAACCAAGATTTAGATCTAAAACGAATTACGTGAATCACGCCTAACACACATAGGGCAAAGCGCTTGGACAATTGGTAGCTAGGGACCGTTTATCAATCTTAACAACGTTGCGACCTAAGATCTAGTTTATGTGCTAAATAACCGACTTAGCTAATTTAATAGGTTGTATATAACATGTAAATGACTGTAAACTTGCATGGCTAACTTCTAAACGACTTGTAAACGATAATTCAACTAGTAGAGGCCGCTATATGTTGGCAGGGTTGGGTGTCTTATGGCTTTCCAACACGTACCGTCACCCCCGAACGCAGTCTTGCGGTCCTTGGGCTGCACATTGGCGTAGGGCACAGTGCGCATCTTGTTTCTTACGTCCCTCGGTTTTGTCCCTTTCGGTAAACGACTCGCGAAAGTGTTTATTTGGCATGACTCGCTTCTCCAAGCGTTTATGCTCAATAGGTACAGACTCACCTAGCGTTTACGTAGTCCCTCGTTAACAAGGAACAAGATCGCATGCATGGTTTTTAAACACCCCACAATTGTTTGGTGGCGACTCCTATCCTAGTGCAATCATCGCACGACTCGCGCGTCCGTCGCTGTAGAGACCATCCGTGGAATCTACAGTGGCGACTCCGCTGGGGACTTATTGTTCAAAGTGGGTGAGACTCGAAGATTGGTTATCACGTTACATTTGTTGAGAAGTTTAGCACCTTCATTTGCATGGACGCGACCCACGTCCCATAGGAACCCTTGTCCTTTCGGTACAACCATGTCTTTCTACCTCGTGTAGGACTGAATAATGGTTGTACCACCCAAGTTCGCATCATCGACACTTCGTTTCCAATGAAACATTGTTTATGGTGCAAGGACGTTATACTCTCGAGCATGGGCTGCCACAAATCGAGATATAGCTACCTATAACGTGGTACCCAAAGCCTAAACCTCAAAGCCTAAGCCATAGTACATTTGCATGTTATGTGTTTGCTTTTACGTGCCTTTGTTGCTTGTTTTTGCTTCTTTTGTGCCATATTCATCCCCAAAACTTTGTCAAATCAAGTTTTAATTACATCAATGCATTCCCTATGCAATACGTCACTTTCCGTGACTTTTCGTGTCGTGCGTCTCCACCCTTGTGCGCACCAATGCGTGCGTCACAAGCCCCGTGCGCACCACCCCCGTGCGTCTGCCCACTCATACGCACCCGGCATTTGCCTTTGAATGGTGCAATTCCCATTCCTAGTCATGCCCCACTGCATGTCTCCTTTTGTTTGAGTCATTTTCAACACTTGCATACACTACCATGCACCTATACACCTCGCACACACATATTGCACCCACAAAATCGAGTCAACCTCATTGCCACTACAACAAAAACTATGATTTTGGGGCGCTTTTATATGGGCACTTTTCTAAAGTGTCAAGCGAAAAATAAGACCTCGTGCCTCCGGGAAGCTTGTGTGACGCTTTTTTGTGCTGAAAATTGGTGGGGACAATAAAAAGCGTCCCTAAGCGTGGAAAACAAAGCGGGATAAAATTTTCATTTCCGCGCTCTCAGTCAAAACACGCGAATAATTTTTCTTTGAAAAAAAACGGAAAAAGAAAAGTCAGTCCATGACTCATACAACCGTCTCCCACCATGCCCTCAATCTATCTACCCCCCTCTCAACAGTCATCCTCATCTCACCTGCCGCACGATCTCCGATGCCGATTGTCTACCCTTCGTCTCCGACCACCACCGTTCACACTTCTGTTCACGCAGCGACATGCTGCCTTGCCGCGCCCCACTGCTCCGGCAGTTGTCTGTGTTCTCAAATCAGGTTAATTACAACTATCCTCACGTTTATTTTTTGGTTTTGGGGCTGATTAATATTGCATTATGCTCAATATCTACGAGAGTTTTGGTTCTGGGTTTTATTAGACTGAAATTGAACAAATTTTCTGCGAATTCGGGGCTGTTTGGTTCGGAACGTTTTTGTTCTTTGGAGTTATCGATGCTATTTTCGAAATGATATATTTGGGGTTGATCTGAATTGATTATTTGTTGTTAGTCTCTGGATTTTCTGAATATTTTGCCATAATTTGGGTTTGGGCGGAATTTTGATGGGTTGCAGGATGTAATTAGTGAAATTGGTGATTAGGTATGTTTCGATCGCCCTTCCTGATTTCCGGAATCAAACGATTGATTAATTTGTTGGGTTTGTTCCAATCACTCTTCTCATATTCTTTTCCTTGCAGAATTTCGAATTGGGCTTTGGTTGAAGGACATCGTCTCGCTATTTATCAATCGTAGTCGGGGCCAAGGTTCTTTACTTCCCTCTCTTTTTATTCCCTATCTTCTAATTTGTGTTTGCTGTGTTCAATTGTGAATCATTGAACAACATTGTAGTTGACCTTTAAACCTTTGAGGCTAAATGAAATTTCTGAATGAAGAACATAAAGTGAGACATGCAAATTCTTGGAGCTGACTTCTTTAGTGTGTAACAAAACATCAATTTTTTGAAACTTGATTGTCCCTGCATCAATATGTTCTTTCATAAGTGCTGCTCGTGGCCTAGGTGAATAGTTAAAGTTTGGAAACCTAATATTTGATGTGATACCTTGTAGAATTATTCAAAGCAAGTGTCGGTTCATGTGCACAATTCAAGAGATAGTGTTCTGTCTATAGAAGTTGTTGTGTTTATCTTCATATGACATACTTACTGATTGATCAACCTCTTGACATACTTACTTGCTAACTTTTTTACAGGTTCTCTCAATAACTTCTATGGTCAACATGCTTTCAAAGAAAGAGCAAGGAAAATAGATCAACGCATCTCAATTATGAGGTAGGACAACTCATTGCTATCTTTTCCGTCTACCAGAATGTGATTGTGCTCATAAAAGATTTAACAGGGAGGTGAATTGAACTTTGCTATTTCTTCTTAGATCCCGTTACCTCTTATACCCATACTCCTACCCTTTAACATGCATCTTTTCCGAAGTAGGTCTCTTTTTAATTGACTTGAGCACTTTTTGCTCTGTTTGCTATGTTCAGTTGCAAGAACCGGTCTTTAGAAAGCCTCTATGTTACCTTTTTGATGTACTGCTCTATTTTCCCTCCCATAATTAATACGTGCCGAACTCATTACTATTTCAAATTCGAGCCCAAAGACAACAACAAACATTACTGCTGAAAGAGGGGCTCTTCAAAAACGCACCAGTGCGGCTATGAATTTAAGACATAGCTAAACAAATCTGATGAAGCTCTAATTAGTACCATTGGATAACTATCTTTCCAAACTTCAATCTGCATATAAAGTTTTCCCAAAACAGATTTCTGAGCTAGGAGAAAGAACCTCTCAAAGTCGAGATAATAATTCTGCAGTTTCTAAACACTATTCTGCTGGCAGCCCTAGTAAATATTAAACTACAAATTATTGAGAGCTTATTTCATGCTAATTTTAACTCCATGTTTTAGTTCTATCTTTTAGCTTTCTATAAAGGTATGGAACGTCTTAAATGAGTTTCGTTTGAACCTTCGAAGAGGCTCTCGAACCCGACTGAGCAAACCTGAATTCTTCCACTAACTTGAACATTTTCAGTATCGTAGATTGGCTTAGGTCTTTAAGCTTTATTCCAATTGATGGGTTTTTCCGCAACGATGATGCCGTTGATGTTGTTTTATGTCTAATGTTATTGGGTGTGCACTGTTTGGTTATGGATTTAGTTTTTGACTCACCACAAATGCACCCTTGAGCATAGAAACTCTCAAAGTATTTTCATACATCAGAATCTGTCCTTTAAAATGAAAATGCAACTCTATTTAAAGAGTTCAGACTATGATGCAAGTAACCTCTAACTGATGTATAATTTACTTGTTGTATTTAATTGTATTTGCAGGTTTGAATGCTAAGTGCTGATGATGGAAGTGAATCGGTCGGAAAGAATCCTTAGTCATCCTCATCTCCATTATGATTATAGATCAGTCACGTTCTAGTTGAATGATGAAGTTATCCGTTTATTTGTGAACTTACTATACAATCTCTATGTTTTGGACGATTAGTAGTACTTGCTTGAAAAAGTTTGATGGGGAATATTGCTATATACTCGGCATTTTTTGTAATTGTATTTTATGCTTATGTTTTGGATTAGTTGATGTGTGAATGAATGTTTTTAATATATTATTATATTGGTTGTTCATAATTTGAATTCGATTTGAACTACTACAGATCAATAGCTTCTTTGTACATTCGAATTCGATGCGCATTGAAAATATTGATTATTATAATTGTATATATTATATTATATGAGATTTCTTAAAAATATGGACGCTTTGTGTTGCTGGGAAAGCATTGAGGCCAAAATTTTCAATAGCTATTTATTGACGTAGAAAAGCGTCCCAAAAAAATAAGGGCGCTTTTTAGTGTTTAAAATTTCTGGAAAAGAGGACGTCAAAGAGCGTCCATAAGTCGTAAAAATGTGACGCAAAAAAGCGTCCGAAAATTGTGACACTGAAATTATGAACGCTTTTCAGAAGCGTCCAGGAGAAAATTCTGGACGCTTTTTGGTGTCTAGATTTCACCAAAAAAGCGTCCTAAAAGCACTGTTTTTGTTGTAGTTATGCATTTCGTGTTGCATTCTTGAATATTGCATTGTCGTGTCATGCATACACAACCGTAGCTTGCTGCATACATACACACATACATACATACATATGTTATGTCCATAGAGTCGCGTCTAACATCATGCATTTGCATATCATCTAGGTCCATCCCTAGTCATCTAAATCATGCATCATCCTAGTCCATACCATCCTAGAACAAACCGTCTCATGTAAGGTCAAGTTCGTACCTAACTACATACTCATGCATCCTAAACTCGAACCATTACACGCATTTTTGCAGTACGACTTATATGATCACATGCATCCATGCATACACGCATCACAACCCATGCATCGAACCTACAAAAAAACAAGTTACGTCATGCATCATGTCAAACACATCATGTCTGTCTTATACACCAATTTGTATCATCAACCCTAACCACCTAGGATTTCCGAGGCCCACTCCTCGTTCTTTTTTACCCAAAACTCCGCACCTTAGCGATACGTCAATCCGTATCAACGACCCTAACTACTTAGGATCTTCGAGGCCTGCCCCTCACTATTTTTTGCCCAAAACTTGACAACTGAACGACAAGTCAATCCGTACCATTCAATCCTAACCACCTACGATTTTTGAGGCCCACTCCTCACCCTTTTTTCAACAATTCGTACAACTTATGGAAATCCGAACCATATAACTTGATCTTAGCCACCTAGGATCACCGAGGCCCACTCCTCACTCACATCATCATTGAATTTTCGCATCTCGTCCATACGTCTATCCGTATGCGTACACGTCACACACATTGTGCTTGTTTCGATCTTAGCCACCTAGGATCATCGAGCCCCACTCCTCGCCTCCTTTCTTTCCGTCGTCGTAGCTCACTCTTCACGACCACTTGATCTTCACATACATAAGATCGTCAACACCTTATCCAACTCGGTGACCCCGGCCCACGTTTTCAAGCAACTCAATTGAAACGCCAATGATTTGAGGGACGACTACTACTTCTCTATGGATCCACAATCCACGTCGAGATTGGTCGCACGTTCCTCTCGTCAATGTTAAGCTTTTTCTACAAGTTCTCGACATTACCAGCCTGAAAATCAAAGGGATATCAAACTCCCATGCACAATGTCATGACCTCTAAAGCTTACATTGCACGGAGACTCAAGACGACAAGAACAAGCACCACTACAACGATGCAACCTTCGTTGACATCCACAATGAACTTTCTTTCCAAACTACGTTTGGTTTGATTCCACGCGATAGTGGATACGTAGGCAGTCTTTCGAGACACAACCACACGACAAAAGATTTCATGCATGTTTTCTTTACCTCATTTCCATGTGAAATTCAGATATCATAATAAGAGCCTAATTCATTACAATTGGTTATATTTATAAAAGCACTTCTAAAGGCTAAGCTTGGATTCTTAAGAAATCAACATGATATGCAAAGAAAGTTCTTTAAGGAGGAGTAGTTTCCAACAGCTATGTTAAAATCATATAACCTTAATGACGTGGGACGCTACAGCTTACCACATGAGCAGATGAAATGTGAACAGGTGAATCTGATCTTGCTTTGTGGACTCATCCGATTAGGCTGGATAAGTACCTTTCTGATCAATATGAAGTTGTAAATCACCAAAAGACTGCTCCAACTTATCAAATAGTTGTTCTTTGAGGTCATCCACCTTTAAGAAATGCCACATTTTTAAATGTAAATCAATGACTGTGAATGTCAGTGTTATCATACGGAAACATATGCAGCTGAACATACAGTATTCAATATTATAGAAGAAATGAAGGACAAACCGGGAAATCCAACTGCTGCAATAGCATTCACTACGCCAAAAAACACCATAGACACCGGGTTGAAAACCGGCTAGACACCGGTTACACCCGGTGTCTGGACTGCCGATGTCTTATCTTAGACACCGGTTGTCTGATAATACACCCGGTGTAAAAGTGTACCCTAAGACACCGGTTTTTAGGAAAACCGGTGTCATATGCGTATGCTAAATGCGTGAACGTGGGAGGGCCTTTGGTGCACCAGAATTTCAAAAAAAAAAATTGTTGCATGCTCCGATTCAATAATAGTGGTTCCCTCTGTATACCCACCTACACCTACCAGGTACCACCGTACACCCCCACATATCAACCGCTAAACATTTATTTGAGATCATACTCAACAACAATCACTACACACACAGGGCATATAACGAACGAAAATCACAGAGAAAAAGCAAGTAAACTTTTTACAAGAATACAATGTCAATGGAAGAAGCATAAGATGAACAAATTAAAACTTAGAAAAAGTGCAAGTAAAAATAGAACAATAACTCAATCTCAACCGAAAAAAGTAAGATTGATAGATCTGAAATATGAGCAATAAATTAGATCTCAACTCTAGCATATTCGTAGATCGAACCAAAATTACATAAATATACTAAATCTCAAATATTGTATATTAGATCTCAATTTCGATTACATTTACAAAATCTTACAAAAACTAATTCTAGATCTAAAAAAGGCTAAAAAAAATCACAAAACTTACGTAAATAAAAAAACTTGTAAAATGTCGATCTGTAGAAATTTCTCTTTCCTGTGTTCATCAACCTTCTAGCGAAATCGTGGACTCCGACAATGGTAAAAAAAATTCGAGATGGAAGGCCGCATGCAATTTAAGAGGTTTTTTTTTATTTATGAGTGGAGATATATATGTAGTAGAAGAATGACCACATAATTGATTTTTTAGGGAGTTTGATTGTTTTCTTCACAACTATTAGAGGAAGTAAGATAAGATTTTTAAGGGATTTTGGTTATTTGGGGGGAGATCAGATGGGTTTTTTGTTTCCAAAGAGAATTGATTGAATGTCTAATGGATGAGAGAGAGAGGGGGAAGATGAAGCAGTGGAAAGTGGGAGAGTGGGAGACGGAGATTACAACTTACAAGAAAAGATATGAAAAGCAAATAAAAAAAAAGATTAAAAAAAGAGTGGATATGTTTATCTCTTTTTGAAGTTGCTTTTTCACATTAACATTTGACACCGGGTTACACATACAACCGGTGTTAAATGCATACACCAGTTTTTTTTCTTTTTTTGCTTTCTTTTCTATTTTATTGTATTTGGCAATTTTTTTTTTATAATACATATGACACCGGGTGATAGGAAACCGGTGTCGTAATTATTTCTGACACAGGTTTTGAGCTTTCCGGTGTCGTATATGACGGTGTAAAATGCGTTATTTGGCGTAGTGATTACAGCCTCAGCCTTGGCTTGAATGGATTCCGAATCCGAAAAACCCTTTCCCTGAGAATAAGATGAAGCAAGAACACTGGGATTGACAAATGATGAACTATAAGACAAATCATCTATTCCTATCTTTTCAATATAGTATGACGGCGGGGGTTTGGCAGGAGGGTTACCTAAAGGTTAGCTAGGAAAACGAGATTGCACCAGAGCCCACACAGTGAAAGCCGACCCCAGCAAGTTCACCTGGGACTCGAGAATTATACTAAAGAGACCAACTGAGCCATAAGAACAATAACCGCAAACAACAGAAGTCTACAGAAATATGCTTCAAAGGCTCCCATACAACATGAGGTGTAAAGTGGTCAGATGCACATAATCTTAATCAAGTGTTAACAACACAACGAAGTTGATTCAAGAAGATCCCTAAGGTTTTGTGAGATCTAACCTGTTAGACTGTTTACAAATTTTGGAGTCCACATCACAAACAATCAAACACAAAAATTCACACTCTACAATCAAAATATTCAGAAGGCATTAGTGGCCGATAAGCGCAAACAGAATATACATTCATGCCTGAAAACATTTGCAAAGGTGGGTTTACAGGATTCTCCAAAGGAGAAACCTTTTATCAATCAAAAGCTCTCAGAACTCTTATATATATGTCACCCCACCCAATAATCTTGCAATTACAATAATTATACTAACCTAACCCAAAAAATGACATGAACATAATTATTTCAACAATCAGTATCATTTCTGCATGAAAAATGGGCATTATGTCAACATCATCTAATCATGATACGAGTACGCAGCGGAATTAAACTTACTATGGAACAGATTGGCGTTCAGTACTACTGTGGGGCTATTTTTGGGTTTTTGGGGTTTATTTGTGACAAAAATAAACTAATAAACGAAATAAAAGGGATATGGATGATCAAGTTAGACCTATAACTCGTCCAAACTATGATCAAACCTAGACGCCGATCTAAGTAATGATCCACTACTCACTATTAACGCAATTAGCAAATAATGTCGAACTAAGAATAACACTACTTAGCTCAATTTGTGTTCAAAGCCTGAACCCATTGAAAGAAAACTCTCTTTCGACTCTTCGATATTAATTCTCAAAAACTCTGTGTAAAAACAATACAATAGGGGTGCTATTTATAATAGCCCAGACTTCCTAAAAACAAAATAGACAATAAGGAAATATTACTCCTAATGAGATATGGAAACATGACTTCCACTATCTTTTCCTATATGATAAGGAAATTTATTCATTTACGAAAATAAGACACTTAACTAAACTAAACTCAAGAAATTAGGAAGTAAAGGTATTTTCCATAATCTCCTCCACTTGGCTTTTCCTAAAATCCACTTCCAATCACAAATATCATTTTCTCTACTTTTGTCATTTTGGCCAATCGGATATCGTATCATCCTCCCCCTCTTAAAAAAGATTCGACCTCGAATCCAGTAAGATGAAGTTAACCCAGCATTGAAAGACTTGTGCGCACCCACTATAATTAATAGTAAGCAGAAATTTAACCATAAGATTACCAACCAAATTCCATACTTCTTTTTATCGTCAAACCATCTTTCTTGAACTGATTGAGCACTAAAGTTCTTATGGAGATCACCACTAGTCATTTCTAACCGTGAGTCTTCATTGGTTGTGTTAACCACAACATTGCTTACGACACCATGCGCTCCATGTTTAGACTGTAGAACACTTTCAACCCTGTTTTCCATAGATGACTTATAGACACCTCCATATTCTATGATTTCATGTTGTAAAGTTAGCTTGTCCAAGGTTGTGTGTGTCTCTTGATGATCCTCTTGAGCAACTTCTAAAATTTCCATGTGTATGTAAGTGTCACCCTCTTGATCAAGTGTCTCTTTATGAGTGACTTCAAAAGGTTCTACCTTTGTATAAATTTCAACGTCTTGGTGGATCTCTTCAATAGTTTATTCAAGTATCGATTCTTGATCAACCTTTATGATCACCTCTTTAGCATCTATATGGTAATTACAAGGCATTAGTTTCCTTTTGCGCTCAGCATCATCATACGCATCTGAGTCTCGCAGCCATTGTCGCAGCTTCTCAATCGCATCACCTAAGGTCTCCTCCTTGCTATCTTTCCTTGGATCTTCAATAATCAAGGGTTGCTCAGTAGGAACGATAAGATGGTCACAATTGTTCGATGCATACCTTTTGCGCAACTTTTGCTTGAGCACTTCCCATGATCGAATTTTATCCTTGCCAGCATGTTTTCTACGCATCTTCCAATTATGAAGCCAACTTGATGCATAGCTTTCAAGGGCCAATTTTGCATGCGTATATCGTTGTCGATCATCAAAACCTTTGGAGTTGAATTTACGCTCGATCTTGCTCTCCCAATACCAATAATCTTCATTCACAATTCCATAAAATTTAGGAAACTTCTCACCCATGACATAAAACAAACTAGGGAGTTTGCTTTAACCTAAGCTCTGGTGCCATTAATGATACGAGTACGCAGCGGAATTAAACTTATTATGGAACAGATTGGCGTTCAGTACTACTGTGGGGCTATTTTTGGGTTTTTGGGGTTTATTTGTGACAAAAATAAACTAATAAACGAAATAAATGGGATATGGATGATCAAGTTAGACCTATAACTCGTCCAAACTATGATCAAACCTAGACGCCGATCTAAGTAATGATCCACTACTCACTAATAACGCAATTAGCAAATAATGTCGAACTAAGAATAACACTACTTAGCTCAATTTGTGTTCAAAGCCTGAACCCATTGAAAGAAAACTCTCTTTCGACTCTTCGATATTAATTCTCAAAAACTCTGTGTAAAAACAATACAATAGGCGTGCTATTTATAATATCCCAGACTTCCTAAAAACAAAATAGACAATAAGGAAATACTACTCCTAATGAGATATGGAAACATGACTTCCACTATCTTTTCCTATATGATAAGGAAATTTATTCATTTACGAAAGTAAGACACTTAACAAAACTAAACTCAAGAAATTAGGAAGTAAAGGTATTTTCCATAATATCCTCCACTTGGCTTTTCCTAAAATCTACTTCCAATCACAAATATCATTTTCTCTACTTTTGTCATTTTGGCCAATCGGATATCGTATCAAATCATCATACTCATAATTAACAGCCCAAAACTAATAAAATTATTCATTATAAAAAACCCAGTAACATATAAACAAAAGGGGTAAAAAAAATACACTCTTAATGGCAAAAGTAAGTAGTAATTAAGATTAACAGTAGCCGACAGAACTCAGATGAAGTGAACTACAATGAAAGTTTCAAAATTGCAGATTCTGAAAACATGGGTTACATACAAGTATCTGATCACTAATAACATAAATTAAGCACCAATTAGCTAGGGCAATTAATTATTGCATAAAGATTAAAAATCAAAATTAAAGAAAAACCCAGTAAAATAATAAGAGAGAGAATGAAGGGGAGAAACATACCCAGCCATGAGAGAGAGACAGAGATTGAAACAAAATCTCATCCATCATTTTTAAAACAAAATCTCAAAACTTCCAATTCACTCTAAATTAACAATTAACAAGTAATAATTAAGTAATTAACACGGTATTAACAAAAATCATAAAATTAAGAAGAAAATGACGAACCATCGGAGAGATTACTAGGTTTACTAAGACCAGAGTGATCAGACGGCGTTCTAACGGCGGAGGTAGACGGAGCATAGAGGCGGAGATCCTTATCCTTACCAACAGAGTGACCGCGAGAAGTCGACGGAGAAGCCAGTTCAAGATGCTTATCTAAAACATAATACGCCTCCGATCGATACTGCCTATTTCCGACGACTTCGACGACGCTCCTCCGTCGCCGACAGCATTCCCTCTATCCCTCTGCATACTTTAATTCAAATTAAATTAATTCCAAGGGGGAGATATTAGGGATTCGAAGAATGCATGATTTTTCCCTAAAACCCTTTTCCCCCAAATTCAACACCCAGAAAATCATATCCAAATCATAAGTATAACCCCAACAAAATCAGTATGTAAAACCTCAAAATCCTGATATAATAAAGGTGAAGAGACCTGATTGGGAAACCCAAGAACGATAGGCTGTTGTCTTCGCCGGAGTTGTTGTCGTCGTTAGAGTTGTCGCCGCCGTCTGAGTCTTCGTCGACAAAGCTTGTCGTGGCTGAGCTTATCGTCGACTAAACGAAGAAGTTGTCGTCGCCGCATCTGCGTTGTTGTCGTCGATAACGCTGAGTTCTTGATTTGTAAGGGAAAGTGTGTGTGTGTTTTTTTTTTTTGAGACCAAGAAATCAGAATATGGATAAGGTGGTCAAAGCCAGAGATAAGGCTTATCTTTTAAATCCACACAAACAGATTTATAAAAAAAAAAAAAAATGAAAAGACATGGGTTTTTAATGAAAACTCGTGTCTATAATCGACATGGGTTCTTAAAAGAAAAACCATGTCTATTATTAGACGTCGGTTTTTAAAAAAAAACCCATGTCTATTCTTTACTCATTTCTGGGTTTTCCTTAATAGACGTCAGTTTTCCATATATCCCATGTCTATATACCCATGTCTATAATGAATTTTGTAGTAGTGAAAACCCTAGCAACTCTACTCCAAAAAACCCTAGCAACCTACGATACAAAAACCCTAGCAACTACAACACCAAACCCTAAGGCACCCTTAAACTTTAGGGCACCCCTAGACACAAGACACAATACAAACAAAGCCCCTCTCACACCCACGTTCGAAGAGCAACGCATCGCTTCAAGAACACTTCTAGCCCCTACGACGCATACTAAGGATCAACGCAACGATCTCGAAGCATAGTAGAGCAAGTAGTGGTATCGCGGACACACGTAGGTCCTGAGGGCACCCCCTCTTTTCTAAACTCATCTTTTACTTTATTCTCATCTTCTACCCCTTCTTTACGTGCGCAATTTATTACTTTCGACATAGATTTACATTTTGCCTAACCAAGATTTAGATCTAAAACGAATTACGTGAATCACGCCTAACACACATAGCGCAAAGCGCTTGGACAATTGGTAGCTAGGGACCGTTTATCAATCTTAACAACGTTGCGACCTAAAATCTAGTTTATGTGCTAAATAACCGACTTAGCTAATTTACTAGGTTGTATATAACATGTAAATGACTGTAAACTTGCATGGCTAACTTCTCAACGACTTGTAAACGATAATTCAACTAGTAGAGGCGGCTATATGTGGGCGAGGTTGGGTGTCTTATGGCTTCCCAACACGTACCGTCACCCCCGAACCCACTCTTGCGGTCCTTGGGCTGCACATTGGCGTAGGGCACAGTGCGCATCTTGTTTCTTACGTCCCTTGGTTTTGTCCCTTTCGGTAAACGACTCGCGAAAGTGTTTTGTACTTGGCATGACTCGCTTCTCCAAGCGTTTATGCTCAATGGGTACAGACTCACCTAGCGTTTACGTAGTCCCTCGTTAACAAGGAACAAGATCGCATTGCATGGTTTCCAAACACCCCACAATTGTTTGGTGGCGACTCCTATCCTAGTGCAGTCATCGCACGACTCGCGCGTCCGTCGCTATAGAGACCATCCGTGGAATCTACATAGGGTCAAACAGCATGCTGCTGGTAGTATTATTAGTAAGAATTTTAGTAGATATGGGCATGATAACAACTACAAATATCATGATAATGGAAGAATATGGCTACTTTGGAACAAAAGAAATATTGTTGTCAAGGTTCTTGTCAGCAACTCACAATTCGTGCATTGCAGAATCTGCTATCTTGCCACTCAATTTGAATGCCTGGTAACAATGATTTATGGCATGAATAAAGGAGAAGACAGGATAACTTTATGGGATTTCATCAGCAAGGAGGCAAGGAATTATGTGGAGCCTTGGCTGATTCTGGGGGACTTCAATGTAGTTCTTGACAGAAGTGAGAAACTGAGTAAGGGAGCTTTGAATAAAAGAGATGTGGATGATTTTTTACCATTGTGTCTATCCTGCTGGTTTTATGGATCTTCCTGGAGCTGGTTGCCAATTCACTTGGACTAATCTGCAGGAAGGGGATGATGTGGTATGGGCCAAGCTTGACAGAGCCATGGTTAACCAATTTTGGCTCCAACCTAAGATGAATACCACAGCCATCTTCAAGGAAGCTGGCCTGTCTGACCACTCACCAGTGATTGTGGAAATGAATATGGGAGTAGATACTGGCGCTAAATGCTTTAGATTCTTAAATGCATGGTGTGAACATGAGGAGTTTATGGGGATAGTTGAGAATGCTTTGAACCAGAAGCTCACAGGTACATACCAAGATGTATATAGTGACTGAAAAGCAGAAAATTCTGAGGAAAGCTCTCAAAATAATGCATAGGCAACACTACTCCAACATTTCTGAAAGAGTTGAGAAATGTAGAGAGGATTTGTATACCATACAGAGAGATCTCCATACTAAACCTGAAAATCTAAGCAAAATGAAGGAGATGCACAAGCATTTGACTAGATTGGAGAAGGCTGAGCTATGTTTTTACTACCAGAGGGCAAAAATCAAAGACATTCAGATGAATGATGCTGGAATCAGGTACTTTTATGCAAAAATAAATGAGAAAGGGCTCACTCAATCATTGGCAGAATTCATGATATGAATGACAAGCTCCATACTACTCCTATGGATGTAAATGATGCCTTTGTTGACTACTACAAAAGTCTCTTAGGCACAGAGCAACCTGTCAAGGAATTTCAGGCTAGCTGTTTCACTGGAAATGAAATCTGCAATGAAAGTAAAATCAAAATGTCTGTACCTTTTGCAAAAGAGGATGTCAAAAATGCCCTTTTTTCTATTAATGATTCAAAAAGCCCTGGACCAGATGGACTGACTGTTGCATTCTATAAGTCAGCTTGGAAGTTGATTGGGGAAGATATTTGTGATGCTGTCCTAGACTTCTTCAAAACAGGCAAAATGTTGAAGCAAATCAATTCTACTCTGATCACCCTTATTCCAAAAAAAGAAATCCCTCACTCAGTTGCTGATTTCAGGCCCATTTCATGCTGCAATATACTATACAAGATAATAAGCAAAATGCTAGTGCAAAGAATTCAACTCATTCTCCATGAAATCATTGGCATGGAACAATCTGCGTTTGTGCCTGGTAGGAATATTTTTGACAATATCCTTCTCTCTCAGGATATTGTCAGGAAGTATGACAGGAAAAACATTTCCCCCAGAGCCACAATAAAGGTTGACATAAAAAAGGCCTTTGATTCTGTGTCTTGGAGCTGTCTGATCAACACTCTGAAGGTCTTAAACTTCCCTGAGCAATTTATCAGTTGGATTGAAACTTGTCTGAATACAATACACCTCTCCCTGTGTATCAATGGAGCTGATGTGGGTTATTTTCCTGCAAAAAGAGGCCTAAGACAGGGAGATCCACTCCCCCCTTACCTCTTTGTAATCTGTATGGAGGGCCTCTCCAGGATGCTCAGAAGGCTCATCGACTTAGAAAAGTACTATCAGCACCCTAAATGCAACAAAATTGCCCTCAACCACCTTTTATTTGCAGATGATCTGTTGATTTTTGCAAGAGGTGACATGAACTCCATCTCTGAAGTCTCTAAAACCCTAAAAAAGTTTGAAGAGCAATCTGGCCTGGCAGCAAACACCATGAAGACCAATATTTACTTGGGTGGAGTCAATGCTGATACAATAAAAAAGATTACTGAGCTGACTGGCTATGTGGTGGATAAATTCTCCTTTAAGTACCTAGGAGTTCCATTACACTCAGCCAGACTAAAAACGACAATGTACTTGCCACTCTTAGAAAAGATCAAAGCTAAATTCCTTCACTGGGCCAATAAGTTCATTTCCTATGTTAGGAAACTCCTACTTATCAACTTAGTCATTTTGGGACTTCAAACTTACTGGGGATCAGTGATGCTTCTCCCTAAAGCTATCCTCAAGAAAAAATCAGCAGGCTATGTAGGGTATTCTTCTGGGGAATAAGTGAATCCAAGGGGAAAATCACATTCATCAGCTGGAAGCATCTCTGCTCTCCAAAAAAAGAACGTGGCCTAGGTATTAAGGAAGTGCTCAGCTGGAATAAAGCACTCATGGCTAAGTCGATTGTCAAGCTGTGTACTAAACCAGATAATATGGAGTAAATGGACAGCAGCTTACTATCTAAAGATGCACAACTTTTGGCAGATTAATCAACAGCAAGACAGCTTTATAACCTGGAGAAGTCTAATTCAGATCAGAGATGACATTGTGAATATGTCAGGAGATAATGACTCAGCTGCAGGCCTGATTCAGAAATGGAACATCAGCAGACATAGCAGCAGAGACATGTACAACCAATTCAGAACTGAGAAGGCTGCAGAAAAATGGGCTACAACTGTGTGGGACAGCTGCTGTCTACCTAGAGCTAGTATCATCACCATGTTTGCCATCTCAATGCCTAACAGATGCTACCTATGCTGTAAACAGGAGGAAACAGCAGATCACTTGTTCTTCAAATGTGAGGCTGCAAGAGAAATATGGTGCAATGTTCTTAGATGGCTGGGATATAATAACAGAGATTGGAGCCTGAAACATGAGCTCAACTGGTTTAAGCACAAGGTGAGAGGTAAACAAGGAAAACAGCACATCCTGAGAAGCAACCTAACCTGCACTATCTATGAAATTTGGCGTGAAAGGAATGACAGAATACTTAGCTTAAGAAATCGGTCCATTGAGAAAATTGCTCTCTGTATTAAGTTTAAAGTTTGTGTTAGAGCTATAAATAGCTTTAGTGAGATGATTCCGAGGAATTAATCTTGTAGAGGTTGTTAGGGTAGTACTCTGCTATCCTTTTGGGGAGCGTTTTTGTATTTTTTTTCTTCTTTCCCTTTATGGAAGAATAAAAATACGCTAATCTTTCCAAAAAATTAAAGATTATGAATATGGGTGAGGTTCAGTGTTATTGCAATCGTAGAGCTAAACAATCGCTTTCAAAAACAATGCGGAACCCGCTAAGAAGGTTCTACATATCAAGATACAAGAAATCATTTGGTTGCGATTTTTTCGAGTGGATTGATCCACCACATGCGGATGAAATCCACTCATAAATTGTTTACATGATGAGAAGAATTCAGCTGCTCGAGAATGAAGGTCATCCGTGGAAGAGTATTATGCCGAGTTTTAAATCCATAGTTGGAATTGTTTTGGTTGTAATTTATTTAATCTATTCTAGAAATTGAGCGATCCCCTAAAGGCAAGTACGTAGTCTATAGAATCCCAAATATTAAAAAAGAATTATTGTATGAAATGAATAGATTACTTGTTGGTTATTACAAATGTGATGCCAACTTTCCTTTTCCAATTGCTGGAATTTTGTTTTGCACTCGTTCCTAATTCCGGAATGTAGTACATTAGCACACTTTCTCAAATAAAACTTAAATTCGACAATTTCAACTAAATGGTAATTTATAAATGGTAATTTAGTTTACTTGTAATGCTTGGCTTGAGATTGAAGGTCTTCCTCTTGTGTCCATGCATGTGTTGTTTGGAGTTGAACTAGAGTTTGTTTGGGACATATTGATAGGAGGAGCTTGAGAGACAGACTTCAATGTTTGTTGCCCTTCAAAGTAGGTGTACAATGCAACATTTCTCTGATGTGGTTGCATCTGTTAGTACAGTTGTGTTAGTGAGTTATATACAATATGAATATGAGAATTAGTAGACTGAGAAGGTAGATAATTAGTACACTTACAGTGGCGGGTCTAGAAAATCCACTGCAGTAGGTATAATACCCATATCCCCTCCCCTCTTGTGCATTGGTACAAGTTGTTTGGATCGAGTCTAATTCTTGGTTGATCGAGTCTTATTTCTTGATGCGGTGTTGTTTTGAATAGTCATGGCCTTTTGAGCTGCTTTTTGATTTTTCCTAACAAGTGTCACTGTGTCATCAGAAGCTTGCTTCTTCTTAGCCTTGGCCACCTCTTTCTCCTTTTCGATTTCTAATTTTGCTGCAGCCTCTAACTTGCAGCCTTTCTTGTTGTGTCCAACCTCACCATAATAATAGCATTTAATGGCTGAACCTTTCCTCGAATTCTTTGTTGTTTCCTTACCAATAGACAGTGTACATTTAGTCTTAGGTCTGTTTTTCTTCACCTCTTTTATTGGTGGTGGTTTAATTTCAGGTGTTCTTGTCATCTCCCACTGCTTAGCACCTCGAATATTTTGGCAAAGTGAGCTCATATGCTTTGAGGTAGTACTCTTTCTTATAGTAGTCAGACAGGTAATCCTCAGGCTCTTCTCTACGATACCAAATAACAGCAATAGCATGCTCATAGGGAATGCCATTTAGTTGCAAGGAGTTACATGTGCATGTGTTAAACTCCAGATCAACACAAAACCTCTCCTGATCAAACCCCTCTTTAGCACCATAGGTCAAGTTCCTATCCCACTTAACTGACCATGGCCTAGCAGCTAACTTGCCTTTCTCGAACAGTTTTTGAATCCTTGGGCATATGTTCCGATCTGATTATGCCATGTGAACTCTTTTCTTATGGTGTCTTTCCATCATTGCCTCCCTAATGTCCCCTAGCATTGACATGATAGGTTTGTGCCTTGGCCTTACGATGTAAGCATTAAAAACTTGAGCAAGATTATTGTCAACACTGTCACAGGAAGAAATTTTTTGCTGGACTTCAGCTTACTATTTGAAAGGAAAAGAGTTTTGGAATGTTGGGGTAAACAATGACTGCTCGGCCACATGGAGGAATATGACAAGATCAGAGAGGATATAACTGAGAAAGCTAGTCCAGATCAAAAATTCGAAGACTTGATCAGAGCTTGGTCGGCTCAGAAAGGAAGTAAGTCTACTTATGACTTATTTAGGAATGCAAATACTACTGTAAAATGGAGGAAAACGATTTGGGACGCTTGCTGTGTAATATCCCGAATTTTCGTGATATTTTGTAATTGAGTATCGAGTGTTTTCGGGAAAAAAGAAGGGAATTTAGGGAAGTTTCTAAGTTTGTATAAGCTATTGGACACTTTCCATTTTCAGTCCAATGTATTTCTTCTACTAAGCCCAAACACTCCAACCCAAAACCAACTCAAAACCAAATCAGGAAAAAAAAAAAAACGAAAATTAGTTAAAAGAAAAAAAAAAAAACCCTCAGCCTTATTTCTCTTCACGCACGCTGCTCCTCAGCTCTCCTCTGCCTTTGCCGCGCGAAGACCACCCACGACCACCATTCCAGTCACCGTTTCCGGTCGCCCTTCATCCTCTCCTTCCTTTTTCGGTCATTATTGGGTAACATAAACCCTTTTCTCTCTCCTCTGTTTTCGATTTTACCATTAACCCAATTCGATTCTTCCTCTTTTTGATTAGTTATTGTGTTTAATATGCTTAATTAGTTCACATATGAGGTGGGTAATTGATTGGGGTTGATTTTACATACAAAGATTAAGTTTTGGGCATGTTTTTGAATTATTGGGGTTATTGGTGAATTATTGAATTTGGGGCTTTTATAATTCGTCTTTGTTGATTGTTTTTGCTATTGATTTGATATAGTTGTTAGAATGTTATGAATTATGATGTTGGGTTTCAGAAATTTTGATTAGGGGTAGTATGTTGGGTTTGTTCATGTTTTTGTTTAATTGAAGTTGATAATAGAAGTTAGTTTTGCAATTTAAATCTTTTCTAAAAACTCAAAATTGTAAGTTGTAATGATTTTCGACATTGACATAATTTTTAGAATTAGTTTCTGATTTTTCTTAATTTAATTGCTAATTTTCGGATTTAAGGTTAATTAGGCCAAAAACATGGGTTTTTACATAAGGTATATAGTTGATTTGATTTGGGATTGATATGGGTAAATGAAAGTATAATTTTTGAAGGTCTAATTTCTGTTTTGATAAAGTTAATTGAGTCTTTTGGAATTTTCGCGTTATTAGCATTCTAGTGTTGTTAATGAGCTAGTTATAGTAATAGAATTTCAATTGAGATGCTCTAGGTTCGTTTATGTGTTGGAGGATGGCTATTGCTTAATGTATATATTGTAGGACATTCATACATGACATATAAGGTTGCATATCTAGCTAGGAAGATAGTGTGATGGTAGGTGAATTAGTGACAGCCACTGAATGGTATTTTCAAATATGTTTATCTAAATATGTTTTGCAATTAGTGACTTATTTAGATTCGTGTTTGCATTATTGTAGACGAGGAGTTCGTGAACGAGGATTATTTCTCTGAGTAGTGCTGTTTGTGCGTGAGTTTGTGAAGGTAAGCTAGCATGCTCAACCCTTCTCTAAATTGTAGAAACCTTTCAAAATATGTGCTAAGTGTGGATTGGATGTTGGTTGATAACGTTGTGTCATGTTTGGTGGAGAACTTGTTAATTCAAGTTTGAATATCTACTTGGTTGGCATGTTTGAGATTGATATATGTTGTGATATGGTTATGCGGAATTTCTATGGTTTGGCTATTGTATTATGTTTGAATGTATTTACAATGATAAGATTGGGAATGTTGGTAAGCTCTAATAGCTTTGGTTATCAAACTCTGTTTTACTCTAAGTATATGTATCGCCCCACCGCATAGGTATTCAAGAGGGTTTGTATATGTAATGCCCCACCGCATAGGTCTTCAAGTGGGCTTGTAGGCGTCTAGTACTACTCTATTGAGTTAGCAATACTTGATAGGGGGTGTGCACACTTAAGGTATAGATTGTCTTGGTTGGTTGGTATAATGTAGGTCGGACTTATTCCGCCTTGGCAGGCTGGTTCTACCGCCTTGAAATTATGTTTGGTCATGGCAGGCTGGTTACACCGCCTCACGGATTATGTTGGTCTCCCATTATTAATGTTAATTCGGTAAGATCGTTTGAGATGGATTTGTGTTATATGTATTGTAATGGATGTGGTAATGGACATTGTGATTTAGATTGTGAGTTGATTATGTGCTAGGTGTTGTTTTCAAATGAAAAATAAAATGTTTTCGAAAATCCAGGTAAGAGTTTTGGTTTTCTACGAGTTGTGGTGTTAGCTTACTCAATTTCCTGACTTTTTCAATTGTGGTTTTTGTGTTTTAAATCTACCACAGGTGGGATGTGATGCATGACTGCTGGGGCGCGGATCACCTTCATAATCTAGGATTTGATTATTGAATAAAGCTAGACAATTTAGTTGCTAGACAATTCATTAGACTTAATTATTTCTTATTTCATTCGGAGTTTGGATTATTGTAATTTTTAAGTTTTGGATGTAATTGGCCACTTTAAACCATTTAGATTGCTTGGACTGATATTCAAATTCTCCTTGCATTTGGGTTTCGACCTAAATGCGGAGTGACACCTTCAAATTTCCTGAGTATTGTTTTGGATTCTCTAAAAATGTTTTATAAAATGACAGGAAATTTGGGGGTGTTACATGCTGTGTTCCAAAAAGTGCCATTATTGCTGCTTTGGCTATCCGGAATGCCCTTTCTACTGTCAACAATTTGAAGAGCAGAGGTATGTGTATACCAAACATATATGTGATGTGTAAATGTGAAGAAGAATCACTAGAGCATCTGTTTTTCAAGTGCCGGTTTGCTAGAGAAGTTTGGGAAGATGTTCTCCAATGGTTGGACTACAAAAGGAGAGCCATGACACTAGCTCATGAACTTAACTGGTTTCGGCAAAAGATTCGAGGTAAACAAGGGAAGCAACTCATGATCAGAAGTGCATTCACGAGTACAATATATGAGATATGGTGGGAACGGGGAATGCTCAGCTCTTCAAGGAAGTCACTAGGCAAAGTAGTAGAGTAGCATTGAGTATTGAATTTAAAGTTTGTGTTAGAGCTATAATTAACTTTAGAGAGCTCATTCCGATCTGGAAAAGCAGGGAGCCATATGTATTGGGGCAGCAGATTTTTTTTTTTTTTTGGAAAGTTTTAGCTTTATTCTTCCATACAGGGGAAATAAAGAACAAAAACAAACAACTCTCCAAAAGGGAAGCAGAATGCAACCCCGAGAAAACACAACCTCAGTTGTGGATTTAGATATCCTCCAAAACCACCTCATGTACTCATTATTCCCTCCAAAGACATCCCTAAATTTCATATACACATGTCTAGCACAACATCTCTTCTCACCCATAGCAAAAACTTCATTTGTTGCTTTAAATAACCCTTTTTGTTGATAAGACATTATCACATATCCAGCTCCATCAGTTGTGCCCAGATCAGAGGCCAACAAATCAAGAAACTAGTACCATTCATATTCCTCATGCTGTACTATTGCCCAAGTTATGGGTACATTTGGTTGTTCCCATTCTTCCTAATAGCTACTAGTAATTGACCCCCGTATGGACCCTTCAAGAAACACCCATCAACTGAGATAGAAAGTCTGCAACTAGCTTTGAAACCATATATACAAGCATGAAATGCAATGTACATACATTGGAATACATCACCATCCAATTTGAACATAACAGTGTTATTGATGTCAGCCTTTTTGATCTCATTAGCATATTCATTAAGAAGTTTATATTGCTCTTTGTACTCACCAACAACTATTTCAATGGTTGTTTTCTTAGCCATATAAGCACAGTACAAACTGATTTCCATACCACCTTCCACCCTCACAATTTCTCGAATCTCTTCCAATTTCATGTATGGGTTAATTATGAACTTACTAGCAAACTTCTCAGCAACCCAAATGTAATCAATTTCCTTGATACTCCTCAATCTTCCATGTGAATGCTAAGGAATATAAGTTTTATCCTTGAGATAATCAGAGTTAGCATTATCAGTAGATGCCCAAAGCCACGACTGACAGCTTACTGTTCTACACTTAACACCAATCTTCACTCTTGTGTTTTTAGTGTAAACAATGTCCACTCCATTTGTCCCACAGTAATCCTTAATTGCCCTTTTCAGCTACTCTGATGTATCCCATTTCTGATTAACGTAGAACACACTATCTGCTGGATTCACCCCTCCTCCATACACATGAGATCTATTTCTTTTAACCCTGTTTTTAAGAGGAGCACAAATATATCCAACTTTCTCATCCTCACTCTCCTCAACAGGGCTATCAATATCAGATTGAGACTCATAGTCACTATCAGAATTTAACCCATCCCTTTTGCACTCAAGCTCTAACCTAACTAACTCTGCTTGTAACTCTTTGTTTACAGTTTTAAACTTCCTAGCACCAACTCTTTCATCATCAGATGCATCACTACCCTCTTCATCATAGTCATCTGACCCTCCTTCATCTGACTCTTCTTCAATCTCAAAACAAGACTCATTAATAGGTTAAAAGATGGATCAATCTAACATGGTTACATAAAACTACTGCCAAATCGATCAAACTACATTCAAACTACACAAAAGATTACACTACCCAGATCCCACGACCCCCACAACTTCTCTTATCCTTCATAGTCACCGAATAGCATAGGAAATCCATCACAATAGTAGAGGTAATCATCATCCACCATTGCTCGATAAAGTGCAGGTTCAAAGAAGAAAGCATCCACTAAAGCTATGTATGAGTCCTCATGGTACTCCTTGACCTTCCTAGGCACTCCCTCCTTCCAATAGCACCATTCTCTCCACTTTTAGCAAGCAAGACAACACTTAGCCCTAATCGAGTCTATCTAAATGAGGCCAAATATGGTTGACCAAGGTATCTTCCATGCTAAATAGAGGATGAGCATCTGCCAAAGCATTTATCTAATCTAACATATTGATAAAAAAAAAAAAAAAAAAAAAAAAAAAAAAAAAAGCAAAGCTAAGCAAACCCTAATGATAAAAACCAAAGAAAACAGAGGAAAATCAAGGTCTAAATGGTGAGAGAATATTGTCGTGATATCCACCAAATAACCGTACTATCTAACTAATATAGTTAGGGAAGTCGGATCGGGATCGTATCCACGAGGAACTAGGATTAATTCTACCGGTGTTTATATGCAAAGTAACGTCACAAATAAGGGGGGTTATAAATTGATCGAGTAACAATGTAACAAATGCTAAAACAAGTAATTAAAAGGTGATTAATAATTAGGGACAAGTCTTGGATCCGCAACTATCACTAACAAGTTATTTCCGCAAGAAATCGAATATTCGTTCACTTTGATTGCTTAATCGTGAACGTAGTTCTATTAGTTCTTAAGATTAGTGAATTTAAGCGACCGCTCTAAATTCACCCTAATCACTCTAGATAACCTAAACGACCGTCTTCGGTTCAACCTAGTGGTAGTAATAACAACGAACTAATATCGATTAAAAATAACAAGTTTAGTAACTAATTAACCGCAACCGCGCATTAACCAAACCTAACCTTCAATTATCGAGCTAATTCCTCCTAAGTCTAAAAACCGCGACCGCGCATTAATAAACTAAGGTTGCTTCACAAGTCTAGATAATCGAATACCACCAAATTATCTAAACAAGCTAATATTCAATCCAAGCTAAATCTAGTAGTGACCTTGGTTAAACGAGATAAGATTATAAATAAATGCAAGCAATAACAACCTATCAAGTACGTAAAGGAAAAAGACGATAACTTACATTAATAACCGAAAGATTAGCGCTTCACCAAGATTTGGAGATTAGCTCTCCATATTACAAAAGATGAGGAAAATGTGTTGGGGAAGGTAATGGGAGGTGTGAGGTACCGTACCGGCCGGGTGGGCCGATTCGCCCTCCGTAAATGAATTGCTATTGACCAGGAGTCGCCAGCGGGGTTTTCTTTTTTAGGACCCCACGAACCTAGAATGGGTCCGTGCAAGGTTACGGGTTGGGAAGGTGTTAGGCACCCAAACCGCCCGTCGTGGTCGACGGTCTCTACTAATTGATCCATGATAAATTAAAAGTAATTAATCAACGACGGATACACATAACACGTTGCATGCAAGGCGAATTAGATTCATGCGAGGAGAGTACGTACATATGCAGAGCTAAAGATTTATCATTTACGCAAATAGAAAATCAATATAACCCATGTAAACTTATAAAAGCCATAAGTATGCATTGTTATACGAATCACACATGCACATGATATACGTAGAAAATAGGCATCATGCAATATATATAGGGACCACATGCAAGACAAATTACGCGATATGCATAAGAAGAGCTCAACAAAACCACGAAATGCCACTAGGATGCCAGTAAGAAATAATCATGTGCATCATCTTATAAATCGCGGTAAAGGAAACATGCAACACATATACCATAACTTTGTATTCTAAAACTACCATAGGATTCAATAACATAAAAACATTTTACGAAAACGTTTGTTAAGAGCCCTCAAGACTTATCTGCGATGTGTTTCGCGGACCTCGGTTTTGTTTGCTAACGTGCCCAGCCTCCGATTTCGACCCTTGTATGCCACTTAGCCATCTATCTAGCCTTGCTCTTAGTTACCTTGGTATGATCCTAGAATGTCATATGTGTTTGGGTAAATGTTTTGTGTATGGGTGCGCGTAGTGTTGGAAGGTCGGTGCGCCGTCGCCGTCTTTAACCGTGTTTCCCTAATGTGTCACCATGAGTCCCCCCAAATATGGATATGAGGTTCCTTATATATAGGAAAACTAACCTAGGCTTGGCTACCCTAGACTTAGTCTCTAAGAAATTAAAAGGGATAGAGTTTGCGAAGATGTGAAAGTCTGTATGGATAAAAACGAATTGAATGAGAGGATAAATACTCTGGAAATGGTGGTAGGATAATCAAAGACTCATTCTGCAACGATTAGGGAATGAACAATGAAAGGAAAATGGGCTACATGAAACTTTATCCAAAAATAAGAGATAAAGCTGACATAACAAACTTCTCAAGTAATCGCGTGCGCACAAAACACTTTGGATGCCAGTCCCCAAAGTGGCATCCAATATCTTCACCATGCAATTACGTAAACCCATGCATTCAATATAACTAGGGCCAAGATCACATGGACACTCTACCTTCTATTTGGGCTACAATAAATCAAGTCCAAATGTTAAGTTAATTGCCTAACAAAGAATTGGGCTAACTGATCAACTAACGGTAACTTAGGCCTAAACCAAAGTCTAAACCCATTGGCAAATAAAACCGATTATCGCGTAGTAAGTCCGTTTTCATCATCGGGCGCTAAAGGGAAGCCCCAAGTAGGGTGTCTACAGGAGCCCCCACTTTGACCGAGTCTTTGAGAAGACGAAGGTCAAAGGATCACACTCACAAAATAAATGCAAATGTAATCGCATGCAAAACATGAACATAGAATGATTATCTAAGTCACATAAAGCATCAAGTAAAAGAACACAGTAACCATCTCGAAAGGGCGAAGTTGTCGATCGAGATGTGTAAGATAAGTATCTTGAATGGGGAAAGTTGTCATTCAAGACATGTTTTCGCGCATTGTTGATAGATTTTGCCTATTCAGAATGGGCGTAGTAACCACTCGAAACAGATCTTCACGTAGCTTTGTTGTTGATAATAATGCTTGGCATTCCGGATGGGCGAAGTTATCATCTGAAACGTGTTGACATGGAGTAGAATGTTATCCTAAATGGACGAAGTTGTCATCTAGGATAAGTCGCCGTTTATAGTCCGTCGACTGCCAAACGCTCGACATTCAGATGGGCGAAGTTATCATCCGAAACGTGTTGACGTAGAGAAGAATGTTATCCTAAATGGGCGAAGTTGTCATCCAGGATAAGTCGCCGTTTATAGTCCGTCGACTGTCAAATGCTCGGCATTTCAGATGGGCAAAGTTATCATCCGAAACGTGTTGACGTAGAGTAGAATGTTATCCTAAATGGGCGAAGTTGTCATTCAGGATAAGTCGCCGTTTATAGTCCGTCGACTGCTGCACTTGTTTTTATAGTCTTTCGACTGCTGCACTTGAACATTTATAGTCTGGCGACTGCTGCATTGAAATCGTTTGCTGAACTGGATTTATAGTCTCGCGACTGCAAAACTGGATTTTATAGTCTGGCGAATGCAAAATTTGATTTTATAGTCTGGCGACTGCTGAATTGAAACTGGTTGCTGGACTGGATTTATAGTCCCGCGACTGCTGAATTGAAGTTGAATTTTATAGTCTGAGGACTACAATTTTTTCAAATCTCTTGACGACATGTTCTTGCAAAATGTGTTGCTTCTATAGTCTAGTGAATTATATGAACTGGACAAAAGAATTTGAGTTTTCTACAATTTCTGTTGTCTTGGGGACTCAGATCTTGATTTCTTGGTATTGTCAAGATAGTCCAAAGTGCGGCCAGATTGAGTTGTAATGTTCAAGGAGAAACTCATGGTGTGCACTTTGCTCTCTAACGTCTAGTGAACCCTGGTAGAGACATGGTGTAGATTAACCCTAAGCTTGAGTACTATTGGGGTTTTCTCTATTGTCCTTGAATTGTGCTCATCATTTTGCTTTTGATTAGTGTAGTTGAACTGGGATTATGAACATGAGACGCTAAATGCAAATGAACTCATGACATGCATGCAGCAAGTGTGACTCGTGGAGACTTTAGAAAATGCAACACAAATTTGACCTCAGTAGACTCTTGGCAATTGGACAATTATGCGTAAATGAATGCCAATGTGTTTGATGCATGAGAGAACATGAAATGCATGCCTAAAGCTAGACTCTTGTGGTGTACTTGGTGTTAAGACTCTTTGAATAAAGACTTCACATCCAAAAGTGATCCACAAAACAAAGAGAGGCAAAATTGACTGTGTGCACGTTTGAGAAAGATGGTCTTGTTATTCTCCACTTGAAATAGAAGCCCCCAAGTTTAGCTTGCAATTGAAATTATTGAACATAGATGTATTGTATGAATACCTCTTTAAGAACATCTTTGGTCTAGATCTCATTCATTTGGTTTTGATGTTTAATTTTGTTTGTGCTCGGATAGAATGTACCCGATGACGTTGAATTGAACTCACGAATGTGAAACCATGAGAATTTGAACAATATACAACAAAGTAGGTTGTGACTCAATTTTTGTAGCGAGGACCCTAAGCGAGGGTAGACAAGGGTGAAAAGGAGGCTAGATGAAATGTGTAAGCTTGAAAGCATTGGAAATCTTGGCTCATGAACTTTTGTAAGGTTACATGGAATACATGCATGATATGCATTGCGAGCTTTAGTGATGTGATATGGCTTGAAAATGAAAGGTGAAACCTGTTGGATATTGTAAAGGTCTTGGCTTGTCGAGGTCATGGCTGGAGGGCAAAAAGGTAGGCAAGTCTGGAGGTGCTGAGGATGACTGATGGTCAAATTTCCAAGTCTAACTCTAAAGGATAAGGGTATGGCTTGGTGGAAACGGTCTAAGATCGATCAACGCGCTAAGACAACGTGGCTAGAAATGTTCAGACATGCGCTTGATTGTATTAGTACAACCTTGGAAAGTGCACTTAGAGCAGACCTCAAATTCTCGTGACTTGATTCAAAATAGCTAACAATGGTAAGAACTATAAGAATTGATGTAAGAGCTATAAGAATTGATGAGCCACAACTGCAATTTTTGAAATTTGTGTGGGCAACAATGATGTATTGTGGCTTAGAAGAGTTGCACAAATTTGTCTCTTTTAGGAGCCACGGCTGATTGCCTGAAAAAACAGTTTTAAAAAAACAAGCGAGTAATTTCTATTGTCATTGTTACCGAAAAGTGAATTTGGGAATCTTAGAAGAATGAACATTTCATAACATGGCGGTGATGATCAAAAGTTGCCAACTATGTCGAATGGGCTAGACGTGGTTAAGATTGTCATAACCATGAACAATTTCGAGGTGTTAAATGAATCTCCAAGGAATGCTTGGAACTCTGGTAGGTTGATTGACAAAGGTAGATTAGGTATTGGATGGAGGAGAAGGGTATCCTACATTAGACTTGCAATATGCAAAGGAGAAAAAGGAGGACTAGATCCTCATCGCAAAATTTGAATCACTCTTGACTTGTTGATTTGTTGTAGTTTGAACTAAAATTGCATTGTGAGTTCTCTGGTTATAGAATGATCGAAACGCAAACCTAGTCTATTAACATGGGCTCGTGTCATTTGTCAAAGTTGGAGATTAGCCATATGGACGCAAGACATACGTATTCGTAAAACTTGTGATAAGACGAACCATTTCGAGTGTCTAAATATATTTGAAGGTTGTACAAGCAATACAAAGTAGGCTTTCTAAAAAAAGTATGTCATTCACAAATATTGTAGTGGTGAGTATCCATTAGCACATTTTATTTGAATTTTTTTATAACAATTCGAATCGGGTAGTGGCCATGAACTATTTGAAGAAGTAGAGTGTGTGCCACTGTTTATGCGTCGACCTTGCTTTAAAAGAGTCGAATTTAAAATACAATTTTTGTCGCTTTTCTATGTGTGTGGATGTGCTCATCACCATTATAAATAATTATTGAAGTGGATATTCAAATCAATTATTACACTCTCATTGTAAAAAGGATCACAAGTGGACGATACAAATGTCTACGGCTAAATGCAAGGAGTAGTCTTTACGTGCAATGCAAAAATGCATGAAACATGAATCTAATACAATGATGCATGACCTTTCGGTGAAGAATGATGTAGCCATTGTTTAAAATATAAAAAATAATATGAAAACAAGGTTTACATGAAGTCATGAACTACACAATCTTAATGCATATCTTTTTACGTAACTTTATACATGCATGCTAGATAAGACATTTTGGGTCCATAATTTCTTTCTGAAACATACAACTTTTTGTTTGGTAAAATTGGTTGATAAGGATACTTTGAGAGAGTTTACGAAACAAAGAGATCTTTATCAACTCCGTCACACATAAGTAGAAGATAATATGCAACAAGATGAACACCTAGTGACTTTGAATGAGCATTTTGGTCTTTGTTAGGTTCAGTGACGGCAAAGACAAACATGGCAACTTGACGAGAGTTTTCAAGCTAGGTTGGTCGACATGGATACTTAGGGAGCTTGTAAGTAGCCGTGTGGTCCATATCAACTCTAGCGCACATAAGAAAAATGTAGTGTGCAGCAAGACGAACACGTAGACACTTGAAGTGAGCAATTCCGAGTTCGTATAGTACATCGTCGGTGGAGACGAACATAGCAACTTGGAATCATATTATTGCAAATTAAAATTGGTCGATAGGTAGACTTTGTAATATTTTGTGGAACAAAGGGGTACCTATCAACTTAAACGCAAATAATTGAGACATAGTATGCAACAAGATGAACGCATAGAGATCTTAAATGATGAATTTGGTGGTCATTTAGTACATCGTCGATGAAGGCGAATATGTCACCCTGAATCACTTTTTTGCGAAATTTGGTCGATAGGTATAGTTTGAGCGTTTGTACGGTAAAACAATGTACCTATCAACTTTAATGCAAATAAATGGGAACTACTATGCAACAAGATGAACACATAGACATTTTGAACAAGTTTTTTTAGATCTGGTTTGGTATACCGACGATGAGGCTAAACTTAGTTAATGACCATCAGTTCTTTTACGTTACATGACTCAAGTCTCGATTATTATTATTGTAGGGCTGCTCTATTGAAGTTTAAAACTATTTGGCTCCAATAAAGTGACAATGATAGAGTTATACTTCTAGTTAACATCCACTTTATCCTAAAATGTGTTTTATCTTATCTCAAATTATAAAAATAGGATACGGGCAGAATTGTGGTTCCAGTAGGATGCTAAGGAGTAATGCTAGACGGATGCTAGTGGAATGTTATTAGGGTGCTACCACAACTTTGAGAAAAGTCTAATATTTAAATAAGAAATAATTCTGGATGCTACCCTAATGCCTATAGGATGCCACTAGAATGCTAGACTCATGAAGTCATAAAAAATAAAGTAATTTGACTCTCGTACTAAGTAGGCACCTCTTCTAATCGTAAACCACACGCAACTAATGAGCAACCCAGAATACAAATACGAAGAAAACTTAACAACTCTGGTACGGAAACACATAATGCAAAGGGTGTCAAGGCTAAATTTTTGGATTAATCTAAAAGGGGTAGGTTTGGGCTAAGGCTTACCCACGACTAAGAATATGCTCTATTGGTTTGCGGAAGGACCGTGTCAATAGAGTTACTCCCCTATACTCATCGAATGGACGAGCATAGACGTCAATGGGGTGAAAGACTAACCGCGATGCTCGTTGTAGTGACCAATGGGCCTAACGAGGAGGGGCGTCTTTCGTGGTAGAAACCACGGGTGATAAATGGGTAAATCATGTCGCTCGCGTACTAACGAAAGCATGCAAACTAGCTATATGCACATGCAATGTCAATCAATTACTAAAAATTTAAACGAATCAATTTTTGAGTTTTGCAAGTCCCCAGCGGAGTCGCCACTGTGAGGTACCGTACCGGCCGGGTGGGCCGATTCGCCCTCCGTAAATGAATTGCTATTGACCAGGAGTCGCCAGCGGGGTTTTCTTTTTTAGGACCCCACGAACCTAGAATGGGTCCGTGCAAGGTTACGGGTTGGGAAGGTGTTAGGCACCCAAACCGCCCGTCGTGGTCGACGGTCTCTACTAATTGATCCATGATAAATTAAAAGTAATTAATCAACGACGGATACACATAACACGTTGCATGCAAGGCGAATTAGATTCATGCGAGGAGAGTACGTACATATGCAGAGCCAAAGATTTATCATTTACGCAAATAGAAAATCAATATAACCCATGTAAACTTATAAAAGCCATAATTATGCATTGTTATACGAATCACACATGCACATGATATACGTAGAAAATAGGCATCATGCAATATATATAGGGACCACATGCAAGACAAATTACGCGATATGCATAAGAAGAGCTCAACAAAACCACGAAATGCCACTAGGATGCCAGTAAGAAATAATCATGTGCATCATCTTATAAATCGCGGTAAAGGAAACATGCAACACATATACCATAACTTTGTATTCTAAAACTACCATAGGATTCAATAACATAAAAACATTTTACGAAAACGTTTGTTAAGAGCCCTCAAGACTTATCTGCGATGTGTTTCGCGGACCTCGGTTTTGTTTGCTAACGTGCCCAGCCTCCGATTTCGACCCTTGTATGCCACTTAGCCATCTATCTAGCCTTGCTCTTAGTTACCTTGGTATGATCCTAGAATGTCATATGTGTTTGGGTAAATGTTTTGTGTATGGGTGCGCGTAGTGTTGGAAGGTCGGTGCGCCGTCGCCGTCTTTAACCGTGTTTCCCTAATGTGTCACCATGAGTCCCCCCAAATATGGATATGAGGTTCCTTATATATAGGAAAACTAACCTAGGCTTGGCTACCCTAGACTTAGTCTCTAAGAAATTAAAAGGGATAGAGTTTGCGAAGATGTGAAAGTCTGTATGGATAAAAACGAATTGAAGGAGAGGATAAATACTCTGGAAATGGTGGTAGGATAATCAAAGACTCATTCTGCAACGATTAGGGAATGAACAATGAAAGGAAAATGGGCTACATGAAACTTTATCCAAAAATAAGAGATAAAGCTGACATAACAAACTTCTCAAGTAATCGCGTGCGCACAAAACACTTTGGATGCCAGTCCCCAAAGTGGCATCCAATATCTTCACCATGCAATTACGTAAACCCATGCATTCAATATAACTAGGGCCAAGATCACATGGACACTCTACCTTCTATTTGGGCTACAATAAATCAAGTCCAAATGTTAAGTTAATTGCCTAACAAAGAATTGGGCTAACTGATCAACTAACGGTAACTTAGGCCTAAACCAAAGTCTAAACCCATTGGCAAATAAAACCGATTATCGCGTAGTAAGTCCGTTTTCATCATCGGGCGCTAAAGGGAAGCCCCAAGTAGGGTGTCTACAGGAGCCCCCACTTTGACCGAGTCTTTGAGAAGACGAAGGTCAAAGGATCACACTCACAAAATAAATGCAAATGTAATCGCATGCAAAACATGAACATAGAATGATTATCTAAGTCACATAAAGCATCAAGTAAAAGAACACAGTAACCATCTCGAAAGGGCGAAGTTGTCGATCGAGATGTGTAAGATAAGTATCTTGAATGGGGAAAGTTGTCATTCAAGACATGTTTTCGCGCATTGTTGATAGATTTTGCCTATTCAGAATGGGCGTAGTAACCACTCGAAACAGATCTTCACGTAGCTTTGTTGTTGATAATAATGCTTGGCATTCCGGATGGGCGAAGTTATCATCTGAAACGTGTTGACATGGAGTAGAATGTTATCCTAAATGGACGAAGTTGTCATCTAGGATAAGTCGCCGTTTATAGTCCGTCGACTGCCAAACGCTCGACATTCAGATGGGCGAAGTTATCATCCGAAACGTGTTGACGTAGAGAAGAATGTTATCCTAAATGGGCGAAGTTGTCATCCAGGATAAGTCGCCGTTTATAGTCCGTCGACTGTCAAATGCTCGGCATTTCAGATGGGCAAAGTTATCATCCGAAACGTGTTGACGTAGAGTAGAATGTTATCCTAAATGGGCGAAGTTGTCATTCAGGATAAGTCGCCGTTTATAGTCCGTCGACTGCTGCACTTGTTTTTATAGTCTTTCGACTGCTGCACTTGAACATTTATAGTCTGGCGACTGCTGCATTGAAATCGTTTGCTGAACTGGATTTATAGTCTCGCGACTGCAAAACTGGATTTTATAGTCTGGCGAATGCAAAATTTGATTTTATAGTCTGGCGACTGCTGAATTGAAACTGGTTGCTGGACTGGATTTATAGTCCCGCGACTGCTGAATTGAAGTTGAATTTTATAGTCTGAGGACTACAATTTTTTCAAATCTCTTGACGACATGTTCTTGCAAAATGTGTTGCTTCTATAGTCTAGTGAATTATATGAACTGGACAAAAGAATTTGAGTTTTCTACAATTTCTGTTGTCTTGGGGACTCAGATCTTGATTTCTTGGTATTGTCAAGATAGTCCAAAGTGCGGCCAGATTGAGTTGTAATGTTCAAGGAGAAACTCATGGTGTGCACTTTGCTCTCTAACGTCTAGTGAACCCTGGTAGAGACATGGTGTAGATTAACCCTAAGCTTGAGTACTATTGGGGTTTTCTCTATTGTCCTTGAATTGTGCTCATCATTTTGCTTTTGATTAGTGTAGTTGAACTGGGATTATGAACATGAGACGCTAAATGCAAATGAACTCATGACATGCATGCAGCAAGTGTGACTCGTGGAGACTTTAGAAAATGCAACACAAATTTGACCTCAGTAGACTCTTGGCAATTGGACAATTATGCGTAAATGAATGCCAATGTGTTTGATGCATGAGAGAACATGAAATGCATGCCTAAAGCTAGACTCTTGTGGTGTACTTGGTGTTAAGACTCTTTGAATAAAGACTTCACATCCAAAAGTGATCCACAAAACAAAGAGAGGCAAAATTGACTGTGTGCACGTTTGAGAAAGATGGTCTTGTTATTCTCCACTTGAAATAGAAGCCCCCAAGTTTAGCTTGCAATTGAAATTATTGAACATAGATGTATTGTATGAATACCTCTTTAAGAACATCTTTGGTCTAGATCTCATTCATTTGGTTTTGATGTTTAATTTTGTTTGTGCTCGGATAGAATGTACCCGATGACGTTGAATTGAACTCACGAATGTGAAACCATGAGAATTTGAACAATATACAACAAAGTAGGTTGTGACTCAATTTTTGTAGCGAGGACCCTAAGCGAGGGTAGACAAGGGTGAAAAGGAGGCTAGATGAAATGTGTAAGCTTGAAAGCATTGGAAATCTTGGCTCATGAACTTTTGTAAGGTTACATGGAATACATGCATGATATGCATTGCGAGCTTTAGTGATGTGATATGGCTTGAAAATGAAAGGTGAAACCTGTTGGATATTGTAAAGGTCTTGGCTTGTCGAGGTCATGGCTGGAGGGCAAAAAGGTAGGCAAGTCTGGAGGTGCTGAGGATGACTGATGGTCAAATTTCCAAGTCTAACTCTAAAGGATAAGGGTATGGCTTGGTGGAAACGGTCTAAGATCGATCAACGCGCTAAGACAACGTGGCTAGAAATGTTCAGACATGCGCTTGATTGTATTAGTACAACCTTGGAAAGTGCACTTAGAGCAGACCTCAAATTCTCGTGACTTGATTCAAAATAGCTAACAATGGTAAGAACTATAAGAATTGATGTAAGAGCTATAAGAATTGATGAGCCACAACTGCAATTTTTGAAATTTGTGTGGGCAACAATGATGTATTGTGGCTTAGAAGAGTTGCACAAATTTGTCTCTTTTAGGAGCCACGGCTGATTGCCTGAAAAAACAGTTTTAAAAAAACAAGCGAGTAATTTCTATTGTCATTGTTACCGAAAAGTGAATTTGGGAATCTTAGAAGAATGAACATTTCATAACATGGCGGTGATGATCAAAAGTTGCCAACTATGTCGAATGGGCTAGACGTGGTTAAGATTGTCATAACCATGAACAATTTCGAGGTGTTAAATGAATCTCCAAGGAATGCTTGGAACTCTGGTAGGTTGATTGACAAAGGTAGATTAGGTATTGGATGGAGGAGAAGGGTATCCTACATTAGACTTGCAATATGCAAAGGAGAAAAAGGAGGACTAGATCCTCATCGCAAAATTTGAATCACTCTTGACTTGTTGATTTGTTGTAGTTTGAACTAAAATTGCATTGTGAGTTCTCTGGTTATAGAATGATCGAAACGCAAACCTAGTCTATTAACATGGGCTCGTGTCATTTGTCAAAGTTGGAGATTAGCCATATGGACGCAAGACATACGTATTCGTAAAACTTGTGATAAGACGAACCATTTCGAGTGTCTAAATATATTTGAAGGTTGTACAAGCAATACAAAGTAGGCTTTCTAAAAAAAGTATGTCATTCACAAATATTGTAGTGGTGAGTATCCATTAGCACATTTTATTTGAATTTTTTTATAACAATTCGAATCGGGTAGTGGCCATGAACTATTTGAAGAAGTAGAGTGTGTGCCACTGTTTATGCGTCGACCTTGCTTTAAAAGAGTCGAATTTAAAATACAATTTTTGTCGCTTTTCTATGTGTGTGGATGTGCTCATCACCATTATAAATAATTATTGAAGTGGATATTCAAATCAATTATTACACTCTCATTGTAAAAAGGATCACAAGTGGACGATACAAATGTCTACGGCTAAATGCAAGGAGTAGTCTTTACGTGCAATGCAAAAATGCATGAAACATGAATCTAATACAATGATGCATGACCTTTCGGTGAAGAATGATGTAGCCATTGTTTAAAATATAAAAAATAATATGAAAACAAGGTTTACATGAAGTCATGAACTACACAATCTTAATGCATATCTTTTTACGTAACTTTATACATGCATGCTAGATAAGACATTTTGGGTCCATAATTTCTTTCTGAAACATACAACTTTTTGTTTGGTAAAATTGGTTGATAAGGATACTTTGAGAGAGTTTACGAAACAAAGAGATCTTTATCAACTCCGTCACACATAAGTAGAAGATAATATGCAACAAGATGAACACCTAGTGACTTTGAATGAGCATTTTGGTCTTTGTTAGGTTCAGTGACGGCAAAGACAAACATGGCAACTTGACGAGAGTTTTCAAGCTAGGTTGGTCGACATGGATACTTAGGGAGCTTGTAAGTAGCCGTGTGGTCCATATCAACTCTAGCGCACATAAGAAAAATGTAGTGTGCAGCAAGACGAACACGTAGACACTTGAAGTGAGCAATTCCGAGTTCGTATAGTACATCGTCGGTGGAGACGAACATAGCAACTTGGAATCATATTATTGCAAATTAAAATTGGTCGATAGGTAGACTTTGTAATATTTTGTGGAACAAAGGGGTACCTATCAACTTAAACGCAAATAATTGAGACATAGTATGCAACAAGATGAACGCATAGAGATCTTAAATGATGAATTTGGTGGTCATTTAGTACATCGTCGATGAAGGCGAATATGTCACCCTGAATCACTTTTTTGCGAAATTTGGTCGATAGGTATAGTTTGAGCGTTTGTACGGTAAAACAATGTACCTATCAACTTTAATGCAAATAAATGGGAACTACTATGCAACAAGATGAACACATAGACATTTTGAACAAGTTTTTTTAGATCTGGTTTGGTATACCGACGATGAGGCTAAACTTAGTTAATGACCATCAGTTCTTTTACGTTACATGACTCAAGTCTCGATTATTATTATTGTAGGGCTGCTCTATTGAAGTTTAAAACTATTTGGCTCCAATAAAGTGACAATGATAGAGTTATACTTCTAGTTAACATCCACTTTATCCTAAAATGTGTTTTATCTTATCTCAAATTATAAAAATAGGATACGGGCAGAATTGTGGTTCCAGTAGGATGCTAAGGAGTAATGCTAGACGGATGCTAGTGGAATGTTATTAGGGTGCTACCACAACTTTGAGAAAAGTCTAATATTTAAATAAGAAATAATTCTGGATGCTACCCTAATGCCTATAGGATGCCACTAGAATGCTAGACTCATGAAGTCATAAAAAATAAAGTAATTTGACTCTCGTACTAAGTAGGCACCTCTTCTAATCGTAAACCACACGCAACTAATGAGCAACCCAGAATACAAATACGAAGAAAACTTAACAACTCTGGTACGGAAACACATAATGCAAAGGGTGTCAAGGCTAAATTTTTGGATTAATCTAAAAGGGGTAGGTTTGGGCTAAGGCTTACCCACGACTAAGAATATGCTCTATTGGTTTGCGGAAGGACCGTGTCAATAGAGTTACTCCCCTATACTCATCGAATGGACGAGCATAGACGTCAATGGGGTGAAAGACTAACCGCGATGCTCGTTGTAGTGACCAATGGGCCTAACGAGGAGGGGCGTCTTTCGTGGTAGAAACCACGGGTGATAAATGGGTAAATCATGTCGCTCGCGTACTAACGAAAGCATGCAAACTAGCTATATGCACATGCAATGTCAATCAATTACTAAAAATTTAAACGAATCAATTTTTGAGTTTTGCAAGTCCCCAGCGGAGTCGCCACTGTGAGGTACCGTACCGGCCGGGTGGGCCGATTCGCCCTCCGTAAATGAATTGCTATTGACCAGGAGTCGCCAGCGGGGTTTTCTTTTTTAGGACCCCACGAACCTAGAATGGGTCCGTGCAAGGTTACGGGTTGGGAAGGTGTTAGGCACCCAAACCGCCCGTCGTGGTCGACGGTCTCTACTAATTGATCCATGATAAATTAAAAGTAATTAATCAACGACGGATACACATAACACGTTGCATGCAAGGCGAATTAGATTCATGCGAGGAGAGTACGTACATATGCAGAGCCAAAGATTTATCATTTACGCAAATAGAAAATCAATATAACCCATGTAAACTTATAAAAGCCATAATTATGCATTGTTATACGAATCACACATGCACATGATATACGTAGAAAATAGGCATCATGCAATATATATAGGGACCACATGCAAGACAAATTACGCGATATGCATAAGAAGAGCTCAACAAAACCACGAAATGCCACTAGGATGCCAGTAAGAAATAATCATGTGCATCATCTTATAAATCGCGGTAAAGGAAACATGCAACACATATACCATAACTTTGTATTCTAAAACTACCATAGGATTCAATAACATAAAAACATTTTACGAAAACGTTTGTTAAGAGCCCTCAAGACTTATCTGCGATGTGTTTCGCGGACCTCGGTTTTGTTTGCTAACGTGCCCAGCCTCCGATTTCGACCCTTGTATGCCACTTAGCCATCTATCTAGCCTTGCTCTTAGTTACCTTGGTATGATCCTAGAATGTCATATGTGTTTGGGTAAATGTTTTGTGTATGGGTGCGCGTAGTGTTGGAAGGTCGGTGCGCCGTCGCCGTCTTTAACCGTGTTTCCCTAATGTGTCACCATGAGTCCCCCCAAATATGGATATGAGGTTCCTTATATATAGGAAAACTAACCTAGGCTTGGCTACCCTAGACTTAGTCTCTAAGAAATTAAAAGGGATAGAGTTTGCGAAGATGTGAAAGTCTGTATGGATAAAAACGAATTGAATGAGAGGATAAATACTCTGGAAATGGTGGTAGGATAATCAAAGACTCATTCTGCAACGATTAGGGAATGAACAATGAAAGGAAAATGGGCTACATGAAACTTTATCCAAAAATAAGAGATAAAGCTGACATAACAAACTTCTCAAGTAATCGCGTGCGCACAAAACACTTTGGATGCCAGTCCCCAAAGTGGCATCCAATATCTTCACCATGCAATTACGTAAACCCATGCATTCAATATAACTAGGGCCAAGATCACATGGACACTCTACCTTCTATTTGGGCTACAATAAATCAAGTCCAAATGTTAAGTTAATTGCCTAACAAAGAATTGGGCTAACTGATCAACTAACGGTAACTTAGGCCTAAACCAAAGTCTAAACCCATTGGCAAACAAAACCGATTATCGCGTAGTAAGTCCGTTTTCATCATCGGGCGCTAAAGGGAAGCCCCAAGTAGGGTGTCTACAGGAGGAGTGGAGGAAAATGAAAGATAATGAGATCAGGTTTGATTTTCTCTCTCCTCCCCTATTTATAAAAATCAAAACGGCAAATTCCCGTGGTGCCCCTGAACTATGTCACAATGCTCGTGGTGCCCCTATGTTTGCTTGTACACTGTGGTGCCCCTGAACTTTACCCCATCCAGCACATGGTGCCCTTCCTACCCTTGACTGTTAACTCCGTTAGTCCTTTGACCGTTAAGTGATGACATGGCAGTGATTAGCGGTTGGCGGGAAAGTTAGTTAAAGATTAACTATTATTTAATTAAAAAAAATTCAAAAAAAAATTTTAAAAATTATTTTTCTCGGAAACTCGAAAAATTTTCACAAAAAAATTCAAATTTACAAAAATTAGTGCCCATGGTGCCCCTGAACTTTACCCCCAAGTGCACATGGTGCCCCCTAACTTTACCTCCTTGTGCACGTGGTGCCCCTCTTATAACATGAACTAGAATTCATGTAATTAATTTAATTTAAATGTGTGTTTGGGGAAAGTTATGAGTGTTTTTGAGAAGGTAGTGATTGTTTTATAAGCTCATTGGGGTATAACGTTGTTTAAATACACACAATAGTGAAGTTCACAACGGCTATTTCTCAAATTAGCCGTTAGACAAGAGTCAGAAGGGCACCATGTGCACTGGAAGGTAAAGTTAGGGGGCACCATGTGCACTTGGGGGTAAAGTTGAGGGGCACCACGGTTACTAATTTTTGTAAATTTGAATTTTTTTTTTGAAAAATTTTCGAGTTTCTGAGAAAAAAAAAATTTAATTTTTTAAATTTTTTTAATTAAATAATAGTTAATCCTTAATTCACTTTCCCGCCAACCGCTAATCACTGCCATGTCATCACTTAACGGTCAAAGGACTAACGAAGTTAACGGTCAAGGGTGGGAAGCGCACCATGTGCTGGTTGGGGTAAAGTTCGGGGGCACCACAGTGTACAAGTTTCAAACACAGGGGCACCACGAGCATTCTGACATAGTTTGAGGGCACCACGGGAATTTCCGGAAATAAAAGAAATAAAACCACAAAATATCCGGAAATAACCTATTCTCCACTCGAGTAAAGAGCCCCGAGTCGAGAAATCTAAAAATAAAAACTATCCGAGAGAGGGGATTCTCGACTCGGGACAATCTGTCTCGAGTCGGGACAGTATACCTCGAGTCGAGACAAACACGTCTCGACTCGAGATTTTACCCGTCAAAAACTGCTTTACGACAATAGGTTCTCGACTCGGCCTGAGTTTTCCCGAGTCGAGACTCCTGCTTCTCGAGTTGCTCTAAGCCCGTCTTCAAAGTTGCCTTGATCCGCGTGTCGGGTGTTTTTCCTCCGTTCTTACCTCGGGATTGGAGCATAAATCTCGATCTCAAAATAGAATGGAATAATCTCTAAATCAAAAGTTAGCCTACTTATTACAATTTATAACCAAAGTGCGAAAATACTAAATTAGGCTAGAATATTACAATACCGTGCCAAAAAACACCCAAAATGAGACAAATTCCAATAATTACAATACATAGTGCACGACATATATATCACTAAACGACATATACATCCAGCCCATGCACATGAAACGGAAGTAGACGGACGTTTGTCCAGTCCCCAAACTCACGCGAAAAAGATGCCAAACCCTAAACTCAAAACTTCCTCAAAGTTCAGTCACCATTTACACACTTAACTCCATCTAACACGGGTCCTTTCGGCGCATTTTGACCTCACTCATGCGCACCCTGGGAAACTTCCCAGGAGGTCACCCATCCTGAAATTGCTCCCAGTCAAGCACGCTTAACTGTGGAGTTCTTATCAGATGGGCTTCCTAAAAGGAAAGTCGACTTTGTTGGTATGAGTAGCACTATCAATCATTTTAAGCACATCATATGAGCCTTTAATCTCTTGGGAACTTCCTCTGAAATCTGGGGTATTACACCAATTTCTAACACCCCCAAATTTTGGCTAATTTAAAACTCATTTTTATTATACAAATTGTGCCAAAATTCGGAGATATTACAAGTTAATATACAAAGCCGGAGATACAGCTGTACAAAACTCTTAATAAAATAAAATACAAGTGCGGAAGCGATAAAAACTACTCTTGACTCTTCAGCTGTACTCCTGACTCAAACCTGCAAGACTAAAAAGTAGAAAACGTCAACCAAAAGGGTTGAGTAAGAAGTCTCTTATCTAGAAAACATTGATGGGAAGTTTTACTCAATTATATAAGACATTGAAACTTTAATCTTTGAAATTGCTCAACGTAACAAACGATTGTAAAATTTGAAATATAATTATTTTCTCAATCTTTTAAAGTAATAAGAGCACTAATCCAAATAACATGCCTTCAAAACAAACACAAGAAAAGAAAGCAAACATTCCAAATTAGAAATTCAACACTTCATTACTTATTATTCAAATTGTATTCCTTCAGTACGGGGCCGTCTCCTTAAACCAGTATTCCCGAATGCATGCATCCCCCTCGGAACCTATTCCCAAGGGGGGGGATAAAGGTTCAGGGTGGAGGATCAATCCACCCCATGTATATATACAATGTGCACAAATAATCAAATAGACCATTATGGTCACCATGTACTCCTGTTAACTCCCTCAACAGAGTTAACGCCAATTATAAAATAACTCTTATAACCATCTCAATCATTTCTCAAACAGTTTGGCAAAGATACAAACACAAGCTATAATTAAATTCATCGATAAACCTTTGGGTCTAAAGTTCTTTTCTTAGCAAACATTCTTTAAAACACTTTCATTGCCAAACGATCATAAATCACTTTTAACACATTGTAAATAGTTACTTTTTAAGGAGATAAGAAATCTTCTTACCTTGATCAGCAAAATAGTCTCACGGTAGCTCAGCAAGTCCTAAAATTGCTCTTCTACGAACTCGGACTCTACATGGATATATGACATGCATTCCAATTAGTTATGCTCCTAGAGTTTGTTTATGAGTATGCTCATGATATGCATGACATGTACTCTGAGGACAAACACATACATCGGGAGAGCGCTATAACCTCGCAATCTAACCAACAAGCGTTCATACATCCCACTATCCTTTAGGAACCTTCTTACTCTCATACCTTTCATTTTAGTATGAATAACATTAATCGATTAGCAACTTATACACATGCTTCAAAACATTACCAAACGACCTTAAAACGATACCAAATTCACCCAACTTCAGCTATACACTTTTGAAAATCTCACATTATTCACTTCATAGTCACCCATTTCATAGCATGACCAGACCTTAATACACCCTAAATTCCACCTTTAAATAACCATTTTATTACTCCTAAACATTCCCAATTTAGCCAACAATTCACATACATACAATCCTAATTTAAAACCCACCATATAAGTCTTAACATCCAAGTATAAACCTTAACAATGTAATTACAAATCTGTCCAAGAACTAAATCAATCCAATCTTCACTCAAAATAATCAACATAAGCCACAATAATAACAATCAACACTACTATGTCCTCCATTGACACAACACACTAGTTCATCACTCAATTCTTCACAAAATCACTCAATCACACCCAAATGCAATACCCAACTTATATACATATCAAACAACTACTTATATTCATCACACAACTTATACCACAAAGAAATTCATTAAAACATAACCATTTTTCCCATTTTCAGATTTAGGGATTTTTCATACAAAACTCCTTCTAAAAACATTATAAATCCTTCAAATAATCCCCAAATGATTTACCAAACTCATATAAATTATAAAACATCATTTTCCAACATAAAGCAACGATTTTATAACATTTAAAAGCATTAAAACATGATAATTTTCAGAAATTCGAATTAAATGTATAATAACATTTGAAAATTTTGAGATTTAAAGGCTGAAATTATACCAAATTGATACCAAGTATCAATGGATGAAAGGGGAAGAGAGAGACGTCAAAAATTAGCCGGAAAAATGGCCGGAAACCACTGCAAATCGGCCCACAATCGAACAGGCACGCGCGGAAGAACAGAGGAGGTGGGCGCGCGCGGCGGAAAGTGAAAGACGTCGGAGGAGGAGGTACGTTGAGCCGTGCTGATTTCGGTGAGCGAGCTGTCGCCGGCGAGCTGGTGCGTGAGGAATGGTGGAAGAGAGGAGGAAGACCGATGGTCTTTCCTCTGCTTCTGCGTTTTGTCTTCTTTTTTTTTCTTTTTTTTTTCTTGTGAAAACTGGTAGTAAGGCCCCGTTTGATAGGACTGCATCTTTCTGATCTGATCTGATCTGATCTGAATGATTCTGATCTGAACTGATCTGATCTGAATGATTCTGATCTGAACTGATCTGATCTGAATGATTCTGAACGGATCTGATCTGATCTGAATGTGTTGAAATTTTAATTGAATTTCAACGAATTAGTATCAGTTATGGACCAAATACATTGATGAAAATTTGAACATTTCTGAACTGATCTGATCTGATCTTAATAATTCTGAACTGATCTGATTTATCTGATCTGAATGATTCTGAACTGATCTGATCTGATCTGAATGATTCTGAACTGATCTGAATACTACTACGAACAAGTCCTATCAAACAGGGCCTAAGTAGGTTTTATCCATTTAATTGAGTAGGTCGAAGAGTGATGGGTTTAATTAAGGATATTTTGGTAAAATATTATAATAAGTAATGTAATCTAGGTTTTGAAATCAAAAATTTGTGTATCTTCAAATCACAGTGTATGAAAAATATAACTTAGACTTCACAATATGAAAGTAATTTCATAAATATAATTAATTAGTAATATAATTAATAAATTATTAAAATACTTTTATATAAATTAAAACTTTTAATCAAAGTCATAAATCATAAATCTCAATTACGATGAAACCCAAAAATACGGTGTATTACAGTCTTCCCCCCTTGAGAACAAGCTTCGTCCCCGAAGTTACAACCGTAAACCTTACAGAGCCTTAACTCCAAGAATCTTTCTTGTATTTTCTCCCTGCAAAGCTCTCTACTCAATTACTCACAACCTTTTGGTCTAATTACTTTATTACTACTCGCCCATACTATGATTGAAGACCGACAACCTGATGCAGATGCATATATGACTAAAAGGTGCAAAGTAAATAACTTTTATCTAGTATGCAATGCATGCGCAATGTCTAATGTTATGCAAAACGCGCGAAGTTATATCGCCCTCCTCCCCCCTTAAAAAGAACGTTACGTCCTCGTAACTAAGTTAGTATCTCATTAAAAGGTAGGATTGTCTTAGTCTCATGAATTCTTTAACTTCACAGGCTCGACTCTTCTGTTTTGTGATATGTTCATAAGATTTTTACAACTTGTTCTCTCCTTCTGGTTTTTCTAACATTCGAGTGCAGGATAAGGGTTGATACCTCGTTATATATAAAAGCTTAATCAAGCTGAAATGCTTTAGGCTGGATCTACTGTAGGTATCTCTCCTAGTTCTAATTAGAATTTCATAAGGATTGATGAACCGTGGACTTAAAATTCTCTTCCTCCCAAATTTCATTAAAATCTGTCCTCAACATAATCATATCACCAATAAATCGTGAAATTTAACGCGACGTCACTCAGTTTATCTCACATAACCTTCAATTGCTCAGTCGTCTCCAATGTGCGGGTTGGTCCTAGAATGACACTTCTGTCATAACTTCCCAATATAAAAACTCCTACACTCCCACAATAGGAGTCTCAATTTTCGCCTAACCCCAAATTTAATCACGTCCTTCTTCATGTTAGGCCTCCAAACGTCCTTCTCTAACGGTTTCTTTCTTAACTCAAGATTGTCAAACAACCAACCATTTAGATCGCTGTCTCAACTTCAATTTACAAACACATTGAAACCTTTATCTTTCTATTCAAACCTGATCACATTCTTTCATCCAATAGTTTATCATCTAACTGAAGTTCTCTAATGTCATCAAATATAACATCGGTCTTACTATCCTAGAGTAATCTTCCACGAAACATCTACGCTAACCGCCAAGAACCAAGAATATTTGAGTGTGAACAGCCACATTTATTTTATATTGTTTATCATCAAAAGCAACCTCCATTAATCGCAACACTCATGCAACTTAATTCCCTTTCCTGTCTCACCCTAAATGATTATTGTTACATCTCGGACAAATATAGAATCTATCAATTGCGTTGCCATCACTTCTAACTGCATAATCCCCTTGAGCACTTCTCAAAGATTTGACTTCAAGTCACATTATTACCCCCTAAATTTCTCCCTTTTTAACCCTAGTCTCCAATCATACTTTCTAGAAAAAAAATCAAGCTTTTAAGGTCCACTCTACAGATCAATAAAACCAAGAATTTCTTGCTTTAGAGCCTGAGCATAGTCACTATGGCATTCTTATTGTTACTCGACAATGATCTCAAGGAACTAACTTGGGTTCGGGGTTCTCTTCATTAATCAGGGATTGGCGCTAACATCTATATCACCGGCCTAAAAGTAACTGGAAAATTAAGAGAAACATGGTGCTCTATGCACTTGATTACCTTTCTTAATAAAATTCTACATGCAATAAGTGACTTTGTGCTAACATATACTAATATGCATGATGAGTAAAGGGACAAGCTTGTCCAACGACAACTAAATCAACTCATATGCTTCTATTTGCAACAATACTCAGACTTATATATGCATCAATCGATTTACTTTCTAACTTGGTGAGCTGAGACTTGGACATATCTATCATAACTTTATAATACAAAATGATAAAAACGATTATAATAATTTCAAATATCAAGAAAACTTGTGACATTAATTTCACTAGAATCAATCACTTAAAGACATACTACCATATCGCAACTTGTAGGCTTTCCAAATAACTAAAAATAATAGCACTTAAATTCTGCAGAAAATTTGACAGAGTTTCCTTTGTAAACAGGTTATACCAAAATTTTAAAACGTTAAAAACCTGCGAAAAAAAAATCATACAACCCCAACAATACTTCTAGGGATACCCCTTTTACCTCCACGGGTAATACATTTTCAACCATCTCAAAAAGATAATTCAATGCCAACAATCTTAAACTTATTACGTCCATAACTCATAACTTTATACAAAAACCCGTAAACAATACAATGGTAATATACAAGATAAAATCGTTAGCCAAATTCCTGCTCTTTAGCATCTGAAAGACTTTAACAAACAAGTTAGTCAAATCACAAAGATAACCCGTCAACACTATTGTCTTTGGTTCAAACCATTCCAAGTGAATAAAACCACAGTGAAATCCATCATATTTCTCCGTCACAATCATTCATAATCTTTACCCACATACTTTGACGCGATAAACGACATTTTCAACTTTCCTACCAACCTTATCAAAACCTTCACACGCAAATAAACGGTTCAAAAGTCATCCATAAACAAGGTAACGACCATCTTCCCTAACTACTTTACGCAAAATAACAAACCTTGAAAAATCTCATATAACCCTCTAACTTCGTTACTTCAATATCGTAAGTCATACAACTCTCATTCTTATTCGAAATGCATCCTTAAATTCTGACTCATTAAAACCACAACTCATTCTCATAGAAACCCATTCAAGTAATAAAACCGCCTACACGTCACAAAAAAAAATTAAATCTCACAACCACTTGTTTTTGTTAGTCTCTTGTATGCCTCAAAACAAATCAACAGATCTAATCACCTTCATACCTTTAGTTTATTTTAATTATCAAGAACAATGTCATTCCTCAATTGAACCACACCAATGACAATCTTCTCCCTTCTCAAACTTTTAAATATCCTTTTAACATGGTTCAATGAACACTACAAATCAATACTACTAATTAAACTCTTGAAAGTTAAACATACAGTTCTCCTTATGGCCATAATTAATTAGTGGTTTCTCCTATCCATAGTACCATTCTCAACATCAAGACTATACGAATATCATAGTGTCATTCATCTTCAACCTTTTCACTTATATTGATTTGGTTTCCCAAATATACCAAAACAACTCTAAATTATACATTAATTACCACTACCTTGTTGAACATTCTACTTATAACAAAGAAAAGCAAACTCACTAATTGTATAAACATCTCCAAACAAAATCACCTCGAGTTCTGCTCTAGGGTAAAGTAATTGAGTAAGCTTATCCAAACACCTAAAACTAGAACATAAACACAACAACGAAACCAAACCCATAAATGGTGATCGTATCTCTTGCCCTTGGAAAACCCTGAAAGAAATCAACTACCAACCCTTGAAAGAATTTTCGTTCTCGAAATTTGGATTTGGACAAAATGCAAACGCTTTTCAAATTTTATTTTTTTACTGTTACACTCCACCCTCCTTTAAAACAAAAGTTTGGCCTCGAATTGAAAACACTTGACTCAAAACTTACCAAACCGATAAAATACATAAGATAACTCACTAAATCACTTAAGACTCCACAAAATCGACACTGGCATATGACGATGCCAATGTCTAACCAAGACCGACACTGCTCTGATACCAATTTGTAACACCCCGGCTCATCGCCTGAGCTGGAGGTAGTAACCTATGGCAGCTTGCTAGGCTGTGGGCTGACCTCCCAGACCAACACGGGTCCTTTCAGCGCATTTTGACATCACTCATGCGCACCCTGGGAAACTTCCCAGGAGGTCACCCATCCTGAAATTGCTCCCAGTCAAGCACGCTTAACTGTGGAGTTCTTATCAGATGGGCTTCCTAAAAGGAAAGTCGACTTTGTTGGTATGAGTAGCACTATCAATCCTTTTAAGCACATCATATGTGCCTTTAATCTCTTAGGAACACGATGGGTTTCCAGCACACCATGAGATATGTTAATAAATCCTCTATACAACTCATAAAGGTTAGAAGGCAGGTCTTGAGACCGTGTCAGTTTTGTGAGGGGGAGGTCTTGAGTCGATGACCTCGGCCCGACTCCACGATCCCGCGTTTTGGTCGTCGCTCCCCAACTAAATCAAAAGAGAATGAAATCTATTAATAACTAAAGGAAGTAAAGTGGAATTTCAATTCAAGTCCGCGTTTAGGTTAATGCTAAGCCTCTGTCCCTTGACTTAAGTTTTATTCCTTTCATTAACTACTCTTGTTTGTGTCACGCATGTCCATTTTATTTTACACTAATTTGAAATTAAATAGAATATGTGCAACAAAGGGGCGGGGGATACTGATTTTACTGAGTCGTTTGACTCACCCAACCAAATATAAATCTTTTTCAGGGCGCGTAGTCAGTGAGGGAGATCACCATTAGTGAGAGCTCCGGAGCTGCGGCTTCGAGGGCGTGGCGACTATCCAGGTAGTACGGTAGACTTAACCTATTGGGGATAAACCTTTTCGGTGTTATGTGATATAGTACACACGCACATGTACCATCCCGCTTACTCTTTGGTTGTATATATTGACGTTTGTGTCACACCCTCGGTTTTTTTTTTTTTGTTTCGGCTAGCTATCGACCAGCTTGTGGTCGTAAGGTACTCGTTTGCGGATCTACCTTTAAGTAGTTATTTACATTATAAAATGTTCCGACTTGACAAAATTTCTTTATATACTTTGTCGGCCTAAATCATTTGGTTAACGTGGCAATGAAAATCATGGAGCCTAGTATGGTTTATATTTATTCAGATTAGTTTGAGTAAATATAACTCATACGGCGGTAACGGATTCCAACTTTTGTAAACTGGGCTTAGCAACTAACCCCGGGTTTCGAGAATTAGGGGCGTTACATACGCCCCATAGAAATTAAAAGGCAAGGTAGACACAGTGATGTTTGTGAAAATTTTCAATTTACCCCCGAGATTTCCAAGATTTTCAGGTATACCCTTCACGTTTCCGAGTTTTCCAAAATACCCCTGAGGTTTGGAAAATGACATTTTTTTTGTGTTTTTCACTAGCGGCATGTAACACCTTTAACACATAATTAAACTTTTATCACATTAATAACTAAAACAAAACCAAAAATTCAAAAATGAATAAACCCACCATTTTCTTCTCTCTCCTCTCCATTTCCCCTCTCCTCCCCACCACCAAGCACCACCTTCCCACAGTGGCCACAAGTACAGACCATCATCAACCACAACGACACCACCACCCCCGGACGATCCCCATTCCGACCACACGGCGACCATCATGTCCAAGCCCCGACCCTCGTTCCTCCATGCCCACGCTTCTTTCTCTATCCCTACATCCTCCCTTTTGCACCTTCCCCCACCTTCATCCTTGCTCCACCACCGCTCCATCCTAGTCCACGTCATCTACATACTTCGCTAGAGACCTCCAATGTTGCCATATAAGGAGGAAAATGAGGAGAGAGAAAGTTGTGAAAGTAAATAAAATGGTGGGGATATGTGACCATGGAGGCCAAAAGAGACGTGGGTGGTGGTCGATCATGGCCCACGTGGGGTCGGCATAGGGTCGTCGGTGGTCTGGGGGTGGTCGCCGAAACACTGGTGGAGGTGGATGAGGTGGTTGGGGGTTGTGGAGGTGGGAGGAGATAAGGGAGAATATGGGTTGAGTCTTTTTTTTTTTTTCTTTCTTTTTTTTTAATTGATGAGATAAAGAGTCCAATTGAGTGAAAATAGTCAAAGGCACTAGATAGCTAACGGTGTTAGACGCCGTTAGTAAACAACACCAAAAAATCGCATTTTGCAAACCTAGAGGGTATTTTGGAAAACTCGTAAACCTAAGGGGTATACCTGAAAATCTCAAACACCTTAGGGGTATATTGGAAATTTTTCCATTAGGTGGAAAAACCCTTTGAATTAGGCAAAAAACCACCGAGGTTATAGCCTCCTTAAATTTCACTATAATTCTCTTTGTATACAATCAAGTACAGGGAAAAATTCGTAATAAGGGATTATTGCTCTTTTGCGTAATAATTCTTAGGATAAGGTGTGTGTCCCTTTCCTCGTCCAAAGCTCTTTATATACCGCCCTCGTCCTGTAACGTCTAACGGTTATGTCTTCATTTGCTGCTTGATTCTCTCCTCTTGCCGCCCTAGCATTATCATCATCATATCCGCCAATGGTCTCTCTCCATTAATTCATTATTGCCATTTGTTCTCGCTAATTACTCCATATATTTGATCCCTTCCAATATCTCCTCTATCCTCTAGCTTACCATTTTAGTTTTCATAATCAGTCAAGACGCCTTAGCTATGGGTAGGCCCCAATAATTCAGCATAGTCGAACTTTGAGATGAACCAGTTTCCAATGAGTTTTTATGGTTTTTATGATTGTGGTTGTGGTTATGGTTATGAATTATGAAGATATGTGATTCGTTTCACTTATTTTATGTAGCATGAGGAATTACTTATTGTGGGAATTTTATTGGGTGTTACTTGCTGACTGGGGTCACGTTTGTTAGAACCTAAGGTGGTTTAGACACTCTAAACAACACTTAATAACTATATTAAATTAAACCTTATGTGAGGATCGATTTGCATGTTGTTAAAAACAACTAAAAAACCGAGTTTAAAGATCGTATACCTTGTTTTGGCTCTAGGTTGTGCTCTCCTTTACTAAGGAGTGTCTTGAGCTGCTTAACAAGGATGATCTTCCTTCCAAACTTCAATTCTTGAGCTCTTCTAATCTCCCACGGTACGTACCAAAGGATTCACGAGAAAACCGAGTTATTATGTACTAGTAATAACTCGGTTTACCCCAAAAACAAACTAGCCCTAATCCCTAACAATTAGGATCAATTAGGGTGAAGTAGTTATGTGTTTAGATGTGTTTTTGAGCTACATGCAAAGCTCAAAAAGCTTGGTGGCTATGGTAAAGAAGTTGACCACTTTTGAAGAGAAAGAAGATGATGTTTTCTTCTTTTAATTTGTGTGTATTATTTGTGTGAAAATGATTAGTAGTATGTAGTTTAATCATGGTTAGACTATATATAGTGGTGGGTTAAATTAGTAAATCAAATTTACTAATTTGCCCCCACTTAAATTAACCAACCTTTAAGGTATAGTAAGGTTAATTTAGTCATTTCATAACTTAACTAATTAAGTTACAATTAACTATTATATATTGATATAATAATTATTTCTAATCATATTTTAGCTAATAATTACAACTCTTGTAATTAATTCTAGCTAAATTTGTCACGACTGACAAATCACAATAACACCCGTATAATTACTAATCTCGAATTTAGTAATTTATATACTGATAAAATTTTTATTTTATCAGTCGGTTTATTTATTATTAATTATCATATAATTAATAATATAATGAACTCTTCGGCCTGATACTAAACACACTGCCAGTTAACCATTAACTGGCTGACAGGAGTTCATCACGTTATCCTATATAGGTATGACCGATAGGGATTAGTCGATCTCCGCCGTCTTACGACGACAATAACGTCAAACCCTAGACGGCCAATTGTTATTGATTTACGTTGATCAACTGATTAGTTTAGCTTATAAACTGATCCCTGTTATTCCATAATTGAGATTTATTAATCAATGCACTATTGTCGGAGGACACTGCTCCAACAATGTTTAGTGAAATTAAGTGAGTTGTATGCTTGAAGGCTCTTGGAGATGCATCTTATGTTCGCACCAAAGATAAGTTGGCCGACATTTTCACTAAGGCTCTTGGCCAACCGACTTTCAAGTATTTTGTAGGCAAGTTGGGTATCCGTACACCGCTTGCTTCAACTTGAAGGTGAGTATGGAAGAAAATATTGTATTTTTTTAAGGGAAAAAATATTGTATTTTTGGTATTAGCATACTCATGTATATATATTTCGTATCTAGGTTTGACATATTTAGTAGGGATTCTCCGTAACATAGTATGCCATCTCAGTTGTATATATCATATATGGATAGCTTGTACTGTTAGGGTGCAAACGCAAGTCTCACATCGAATAAATAAGGAGCGGAAGTCTTGTTTACAAGTGATCACCACACTAATTAGTATGAGGCTTTTTGGGAAGGAGCACAAAACAAATCTGTGAGGGTTAGGCCCAAAGCAAACAATATCATACTAATTGGGCCGGTGGTCGGCAGACACAGGGGCCCAATAAGTGGTACCACAGCCCAAGGTTCGACTTCGATCAGGCGCTGCGTGTAGTGAGTTGCGGTTCACTTGTGACATGTTGGAAGCATTGGTCGAGACTTGAAGTTGGCGTACATGCACTAGGAAATCCCAAAACCTTGAAGAAATAGTGGTGAGCTCGCAGCTAGCCCCGTGGGACAGGTTCAAAGACTCTTTAGGTGCAATTGTAGCCGGCAGGCCCTAAGGTGGGTTATCAAGACTCAAATGCTGGGGGTGCCTGGTTGTGGGGGTTGCGATCCCAATCAGTGGAGGGTCTGCGTATAATATGGGTGTGTCCTCTAGCAGGGGCTAACCTTGCGAATTCTATGTGATGCCAATAGCTTGCCCCTTGAGTGGAGGTCATAAGAAACAAGTTCAAAGATGGGTGTTTGTTTGAGGGGAGGATTGTTAGGTAGCAAACCGAAGTCCCACATCGAAGAAAGAAGGAGAAGACTTGTTTATAAGTTATCACCACACTTTTTTTTTTTTTGAAATAAAACGGTCATTAGATTATCATTACGTAACCCCAGCAATAAAGTCCGAGGCGGCAACCCACACTCTAGTCGAGTATTCCACCGGCCTCCAATGAGCTATTACATGAGCAGCCTTATTTCCCTCTCTACGAACATGATTAAAAATGCAAGAATTAAACCTATGCGAAAAATTCAAAATGTCTAAAATGATAAGACCAAAGTAGCTAGAAGGAGGAGAACTAGCCTTCAAAGACGAAATTAACTGCAAAGAGTCGGACTCTAGTATCACATTAGCTTCTCCCTGCTGCCACGCCATCTGCAATCCCAACATCGCCGCCTTCGCCTCAACCACGCATGACTCTCACCGCTCTGGTACTTGTCTACAAGCCACTCATTTCACCTCACCATCATTGCCCCTCAACACCGCACCCAAACCTGATCCCCTATCACCCAACGTCGCCCCATCGACGTTTATCTTGACCCACCCCACCCCCGGTGGTCTCCAAGTCACCTCCCCACACTGCGGCCTACTCTCACCCCCACCACCCGAGCTAGCTTCCCGCGCCTCACTAAAAGACCGATAGAAATTCAGGGCCCTACTCGTGATGAGACTCGGTTATGCTCCCTCTCCCCCGTGAACAACCTCGTTCCTCGCATTCCACACCGCCCACACAACTACTCCTACCTGCTCCAAACTCCCTCCTAATGTCCCCTCCCTATCTCTCTCCACCCATCTGTCAACCAGATCTTTCCCCGACCGGCATCCATCGCAAGTATCGGTATCGTACTGATATGCTCGTGTTTGTGGCTATATTTGGCTTGTTTTTAATGCTATTTCGGGTGGTATTATTGGTTATTATGTTGTAATTCTCACGAAACAGATTTGTGTGACTTATGTGAGAAAATGGCTATTTAGAGCCGGTTGTTAGATGATGCAATCCCGAGAATGAATGCCAATGTGTTGTAATGTTGCTGAGTGAAGATTCGGAGGACTTTTGCAAGATGATTAAGGCGCACCGCGATGAGCTACGTGAAGGAAGCTGAAGATTGAACCCGAGACGAAGGCGCGGGGTGCGGTTGCTGAAGGCGCGGTCCGCGGATTTGGACGCGCGGTCCGCGGCTCCCTGCGTACGGATGTTTTCCGTATTTACTTTATTTACCTTATTTTAATTCCGAAGACTATTAAACCTAGTTTGTACGTTTTATTTTCATAACTTTACATTCAGAATTCATTGACCGCTTGTAATTAAAGATTTATGGAGAACTAATCTCCTAACTTGGTTTATTACGGATTGAAGCTGCAATTTATCTTCATATTGTGAGATCGTTCTTATCGATTTAATTGTGAGTAATTTTAATTTTCTAGTTTTAATTCTTATATCTTTTAATTGTTCTTGCTAGGAGTACTACTAGCTTAGGGCTTTTATGATTTAATTGCTTGGAATAGTAGCATCTTATTCTGTTTAATCGATTGCTGATTCAACGTTAGATAGATTAAGGGAGAATTGATTTATTATCTGATTTGAACCGCGTGTGTTCTTGTTGGTTATTGTTGTTGATATTCTTAGATCTTATTGCTTCTATTGAATAGATCTAGACGCGTGATTTAGATTGATTGATAGATAGGGTTGTTTAGATACGCTGATTCGTTCTAAATAGCTAGGAAAGAAGAATAGAAATCTTGATTTCGCAACAACGTGCTCACATTGATAGATAAGTGACTTTCTATGATCAATTGATAAATTGTAGTGGATTGAAGTATAAAGCCAAGACTTGTCATTAATTGAATTCAACATTTGCTTTCATTACGTTTTCATTAGCTTAAATTACCAAAACTCAATCAAACCCCCCCAATTGGTTACCCAATCGGCGTTACATACATTAACATTAACTGATTCCCTGAGGATACGAACTTGTTTGCCTACTACATAGTTTTAGGATAAGTACTGATTTAATTTGGTGCAACCCACGATAATTGCCTACCACGTACCCCAGCTCCTCCCACACCCGTACAACTGTCGGACAGAAAACGATGGCGTGAACATCGTCCTCCCCCGACCACCCACACTTCGGGCACAAAAAGTCAGTCTCGGAGATTGGCCGCTGGATATGCGCCTTAGTTGGTAGTGCCCCCCTACACAACCGCCAGACAAAAGCCCTCACTTTGGGTGGAACGTCCAGTCCCCAGACACTCGACCACGTATTATCCCCTCCCCCCCCCCCTCCCCGGAGCTGCTTCCCACACCCCCTTCAGCAATTGCCCGCCTATTTCGCGCATAGTGGTAACCCGTTTTAACTGAGTATTCGCCCTTCTCGCAATAATGCCACACAAGCTCATCCGGTCTCGCCATTTCCACAATCGGAATCGCCACAGGACTTCCTCCGCCTAAAAATGAAGCAGCTTGCTCCTCACCACATCCCTACGCCAACACCCCATCTTCCTATCGATCCACGCCTTCACAAAAACATCCTCATTATCCTTTTGGCGAAATTATCCGGGTTTTTAAGGAGCCTCCAAGCTTGTTTCATCAACATAGCATCATAAAAAGCTTGGAGATGTCTAAATCCCATACCCCCCCCCCCCCCCCTCCTCCCCTTTAGCACAACAAAGTTTCTCCCAAGCCACCCAATGAATTTTCTGTTCACCCTCTTTAACTCCCCATCAAAACCGAGCAATGAGCGAATTTATTTCATTGCAAAGGCTCAACGAAAGTTTAAAGAGTCCCAAGTGATAGGTAGGGATCGCTTGGGCCACAGCCTTAATTAAGATCTCTCTACCTGCAAAGGACACTAGTCTCTGTTTCCACCCCTTCAACTTCTTCCAAATACGCTCCTTGATCGAGTTAAAAGCCAAACGTCTATTACGTCCCACTACCCCTGGCAGCCCCAGGTACCGAAAGTGCTCCTCCACACGCTTCGCCTCAAGAATCCCCGCCAACCTCTCCCTCTCCTCCTCCCTCACATTGGTACTAAAGTTAACCTCGGACTTTTGAAGAATTACCCGTTGACCCGACGCTAGCTCGTACATCTCAATCACCCTTCTCACGCACCTCACATCCTCTTCCCGTGCCCTACAAAACACAATGCTATCATCCGCAAAGAGCAGATGCGACACCACAGGAGCACCCCTACTTATGCGTACCCCATAGAGCGCTCTCCTACCGATCGCCCTCTCAATAAGCCCCGATAGAACCTCCGCACAGATGATGAAAAGGTAGGGTGATATCGGGTCACCCTGTCGTAGCCCACGTTGCGGTCGGAAAGTCCTAGTCGGCACACGATTCACCAGGACAGCCGACTCCACAGTTGCTAGACACCTTAGCACCATCGCCTCCACTTTGCATTAAAACCCAACTTCGCCATAACCCCTCTCAGGAACTCCCACTCGACCCGGTCATACGTCTTATTCATATCGAGCTTATACCCCACATAACCAAGACCCCCACCCGAACGGGTCCGCATAAAGTGAAAATTTTGAGTTTCTTCGCCATTACTTTCGAGGCCATCTTGTAAAGGACATTGCATAGGTTGATCGGCCTAAAATCGGTCATTCGCTCCGGTTTGTTCACCTTTGGAATAAGCACGATATTTGTTCTATTCACTTCAGCCATCGGACACTCCCCTTCAATAAGGGCAGCAACATAGCGACTTACGCCGTCCCCCACAATACTCCAATGCTTCTGGTAAAACTTTGCATTGAAACCATCTGGTCCTGGAGCTTTACTCGGGCCCATCTGTTGCAACGCCTCCCATACTTCTGCCTTCACAACCGGTCTTGTAAGGATAGAATTCATCTCCTCCGTCACTCGCCTTTCCACCCCCTCCAGCGCCTCTTCCATACCATTTATTGTCGATGGCGAAAAAAGCTCACTGAAATAGTCCACCGCCACCCTCCCCACATTACCGAACCCTTCCACCCACTCGCCATTCCCATCTCTCAGCTTCGTAATCTCGTTCTGTCGCCTTCTCAACGAAGCCTTCAGGTGGAAAAATTTGGTATCACGATCCCCCTCAACAAAATTTTGCACTCTCGATCTCTGTCTCCAATAGATCTCCTCCTTCATCATCAAGTCATCTAGCTTCTCACACACCATCTTCCGCTCCTCAACAATGTCCTCGGTCGGACAGCAGCCGTTAAGGAAAGTCAGACGGCCCATGGTCTCCTCAATCTGCCTCTCAATATCACCGAATTCAACCCGACTCCATCTCCACAGCTCCACACTCACCTTATTTATCTTCGTAAGTACCTCTCTAGCATTCCCCAACTCACCGGTACTCTCCCATGCCTCCGCCACCACCTCTGAGCATCTCAGAGACGTCAACCACACGTCTTCGACTTTAAAATGTTTCTTACGTCTCGTATCACCCACATATTGCTTTAAAATAATAGGGCAATGATCGGAACGCTTCCTCTCCAGATGGTACACAGTAACATATGGGTGTAACTCGATCCACTCGATCGACCCAAGTGCTCGGTCAAGCCTTTCAAAAACCTCGTCGGGCTCCGCTCTCTTATTCAGTTATTCCACCATGTATACGGATTCCCATTAAAACCCAAGTCTTTCAACTCACAGTCGTCTATCGCTTCACGAAAGGCATCTAGCTCACTCTGCAATCTTGGCGGTCCCCCCAACTTCTCCTCTTGGAGAATAATTTGGTTAAAATCTCCCACAACGAGCCATGGTAGATTGCTAACCATCTTAATATCGCGCATAAGCTCCCATGATCTCCACTTATCCTCTCTCCTCGACCAACCATAAAAAGCAGTAAGTCTCCATGGATTCACACCAAACAGACCCGAAACTCCGACATCAAGATGATGAGTCGATGTCCCCAACGTGTGTACATGTATCTCCCCCCTCCACAACACAACAATATCCCCACTTCTCCCTATCGAGTCTACATACAGCCCATCAAAATCACCCAGATTCGTCGTCACTCCCGCCATTTCTACAACACTTAACTTTGTTTCAACTAAAATTACCAACTCCGGTCTCTCCCTCCGCAGCAGCCGCCTCAAACTTGCAATCGCTGGGGGGCTGCCCAACCCTCGACAATTGTAGCTTAGGAGACTCATTGTTGTTCGCGAAGATGGGCATCGCCAGCCTCCGCTACTGAGATAGTTGATTCTGAAATCGACGCCTCCTCCGCTCGAGCACGCTTACTGCCCAGCTCGTCATCAAGCTCCATATCATCCTCCTTTCTCTTTCGATCTTCATTAACCTCCACCGCCGCCCCTGTCTTATCCCCCTGCCTTACCACTTTACTAAATTTGCGTGATCCTTTGTTAGGCCCCTTACTCCCCTCGACAAACTTTATCACCCCTGGAAACCGAGACCCATCTCCCTCCTTTCGGCTCCCCTCCTCCCCACTCTTTCCCTGTCGAGTACCCTCTTCTCCATTGCTATCCTGACTCTCAATCCGCACTCGCTCTTCCCCTCCCCGTTGCTTGCAAGAAACCACCTTTGCCTTCTCTCCCACCACCGACACCCCATGTTTCTCGTCCCTCCCCCTCCCTTGCTTCGCCCCCCGAAATTGCTCCTCCTCCACCCGATTAGTTTGTTCATCCCTCACCTGGAAATCACTCCTCAACAATACAGTATTTGCCTTCCCCAGCCCGTCAAAATTAAGCTTTCGCCCCAACCCTGTATTCAGCTTTGATTTTGTCTTCGAGAACTCCTCAAACTCCTTCATCGCCTTTCCCCTCCCTCTTCTTGGTGACGCCTTGACCCAAGAACACCACTTGCGCACCACCAGAGCTTTGTCCTCCGCAACATTCTGACAATCCTTCTCCGTATGACAAGATAGCCACAAACGAAGCAGAAAGTCGGTAACCGTTCATACTTAATCCCAATTATGCATTCCTCTCGCTTTGCGTCAACAGCCCTTAACTGAACTCGCAAGGGTTTATTGACGTCCAGCAAAACCCTAACCCTCCTGGAGCTTTCCCATGCCACTTGCTGTTTTTCCACCGCCACAACTTGTCCTACCCTAGATGCGATTGCACCCACGGCCTTCTCCGATCGACAATTAAAAGGTAGGTTATAGAGTCTAATCCAAAAAAGGCAATGGGTTATTTTCGCCTCACTTGGTTGGAGATTCTCGTTAAAATTCATCAAAAGTACCGGTTTGTTATTGAAATTCCATGGACCTAACTCCATCACCCTATTCCTATCCCGGGCATTCAAGAAGGTAACAATGAACAATCCATTTTCAATCGGGTCGAAAGTTACCTTTTTAGGAAGTCCCCACGCCTCCGTCAACGTCGTCCGCATCGCATCGAAATTATATGATCGGACAGAATGAATTTTCCCGATCATTAAGTTCTGTGTCTCCTTGTCTCCGATATCATTCGCCACCGCGCCAAGATCCAGAACTTCTTCTTCATCTTCCTCCGTAAGACTCAGAGTCGAGCATTTGTTGACCAGTTCATCCGCCATACGAGCGTAGAGAGGGTCTGATTACAGAAGTGTTAGGGATCTCAAAGTGAGATTAGGGGAGAACTCTAACTTTTTTCGCACCTAGGGTTTAGAGGCGAGAAAAGAAGAGAGAAAAAAATACACCACATTAACTTTAGTGTGATCACCACACTTATTAGTATAAGGCCTTTTGGGAAGGGAACCAAAACAAATTCGTGAGGGCTAGGTCCGACGGACAATATCATTTTAATTGGACCGGTGGTCGGCAGACGCAGGGGCCCAACATGTACCCTGTTTTATTTTACTCAATGTAATATAGTGAGCATAGCGTTCATACCACCCCCCACACCATTAGCCATACTAGTCCCCTATGGTATACACCACAAAAAAAAAAACAGAGTAGCAGATAGCGTGATGTATGATTTATCCGTGGCTTTAATTTCAAGGAAAAATCTCCCTGGTTCATTGGATTGACATCAGCTTCGTCTTGATGTTAATTCTTCCTAGGGAGTCTCGAGAGATTTTGACTTCAAAACATTTAGACAAAATGCTCGAACACTTAAGTCAATCAAGTAGATCATCTAGTTCTTGAAATTGTAGCTTAAACAAGATACGGTCAACAAGATCACCAAAAATATAAAGTTAAAAAAGTAGATCAAAGATAAACAAATCTTTGTGCGACCTTGAAAGTCTACTACAAACAAGCAAGGTCATATAGAATCTTGACCTACAACGTGCGTCGGGTTGCTCAAAATGCATGGCTGCATGTTAGTGTGGACTAAAGAGAAACATCCCTAGAGTGCATGATAACTGATAAGTAGGATAGTAATATAATATATACAAATTGGAGTTGGTGAATGTTTGTAGTAAAAAGTCAAACTCGATGTTCAACATGTTTGGGTTTCATATGTAAATTAATTCAAACTCTGTGATAAGAAGGGTTTATATGGAATGTAGCTTACAAAGTGAGCCCAAATTAATCAGTCAACTGAAACCAAGCATGAACACAGTAGGAAGATCTCATAAAGAGACACTGCCTATCATCGACACACCTCCCGTAATGGTTCGAACACTAGCTAAGCTACCACTTGATCCTTATAATGTGTCTCTCTATAAAGTCTATATGATTGTTTGTCTCAACTTTGTATCCTTTATTTTTCTACAGTTGCATGTAATTGTTGTAAATTTCATGCAACAAAAGAAACTATACGGGTGCATAGGATGATACATTTTTGCTGATCAATTTGCAAAAATTTATTCAATTGCCATCTGAAAAAGTTTTGACGAATAACTCTAAATGGCTACCTATTGCATTCTGCCTTGTTTCCATAAGAAGAAATTGATACCTTTCGGATATGACCGTCAGATATATGTTTTTTTTTCCATACAATGATGAGTTACTTATAAAGGCTAAACATTTTAACAATATGTGTTTCAGAAAAAACCATTTTAACAATAGTTCAACCAATGTCACTTAGTTCTCAAACTCTCAGCTCGCTACGTGGAAGTTCGATGGTAATTAGCGTATTCGTGGCAAATTCATGCATAGGCTATATTATTAATCACACTTGGGCTACCTAATTAGCGACTAGGCCAGCTAAATTTAGTTACGGTGTTTATTCAGGGGCGGAGCTAGGGTGAGCTATCTAGGTCAAGGCCCATCCCAGGTTTCCGAAATGTTGTACGCCTTGCTATAAATATGTGGAAAAAAATACGTAAATCGTAGATTTTGACACTCTTCGACTTCTAAAAAATAACTTCGGCCCAGGCGATCTTCTAGTCCTGCCTCCGCCACTGGTTAATCTCATACCTACAATGACTCAATGAGACCAATTTAGAAATATAAATAGGATCATATGTTTTGGGTCATTGCACAGATCAACAAATTCACTTAACCTTATAAAATACTTCATTCTAATTATGTCTTAACTAACAGCTTGCAACTAGTCAACTAGGACTGGTCGACTGCTAATCTGCTATATAATTTACAACTAATTTTACCGAGCATATCAGTAGCTAGCTTAGGAGTATTATTTTTAAAAGCTTAATTTTCAAGTGATCGATTCTCTCTGGTCAAATTTTAGCCTAGGCCCAGCTTCAGACCATGTTCTGGCACAATCTAATAAGAACATCTGATGATTATTATCTGATTTCCAACCAACTTCTATTTATCACCAATTATGCTAGAACAATCCGTCAACGATCACTATGAATCACAATTTGTTGATTATTAATTAGTTAACGGTTTCGGATATATTGATGTTTTTTTCTAATTAAATAGTAGCACTTGTAAAAATCTACTATTCTGCATTTCTTCTCACATGCTACACCTAACATGGGATGTATAACATGCATAATTTCCCCAGATGGGTATATCTATTATAGAGTTAAAGATGCTCCAAAACCTTAAGTATGCCAAAAATTGTGGTTTAATGATTTATTATCTTATTAACAATTAAAAAAGTTTTTGCTTACTAGATTCTAAAAACTGATGAAAAGGCATATAAGATAATTATACAAACAAATTTTACTTGTCGCAAATGATTTTAGACATAGCACGATATACATATAGAGTTTCTCATATTAAAACCAATTGGCAATAGGAGTAACTCCTTGGATTATATAATAGACAAATCTCTTCTCTTTTACAATGTGACACACTTATATGTGGAGTATTTTAGGTGTCAATTCAACAGAAAACGTTAGCTCCTAAGCCATCATTACATAGTTAATCCAATTTGTATAATATAATGTTTACTTTTTTGAGGTCCTTTACTATCATAATATTTAGAGGTGCTATCATTAGAAATACTGATTTTTCCGTCGTATTATTCTACTTATCATTTGCATACGTAAAGTAAATAGTTGGATCATAAAAAGGACTCTCATCATTTCATGCCTACACATACTTCTAGCTAATTACTTGGTCCACCATTAGAATATTCATTTCGCTAACATTGAATTCGGACTACTGATCAAGTGATTAATTATGACATTATTATGATGAAGAAATGAGCTTGTACTTATTTTATGGCATTGAAAGTCGATACATGTGAGTGAAAATCTTGAAGATCATGATCGGCAGAAAGGCTATCTGAATCCATAATATTGATCAAAACTTTCCATAAACATTTTGTAATGTATAACTTATGGTCGGCATTTGTCAGAATCGCATTCTTAGTAATCTTAGTTCAGCTCGACAATTAATCTATATTTAAAAAATGTTCACCTGCAACATTGAAGTATGATAATATATATCATATATGTCATCAGGTACGTAGATAGCGTGGATCCATTTTCACTGAAACTATAAGCACCCTTACTCGAGAGACTAATCTAGAGGTTTACAATGTAGACACCCAAAAGTGTTTATTTACAATCAGCAATAATATTATTACACTAACAAAATTTTACTACTCACACAATTAATTTTACTACCTAAATCTTTTATTACAACTAATTTTACTCTTATATCAATTTTACTACTACTAACTCAATTTTACATCGTAGACAAATTAATTGTGTGTATACTGTATACCTCTAGCAATTTGCAAATTATAAAACCTAAATATTAAGAAAAAGAAAACAAACATTATTGGTCATCCGTCTATTTACGGGTTGATAGACATGGGACTGAATCAAGACCCAGAAAACACAAATTCTACTAGAAACCACACCAAATTTCTGTACGATACGCCTATACGGGATAATGATGAACAGCCCAGCTTATAGAGTCAAATCTGAGGCCCGGCCCAAGTACATATATTGAAACAAAAAGATCAAGTAGAGTTAAAGGAATGGTGATTATCTGTCCCATTCTTGTGTCCCAGTCTCTGTACCCCTCCAATCAAACCCTTAGAATTCAATCAAATTATAAGTTTAAATGGATTTTTTATGTTAAAAAGTGGGTTTGCAAGGTTGTGATTGGAGGGGTTTATAGAGTGGTACACACAGTGTGACAGAGTTGAGTTAAAGAAATTAGACGATTAAATAATCAATCATCGGTTTAGACTTTTGTTTAGACTTTTGTTTGAAATGACCATTCATGAACAAATAATAGCGCCTTTGGTTATTCTAATTTCCCAAAATGTACGAGAAGATGCGTACTTACTAAATTAGAAAGTCGTTGGGACCTCATATAGTCATATTAGACAAACTTTTGGCTTTTCTTAAGCTTTGAGCCTTTGATCATTGGATCACTTGGAGAGTCAAATCTACAAAGAATTCTTGAAGTAATACGAATGAGCAACAAAAATTCCATAAAATAAATTCCTTATATATTGGCAGAATCTATGATTAGCTTCGCATTCATGAACAAGGATTCACATGTAAGGAGAACGTAGGAAAATGAAAAATAAAGCAATTTGGACCAAATACCTAATCAGAAAAAAGCACTAATTGGGCCAAAATAAATTATGTTGTGATTGGGAATAATCATAAGATGGGGTATCTAAAAGAACATGCTTATCATTTGCTAAGGTGAGTTTAATTCAATCATGTGCTCTCATTAGCGACTAAGCCTGATAATAATGATCATTTTCGAGACCCCTCTTACTCTCTTTTTTTATACTCGTACTAAATTATTGTTCCTTTTCTTTTGTCCAATTTTCTCCTTTATTTGGTTGATAAGTGGCAAAAAAACAGAATTAGGTTATCATGCCCACTAATTATTGAATGACTTTCTAAGTGTGTAAGCTAGCAGCTTGTGGTATCATTTCATTGGGTTATAAGATAATCGAGTGCAAGGAACTTGAGTTCTTAGATCAAGTTTTAATTTGTGGCATCATCATAAACAAAAAAATATGAATGAATGATACGCACCACTTAGCTTGTAGTGGTAAAAAGATGGGTTTTATTTTCTTTGGTTACAAAAAGATGGGTTTTATGCTACTCTATTTCTCTTGTATTTATGCTATAATATAAAAATTAGTGGTACTGTATGTATTTAAGGTCTTAATATCGATGTGCAATTGTGTGGAACGACAATGAGGCGATAAATGATGATCCAAGGAGCGATACGGCAAGATTTGCACAAGTTTGGAAGTTATTTCAATCCATTTATGGAATATCAACTTTGAAACTTTATAACTAAACCGCTTTGCATTTTGCAGTGAAACAAATGGCATATTAAACTACATGACCTTAGCTTTCCTAACAGAGGTCACACGTGATCACAGGCCAATTAAGTAATGAAAAAGTTATGACCGTTTGAAAAACGTGGCCACAACCTGTCCGACGACAAAGGCAGTTAATTAGACGACTTGTGTGAATAAACATATTAATTGAAGGTCGAAATCGCGTGTGTCTAAATCTTATTAATCTTAGTTGATATCGTTTTGGTATGTACTTTATGCTTTCGTTGGATTGAATAGATGTGTGTCTCTGTTATCGATCAATTAGGGCTATTAGGTAGAACCGGTCTCTCCTCCTAGCTAGGACTAAGAAACGATAGGGGTTTATTTCTCACAACTAGGTACTCAACGGATTAGAATTAGTTGACAACAAGGATAGATCAATTATGAACGATAGTGGACATTAATTGATCGAGATATTTAACCCGTATTGATTTCCAATCTACTTGCTTTGTTTGTTAATTTTGATTCAATTACAATCACAAATCCCCCATTTGGTCACTTTATGCACTTAAATAGTTACCGTTCTCTATGGATACGAATCTTACTTCCCTATTACTACACGTTTTAGGTTACTAGTATTGATATTTTATATTTGCAAGTATACGGATTTAGACTTGTCAATGAAAATGCATTTTTGAAAATAAGAGAAACATTACATTTCTCGTAGAGCTAATTTTCCATATTTTAAGTAAACACTACATACCTTGTAGTGTTATCTTTTCAACCCGGTCCAAGGGATCTCGGTTCAAAATAATACATGTAAATAATTACGGTACGGTACATACTTTCTCCCTTGTGAGTCCTTTCTCTCCTTTTCAATTCTCACATTTTTCTACTAAAGTACTAATGTCGATTCATTGCATTTTTTGTTTTGGTAAAGGTAAGAAAGTCTAGGATGATCCCTGAATGTATGACCACCCTAATTCATCCTTTCGGATGAGAGAGGAAAGAGAGTCCGAGGGACTCTCAAACCAACGTGTAAGAGAAGGACACGAATGCCCCAAGTTGGCCATAAAGTCTGCGACTTTATTGGCCTCACGAAAGAAGTTATTAATCTCTACTTTGTGAAAAGTTGACAAGTCCTCTAAAATATCTGCAATGCGATTAGAAATCTCCCACGGAACCTTCCAATTACGACGAATAGAATTGATCACACAAACATTGTCTTCCTCAATTACAATATTCTTGATATCTAAGAAATTAGCTGCCTTTACAACTTCTTTTAAAGCCAAAGCTTCTGCCAAAAGAATACTCGTAGAATTACATGTTTTGGCCCCAAGTAATAACGGGATTCCATTTGAATTCCTGATAACATAACCTAACGTCGATTCATTGCATTTGGCTTTCCATTACTTTCAATAACCAAACATAACCTTCAACACGATTCTATAAACTACTACTCATCATCATCGTAAGCCTTTCAGCAGGGAGCTGATCTGAGAAAGAATTCATGAAGATCTAGATTGATCAATAAGCATGCATGATGCATCGTGATCATGTTCTCCCATCATTACAACAAAGTACGTACATCTAATATTTCTAATGCTGAATAATACACTTCTTATTACTATGTAATCTAAAAATTTCGATGAAGGTACGAACGTTGTAAATAAATTATTTCATTAACGAATTAATTAATAACCTTGGACCGACCTCACAAAGATATACTGCAAAAAACGAATGTAGCAAAGATTACACAAGACCAATTATAGAAGCAGATTAAAGAATGCAATAAACATGATTTAAAATTAAAAGGTTTATTTGAAGTTTGAGTACTATATAAATCATGGAACATGCATCAACATCAACCCAAGTGACACAATCACATTCTGAGCTCCTTTTTCTCAACTCAAAACATTGTCATCAACCCACATAACCAAAAAAAACCAACCAACTTAAACCACAAGAAACCTTAAACACAAAAACACCAAAACAAAAGAAAAACACAACACCATGTTCAAAAGCAAGTCAAGCAAAACCACCACCCAACAACAAGACTCTACAAACACCACACCCATCAAGTTCCTAGGAGTCCGGCGTCGACCATGGGGCCGGTATGCGGCCGAGATAAGGGACCCATCCACCAAAGAGCGACATTGGCTAGGAACCTTTGACACAGCTGAGGAGGCTGCCCTGGCATACGACAGGGCAGCCAGGTCCATGCGCGGTCCACGTGCAAGGACCAACTTTGTGTACTCGGATATGCCAGCCGGGTCCTCAGTGACGTCCATTTTGTCACCTGATGAGCAAAACAACAACAACAACGTCGACAACAATAATCAGTACAACCAGCAGGAGTTTACGTTGTCCGGGGCGGACTACCCGGTGGTTTCGGAGTCTCAGGTTTGGTCTTCTTCGTCGTACCAACAAGATTACTATAATACTAATAATAATAATAATAATAATAATAATAATAATAACATTTCTACTACTACTTGCTATGATAATGCTAGTAATAATACTGGACGTTATATTAATAATGATGATGTTGAACTTCCACCTTTACCGGATCAGTATACCGGTGAAGTCGGTCAGGGTTCATGGGTCGACCCGTTTAACGGGTTTGGGTCTGTTGACGGGTCATCATCATACGTTGGGTTTGAATGCGCGTCTTCTGGATACGTCCATAGTCCGTTGTTCAGCTCAATGCCTCCCGTTTCCACAGCCAACCATGGAGTTGACCCGTTTAATCTCGGGTCGTCGTCTTATTTTTACTAGATCATCAATACCTTATGATCAGACCGTTTCACACGAGTCTCGGTGTAACTTATAACTATCACATCCATTGTCGTCCCTAATCATATAGAAGTGAATCGTTACTTCTTATTAATTAAGTGGAGCTGAGTAACTAATTAAGAACCTGGATGCTGATTGTCCTTTTCACATTACGTAGTAATAATTTTCGTTTTGGAATGTTGGTTGGGTGGAATTTGTCTCTTATGGAGGAGGAGAATTATTTTAATTTCATCATTACATAATACTATATTACGTAGTTCGTTATTCGGGTGGGTCTTCTGAGGCCACTTTGGACCCATATACAGAACTTGGTCCTGAGTAGTGCTTTCTTAATTTAATTTTTTTGTATTTGTAATATTGTATCCCTAGCTTTGATCAATAATTGTATTTTCATTTTTGTATAAAACCCTACTGCAAGTGAGGTGAAAGCAAGCTAGGGTTTTGTACTTACAAGTGTACTAAATGTATGTAATATAAACTTTTTACGGCTTCTTACATCAAAGAAGTTTATGTGCAAAGATTGTTGTTAATCAGAATGATTGGTCTTACCTAAATTTTTACAAACAATAATGTTGTGATTAGATTCGGATGAATTATGGAAACTGTCTGGTTATATTAATGAAGAATAAAAGAGTTTCGAATTTTAATATTTAATTTAAGATATTAGAAATTAGAATCTTACCAGGCTCGCTCGTAAGGCAGTCCGTTTCTTTTCTATAGAGTCTTTATATGCAATCATGCATGTACATTGGCTAAATGAGAAATACTCCGTATGTACAACATGTCGATCAATTTTTAAACCTTTGGCTGAACGACCGTCCTGATCCTTGTCATGTGAAAGACTTTTCTTTTGTTTTAAATAGTTAATACTAATTCGATCTTCAACATATGTGGATCATTTTGGCTACTAGTACAGTAACTTCTAGGATGCTACAGTCCTGTCAAAGAATGTTATTTTATGAGCTAGTTTTGACATTCCACAGTGTAATTAGTCAAACATAACTATCACATCAACATATTATTCTAATTTAATTTAACCCTATGTGCATCTTAGGTCATACTATATTCACTCTAATTGTAAGGTTGCAATGTATGCAGAAATGCAAATCTTGGAGCCCTCAAAAGTTAGAACAATTCGCATATATTAGAATTGACTTATGAGTACTCGCTTCACATGTGTCTCTAATTAAGAACCCATATTTGCTTAATTAGATTATAATTAATTTTAAGGTGCAATCGTCTTCTCATTGTATAATACTACGCAACTTTAATTTTAATAGACTAGTATGTAATATGTTACTTTTGAATTAAATGAGTCTGAAAAATAGTACTCGTAGGCGATGTATACAAGTTTTTCTTTAGTGTGCCCACCGCGCACATGTTAAGACTCTAAAAGTTAATTTATTGGCTCATTTAGGTGAGATTATTCACTTGAAAAAAAACAAAAAATAAGTTCTCGTTGATTAAATGGAAAAATTCACCTAAATAAGGCAAAAAAAAATAACATATGTCCAGTCACATTATAGAAAAACTGTAAACAAATTGCTAGAGGTTCATAGTGTAGACACAATTAATTTGTCTATAATGTAAAATTAAGTCAATAGATTGGAGTAGTAAATTAATTTGTGATGAAAAAATCATGCACTAAAATTATTTGTGTGAGTAGTAAAATTTTGGTAGTATAGTAATATTGATGCTAATAGTAGACACTTTTATACACTGTAGACCTCTAAAATATCCAAACTGTAAAGCTACCTTTGATATTTACATTCTTATGTGCAATAATGATAACTTAGGTTAACGTATATATAGTAAACAATACACTGGTTTGTTTACCTCTTTTTTGGTGTTAAATCTTAAAAAACAGAGCAACTAGTTGGAGTAGTCCTCAAGAACTAAAGAAGAGTAGTTTCTATTAAGTTGTCTCTACTCTCCCTAAAGAAAATGTTCAAATTTATCAAAATTGGGTAACAAACATACTCTCTCATATTCAAAATGATTTTCCCCTTTCGCAATCTGCTTTCGAGTAGTTACGAGCTACCTATAAACCAAATGAACGTAAAATTTAGTATATATTCTACCAAATGAGAAAGAAGCTTTCGCGTCGTTTTTCGTTTCTTCAATTTTTTCCCCTATGTATGTGGCTATGTGTAATTAGTAGAGTAGTAGGTGGAGGAGGTATGGTAGGTATACTCAAAGATGGATAATTGCGAAGAAACTAATTTTGTCAGGGTCTCCTTGACCATTTTCGTTAGTCATAGTACATAGAGTATAATTAAGTAAAGGAGGAATATTTTAGAAGGGAAAATGGACCGCCCCATGAAATGATAACCGACGTCGTTCCCTGTTAGTACCACTTTGTGGTTGGGCCATAGCCCTTAGTAAAGTAAACCTTAGTAAAGGCTCATGTCATGCAAAAAGCCTCTTTCAAGGACAGCCCTTAGATGGAAGGGGAATAAAGGGTCAAGATGGAGTGGGGAAACCTAGGATTATTCCTAGGTCCCCCTCTATCATTATAAATACCCCCTTTATGACCCATCAAAATCAGGTTCTTACACACACATTCCCAAAATTCTGACATTCTATTCTATGATTATTCTCTTAATTTGTGCAAAAGGCTCTCTTTGTCTTATTTGCCACCCCTTCTCGAGCCCCTTGACTGACTTGAGCGTCGGAGGGGCGACGCCTGGTGAAAACCGGGCTCCCTTTTGTGCAGGTACCTCGCGAGGCGAGTCGAGCAACTGTCCTTCGAAGAACTCACATCCAACAAGTGGCGCCGTCTGTGGGGACAGTTCGCAGGTCGAATCGTTCGAGAGTATCCGAGCCAGAAGTAAATCGAGAGGAAATGGCACCGAGAGGTCGACCCGCACGTTCGAGAGGAGCTGTTGCGAGCGAGAACCCGATCCTAGGGCCCGCTGACCCTACTCCCTCGCGTCCTGGCGCCCCTGGCGAGGGCCCGTCGAGGACGCTCGAGGACGAGCGGTCAGCGCCCGGAGGAGAGGCGCAACCTCTTCCCGAAGAGAACTATGATGAGGAGTATGAGGAAGAAGTAATGGAAAGCAGGGCACGCCCCCGAGAGATCGATATGATGAAGGACTGTTCGACGCCCGAGCCAAGCTGAAGGAGCAGGCCGAGAGGCAGAACCAAATGAGCGAGCGCATGGCCGAGCTTGAGAAGCGCATGGCCGCTCAGGTTGTGACGCCTGCCGCCGAGGCGGTGCCCGCGCCAAGCAAGCATAAGCGTGGGCCTCGGAAGACGCCTTCTCAGCGAACGGCGGCGGCCGTGCAGAGGATTAAGGCCATCTACGATGAACACCACCCCAAAACGGAGTTAAGAGACACCATAAACACCCTTAAGCGAAGAAGAGAGGAAGTAGAGGCGACCCAGGCCTCGCGAAGGAAGCACCAGGAGGTCGGTGCGAGAGATAAAGGCAAAGGAGTCTTGGTCGAGGAGGAGGCCCCCCGAGGACGAGCCAAGACTCAAGAGGAGAGACCCCGAGGGAGTGCTAGGAGGTCGCACTCGCCTCGCAGGAGATCCCATGCGCCTAAGCCTTCCAGAAGCGCGACCCGACAAATCGACTCGGATAGTTCGAGTGATGAGTCGGAGTCTGCTTCGGAAAGCGAGGCCAGTTCGAAGCACCACTCCCACAGGTCGCATCGAACCAAGAGAACGTTCACTGCTGATTCACCCTTCGCAAGGTGGATATTAAAGGCCGAGAGGGTGCCTGGGGTTAAGAAGCCCAAGATGACCGAGTACAACGGGGTCGAGGACCCGTTCGACCATATTTCTTCATATATGCACAACATTGGTTATATGACTGAGGATGAAGCGACTATTTGCCGGCTGTTCCCGACCACGCTGACTGGGATTGCCCAACGGTGGTTCGATAAGTTACCACCGGGTAGCATCTGTTCGTGGTCCGGGTTGAAGAAAAAGTTTACTGGCCACTTCGTGACCAGTAAGACGAGGAAGAAAACGCCGATTCACTTGACAGCGGTGAAGCAAGGAGACAAGGAGTCCCTTGATGATTATATTCAGAGGTTCCGCTCGACGGCCACGCACATTGCCAACCTGACTGATGAGATGGGTGTAAGTGCACTGGTGCACGGCATGAAGGAGGGAAAGTGCAAGTATGATTTGGTAAAGCGAGAGGCCAAGACGCTCGAGCACGCATATAAGCGAGCGGCTGCTCACATCAATGCTGCCCTCGTGAACCGTTCGGGGTACGACGAGCCCTCAGCCTCTCGAGTCCGACCCCAGGATCGTTTAGGCCCCCCAATGCACAACAAGAAGCCGTACAGGTTCAACACTTCGCTCAGGACTGTGTTCATGGCAATCAAGGAGTCGGACCAGTTAAGGCCTCCTCGAGCCATGACACAGGACGATCGGAGGAATATGGGAGCATTCTGTGAGTATCACATGGAGAATGGTCATGCCACAGCGAGCTGCAAGGACCTCGAGGAGGCGCTCGACAAGCTGGCTGATAATGGATTGCGTAACCGATACCTGAAGCGCCTGAGGGGCCAAAGGGATCGGTACAAGCAAAACAACCAGAGGGGCGCTCGTGGTGGCGGCCAAGCAGGAAATGGAGCCAGGGCTCGGAGCCCTGGCGTAATCAATACAATCTCGGGAGGCTTCGCTAGCGGAGGACCGAGCCGCCGTGGTCGACAGACCAATTGGACTCTCTTCGTCAACTCGGTCGCGACGGTGCTTCCCGAAATCAAAATCCCAACCATGACAGTTAAGCAATCAGATGTGAAGAACGTTCGGTCACCTCATGATGATTCGGTGGTAATCACCATGCAGGTGGCAAACAAGCAAGTGAGGAGGTCCTTGGTGGACACGGGCTCGTCGGTAGACATCATGACTTTTGAGTGTCTCCGAAAGTTGAAGTATACGGCGAAGGACATCACGCCCCTTCGCGGGCGAGCCAATAGTTGCCTTCGGAGGGCAAACCATCTACCCGATGGGGACAATTCGCCTCCCAGGAGCTATTGGCGAAGGAGCTGACATGAGACGAGCCCACGTTGAGTTTGTAATCATTGACATACCGTGTGCTTACAACATCGTGGTGGGGCGACCGTTACTGAATGATATTGCAGGGCTAGTTTTTCCCTTGGGTCTGTTGATGTTATACGTCACAGATGATGGCCGAGCCGCTATTGTCCGAGCTGACCAAAAGGTCGCTCGTGAGTGCTATCACGCTGGACTCAGGCCTCCCATGGTGAACCCTAGTGAAGCGCACGAGGAGAGCGAACCCCCCACCAAAAAGAGAAAGAAGGAAGAGAGCCCGGCGAAGGCCGTGGCTGAAAATTTTTGTGTCGAGACCATTGATGCGAGGCATGGCCTCGAAGGACCCACCCAACCATTTGAGGAGACGGAGGATGTGGCACTGGAAGAGGAAAGAGCCGACCGAACGGTTCGAGTGGGCACGGCCCTCGAACCGGGGGTCAAGGCCCCTCTCGTGTCCCTGCTAAGAGAATTTAAGGATGTGTTCGCGTTCGCTGTCGAGGAGATGCCAGGGCTCGACCCCTTGGTCATTACTCACAAGTTGAACGCTGATCCATCGAGGAAGCCCGTCCACCAGAAGCAGAGGCATTTCGGCTCGGAGCGTGCGAATGCGATTAAGGAGGAGGTCGACCGACTGCTCGGCGCTCGATATATCGAGAAGTGCACATACCCAGTTTGGCTTTCCAACGTGGTGTTGGTCAAGAAGCCGAACGGGTCGTGGAGAATGTGCGTCGACTTCACTAATCTGAACAAGGCTTGCCCGAAGGATGGTCAGCCGCTGCCTCGGATGGATCAGCTGGTGGACTCCACTTCGGGGCATGAGCTCCTGAGCTTCATGGATGCTTATGCGAGATACCATCAGGTCCCGATGGCCGAGGAGGATCGAGCCAAGACGGCGTTCATCACACCGCTCGGGGTGTATATGTATCGAGTGATGCCGTTCGGACTGAAAAATGCCGGAGCCACGTTCTAGAGGTTGGTGAACCAATTGTTCAAGGAACAGATTGGAAGGAACATGGAAGCATATGTGGACGACCTGATTGTAAAGAGTGTCCGAACCGGCGATCACCACAAGGATCTGCGAGAGACGTTTGAGACGTTGAGGAAGTACGGGATGAAGCTGAACCCGAAGAAGTGTGCTTTCGGGGTGACGACAGGGAAGTGTCTCGGGTTCCTCGTGAGCCAAAGGGGCATCGATGCGAACCCTGAGAAGATCAAGGCTATTGTGGATATGCCTTCTCCAAAGAACGTTAAGGATGTGCAACAGTTAACGGGGTGCGTAGCAGCCCTCGGACGCTTCATTGCGAAGTCGGCCGACCGATGCCTCCCGTTCTTCGCCGCTCTCAAAAAGAAGAAGATTTTCGAGTGGGACGAACAGGCGGAGAAGTCATTTCAAGAGCTGAAGCAATACCTTGTCAACATCCCTAAGATATCTGTGCCTCGAGAGAAGGAGGATTTGTACTTGTATTTGTCAGCAAATGAGCAAGCGGTCGGAGCCGTGTTGGTTGTGGAACGCGAGAAGGTCCAGAGCCCAATTTATTATGTGAGTCATGCCCTCGCGGGGGCCGAGCTGCGATACCCTCCGCTCGAGAAGCTCGCTCTGGCCTTGCTCGTAACGAGCCGTTGCCTCCGACCTTATTTTCAGAGCCACAAAGTTATTGTCCGAACGAATTATCCACTGGAGAAGATATTGAACCACCTTGATGGGAATGGAAGGTTGCCTCGATGGGCATGCGAGCTGAAGAGCCATGGCATCGAGTATGAGCCGAGGCGCCGCCTCGCAGGGCAGGCACTGTCAGACTTCGTGGTCGAAGCAGCCTTCAACGAGCCAAAGGGGCCAATGAAAGAGCAATGGACACTGTATGTGGATGGCTCGTCGAATTTAGCTGGAAGCGGAGCCGGTATGATCGTCATACTCCCCGGTGGGGAGAGGTCGGAATACGCACTCCGCTTCGGCTTCGAGGCGACTAACAACGAGGCAGAGTATGAAGCCCTCGTTGCAGGAATACAGATGTGCCTGGCGGCAGGGGCCACTGATGTGAAGGCATTCTCCGATTCAGCTATAGTGGTGAACCAACTAAATGACAAGTTTGAAGCGAAGGACCACATGGCTGAATACAGGGAGGGCTCACCGAGAAGCTCGAACGCTTCGAGATCGAGCAGATCCCTCGGTCGGAGAATCAACAAGCGGATGCATTGGCTCGACTGGCCAGCTCCTCGCTCAGTGACAACCCAAGGGTCGTTAAGTGGGAGCTGCTGCCGTTTAGAAGCATTGATCGGACCGCTACTGTGCTGGTCCTCGATCGCAGTCCCGAGTGGATGAGGCCACTCCTAGCTTATTTAAAGGACGGGGAGCTTCCGAGCGACCCGAAGGAGGCCAAGAAGGTAGAGAAGAGGGCCGAGTGGTTCACACTGGTCGATGGCGAGCTGTACAAGAAAGGGTATGTCCACCCATACCTGAAATGCGTTGACCCGACCGAGGGGAAATATATTTTGGAGGAAATTCACTTCGGCGACTGTGGGGGGCACATAGGGGCTCGGGCAACGGCTTCGAAAGCGTTGCGAGCCGGATTTTTCTGGCCGACCATGCAGACTGACGCGACCGAACTGATTAAGCATTGTGACAAATGCCAGCGGTTCGGGCCGATCAGCAAGAGGCCTCCCACCCAGCTCAAGCCCATTTCGACCACACTACCTTTCGCAAGATGGGGCTTGGACATCCTCGGGTCATTCCCAAAGAGTTTCTCTCGGAAGAAGTTCATCATTGTGGCCGTCGACTACTTCACCAAGTGGGTCGAGGCCGAGCGTCTGGAGAGGATCACCGACCGAGATGTGATGAATTTCGTATGGAGGAACATCATTACCAAATTTGGGGTCCCTCGGATGTTCACATTTGACAACGGGTCACAATTTGATAGTGATGATTTCAAAGACTATTGTGTAGAGTACAGCATCCAAACTTGCTACACCTCGGTTGCGTACCCACAGGCGAACGGACAGGCCGAGTCCTCGAACAAGATAATCTTGCATGGGCTGCGAACCATGGTCGAAGGGAAGAAAGGAAAATGGGTCGAGGAACTACCTGGTGTCCTATGGGCGCTTCGCACCACAACGAAGCGAGCCACAGGCGAGACACCGTTCCAGCTAGTGTATGGCTCGGACGCTGTATTGCCGATCGAATGCGAGGCCAAATCTGTTCGCATAAGTACCTACGAGCCCGAGGAGAATGAAGTTGAGCTGCGAGCCGCGCTCGACCTTCTCCCCGAGTGACGAGGGAATGCACTCATGAAAGCCGAAAGGCAGAAGCAACAGATGGCCAAAGCGTTCAATCGAATGGTTCGCCCAAGGAAGTTGGAAGTAGGGGACATGGTCCTTCGGAATGCGAAGGCGACAGGCAAGAAGCTCCCAGGAGGAAAATTGAAGGACAAGTGGGAAGGGCCATACCTGGTGGTCGAGCAAGTCAAAGAAGGCACCTTTCGACTGAGCACCCTAGAAGGAGAGATGGTGAAGAGGCCCTGGAACTTCTACAATCTCAAAAAATACTATCCTTAAGCATCCTTTTTGTTATCCCAAGTTAAGGCTCGCATGTTGCGAAGCATTTTTATGTATTTTTGTTTCAGTAGGCCAAGGGCCAAGTGTTGTATTTGTCTTAAGTATCAATCAATGAAAAGCCGAGCGCCACAGTGTTAGTCAAAAACTAAGTGTTAAAAACCCCCAACCCCTGCTCGCTGAAGTCGACGAGAGATCGACAACTAGAAACGAGCCAACTACTCCGACAGAAGGCAAGGCAATCCGAGTGCAGTCCCCAAAGGGAAAAGCACTCGAAGCGCGTTAAAAACGCGAGACAAGAGCGCAATCACTCGTATAGGAGTGCACTCGAAATGTAAGCATTGTAGCCCCTCGGAAGAGGCGAGCCGAGTGCACCAACCCATGCGAGAAGTCGCTCGAGGCAATTTTGCCGAAGACAAGAGTCTATAAATCGCCCTACCAAGGTCGAAAGCATTGTTAGACGAAACAATCGCTCGGAGTGGGTTGAAGTTGCCCCACCTTGGTAGCGACACGCTTTTCCAACTAGGGCTCGCGTCGAATAAATTCAGCTAAGAACACATTCGGCTACGAAAGATGAGATCCCGTAGCACCTTAAACTTCAACTCGGGTAAGGAGGCTTGTGCGAGGCCTCCCCTCGAAGGCCGAACACCAAAAGGCTTCGACCGAGTGCATACGCTCCCTTCTCGTGCAGAAGCGGGACAAACGAACAAGGCAACTTAGCCGAAAGACGCGTCATCCATGCGAGGAGCCGAATGTCTTCGCGGTTAAGGCAACGAGCACTTAACCCCGAAGAGGCATTCGCCTCGAGGGCGAGACCACCCATGGATGACCAGAATGAACGTTAAAATAATACACTTGTATGAAAATTGCAGTGATTAAAACAAGGGGCTCGGAACCAAACACCCTTGAAAATGGGCGGCTCCGAGCCAAATTGTTAAACTGAAAACCCTCGAGAGGGCAACAAACAAACAGGAGTTAAAATTGTACGAGTACAAGGCTAAACAGCCCAATTGAGATTAAAAATATTAAGTGTTGGTATTGGTGGCAGGTCCCTCAGCAGGAGTGGTGAAGTCGAAGGCCTCCGGCAGCTCGAACAACTCTTTCTTGGCGTCTGCCTCCTCGGCCGCTGCTGCCGCCTCGAGCGCTTCGATGTCATCCTCCTCGTTCAGCTCGCCTTCCTCAGGAGATGCACCCGCCTCGGCTTCATTATGCTTGTCGAGCTCGAAGCGGTAGGTGTCTTCGAACTCCTTCCGATCGAGCTCGAAGTCTTCTTTGCCTTGGACAATCTTCACCAACGCTTTCCAGTTAAGCTCCAAGCCCAGCTCGATCCCCTCCTGCTTCGCAGCTGCCTTGTCCAAATTGCTAAGATAGTTATAGCCCTTGGAAGACAGGAAGGTCGAGACCGCCGAGCAGGCCCGCCTCGCCCAAAGAGAGGCATGGCTGGATGCGTTGACCAGCTTAAGGCTTAGTTGGTCCGCATCGGCCTTCGCCCTCTCCACCTCGGCAGCGAGCGAGGTAGCCTTTGCATCGGCCGCAGACATCGCAGCGACGGCTTCTTCGTTCTGCTTGTGGCAGTCGGCCACATTCTTCTTTGCCTCGGCAAGTGATTGCTCGAGCTCCTCCTTAGCCACCTCGATCTCCTTCAGCTTGGCCTCGACAGCGAGGCACTTCTCCTTACAGGACCCTCCCTCGGTCTGCTGAGCGAGATGCAGCTCGCCCTGACAAACAAGGACGGTCGCCTAAGGAGGAAAGAAGTTAGAAAAGGAAACAGGTAAGAGAAAGGAAAAAGTCAAGCGAGAGTAAAAGATATCTGCATCATCTGCGAGACCGCTAGTCGCGCCCAGTCAGGGCAGAAAGGAAAGTCCCGAGCCGCGTCATGAACCGCCGCCGCGACCCTCGACATGTCAGGTAGAAGAGGCGCTGTCAACGCCTCGAGCTGAGCCACTACATCAGCAAGTAAGCCAGAATTAGAAAGATACCGTACGGATTCTGTTAGCAGTTGTTCAAATTCTTCCGAAGTCTTACATGTCTGAGCAGCCGAGCCACCGACATCCAGCCTTTTCGCAGCCGATGTCTCGCCCTCATCGAGAGGCCTCTTCTCTCGGCGCCAAGCCTGAAAGGAGTACATTGGTCAGAATTGTCACTAAAATATACAAGTACAAAGCATCAAAAGCGAAGGAGTTACCTATGCCTCCTCGCCTTCAGAGGACGAGAGAGAGACCGCCTCGAAACCAGCCGAGGTAGGCTCTCGTAGGACAACACCCGAGACCCTCTGCCTCGGGACAGTCCTCGCACTCGTTCCAGCCGGTGCATGCATACTGACAGGAGTCGCTTGTAGAGGCGGCCCCGAAGGAGTGCGAGAAGGCGTCCCCTGTGGAGTCCGAGGAGGAGCCGAACCGGATGGCGGAGGACGAGGCGACTGAGGTGCTCGCTCACCAGATGAGCGACCCCCAGCCGATCGGACCCGCTCACCCCGAGGAGGAGGCTGAGCAGCTGGCTCCTGAGCCGCTGCTCGCTGACTCCGACCGCTCTCCCTTCGTGCCCTCTGGGCCATTAGACGGTTGAGGTTCGGCATATCCTTGTGCCAACGGTGAAACTTCCTCGACACCGAGTCGCTGATACGCACTGCGAAAAACAAAAAAATGGTTAGTAATTTGAAGAAACGTGAAAAGCGAGACGAACGCAACACGAGACCTACACTCTTCCTCCTCATTGTCAGTAAAGATTAAGCCCGAATACGCGAGCCAGAAATACTTATTCAGCATCTCCTCATGCGGGACCCAGGTGAGGTCCTCGAGCTCTGGATTAAGTTTCTGATAGAAGTATTCGGCACAGCTCTCCTCCGCCTCGCTAAGACGAGGGAGGGAGTTGTTCACTTCCTTGGAGCCCGACGACCGAAGGGGCACTCCAATTTTGTCGCCGAGAGGCGAACCGTTAGCAGTGGTGATCCAGTAAAACCTCCTCTTCCACTCCGGTCCCTTCTGAGGCTTCGGAGGATGAGTTACTATGCTATAAGTGTTGGTTGCGCCGCGAACGGCGAAGTTCTTGAATCCCCATTGGTCGTTGGAGATGTTGTGAAGGGACCGGAAAAGGTTGAGAGAGAGTGGAATGCGAGCACACCGGCAGGTCATCACAAAACGCGAAAGGGTAATGTGTGCGTTAACGGTGAGCTCCGAAGGGCAGATGTTATAGTGGTTATATACATCCTCCAAAAACCGATTGAGGGGCACTCGAAACCCGTAGGCGAAGGCCTGTGCGTATATCGCAAGACAGTTCCTCGGAGGCTCGGAGCAGACTGACCCCTCGTCTGGCACGACCAGTACGAGCGGGTCCTCAATATGATGGGCCTTGCAGAAAGCCTGAACGACCTCGGGTGTTTGCGTCGCACGCCAGACCGGGTCGATGGTTGCTTAGTGAAGGTGTTGTCGGTGACTCGGACAGCTTGTCGAGGAGGCATGACTTCGGGTGGTTCCTGCGGGGGATAGACAACCGAGTTAGGCATATATGCACCTCGAGCCCTCCTCGGGTCATTCATACCCCCCGGGTGAACCCTGAGAGTCTGCTTAATACGCGCCATCTGAGAAAAAGAGAGAAGGTAGTTATGGGCTCGCCTTGTGCGAGCCGTTACCCCTCACCTTCCCCGATGACGGATCTACAACACCCAACACTCGACGGGTCGACAAAAGTCGAGAAAATCGAAGGATCGATGTGAGAGAAGCGAGTCGGCGCAAAGGGTGGACCGCTTCTCATCGCCGACCTCGAAACCGAGCGGGTTTGTCGGGTGTTATCTGGGTTCCCAATCCCAGAACGCTCAGCTGGCATCTTTATGCCGCCGGAGCGGGACCGACAACCCGGGATCGTCACCGGACAAGTAGAACGACAACGGCGACATTAAAAACAAACGGAAAAAGTGCAAAAACGAAGCGGAGAGGATGAACTCACCGGAAATATAGCCGGAGAAAGAGAAAGTGAGAAAGTCGAAGGAAAGCCGAGGGAAATCGAGCGAAAAAGTCACCGGAAACGAAGGGTCTTCGACTCGGAAATCGGCTCGGAACGGGCTCGGGTACAGCTCGGAGCTTTGACGATTTACGAAGAAAAATTTTGGAAATGAAAGTGATTATGATTGAAAGTGAAAATGATTTGAGGTGAAACTCTTCTATTTATAGGGGGGTGAAGTCAAGGGCAAATCGGTAAAAGCACATGTTTTTACACAACTTCCCAACGGCCGTCAGTCATCATTACGGCACAGGAGACGAAAAGTTTTCGCGTATTCCCGAGGTTACTTTTGTGGGAATCAAGGGACGGTTGGCATAGGAAACTGTTCAAATTTCCGCCAACTCCCGAGAATAATAATTGCAATATTAAAATTTTGAAATTTTCGAAACTCAAAAATTCGATAATTCGAAATTTAATTGTAAATAATATTTTCGGGAATTATAAATTGCTAACACCGAGCCAGGGGCTCGGGGCAATGCGAAGACCCCTTCCCCTCGGAAAGGGTGAAATTTTCGAGCTCTCCTAGGCGAGGGATCGAGGACTCGAAAAGGGTGAAATTTTCGAACAAGTTCTTAGTTCGAGTCATCACTCCCTCGGAAAGGGTGAAATTTTCGAGCTCTCCCAGGCGAGGGATCGAGGACTCGAAAAGGGTGAAATTTTCGAACAAGTTCTTAGTTCGAGTCATCACTCCCTCGGAAAGGGTGAAATTTTCGAGCTCTCCCAGGCGAGGGATCGAGGACTCGAAAAGGGTGAAATTTTCGAACAAGTTCTTAGTTCGAGTCATCACTCCCTCGGAAAGGGTGAAATTTTCGAGCTCTCCCAGGCGAGGGATCGAGGACTCGAAAAAGTGTGAAATTTTCGAACAAGTTCTTAGTTCGAGTCATCACTCCCTCGGAAAGGGTGAAATTTTCGAGCTCTCCCAGGCGAAGGATCGAGGACTCGAAAAGGGTGAAATTTTCGAATAAGTTCTTAATTCGAGTCATCACTCCCTCGGAAAGGGTGAAATTTTCAAGCTTTCCTAAGCGAGGGACAGACGACTCGAAAAGGGTGAAATTTTCGAACTTCTCCGTTGTCGTCACCTCCTCGCAAAAGGACAATATCAGAGAAGAAGAAAACGCCTCGAAGGGGCACGACTGCACGACATGGCTTTACCAAGGTCTACAAAGTACACCTCGATAAAGGGCGGCCAGGGGTCGTACCCTGGTCACCCCCGATGAGTCCGCCTTTGCTGACAGCGAGGGGCGCGACCAAGATCCGAGGGGCTTTGTTAGTACCACTTTGTGGTTGGGTCATAACCCTTAGTAAAGTAAACCTTAGTAAAGGCCCATGTCATGCAAAAAGCCTCTTTCAAGGACAGGCCTTAGATGGAAGGGGAATAAAGGGTCAAGATGGAGTGGGGAAACCTAGGATTATTCCTAGGTCCCCCTCTACCATTATAAATACCCCCTTTATGACCCATCAAAATCAGGTTCTTACACACACATTCCCAAAATTCTGACATTCTATTCTCTGATTATTCTCTTGATTTGTGCAAAAGGCTCTCTTTGTCTTATTTGCCACCCCTTCTCGAGCCCCTTGACTGACTTGAGCGTCGGAGGGGCGACGCCTGGTGAAAACCGGGCTCCCTTTTGTACAGGTACCTCGCGAGGCGAGCCGAGCAACTGTCCTTCGAAGAACTCACATCCAACATTCCCCACCTACATGCATGCAAATTTAAGCACATGATACCCATATTTTCGTTCCATTATTTCTTTTTAGTTCTAATCCTTTTTGTTCCTCAACCAACGACTTGGCGGTTATTTATCCAATCAAACTTCATTGATGTTCATTAAGATTTTAAAATCATAGAAATTCAATTCAGACCCGATTATGGTCGAGTGATTCGCAAAAACTTTTAGTATCGAGTTTGAGCCTGAACAATGACGTTAATAGGTTACATTTGCTTTATAAACTTCTTAGGGTCTGTTTAGTATCGTTTTCTATTTTCAGTTTTCTGTTTATTTGAAAATCAAAGTCCGAATTTTTGAAAATCAGAAAAAGTGGTTTTCAGTTTTCCGTTGTCAGTTTTCATTTTCAATATGATTATCATAAAACCAATCAACTTAAAGTTAATTTTGTAACTTATTTAACTAAACTTTTTACGTAAAAAAAAAAAAACAAAAACAAAAAAAAAAAACAAATACTGAAAACGACAATGATACTAACGGGCCCTTAATTAACGAACCCTTAGGTTTGGAGTTGACCATGAGGTGGAACTTATCGTCTTTTTAGTCTCTCTTAACCCTACCTAAGTTCGAGCTAATGTGATTAATGACGCCCTGAATTCGGAGTGAGAGCTTAACCCCTCTATACCTCCTAAATCGAATCGGTCAACTCTTACCATACACAACCTTATTCTAAGTCTGAGGCTATGTTTGGTATGCCAAATAAACTAGCTTATTTGACCAAAATAGCTTATTTGACTAGATTATTAAGCTCTTTGACCAAATAAGTGTGTTTGGTGACACCACTAGCTTAAATAATAAGCTAGCTTATTTAAGATGTTACCATGGGTAACATATTAAAAAATAAGCTAGCTTATCATAATTTTATTCCTAATTTACCCTCATTTATTTACTAAAATAAAACGACATTAAAAATATTTAATACATTTTTATGTAATTTTATATATATCAGCTCCTGTATCAGCTAATTTTGTCAAACACTCCTATTACTATCAGCTAAAAACTTTCAGCTAATATTGCAGCTATTCAGCTTTCAACTACTATTTCAGCATTCAGCTACTATTTCAGCGTTCAGCTACTATTTCAGCTAGTTTTACCAAACATAGCCTGAGTTTCTAACAAACATGTCCAACAACATTACTCTCAATGCGTCAAATTACGAAAATCTACCTAAAAACATTTAGTAATGGGCTGGATTAGTGCACTGTCCATGAACATTATCCTAATCCAAGTATTCCAAGTTTCCAACCTACTATAAAATGAATAAGACCAAACCAAAACCTTATGATTTTTAATTGAGCCCATAATTGGTCCATTGTCCCATTGAGCAAATGAGCAGTCCTCAGTCCGTGGTATTGATACTCCAGTAATGGTGTATTTGTTGACTGATGCACCTAGCTAGACAACTGGTGTAGCAAGTTAGTAACCACAAGTCCACAACCCCGGCCCGGTTGCGTCTCCGAGAAGAGTTATTGCTGCTTCCATTCTCAATTTGCATAATACCGCAAATGAGGTAAAACGAAGCTAAATTTTTGCTTTTATAATTTTAACATACTTTTTGCAACCTCTCATATGATATTTAAGATTTTAACTTCACCCCTCTGAATATAACTCATGTTCGGAACCAAGCTGACAGTTTTTTAGATTGCAAAGTGCAAACGTGTCTGCATTTCAAGTATTTCACTCCTCCAGATCCACCTTTTGAAGTTTTAAATTATACCGAGTACGAGTCCTTCACAGAAATAAGATTACAAACCAAATTACAGATTTTACCACGACAAAACTGACTTATTAATCATAACACATTCAATTTTTGATTGGCGTTACTCATTTTATGCAACAACCAATTTCATTTAGACTACAGAATGAATTCAATAACATCACATGAATGCAATACATTGGCATATAGGCAAAGGACCTCGCTCGTTCATTTGGAAAACAATACACCAAAATCCTTTATCCTAAAAACATTACTAACGGTAAATTCAACTCTCCGAAAAGTTCATTTCCAATTTCAGAACAGATTCATGATCATAACTCAAACGATATAGCTCAAAATGCTTGAAACATTGATTTAGATCATAAGATTCCAGATTTTTTACATCGTCTAATTAAATTCCAACCCCAACTTGCAATATACTCCTAACATAAACACACGCTATCATCATTCGATACGACTATACTAAAACCCCAAAACCAACAGCAATGATTCCAATTTCCAAGCCCCTTCGCCTAAAATTCTTGAGAAGCAGTTCCAATCTCGCCTTTGTCGCTTGCAGATTTGCCAGACTTCTTGTTGAGAAGGACATTGTGGATGTTGGGAAGAACACCTCCACTAGCAATCGTGACCGACCCCAACAGCTTGCTCAACTCCTCATCATTCTTCACTGCCAATTGAATGTGCCTTGGGATTATTCTGGTCTTCTTGTTGTCTCGTGCCGCATTTCCCGCCAACTCCAATACCTATCATTCCATAACAAACATTTCCCAATCAATCAAAAGTCATAAACAAATTCACAATTTCAATACCATATTAAACAATCAACCTAAGATTAAATCATCATAAACCCTAGCTTCTCCCTTACGATTGAAGATCAACAAAATCATAACAAATCAATTAAAATAAATAAATAAAAATTAAATTTCTACCTCAGCAGCGAGGTATTCAAGGACGGCAGAGAGGTAAACAGGAGAGCCGGAACCGAGTCGCTGAGCGTATCTTCCCTTCTTCAAGTACCTAGCAATTCTTCCAACAGGAAACTGGAGACCGGCTTTCGACGAGCGAGAAACCGATTTCTCTCCGCCCTTCTTCCTTCCTCTTCCTCCGCTGCTGCCGGCGCTTTTCACTGTTGTTGAACCGTCTTTGCCACCCATTTTTTTGAGAAAGAAGTAAGAGAGAGAATAAAGAAATGTGAGAGAGAGAGAGAGGTTTGATTTGAGAAGCAGAGGGACGAGAATGGGTTGTTGGGAGGAGAGAGAGAAGGGAGATGGGTTATTATAGGGAGTGGGGTTGAATTCTGATTGGAGGATTTTGGAGGACACGGATCGCCAACGTGGCGGATTGAGTTTCAAATTTGGGGAATTTTTTAGATGAACGCGCCATTCTGTATCAGTTTTCAGTTTTGGTTTTGTTTTCAAATTGAGTTTTCGCGGCAGCTGAACAGCCGGTTTTGAAATTTGGAACTTTTACTTTTTTTACCAACGTTTCAAACTTTGAATGTTTGGTTTGGGCTTGAATTTTTTTTTTTTTTCAGGGAAGTGGCTTGAATTTTTTAACCACTACAACGTATAACATTTTAAAATATTAATTTTAAAATATTTTAACTAAAAAAAAAATATTACGATAGCTTAATTGAAATGTCGCTTAAACATTTTATAGTGAGCGGCATTTCAATTAAGCTATCGTAATATTTATTTTTTTCCACAAACTATATTCCGCTAGTTTGAACTTTTGAACATTTCTTGTTCTCTTTTGAGTTGATCTGTTTAGATTTTGTGATAGGGAAGTTAACGAATGCGACTGTCGTCTTGGTAAAATGTCTTGTAGCGAATAATCAGGATGAAGTTTTTGGAGTGCAATGGTCCGTTGTGGAAAACATAAAGACAGTCAAGCTTTGGGTAGCTTTAGAGGGTGCCAAAGTTAGGATTAAGGGTTATCCTTTAGTCAGGGATCCCAACGAGCAGTAACCCAATACCCTTTATGTATGCTCGAGGGAAACAATGGAGCAGTGATAGCTAGATTGTCGTCAAGTTCTATCAAATTAACACTAGAAACTAACTAAAAACAGTTGGGGTAAATGAGTATCGAACACAAGGAAAGAAGGAAATCCTATATCCGATTCTATGTAGCAAAAAAACAAAAATAGAAGCAATAATATAATCACTCCTCCACCCGTTTACTCTTCTAACCGGCGCATCACTAGACCTTCATGGCCATACCACCTCCATCATCTTGTACTCAATAGGTGGAACCCCTACTTTCTCCCTAATAACTTCATTTCTTTACCGATCACGTCTTGTATGTCCACACATCTACCGTACCATGTGCATTTCCGCCACACTCATCTTATGAACGTGACATTGTTTCACGGCCAGTGCCGGCCTAATTGTCGTTCGATAAAACTTACCCTTCAACTTGTTGCGCATTCCTCAATCACACAGAAATCCTGTGGCATTCTTCCACTTCAACCAACCTGATTTGATCCTATGGCTACTTCTCCATCCTTTGGAAGAATCAATCCCACATAACGAAAGAAATTTGATCCCTGAACAATTCTTCCCAAATGCGTGAACATGTAATTCCCGATGAATCATTCTTTAATCCTTCATACTTCTCGTGACAATCTAACACCAACTACTCTCACAATAATTGTTGGGCCATGAAAGTCCGGTTACACTAAATGGGCCAAAATGAGATAAATAGCCAAAAGGCCCAACTTGGGTCCAAAAGGCCTAAGGCCCGCACGTGCCATGCACGGGTCATGTAACCACTTGCCATGAGTAGTATAAATACCCCCATGGAAACACAAGGTAAGGTAACACTTTTGGAGGAGGAACTCTCCACTCTCTCTCTACTTTCTCCCTCTACACACAAAATACTACATCTAACTTAGGCATCGGAGGGGTCTTCCTCGGACACACCCCCAAGGCTAGCTACGTTTCTCTTGCAGGGGTCATATCAAAAGTCTCCTTCCCGAGGCAAGGCCAAGGCGTCTTCCCTTCCTTCTACAAATCCTTGTTGTTCATTTCGTAGCGGAACAATAATCAATCGTATAACCAACTCATAACGCTTTCATTTATCAAGGTGTATATAGTTATTTACAATCAACTTAAACCACAATTGACACTAACTCAAACAAGGACGTACAATATTAAAGAAACGTGAATATCTCATACCTCCATAGATGGATTTCCACCCCATGTGAGTTTGTCATCAGAGGATATGTCAGGAACGTTTCCTACGAATTTCGTCCACAACCTCCAAGTGAATCAACCTCTCACTTAACTATAAACACTAATTAGGGTTTACCCACGAAGAATAATATACCTTTTTATACAGAAGTATAGGGCTTACCAGCTTTGGATATGTTGTCAAAACTAGTATTAGGAACATCTCCATAAAATATCATCAAAAATACTTTAGGAGTGACGAGAATCATCTAAATACCGAGAGAGCGGAACAGTTCCCTGTTAGGTAGACACAGGTCCACTAAAACATCTCCACAAGGAGGATTCAGTAGAATTTGGGCATGATTTAGTTGTTTTTAGATTCATATCAAAAGCACGACAATATTTAAAAAAAAAATGGACGGACATCAAACTGGTCGTCTCGGGGGTTCGATGGGTCACAGGGTTCGATCGGTTCTACGGGATCAAATAACCGGATGACGTCATGATTTAAAAAATATAAAAAAATATATATTTCAAAAAATGTTGAAACCGGTCAAACACGGTCCAAAAACTGGGTTGAACCGGCTGGTACACACCGCATCATTCACATTAACCGGTGGTTTGACCCGGTTCAACCGGTTTTGACCATGAGACCACTAGTTTTGGGGGCTAATCGGACCGGATCACTGACTGGTTCCCGGTAGAACCGACCGGTCCGGTTTTAAAACATTGAATAATGTTTCTAACGCCACCAACCGATTAGGCCCGGAAGAAAAACCCGACCCGGCCCGCACACTGGCCCTACCTTTCCACCTTAAGCCCGGCCCGAACCCGGCCCGGCCCATGATCACCTCTAAGGCTCTAAGAGAGATGATATGGATACTTATCATTGAATTATGATTACTAGGATGAAGAAAGTGACCTCATAAATCGTTTTCAACTAAACTCTAAATAATAATAGGCTATAAAGTTTATATTCTAGTACTCCACCCCACTAGCAATATATGAAAATTACACTTCATTTAGACTAGTTGTATAATCAAGTTTGCTTTTCTCTTCCTTGTGATTTGAAGGATAGATGTTACTAACTTATACTATTCCGTTGCTTTGTTTAGCTTCTTTTTTCTTTTTAATTTTTTTCGCCTTTTTCTTTGTTGTGTATCTTAATGAAGTTCAGGTAGGGCTTTGTATGGAGTCTATAATAATGGTTTATTGAGTGCTCGTTTGGATATCTGGGAATTACATTTCCGTGGAAAATAAAATTTAGCATAAAATGAATTCCTATGACAAATTCCCGCGAATTTGCCTTGGGGTGTTTGGAACCCTTGGAACTTCAAATTTGTGAAATGCATTTCACATGTCTTGTTTGGTTATCTTACACCATTTCATTTGTTAGTTATTAAAATGACTCATTTACCCACTAATTATGTTAGTAGCTAAATAAATGTAATAGAGGTAGTTAGAGGGCATAGTAGTAATGATTAACATTTTAAGGTGTCATTTGGATACACTCGGGAATTCGGAATTCCCATGAACTTGCAAATCCTACGATTTAAGAAAGTATGGGAATTGGGGAAATTTGTTTGGATGAACAAGGGAATTAATTCCCATGGGAATTTCTACTTACCTAGCCCCCCCAAGGTAATTAAATTCCTACACTTTTGAGGAATTGGAAATGTCAGGAAATTTCCAATTCCTACACTTTATGGTAACCAAACAACTCATGTTAACACAATTCCTAGAAAAATACAATTCCTATGGATTTTGAGGGTATCCAAACGACCCCTAAGCATATGAATTGTGAATGACCATGTGGGTTGAGTAATTAAATTTTTATGTTCCATAGGAATCACAAATGCCTACAAAAATTCTCAATTCCTCCACTTCTACTAAAATGGGTTTTGCAAACAACCCCACAAAAACTTCATTTTTAGGAAACTAAAATTACTATGGAAATTGAGGGTATTCAAACGACCTCTAAGTCTACTTTTTTTAGTATTGACTACAATAAAATTCTTTATAATTTTGCTTTTAAAATTTTTGATTTACAATAAATGATTCCATATAAGTTCAAGAAGTCTAAAGTTAGTTTTTAATTTTTCGTTGTGTGTAAAATAAATCATATCTTTATTTCACAACAAAAAAAAAAAGCTTAGCCACTACCCTTGTGTGTCAAATCAGTTGTGGTTTGACTCTATAACAACTCGACTCAGCATACGCACAACACATCTCGATTCAGTGTACACCTCTTAAGCTAATATACTATCTCTTGGGTTTAATAGTTGATGGAATGTCTTGTTAATAGTATGGTAAGTGGAGTCTATTTAAACTTTGTATACTTCACAATTTTCCAATGTAAGATTAAAAACATTCCATATATATCGGGTGTTAAAGTTTCATTATACGGAGTAATAAATTAACGAACCACACTTATCTCATATAACCCAAGCTCATGTGAAAACATTTGAGACAAAAAAATTGAAAAAAAGACTCTTTTGAATGCCTCATCATTTACTCATGGGCTCATCATATGAATTTTTAATAATAATATTTATAAATTAACGTTTCTTAATATTTGTGATGCATGATTATTCCCTGAAATTGGCTAAATCTAAAATATATAAAATTGTCAATTATCTAAAGTGATCGCCAACCAAGTTCCTTCATCTTGATAAAATAATAGAAATATTCATGGGAATTTATAACTTCTAAATTATAAGTTGAAAAAGAACCTGAACACCTTTCTACATCTTAGATTTAATTTTTTGTATGTTATATTTTGTAGGTGACTAAATAATGAAATTCAAGATTCATATACTTTCAATAAAGCAGAAAATAAAACAAATAATAATTTCTAAGGGGAAGCAAAGTCTTCAAGAATCACTTTCACAAATGGGAACCACACTCAAGTGCTTGAGTAGAGAACATGTACTATATGTTCATGTATGACCAAATCACACAACTTGGGTGTCGTTTGGATACCCTCAAAATCTGTAGGCATTTTATTTTCCTGGGAATTGCATTATCTTGAGTTGTTTGGTTACCATAAAGTGTAGGAATTGGAAATTCCCAGGCATTTCCAATTCCTCCAAAGTGTAGGAATTTAATTACCTTGGGGGGTTAGTTAAGTAGAAATTCCCATGGTAATTGAATTCCCTTGTTTATCCAAACAAATTTCCCCAATTCCCATACTTTCTTAATTCATAGGATTTGCAAACTCATGGGAATTCCGACTTCCCGAGTGTATCCAAACGACACCTTGGTCTTCTTTATGTGGATAATAATGCAGGAGTCTAATCCCTCCTGCCTCTTTTTTTGTTGTTGTTTTGACTAGGCATATTGGAAACTACTTTTAGACCAAATTATTCGTTTACTTGTTGTCAAAATTAACACATATTTTATTTAGCATTGCATCCTACCAAATTGACTTAATTTTAAACCAAACGGGTCTATCATTAATTTTAAGAAGCCCCCTATATAAGCAGTCAAAATTGTAATATGAATCAAGTGGATAGTTTCAGATAGGAGGGAGTATGTTTTTTCAGTGTTATTTTTTTCTTATAAAAACGTTACATTTCTTAAATAGATGTCTATTTGAGGTGTCCAAATCACATACACTATTTTATGAGAATGACCATTGATTTAAATACATTTTCTTTGAAGTTAGTTAGGACTTGTGTTTAAAAAAAGTTAGAAAAAATGTTCTTTCACTGAACTAAGAGAACGATCAGGTACAACTACAAGAATAAAGAGAAAGACCAGGTACAAGTACTAAAGTACAAGTGCTAGTATTTGCCAAAAAAAGTACTAGTACTAGTACGAGAAAGATAAGCCTAAACATCATCTCACCATATCAATAAATAATGGGAAATTATCCAATATACCCCTGAGTTTCCCGAATTTTTCGGGTATACCCCTCAGGTTACCGAGCTATCCAATATACCCCTGAGGTTTGCAAAATGCGATTTTTTTGTGTTTTTCACTAACGGACACTAACACCGTTAACAATATTTATGAAATTTGATTTTTTTTTTTAAATTTGACCTATAATAACACAATTAAAAAAAAAAAACATTTTTCTCTCACGTCCCTCCCCAACCCCAACCCCACCCACGGAGCCGCCGCCTCACCACCGCCACCTTGCACCGACCACCACCTGGGCCACCGCCACCACCACCACCATATGCGGCCCCCTCACGCGACCCCACTCCGGCCACCCATTACCCCGACCACCCACTCCTCCATAGGCCACGTCCCTTTCTCTTCAAACACACTCTCCCTCACATCTTCAATTAGATTCAATTTTATCTTCAATTGATGCAATTTATATGCTTTCTGGGTAATATTTCGTGTGTTTGAAGATCAAATTGAATCTAATTGAAGATAAAATTGAATCTAATTGAAGATGTGAGGGAGAGTGTGTTTGAAGAGAAAGGGCCGTGGGCTATGGAGGGGTGGGTGGTCGGGGTAATGGGTTGCCGGAGTGTGGTCGGGGTAGGGGCGCGCATATGGTGGTGGTGGTTGCGGTGGCCCAGGTGGTGGTCGGTGCAAGGTGGCGGTGGTGAGGCGGTGGCTCCGTGGGTGGGGTTGGGGTTGGAGAGGGAGGTGAGAGAAAATTGTGTGTTTTTTTTTTAATTTGTGTTATTATTGGTCAAATTTAAAAAAAAAAATCAATTTTCATAAAAATGGTTAACGGTGTTAGTGTCCGTTAGTGAAAAACACAAAAAAATCGCATTTTGCAAACCTTAGGGGTATATTGGATAGCTCGGTAACCTGAGGGGTATACCCGAAAAATTCGGGAACCTCAGGGGTATATTGGATAATTTCCCATAAATAATTACATAAAAATATTGAAAGATGAGGTACAAGTACAATAACAACACCAACCAAGTATTTTTTTCTCAATTTGGGATCGGTCAACATGAATCATCATTCGTAACCTTCTCGAGCAAATCATAAAAAGTTGAGGTACAAGTAAGCTTGCTAAATGAGTTATGCGGATTGAATTTGTATCGACTAACAACGAGTCAAACAATCAATCAATTTAAGTGCAAGTCAACTCAGCTTGGAGTTGATCACATTATTTCTAATTTGGTTCATGGTTCATATCAAATACATAGAGCTAGAGAGATGATGATATTATAAGAGAGGAACCATAAAACCCATAGGAAGACTAAGACATTTTCTTACACTGAGTGGATAACGACCCACTTGTAAGTTGTAAGAAATACTGCATGTTGGAGAAAAAGAGAGGAGAGGAGTTTATAAACCCATGATAACTCTAACCAAACAGGTTAACTGAAACAAAAATCTTCTATGACTTTTCAATGCAGACGATTAAATTTAGTGACATAAAACTTAAACAACACGAGTAAACAACGAATATCTCCCAAACAATTAAAGTATGGAGCTTTTTCATTTTTTATTTTTTGAAAGGGAAAGTTGATTATAGATAGTAAGTTATACGACATTTACATCGAAAACATATAATTCCAGACCACAAACATAACACATTTGAGTAAAATTCAACCTCATAAAACCTACAACCATTATCAACTAGATGCAACACATATCAATATATACTCTCTACCATTCATTTTTTCTAGTTTTGATTTTGTAATTCGTAACATGAGAGTTGCTTTTGAGAGATCCAAGTCGAGATTGATTGGACAAAGATAGGCAACAAAAAACCAAAACTTTGCCTTACAAAACCGGGCCCCGCCAATATGCAGGACCAAAAGAGTCGAATAAAAACATACGACGTCGTACTAAGCCAAAACCGCCGCCACGCGTAGACGTCGTGTTTGTTACTTCGTCATATGTTTTCACCCAAACTTCTTCTCACAAGTCGTATCATCTCCTCACAACAATATTATCCCCGACCCCCAATAATTGATTAAGATAAAATAACAAAATGGACAACTAAATATTAATTACAATAAATACTTTCTTTCTGGTCACTAATTTTCTGCTTCAGCAGCGTTAATCAGCTCTCTGAGTGTGTGTTAGAGGAGAGAGGAGAGAGGGAAAGAGTAATGGAACCCGAGTCTGGGATTTCCCCACCAAGAAATCCTTCTCAGGTATACTTTCATCTTCTCTTTTATTGATCTGGGTATTTTGGTAAATGCTAGAATTTGGTACGTTTCTTTGTGATTTTATCCGATTTAATTGTGGGAATTTTTAAGGTGTATGATTCAAATGATTGCTATATGAAATGTTGGAGTGATGCAAATTTGGATTTCCTTTGTTTCAAAATGATGTGTGTGGAGCAGCTAAATCTTGGTAGAGAATTTCGGAAAAATTGATGATTTAAAATCTGGGTTTTAATCGAGGGTTTAATTTAATATGTGTGAGATATGAGATGGGTTGATCATGATCATGGTTGCCACTTAGATCAATCAACAAGTTTGAAATTTGGAAGCTTGTTTAATTGTTTAGTTTTGGATTGGTTTTTAGTGATTAAGGTAATTTGGACTTTGAATTTTGATGGTGAAGTTTGATTAGGAGGTGTCCAATGTGAGTTCTTGGGGTTACACTGTCACACGTCGGCGAAATGGAAGAGATGAGACTAGTATGGAGCATTGACCTTGTTGGGTTGAAAAGTTGCACTTGTTAGTACAGTTGGAGTTGGGTTTTGATTAGTTATGTGGTTGCTCTCGTAGTGTATGTCGATTTTGGGGAATTCTTCAGTTTGTAATAAACACGGTATTGATTAGTTTCTCTGTTAAGAGACCTCACACTAGTATACTCCTGCCTCACTTATGATCAAGTGACGAGTTCCCTTTCTCTAGGGTTTTCATGTCAGCTTTAGCTGCCTCTTCTCCTCACATTTGTCTTTCTTGGTCCTTGATTTGGTATATCCTACTTGGCCTTACGACAAAGAATCTCGTATAATATCTGTTTATGATCCTCCTTGACTTCAATTGAGCACTCCCTGTCTCTGCAAGAGTTTGTTAAATCATCTGTTTTATTAGGTCCACAGAAACTGGCCGATGTTGCCGGGCTAAGTAAAGTAATGCAGTCTAAGTCAAGTCTCCTAACTTCTAAAGCTTGTAAAGTGTTCAGAAGAAGCTTGTTTTGATGTCTTCTTATCATTAAATTTCAACATTTGCTGTAGATTACGAGTTTGTAGTCGTTTAGAATACTATGGTGATTACAATCCCTGATAATATAATCATGGCAAATCTTGGGCTTCTTCGTTGTTCAGCTATCTTTTGGTGATGCATGCTATTGTAGCCCTAACTTTCTTGATGCATGACCTTTCAGTTTTCGTGGATAAATTTGTCAAGAAACCTGTTATTGGCGTATCAAAGTGTTGGTGTTGTGTATGGGGACTTGAGTACATCACCACTTTATGTTTATACAAGCACATTTAAGGGGAAGCGGCAGAACCATCTGACAGAGAATGCAGTGTTTGGGTCATTTTCTTTGATTTTCTGGACTCTAACTCTCATTCCATTGCTGAAGTATGTCTTCATTGTATTGAATGCCGATGATAATGGGGAAGGTTTGCTGTTATTGATATCATATGATTGAATTCTTTCACTTGATTACTTGATTTGTTGTTAGAGAGCTTACTCTATGTAGTCATTTAGGTGGAACATTCGCTCTTTACTCCCTGCTCTGCCGGCATGCCAAAGTTAGCTTACTTCCAAATCAACAAGCTGCTGATGAGGAGCTCTCAACCTATAAATATGGCCACTCAGGCCCTGGGGCTGCTGTTTCACCACTGAAAAGATTCCTTGAGAAACACAAGAAGTTACGTACAGCCTTGTTATTGTTGGTGCTCTCTGGCGCCAGCATGGTCATTGGCGATGGTGTGCTGACTCCTGCTATTTCAGGTGTTTCCACTGTGAACTTAATCTTCTATTACTTTTCCCGGATTTACTTTACATTTCTATGTTTATTAGAAATATGAATACCTGAACCACCAAATTGTGAAGTTGAACCCCTGAATGTGCCAAATGTTTTTCAGAAAATACTTCCTGAGTGTCCCTTATTTGAGTTGCCATGAAAATCGGACAACTTGAGTAGCAATATCGTGTCAAGTGTCTCTATGATCCGCCTTCTGTCCCTAGGCTCTGTGGAAGGGGTTCAAAACTGAACAGGCTCAACACTTCACATGTACTAGATCTTATCTCTCTCAGAGAATGTTGATGTCACCATGATGAACACACAATGATATTCTGATAAGAACTTAAGAAAATACAAGAGTAGCAGACAGTACCTTGAGAATGTAAACTGTTAAATACTAGTATGTTTCTTAGCCACTAATAAGGGTTTCAGATTATCTCAGTTCGTAACTTTACGTGTTATCAACTGACAATTGATTTTGTTTTGTCTTGTTTTATGGATTCATGACAAATAACGTATCTTGATAGCCTTCATAAACCGTAATGTAGCCCTATCTGAGCAATTGCTTCACAGGCCTGTTGTCCTTGACACTTTTACTTAGTTTCTATGATAGGGAGCTCGATATGCTGGTTGGCTTTCAGCTGAAGTGTTTTGATAGTCGATGTAGTTTTGTTGTTAAATACAATCAAACATCGTACCCTTTCCTGTGTGTTTTCCATTGAATTTTAAACTTGCAGATTCATGTACTGCTGCTTTATATTCGTGGTCTTTTTCCAACCTCTCTGCTCAATACCATCTGTCCCTTGAAAAAGGTGTTTAACTTTTTCTTATTTGGGATGGAATCAGATAGCCTGTGATCAAACTACAAGTTGCAATGTATTTGTTGAAGGTTTTACTGTTGCTGTGGTCTAAACAAGTTGGTTTCTCTGCATCTGTACTGCTGCTTTATATATGTGGGTTTTTCCCAACCTCCCTGTCCAATACCATCTGTCTCTTGAAAAGGGTGTTTAGCTTTCTCTTATATGACATGGAATTACATAGCCTGGAGTTAAACTACAAATTGCAAATGTATTTGTTGAAGGTTGTAGCCTTGCTGTTGTCTAAACAAGTTGGTTTCTCTGCAGTTCTGTCATCTGTTTCAGGTCTTAAAGTTGCCGTGCGCAGTCTAAAAGAAGGTTAGTCAACACATCTATCCCTCTTCTTTTCTGTATCCTGCCTTGCTACTTGCTAGTTTATTCGTTGTGAGTCATGTTTGGTCATTGATGAATAAAACTATCTCATGCGCAACTCGTATCTTCGTTCCCAGATTTGAAAGATTAATTCTCTTTCATTGATGTTATTGCCTATTGGTGCAGGTGAGCTCTTGTTGCTGGCCTGCATCATATTGGTCGGCCTGTTTGCTCTGCAACACTGTGGCACCCACAAGGTGGCCTTCTTGTTTGCCCCAGTTGTCTTTATCTGGCTGTTCTCAATATTTGGAATCGGTCTTTACAACATAATCCATTGGAACCCCAAAATCGTGCAAGCACTTTCTCCGCACTATATTGTCAGATACTTCAAGGAAACTGGAAAAGATGGCTGGTTGTCTCTTGGTGGTATACTTCTCTGCATAACAGGTGTGTAGACCTTGCAATTTTTGATCTTGTTCGGCCTTTCACCTCAGAGAACCTCGACTCTGTTCCTAGCAAAATGCCAAAATGTTATTAGACCTTGCAAAATACTATTTTGTTTAGAAGTTTGTTTTCAAAAAGAGTGTGTCTTGCTTCCAAGAGTCTTGTACCTTTGTGTACCGCTATTTCGCCATGGCTCCTCGCCTCGGTACCCCTCATGCCTTTTTAAACTAAGGTTGCTACTTTAGATGACTTCTCACTCCTATGCTTTTCCTTAATTGTTGCAGGTACCGAAACTATGTTTGCGGATATTGGTCACTTTACAGCTTTCTCTGTCAGGGTATGCAATTCTTGGATATACTTTTAAGTAAAACCATATTGTTATGGTAGGGTAACTTAATGTTTGTAGTGATTGATGGCACTGGGCATGTTTATTCTCTTTTGAGCTTTTGAGATTTAACTGATCCATTGGTGAAATTGTATTGTGCCATGGGCTCTTGTTATTCACAATCAATCAGTTTAAAGTTCAGAGATTAGAGTTTGCATACTGGTTTTTGAAACGACTGTTCCTGCATAGCTGATGATTCTGTGAATGTAAGGGCTCTGACTGTGGTTTTCCATTTTGCAGCTTGTGTTCACATGTGTAGTATACCCTTGTCTTGTGGTACAATACATGGGTCAAGCTGCCTTTTTGTCTAAGAACTTACAGAGCATTGAGAACAGTTTCTATGACTCAATTCCTGGTTAGCTTTCTCATAAAAAGTTCTTTTCTTGCGTCTTATGCAATACAGCTTTAACACTTTTATCTTGTCACACAGGTCCTGTATTTTGGCCTGTCTTTGTAATTGCTACCCTTGCTGCGATTGTTGGAAGTCAGGCTGTCATCACCGCCACATTCTCTATTGTGAAACAATGTCATGCTCTTGGCTGCTTTCCACGAGTGAAAGTTGTTCATACATCAAAACATATATATGGCCAAATATATATTCCTGAAATAAACTGGATCCTCATGATCCTTACTCTTGCAGTTACAATAGGGTTCCGTGACACCACTTTGATTGGAAATGCTTATGGTAAGTCCATTGCTATTGGCTTCTGTCATATGGCTTAACTTCTCGGGTATATACTTGTTTACATATACTGATTTATTTCTTAGCTTTCGAGTTGGTGTTGAGATTAGTCCACATAGTAGTTGACAAACTTTGCCGTGAAGTCATTCCAAAACTAGGAGATGCCAATGATAGCTATAACTGAAATAATATAGCTGATCTCCAATAAGACTAAGAAATATTTATCTTGCTCAAGTTATAAGAAATCCTAAGTTCATCATTTTTTTTTTGGTGAAGTTACCACCTCCAAACCACTTTAGGTAGTGCGGGACAATATGCAGTTGTAGTTGTAATAAAGGTACTACTAATCAGCTTAAGAATGCATACAAAGATCAATGTAGTCCTGTGTGTAGAACATGGCTCAAATTTATCAATTGAAGCTTCTGAAAGAAGTGAAAGGTCTATCTAACAATATGAGGATTGTTGTCGTTTACCTCTCAGATGTGTGCTCCTGAGTCCTGACTTATGGTGTCATGTTACCAGGTCTGGCTTGCATGACAGTGATGTTCATCACATCCTGCCTTATGGCACTCGTCATCACCTTTGTGTGGCAAAAAGGTCCTCTTGCTGTTCCATTTCTGTTGCTGTTTGGTTTTATAGAGGGCATGTATTTGTCTTCAGCGTTTACAAAGGTGCCACAAGGGGGTTGGGTTCCCATTATGTTGTCACTTGTTTTCATGCTTGTGATGTATGTCTGGCACTTTGGAACCCGCAAGAAATACAACTTTGACTTGCACAACAAAGTCTCTTTGAAATGGATTCTTGGCCTTGGTCCAAGTCTTGGGATTGTACGTGTTCCTGGTATCGGTCTTATCTACTCCGAATTGGCCACAGGAGTACCTGCGATCTTCTCTCATTTTGTGACAAATCTTCCTGCCTTTCACAAGGTCTTGGTCTTTGTATGTGTAAAGTCGGTGCCTGTCCCATATGTGTCTGCTGAAGAGCGCTTTCTCATTGGTCGCATTTGTCCAAGGCCTTACCGCATGTATCGTTGTATCGTCAGATATGGTTACAAGGACATCCCTCGAGATGATGGAGACTTTGAGAACTTGCTTATCAAAAGCATTGCAGAATTCATCCAAATGGAAGCCGTCGAACCTCAGTATTCAAATTCCGAGAGCTCCTCATTTGATGGTAGGATGGCTGTTATAAGCACTAGAAGTGTTGAGGGAAGCTCTAGCTTGATAGTCTCTGAGCATGATGATCAGGATGTCAATGACATCACTCAAACAAGCAGATCTCTGACTCTTCAGAGTTTGCGATCTGTGTATGAAGATGAGAGTGTACAAATCAGGAGGCGCCGCGTAAAGTTTCAGGTACCACAGAGCCCTGCTATGAACCCAGCAGTGAGAGACGAGCTGTTGGACTTGATTGAGGCGAAAGAGGCTGGAGTGGCATATATAATGGGGCATTCCTATGTGAAAGCCAGAAGGTCGTCCCCATTCTTGAAGAAGCTTGCAATTGATATTGGATACTCATTTCTCAGGAAGAATTGCCGAGGTCCTGCAGTAGCACTCAACATACCGCACATCAGCCTCATTGAAGTTGGCATGATATACTATGTCTAATTCTGTATGTCTAGGTTTTTGCTGTAAGTATTACAATTTTTCGGAGTAGAAGGGGGATACAAAGTTCAAAATGTTTGTTGTAGGTTACGCATACACCATACTGGTTATTCCATTCCCCTTTCTCTTCCTTTTTTTTCTTTTTTTTTTTTCGGGCTTTTGTACAGACCAATAAAATTTTGTTCACTTGGTAAAGTTTTCCTTAATATCTGAGGAAATCATAATTCAATATTTAAACTCACCGTCTCTGCTCTTTTTTTGTTTTTGCTTTTTGTTTTTTTTGGGACATCAGGCTCTGCTGTTATTAAAGCTTGTTACAGAGTTTACTGGAACAGTAGTAAAACTATCCAGCTGGTTTGTATGAACTTTTCCTGCTGATAGTCCTGTCATTTCTTCAGTTCCGTTGAGATGAAGGCGCATAGCGATTGCATTTGTCAGTCAGATTGGCTGCAAGCCTGCAAGTGCCATCTTTGTTAAAGGGTTTGTAACCAACTTCGCGTGACTGGTGAGGCGAGTCACAGGGGTGCCAGAGACATAACCCATTTCCCTGCTAAGCCGATTCCCAGCCTGTGGTTCTGCAATTCGTCTGGGTCTACGGGTCTCAGGAAGGGCTGCCAACGCGGAAAGTTCTTGCAGGACGTTGGTTTATTGCTATAAGCACTTGTCTGTCTTTAATCACGCAAACTCTGAAGTTGTTGAGCAGCTAAACCTGCATTTGAAAACTTTGTTTAACATGTGTCACTTTTTGCTGGAGCACCCCAAGTCCACTCTTCTGGAACAGATTATTTTTTCTCAATGTAGTTCTTAAACCACCTATAAGTTTGATCACCAACCTCCTATTAAACTTTCAGATAAATACATGGATCGACAGAAACATCATTTTATACAGCAAAAAATAGAGCAACAGTTCGTTCTCGAGGTAAAGACATGGAGTTCAAAGCGTGCCGTCTGGTTATCATCGTGGTAGCGATCTTGACGAGTAATCTACAAACTCTACAAGCTCAATTTCCTCAATTTGTGCCACCCTCGTTTCCCTCCTCAACACCGTCATCATCATCATCTTCTTCATCGTCATGTGTGAACAGTCTTGTCCCTTGCCTAAACTACTTGAACGGCACTCACAGCCCTCCTGATTCGTGTTGCGACCCTCTCAAAGAAGTGATCAAGTCGGACCAGCAATGCCTGTGTCAACTGATTAGCACTCAAGGTACTTTCCAAGCTCAGCTGCTTGGCATCAACATCTCTCAAGTTGAGATGTTGCCTGAACGTTGTGGGCAGCGTGTCAACCCACTTGCCTGTCTTAAAGGTACGTACACGATAACCAGCTTAACTAATAAAATGTCATTTCTCTTATCATCGGGAAACAGTCTCTGTATGTTTTCATCCGACCCAAACTTAGCTCGCCACAGGCGGGGGTGTCGTTGTGACACAAGCTAAATGGAATGACATGTGTGATCTGAATTTTGGTGTTTTATAGGTTCAACGAGGAACTCGGTTCAAAATTCTGCGAGCGTATGGTCGTTTCCACCTCTAATGATGCTTGCTTATTGGGCTTTATTCAGCATAATTATCATGCAATAGACTAGTTATTTACATTTTTTTTCTCTTGTATATCATACACTCCCAAATTTTTTCTTTTTTTTTGGAGGGGTTACACTCCCAGTTTAAATGTTGCCATTTTATTAATTCATAGTTTATTCATTGCGGATTCGTGTACGGGTACATCTATTGTTGAATAATCCATTCATGTCGAACATCTATTTTGTATGTGTTTAGGGGCGAATCTACGGGATAGACTAAGGTGCACCAGCTACCCTGAATTCTCCGAAATCATCCATACCATATGTGGCCTTAGAAAGAAAAGATTTAGAAAACATTAACAAGTAATAATTAAAAGGCCTACCCAAACTCTCGTGGCTAGATTCGCCCTTGTTAAAACCGTGTTGGTAATGCAAGGGTTTTGAACATTTGGGAAACACTTGTTTAACGTTGTTCCACATTGGAGGATTGAAAATTTTCTATATACTAGTTTGCATGCTCGGCCCGCGCCCGGGCTACTTGGTTATATTGTTCATACACATATCATAAAAATGTGGGTATATTTTTATCTATATAATAATATTAATAAGCTAACATAAGAAGTTCACTATTCTTACATGTCGCCGTGTAAAGAATTTAGGTCAATTTTAATTCTATACAAGTCATGTAAGCATCATAAGTGCGTGCATGAAAACGTCTTCATTTTCATGAAATACATACATCATTAATATGACAGTAAATTATAAGAGTGGTTGATGAATTGCAAAGTGACCTTTCATCTTACTTTTGACATGAGTTTTATTTATGTTTACTTTAAATTAATAATAAATTGAAGGTCTTCTATTTTATATAATATTAAACATGGTGACTCTTGACTATTGATTTTGACAAATTTGTCGATTACATGTTAATTCGAATTAAATATATATACCTTGGTTGTTTGCTTGATTTTGATGACAAACACATGCATTGCGCAATACGTTAGAGAGCGAGAAACATAGTTAGGGGAAGAAATATATTTATAGAGTTGTAGAAATAGTGTTCCTATAGAGTATGTATTTGTAAAACTATGAAAGTATTTATTGGTTTTCATTTAGAGTGTAAATTTCAATAATTTATATTGTAAAAACGCAATTATATTAGAATTTGATCGTTTTGGTCACTTCTTATTTTGTTTTTAATATTAATCTGGTTTTTAATTTACAATAATGCAATCACTCAGAGTTGATTATAAAGAACCATGACACAGTCAAATGGAAATCTGCAAATGATTTCCTCATACAACAACATAGATGGATGTTAGTATCTATAATTTTATTTATCGTTGTTATTACTTTTCAATATTATTTGATTTTCTCATTCAATGATTAAAGAAAAATGTTTAAGTTAACATATCTTGAATAAATAAAAATTACAATTTCCCTCATCTCTGCTATTTTACCCTATAATTAAGCACTTTATTTATTAACTAACTACGAAAACTTCTATTGTGTTGGTTTTATCAAATATATTATAGAATGCATAGAATTAAGACAAAAGAAAATAATTTGGGATCACATGATGAAATGAAGAGTTTTGGAGGAAGATGATGAGTTGTGGGAGGTTCATGGTGTTGGTGGAGGTTTTGTGGGAGATTGGTTGCTATGAGGGAAAGTGGTATGGAGATACAAAAAAAAAAAGTACGGAGGAGAAAAAAAAAATCGTTGGGGAAAGAGTTGAACTGAGTTCAAAAGACAAAATTGGTGGTTTGGCTTTGTTCGACATCGTCGAGTAGCTAAGAGTATATTGATGGCTGCGCAATATAGGGAAAGGGGCGGGACCGCGGGAGTAGTAAAAGCAGTGAGAATATATGTGATTACTATATATTAAGAGGACAGAAGTAAATATTGGGCATTAAAGAATGAAAATCATACTTCCAAACAAATATAGTATGATAAAAACTTTATGCTCTACAAAAGAACGTAGGCCCGCAAACATAATTTCAAGGAGGGGCAAATATAAATGGTTCATGAGTGTTATAATTATTCCTCCGTTTTAACTAATTTAGAGATAGTTAAACTGAAATAATTTCATATATGGTGAGTCGTTCATTGTGAGATATTATTCTTTTATTCTTAATACGACTAAGTTAATTAACACTTATTATTTTTCAAAGAGAAAGAGCACTCCATATTTGGTCATTTAGGATGATAACAAAGCAAAAATAGACTTATATTTGGGAATGAGGATTCTCTGTCTAATTTTGTGTTCCACTCGGTGTATCTCTCCAATCAGAAGTTTGAAATTTCACGTTAGAAGTTTAATATATTCATTTTTCTTTTTGAAATAAATGATTTTTTTTAAAAATGTGACCGGAGAGGTGCATGTAGTAAGACACAAGAATAATGGACAAATGATACTCACTCCACATTTGAACCTTTAGATTGTTTACATATAGGAAATTGGTTGAGAAGATTTATATTGGAAGAGAGATGATTGTTCCTGTTCTATTATTTTAAAGAAAATTTGTCATGGATAATCACCCTAAAACGAACACAATAGTTACGCACAAATTGTATTATAATCGACTGCGACTCTCATCGCCATGTTCGAAAACTCCGATTCATTTTTCTTCTAATTTTAGAGAAAAAAAAAAGATTTTTCTTTATACAGTAGTAAAAATAAAATATAACATTGAGATCATCACCGCCACCTATAAACATCCTCTATTTCTCCCACTAGTGATCAGCCACAACAATATCATCGAATCTTACCACCACCACCACCACCACCACCACCACCGCTGCTGCGTCTCTCACATATTTATGACCACCGGTCACCACCGTGAGCGCCTCCACTCTATCATTCACCGTCCATCGTCGCCGCATTTCGCACCTTCCCGCCTTTTTTTCTCTTTCCTCGCCCCCTCCTGGTGAGTCTTGTCGCATTTCACCTCAAATTTGATCTATTTGTCTCAGGTAAAATTCAGATCCATTTGCAAATTACTCTTACTGGTTATGACCGAGTTAACTCGGTCGCGTGTGTAATTGGCTATCAATACATTTGCCCATAACATAAAGCTTCGTAATAATTGTGTGGAATCGCTTTCCCTTTCTTCTACGTCTGAAATTAGTTTGAGTGACACTTACGTCTCAAATCATATTTAGTCTAGAAATACGTCTAAATATTGATCTAATTTGGTAAATTATCGCCAATCTCGCACGCGCAACGGAAGCACCAATTGACAAGTAACCGTAGAAATATATATTGAGGGGGAAAAGTAAAAGAAGTGATCATAAGTTTATATTGAGGGGGAAAAAGAATGGAGAAATTCCCGGTGATTGATTTGACTCCTTATTTGGAGTGGCAATCGTCAGGGAATGGGAATGGGAATGGGATTGGGGAATTATGTGGGGAGGTAAGCCGGACATTGAAGGAGACGGGGGCGTTACTGATAAGGGATCCTAGGTGCACGGTCGAGGATAACGACCGTTTCCTTGATATGATGGAGCGATACTTCCAGCAGCCTACTGAAACCAAGCGTCTCCAGGAGCGTCCCCATTTGCATTACCAGGTTGGGGTGACTCCAGAGGGAATTGAAGTACCGCGGAGTTTGGTGGATGCGGAGATGCAGGATAAGTTGAAAGCTATGCCATTGGAATTTCAGCCGACTACCCCTCATGGACCTGATCCTAAGTGGCGGTATATGTGGAGGATTGGTCCTCGGCCATCTAATACTCGCTTTATGGAACTCAATGCTGAGCCTGTTATCCCTCAAGGTTTCGCTGAATGGAAGGATACCATGGATTCCTGGGGGTCGAAAATGATTGCAGCTATTGAGGTGGTTGCTGAAATGGCAGCTGTTGGTTTTGGTTTGCCCAAGGAAGCATTTACTTCCTTGATGAACCAGGTATATTACCTTTGCAAGTCCAAGTGTCAGGCATACTATAAATTGTTGCGACTATATTAGGGGAAAGATAGTGACTTTCGATAATTTCTATATTCGTTAGAGCATATCAGTAACTGTTCCTTAGAGATTCTTTCTTTTAAAAGCTGATTGTTCCTTGTTGTGTAGGGGCCTCACTTGCTTGCTCCAACAGGAAGTGACCTTGCTCGTTATGGCCAGAAGGGAACCGTGTTTGCTGGATATCACTATGACCTTAACTTCTTAACTATCCATGGGAGAAGTAGATTTCCAGGTCTGAACATTTGGCTAAGAAATGGGGAAAAGGTCGAAGTAAAAGTTCCAGTAGGATGCCTTCTTATTCAGACAGGAAAGCAGGTAATTTAGACCTAGAATCTTGTATAGCTAAATCATGATATTACACTTTGTTCTGTAGTTTGTAGGGTTTGTCTTATCAGTGACAGTTAGGCTGCCTATCATCAAGCAGTTGAACCTGTAATTAATCGACTGAACACACTAATATGTCTTTAAATTCCATGCATACAGTTTACTGGGAACCTGCGAAACATCACAACAAGATTGTAAATTTTATATACACTAGTTTTAGCAGGACACCAAGAGAATTCTGCCATAGGAAAGTGATGTAGTTTACAGCTTTAGTGTTTTTGTCTGAAAGCTGACTGTATGTCTGTACCGCCTCCCATGTGCCTGGCAAAGGATTGTGTTCAACCTAGCAATCAGCATCTACTATCCATTGGTCTATGCTGTCTTCTGTCAAATAGTCTATTTTGCCATTAATCCACTGGACACTTGTATGCCTTAATCCTTTCCCTTTTTTTTTTTTATTTTATTTTATTTTATTTTATTTCTGGGACTGTTGGGCCTTTATCTTGATTGGCCTGAATGACATATGTATAGTTGACTGGCAACCTGCGAAATATCACAACGTGAATTTAAATGTTATTGACTATTTAGCAAGATACCAAAAGAATTGAAGCCATAGTAAGTGATATAGAATCACAGCTTAGCAATCATGATTAAAAGCACCTTCCCTCCGATGGTGAAGGTTAAGATTGTTGGTGTGACCTGGAATGGGTCTGGAATGAATCTGAGGAGCTTTGACACAATTAACCCAAAAATCTTTTGTAGTCGGTTATCTCATTAGCCTTTCAGCCACCCACTAGAGTATCTCTGCTTTCATTTGACCTCTTAGGTTGTAAGGACATGCCTCATTGATTTGAAAGAACAGCTTTGAGTGAATCAAATAACCCGATACCTTGGTCCAAAGGAAAAAACGAATAAAATATAAGCACATACCTACATTTTATACTTTCAAAGTTTAATTTTATCGTTTGTGTTTGTCTCATTCCAATACATATATCATATCCAACGCGTTTTCTTGGAGAAATTTTTGTATCTATTGTGATTTTGCCTTCTTGGCTAATTTCTCTCACTTGTCTTGCTGATTTGCTTTGGCAATCATTTGTGATTTTATTCAGTATTTGTGTCTTGTTCTCTATTAACAGATAGAATGGCTGACCGCTGGAGAATGCATTGCTGGCATGCATGAGGTCGTTGTGACAGAAAGGACTCTTGAAGCTATAAGATTGGCATCTGAACAAAGCCGCAGTCTTTGGAGAGTATCTTCAACTGTGAGTGGATACAATAATGTCGTTTGTTCTGCTTTCATTTATTTACATAGCATGCTCAATTAGTCTACAATTTGTGGTACAATTGCTCTGGAAAGAAGGGATGTCCGTGTATCCGCCACTAACAATCTTCTACACCATTTTTTTGTCCAGTTATTTTCTCACATAGCATCAGATGCGCTGCTAAAACCATTAGGCCACTTTGCTGATTCTCCACTTGCGAGCATGTACCCTCCCATGTGTGCTGGGGAGTTTGTGGAAAAGGAGCTTGCAGTGATTAATCTCAAAGGAAATAACGGAAAGCCTTCGGCGCCATCATAATGATTTCTCCCAACCATTATATCAGCCCTGACAGGAAAGATGTCTTGCAACACTGCTATTGTGCAAACATGAAGAGTATGATGAATCTAGGTCATGAACAAGATGTTCTGTAGTGATTATAATTAATTTATTGACTCGTCATCTTTGATTTATGTAACGATCACAATTCTCATCAGATCTTCACTGAAAATTGGTTCTGCTCATTCTTTTGCAAAATTTTAGAGAAAACAAATTGTCTCTAATGGTTATCTTTGGTACATTTCAGAAAACAGTAATGTACATTCCATCATTTCCAAATTGTATTTTTTGGCGTTCCCTCTCTCATATTTACCTTTGTTAAGTATTAGCTATAGTTGAGACTCGAGACTGCACAACTGTTTGGTAGCTCGTACTCTTACTGTTTCATTTGATTACACAGGGACTTTGTTGGAGGGGAAAAGGAACGGGGAGGGGTGGGTGTGTGAAGATTGTGGTAAGATGTTGGCTTCGGCTGGACCAGGCATCTGAAGAGTCATTTCTGTCACAGGATTTGAGTTTTCAAACTGTTCTATTGGCACAACTAATGTGATAGTGTTTAGGGGCAGATGTCACAGAGAGTCGGCGTGAAAAAGATGATGTGAGGTAGGATGGAGGTGCATACTTGCATGAAGTCTCTTACCTCTTATATATACAAATCCAACACAGGGGCATCGTCTCTGAATCTGGCTCAACCACAGAGAAAGGAACTTCATTTTCTGTGGAAACATGAATCTATCCCACTACAGGGCTCTTACCTCCTTGATGGTGATGGTACTAGTCATTGCAGGTATGGTAGAGCACAGTCAAGGGCGCAGCTGTGACAGCACCTTCTTCTCAGCTCTTGTACAGCTGATACCTTGCAGAGGAGCAGTGTCGCCATTTAGCCCTATCCCACCAACTGAGACTTGCTGCAGTGCCATCAGGGCTCTGGGACAACCCTGTCTATGTGTGCTCGTCAACGGCCCTCCTATATCCGGTGTTGATCGAAACATGGCCTTGCAGCTCCCAGAGAAGTGTGCTACCAACTTTGTCCCATGTAAAACTCTCCATCTTTACCCATTTCCTCTTTTATAACTCTCATGGCCTTCAGCTGTTACTGTCGTGCAAGCACTAACTGATTAATATGTACAATGCATACATGTGTGTGGTGCAGGTGAAATAGCAAGGAAGTAAACAGGGCAGGAAGAATTCTGAAGATGGTCTAGCCTTTGAATAAAAGATGTAGCTAGGATTAGATTCCATTGACATGATGGTTGTATGATGCTAATAAGAGACCATGCATGTAGCAACTTTTTTCAACTGATTACTCACTTTCTCCATACAATACGTAATTTATGCTTGTGTTGCTGGAGAAGAGGAGCTAGGTTGAATACCTATTGCCACTCAATTTATATGCTATAAGACTCAAGGATATCTCAAATTCTCAATGCACAATGATTTGGCTCGCTTACCCCCTTTTTTTTTTCCGAGGTAACCAAATAGTGTAGTACAAAAAACTCTCCTAAAATAAACCTAAGTAACATCTTTTCAAAACCAATCACAAGGTAACGTGCAAAAACGTTAACACGGAAAAAAATTTACATACCCCGGGATTGTGGGATGTGCTCTTGTGACTGTAAAAACATCCTTCACACAACCAAAATTGAGGGGGGGGGGATTACACACCATAAAAAGCAACACAGTTTTGCAAGATAAGACCAATTCCAATAAAAACCACTCTATGAGGATCAAGAACAAGAAGATTAACACAAGTTAGACATGACCTACATATAGGACTAGGGCATAGAATGATGGTCGTTAGCGGAAGATCATTCACGGAAGAGCAAGAGGCCGGCTTGGTAAATGCTAATAAGTAGAGAGGATCATTTTTGTTGATTTTGATACCAAGCATCTTTGAACAGGTTGTCCATAAATAATTATGTGTGTCGAACATAATGGAGCATTCTGGTGTTTAGGTATTCCATTGGTTGGTAGGTAAGTTATGAATCAACACATCTTTACTCTCAAGTCTTTAACATAGTAATGCTATTGCGCGACACTAGAACGACCTGAGAGGCGTCCTTTTTTTTCTTTTCTTTTTCGTGATCGGATGATTCAAATCCCCTTACAATATTTCCTACGGAGTAACTTGTATTTTCCAACATCTATGCAGTACGGAGTACATTGTAATCTACGACTTTTACTTTACTGTAGATGAACACTGAGCCACACTTAGAAACATGAGACCAACCCCATTTTTGTTACAATGACACCCTTCAAATTTGACTACAATATTTTCCAACTTTTATACTGTACATCGTAAATGCCTCATAGAGACAATAGAGTCATAGGATCACGCTAATACACTATGTCAAATTCAACAAATCTCCAATCAAAGCGGAACATACAAAAATGACCAAAAGGGGATGTAGCTCAAATGGTAGAGCGCTCGCTTTGCATGCGAGAGGTACAGGGTTCGATCCCCTGCATCTCCATTTTCAAATCCACTTTCAACTTATTTTTTTCCAGTCTCCCACAATAAAACCGAATTACTCCCTCCATCAGATAACGATAACTCCCGCCATTGCTTCCAACTGAAAAATCTAGGGTTTACCTATCCCTAAAAAATCCCCAATTTCTTCACCCTTCCAACACACACCTTATTAATCAAATTAATTAACAACTATAACAAAAATGGCAGTTCCCACATTCAATCTCGCTCCTAATCTCACGGTCTCCAGGCTATGTTTCGGAACCATGACATTCGGCGAACAAAATTCGCTCTCTGAATCTTTTCAGCTTCTTGATAAAGCTTTCCATTCTGGAATCAACTTCTTCGACTCCGCTGAAATGTATGCCATTACCCTTTCTCTTAATTTTATTCAATAGACGGGTTTCGAACTCTGGTCGTGGGGGGGCGTATTTACTAGTTGAGCTAACTAACATTTGATATGTGGATATTATTGGTAGGTACCCGGTGCCGCAGCGTGCAGAGACACAAGGAAGGAGTGAGGAGTACTTAGGTCGTTGGATTAAAGACCGGAAGATTCCCAGAGATCGTGTTGTTTTGGCCACCAAGGTACATTCATCCTATTATGCATTCATTTTTAGTTTGTAACTTAATTGTTATATATAGATATGATTTAATATTTCATTCCATTATGATGGTTTAGAGTACATCTTTAGTGTCACGCTTGACCCAATTTGTCGATTTTGATTTGTTTTTGGTATATGGTGAGCGATTTGGGTTTAATGTCGTTGATTGAACTTGCATGTTAGAAATAACACTACGGTTATGTTTGGTTGGAGGGAATATGATTACGATATAATGGAATGAAATATAGTACACAATTGTGAAACTTGAGATGGAAAAAGAAGGCTCCACAAGAGGGAGAGAGTAGTTGATTACATCTAACGATGTAATGACAATTACGTGGATTTACATTGAACAATGGTGATTAGCTTAGCTCGATGGAAACCTCATTTACATTGTAATGATGATTACATCCTACTCTTCTCACTCTCCTTTAGTTTCTCGCTAAAAATGGTTGATTACATTGTAATCGTTATCCCTCCAACCAAACAAGCCCCAAGGGATGAGGATATGCCTATTTGAGTGATTATAGTCAGATGACTGTTGATGTTTAGGTGTTTGTTTAGAATGATGAGTTATTATTAGTCTGGTGTAGTGGGAAATTATCATTACATAAGTGTATGAAATCGGGGATAAAAATTGCAGAGAACCCAGATAATGAAATTGCCAACAACCAAAAATCTTGGAGTAATGTTGTAGGACCTAAGCCTAAAGTGGGCATGAGCCTGCATTTTTGTGAGTATCAACCAGGGGAAATAATTATCGTTCATGCTTTGCTGGTGAAATGAAATAAAGGGAAAAAAACCCTGTTTGTAATTGGTGCAAAAGTGCGAAACCCAAGGTCAAGGAGTTACAGGATTTTGCTGGGAAAAAATGGAAACATATTGAGGTGCCTAAAGTGTTGTATTTCAAAAGGGGTGGTTCATGCTCAGATTTTCTTGTGAGGAATCAGTTACAGAAGTTTTAAGAGAAGGTCGGTCGAAAATGTCGGCCAATGCTCTAATCCTTAAAGAATGGACACCTGAGATCTCTCAGGAGCTTGATAAGGTTTCTGTAGTTACTGTATGGGTCTTATTCCCTGACTTAGACAGTCAGACCTCTGGTTTTGGTCTGTTCAGGCCCTTAGCAAGATTGCTAGTAAAATTGGTAAGCCATCTTTTGCAGTTCACATCACTACTCATCAAGAAAGACTTTCATTTGCTAGAGTAATGATAGAGATTGATGTATCTAAATCTCTACCAGAAAGTTTGCTGCTGAAGACGCCATTTTCAGAGCCTGTTTATCAAAAAATCGAATATGAGTGGGTGCCATACTTTTGTCAAACATGCAAGAAATTGGGACATGTGGAAGAAAAATGCAGACTAAGGAAACAAGCCTATGGAAAAGCTGAAGACATAGAAAAGCCACTAAAAACAAAGACAATTTACAGAGTTAAAGAGGCATCAAATGCGGAGCCAAAGGAAATGAAGCTGATGTGAATCACACAGGTCCCCAGCAGCAGGAGATTCTTGAGGTGAATCACACTGAAGTGGTTACCCCTCCTCCCAGTCCCAAGTATCAAGTTGATGAAATAAGGTTCAGGGTAGTCACAAGGAGAAGAACTAAAGGTATTCCAAAGTTGAAATCACCATTGACCAGGATTAGTAACAGCTTTGCTGCTTTGCTGCTTTGCTGGACTTCTCTCAGTTGACATCAATACAAGGCCGGGAAATGATCCTGACGATTCAGTCCAGGGTAAAATTGACTTATAGGGGAAGAGGAGCCTCCAGGCACCCCTCCTTCCCAATGATCATAGGTGCCTGGAACATCAGAGGGCTCAACGAGGCTCTCAAGCAACAGGAGGTTAGGGAACTCTTGTTGTCAAATAAAGTTGGCTTGTTTGATATTGTAGAAATTAGAGTCAAAGTAAGGAAGTTTAGTAATATAACGAGGAGGAAATTTGGAAGATTCCAAGTCTTCAATAACTATGCACATCACAATAATGGCAGGATATGGTTACCTTGGAATCAACAGACTGTGAAACTTGATAGTGGATGCTAGTAGTCAAGTTATTCACTGCAAAGTGACGCATTATATGTCAAACTGTTCTATGAGAGTCACAATAGTTTATGGCACTAACAGTGCTGAAGAGAGAAAAGAGCAATGGAGTAAACTCTGCTCCTTTAGCAATACTATGGATCCTTGGATAGCACTGGGGATTTTAATGTGATTAGAGCTCACTCGGAGAAGGTAGGAGGAGGAGCTCCACATGTTAATGACATGGCTGACTTCAACGTTTGCATAAATTATAACAGACTTGATGATATTTCTGGTCAAGGCTGTCATTTAACATGGACTAACAGCCAAGATGGGGATGCTAGAAGTTGGGAGTAAAGTCAGTAAACTGGATAGAGCCTTAATCAATGATGTATGGCTGTCTAGTTTCCCTTCCTCTTTTGCTGATTTTCTGCCTGCTGGAGTGTCTGACCATTCCATCCCCAATTATGGTTCTTATCCTCAAGCCCCAAGTGATCAAAAAGACATTTAAATATCTGAATTGTTGGGAGGATCACAAGGGTTACAAAGAAATTGTTCATAAGGCTTGGAACATTCCTGTTTCCGGAACAGCAATGTATAGACTGTTCCAGAGACTCCGAAAATAAGGAGCATTACTTGAACTAAAGAGTGGAGGGATGTAAGCTGGATTTGCCAGTTGGAATTGCAAAACAAGCCCCAGGATCGGAGTGTAATTGATTCTACTAGTGCTCTCAGTGATAAATATCTGAAATTGAAAAAGGCTGGACTTAGTATGCTCAGTCAAAGGGCTAAAGTAAAGCACATCAACGAAGCTGATTGCAGCTCCAAATTTTCTTTGCTAAAATAGCAGGAAGGAAAAATCCTAATGCTATTGGCCAAATTGTGGATAGGCATGGAGTGCTGCATAAAGATCAAAAAGGAGTGGTAGGTGCTTTTTTGGAGTACTATCGAACTCGACTAGGAAAAGAGCATAGTGTCAAGGAGCTCGACTACTGTTTTGTGAAGAAAGGTGCAATTCTCACTAGCCAGCAGCAGGATAAGCTGATATCTCCTATCACAAGTAAGGAAATCAAGCAGGCTATTTTCAGGATGGATGCTAATAAAATCCCTGGCCAGGATGGGTTCTCACCAGGGTTCTTTATAAAATCTTGGGAGACTGTTAAAGATAAATACAGTACAGCTGTGGTGAGATTCTTCAGGACAAGTAGCATGCCTAAACAAGCCAATGCCACCATTGTTTCACTAATCCCCAAAAAGGAGAATGCAAGCGAGGTTACTGATTTTAGATCAATCTCATGTTGCTCCACATTCTATAAAAACAGTAATTAAATTCTTGCTTACAGAATACAGACTTCAAAACATACTAGCTGATATTGTTGGAAGAGAGCAGACAGCGTTTATAAAAGACAATCTTTGATAACATAATGGTTTCACAAGCTCTAGCTAAGGGCTATGATCAGAAGAATGTTTCTCCAGATGCTTGGTGAAAGTTGATTTTAGGAAAACCTTTGATTTTCTAAACTGGAGCTTCATTAAGGACATGCTGACTGCTTTGAACTTTCCAGAGAAATTCGTGGAATGAATAATGGGATGTATCTCTACTCCCTTCTATTCTCTAAAGATTAATGGCAATCAGGAAGGGTTTTCTTATAGGTAAGTGTGGCATTAGACAGGGTGACCCCCTATTTCCGTACCTATTTGTGCTCAGTATGGAAATTCTTTCCAGATACCTGAGATTAATGCCTGCTAAGAGTCACTTCTCCCCTCACCCGAAATGCAAGCAAGTGCAGGTCACTCACCTGACTTTTGCTGACGACCTGATGATCTTAAGAGATGATGTCCCCTCTGCTTCTGCAGTAACAGAATGTCTCACAACCTTTGCTGAAATCTCAGGGTTAGAGGCAAATCTATCAGTTTGGTGGAGTGAAAAATGCGGTGAAAAAGCAGATTCTTCAAGCCACTGGATTCACTGAAGGGAAATTCCCACTCAGATACTTAGGGATCCCCCTTCACTCCAAGAGAATCAAGTCAGAATTTTACCAAGTGCTTTCGGGGAAAATCAGTAAGGCCACCCAGCACTGGTCTACTCAAATGCTGTCATACACTGGTAAGGTTCAGTTAATTAATGCTCTAGTTTTGGTCTGGAGAACTTCTGGTGTGCTAGCCTTCTTCTTCCCAAAGGTATCGTTAGAGAACATCAATAAAATCTGCAAGGATTTTCTCTGGAACATTGAAGAAGGTCATAGAAAGATGAGCTTTAAAGGTTGGAAGAGTTCCTGCCTACCTAGGGATGAAACTGGCTTTAACAGCGAGGAAATTTTATCCTGGAATAAAGCTGTAATGTGCAAATGGGTCTGGCTAATCCTCAAAGAATAGGATATGTTTGGTCTGCTTGGATTAAGGATTACTGCCTTAAAGGTGTTAATTTTTGGAATGCTTAGAGCAAGCAGAATGACCCGGAAGGCTGGAGAGGAAATATAGCAGTCACCAAGTGGAGAATGAGGAAGATGCCCGTAATATGATATTCATCTGGCAATCACAAGGGAAGTTTAATGTCAAAAAAACTTGTGATCATTTCAGACAAGCTCTCCCTAAAGTTGTTAGAGAAGTAGAGAACCATATCAACCAAAAGTCTAGACTGATGGTAGAGGCTCAATAATTGGTTTAATACCTTAACACGCCCCCTCATGCAAATTCCCTTTGGGCTTAAAGCGTGGAGATAATGCTCAGGCCCGCCCATACCATGTGCTTGAGAGTCCACTTGATAGAGGAGGGGGCTACCATGATTTGAACTCGAGACCTCAGGATTGATGAGGCTCTCATACCATGTTAGAGAACCATATCAACCAAAAGTCTAGAATGATAGTTGAGGCTCAATAATTGGTTTAATACCTTAACAAAGGTCAGTTGGAACAAGGCTGTGTGGGACTCAGTTGTCATGACAAAACATAGCTTTATTACTAGTTTGCCAATCCAGAAGAATTGGGCAACAGTTGATAATATTAGAAGAAGAGGGATGCCCATCACTAACAGGTGTGTGCTCTGTAAAAAAGCTGCAGAAGTAACGAGGAAGTGATAGAATGGAGTTCCTCACGAAGTTTAAGATAAAGGAATCACATAGACATTTGTTTTTCAAATGTGATTTTACGGCTCAAGTTTACACCGGATTGGAAAGAGAAGTAGAAGTTGGAATCTGCAGCAGGAAGCCATCTGGATGGCTAAGCATAAGAATCAGAGAACCTGGAGAATGAAATGGGCTAAATGTAGTCTTGGAGCTACTTTTTACTGCATCTGGAGGGAGCAAAACATGAGGATTTTCGCTGATTCCCAGCAAACTAGTCAGAATTTTATCCGAAACATCAAGTACCTAGTGTGTATTAGACTCTTCTTTTGGCTAAAAAATGTTGTAAGTGAAGAGATAGCCGAAAGCTTAAACGCTTGAAGTTTCTTAGAGGTTACTATCTTTGTAAGAGGCCATTTTATTCCCAAGTTGGATGAATAAAATTTTTTAACATACAAAAACAAAAAGAATGATCGATTGGTCGTACTAAGCATGACTTCATAATCATTGTTCATCTTTTGAGTTTGAAGTTGAATGGGTATAAGAGAAGATGTAGATAAAAGTGTGTTTGATTTATGATGAGTTCTGAATGATTACAGAGCTGTAGAGTTTATATACACTGAAGATCTGACAGAATTCAATTATGCTTTTGCCACATCAGCATAGCGAACTAACAAATTCACTTTGCTAATGTGTAAGCTAATATGTGGATGAGTTATCATTGATATTGCTCCCTCCAGCTCAGCTTGGATCTTGAGAGTATTGTTTTAATATGCCCTCATTAAGCCGGGTTGTGGGAAAATGAGTACTTACAAGCTTATTTGAGTTGAGCACTTGAGCCTGTGTTTCTGAACCTCTAAAGGTTTTGTCATAAGATCAGCTAACTCTAACCAGAGCGCACATGTTGAGTTTTGAATACTGTCTGGGACTAATGGCAATAGATATCGAGGTGTTTAGTACGTTCTTACAGTAGTAGGTTCTGAGTTATATTTTGTGCCCGCACTAACCTTGGTATGGAAGTTATGCATGAACGTAGTGCTCATAAGTTCCCTCTAGACCTATCTGAATACTTTTTTTTACGGAGTAATTTAGTCTATACTGTATGAGTTTTTGAAAGTAAAGGGGCAATAAAAAAAATTCTTGATTTATAAAGAAACTAGTATTTTCTTTAACCTTTTTCTTGCTTTAAACTTACGGGTTTAAAAAGTAACTAGCAAAGGGGCGGATGGCTTTGCACATCAATTGGTAAAGAAACAGTAACTTATAACATATGCATTCCATCAAAATCACTTCACTTGCTGTATAGAACATACTCCTATATTTTGACTCCCGCAGTGCTTTTGTTAATAGTGTTCTGGTCCTTAGTTGTCCAAGAGATTGAGAAGGAGCCAATTTGAGATTGATATCTAGTTGGTATTGGAATGTTCATCTTATGACTGCAACCTACTTAATAAACCAAACACAAACTGTAGTCCTTGGATGGAAGAGACCATTTGAGATGCTGTTTGGTTTAAAACCAGATTCGTGTTATGCTAGTGTTCCCATGACTCTAGGGGAAAGTTTGAAGATGTATCTTTTTTGGTTGGCTCTTGGGGCAAAAAGGTTACAACATACAAGCACTATGATTTGGACAATCATATCACTTTCACGAGCAGAGATGTTCTTTTTCAAGGAACACACTTCCATATTTATCAGGACACCATACCTTTATGTTCTCCACCAGAAAATACTAACAATTCTGAGGACAGTGACAAGACAAAGACAGCTTTCACATCAGTTACATGGTCTAATCAAACTCCCTGTTAATCATCCACTTCAGATTCTTCTACTTCCTTTCATGCAGGCTTACTGAATGATCTAACTGAGTTTGACCCTGCCTATCTAGACAGCCTCAACAATGTCATCACTGAGACAGAAGCATACGATTTCCATCATGCTAACCAGATCCTAGGTGGGTTTCACCTATGCAGGAAGATTTACAGAATCTTATCAGACTTGGGGAACAAATGGGTCTTCCCAGTTATAGGCTGGTGGATAAGTTGAATTGTTTGAAGGCAGATTGGTGTCTGAAGGTTACAATTAAATAGAGGACAAGGACTATAAGCATACATTCCCGCGAGTGGCAAAGCTTGCCTCTGTGATAACATTGATGTCAGCAGCATCAGCTAAAGGGTGGCCCTTACACCAACCAGATATCAATAATGCATTTATATATGGATACTTAGAAGAAAAACTGTAAATGACATGACCTTGGGGATATACAGAAGCTAAGCGTAATGAACGTTGTAAACTTGAAAAGTCTTTGTGGTATTGAGCTTACAAAATCCCTGGAGGCCTGCTTGAACCCGTACAAGCCTCCAGTCTGGTGGATTATTGAGCTTACAAATCCACTTCTTACCTAAGTCTATAGTATGTTTTGGCTTCACTCAGTCAAAACAGTATTCTATGTTTACTAAGCATAGTTCAACCCCAGGCTGCTGTGGTGTATGTTGATGATGTACCACTTTTGTATTAAAGCAGGTGGAACAAGGCTTGGACAACACAGTGATGTGAATGAAACATCACAGAGATGTCAGTATTTTCAACAAATTTATCAACAGACTACCCGAACTCCTTCAAGTCTAACTGTTTAAGTAAGGAGTTAACATCATGGTGCCAGTTTTATGCACATATCTGATGCTCCCATGATCCCATCAGATATGACCTGTGTATAATGAACACGTGGTTCATAAGATGAGTGTGGCAGAGCTTTGCATGCTACGATGTATGTGTGGTCGTACAAGAAAGGATCGGTTAAGAAATGAATTGAGTAGAGAGAAAGTAGGGGTTGCATCCATTGCGGATAAGATGATGTAGAACGCGCTGAGATGGTATAGCCTTGTGAGGAGGAGGCCAACAGACGCACGAGTTAGAAGAATTGAAGCGTGGGTAAGTGATAACTCCGGCAGAGGTCGGGGGGGGGGGGGACCCAAAATGACTTGGATTAGGTGATGTCAAAAATGACTTGGATGAGGGTGATCTGAAGTGACATGAGTATCTTGGGGCTTGAAGAGAGTATGCCGTTGGATAGGGCGGGGTGGAGAGACATGATTCATGAGGAGGATATAGTTAAACTTTTTATGGTTTGTTTTGCAAATAATGATTTTTCTATTTTCTTGTTTTCTTAAACCTTTTCTTTATAACATTTGTAAAGACGTCCATACATCTTTCACTTGTTTTATAACTATTTTTTAATTTATTTGTGTTCCTTTTCTTTCGCTGTTTTTCTAAGAACTCTTGCTAAACGTGTTTTCACCTTTTTAATTACTTTTTTAACGTCTTACCTACCTTTTCAAAACTTGTTTGCCACGACCTTACACTTTTATGGCCCGCACATGACAATTACAGATGACGGTTCATGTTAGCCGACCCCAAATCATGTTGGGAATAAGGCTTGGTTGTTGTATCTTATGCTCCGTTCAGAAAGACATAATAATGTATGTCTGTTTAAGACTTAACTAGTTTGCATGCCCGGCCCGCACCCGTGCTGTATATCTATATTGGTATACTCATTTTGTGAAATTGTCAATTTATCTTTGTTATAATATTATTAGCAACACTATTATTTTCCATGAATTACCTTACCACCATAATTACCATAAATTATAGTATTATTTTCCATAAATTAGCTAATAATTCCCATATATTATGTAATTACGTATTGCTATCCAATTAATGAATGCCAAGTGTCCTTCAAGGAAAGACTTGGTTTTAGGTTTTAATATATACTAGTTTGCGTGCCCGTGCCGCGCACGGGCTCCCTACTTGTATTAATGATACTCGTTTCACAAAAAGAAAACCAAAATCATTGTTAGATAATTACCGTACACGTAAATGTCACATGTTGAATATTATCTAACGTATGGAAAAAAAAGTGTCACCTATCACTTAAAAAGTATTAGGTATTTATTATAAAAGGTTGATTACTACTACCTCCATAAAAGATGACGTATTGATAGTGTTGAGAGTTTGACTTACAAATATAAGAATAAATACTCATAACTAAATTATGAAATGCAAATTGTGGGATTAGTATCAAAAACTATTTTTACATATGTATGTTTTCATGAATAAGATATCAATAGATAAATAAAGTGTCTCAAAATAATGCGATAAAAAGATTTTGTAACCAATCGCTATGAGGACCTTAATAAAAATCAACCTAACTTTCAAAAAAATTAACCTTATAATAAGCGATTTGATTGAAAGCTATTTGAACAAAATCGACTCAATGTACAATTTCATGCGGACCCGACATGAGACGAACAGAGTATAATCCGACCCGCTCTTACCATACGGAAAATAGATCTGGCCCTCTTAATTTCCAACTCTATTTGCATCACTCTTTGATTGTTATTTTTGTTGAGATTGCAAACAAACCTATAATTCTACACATAAGAAAACATATAACCATCGTACCAAAGGAAAACATACATATTTTGCTTAGTAATTTACATCATTATCTTTATATAAGTTATTCATTGTCTTAAAAAAAAAAAAAAATTAATAAAGCCATAAACTATATATTTAATTGCGTTAATAAGTGGTCTTCTTGATTCTCCGACTTTTAATCCAGTTGGAACTTTTGAAATATAACTCTTTCAACAATAAATTACCACACGGAATAGTAAATAGTATAGGGAGAACTTTCTAACATATATTAAGAATAATAACTAACTTAACGACTTATACTCCTTTCAATTCTGATTATCATGTTGCATTGTAAATGCACGTATTGACCGGCCCTCATTATATGTTTGAAAAAAAAAATACACTTTAGTTGTTACATTATAAATGTAAATAAATATTTTTCAGGGCCTATCATATGGTCATCATTTCAAAGTATATTTAGTTTAATTGTTTGTATCAAATGGAGCAGTACGTTAAAAAACTCTGCGTGGTAGAACTTGAGTCAGTTCAATGCTATTCATGAACCCCTATTCATGAACCAATGCTACATAACAGAATAACGTCCAACCTGAACTTGATTCTGATTCTTATAAAAGAATGAAACTTTTGAAAGAAAATGAAAAGAGTATAAAAATAATTCACCTTAAGGCTTATACTTTCTCCAATTCTCTATGATTTGCACATTTATTTTGGACTTTTTCGCAGGATATTAAAATGTATTGGAAAATGAAATGTGTAACAATTATAATATCATAATTAAAAATTGAAGAGAATCATATACTTAATATAGATTAGAGATCTTTATTCGGTTGTTTCAACCATTCAATATTTCAAATCTTAATAATTTTAAAACTTTCCTTAAATTTTTAATAAATTAAAATAATCTAAATTTTCAACTAATTATGATATTTATATTGTTTATTAATTTCAATTCCTTATCAATATTTTAATATTTTATATTTGGTTTTCCATATTCTAATAACCAATAATATTTATTTATTGACATCCAATAAGATTGTGCCAAGTGTCCATCAATGAAGGGCTGTACTCGGCTTTTATAATATATATTAGATAGTATTAGATTTCATGTAGAAGTTCAATATGAGAGGTTCTTTTCAACCATCCAGTCTAGAGTAACAACATAACAAACAAGAGCTAAAGCTTGTGTTAAGATTATTGTACCTGCAAAATTGGATGAGCTCATGACAAGGTACTGCTTGTCAGAAAAATCTTTATTGACCTGCAGCATCATACTGCTAATTATTCCTTTCATCAATTATGAAGAACGGAGTATCTGAAGGACCACCAGTGTAATCACTTTGAGTCATCCAGAGGTTTCTCAAAAGCAGCCAAGTCATCATAAGCTATGCCATTTGCATTTTGACAGGTCATTTGTAGCCATTTATCTTGCTTGAGAATGACCTTTGCCTTTGTTCCTAGTCTCAGCAGTTTTGAGCTCGCGACAATGCTGTCTAATATGGCCTTAAATGTGATAGAGAGAGAGTACTTTTGTAGTTTCAAGCACTTGTCTCTGGCATAAACCTGACTTGTGTCAATGAGAGTATTCCTTTGACCTTCTATCATCACCAATAAAGTTCTGTTTCTTCCACTGTCTTGTTGCTTCATCCCACTGGTACTGGAATATGCGTTAGTCTCTGCTAAAATATCCACCGACATTAGTCTTCAAAAGTTGTCAGGTACTGAGTTCCATATCACCAGAAGTACACAAAGGTATTAGGTATGGGATCTAAGCTGTAAACTGCCTCTCAGGTTCAATTGAGTTTGCCATAGTAATCAACGAGAATTGTGTTGGACTGAGAAATAGCACCTAGGAGAATCTTTTTTTTTTTTCCAATTGTTAGCTCTTTCTTGAGCCGATACAATTTCCATTCGCTGGATTGGGCAAAGTGTTTAGTGAGCTCATTCCACATCTTTTGAGCTGTATGGGCACATTATCATGGATGAGCCACTGGTAATATTTGTGATCTGATTAGTCTTGGAATTTTGCAGCTTCTGTTGGGGGAACCGGCTTTGTTCTTTTCAGCAAGCTCCATGAAAATATCATTTTTTTTTCCTTCAGATTTTATAATATGTACCATTGAAGAAGTAGCTCGAAAGCTGAAGGATAGGTTGACCCAAGGAACTCATGAAGAACGGATCATCATAGAATTCATTAGCGGCAGTACTGCAGTAGAAATCTTTTGAGAATTTGCAGATTCTAGAGTTTTGATAAAGTTGTTCTAGAAAGAAGAAATAGCAGAGTTTTTAAGCTAAGTTGAAAGAAAGAAATTGCATAACAATTGTGAAATTTCAAAGAGTAATAATTCAAGAAAAGCTGCGTAACAATGGCGTAATTGTGGAAATGAAAGAATTTTAGTGTGGAGTATCAGAATGTGGTATCAAAACTAGAATATCAGGATCAATCTGAGGTGACTGATACCATATTAAACATGACTCCATTCTTGACCATCTAAGCTTGAAGTTGTATGAAATCTGAGAGAAGCTGTAAATAAAAGTGTTTTTAATTTGATGACATTGTGTATAATTTCTGAGGTGCTGGACTTTATATACACAGAAGATTTAACAGAATTCATCACTACTAGGCACATGATGTTATGATCACGAGTTTTTGAAGCACTGAACTGACCTGTTTAGGTGCTTTGTGTTTGTTCAGAGTTTCTATTTGCATCAACTCATCTACGTCTTACTGGCCTTATGAGTGACATGTGTGAGTTGAGTTGTGAATGTGCGAGACAATGGGTTTGTTGTCTAGCTATTCAAGATTGAAGTTGGCTCTCGTTCATAAGTTTTGTAGGTTACTCCTATCTATAGAAATACGAATACCCACACACCAGCCTTAGAGGGCTTGTGTTCATGAGTATGAACTCATCGTCGCTTCTTGTCCCAAGAGGTCTAGTTGGTTAATATTTAAATCAGTATTGAATCAGCATCTTTTTATGCTCTTTGTTGTATATCGAGATATGTTTCAGGTAAAGTGGTCAATACTTTCTTGGATGATGAGTCACCTGAAAATTAGGAATTTGTATGATTTTTTATCTTCTAGTAATTGAATAACAGTGTCATTCACAGAAATGCAAGATTCAGAATTAAAATTCATGTCTCTGGCAATTAAAAATTTAGATGGACTTCTTCAATTGATATTCAGTCTGTTTTAGAGCATGAGTAGATGATTTTTCATACTCTTCTTCTTGTTCAGGTTGCTGGTCCCTCTGGTCAGATGACTTGGATTCGTGGTGGGCCCGAGTGCGTGGATGCTAGGAACATTGCAGAAGCCATAGACAAGAGGTTCATTTACATGTTCTTTCAATTACCCTATTAAGTCCTTGTCCTGGCTAGTTGAGCAACAAAGCTTCTTGCACTCTTGAAAGTCCAGTTGGATTAAGTTCCTAGGCCTCGGCAATTTTATCCCCCATATTCATGTAACATTATCTTCATTTTTCTGTTTTTTTGCTCTACAATCTAACATGTTCCTATTGCCATTCCGCAGTTTAATGCGCCTTCAAACTGATTACATCGATCTCTATCAGATTCACTGGCCTGATCGGTTTGTACGTTGCTCTACGTCATTCTTTTCAAGTTTGAGCTTATTTTATTGTTTAAAAATAATATGTAACTCATATCTGTATTAAACACGTTACTGTATGACTCTTTCATTCCTTATGAAGGTATGTCCCAATGTTCGGAGAAACCGAGTATGATCCAGCTAGACAGTACCCTTCAAGCTCTATAGAGGATCAGCTTCATGCGCTTGGTAGAGCTGTTGATGCTGGTAAGGTAAATTGTAAAAGTTATGCCCATCAACTTTCTAGCAACATAGCATCTAGAGTTTCTGAGTAAACGTGTTTCTTGATTGTAGATCAGATACATTGGTCTTAGTAATGAGACCCCTTATGGTCTGATGAAATTCCTACAAATGGCTGATGGGATCGAAGGACATCCAAACATCGTTGCCTTGCAGGTTCGTCTCCTCTGTCCATGTCCTCCCCTTCTAGAATAAGAAAAACAATGCCTGACCTTGTCTTGAAGTCTGTATAATTTGTGAACGAACTGAATTTCTGTAAGGTCTAGCACGACAATCATATGTTGCATGTTCTCGAGCTTACAAGTTGATTTTTTTCCCCTTATAGAACTCATACAGCTTGCTTTGCCGGACCTTTGATTCTGCCTTGGCTGAGTGCTGTCATCATGAAAGGTATTACAGTACTACAGTATATAGCACTATTTTGCTTATTATCTTTTTTTTTTTTTTGAGAAAAGGTAAGTTTTATTACTTAAAAAAACAGGCAAACAGCCTGCAATACCAATCTACAACCAAGGAATGGGACTTCTAGTGCTCAACTAGATTCTCAATCCAACATCTATCAGATAATCTGATATTTGTACCTATTTTTAATGCTCTAATTTTAACATTACAAAGCAAATTTTCCACTAATATCTCAGGTCTGGTGACCACACTATCCAATCTACATTTATTTCTCTCCATCCAAATATGATAGATCAAGCCATAGATGCAAGCTGCTGTAACTTGCTTCTGAATCCTGGATTTTACTCTTCTCCGATTGCACCATTCCATTACTTCAGCCTGGGGGATGTGACATTTCAGTTTCCTTTTCATTCCATCCAGGCATCTTTGGCTGTATTGACAATTAAAGAACAGGTGCTGGTGAGTTTCACTCTCCTGCTCACACAACACACATAGATCATCACCACAAATACCTAGTCTGCAGAGTTTTTCTTTGACTTGCAGACTCTTCCAACCTGCAATCCAAGAGATGAAACTGTATTTCGGAATACAGAATCTGTTCCACAAAATACCAGTCCAACTCAATTTTGGACTTTGCTCCATTAACCAGCTATAACCCTCTTTAATAGTGTATTCCTTGTTAGAATTCATCCACCTGCCACCTGTGAATGCCTTCTGCATTTAGTCTCTAGTTCTACAAACATTCTTCCAACTCCAGCTGATATCAGGAGGCACTTTATAATTCTCCCATTTCTGCCCTTTTAAGTACACTCCATTAACCCATTTGATCCACATTCTGTCCTCCTTTTTGTATCTCCACCAACAGAATTTGGCTACAGCTGCATAGTTCCAGATGATGCTATTTTTGAGCCCTAAGCCTCCTTGATTCTTAGGTTTACAAATTTTCTCCCAAGCCACCAGTGGGGCTCTCATATAATTTTCACTTCCATCCCACAAATAGTTCCTGTAGATGGCATTTACCTTCCTTAGAACAGTTTTGGGAATCAGAAATATCTGAGCCCAGTATGAGTGGAGATGAATGAGAACAGCCTTAACTAAGGTAGCCCTCCCAGCATATGAAAGTTTCTTAGTTCCCCAAGCTCGAATTCTGCTGACTATCTTCTCTGTTAGTACACTGCACTCCCTTACACTTAGTTTCCTTGCAGCAATAGGAATCCCAAGGTACTTGAAAGGCAGTGTTCCAATTCTGAACCTTAAAACTTCAATAATATCATCAATGCTTTCCTGTTTCATTGCTGAGAAATAGACCTCAGACTTATTACTATTCATCTGCAAACCAGAAGCTTGTGAAAATGTAGCAAAAGCTCTGAGCACCAGCATTATTGACTCAACTTCTCCTTTACAAAACATAAGCAGGTCATCTGCAAAGCACAGATGATTCAGCTTCAGGGTTTTGCACATCGGATGGAATTTGAAAGAGTCATTTTCAGAGATTCTATCCATGACTCTACTTAGGTATTCCATGCACAGTGTAAACAGCAAAGGGGAGAGTGGATTTCCCTGCGTCAGGCCCCTTTTGGCTTTAAAAAAACCAAATTTCTCACCATTTAAGCTAAGTGTATATGATGGTGTGGTGACACATTCCATTACCCATTCAATCAGCTTCTTTGGAAACTTAAGAGCCTCAAGCATATTCTCCAAAAAGACCATTCAATAGAATCATATGCTTTTTTCAAGTCGATCTTCATCAAGCATCTAGGAGAGTTTCCCAGCCTTTCATATTTCCTTATTAGGTCCTGACAGATCATCACATTTTCAACTATATTCCTCCCTTTTACAAATGCACCTTGGTTATTGCTGATGATTTTTGGGAGAACACATCCAATTCTGTTGCAAATCACTTTTGATATGCACTTGTAAATCACATTGCAGCATGCAATTGGTCGGAATTCAGTGACCATGGTTGGTTGCTTCACTTTTGGAATTAAAGTGATTGTTGTAGCATTGGGCTGTTTTAGCAACTTCCCTGATTAAAAAAAAATCAGTTACAGTCTCCACAACCAAACCCCCCACTTCAGCCCATGCATCTTTGAAGAATCCATTTGTATACCCATGAGGTCCTGGTGATTTATCTTTAGGAATACCATGAATTATCTCCTTTATTTCCTCTGGTGAAACAGGTTTCATTAATTCCTGTTCCATATTTTCATCAATACAAGGCCCTACTCTCACAGTTTTCAAATGAACCTTCCTGACTGGTGCTGAAGAGCCAAGTAGATTTTGATAAAAACTTAAGAATGCTCCCTGAATTCCAGCATCATCCTTGTGTGTATGACCATCCATATCTTTAATTTGCATGATTTGATTGAAATTCCTCCTTGATTTGATTGAGCTATGGAGGAAAGCATTGTTTTCATCTCCTTCCTCTAGCCATTCAATTTTGCTTTTCTGTTTAAAGTAACTATTCTGAGCCTCTTGTAACCTCCTTAGGCTCTCTAAAGCTCCATTTTCATCATGAATTAGGTCATGATTTGTTGGATCTCCTTGAAGCTTTTTCTGAATATCCTCTAATTCTGCTGATTTCTCCTTGACTCTGTTTTGGATATCAGAGTAATTCTCTCTGTTGATTCTCTTGAATTCAGGCTTTAGAGCTTTTACTCTTTTAGCTTCTGCACTAGTTGATAGCTTTTAGTGCCTCTGATATCAAGCTCCCAAATTTTCCTCACTGTATCACAAAATGTGGGGGCTTTGCTCCACATGTTATAATATTTGAAGCTTCTACTCCCTGTCCTCTTTTCACCATAAATCTGCACAATGCAAGGTGTGTGATCAAACATCCCCTCTGGTAGGAATGAAGCCACACTATCCACATGAGTCATGAGCCAATCATCATTATGGAGGATCCAGTCTATTCTGCTACACACTCTATTGTCTCCAAGTTGTTTGTTATTCCAAGTGTAATAAGCTCCCTGAGCTTTCATTTCTTTCAAGCCACAATTATTCAGACAGTCTTGGAAAGGCCTGATTTCTGATAATTGCACTTTTGAACCCAATCTGTCCTTAGGATAAAGTGCATTGTTGAAATCACCTCCCACTACCCAAGCTTCATTCATACTAGCTCCAATATCCATTAAGTCTTTCCAAAGATTGAGCCTGTCATACTGGTCATTGAAGCCATAGACCAGTGTTAACCAAAACCTATTCTTATTTTGCTTATTAATTGCCAGAATGTGAATCATCTGTGCTGTCATGTTCTCCACATTAACCTCATATATGTCTGGATTCCAAATCACCCAAACTCTTCCACCAGGATGAAGAGTTGAGTTAGTAGTAACAGACCAGTCCTTACACAGACTAAAGTGAACCTGTTTCATGTTACCAGGCTTCACTTTAGTCTTCAAGAGGCCAAATAAACTCACCTTATTATGATTTAGAAATCTACTGACTTCTTGTTGCTTGGTGAGTTTATTCAGCCCCCTCACATTCCAAAATCCTATATTATTTGATCATGGCTAGTATCCCCATTTCTATCACTGTTATCTTCTCCTCTATTGATTGAATTACCGTGCAGAACCTGTGCAAAGCTTGGAATTCCAATCCCTGGTACTGATGGAAATCCAATCATACCAAAAGATTGATGTACCATCCCACTAGTGAGTCTCAGTTGTCTATGGACAGGTCTGCTAGTCACAGGTTTGGGTATAGGTACCACTTCAGGGGTAACATATTCATTGTGATTGACCTGTGTTGCCTGTGCTGGTGGTGTAGGTGCCACATTTTGGTTAGTTTTTGGTCTCCACACCTGTTTGGTTTTCTTTTGCTGGTGATTAACCCTCTTTTTCCTGCATTGGTTCACTTCATGACCCAGGCCTTTGCAAGAAGAACAACACACCGGCTTCCATTCATACTCAACTCTAATTTCAGTTTTCCTGATTTCATTCTCCATTAGTTCAATACTATCAGGGAAATATTGTTCTACTTCCACTTCCACCATTATCCTAGCAAAGCCAAGCTTGCTTTTAGATTGGGTAGCTGCATCACATTTTATGACCTTCCCAATTGAGGATGCAATTTTGTTCAGACTATTACTCCCCCAATATTTCAGGTCCAAACCACACAACCTAATCCAAATTGGTACCGTTTTCACCATCGTTTTGCTCAAATCCATATCCGGACTCCATTCTTTCACTATCAGTGGCTTATTATCAAATAGGTGATGCCCACCCTTCAAAATCTTATCTTTTTCCTCCAAAGATTTGAATCTAGCCACAAACATATTACCAGGTAGTATTGATATGTTGTCTAAGCCCTTTTTCCCCAAAATCCTCCATATAAACCCATTCATTATATCTGGGGGGGGGGGTGTTTGCACCAAGAACATAGCAAATAAGAGCTGAAGACCAGTAAACAATACCTTCGTCTATATCCTCCTGAGTTAAATTCACAGTCGGTGTCTTTCGGTTTGTTTCAGGATCCTCCGTCGTTCCTTTTGACTTGTTCTTTGATCTTTTTACCTCAACCCATTCACCTGCCTCTGATTCACCCTGATCTTCGTGTATCACATCACCATTTCGGGTCTCATCTGCAACATCCTTTGATTCTTCATCTGATTCATCTGTTCTTTTTTAGTTAGAGCAAAATGGCTCATAAACTGTCTGTGCTTCTTATTTCGTGAAGTAACAGTCAGTCGGTGCGATTTTCGAAGCAATTTTCATTTTGGGTCATCCGTACGCAGTCTCTCTATGTTTCAATAGGGGTAAGGCTTGGCTTGCGTGCATCTGACCCCCCCTTACCCCGCCCTATGGCGGGAGCCTTAAAGGCACTGGGGTTAAAGATGTTGTTGTTGTAGTTAAGCTTTCAAGCACCATTTGAGAATTCTTCTTTTTTTCTAGCTTATCTGCTTTATTTATCATTTATCTTCTGTATGTTCGCTGTCATTAATGTCACTTTGAAGGGAAAGTGGAGGGTTTCTATATTATAATACCTTTTCACAAGTCTTGCTGCATATTTTATCTTTAGGTTAAGTTTCTGTCTGGATTTATTTGATTAGCTACTGTTACCTGTCTATCTTTGCGTGTTCGTCATTGGATAACTTCAACCAATTGGATAAAAATTCACCTTTTGTGATTTACGTTTGCAGTGTCTCCTTGTTAGCATACAGTCCTTTGGCTATGGGCATACTATCTGGGAAATACTGTTCCGGTGGAGGTCCAGCAGATGCTAGATTGAATATCTTTCGAGGTTGTATATAGAATAATACAGTTGTGTGATTCTTGTACTCTATATATACGTAAGCTGTATTTAGATTGTTGGTTTTGACGTTAAGTACTTGCTCACGTTTACTACAGGGAGTTATTCAGAAGGGGAATCTAGATACAACCTCTCCAAGGCCAGTATTACAGCAGCAGTGAGGGTAAGACTTCTTCCAAGTATACCATGAAAGTCTTTCTGGTTATGTTAGTAACTCGGGCGTACGAATGCTGCCGACATGAAATACTCTATTGAAACATGTAAATTTAGCACAAGTGCACAACAATTTTATTTACTTTGATGACTTGATGATCTAGCTATTGGGGTGTTTACTATTTAATGCTGTGAAAAAACGTTTGTATACATATATGGGTTTAGGAGCGTTCAGCCATCATCCTTGAAGTGTTGACTATTTTTTTTTTTTGCAGGAATATCTTCTTATTGCAGAAAAGTACGACCTGCACCCAGTTTCTCTAGCGATCGGTATGATAATTCCCGACTCTTACTCTTATCTTTTCTTTCTGATTTCCTTGTTGTCAGCCTTATGTATCAAGTGATTGTCTGTGTGATGCTTATTGTGGGAGTTTGAAACTCATTAGTCACCATTAACAGTAGCAGACCATCTTACGTGGAACCCTCATTACTATTTCCACCTGACTTTCTAATGAAAAATCTCTCATCCATTGAACTGGGAGCTTCAAGATGGGAACAGAAAATCTTCATTTTAGCAGTCAGTCGGTGCGATTCTCGAAACAATTTTCATTTTGGGTCATCCGTGCGTAGTCTCTCTATGTTTTAATAGGGATAAGGCTTGCGTGCATCCGACCCCCCCTTACCCCGCCTTATGGCAGGAGCCTTAAAGGCACTGGGGTTAAAGATGTTGTTGTTGTATATGAGAGCCTTGCGTACATCATCCTGTGGAACATCACGTTTTGAATTCATTATGTCTGTTTAAACTTTCATATAATTACCTGGCAAGAACATTATCTTAATCCTGGGATTTTTAGCATAAAAAATCAGACTGCTTTTCTTCCGGTTCTGAATCAGACTGCTTTATTTCAACATAACAAAAATATTATTGTTGTATCCACTAATCTTCATCATTCCAAGTCCAAGTGTAGCACCAGGCGAAGTTTATAGCTGTTAAGTGTTCTCATCAGGAATTTTGTTTAGATTTAAGTACTATATCACCCATATTTACACTAGTGCTAAACTCTTTAGCATCGTGCATGGAAGTATCCGAGATTAGGAAATCTCTGAATGAATATTTTGAAAAAGGACTCTTGAAATGTCTGCTCTGAACCATGTAGGTATAGAGTAGAACACAAGGATGCTTATAGGATAACTGATAACAGCGCAGTGCAAAGGCAGAAGAGACATTCTATGTGCTATGATGAAAGTGATGGATTCTAGTAGCTGTTTTGGACTAGGCAGGGTAGAGTGAAATCACTGCCTTTCTAATTGTAGTCAAGAAGTGTGTTACTGTGAATGGTGCTATCCCAATTGTGAGTTTCTGGCTTAACTCATGATCATGATATGCTGATCGACTCTGTCTGGTTTGGGATGTCTTCTAACTGACTTGGTCAGATTGAAGTGGGGCTTTGGACATAGAAATGTTACCAATTCTATGATGCATTCATTTGGTAGGAAGTTCATTTGCAATTAGGAATATCTGTTCTATATTTGTCATTAGTTATGTCTAAATCGCTCTTGGTTTGAACTTATACAATCGAGCTTCTGGGCACCGGTCTCCTGAATGTGTCAACACTTCTACGTTAAGCTTTTATTCTGTTACTAGTTGGGCTACATGTATGTTGGTATGGGTGAAATCAGAAAGAGGGAACAGTGTCTCTTTTGATTCTATCTCCTCATAATATTGTCAGTGTTGATCTGCATTGTTGTTTTTATTTGACAGGGTACTCTGTCCTAGTTTAAGGTTTTGGGTTGTTGTCTTGTTGATATGTGTGGTGTGATATATGGCAGCTTTTGTTTTGGCGCACCCGCTTGTTGCAAGTACTGTGTTTGGAGCAACCAAGGCTTGGCAGCTTCAGGAGGTTCTCAATGCATGCCATGTTCAGCTGAGTCCTGAAGTCATTGCAGCGGTTAACAAGGCGCATTCGATGTTCCCCAATCCATGCCCCTAGGCTCAAACATATATGAAATATTTTGAAGAATGTTTCATTTAATTGATCAACTTTTTTGGGGTTCCACTACAATATATTGGAATGATCCGTACTCAAAGAAAAGATATTTTTCATTTTACCCTAAACTTTACGACTTTATCCATTATACCCCTAAGTTTTCCAACTTGCCCTGAATGCGTTTAATTAAACTTTGTGAAACGCATGTATGCACCAACTTTTTCATATTTTCACTAACTAGTTAATCCCCTCCCCATTTTCTCTCTCTCCTCACCAACCCCCCAAGTCCCCAACCCACCCCCTCCTATTTTCTCTCATCCACCACCTTTCCAAAATTTCAACAGCTTTTATGAAAGATACAATTAGACTTCTCCATCGATCCAAACCAGCAAAATCCGATCTATAAACCGGACCGGACATGTCAACAAAGAAGCTCAAAGATTCCAAATGTCTTGGCCTAGGTTGTAATAAACCGAATTAAGACCAATCATTCTATGGTAGTTGTCAGTTTTTACCGATTATTATAAGAATTAATTTTAGCCTTTTATCATGTAAGACAATCCAAGCCGTTAAAAAGATTCACACTATCACAGAGCTAATTACACCCAATAATTCCTCAACCTCATTCCTTCCTATAATTACCACTTTTTTTCGGAATATGGCTCAAAAAATAAATGTTAAACAAAATGGGTCGAATTTGAACTTATTCAACCATATAGGGTGCACGTCGACAAAACCGCCAGTGGTAATGGCGGTTTTAAGTGTGTCAAAAAGTACCAATCAGGCCTGGGAGAGAAGTCACTGACCACCTAAAACCGCCAGTCTAAAACCGCCATTGGGACTGGCGGTTTCACGTGAAGTAAACCGCCAGTCTCACTGGCGGCGGTTTTAAGTTTTCTTTTTTTTCCACATTAAAACCGCCAGTGAGACTGGCGGTTTCACGTGCAATGGCGGTTTTAGGTGGTCAATAACTTTTCTCCCTCGAGCCATATTGGTACTGTTTGACACACTTAAAACCGCCATTACCACTGGCGGTTTTGTCCCAAACCTGAAATGGGGTGACGTGCACCCTATAAGGTTGAATAGGTGTCAATTCGATCCATTTTGTTTAACATTTGTTTTTTAGCCCTATTTCAAAAAAAAAAATCCTCCAATAATGACTCTGGATTGCTATTTGACTCCCGAAAGTGGTGGGCCATGTTGACGCCCAAAATATGGAATGCTCATTTTGCCCTTGTTTTGTCTTTTCTGATTTTTCGTGGTTTGCCATTTTTGCCCTCTCCCTTCCTCCTTTCCTCCCTTCTTCCCTTCTTAGACCAACTTTATCAGTAAGCCTCACTCCGAACTTAAGACTCTGCCACATCAGATTTCCACTCACTTTTATAAGACCCTGTAATGATAAGACTCACTAAAATTCATCACTTTATCCCTCAGACTCACTCAAACTCACAAATCTTATCTTATAATATATTTATATAATTTTTCTAATGAGAAGAGAAGTACCACCAACCAAAAAAAATAATTAAAAACTTACCTCAGACGCCCAAGTGAGTCTTGGAAACACAAGACTAGGCTCAAGACGTCTGATACTCAAGACTCCAATATCAAGCAACAAGAGCAATAGCCCCACCAAAGTCTTAGAGCCAAGACTAGCTCAGACTTCCGATAATCTTAGTCTTAGTGTCTCTCTTTCCTTCTCTATACTTTCCTCCACAACCGGAGATAGGATAGGAGAGAGCAAGATGAAGATCGGGATCGCAGAACATACCGGAGGTGCGTTGGTTCACGGTGGCGATGCTGAATGGAGGCCGTGTAGGGAGGCGAGGGGTGATACGAGATGATACGAATTCTTAAAGCTGCAGAAGCGTTGTGTAGTACAGACCACGAATCTGTACTCTGGTCGAAAAACTGGAACAGAACTGGAGTCTGGTCTGGGCGTTGGAACAGAACAGGACTTTGTTCTCTGGTCAGAACGGGACAGGACCCTATACTCTGAAAACTCGTGGATACAGAACTGGATTCAGGTCTGTGTTGTTTTTGGTATTTTCTAGTTTTAGAATAACAAAATAAGAATAAACAAAAACAATAAAGATATGGATGAACAAGCTAGACCTATAACTCGTCCAAACTATGATGAATCCCTAGACTACCTCGCCTAGTTTCGATCTTTGATCACTCGCACGCAGCTAGTAAATCAACAAAAGCTAAAGTACATCTTAGCTAGAATTCACACAAAATTGAAGGGAAACTCTCCTTTCGACTCTTTGATATTAATTCTCAAAATAATCTTTGTCTATGGTCTCTCTTACAACAATACAATAAGACTCCCTATTTATACTAAATAGAAACATCTAGACTCTACGAAAACAAAGTAACATTTTAATAGTACTTTCCTTAAATTTGACTCAACTGAAATTAGAGAACTTTCCTAAAAACTTATTGAACAACTCGGAAACCTCATAGGCTCCTTTATTATTAGGAAAATAACTAATAAGGAATAACTAGTATCTAATGAGAAGCTTCATTGAGTGCTTATAATTTGCGAGCTTCATTGGACGTGCATTGGTTGGAGCTTCTTCCAAAACTGGTCGTCAATGTGTACCCGCGTAGAAACTGGACAGCTCAACTTGAAACGCGCATATCTCCTTCGTTACTTAATCAAATAAGGCATATGACCACTTTTCGGAAAGCTAAGAACATAAGGTTTCTTATCCAACAGGAAACAACACGAAAAACCTTCTAGTTTCTGAGATATTGACTTGTAAAGTAAGCAGCACGTATTTGTAGTTGTAATTTGACTATTACTTGCCAAATTAACATGTAAGCTCGCTTATCATGTATCATACTCCCCTTCTTTGAAAAAGAATTGTCCCAATTCTTGAGAGTAGTCTAAACCACCTGGATCAAACACAAGAATCACAAAAAGAATGTAAACTAACACATGTATTGCACAAGAAAACACGCGGTGCTCATGTCTTTCAAATCATCATCTTCAATGTACTTGATTAGTCTTGAAACACCGTGATCTTCAATATCAATCCATGTCATGCCAATAATTCTTTGATGCTCAATCTTTCGAAAATTATGCTCTATTTCATGGAATTCATCTTTGAGTTCCACACTACCATTATAGAGAGTAAAAACTAAACTGATTTTACCTTCAACAACTCCATGAAGTTTATCATCAATACATAAATCAATTGGCGATTTGTATGAACTCCGACGAAAAAACTCTTCATCAATGTCACCTCTAACCTCATCAAACTTTGGAGGTAAGTTTGGGTTAAATAGAATCTGACCTCATCTTCCTGGCCAAGAATAAGTGATATTGAGATGCAAGATTGTCGATGAAGACACACATCCTCTAGGACCGTCATGATTTAAGGAAATCAAGAGCCGAAGCTCTGATACCATATGATACAAAATATGTACTCTGGTCAGGACGAACAGGACTGATCTCTGGTCTGCGCGTTAGATTAGAACAGGAATCTGTCTCTCTGAAAACTCGTGGGTACAGGACTGCTGGTCTGTGCCGTCTGAGCTTCGAAAACGAAAAATAAAGATATGGACGAATGAATCTCAGCCCTTAGAGACCCAATCGAACTAAGCCAATCCCTAAACAGTACGGTCGTTTAGTTTTAGCCTTTGACCTCTAGTACCTCTAGCCGATCAACGATAGAACGAGTGCCTTCCGTTCCCTGTCTTGAGTTCAATTACCTTTAGAACTTAAAACGAATGCAAAGGGGTTGAGAAAACCTTTCTCAGACTCTTTTATTGCTTTTCTTGAATTCAACGATACATCGATTCCGTAAAAGAAAACGTTCTAGACTTGTTTATATAGTTTACCTAAAATCTTGAATATTCCTTAACCTAACCTAATACGATATGGAAAATAAGACTCCTAAGGTAATAAGAATACTACTTATCCCTTAATTTTATTCTAACAATAATAAGGTAAATAATACTACCTAATAATATGACAAATAATCTCGCGACACTAAGTTCCGAATATGCAAAGTACTCCAACGCCTAGGTTGAAACGAGTATCTGCGTACAGACTAGACATCTGTCAGTGCGATACAGACTAGCCATCTGTTCTGTGCGAGTGTCAACAACCTGACCAAGCGTACTTGCATCATCCTCCCCCTCTTAAAAAGATTCGACCTCGAATCCAATAGGATGAAGTGAACCTAGCATTGAACACACTAGCTCGCATTCCACCCAACCACCCTCTGAGCCTTCCTTTAGGTTTTGATTCAAACCTCACCTTTATCTTCATACTAGCCTTGTCCACGCCTTTTGAAGAAAAGTCTTTCTTGGTATGCCTTAGTCTTTCATGCTCTCCAATTAGCATAGTTAAAACTTTACTCCTCTTTTGCTGCAAGAAGTCATCAATTGGAGATTTATACGCACTTGAACTTGCCTTGTTGCAACTGTTGCTTACCTTGTCTTCTTCACGAACTATGATGCACAAATCGGAATTCTCAACTTGATTTTCTTCTATGCGTGACTCAACACATTCTACTTTGTCAAGTTTTTCACTAGTCAAAGATTCAACCTTTGGAGACTCCTTATCAACCTCTTGAGACGAACAAGATGCTAACTTCTTGAATGACTCAATCATTATGCGCTCCATTGCCGATATCATTCGATCACTCCAAGATTGAAATAAATCTTTGTAGCTATTAATAAGTACAACTTTCTTCCTACCATAAGTAGTAACATAGGCATCTTGCGATTCATCATAATAAGCATTAAGATTTCTTATCCAAGCTTCTCCAAACAACAAGTGTATGTCACCCATATCAACAACGTCACATAATTCGCAATTGAGTATAGGACCCAAAGAATAATGAACCCAAACTTGTTGTGTAACCGCAAATAAACGACCAGTTCGAAAACATTGTAGCACATACGGGTTAGGATGTACCTCGGTCTTCAAATTTAAACGACTCACCAAGTAAGTTGAAACTAAATTTGAAAATTTTGGATCAATAGTAAACCTCACAATCTTGTCTTCGCCTACCAAACACTTAGATAAAAACTTGTAGTCGATCTCCATGGTAGTAGCGTCAAAATAGTCTTCCAAGATCGTTCATGATTGAGGAAATCAAGAGCCGAAGCTCTGATACCACTAATGATACGAGTGGCGCAACGTGCCGAAGCTAATTGCAGTACAGAACAGGAATCTGTACTCTGGTCAGGACGAACAGGACTGATCTCTGGTCTGCGCGTTAGATTAGAACAGGAATCTGTCTCTCTGAAAACTCGTGGGTACAGGACTGCTGGTATGTGCCGTCTGAGCTTCGAAAACGAAAAATAAAGATATGGACGAATGAATCTCAGCCCTTAGAGACCCAATAGAACTAAGCCAATCCCTAAACAGTACGGTCGTTTAGTTTTAGCCTTTGACCTCTAGTACCTCTAGCCGATCAACGATAGAACGAGTGCCTTCCGTTCCCTGTCTTGAGTTCAATTACCTTTAGAACTTAAAACGAATGCAAAGGGGTTGAGAAAACCTTTCTCAGACTCTTTCATTGCTTTTCTTGAATTCAACGATACATCGATTCCGTAAAAGAAAACTTCCTAGACTTGTTTATATAGTAAACCTAAAATCTAGAATATTTCTTAACCTAACCTAATACGATATGGAAAATAAGACTCCTAAGGTAATAAGAATACTACTTATCCCTTAATTTTATTCTAACAATAATAAGGTAAATAAAAATAATATGACAAATAATCTCGCAACACTATGTTCCGAATATGCAAAGTACTCCAACGCCTAGGTTGAAACGAGTATCTCCGTACAGACTAGACATCTGCCAGTGCGATACAGACTAGCCATCTGTTCTGTGCGAGTGTCAACAACCTGACCAAGCGTACTTGCATCAAAGGGGTAGAGAGATGCTTTTTTTTTTATTTTTAGTATCATATTACGGCCACCATTGTTGTTTTTTATTTATGATTTGACTGGGTAATTAGAGAACAAAGGAAGAAGATGGTGGTTTTTTTTTTCTTTTTAATGTGCATTTTCAAGTATAAGTAACTACTTATTTGGTCTAATATCCAATAAAAAACTTAGATCAAGTGGTAGATAGTTTAGAATTGTAATGTTGGTGTCTCTGGTTCGATTCCTATAATGAGCTTATGTTTTTTTCGTGTTAGTATATGATAAACTGTCACCACCATAATTAATAGTCACACCATCTAAATATCTAATAATGTGTACTTTCTAATCAAAAATAATTTGAGTCTATTGCTGACGAGGTGTTCGATGAAATGCTCCCACTTTTAATAATTTAGAGATTACAAAGAAGGCAGCCTTGGGAGTTCTAGTTGAACTTGGGGGCTCGAATCATAACGCCTGTGACATGCTCTATCAATTACAAGGTTTAGGCGCTTTTATTATTGGAAAAGAAGAAGTGGTCTTGGACGCGCACTGGGTGTTCGACGATATGCCAATACCGTATTCTAAATTCATTGTCTTGCTTACGATAACACCGCAGGTAAGAACTGGTCCTGTGATTTCAATATTTGACTTGGTTTGTTCTGATTTTATGGGGAAGCCGGTCGAGTGTGCACCGGGGCTCTACATTGTGTTTTTTTTTTTGCCCTGGTGTTCCGAGTTTGCGCATATACACTGCATGTTTCACTTCAAAATTTGTGCATTTTTAGGTTAGAGCCGAGCCATTTACCGTGTTAAGTGAGGTTTACAACAAAGACCTTTGTTTGCGATTTCGAATGGTTAAATGTGTGCAGTGTAGCTGCTATAATTGGGTTGGAGTCATGTTGTTGTAAGCCCCTTGATAGGCCAAGTATGTCTTTGGATTATATGTTGCTTAATTTCGAGAATGTTGTGGAACTAAATTTTGGTTGTATGGTAGTGCCTAGTTGGAGGAAAAATGACTATTATTTTTATTGTGCTTGGAGGATGTTTGTTTCCACCCCTGTTGTCCTATCCATGGCACCTTAGTGGATTCCTTATCTGAGGATTCTGAGCTTGTTTTTGATCCTGGAGGGTCATTGGATGTTGTACCACAGAAGGAAAGTAACCCAAATGGTAAATTGGGGTGGCAGACTCAATTGAAGTTGGAAGTAGTGGCTCAGAATATAGGTGATCGAACTGATTATATTTTCTTAGTGAATACTTTCGTGCAACAATGAGATGCTGGACCTTTGTTCCTCACCCTTGAGGACAATGGTGTTTTGAGGAGCAGGGATGTGGTAGTGAGAAGAGATGTTCGGAAGGCAAATATTGAATTTAGAGTCTATGACCTTGGTGGTTGTGACTGTGGGCGAGAGCCGACAAAGCTATCTCATGTCGGCATAAATCTATGCTTGCTTGAAAATGGTGGCACTTGTTGCACCATAACCCTTGAGGACAAGAGTCTTTTGAATGGTCTTATGATTGATGTTTGTAAGCTAAGAGTGCCAAATGTGGGAAAGTTGCTTACCTTTGGTTTTGAAAGTTATCTCCATGTGCTTTTGGTAATGGTAATTTCTTTGGTCTTTGATCCTAGTGGAAAATTTTGTGTTGACATTACTCAAAGTAGGAGTATGGCAGTGGTAATTGGTACACGACATGTTAAGGAGTTATGGGATGTTGGAAAGCCTTATGATAGAATTGTTAATAACGGTCATTACATTGAGTTCTCCAAGACTGTTGGCAATACTCATTACATGGTTGCTAAGGCTCTAAAACATAATTATGGCCCCGAATTCGAAGATCTTCTACTGCTCATTGAATATTTGATGTGTGTAGTGATATTGCATTGAAATATGGAGAATTATATAGAGCTGTCTCATTTCACACTCAAACAGTAGTCATTATTCACATATTTGATCCTGGAGTAATACCAGCTAGTACTCAATACAAAGTTGCGATTAAGAACCTACAACTTGCAGAAAAAGCCTCTCGCTGTCTTGCACAAGAATTCGATCTCACAACAGAAACGTCTCCCGCATGATGAGCAAGGTTTTCGCCGTGGCATGTTTGTTTTCGACCCTGCTGGTCTCTCGATCCTTGAGGACAAGGATCGTTTCAAGGGGTCGGTAATGATACACATTAAATATTATAGAGAAGTCACTTTACTTTTATACCCTTTAGTTTATTGTACTCCCTTCATTCATTTCCAAACTTCCTGTATTCCTTTTTGGGGTATTCACTACCAAACTTCTTGTTTTCTGGTTTGGTGACTTTTGAGCAAATGAGAGGCCTCCTAAGTGCTAAATGTCCCTTTCCCACTTGGTTTTAATAGTTTTTAATCCATTCCTAAACTTTGGGCAAAAGCAAACATGAAGCTTGGAAATGAATGGAGGGAGTATTTTCTTAATTTTAGTTAAAATTGGTTTGTTGTCCAAGCTTAGTTATGTAGTGGTTGTATATATAAGGTGATGTACTCATGTAGTATCCAAAATTATGCAAGTTTAATGAAATTGATGAGCTGAGCTCTCAAATCTAACCACAACCCTTCTACTCTATCTTTCTACTACTATCCTTGTAACTAAATCCCCAAGTGATTATCTCCACCCCCAAAGCACCTCAGGAATTAGTCGATTTGGCCTATCAATCACAAGATTGGACATCTAATATTTTAGAGTGTATCAAAGGATATGGTGTTTCGGTGCGAAATTCACATAGTGAAGTTATGGCTTGTGCAAGTAAAATCGAGTAAGAGAATGATGATGTTGGTAAAGTGCGCTACAAGATATGGTTTGGACCTCTCGCTCGTGAGATGTGTTTCCATGACATCGTCTTGGAATCTGATTGTCTCAGACTCATTTCGCAACTTCGTTTCAAAATCACCGACTATACATTTCGGTATGAGTATTTATGCGGTCAAGTTGATGCGTGTCGTTTCCGCAACAAAATTAGATTTATAATCACTCACTAACTCTACCTATTAGATAGTGGAAGTAAGGGTCGAACCCACAAGGACTGCGTTTTATCTTAAACTAATTGTCTATCTAGTTATAAATATAGCTAATACTAATAAGAAATGGGGGAGGGGGGGTTGTTTGTGATTGGACTAATTAACTAAATTAACGACTAGCTAAACTTTAATATCGAATTACTAGGGACATGTAATTTACTATCGATACGGGTCTAATCATCGATTCACTCAATTAGCCTAAGATAGATTGGTTAACCCGAAAACCCCCTGAAAGCAGGCAGACTCTCGATTTTATCTTTCTGACTCGTTAAACCCCGTGAAAGCACGCAAGTATAATCCTAACTAAATTATATTAATCTAACCATGAAAGCACGAATCAGATTAACAAACCTAGTCGCATTAAGAACACCAATCAGATAAACCCAACTTAGCCAGAAAGCTGCAACTAAATCGAATCTAACTATCATACACGATTCTAGCAATACAATTAGACCAGAAAGCTAGCTGCAACCTAATTATACTACTATCAATTCGACAATTAATTCATGAAAATAATAAGAGAAGATAAACTCAATCAATTGTCACGAAATTGAACGAAATATGAATCATGTATCAATACCATAGAATCTAATTGATAATATCATAACCAAATCATAATCTCAAAAAACCGTAGTATCGAATAGCTAATTACATGTTCCTACAACAATCTATTCCAACTAATTAAAAGAACGAAAGAAAAGACAAAAGAGATAGAGAAGCTCATTGCTAGGACGAGTTGATCGGAGGCCGAAGCTCCCTCGCCTGTCTTCGTCTTCGCGCGTACTTGAGCTTCTGTCCGTGCGTTCGTCCCTCTTCGCGGCGTATTCTCTGTTTCGCGGCGTAAAAGAATGATGATGAATGTCCCCGCCGTCTCCTCTTAATAAGCTTCTTCTTGGGGTTTATTCGACTAAACCATGTGGGTCCGCCGACAACACTGAAACATCAGCCCAACAACATACATATTTCAGCCCAATCTTATATTTCAGCGTCCAACAACATTTCATATTGTATGCTGCAACATCTTTGTTTATTTCGGCCCAGCAAATGATAGAATCAGTCCTCGTCATGTACTACAAAGTTGTAGATCTCGGTGCAAGTTTTCCAACGCCACTTGAATCACCTTAATCGGACTCCGTATGAGGAAATTATGAATTAAATACGAAATTGGTCATGCGAAGCAGGTAAAACCGAATTTAGTGTAATTTCCGATCTCAAGTAGACGGGTTATTAAATAATCAACATAAATAACATATTACATTCAAAATACGACACAAGGACTAATAATTGCAATTGTATGAAAAGATAGATAATCTAGCTCAAATGACCCAAAGACGACAATAATAATATAGTTTAGGAGGGTAAAAACGTGTATAAATATGGACTTATCAAATTCCCCCACACTTAGGCTTTTGTCGTCCTCGACAAAACACATGACAAACATGAGCTAAGATAATTGACATACAAACCAATCAACCTCAAAAGATATTAGACTAACCACACTAGGTAGGACGGATGACAAACTAAAATTATTGAAAGATATGTTTTTGGTGTTTTTTTCCTTATTTGTTAGTGATGAAAAACATTTGAAGTTAGTAAGTTAGCAAGCTATGTAAACAATAATCTCTCCTCCACTACAAACTATACAATCGACTAATTAAACAACATGAGTAATTTCGTGCACCTTTTAAATTAAAGTTACAATTAGACTCATCTTTTCCCACCTATTCTAACTAATTAACCCACCAATACATATAAGTCAAAGAAGATGGATTTCACCAAACATGCTCGGGGTAGGAGGTGGAATAGTCTACTTTCGGTGCATAAAGCACAAGGATCGTCCTTCCGAACGCGTGGGTACTTATAATACAAATTCTTTTTTTTCCTTTTTTCATTTCTTGTTTTTTTTTCTCTTTTTTTTAGTAGATATTTTTTTCTTTCAGAAATTCCTAGCTTACTGTTGACTCCCAAACTCGGTTGGTCACCTACAGGTCCACCAAAAGATATTCTGATGTTTTTTTTTATTTTAATGATAAAGAACATAAGTAGATTCCCCACGGTCCAAAAGTCACCACGAAAGTAGGATGAAAATAGAAAATAATGGAGGATGGATGAGACATGTCTAGCTAACATCCACACAACTAGAATCAATGACTAGCGATCAAAATAGTCAAAACAAGTGTTCTTTTCCAAGTTTAATTCTAATTTTAATTTAAAAGAGACCTAAAACACTCATGTTAAGGAATTAATCAATCCAAGTCTAATACGGAGAAGAGAACCGTCTACACAACTTCAAAACAATTTTTATTTTTATATGAGTATTTTATATAAGTTAGAGTTCGCCATCCACTTCCCTATTCTAGTTAGTCATATAAGCACGGAGGTTATCACATAAAAGCACAATTCTACGGAAAATTGGGCAGCACTTCCCCTAAAATGGACAAAACCAAAATTTTCAAAACCTGTAAAATAGAAAATTTGGCTACTGCCAGCACATATATAACCAATCCAGCACAACATCACCACAAAAATATATCCACAGCTTCACATCCTCTCCCCCACACTTAAACTCGACATCGTCCTCGATGGAGTAATCAAAAGAAAAACAGTAAGATATAAAGGAGAAAGGAATTCGTTACTTAGCTGATATATTGCGTGAATCGTCAGTAGTGTGTAAAGGGGCAGTGAGTGTTTCATTCCGTGCCTTCATAATCTGTGTTTGCAGTTGGCGGCAGAGTTGTGAATAATGCAGAAACGTCAACTTTTTTTTTTCTCATGTCGCGAGCTTGCCAACTTAGTAGGTCGTTTGGAGGAGGAAATGATTTAGACCGAAAATCACCCTCCTCAAATTGAATGTATTATAGTTAACGTAATAAAAGTTAGATGGGTTTGCGAAACTCAAAAGACAAAGTTACTCTCTCTCTCTCTAACGAAAGCTTCTCTCTCTAGGATATAGAGCTTACACTTTCCTTTCCCACTTTTTTGTCCAAAATCCCATTTTCCTTCATTATCCTTTTCTTAGATTCATTTGCTTCTGATAACATCCTCTGATTGTATTCTCTAATTATCCATAAATCTTTCCTTAATCCTACCCTAATCCCTACTCCTTGTGAAACGTAAAAGATAGGCTTAGTTTTTTAATTTGACAAATAATTATTTCTCTCCTCTGACAAATTTAATCCTTTGTTTCCTATTTTCTCTTAGTATTCCAGAGTTTAATTGTTTTTATTACTTTGTAGAGTCCCTAGGTTTCTTTTATTATTTGTCATCATTATTTTGTTCTTTGGGATTTGGGGGGGGGTGGCATGCGAGGATTTATCTTCCTCCGTGTGATCTAAATCTTACAATAGCTGCATTTATTGGTGGTTGGGCTATTCAGGGATTTTGGGCAGATTTATTTCGGCTGCATGTCTACCCTCCTCTTCCCTATTTATTCCCTTCCTTTCCTTATTCCTCAATTTTCAGAGTAATTTCAAACATTGTTAGAGCTGCCCTTTTCATCTTATTCTGTTTTGCTTATCATGTATTTTTCTCACGAAAATTCGAATAGACGTCCTGTTTTCCAAGCTACTGAGAGTTTTGAGAGTCTGTCTAATATACATTGGGACTAGGCTTTGGTGGGGAACTTTATAGATAAAGGGATCCTTGAAGAAGTCATTGTTCAAGATATTATCAATCAAAATGGGATTTTCGGGGTGAGATCACAGTTAAGCGAGTGGGAAAGTACTACAGTATTATTTGTGAAGTTTTGGAGGATCGTGGAGAGTTGGTGAATAAAGAGGCGGTGAATATGCATGATTAGCTCATGGTTTTCAAGCCGTCTTGGTGGCACACTGTTCCAAGTGCGGTGAACTTCCATGATACCTGTTTATGCCCTTATGGGTGAGAGTGACGGGGTCTACTCTTCTCAATGAATCTGTAGTAAGGAGTCTAATGAGAGTCATAGGGTTGGTGGAACAAGTGGAGAGTCCTAATTGTTTAATGACGGGACAGAGTTGCGGTTTCGACCAAACCACATTAGTACAATACTTGGATTTTCAAGGGATGGTCGTGTCGTGCCAAAGAGTGTTGATCAATTGCTTTCCGTGGATCAACATGAAATGTATGATAGGTTCAACGTCAAGTACAAATTTAGCCATTCGGAAAGCACCAAATAAGTCTTTCCTCGTGTTGAGGTGGGGGGGGGGGGGAGCGGAGCAAGCAAAGAATTAGGTATTTTGCCAGCGGTTATGATTCAGGCCATGGTGAAAGACAATCTCTGTAACGATGAATTTTGGTCTCGTGTTTCTACACTATGTGCTAGGGACTGTGTTATGCCCTACGCAAGCACAAAAAAATTCTGCTTTGCTATTCCCTGCGTCCATAGCCACATTTAGAAACCTCAAAGAATTTGGTTGGTCGCAGTTCGTGTATGATTGGTTGGTTGAAGCCAGTCGCAGAAAACGAAGAAGCGACGGGGTTCAAAAAAGGTTGGTGTTGTTAACGGTGCCGACGGATGTGCACTTATATTGATGGTAAGTTATGTTTTGAATAAGTCATTTGTTGGTTTCCTTAACATTCATGTTTCATAACCTAAAGTGCAAATTCAAATTTTGTGCAGATACTATACCCCGACAACAAGCCGTTGTCAAATAGAGTCGACTGGTATCGGTATCCTAGAATCCTAACTTGTAACGAAACTTCTCTGACCACTAGCATTGCGCGAGATTCCAAGGGAAGGGGATAGTACGGAGGGATGAATGTACGTTGGATTCCAATATTTGGTATTTCAACCAAATAATCTGCTAACTTTATATCGTATTGTTAAGTGATTGTACGCTTGCCTTATGCGGCAGTTTGTTCACTACGTTTCGTATGGAAGTGGTCACCCATCCGAGCACCTGCACATCCTTTACGGTTATAATCGTATGAGAGTGTTGCTATCACATACTAGTGCAAGGGACGCCACGATCAGCGCCATTCGAAGTAATAGGCTCCCTCGTAAGCGAAGAATGGGCGCTGTTGAGATTGGACGCAATGCGCCTAAACCATTGACTCAACTTGCTACCTCTTCCCATCCGAATGCTTCAAGATCTTCGAGACTTTCAATGTTGAAAAGGAAGGGCACAGGCCGTAAACCCGTTGTCGTTTGCGTAACGCATTAGACACGTTCCAACACAAACATCTTCGGGGAAGGTCGTACAATGGGTGATATTTCGGACAAAAATAGTGAGGCAGAGGAGATTGTGGTTGTTGGTGAGGATAGCAATGACATTCACAATGACCCGAGTGGTCGATAAGAGTATAATCTGCAAATGCAAAGGGTTGTTACTGAGAGAGGGTGAAAGGAATGCTCAAATCAGGGCTGCAAATAAGAGGGCCCGTTACAAAGAGACTGAGAGTGAGAAGGTGATAACGAGTATTAGTGGTCCACCCAAGGCATCCATTACACTTGCGGAAAAGGTCAATCACAGAACATTTCAGATTGTGGCCGAGAAAGCGAGGGTTGCAGCCGAGAAGGAGGCAGCTGAGAAGGACAAAGCTGAGAAGGAGAAGGCCGAAAAGGAGAAAGCCGAGAAGGAGAAGGCTGCAACCATCATGTCGTCTAAGAGAGAGCTCGAGTTTGGAAAGAAGCTTATAGCTGAAGTGCAGGCAGCCGAGAGGAGGGCTGCAGAGATTGTGGCTTTAGACCAAGAGGCCTAGAGGTTGGCTGACGAGATTGAGAGGGCCCAAAAAGAGGGCAAAAACATGGAGATCTCACCAGTTCATGAGAAGATACAGTCCCCGGAAAAGGTTAGAGAAGGACCTTGCAAGGGTTGACGAGAACATGGGGAACTTGGAAGAGCTGCTGGGGTGCGATGACCTTGCAGACATTACCAAATTGTCTCAAAGGATAATGACGGATGTAGGTGAGTCTCTATACAGACCACCAACAACCACTTGAGAAGAAGGATAATGACACACTGCAACGTATTGCTTGCTGGCTACACTAGTGAGTCACAAGCAATAACACCGGCCGGGACCTTGGTTGGCTGGAAACCTAGAGAAGACGTTGAAGAATTGATTCAATACGTATCAACTTACAAAGACCATCCTAGGGTTGGGTATGTTTGCTATACACTCTCATTCAACTACCTAAAGATGTTGTTTGTTATATCTTTTTATTGTTTGACACAATGTCTTGCTTTAATGTATAAATAAACAATCTCAATTGACCACTTTTATCGATCGTAGGACCCGCAGAGTTTTTGCTGCTGCCATTAAGCACCTCAAATTGGACGCCATAGTTGTTGATGGGATATTTTTGTATGTACACGACGTGCGTGAAAGTTTCGACCTAAGACAACGTCCAGTACAACAAAAAATGGGGTGGACATCGCTTCATGTTTAACCTGAACCTCATGGTTGGCGCTCTATACCCATACTACGGTTTACGCTTTAATTATTTTCATAACGCACTTTTATTTTATACAAGTATTTAATTGAATGAAATTATTGTGTAGGTTTCGGCATTTGTGTATGATTTAGAGGACAAGGAAGGTGTTTCACACTACTCATGTCACGTTCGTAGATTCATTTGCAAAGCTGCGAGTGTCTGCTGCTCATCTTGACATGGACGTATGCAAAGTGGTAAAATTCTTGGCCTTTGTAGTCCTTGCGCTCCATTATTATTGTTTTCATGCTCCTCATATCAAAAGCATTTAGCCTGACGGAATAATTTGACTATGTTTTGCAGTTCTTCTCCCTATTTTATGGGAGAGCCACTAGTTCTGTTACGTGTTTGACGTTGCTGAAGGAACTGTTACTTTGTTGGACTCAATATGTGCAATGGGCAGTGACTACCATAGCCCTATTATTAAATGATAAATGATGAGCTAAATGCTAAATTCTATTGTCATATTCTCTTACTACCATATAGTCGTATTAACTTATGTACTCTAACCGAGACATATTCTACTGTCACATATATCTCTTTGTTCGTTCTTTTTTTTTCTTAATAAAGATCTCCTTGTGGCATTGCTAAATTCCTTCAAAATGGAGACGGGGAAAGGGTTTGAAATTGGCGTACAGACTTGACTCGCATTCCAATAAGCTTGACACGTAATAAAACAAAATAGTGGCTTATTTCCTTTTTTAGTCACTTTACCAATCATATACCACTACGTCCCGAATTATTCTTCCCATTGCTCAAAAGCACAAGAATTAAGTAGAAATATAAAATATGTTGATGCCTCACTTCCCACTATATTTTCTAATTTTTGATTACAACTAAACTACCCCCACCCAGTCACCTACATGATAACAATTCCCTCCATATTTTCGGATGACCCACTTTTCCCTCCATCACTTTGTTTCAATTTTCACTAAATATCAAATATATCCTCCAAACAATGTTTTTGGGGTAAAATTTGAAAGTTGAGCCAAAAACATCCCATGTGACTAAAATATCTGTACACCCTCATTCTTTCATTTACTCTCATTCCCTTTTCATTCTCCAACCCAAGAGAAATCAAATTTCATAAAACAAAAAAATAATCTTTTATTACAACTACTGCCAAAATTTATACCAACATTAAATACAGTAAAAAAAATTATAGCTGCCCAAATATCAACTACCCCTGAAATTCCAAAATACACCACCAACAATGGTGAAAAATCTTACGGATGAGCAGCGTACCCGAATCAAAGACTACTTGTTGCAACATTCAACAAACCTTATTTCGCACCTAGGAAAAGTACAAGAAGCATGCGAGTTATGCAACGTTAGTCGTATAACTATTTTTATAATTTGGGGAAGGGTAAAGAAATTAAATAGGGAAAACAAAGTCATGAATGTCAACTCCAAAAGACATGGGAAAAAGCGTAGACCGAAAATTATCATTGACGAAGCCAAGGTGAAAGCAATCGACCCAATTGATAGACAAACAAATTGCTCATTTGCGAACACTATGGAGTGTCCAAGTCAGCAGTTTTGTAGATGGGTGAAAAATGGTCTTTTAAGGGCAAATAACAATGCAATTCATCTGGATTTGAACTTTGAAAAGAAGTTGCTAAGGTTGAAATATTCTGTTGGTTCACTTATTGTTGATAGATTGCTAAATGCGGTGAAATTCAAAGATATGAAAAATCGGATTCATATCGATGAAAAATGGTTTCAAATGACCACTACCAAGCATAATTTTATTCTCTTACCCGGAGAAAAGCCCCCATATAACATGCAAGTCTAAACGATTCATAACTAAGGTTATGTTCATGTGTGCCGCGGCTAGGCCAATTTTCGGAGCAAATGGGGAGGTGTTGTTTGATGGGAAGATAGGTTGTGGCCATTTACCAAACAAATGCCAGTAATGAGGTTATCAAGAAATAGGGTTGCGGGCACGATGGAAACAAAGGCAATCAATTTTATTACAAGGACGATTTTCAAAGATTGCTTAATCAACACAATCATTCCAGCAATTAAAGCCAAATGAGTACAACGAGGCAACAGAGAAACTCATGGAGCTGGCTAAGACTAAGGCTATGGAGAAGAAACACAACAAAAGAGGTCGTGCGACAACTTCCGTTCGATGAAATCTATCTATTTCTTATTGACAGTAACAAACTACATCATATTTTGGTTGTGGGCATGAACTTGTAGATCATGCTTTGTAAATTAAGATCGAAGTTGACGTGTGATCGCAACTACCGCTCCGATGCTGAACACCTTAATAGCGTCAATGGAAGTAAGTTGTAAGACAATGGTAGCAGCCACGAAGACATTGGTACAACCTTAGGCGTGTAAGTAGTAGTAGTAGTAGTCACCGGACTACCAGAACTCATGCACTATTTTCATCTTATTTTTCCAATACATGTTTTCCTGTTTTTTTTGTCAGCATATCGAGAGACCATAAACATGTCTCTAATGAATTGCAAAAAAAAAAAATCATTTCTAAACAGGTCCGCAAATGTCACTCCAAAAATGTAAGATAGACATCTATAATTCACCAAAAAGGAGCTTTCACATAATTCACCAAAAAGGAGCTTGAAGGAAGGTTTGAGGCTGTTTTTGAACGTGCTAGTTCTGTCAACGCGTGTGTGGCTGACCCCTCACAGCCACCAGAGGCCCAATGAGGTGTTTTGCTTGGAATTGTAGGGGTTTGGGTGAGGACGGTGACCCTACAATTCCTTACTTGATGTGGGCTGTGCACGATCGTCGTCCGGATATTATCTTCCTAATGGAAACGCTTTGTAACACAAAAACCAACATTGCTAAGTTGGCGCACTTACTTCCTTCAGCAAGCTTTGGAGTCAGTCCGTCAGGGCACATTGGTGGCTTGTTATTACTAGATTTTAATAATGTCAACTTTTCCGTTATTTATTCTGATCAGAATGTAATTTTAGTTAATATCACCCTAACTAGTTTAGAATCTAGGGGGATTATCTATCTGTATGGAGCTCCAGCGGTGGCTGATAGGGCTACAGTTTGGGGCACTTTATCTAATCTTATTTCACAGTACCCGTGTTGTGTTGTTGTTGGTGATTTTAACCAAGTAGATAGTATGAACGATAAACTTGGAGGGTCGCATTTTATTGAAGGGTGGCTTCAGTTTTTGGAGTGGAATTCGGGATTGGGTCTCCAAGAAGTTCCTTTTTTTTCGGGGCCCAAATTCACTTGGACCAACGGACGCAAGGGGGATCAATTGATCTTGGAACGCCTGACTGTATGCGACTCAATGTTGGTGGGTAATGGCAAGTGTGTTCCATGATCCGATTTGTTTGTCAGTTCATGCTTTGATTCAATTGGATTTTGACATGCCGGTCAAGAAAAGACGGCGAGGCCTTACCGTTTCGAAAATTGGTGTCTCCGGAAATCTGAGGTTCTGGTCTCTCAAGCTTGGTTTTCCTCGGTCCAAGGTTCTTCCATGTTCAAAGTCTCGCGGCACATTGAAGATACGAAGACGGGGCTCTTGCGGTGGTGCGTTTTTCACAAGAGGGAACGTGGTATTTCTTGGGTTCCCCGTTTCGAAAGTCTTCGGAATTGGGCAACTGAAATCTCGGACTGTCAGTCTGGTGCTATATTTGAAAATTTGAGGCGTTCTAATCATGAGGAGGTCAAAGAGGAACTTGTTTATTGGCATCAGCGTGCAAAAATCAAGTGGATGGCTCTAGGGGATGCGCCTTCGAACTTCTTTTTCTCCAGGGTCAGAGGGCGTGCTAGAAAGAATTGCATTCGCGGGTTACAACGTGAGGATGGTTCTTGGACGACAACTCATGAAGACTTGGAAGTGCATATAATAGATTTCTTTAAAACTCTTCTCACATCTACAGCTAGTTGCCCTAATAATCAGCGGCTTCCCGAGGTGGATATGGCTGATCAATTCAATCGGATTGGCATTCTTGTGGTTCGTAAAATCTCCTTTCAAGACTTCAATTGGTTGTCGACTCCGTTTACTGAAGAGGATGTCCTGGATGCGGTCTTTTCCATGAAAAAAGGCACTAGTCCGGGTCCTGATGGGCTGATAGTGGATTTTCTACAGGAATTTTGGGCGGATGTTGGGATCAGGTGACAGAAGTAGTGCTCCAATTCTTTAATAGTTGATTTATGCTTAAGGAGTGGAATCGTACCTTTATTTCGCTTAGACCTAAAGTTCCTAATCCGCAAATGGTGACACAGCTTAGACCGACAAGCTTGTGCAATGTGGTTTACAAATGTATTTCAAAGTGCCTGGTAATGCGCTTGAAGCAGGTCCTTCCTAACTTGGCAGGGGAGTTTCAGAATGCATTTGTGAAAGGTAGGTCTATGGGCAATAACGGTTTGATTGCCCACAAAATCATGGATAAGATCAACCGACAAAACAAGGGTTGATCTTTCTTTGTAGTTTTGAAAGTGGATATGAACAAAGCTTACGACCGGGTAAATTGGGTTTTTCTGCGGCACAGACTCCATGCCTTCCGGTTCCCGCAAACCTGGAGTAAGTGGATCCTCCAGTGTGTGATTACTGTCTCATATCAGGTGATGGTTGATGGTTGCCCTTCGATTCCGTTTCGTTCCTCATGTGGTCATCGTCAGGGAGATCCTTTGTCTCCCGTGCTATTTATTCTCTATATGGAGGTTTTCTCTGAAATAATGGTTGAACCTGAGCATCACACGCTGGTGAGGGGTATTAAAGTAGCGAGGGGGCACCGTTTATCGACCACCTCTTCTTTGCGTACGATGCCTTGCTGTTGTTTCAAGCCTCAGAAGTTAGTTGTCATCCTGTGAATGGGTGCATCCAAGAATTTTGTAATTTGTCTAGTCAGATGGTGAACCTACAAAAATCTTTTGTCAAGTTTAGTCGCAATGTTCCGGATCAAGTTCGGGAGTCCTTTACTAGGATTCTTAGACTGGAAAGCAAGGATATCCTTGGTTTTTACCTTGGGCTCCCGGAGGACTTAACTCGTAAGAAAGCGGCAGATTTTCAATTCAGGTTGGTCGTGTGGCGAGCAGATTGGAAGGATGGTCTACGAGCATGTTATCTCCACCGGGAAGATTAATTTTAATTCAGACCATTTTGGCTGCTCTTAGCACTCATGTTTTGACGATGTTTCAGGTCCCGAAGTCGGTCTGCTTTATAATCAACTAACTGATGGCAGCTTTCTGGTGGGGTGCTTATGGTGATAAAAGAGCGATTCATTGTGTGGCCATGTCTACCCTTCATAAACCTAGGGGTATGGGTGGTTTGGGTATGCGTGATTTGGAGGCTTTTAACAAGGCCCTTCTGATGAAGAATGTGTGGAGGGTGAAATCAAATCCCCAGCTGCTTTTATCAAGGCTTTTCAAGGCGAAATACAAGGATATTTTTGAGCTTCTTGAAGATCTCAGGGCTCGTCCTGGGGAGCAACGGGGATTCTTCGGGCAAAAGAGAGATTGAAAGACGGTTGTTCGTGGAAAGTGGGTAGGGGTGATCATGTTCGTGCGACATCGGAATCTTGGGTGCGGGGTACGTGCCCAGCCGTTAAGGATTCGGTACCGCTTCATCAGTTCAGAAATCTTAGAGTGAGCGACCTCCTTCGACCTAACGATGATTGTAACTCTGATAAATTTTTTGATCTTTTCGAAAGATATAGTGATGTTGCTATTGTTTCTCAAGAACACGCTAATATGGAGGAGGAGGAGGTCTATGTGGTCTGGAATGGGGCAATGAATGATTTTTATACTGTGAAAACAGGGTATGGGTTGCTCATGGGAAGCCAGGGTGAGAAGGATTATTCCTCTTGTGTGAGGGATGTTCCTCACTCCTTTTGGCGCACCTGTGGGCATTTCGGGTTCTTGTGAAATGGAAGCTATTCATTTGGAGACTCCTTTACAATGTTGTAGCGGTGGCTAGAAATTTGACTAGTGGAGGCATGAATATTCATGACTTATGCCCTTTCTGTGGAGGTGAGAAAGAAAACATTGACCATGTGTTTAGGAAATGCAATCTGGCTAGGACGGTTTGGTTTGGCTCAGCTTTGGGCTTGTTGGTGGTGAATAATCTTTCTATTGGGTTCAATCGATGGGTTGTGATACTTTCCGCTATGTGATGGGGAATGATCGTAACCTGGTTGTGGATTTCATTATTGTTTAATAGTCTATTTGGGTGCATAGGGGCGATGTTGTTTTTGGGCGTCATGTTCCGAACGCGGAGTATATTCTTCTCAGAATGAAACAGCTTAGAAATTCTGTTAGCCTGGTGGAGGGTTTCTTAGCTAAGTCTCTACTGAAAGAGGAGAATCGAGATAGGGAACTTGATTACCCTCCAGGGTTTTTAGGGATTCTCTTGGGATCAATTCTCCGACGACATTCTCTTTATGTATGCAGATTGATGGTTCCTAGGATGCTATGTCTAAGAAGGCGGCGACGGCCTGGGTTGGGGGGTACAGGGGGAGAGGAGAAGGTTGGTGCGAGTCAGCCTTGCAAGCAGAAGTGTGGGCGTGTGAGATGACGCTTCAGGCGTGTCAAGAGCTAGGCTCATCAGATGTGGAGATTCTTACGGATTGCAGGGACCTTGTTATTGCGTTAAGGAACTTGGAGGCTTGCCCCACCTCCATTAGGTGGAGGGTTCAGGAGATTATCAAGCTTCAAAAACCTCAATTCGTGCTTTGTGCGTAAAGTGGACATGAAGGAGGTCGTTGAGACTTATCGCTTAGCAAAGCGCCGTCGTAGGACAGGAAGTGGAGTGGGGTGTTTCAACCCTGCGATAACTTAGTCTTTCCTTGTTTTCTTGTTTTTTCGTTCAGTTTGCCTTCGCCAAGAAAAAAAAAAAAAAGTTAGATGTGTGTAACCGTTTAAAAAAAAAAAAAAAAACCCAAGCAATTCAACTGTCAATAACGGTTCTCCAATCTTGGGTGAGATATTTGCCGTACCATTGCTTTCTACTCCACAAATTCTCTACATTATCAGCATTTCCCTTGTACTCGTAAGTTGTAACCACCACTCCCGCTTAAACCCTCTAAAAACCCCCCAATTTCATCCTAAAATTCCATCCAAATAAGAAATAACCTCCCAATCTCACTCCTCTCTCTTCCACTCCCAAACATGCAACTACCCTTTTCACCTTTTCCCTCAATTTCTTGTTAAAAATGGCTGCCACTAAACCCCCTATTTTCCCCACTTCTGATTTTGCCCTGAAATTGGGATCTTTTCCTCAATTCTCCACCCTATTTATCACCCTTAAATGCCCGTGTCGCCGAAAACCCCGGTTTTCGCCCTGCAATGCAGTTTATACAGAAGGAATTTCGCCCGCCAAGTCAGCTCAAGGGAAGGAGAGGTTTCCTGACTGGGAGAATGACCCAATTTTATGCTTGAATGAGAGAATTAGGAAAGATTTTGGTACTAGGGATCCTTCGAAACCCGCCATGGATACCGAGGAGGCTGAGAAGTACATTCAGCTTGTCAAGGAGCAGCAGCAGAGAGGGTTGGAGAAGCTTAAAGGGGCTAATAAGGATGGCAAACTCGGAGGTATCGGTGGCGGTGCCGGGTTTAATTATAAAGCTGATCCTTATACTTTGAAGTCTGGGGATTATGTGGTTCATAAGAAAGTTGGTGTTGGTAGATTTGTTGGGATTAAATTTGATTTACCAAAGGATGGTTCACAGCCGATTGAGTATGTTTTTATTGAGTATGCCGATGGTATGGCTAAACTTCCTGTTCCGCAGGCCTCCCGAATGCTGTACCGATATAACCTGTATGTTTTCTCAGCTCCTTTCGGATTTTTGTTCGAATTTGTTATGCTTTCTATATTTCTTTTGTTATATGATTGATAGATAGTTCTGGAGGTATGTGTCAATTTCATTGTGAAGTGTTTTCGGGTTTTGAGGTTTGGAATGTAGCTGTACGTGTGATTAAAGTGGTCTTGGCTTAAATGCAGGTACCAATTGATTATAATTCTGTGACTCTTAATCTGCAGCATGTAACATGATTAGGAATTGTCGGGTTTGGGAACGAACGACACACACATTGATATAATAGTAGTGTAGCAATTAGAAGGAACAACTAGCAGGAAATCTGTCAACAAGTAGAAGTGCAAATTATAGCGAGAGCAAGACACACAACTGTTACGTGGAAACCCCTTGTCAATTAAGGGTAAAACCCGGTCTTCTTGGCGTCAAGTTACAGTACGAAGAGGATCAATTTGTTCAAGTATACATTTAGACCTTAAATCAACAAGTGAAATTGTCTCTAGTCTAGGTTTAAGTGCTTCTCGCAATGACCATGAACCCAAAGACCTCCCAAATAACTTGTTGATGAAACCCTTGTCGTTGATGTAATTTGAGCCCTCTCTCGAGCTAGACCATTGTTGAGTTACTTAAGTAGTTGGACCAACTTCATGTTTGTCTCTTTCCCACTTAACCTTTAGCTCTGTCTCGTATTCTCCAAGAGGATGTTGAACTCTCACTTTCTTTCTCTGGAGAATTAGTATTCTCACGGTCTCAACGATACAACAACAACAACATTATCCCAGTGTCTCATGAGCTAAGGTGACAGCTGACCCACACACTGGACTCCTTCCAACACACTTTCACCCGAATATAAACCAATTTCCACCAACATATTAGTAACACATGCATACTAATTACTCTACTGTCTAGTATTTACAAATTACAACATGGGGTATGTACTTTGGACTTTGGGGTGGTTTTCCCATCAAAGATGTTTAGCGTGCCTTATTCAAGTCAGTCATTTTTCTTGTTAGATCCTATATTAAACTTGGCTGCTAATGTCAGTTTCGTGTACATGTGGCACACGGCTATGTTTGAAAATATTGATGTTTTTGTCCTCAAATGAAGTGTCTAAATGCCATGCTATGTATATGGTGAGTGGTGAGTGGAAGTAACGTAGGCTAGAATGAACATACATTATGACTTATGACCTATGGGCTCCTGCTAATGCGCTTTTTTGTTAATAAATAGGAAAAAGTTGTATTATGAACCAAGAAAAATACAAAAAATTCCCATTTTTGTTGTGAAATTGTGACAGGGACATCCCAAAATGCCCTGCTGCTTTTGCTGGGATATCATATCACTCTGGCCTCCTGCTAATCTATAGTTTCTTTGGGATACTTACAGCTCTCTTCCAACTTATAATGGCGCAAGGCTGAATGGGATAAGGCTGTGCAAATCTTAACCTCACCTATCCCTTCTATCCTTCTTTGTACCATTAGCAATTCTGAGTTGTCGCTTTTGTTGAAATTTAACGATCTAAGTTATATAGTTTTGGTGCTGGGTTAGTGAGTATCTGTGACCTGCGGCTGTAAAGTTTCCATTCAGCCTAGTTAAGGTTTTAAAGTAATTAAGTCTTACAAATTTTCTTGCTATAACATTTCATTTTCATTTTCATTTTTTTTTAAGTCGTAATCTTGTGTTCCTGTGTCTGCTTTATTTTCTAGTCCAAATGAAACAAAAAAACCACGGACACTTAGCAAGTTGAGTGACACAAGTGCATGGGAAAGGAGAAGAATAAAAGGAAAGGTGGCTGTTCAAAAAATGGTGGTTGACTTGATGGAACTATATCTGCATAGGCTAAAGCAGAGAAGGCCTCCATACCCAAAAAGTCCTGCAGTAGTTGACTTTGTTGCCCAGTTTCCCTATCAGCCAACTCCAGATCAGAAACAGGTAACGCATTCATGTAGAATCTCATGTTATCCAAATGTCAATATATTCCAAAAGAGAATGTTATGTCAATCCTTAATTTATTTAGCTGACAGAATATTTCACACTTAAAGTTGTTAGGAGAGAAGTTCTATACCCTTCCTCTGGTTTGGCCTGTGCATCTTATCACTAAAAAAGTAGCTATGTATCTGACATATTATGAAATGTGTAAGAAATCTATGATTATTGGATTGAGATCCCCTAGAGTTGAAAAATAACTCTACATGGTAGAGTTTACTCAAAATGGAAAATTAACTCTACCATGTAGATTTATTCCTTGTATTTTCAAAAACACTTTAATATATAATTTCCATTTATAGTAAACTCTACCAACTCCAGGGAAAAATAACTCCAGGGGATCTGAATCCATGATTATTGGGGATTAAGCCTGCTTTTCACTTGGTCTCCTGCGTTCTTTTCCTGGGAACTTTGTGGGGTCACATAAGATCCCCACTTAGCCTATCATTGGTGGGGGGCCTTTTGAGGCACTGTTTAATGTTGTTGTATTCCCTATTGAGAAGTAGGCCTTGACCCTTGTCGAACTGTGAGTCCATTATCCATTCAATTATTGTGATGTTGATTTTTTGTTTTTGTTTTTTTTTGGGTGTCAGGTGTAGATTGTGGTAATAAAGGGATAAATGCATAATCCTGTGCACGAATATATTTGTTTATTTGGGTTGTATTGATGAATCCTTCGTTTCTGCATTTCTTTTCACTTCAGGTGCGAGGTTATATAGAAACTTTTGGGACACCACTGATATAAAGGGGGAAGGAATAAATCTAGTCGAAGTCATGCCTATGTTTTTTGATAGACTTAGATTTTATTGCCCCTATAAACTTAGTCAGCTAAAGATTATACTGGAGGATGATCCCAATCATACACCAACATATATTTCATGCTTGACAGTGTTAGTTCCTGCTATTAGGGTCCTTGACTTTGTTGCAGGCTTTTATTGATGTAGAGAAGGATCTCACTGAAAGGGAAACTCCGATGGACAGATTGATCTGCGGAGATGTTGGATTTGGCAAGACAGAAGTTGCATTACGTGCCATCTTTTGTGTTGTTTCAGCAGGAAAGCAAGCAATGATTCTAGCACCAACTATTGTTTTAGCCAAGCAGCATTTTGATGTTGTTTCTGAAAGGTTTTCCAAGTATTCGAACATCAGGGTGGGACTTTTGAGCAGGTTTCAGGTATGCTAAACAATACTGTCTAATATATTCCAAACTAATCGTTGCTTCACTTATACTTAAATGATTTGCTTTGCTACATTACACGGTGAACTGGTGATGTTGTGACAGCAGCATGATGTATTTGCTATTTGTGTTGTTGTCATACATATATAGTGGGTTTGATAGTGATGTCAATGAAAGAGAAAAGGTGGGAAGATGAGATAGAAGGGAGCTACAAGATTGAGTGTGGGGAGTGTTTTTTTTTATTTTATTTTTTATTTTATTTTTGGGTGCTTGAAACTTCACCATTAGATCTTGATATCTTGTCAATAAATGGGTGGCGTAGCTTCTTACTTCCTCAGGAGCTGTAATTTCCGAACTTTGGTGTCCCAGGCTAATATACTCTCTCTGTCCCAGTTTGTTTTTCCCATTTCCATTCTAAGCCGGTTCTAAAGATCGTCCCCTTTCCATTTTTGTCAAATTTTACTGGCCCACCAACACCGATTACCACCCTTCTAATTTTTTCATAACAACAACAACAACAACATCATCATCATTACCCCAACGCCTTAAAGGCTCCCGCCATAAGGCGGGGTAAGGGGGGGCCGGATGTACGCATGCCTTACCCCTATTGAAACATAGAGAGACTGCGTGCGGATGACCCAAAACGAAAATTGCTTTGAGGATCGCACCGAGTGACTGCTACTTCACAATATAAGAAGCAAGTACAGTTTTTGGAGCCATCTTGCTTAATTCCATTATATCCCAAATCCAAAGAATAATTAGTCTTTGGCTCCATTGGAAATGAAAATCCCACCAGCACCCACGACAAGCTTTTTAATGTATTTTATGGCTTTTCTTAATCTTTGTGTCATCCGAAGATCATACTGGGACCGAGGGAGTATATGTTATGGGCTCTTTATATAAAGTGGTTGACCATAGCTGAGACATGATGTCCAAGTGTTAGTCAACATACTTTGTAATCATGAGTTACTTACATTTCGCTTATTACATAGAGTTCCATCAGCTTTTTTGGTGATCCTCCGGTCCATTTTTTCGGTGCCTACGATGCTTGTAAGTCCATAGTTCTGGTTTAAGGCTCATTTGTAACTTAAACCACTCAGCTTTCACCGAGTTTCACGCTATATTGAAGGACTTGGGTCTTGGAGAAATGAATCTTTATTAAAGTGTTTTTATAAGCTGGTCTTGGTGGATTTGTTCTGACAACATTGTCACTACTTTAACGTGTTGAAGTAGTTTTGCTGAGGACTCATCCCTGGTATTTATCAATTAATCTAGCTAGTTGGACGCTTGCATGATAAACTTTTGGTTATTTGAAGTTCGGAATAAGGTCAACCTCATCAAGCATCTTTCTTCTGCTCATGTTGTCGTGAAGGCTATTCTTTCAAATTCTTTACCAAGCAACCCAATTACAATGCCTTCAAAATCTTTTTTTTACCCCATCTTCTTGTGGAATTAGGGAGTTGGATATTTTACTTCAGCATGTTACCAATATTGTGTACTCGTACACACTATTAGTTACTCCCTCCTATTCTTTAGATTTGCCCCAAGTTTCCTAATTTGGAGTATGCAATAGATTTGCCCCATTTCTACTTTTGTGTCCATTTTGATTGTTTGAATGACATGTTTACCCTTGACAAACCCATGTGCAAGAGTAAAGCAAATCTCAAGCAATACCCTTTTATGTAAAAAGGCAAGCTTGGTCTGTTTTTCTTAAAAACAGTGCCCAAAGCAAATGGGAAAATCTAAAGAAAAGGAGGGAGTACTATATAATCGGAGGTGATGCCTGAGGAACAGTGGAAGACCGGAAGGGGTGCCTTTGGGGCAGGGGAGGAGAGGTTGCATGTTAACACCAAAGAGAAAAATATCCATCCAAGGGGGTAATGTTTACTAGAGTAACCAAAAACAAAGGGAAAAATGAGTCAACGATGGTGGTTTATAGAGATTGAGGGAGAGAGGGTAATGGTTACCCCATTACAAGGGGGTCATAGTTACCCTCCTCACCCCTGGGGTAATGGATTACTCCCATATGGGGGCAATTGTTACACCTCCACCCCCCCTTTGCTCCTCTCCCCCACCAACATTTCTCTCCCCTTATTTTAGCCCCTATTACCCCAGTAATTACTACCCCCAATCCAGGCAACAGCTCCCTCCAATAATATACAAGGTTCATGGGCCCAGCGCTTTTTCGAGGGAGATTTTGAACTTATAGGAAGGGAGCAAACAATGTTCATGTTGGCCGATTTGACATGTTTCAACTATTATCATGTGATTTAAGTTGCTTGGAACCCTACTGATATGACCTCCCTCCCTCTTTCATTGGACCTTGAAACCAACTTTTTAAAAGCCTTTTTTCTAGAAAAAATAATTTGTTGTTTAGTGAAGACTTGTAGAATTTAACTCCTGGTCGTACTTGCAATCAAATGTGTACATGTCAAACTGTCTCTTCTTGTGTGAAAAATCAGCAATGCTTTTCGTGTTAGCCAATAGCCAACTTGTGGAACTGTTAAATTGTAATTTAAGTAATATATGAGCCTATGAGGCTAACAGATGGATTACTGTATGCAGAGCAGAGCAGAGAAAGAAGAGTACTTACGGATGATAAAAAAGGGTGAACTGGACATTATTGTGGGAACACATTCGCTGCTTGGAAATCGTGTTGTTTACAGTAAACTGGGACTCCTTGTAGTTGATGAAGAACAGGTTTGGCCTCCTTCGTAGTTTCTGTACTAGACAGATTCCATGTATATTTCACTCTCTGTCTTGTTTTTTCTTTAGTGGCCTTTTTTACTTCCGTGTTTGGTCTTACTAATGAGAAGTAGTAACAACTTGACCCCATTGCGTCAAAGGCTACCGCAAGTGTTGAGGTAAGGGTCATCCCCTTACCTCTGTGTTGAAAACATAGAGAGGTTGTCCCGTGATTTCTAGATAATTCTTAATGAAAATTGCGTCGAGAATTACGCAGACAGAGTGCTATTTCACAACACAACCACACACAGTAATGTGAGCCATTTTGCTTAATTCCATATTATTGAAAACCAAAGAGCACTGAGTCTTTGGACATGGAAACGAAAGCAACGATCAATAACTAAAAGAAATCTCGGTGATCATTTGCTACATGTATTTCCTTTTTTCTGGGGGGGGGGGTGATGCTATCTTTTCGCTTGTGGAACATTGCACTATGAATTGTTCTTTTCTTGTCCTCGCCTCCCAACCTTCTTTAAAGACATCTATTGTTCAAACATATGTCTACTTCTTATAGGGCACTTGTTGCTGTTGATGGACTTTGCTGGGATTGTAGAGTTTTTTTTGTTTAAAAAGGCATGATTGCCTTTTGTGGTTTATGCTCACATGTTTATGCATGCTTGGTGAGAGGAAGGAGCCAAATTTTAGTTATAGATTATAAAGAAAAACTACCATTCACCTAAACGTATTGGTAGGGGCTATCTTATATAAACATTCAACAGGTTGCCGTGCGCACTGGTGAGTCTCCTTGCATATCTCAACAAACACATGCTCATAAAATTTAAGCCGAAAATAGACACTCCCCAGAAACCTAGATGCCATTTCATCTTTAAATGCAAAAGAAAGGAAGGAATCTAAGTTTCAAAAGAATAGTTGTTGTGAATCCTTCATTGGGGTTAGTCCACAAGACCACTACTATAAGGACAGGGAGAGACAGCCCTTTTCGTAACCCAAAGGAGGTTCCATATTAAAACCAATTCGGAATAAGAGTAATTACTTAGTTTCTAAAGTAGGCAATCCTCTCTCCTTTTTCCAATGTAGGACACTCACATGTGAATGTAATGGGAGTAATTCAGCACTCTCCTCTCACATGTGATGTCCGTTTTTGTATTTTACAAAGCTTTTCTGCATTTCTGCAAGTATAAAAATTCGATTGTTACATGTATTGCATTTCTTTTTTTTTTTTTTTTTTTTTTTGGTACAAAGGAGCAGCATTAGCTGCGGGGGTGGGGGATGTATTGCATTTCTTAATGTAGAGTTGTGGAACCTCTCTAGTTTGGATTAATGTTTTAATTGTACTTTGTAAAGGTAATTTAGTTTATAGTTCACACCTTACGTACATCAAGAATCTGCCATTGGCTAATTTCTTAGTTTAATGACCCAGTCAATCTAGATTTTGGTTGCTTGGTTTTCTAATAGTCTGACTGGATTACACTATAGTTATTGGATGTCATTGCACTTTCATACAAGAGAGGATCAGTAGTTCATGCTCTCCTGTCGGCTAACAAACAGTGAACCAAGCCATGTCTATGTATTCTAAAAACTGTTAATTTAATGATTCAGTTATTACTTAGATTTGGTACTAGTAATACTCAAGCCCGGATCACTTCACTGAAGTAACTTTACTTGTTTTTGTAGAGGTTTGGAGTGAAGCAGAAGGAAAAGATCGCTTCTTTCAAAACTTCCATTGATGTCCTTACACTCTCAGCAACTCCGATTCCTCGGACGCTCTACCTAGCTTTGACAGGGTTTCGTGATGCTAGGTAATGTAGCTTCTACATAACCGTGGCCGTTGATCCTTGTAGAATAAGTGGCTTAATCTCTTGTTCTTGCATTTCAACTTTGATCCTGAGAGTGTCTTGAAAAAGGGCATTTACTGAAATATACAGACGGTTGTCTGAGTTAGATGCTTTCAATGTTGAAACCAGAAATTTCTGGAGAAAAAGATGTGCAGTTTCCTAGAAGATGTCTGTTGGCTAATGCTAATTAAGAATGCTTCACCTGATGTCCTATGTGTTGGTAACTGGCATTGACTTGGGATCAAGGAAGTCAGTTCTTGATGACAAACTGCTTTCTAGACCTGAAATCAATTCCTCACTTTTTGCCCTGTAAAGGAATGTACATCTTTGGTACATAGCTGTTCTCTCTCCTGATCGTGAGCCTGATTATGTTGGTGGTCTTTTTGCAGTTTAATATCTACACCTCCTCCAGAAAGAGTCCCTATCAAGACACATCTTTCAGCCTTCAGTAATGACAAGGTGGTATCAGCAATTAAACATGAGCTGGACAGAGGTGGCCAGGTCTTCTATGTTCTTCCTCGTATTAAAGGTGAAGGATCTTATATTCAAACATCAAGTGTATTATCATTTCCAGTATTGGTCAATAGCATAATTCATACTAATATTATGATACGTTTACACTTACACGTGTATCATAACTTCTGCATGTTGCTCTGATAACAGAAGCTTATCACAAATCAAACAAAATTTGTTTCAAATTTATCATATATTATTATTGATTGAATATAATCTCTAGACAAAAAATAAAACAATACAATATCTATAGATAGAAATTAAAGAATACACGTCTGTTAATAGTTGTTGCTATATGCACCAATCACGAATCATTGGTTTGACTGCATAACTAAATAAAGTAGAAAGAAAATACCCTATGTTAGATAATACACAGGAGGTATGTCGAGTGTCATATCGACAATGATCCATGTGGAGGACATAATCTGACTTTTAGGGCATGCTTGGATTGGAGTAATCATTAGGGGGGTAATGGAGGCTAAAACAAGGGGAAATGGGTAGAAATGGTGGTGGTAGAGGGAGGAAATAAGGGGTAGAGGAGGAACTATTACCCCCATATGGGGGTAATGCATTACTCCCATTTGGGGGTAATGATTCCTCCTCCACCCTTCATTTCCTCCCTCCACCACCACATTTTTCTAATTTTCCCCTTATTTTAATCCTCGATCAAACTTGCCTTCTCCAGGCTACATTCGTTTGCCAGCCTTGCTCGTGATGAGCTGTTGGGCATGACGAAAAACTCACTGGCAAGCAAAGCACAAAAGTGCTCCTATTACCCCCCTAATAATTACTCCCAATCCAAGCAAGCCCTTAATGGTTTCTTTAATTGGGTCTCTACTCTCTACTGTTTTTTTTTCTTTTTTCCTCTTCTCTCAAAGCTTTTCTTCTTATAGTTTGTGAAGATGTTCATACTTCTTTTCACTTGTTTATAACTGTATTTTCTAAATGATTGGTTTTCCTTCTCTTTTGATGGTTGTTAGAACTCTTGCTAAACGTGTTTCAATACTTTTTTAATTTTGTCAGCAATGATCTTTAAATTCTGGCTGCACAAGACGGTTACAGATGACGATTCATGTTAGCCGACGCCATATCATTTTGGGGATAAGGCTTGGTTGGTGTTTTTGTTGCCGTTGTTGTATCGACAATTCTATTTCTTCCTACTTAAGTAAGATAGAGATGTGGATTATGAATGTGCTTGAAGAGCAATAAAACATGCGATTTCTAGTATGTGCTCAACCCTTTTTTTTTGGTTAAGTAGGATGCACATATGGATTATGGGTATATGTGAAGGAGAGCAAAACACATTGGTATAAAGTGCCTTACCAAAGTGTCTTCTTGAAATGTCCTCAAGTATGCATACATCTTGACAAGTCTCTTACGTGGCATTGTTAGGCTCCTTCCTTTCAAGTCCAACCTCCCCAAAAATTCAAAATCCCTCTCACGAAAGAAGTTGGAGCGAGGAGGTTAGACTTGGAGGGATGTAGTAGGTTCGCTGTGGAATGGGTATCACATTTTGTTTTGGAATGGCATTTGCTGGAAAGAATTCTACAAAGGTACAGATCTGAAGTAACGCAAATTGCCTTGGAACTCTTTATACAATCAATAGGTTACGTCTTGGAGGAAAATGGGTGTTACTAGATAAGAAGTGCACACTTCTCAATGTATCTCAGAAAAGCGATAAAATGGAGTTTATATCTTGACTTTTATTCTATGGAAAGATACCTGGTATCAGAGGCTCATTGTCACCAAGGTCTCAAGTTCGAATGCTGCAGCCCCCTCCTCTCTTAAGTGGAGTTTCAAGCATAAGGTATTGGTTGGCCTATGCATCATCCAGGTTCAAGCCCAAGTGGGTGTTTGCGTGGGGGGGGGGGGGAGGGGGTGTTATAGGTATGAAACCATTGTGTGTTCTCCAACCATAAGTCTAGACTTTTGGTTGTGTTGGCTTCTTATCAGAAAGATCATCCAAATCTTTCCTGTGGCCTGCAGGTAAGGACAAACTAAACTCTCGTAAAGATAAAGGAGAGGAGCACAAACGAAATATGCTTGCTAGGTAGAAGGTTCCTGTTTATACATCAACTTAGCCTTTGGCAAGAGATGAGTGAACTATTGATCACCTCTTACAACTTTGTCCTCGAATCGTCTACTAAGTGGCATGCACATTACCTCCGTATGAGGGCAGTTTGGCTCATCCTGGGAAGCAGCAAGATTTGCTTATGGCTGGAAAGGAGGATGATTAAGATCACTGGGCGTGTTGATGTGTGTAAGAAGTGGGAGGAGCCAGTGAAAGTCCTGAGCTTTATGATTTTAGTCTATTTCATCCTGCAAAATTATTTGTTTGGGTGCACTGGGAGGGGGGTTTTTGTTGTAAATTTAATGTACTTGAGGTAGGAGGACTCTTTGTCTTGCAATGTTTCTTAATTAGTGAAGGCTTTGCAAAAGAGGAGATCACAAGTAGATACCCAGATCCGGTAACTAAGCCCCTTGTCAAAAAAGGTGGATAAAGAGGTGAATGCCACTGTAGCATATGCTGATCATTTCAGTTTGTTCTACTCATTCTTGAGATTTTAAATGCTGAAGTGAAGTGAGGTGCAACTATGCTACCCTTGGAGAGGCATTTGTCTTTATATCTGTGTAGTATGTTACATGGTTTAAAGCTAGGACTTGTTTTTAACTATATTACTAGGGGATGAGGCGTTGTGGTTTCGCTGATATAATTCCAATATCAGGGATAAGTAATTTGAACATATGAACCACTTTCAATTGCTAACTCTGTTTAGAATTGTAAAGATGGTATTCCAAAGACCATAAGTTTTATCTAAACGTTAACTAATTTACTGTCACTTGGCAGGTCTGGAAGAAGTAATGGATGTCCTGGAACAATCTTTCCCAGATGTTGAAAAAGCCATTGCTCATGGGAAGGTATTCTAAGTGTATAACAATCTATTTTTTTCATGTTAAAAATTAGGATAATTTCCATGGGAACAAATTCATTTACCCGTTTAAGATTGTAATTTAGGAACACCACAATTATGTTTGTGTATCATTAACATGTGGTGGGGGCTTATGCAAACTAGTTATAATAGTTGTGTGCAGTCTTGATGATAATCGCTTATTATCAACTTATGGAAAAGATAATATCATTGTTATTCTTTTATGTAGCTAAAACTCCTTTTGAAAGTGTTTCAATATTTCTAAATGGTCCACAATGAAATTGAAATTTTATGGCATACACAAGACGGTTACTAGATAACTATTCATGTTAGCCGACCCCAAATCATTTTGGGAATAAGGCTTGGTTGTTGTATTCTTTTATGTAGCTCTAAGTTGACTTTAAATGACAGTTAAGTTCATCTATTCATCACTGAAGTAGCTTTTCTTATGGGAGAAACATCTTGTTTTAGGTAAGCAACCAACTGAACTAAAGATAAGGAAGCGTCATTGAACTCAGGATTGAACGCATTCTGAATTGTCACGTCTTCAAGTTAACTGAGTGGACTAAATTTGACTTTATATTAATGCTTACCTAAGCTGTATGTACTGAAGTGAATAGGAGTATAATATGATGATGCCGAGCCAATTTAAACTTAAATTGTATTTAGTGGGCGATGGGGCGTCAATTTAATTTGATGTTCTTTATAGGTTCATGAGTAATTGTTCATTTTCAACATAGGTCCAATAAAAGTTCAGCATTCAATGCCTCTATTCACTTGAGTGACATTTAACAATAAAACATTGTGTGATATTTCAACTCTGCTGACTGCTTCGATCGTTGTAAATATGGGATTATATTTATCCAATAATTGCAAATAAACCAGAAAGTATAATTAGTTTGCCTGTCGCCAATAAGGCTATTCTAAAAGAAGTATAAAAGAGGCATAGCTTCGTTTTAATATCATTTATGATATTAGCTTCTACTTTTAATTTCCTCTTACCCCCGCTTTCCAGCTAAGAAGTACGTATCACAATTATTTTCTGGACCGTATCTTCAAAATTTATTTCGTGAGAGCTCAGACTGAGTTTTGCTGTTTGTTGTCTCTGTCTGGGCCCTAAATGCCAATCACATAATGTTATGCTTTTGCTGTATCGTTCTAATACCACTCATCTTGGATTGCAGCAATACTCAAAACAGCTTGAGGAGACAATGGAGAATTTTTCATTAGGAAAGATCAGAATCCTTATATGTACGAATATTGTGGAAAGTGGGTTGGACATTCAAAATGCAAACACCATAATTATTCAAGATGTGCAGTTTTTTGGGCTTGCACAGCTTTATCAGGCATGTTTCTCTTTTTTCTAGAGCCATTGCTTCACTCTGCACCTTACTGCTGTTGACAAAGAGATTTGTAGTGAAGGATTTTATTCGTATATATTTGGTAATTTGCAGTGGTATTTATCAATTTCGGCGCTGTTTGAAAGTTTAACATATATTCAGAATTTTCTTTTATGTGACTTTCCTCTTTTCCTGTATTTCCTTTTTCGTGGGTTTCTGGGATTCTAGGGAACTTAAAACTTGAAAGTCCTCAAAATTTAAGTGCTACTGGATGTGTTTGCAAGTTTATTTTCTGGCTCTTACATATTCCCATAAGTTGGATTTAGATTACAGATAATTGCGAGTACTGATGAACTTCAATTCTCTTTTCTGCGTTATGTTCTGATTACTGCTGAGCAGCTGAGAGGAAGAGTTGGAAGGTCTGATAAAGAGGCTTACGCATACTTATTTTACCCCGATAAATCTCTTCTATCTGATCAAGCACTGGTATGTTTCCTAGCGGACTGGACTTTATTTTTTAATAAACTCTTTATGCTTCACAGATGACAATTATGATTTTGAATTTTTCTTTGACCTATAGGAGAGGCTTGCAGCCCTTGAAGAATGTTGCGAACTTGGTCAGGGTTTTCAGCTGGCTGAAAGAGATATGGGAATTAGAGGTTTTGGTAATATATTCGGGGAGCAGCAAACAGGTGATGTAGGAAATGTGGGCATTGATCTCTTCTTTGAGATGCTTTTTGAAAGCTTGTCCAAGGTAATCATTTCTCCTTTTGTTCACTTCATTCTGAAAAACAATGTTCACTCATTTACTTCAAGCTATCTATTGTAAAGTTGAGATACTGTGAATAGGCGTAGGTGCAGAGCAGTTAGTAAGACCATAAGACTCCTACCTTTTGACTTTGGGACCCCAAGTATAAATCCTCGTGGGGTATGGGAGGGAGTATATTAAGAGGCGGATGACTCAGCTGCCCAATCATATATGTAGTTTTGCAAAAAGAGAGATACAATGGAATTATTTGATTCCTGTGATACCAATATTAACAATGACCATGTTTTGCAGGTCGAAGAACATCGCGTAATCCCTATTCCTTACCGAAAAGTCCAGGTAACAACTTATTTATTTTTTAAATACCTGTCTAGATGGTATATAAATGAAAAGTTTATGTGTATGAAGCAAAATGTTCTGTGGAGCGGTAGCTCATTTAAAGGAAAACTAGCCAGGGACAATAAGTTTACACCAATGACACTGCAAATCTGTCTCACTAGGCTCTTGGGAAATGGCTTTTGGACACTGCATGCAATCTTGAACCTAATGAGAGTGCTTCACTGATAGTGGGTAGGAGAACCCCTAGGAGACTATTGTAATTCCATCCCAGCCAGGCATGGGCTCCCCTTCACGTTTTTTCCAATGCTTACTTGACCATCTGTCCATGGTGGTATTAGATGCAATGACAAATTACTCAACCTTTTAATGCCGTCCATCCTTTTTGATAAAATCCACTTCATAGGTGGTGTTTCAGTATCTGAAAATCCATTTCACCATTCCCAACAAATTACTACTTGACTCGATGAAGGACGTAAAATTGATATCCTTTAGGGCCCAGAAGTGCATCTGATTCGTGCATAATGCAAGATCCTTTAATAAACCATGAAATCTAGTAAGTAATTCCCTTTGCTTGTCTTTTAGTATTTAAGTAGCTTTGAGAAACTTGATATGTAGAGAGGTGATATCAAATTTACCTTCGTTTTAGGAGCACTGTCATATCTCATCGCATTTCACTCCTGTGTTAGCAGTCACTGCTTATTCGAGTTGTCCTTACGGAAAAAAAACAAACTATCTTAAAAAAAGCTAGGTTTTCTCAACCAAAAGTAGCTCTGTTAGCTACGCAGTGACCAAAGGTTGAAGAGCTTGTCACTAAGCTAGTTATTCTTTACATTACCTAAAATTGAAAAGAAATGCAGTGTATACTGATTTTTTTTGGCATGCTTGTGTTCTTCATCTTGCACTACCATTGTTAGCAGCTACCTTCTATTCTATTGTTCTTGATTTTGATTTCTGTATAATTTTAACTAGCTTTTCTTTCTATTTCTTTGCTAGCTTGACATAAACATAAATCCTCATCTGCCTTCTGAATACATAAATTATCTCGAGAATCCTATGGAGTTAATAAGTGATGCTGAGAAGGCAGCAGAGAAAGACATCTTTAGTTTGGTTCAGTTCTCAGATGATCTTAGACGTCAATATGGAAAGGAGCCCCATTCCATGGAAATTCTTTTAAAGAAGCTCTATGTTAGAAGAATGGCTGCAGACCTTGGAATTACACGAATTTATGCTGCTGGAAGGATTGTTGGCATGGAAACAAACATGAGTAAAAACGTTTTTAGACTGATAAAAGAATCAATGGCTTCTGATATCCTGCGTACCTCATTAATGTTTGAAGATAGTCAAATAAAGGTAAGAATTCTGCTTAATATTGTTAATGCATGGTTTCACATGTAAGTGAGGATCTCATGTCTGCATGTTGCCAAATTTAAGTTTCATGTCTTTGTAGGGCATTTTAACCGATATCTAGTTTATGCATGTAGGATTGTTATTTGGTCAGATATGTACTAGAATGTACCGAATGCTATCAGACTGCATCTTGGTATTTGGGGGGGCATTGCCATACAGTGCGATACCCTGCTACTTCAATCTTTTTCATTGGTAGATTAGTGAGGCTAGTAGAACTCAGGTGTACTTAAAATGTCCCATTGGATTTGTGCTTTGTGCTTCGTTCCATACTTCAGGCCATTGTAGAATTTTCGTGTTTGAATTCTTTTGTAGCTCGTGGTATGTTAGTGCTGAAATCGTTTGTGCTTGTGCCATTTCATAGCTATTTAGGAATTGATTAAGTTGACATAACTCTTATAGAAGATATAAAGACCCATTTGAAACAAGTTTATTTTAAAAGAGGAACTGTTGGCCATGTGTACTATCAATGTCTGATCTTGGAGTGTAGTTGACAAGCTTCAATGTCTGATCTTGCCACACCAAGGTACCCAAAAAGACGGAAAAAATCAAGTTTGATATGTCATGGTCACTATGTCTGCAACCCTACTTTGATATTGTTAATTGCCTTTGTATTCATGCCTGCCTATGGTTCGGGCAGCTTTTTTTAATTGTGGTGGCTGACTGTGGCTCATCCGGAAACTATAGGTGCAACTTCCTATTGGGGAAAAATTTTGAGTTGGAGGAAAATTTGGGGAAAAATCAAAGGCCTTGTTTCGTTACTGAACTTTCTAGTTTTTCCCTTTCATTTTTACCCTATCATTGTTTCCCCCTTTTATCTAGCGCTGCTGTAAAAGGTGCAGGAACAGGCTGGAGGGTGAAACTTTGAGAAGCAATCTGACTTGACCACATTAATATATGCGGGCAAAATTTTACTACTGTGGCCAGATTCATGTTATTTTTTTTTTTCCGGTGAAGGCAAACTCATAATCGGTACTTCTTGTCTAATATTTGGTAATACCCTGTATCTATCCATGCAGGCAGAACTACTTCTGGAGCTACCGAGGGAGCAACTTCTCAATTGGATCTTTCAATGTCTAGCAGAGCTTCATGCTTCCTTGCCAGCCCTTATTAAGTACTAGGTTTTTCCTTCACGGTGTGCGCTCATTTCAAGCCACAGCTGATGTTCATCAAAGAACCCACACACCATTGTTGCTCATTCCTTTGTCTTGTCGTTAGAAGAGCTGGAATGATTGTATAAATTAGAAGGATGGGATTAGACGGACAGAAGATTACACGCGAAATTTTGTGTGAGTACTAGACAGTACACGAATAGATTCAGGTAAACCTTTTGCAAGTCAAGGTGCGTGTCAGCTCTGAAACCTCCGGGCTCGAATAAGATGTTTTGCTGATTTGAGTTAATGGCATTAGAATTTCACTATTTAAATGAAACTTTGTCGGGCCTTATATTTATTTTCTTCTTCTAATTTACTGTGTCGGATTCTAACATATGCCGATTACTACCTGATGTAGGAGACAATGTGCCATCCTGCTACACATTTGACTGCTTGTACTCATTGCTTAATCCTCCTGGACAAAGTATCTGTGTGTATACGTTTATAAGCTGCACCAGCATTCTCCTCGGCCAATCAATTTGTTCTGTTTTCCTGCCACTTTGGCTGCAGGTAGAGGTTCGTTCTCTTATTTACACTTTGTTGCTGTTGAAATCTGTTTATACAGAATGTTCAAACTGAATAGCTGACATGGCTATCGTGCTCTATATTGTATGTGGAAACTGAAGAATGATGCGTGAATTCTCCATGATGTCTAACATTGGCGATATTTTGGTTGACATCTACGGGTATATAGTTACATTGACATTTGATCAAGGATTCGTAACGTGTCTTCAGAAAGTAAAGGGATAATTCGTTTTATGCAGAGGGAATAAGAAAGCGAGATCAGTCATGAAGATATACTTTTACCTTGCTTCTGGCTGATGTCGGCCCCGAGTTCTGGCATTTAGTCCTCAAGATTTGAGAGAATAGAAAGGCGACTGCTAGATACTATTGTGTCCCTATTTTCAGAATGTAGTTATCAGCTTCAGATTCATGTTATGTTAGCTGTAAATGTAGGAATACAGAATACTATATACATGTTCAATACCATGAGAATTATCAACGGCTATCTGTTTTCAGTTTCTGTCTGGCTTGAGTGTCTCCATACTCCTTTCTCCCATGCCATGTACATACATATTGATTGGCTGCTACTGGAATCGAACTTTCGGCTTGAGGACGACTTAAAAAACCGTACATAAGTTCACAGTTTCACTGAAAATGCTACAGTAACGTAAAGAAGCATACATCTTCATCAAAATGGTTCTTTTGCTTGGAGTAAAGGGAGCATAAGAGAGCAAGTTTATCCTACAAAGCCGAAGATACTCTTACTACCGCAAATACTACCGTACCCCGGGGGTACCAAGAGAATGGTACCCCCTGGACTCATTTACCTGGGCTTACAAAGTTACAATTTGAGTTGGGCCAAATTCTAACTTGACCCAATACTTCCATTATAACCCAACTCATATTCTCTCCCCTTCCCCCTTGATTTTCTCTCTCCACTCATAACCACCTACAACCACCACCACGCACCACCGGACTACCACCGCCCATGCGTCGACCACCACCCCATCCGACACCACCACCACCATTCGGTGGGCGACGCTCCGGCGACCCCTACGGTGGCCCCCTGAGCCCGCGCCAACCCCTATAACGGCCACCACGTCCCTTTTTCTCATTTTCTCTCTCCTCCCTCACTCCCTTCCCCACCCACTATCCTCAACCGCCGCCCCTCCCCTGAATGTCGCCGCCCCTCCCTCGATGTTCGCCGCCCCTCCCCGATGTCGCCGTCCCTCTTGGCCACATCTCCTCCAACTTTCAAAGTGAAAAAATGGGGAATTGGGGGAGAAGGAAGGGGAGGATGCGTGTGGTAACGGCGGAGGGGGGTCGCGGTGGCCTGACGAGCACGGTGGATAGGACGGGGCTGGTGTTGGTGGCGGTCAGCGTCGTCCTCCGGCGGGGCTCGGTGGTCGGGGGAGGGGGTGGTTGGGGAAGGAGAGAGGAATTTGGAGGGTGGGTCTCTCATATTTTGTTTTTTTATATTTTTGTTATTATTATTATTATTATTATTATTATTATTATTATTATTATTATTTATTTATTTATATATCAATCAAAAATCAATAACATTATTATTATATATTATTGTTATTGCTATTTTGTTTTAATTTAGGAGTATTCATTTTAAAACAAAAATCGTTCATTTTAACGCAAATACCGTTCATTTTAGCACAAAAACTACGTATTTCAGATAAAATAAATCAAGACAAAAAGAATTCATTTTAAAACAAATAGAATTCATTTTAGAACAATAATCATTCATTTTATAACAAAAAAACATTCATTACATAGCCATTCTTTTTAAAACAAATACTCCGTATCATTCATTCTAGAACAAAAATCAATCATTCTATAACAAAACTCATCCATTTCAGAACAAAACTAACCATCCTAGGACAAAAACCAACCATTGTAGGACAAAAATCATTCATTTTAGAACAAAAATCATTCATCCTAAAACAAAAACTAATCATCCTAAGACAAAACTAATCATTCCTAAACAAAAACCATTCATCCCAAAACAAAAACTAACCATTTTAGAACAATATCAAATCATCCTAGTACAAAAACATTACATTATTTTTATAAAACAAAATGAAACAAAAACAGATTATTATAAAACAAAATTAGATCATTATAAAACAAAAATATATTATTTTTGAACAAAAATAAAGCATTACTAAATAAATAAAGAATAATTATTGTTTTTGTCCTAAAATGGGTAATTTTTGTTTTGGGATGATTGGTTTTTGTCCTAAGATGATTAGTTTTTGTTATAAAATGGTTAGTTTTGTTTTGGGATGAATGATTTTGTCTATGAATGATTAGTTTTTGTTATGAGATGGTTGTTTTTTGTACTACGATGGTTAGTTTTTGTTCTGGGATGAATGATTTTTGTCCTAGGATGGTTAGTTTTTGTTTTGGGATGAATGATTTTGTCCTACGATGGTTGGTTTTTGTCTTAGGATGGGTAGTTTTTGTTCTGCAATTGTTAGTTTTTGTTCAAGAATAGATGGTTTTTGTCCTAAAATGGTAGACTTTTGATCTGAAATGGTTAGTTTTTGTTTTGAAATGATTAATTTTCGTCTTAGGATGATTAACTTTTGTTCTAGAATTGTTAGTTTTTGTTTTGGGATGAATGGTTTTTGTCTGGGAACGATTAGTTTGATGGTTGTTTTTGTCCTAAGATGGTTAGTTTTTGTTCTGTGATGAATGATTTTTGTCCTAATATAGTTAGTTTTTGTTAAGATATGAATGTTTTTGTCCTAGATGATTACTTTTTGTTCTAAAATGGTTAGTTTTTGTCATAGGATGATTACTTTATGTTCTGGAATGGATGGTTTTTGTCTTAGGATGATTACTTTTTGTCCTACGATGATTAGTTTTTGTTCTAGGATGATTAGTTTTTGTTCTGAAATAGATGATTAGTTTTTGTATAGAATGAATGGTTTTTGTCCTAAGATGGTTACTTTTTGTCCTAGGATGAATAGTTTTTGTTTTAGGATGATTAGTTTTTTATTCCGAAATGGGTGATTAGTATTTGTATAGAATAAATGATTTTTGTCCTATGATGGTTGCTTTTGTTATGTAATGGTTAGTTTTTGTCCTAGGATGGTTAGTTTTTGCTAAGAAATGAATGTTTTTTGTCCTAAAATGGTTACTTTTTGTTCTGAAATGGTCAGTTTTGCATAGGATGATTACTTTGTGTTCTGGAATTGATGGTTTTTGTTTGAGGATGATTACCTTTTTGTCCTACGATGATTAGTTTTTGTTTTAGGATGATTAGTTTTTCTTCTGAAATGGATGATTAGTTTTTGTCCTAGGATGGTTGACTTTTGTTCTAAAATGGATGATTTTTGTTTTAGGATGGTTACTTTTTGTTCTGGAATGGATGATTTTTGTGTAGGATGGTTAGTTTTTGTTTTGTGAATGATTGCTTTATGTCTTAGGATGATTGGCTTTTGTTCAGATGGTTAGTTTTTGTCTTAGGATGATAAATTTTTGTTCTAAGATGGTTGTTTTTGTCCCAGGATAACTGATTTTTGTTCGGGAATGATAAACATTTGTTTTGTGATGGTTAGTTTTTGTTATGGGATGAATGATTTGTGTTTCAGGATGATTAAATCGTTTTTTTTTGAGGTCGATGATTAAATGGTTTTGGCATACCATTCAATTAGTAAATATTTAAATATTTTGTAAAATAAACAAAATTTATTCAAAAAAAAAAAAAACCTCTCTCCTCAGCCTCCCCACTCCCCGGCCACCCTCCCTAACGCCCCCCACAAACCACCGCCACCCACTCCGACCTCCTCTCCTCACCCCGAATTCACCACCATTGGGCCGCATACGGCGGCGCGACCCCATTAAGGTGGGTCGTCGTGGCCTAAACCAGGTGGAAGACAGTGAATTCATGGGTTTTCGAGCCCAGATTTGTTTCTCACAACCCCTTTTTCGCCGTCTTCCACCTGAAAGCGGGGTCCAATGGTGGGGGTTTGGGTTATACGGCTCAAGGCCGTGATGATGGGGGTGGTAGGTCCGGTGGTAGTGGTCGTTGGGTACGCCGGCGGCGGGGTCGGTGGGTGGACGAGTTAGGTCGTGGTTGGGGGAAGGAGGAGGAGAGAGAAATGTGAGATTGTTATATTTTTTTGTTTCTTTATGTGTTTTGGTCTCTTTTGATATTGATTGGGCTTAAATTGAACTGGCCCAGTCGTGAGAGCAATTTGCTAGATTGGGCCGGGGGGTACAGCTAGAATGGTACCCCCGGTGTACCATAGACGTATTGCTTACTACTCTTCTGAGTTTCACTTCTTTAGTCAGTGTAATCTGGCTGGATCAAGTCCTTTGAGCTTTTCTGCTGCTACCTGTAACGAAGATGTCCAAGATGAGAGGAATGCGCATGTCTCATTAAGACTCGTATAGATAAATCGCCAAGGGCACACCTGGTTCCACTCATGAATGCAGATACAATAAACTAATTCTAAAAGTGGATTAGTAACATAAGTTATTTTTCTTGAAAGCGGTAAAATAAGTTCTTACCTTTAAACTTGATCTTTTTCCAGGAAAACATGGCTGAATATTATATTTTATTCTCACACATAAACGCCAATACCTCAATGCTCACCCAATAAGAATAGTTGATCATGTTGGGATATCTCTCCATAAGGAGGAAGAGTCTTTGGACTTATAATGATAGTGAATTAGTGATCCATATGGGTTGTGTGTCCAAACCCATATGAGTATGTGTTGTAGTAAGTGGGTGAAAAGACGATTTTAGCCTTACTACTTGGAAGTTATGTGGACTACTAAAGCAAGGAGTGGATAAGAAAAAGTGTGCAGAAAATCAAGGAAGAGAAAGAGAGGTGAGAAGAGTGAATCCCGTAGGTTAGGAAAACACCCAAATTTGAGGTCTCGATCGGGCAACCAAACGGAATCGGATTGCCACCAAATTTGGAGGGGTTGTTCATACAACTAAGGGCTTCGTTTTCACCGGTCGGATTGTTCATCCGAGCTCCCGAGGTCAAATTTTCAGCGCCACTATTTTCGGTAACGTTTTCTTGCTTTTCCACCTCTTTAGGTGAGTTTGTAGTGTCAAGGTAGTACCTTGAAATTGTGGTTGCCTCTAGGTGTGCCTAGGGAGATTGTATTGTTGTATACCATTGATTATTGATTGATTAGTGGAAGGACTTAGTACCGGCTTACGGGTACTAGTGGTTTTTCCCGCATTGGGTTTCCACTTATATCTTGGTGTCTCTTGAATTCGTTGTCGTTGTTGAATGTGTGTGGGCTGTTTTGTTCACCTTGTTTATGCTATATTGTTGGTAGGTTCAAGTAGATTGGTTGGTAATGTTAGATTGTCCATCTAGTAACACAAAAGGGGTAATTGGGTTTTTTGTTGCTTCCGCTAGTGATTGTGCCCATTTTCCCACATAGTAGTATCAGAGCCACGGGTTTGTGACTTGTGGATGCTTGTGTTACTTGGTAGAGATGGATGATAAGAGCATTACTCGTGGGATGGATCCTTTGAATTCGGGGAATTATTCCACATGGAAGACCCGAATGGAGGACCTTCTTTATTGTAAAGATTTGTATGAACCCATCTTGTGTGAAGGGTGCCAACCGGTGTAGTTGAGAAAGAATGGAATCTTTTGAACCGTAAAGCTGTTGTCTACATTAGGCAATTTGTTGATTCGTCGGTTTTGTTGGATGTCGCTAATGACACTAATGCTTATGTGATGTGGAAAAAGTTTGAGTCCACGTATGCTAGAAAGAACGTCTTGAATAAAGCCTCAATTATGAGAAGACTTGTGAAATCAGAATACAAGGATGGTGAGAGTGTAGTTGTACACTTGAATGATTTTCAAGGTTGTGTGAATCAATTGTCGGCAATGCAATTGTTGTTAGATGATGAGTTGTAGGCATTATTGCTTCTTGGTTATTTGCCAGAAACGTGGGATACTCTTGTTGTGTCACATAGTAACTCGGCCCCGGAAAGAAAGCTCACAATGGATGTTGTGAATTCAAGTTTGTTGAATGAAGAGGGTAAAAGGAAAAATATGGGTTCCTCTACGGATTATTCGGGGGCAAATGTTGCGGAATGCCTAAGTCGTGGATGAAGCACAACTAGGAAGGGTGATGATAATCGATCGGAATCTAGGGGAAAATCAAAATCGAAGAATGGTATTACTTGTTATTATTGTGATGAGTCCGGACATAAGAAATTCCAATGCCGGAAATGGAAATGTGTCAAAGGAAAGAAGAAGGACAAAAAGGGCCAAAATTCCAAGGGGGAGAGTGATAGTGATGATGATAACACCTCCGCATTTGCAACTAGTGATGAGGCATTTTTCGTTGGTGATGATACTAGCCTTGATATGTCATTCCAAGAGTGTTCTTGGGTTGTTGATTCGGGGGCTGCGTGAAGTGTTTCTTTTCTTACACTAGTGGTGATTATGGCTATGTAAAAATGGGAAATGGTGAGTTGTCCAAGGTTGCCGGAGTGGGTACGGTTTGCTTGGAGACTACACTTGGTTGCAAATGGTGGCTTGAGAATGTTAGGCACGTTCCCGATGTTCGTGTGAATTTGGTTTCCGTGGGAAAGTTGGATGAAAATGGTTATGTGAGCCGTTTTGGTGATGATTTGTGGAAGCTTACCAAATGTTCATTGATTGTGGCTCGGGGTAAGAAACAAGGTAATATCTAATTTATGCAAGCTAGAGTGTGCAAAGGAAAGAAGAGTGATGCGTCAAATTCTTTCATGGAGCCGAAGCTTGATCATAGTAAGAAAGGTATGAATATCCTCCCTAATGGTATATCTCTTTCTCCTAATGGTATATGTGTTGATCATGAGTGTCTTGATCATGGGAGAGAAAGAAGGATGAATTGTTGTGGTGATGTTGCTTGTGAGAGCAAAATGGTGAAACCTACTCTTGTTGAGCATAGGTTTTCACATCCACTACTAATGATGCCTCTTGTTAGAGATGATGGAGATAGCTACCGGAATGTTGAGGTGCATCAAAAGAAGTGGGTACAAGTCATGCGAGAAGAACCGCAAGCCTTGCATGAGAGTTCTACTAGAAAGCCGGTAAAGTTAGAGTGGTGAGACTAAAGTCGCGATTATCTACCAAAAATAAACCTAAATCCTAACAACAGTAGTAGGGAAGTAGGGATCGTATCCACAGGGAAATGGGTTGTCAAATACAATGAATAAAGTGCTTAAGTAGCAATTGATGGGGGATTTGAAAGTTGTTGTTTATCAAACTATCTAAAAGTAACAAGCACGAATTATGAATGTAATTCAGGAATAAAACGAATTCCTGATCAATTAATTCCCACAATGCACTAACTAATCGGTCCTAGTTATCACTATTCCTTTATCAATCTCAATTACTCTAACGTGGAAACAGAATTCTCAAGTCTCTCCTTAATTATAGCTAAAAGGCGTGATCGGCACTACCTAATAACCCTAATTATCAAATAACATAAGCGCACGATTAGATTCAATTCGATAATAGCAATAAAAATTAGAGAAATATCGATAGAGACGTGTAATACTAACGCACGTTTCGTATTTAACATGTAAGTCAAATCTTTGCCCTAATTCACTAACGATGATTACATGCAAATCAATGAATTGGGGATTGCTACAATGTAAAAATCAATCAAACAATGGATTCATTTGATCAATTAAAACTAGCAAACAATCAACCTAAGCAATAGACTAGTTGCGCACCTAGCAATCACAAAAGATAATTGTGTAGAATAAGAATCAAAGATAAGACTATAATTGAAAGTTATAGAAGGAATAGATCAAACTCACGATATTGTCAATGCAATGCTTCGATTAATCGATCAAGAAAATACAGATTTTAGCTCCTCATACAATCCATAGAAACCCTTGCTTTCTTCTTAAAAGTCTGAATTATTAAACCTATGGTCAGGGTTTCTTATTTATAGAGTGTAGGAAAAACGCAAAAGAAAACTACGGAAAATAGGAAAACAGATCTCGCGGCCCGCCAAGAATGTCAACGCGGGCCGCCATGACCAGCCGCGGTCCGCCTTGGACTCTGACGCGGACCGCCAGAAATCTCTGGATCCGACTCTGACGTCCTTCATCGCGGTCCGCCAAGACTTCAGCGCGGGCCGTGGAATGTTCCTGCCTCGATTTTTCTAAAGGCTGCAGATTCTTCGTTACTTGTCCGGTGAAGGCGTGTAACCACTTCCTGCAAAGCTAAGAACATGAAGAATCATCTCCAAGTGGTTTCACTGCAAAATTCCAAACGGTTTGAGAAATATGAAGCTCCAAAGTTGATCTTTTGCAAATCAGCTCCAAATCTCTTCCAAATGAATGTCCGCTTCCAAAAGATTGCCAAAATAGCCAAAAACACATAGAAATGTTGTCCATGATACCCTAACGTAAATTAGAGGTATATTACATCATTTTGACTGTAAAAGCAATATAAAAATCATCAAATCGATACGTACAAAATGGGCAGATCAAAGAGCATCTAATAAAGGTAATCGGATGTTCAAAGTGGGAAGCTCACAACATGTAGTGAGACATGGTGTGAATGATGTTGGTTATCCTTGGTTTTGTGAATCATCAACAAAGTCCATGTTGTTGAGACAATGTGAGAAATTGAGTGTTGTTGCTGGTTCGTCCAAGAGAGTTACTTTTAACCGTGCATGCTCGAGGAAGAAGCGGGTGTGCTAGGTTTCTCCTTATGTCGTGAGGGGGAAATTTGTTGGGATATCTTTCCATAAGGAGGAAGAGTCTTTTGATTTATAATGATAGTGATCCATATGGGTTGTGTGTCCAAACCCATATCAGTATGTGTTGTAGTAAGTGGGTGAAAAGACGATTTTACCCTTACTACTTGGAAGCTATGTGGACTACTAAAGCAAGGAGTGGATAAGAAAAAGTGTGCAGAAAATCTAAAGGAAGAAACCAAGGGAAGAGAAAGAGGGTTGAGAAGAGTGAATCTTGTAGGTCAGGAAAACACCCAAATTTGAGGTCTCGATCGGGCAACCAAACGGAATCGGATTGCCACCAAATTTGGAAGGGTTGTTCGTACAACTAAGGGTTTCGTTTTCACTGGTCGGATTGTTTATCCGAGCTCCCGAGGTCAGATTTTCAGCACCACTATTTTCGGTAACGTTTTCTTGCTTTTCAAGCTCTTTAGGTGAGTTTGTAGTGCCAAGGTAGTACCTTGAGATTGTGGTTGCCTCTAGGTGTGCCTAGGGAGATTGTATTGTTGTATCCCATTGATTATTGATTGATTAGTGGAAGGACTTAGTACCGGCTTATGGGTACTAGTGGGTTTCCCCGCATCGGGTTTCCACTTATATCTTGGTGTCTCTTGAATTCGTTGTCGTTGTTGAATGTGTGTGGGCTGTTTTGTTCACCTTGTTTATGCTATATTGTTGGTAGGTTCAAGTAGATTGGTGACATATGGACGCTTTTGGATGTCCAGTTTGCAGAAATTTTAATCACTTAAAAGCTCCCTCGTTTTTTTGGGACGCTTTTCTGTGTCCATAAATTAAATAGCTATTGAAAATTTTAGCAACAATGTTTTCCAAATAACTAAAAACATCCATATTTTGAGAAATCTTATATAATATTATATATTCAATTTGTAATAATAATCAATATATCCTATGCGAATCAAAATCGAATGTATAATTAAGGCAACTGTAGACCTGTAGTAGCTCAAATCGAATTAAAAATCTGAACAACAAATACAATAACATTATTTTTTATTCACACATCAACTAGTCCAAAACATAAGTATAAAATATAATTACATAAAATAATGGATATATAGTTACTGTTTTTAAGTCCTAGGAGGCTTCATGCTCCAAAAAAATCGATCGGTCTTACACAAAAACCATAATTCATTTGCCGCTTAGGAATTTCTCCTATGTCATTCAAAACTTCATTTTCTTGAGACGTGGGTGATGAAGAACTAGCAAGAGTCTCTTCCATTCTATGTGTGCATGAACTCATTGTGAGGAATCGTTTAAGCAACCATTACCCCATTTTCAACAATGAACTTTGCTTCTGAGATGTGGCCATAACCACGCCCACTTTTGTGTAATTCTTTTGCGACACAAACATTACTCAAAGTAAGCCCTTGCAAAATCAGTTCCAGCACCCTGAAAATTACAAGAGAAGAGTACACATCATTAAGTACCAAAATCCATAACCAAACAGTAAACACCCAATAACACTAGACATAAAGCATCGACGACATCATCGTTGCAACAAAAACCATCAATTGGAATAAAGCTTGAAAACCTAAGGCAAGCTGCGGTACATAAAATGTTCATATTAGGTTTGCGCAGATGGGTTTGAGAGCCCCTGTTAGAAGGTTCAAACGAAACTCATTTAAGAGGTTCCATACCTTTCTAGAAAGCTAAAAGATGGAACTAAAACATAGAGTTGGAATTAGCATGAAAGAAGCTGTCAATAATTTGCAGTGTGATATATACTAGGGCTGCCAGCAGAATAGTGTTCAGAAAATGCAGTGTTCTTAGCTCAATTTAGAGAGGTTCTTTCTCCTACCTCAGAAATCTGTTCCGGCAAACTTTATATGAAAATTGAAGTTTGGAAAGATAGCTATCCAATGGTACTAACTAGAGCTTCATCAGGTTTGTTTTGCTATGTTTGAAATTTATTGCCGCACTGGTGCGTTTCTGAAGTGCCCCTCTTTCAGCAGTAATATTTGTTGTTGTCTTTGGACTCGAATTTGAAGTATTGATGAGTTGGGGCACGTATTAATTATGGGAGGACAATTCAAAATATCAAGTAATCAACTGAAGTGTTCCTACAAGTTGATGCAAGCAGTTTAAAAAAAATAACAATCAAGTGGATGAGAAAACCCTAAAGGGAGAAATTTAGTGATTATATGGTCTTCTCAACAAACAGGAAGAGTTCTTACCTTATAACTTTCCATTAAATTCAGAGCCAAAGAATAGTTCATCTTTCGACATATGAAAAGCCAAATCAAGGAAATGAACGACGAGCATTATACCAAGTAGGTATTCATATAATTAATTAATTACCAAGCCGGGTCATCTGCCAAGGTGGCTACAATCTAGGTGGCTACTAGATTGTACGGCCCTCACACCTTCACTGAGCAGAGCTCCTATCTTTAGCTTGACATCTCTTCTTAGAATATACAAAAGATTGAGGAAGGATAATAGATAGTAGATAAAAGACTTGTGACAGAATTCTTTCTCCGATTTAGAGTAACATGATTTGGGTTTCAAAATATTAAAGTCAGAACCATAATTTTAGTACCAATCATAAAAAAAAAAAAGCAACACTCACAGACCACAAGATTGAGGAGTAAGTAATGCAAACCTAATATGTTCATAGTATATGTTGATGGGTTTTTAGAAGCTATTGTACCATCTGAGCAAGAAATGAAGGAGTTTACAGGACCTATGCTATAGCTCTGAAAAAGTTCCGTGTTGAAAACAAAGAAAGAAATGTGTTAGCTACACTTTGAAACAGAAAAAAGAAAATAACTCAAACTATAGCCTCTGGACATCCCCCCCCCCCCTCAAGACTATACACAGGAAGTAAAAAAAGGAAAACCTCAACTAAAAAAAAAAAAAAGTAAAACCTAAATAACAAGCAATTTTCATTAGTTTTCGAATTTCCTAATTCAAATACTTTCTCTAATCCAAACACCCATTCTCGATTTTGGGCAAAATTATTGTGCTTTTCCAACAACACACATGAATTCAATAGCAACTATTTCTATATTTTGGTACATTTAAGCACCAAATGATGACCTGTAGATTTGAGATATATATAACTTCGATGATTACTAGACAATTGATTGCATTAATCTAGGCAAAAAAAAATCAAGAATACAGGGGTGTCAATTGTACTAATCTAGGCATTGATTGCAGGTTAACGACTAAAAAAGGAGAAAACATAAATAGAAAAGAATCTGACCTCAGATAAAAAGTAGGGAGTTACACCATCTGAGGAAAAGATCTACTAGTCTAATTCTTACTTCTTAGGACTAAATTTAAGCCCATACGAAGTACGATGTACAGTTTTGATTGAAACTATTTTAATATCCGTGTAAAAGTGCACGGTCATTGATGTGGTGTGATGATGGTGCGTTAATCGGCATGATTTAGACGCTTTAGGGATCAATTGGGCGTGGTTTTATCGTGACTCGTAAACCATATCATAAGGAGTATACTTGGAGTTTGATTGATGGTTTTATGGGATTTTTGTGGCTCAAGACCCTTTTAGGTGAGCGTCAATTGATTCTAGAGAACCACACACCATCACCTCCAACTTCATTTGATCATAACTTTTTTATCTAGTTAATATTTTGTAATAATTCCAATGGGAGAAGAAAGTTCGTGATCTGAGCTTTTCGCTGATATATTATGAGCTCAAAATGAAGTCTGGAGGTGAAAGTTATGCGCGTTTGAAGATCGCGCTGCGTACCAGTTTCTCGGACCGAGAATACCCTTCTCGGGCCGAGGACATTCTTCTCGGACCGAGAAAATCTGTCAGAGGGCCGATTTTGAGGAATACGAGCCTCGGCCCGAGGGGAATTGTCTCGGTCCGAGGAGAGCTTCGTCTCGGCCCGAGGAATTCATGTCTCGGTTCGAGGAAGACACCTTTCGGGAAATTTCGTTTGGCTTTTTGACGGTTGCTTTTGTGTTGGATTCTTTTGCTTTTGTCTTGTAGTATCATATGCTATAGTACATTTTCATAAGCTATACATAATTTCTACGCTAAAGTATGCAATTTGATCGTGAAAATACATAATTGTAGTAGGTCAAGTACATGGTTTCTATAAATTTTCCCTAAAAGTCATTATCTTATTTTTTGTAAAAACGTAACTTTTGCGCACTAAGTACTCGAGCGTACGCTAAATTACGCAAATAATATACTAAAGTACATACCTTACACGCTAAAGTACGTAACTTATACGGTAAAGTACATAACTTACACGTTAAAGTACGTAACTTACACGCTTCAACTACCATAACAACCCACACTTATTCCCAAATGATTGGGGGTCGATTTACATGAATCATCATCATCATCTGTGACCGTCTTGCGTACATCATAAAACTTAGAGATCCTTGCGAATGTACATAACTTACATGTTAAAGTACAAAATTTATACACTAGTACATACTTACATGCTAAAGTACATAATTTACATGTTAAAGTACATAACTTATATACGTTAATGTACATAATTGAAACAATACATTACATACTTGATACTATAAAGTACATGACATAAGGTTTAAAGTACGTAAGCGTTAAAGTACATATTTCATACGCTAAAGTACAAATTTTTTATGTTAAATTACACAAATATAAAGGCTAAATTACACAACTTAACACATTATTGACATGTTAATATGCTTATTTACAATGAATACAAATACAATGACCCGAGAAAACAACCGAAATGAACCCAAACATTTGATAGGAAAATCAAATATAGTATAAAACAAAATGAGTAAAACCTAAGCCCTCCCCTCCGATCCAATTTGTAGCAGTTGGTGGGTGTAGCAGCTGAGGAGATTCGTGGTACACTAGCGGCGAAGTCACCGACGGCTTCATCGTCTACCGTCAACGTTGTTGTTTGCTGTGGGAGGATAGAGAAACGAAGGAGAGGAGGGAATGAGGTGTCATTGTTTATTAGGAATTTCAAATGTTCCATATTTTTTTTTAATAAGTCCGGTTTTCACTTAATTTTTGTCCGGTTGAATAAGTCCGGGTTTCACTTAATTTTCATTGTTTATTAGGAATTTCAAATGTTCCATGTTTTTTTTTTTTTTTGTATAAATTGTCATCCTCTCTTTCATTATTGTTTCAGATCAATGATTGTGGATTCTTCCAGTGGGACGAGGAATATGATAAGGAGATTAGCTCTTCTGCCATAAATAATAAAGCCGATGAGGTGAAAGTAGTAGAGGAATTACTAGTACAAGTCCAACATTTGGAGGAACGCACGCATCTCCAAGAGAAAAATGAAAACAACAAAGAAGGATGAAATTATTAGTTCTCTAAGAAATGAAAACCAGATGTTGAGGACTCAAATGGCAAAGCATTCGAAAGGTGAATCATACGCCATGGTTGCATTGTGATTTCATTGGTCGTATTTTGTGTTCTGTACCTGCACAAGAATTAGTCATCTCAATGAATGAATTTGTATTACACATTTAAAAGTTTATTTCGAGTCCTTTAAACCTATCTTTGTATTGAGAATGCATGTAATTTGGGTATCCGTTCTTGTTTCTGATTAGAAGTCGTTAGACCAAAATGACCGTTTGGCTTTTCTAGTGTTCCTTCTTTTGAAGTTCATTCTGAATGAAAAAGCAGGTAACTAAATGACTGTATTGTGAAGGTGAATGTATATGACTACACGTTTTCAACGTAAAACGTCAACTTCAAACGACAAGGACAAAAACGATAGTATTAATACTAAGTGACCCCCAAGCACACAAACAACACTCTCAACTCTTTATCCAATCCTTACACCCTAAAACAAAAATATATAATTAAAAAACAAATTTTTTATTCTTCGAAGTCATAAAGGATAGTAAGTGACCACCAAGCACAAGCAATACAAAGTTTTGTTGTAGCCTAAATTCTTTCGAGATAATGTTTATGTCGGTCTCCATGTTCATAGATATATTCAACCATGTTTATGTTGATAATGTTTGTTAGTAATGTTAATGTCCATGTCAACCTTCATATGTAGATGGAGAATTTAGACATGACTGCTTTATCGGATGTCTTAGAGGAAGGACGTATTCAGGAAAATTTGCTGACTAAAGTTCTTTAATCTTGTAACCAATCCATGCTTAGATCTCACCAACTTTCATGCATTGCGCGTTCTCAGTTCGACGATGTCGAAGGAATTTATTATCACCCATATTTTCCATTTGCTCATCCTTTTATAATGGGTTTGGTTTCAAGGTTTCGTAAGTAAGCTTGTTGTTTCATGTTTTACTTGGTTGACTTGCACACGAGTGTTGTTAGCTTTCACCTTGAACATTTGCAGAAGCATTGGGTTGGTGCTTGGAATTACCACATGAGTATCGTCATATAATCAAGTTTGTCGAATTGTTTGGTAGCATTCAGGAATGGCAAGCGAAGTGCGCGGGTGTAATGAGTGGTGATGCGAATCGTACTTATGGGTTGATGTTGCTAAGAAGACGGTTCCATGATGTTTTTTATGCTAGTGTTGCGAGGGTTTTTGAATGGTTGAATTTTTTTAGTGATTTTGATTTCTATTAAGAGTTTAGCAGGTACTTCTGCTATGCTCCAATGTATTCTGATATGAAGTCCCTCGTATTTGCTCATAATGAGAATGATGTGAGCAAGTATGTTGACATTATATATCAATGTCGGTCCTATTACACCAGATTCGTACCCTAGCTATTATCGAGATCAAGTGGAGCATGCAGATGACCTGTTTACGGAGAGAGTTCGTATCTGTAGGAGACGTGGTTCTTTTCAGAAGCCTGACTCGGATTGAGAATATCAAAAGTATTGTACGTCAAACATGTCGTGCGGTGATTCAGATAACAATAGATTTGGTGAACATGCAATTTGGTCACCTCGATGAACAAGGTCTATTGGTTTCCTTGGTTCAAGTTATGGTGAGACTATGAGAGTGACTAGAGTTGTTTAAATTTATTATAAATGATTAGTGCGTATTGTGAAAGTATGTGTAATAAAGTTGGAATCAAATAACATTGATCGAGATGAAATTATGTGTAATAAGTTGGAATCAAAAAGCTTTCATCGGAATGAATTTATGTGTAATAAGTTGAAATCAAAAAACTTTCATCGGAATGAAAATATTGATATGCATAATTGTCGATTCGTTGAAGTGGTGATCATATATATACACACAAATTTAACGTCCGGACAACGATTCACAAACAAAACCCAATTATCCCTGACTTTGAAATTACAAATTAACACTAACACGAACCGACAAAAGGTGAAAAAACAACACTTGGTGTACGGTTTTCTACACGCTCGTGCTCATCAGTACTTTTTTACATGAACAATCGAGAGTTTACGCAACTACTCCCCATGCTAAACCAAGTGATGGACACACCTGACCGTGAAGTATTTAACTCCATCTCTTTTTTTGGGAAAATGTAAGTAATTATCATTGAAAATGAAATGGGATTACAAAACAAAAATGGGTTGCAAAAAACAAAAACAATCCATATATCAATCCGCAGAGACCCAAAACACAAGACCTATTTTACAAAACACATCTCTTTTCTAACCATTCTCTGTCCTTAATTCTAATGTTATGTGTCTTTCTTTTAATTCTTGCTCAAACTTCTTTTCTCACCATTTCTGCAATAACATCAGGGTTGCATAGTACAAGTAATTCTGCACTTGTTTCTCATCATCCAAAGGTAGTAGATAAGACTACTAATGTTGCTCCTGCCACTTGATTCCTCAACTTAGAACCCATTCTTTTCTTACAGCACCAAATTACAGTGTTACTCAAAGGAAAGTTCATGTTGCACCATTTACTCACTAACTCCAAGCATTTTCTGCTGTACTCACATTGAAAGAGAATATGTTCATGTGTTTCTGGAGATAACTGGCAAAAGAAGCACAAGTTATCCACACACCCCAATTCTCTTCAATTTGTCTCTTAACTGCAATCTCTTGTACATTGCTAGCCAACAGATAAAAGTTGCCCTAGGTACATTGTGCCTCGACCAAATAAACTTACCCAATTCTAATTTTGGAGGCATTTCACTCATCCATTTTAACCCAACATTGACAATATACTCATTCCCCATTCCAATCCACTGTCCATTGATGTAGTCTGACTGCAATATCATTCTTGTTCCACAGATTTTCTTCCAACTCCAACTTGTGTCTGCAGGAGGGGAGTCCCATCCACATCTTTTGAGATAATAAGCATGTATCCACTTGACACAGTGTAACACCCCCAAATTTTGGCTAATTTAAAACTCAATTTATTATACAAAATGTGCCAAAATTTGGAGATATTACAAGTTAATATACAAAGCCGGAGATACAGCTGTTGTACAAAATCTGTTACAAAATAAAATTACAAAATAAATGCGGAAGCGAATAAAAACTACTCTTGACTCTTCAGCTGTACTCCTGACTCAAACCTGCAAGCAAAACTCCAAAGAAAGGACCTACCCCAATGACAAGGTAGCCCGAAGGAAACACGTCAGCATTTCGCTGAGCAACACTACTCTACCGAAAAAATATAAGCTAAATAATAATAATAGTAATGGTTTATATATCTGAATAATACGGGAACACATAAGAAAACAAATAGAAAGTGTAAAACACTCTTCAGGACTAACCTGCTAATTTTCATAACTTACTCCACACTAATCTCCTCGATATAAAATTACACATAATTTCAACTTACTCCACACTAATCTCCTCGATATAAAATTACACATAATCCAATACCTTAAAATAATTAAAAACCTTAATCTCATAATTCTCGTAACTGAACTCCTACTCAAAACTCAAGACAATCTCTTACTTAGTACACACTATCTTCGTCGATCCTAGGTCTCGGTAGTGGGGCAAGTGAACTGGCGGTTAAAACCGCAAGACAATACTTCTATCTCAATTCTCAGTATCAAACTCTGAATCTCTTTCTTTCTCTTTGCCACTCTGGGCTCTTTCTTAGTAACATAACTCTAACTGATATCTCAATATAATACTGTCAAAGGTTCAGTGAACCCTGCTCAACACTCAGAGTATAACTCTAAGCTACTCGGCCCCATACCGAATACAAAGGACATCAAATCAAGTATAGTACAAAACACGTATCTCATAGTACTGATCATAGTCTGATATGCTTAATTATCCGAAACTCTATATTATTATGCTCAAGGACAACTATCTGATGAATTCTCATGTACCTTAACTTTTGCCGAAATCAATACTCCATACGTACGCACGTAGCCCTAGCTATCACCAAAACTTAAAAGTGCATGAGCACCTGATCCTTAAACATGCATGTTTGACCCGAATCACAAAGTTAAGGCTAATAATCACAATAACTTCTCCTTCCTATCTCTAATCCCTATCTCTATTCCCACCTTACGACAATTAATTTGATCTCTAACATAAAACGAATCATATAGATATATTAAGCACACACTTAATACCACATGATCAATCAAACATCAGCGCACATAGCACGTAAGACCCACTATCAAAACGCACAAAAACGCATCAAAACAATTGGGTCATAAATGATCAAATAGATTTGGGAAGTAGTAGAAATAATGTTACCTTAAGCCGAAATGAGCAATCAATACTTGTAAATCGTTCTTCAAAACAGCCCACAAAAAAAACTAAATTAAAACTTTGATAATAACAATAAAACGATCATTAGAGTTCAAAAACTTGATTAAAATTTGAAAACCTAATATGAGAATTGAAGAAGATTGAACTTACAAAGTCGAACTGAAAAAAAAACGGCTGATGGGACTGATGTGGCAACTATACGATGGTGATAATGAATTACGTACATGCATGATGTACATTTGATGATTAATGATGATGAAGTGATCAAGATGAATTAGGAAAAGTAAATGCTTAAAGAAAATGGAACATGACTGTCGAGGGGGGTCAAATGCCAAAAGAACAAGATCTTAAATGCGGCAAAGTAGGTTTACGGAAAAAGCAATTAAGAGTCCTCTAGAATTTTCTTTTCCAAACCTTTTTTTTTTCTTTTCTTCCAAAAACAAATATTTAAGCGTGGAACTAAGAAAGTAGACCCTAATTGAATCCAAAATAATTATAGATAATAATAAAATAATATCAGAAAATACGGGGTATTACACCAAGAGAGTGTCAGCCTTTTTATAGATCCAAAGCACATATTTACTTAAGCAACAAGCAACATGGTTTGTCGTAAACACGACTAAATTATATATTTTGTTGCGATACTTCTAATAATGGCGGGTAACTTGAAAAACAAGTATGATTGTTTCACCATGTCACCTCTATTATGTTTGAATTGCAATGCAAATGGTGATGCAATTGAATACACAACTATTACCTTTATGGGGAATAATGCTCTAACTCGAACCCTCACCAACTCTTCCAAACTGTCGACAATGTTGAGTAGTTCCGTTGATATGGTTAAGGACTTTGAAAATATGAAGTCAATGGGATTATGTCCATCGCATTGTAGCCTTACACCAGGACACTCTTTGACCGAAGAAAATTCCCAAGCCATCTCATGTATATGTTTGCTTGAGAAATATCCCTCTGTATACAAATACATGGAACTTCCTTCTAAACCTCCACATGAGTCAATAAGAAGCAAGTATAAGTTGCAAATACAGTTGTGTCTTCTAGAGATCACTTTCACCAACTAATTCAGTTATCATCCCACACGGTACTCCACTTACCAAAACAATCGTCGAATATTTGACAATTGAAAATGACTTTAGGTGTTCCATCTTCTAAACATAATGTTGAGGTGTAGGTATACGTATGAAATTTGAGTGAGGATCTAAACTTGCATTCTCCATGTTTCTAGCAAAACGGATGTATCGAAGTGTTAGCAATAAGGTGAATTATATATCATTTAATAGATTTCACATGTTGTGTGTGCTAGGTACAGCACATTTATGATAAGTAAACAACAACTCTTGTATGTGAAATAATGCAAGTGAATAAAAAATCCGAAATACGAAATGTCAAAATGTGCGAGTGAATCTAATTCAGAAATCCGAAATGTCAAATGTGCAAGTGAATCAAAATACGAAAATCTTAATGTTGCAATGTGAATCAGCCTTCTTAAAAACAAACAAACAACGTCACACCTTACACAGCAACTCGGTACATCAGACCAAGAACAATTACAAGGGTTTCTTACATACTCCGAATATTTAAAAACAATATAAACATACGTCTACGTAATTGTCCTAGAAATGAAACAATAATTAATGCATCGCAATTATCTTTAAATGAAACAAACTTAATAAGTCGAAAACGGTGGCTTATTCTCCTTGTCATGCATGGTCTCATACTTGATATCCTCAATTAGCATGTCTAGTGTAATAGTCGACCACTTCATCTTCTTTGAGATTTTTTCTTCTTCAAGAGTGATCTCATCAATTTCTTTTTCGACTGTCAAAACCTTCTCCATGCTCTCGTAAATCATTATATAAATGAAGTCCGATGTCCACTCTAATCAATTTTCACCTACAACAAAATATACATTTTTTCAAACATTTACGATTATCACTTCACAATGTGTACATCTAAATATGTGATTGTGTACTCTGATTACAAACAAAAACAATTACAACGAAAATTCTAACCTTTGCAAACCCATATAGTTCATGTAGCTTGTGCAAGAAACACTCTAATTCAACTCTTAATGCATGACTCTAATGGAGGATGGACGGGAGTATGGATGTCCAACTACGCCCGGAAGCAAAGAGTACAATAGTGGAGTTTTATTGGTACATAACATAGAATCCAAGAGTTTGTCGGGGACTATACCTAAGCTCCCTTTTAAAACATTTAGGGGTCGTTTGGATTGAGGGAATAGGAGGGGGGATGGGATTATTATTCCCAAGTAGTCATATTCCCTTGTTTGGAAAATGGGAATACGAGATGGGAATTGGGTGATAGGGATTTCTTACCTCTCCAATCTAATACCTAGGGGGGGCAGGTATTAGATTTGGGAATTCATTTAATAAAGAAAAAGACTTAATTGCCCCTTTTAAAAAAATTATATAAGGAAATAATACTAAAAACAAACTAACAAACACATATGTTCTCAATATTTTCATTTGGGCCGACATCATAAACTGAAGACTTCTTCCAAATGGGCCGCCAAACTGCATTGGGTATTTAACCAAACATACTCAATTCCATGATAAGTAAGAAGCCTTCTCGACTCCATCACTTCGAGGCGAGTCTGTGGCCCATCTCACTTGTACACAACGTACAATGACCGAACATCTTCATCATCTAACCGCATATACTTATCAATATTGGTTGATCTTTCCGAAGGTGATGCATCAAATAATGGACCGAGTCTCCGAATCATCTCTTTCGCTTGCTACAAGTTCAATCAAAGTAATAAGCTACAATTTCAAACAAACTATAATCGATTGAAATGGCGTAATATAAAACTTTTAAATTGATTAGTAGCTTACCGAGCTAGAGTCAATACATTTCTCTTTCTCTTTAGGCATAAAAAATGAGCCTGTTGCCGCCGGGTTCAAAATAACCAGGTGAGAGACGTTGAGGTACCAAGGAAAGTAGGCGTCTTCCACAGAATGCATAGGGTCTGCCACCTTTGAAATAGCATCTAAAGACATCATATGACACTCTAGCCTACCCCACAAATCATTAAAAAATTTCGCAAACCTCACGTCGTACCCTACGGCAGACGCTCGACGGTAGACACTACAAGTAGCTACTGGTCTAGCAAGTACACGTACAACCGAACCGTTGTTGATCATTTAATAGTACGTATTGATCGTCTGAGTCTTCGAAGTACCACTATATGATCTTCTTATCTTAATAATCTTCATTCGGTACATAGTTACACACATGCGAGGTGCATGAGACTTGAACGCCATGCAGTATGATATTCCAGTTTGAATAATCCTTCGTTCATAAAGGAAACAAAAAAAAACTAAAAAAGTGGTCTTACAAAATGTCCAAAATCTACAATAATGGGGTAACAATTATCATTCTTGAGACACGACACGAATATTTGTATAGAAATGAAAGTTAACATTTATTAGTAAATCGAGTTTTCTAACGTTTGTCCACAAGGCACATCCTTAGTAAATTAGAATAACACTCAATATTTTGTTTTTTTTTATGTCTTCCACTGTTCCACGTCAAAACGCTAACAAAGAAGCCGTTAATTGATTTCAAGTGCATAATCTCTAATAGATTATGTATAAATAGTCGTCGTCATCGTTTATAATCACTTGCTAGTTGTACCTCTGATTTTTAGACTAAACTTAATTATATATTAACGCAACATTAATTAATAAATTACTAGTGGCGGTGGCCTTGTTTTGTTGTTAAATTGAACCTCTTGGTTTATTTTCGCTTTCGTTGTTAGTTTTTATCCTTAATACTCTTGTTTTTCTATATATAATTAATGGCGTCTAATTTCCATAAGAATTAATTAATAAGTGGGCATTTCTTGAGTCTTTTGCGTGTCTTATTAGTCTTTACTTTACCACTATAATTATAAAATGATAAAAGTTAAACATTATAAATAAAAGGTGTATGTTACTACTCCCTCCGTCCCAATTTAAACACCCCATATGTTTTTTCACTTGGATTAAGGTAGTTTTTGTTTGTTTATAATTGTTGGAGATAATGGTTGGTTTGTTTATAATTGTTGGAGATAATGGTTGGTTGTTTATTATTGTTGGAGATAATGGGTTGCTTGTTTATTATTGTTGGAGATAATGAGTGGGTTGTTTATTATTTTTTGAGATAATGGATGGTTTGTTTATTATTTTTGGAGATAGTGGAGTATAGATGTGTGGTGAAAACTTACCCCATTTAGTAACTTTTGAAATGAGGTGTTTAAATAGGGACACCCCAACAATTTATTTAGTAAGTTGTTGTTTACACATGCAATACGCCAACTTACGTACATTTGGCCCTCGGAAAACCATAACTCCCCCTCCATTACTATAAATAACAAGTGAGGTCGAAGGGAGAGTTTAGACCAAGAGAGCAGACTGTAAGTTAAGGTGAATTTCTTCGCCTTTTCTCGAACTTTATTTTTCAACTACATATTATACAATTCTTTCTCTCTAAAATCCTTATTTTCAACTATTATAATTAGAGTATTTTCTCTTTAGCTGACTAGTTAGGTAATGATTCTTTGTCCTTGCATGCAGGTATATATCTTCCTAGATTATTAAATTATAAGTTGAGTTGACTCACTTGAGGTAATACTTTTGTTACACTCTCTCCTTGAATATTTAGGAATTAGCATTACATTTAATTTCGGGATGCTCTTTTAACTTTCATATGTCTTTAAAGAAAATAAAACCCCACACTTTTCGTAAATATATACTCCGTATTAAATTAAAGTGTTGTTTTGGAAATGCTTTATACTTGTATGTTTATTAATGATGTTGTGATGTACTCCGTACACGGTATGATAACTTTTTTTAAGTAATACTCGTAATAGCTAATAGTTGAAAATAAAGTCATATCAAACAGGTAATAAACATGAAAAATTTATGAATATTATAACACTATAATTAATCACTAAACCCACACTAATTTTCCTGCCCAAATGCTAACCTAATGCCACCTCATCACTTAACCCTTGAAAGTTAACACCGTTAGTCAATTTGGGTCAATATGGGTAAAAGGGGCACCATGTGCATTGGGTGTATTAGCTCAGGGGCACCAGAGAGTAGTATTTTGCAAAGTGGGGGCACCATTTGCATTTTGACATAACTCAGGGGCACCACATGAATTTGCCGAACTTTATATCTTTGTTCTGGTGGAGTATTAATGTCAAAGTAGTTCCGTCAGCTTACCACCAATGTATCAAGATCTCCTCCCCTTGGGGTGTCATGGTTGTTCGAGTAGACCAGCGGCTATCACGAGAATGCTATGCCATTGCCCTCAAACCAACATGGCGTTGGACCCAATAGCATTTGCAGAGACACATCAACATCGTAGATTCGGAAATGCAAAGTGCCGTTGAAATTCTGATCAACAAGTAACTTCCGGACAGGAAACTTGTTCTAGGTGTTGATGTGACAGAACATATACTTCTCGGGTTGGCGGAATTCCTGTGTGGGAAGGAACATTGTTTTGCGTGGAGTCATCGGGACATGACGGGTATGGTTGGTGGGGTTGGATTCTTATTTTCAGTAAGAATCCAGTGTCGCTTGAATTATCTCAAAATCACACCGCATGCTCCATGTGTATACAATTCACTGAAGCTGTGTTTTTTAATGCTAAAACACCTGATTTGTCTCGGTGATTAGATGATTCCCGTTGCGCCCCTTAGATTTTAGAAGTGAAATTTTACGTAGACATTATAATAAGTCTCATCAGTTTTATATCATATTTTGCTAAGGCGATTATTTCTCTATCGAAAGTTAAAAATGATTTCTTTGAGCAAGCCCTAATTCGAATAGTTATTCTTGATTTGGTATAATGGTGATTCCCGACTCTATACTTCGAGACCTTGAACGAAACTTTGCAGATATACTCCTCTCTTTCCCTATGACAAGATATTAAAATTTTGTGGTAACCAGATTGTTGTATAAAATGTTATGATTGTTTTTGTGGGCAAACCCCGATTTTAGTTTACTACTAATGATTCGGTGTAAGGACGATTCCTGTTGATATACTCAGACCTGTGAACGAAATTTTCAGAAGATGTTCCTCTATTTGTCTCTGGTGAAGTGGTAAAATTTGGTAATTATCACATTTATTAAACTGAAGTTATGTATAACTTTTTTACTACTGCCCTAGTTTGAATTTGTGCTCAACTAGTATCGTTGTGAAATTTGTAATTAGGTTTTGACGGGGTAAAGGATTATAATTGGTACACTAAAAAAAGCCACCTCACCGCTTAGTTGTCGTCTCCATATTTCATGGTTAAATGAAATTTTGAAGAGGTTTGATCTTTCGTCTTCCCCATAAAATGATTGGATTAAAATTTGTGTTTACTTGGAAAGACTTTTATTAAATATTGATATCATACATGTATTAAATATAGTGTCTTTTGCCTATTGGTTTGCCAATTTTATAAGTTACATCTTAAATCAAGGTATTATATATACTTTGGTATTTTGGTAGATATTGGTGTAGACACCTGCATTTGTCCCTACCCAAATGCCCAATGATGAAAGGACAATATACATTGAACTGCGTCTACTTGCTTTACTATGTGAACCACCGTTGTCGTGAATCCATTAGCAAATGCGTCTTCACCCAAAACAACGCCAAAAACAACCACTTTCCAGCCCGTTTACACCTGACCTAACTCAGGAATGACCCGCTCGCCTAAATTGTCAAAAATCATCAACAAAACATGTTTTGTACATCATTTGCCCACCCAAATTCACATGTACACTAACCTTGTCACAAAGAAGCCAGAAATCAAATTTTGCATAGTGCGTCTAAGGGCCCAGACGCACGCGTCCGTGCGTCGGAGCCCCTTGACGCACCGCGTTTTTTTCGCCAGACACGCGCGTCACGGGCTGAATATATTGGGCCTAGTGGTGGAGGCTGCGAATCTGAAGCATTAAACCCTAATTGGCCGAAAAACCCTAGTCTACCCTAGCCTCTCCTCCACTATATATACACCTCTCCATCCCCTTCATTTGACACACAAAAAACAACCTTCACACACCATTTTCCACCCCGATCTCTGCCTCTCTCTCTCTCCATTTCTCCACCACAAAACCCTAGCAACTCTACCCCAAAAAAAACCCTAGGAACTACAACAACAAAAACCCTAGTGCAACGCCTACACCTCTAGGGCACCCCTAAACACAACACTACAAACACAACTCAAACAAAGCCCCTCTCAAACACCACGTTCGAAGAGCAACGCATCGCTCCAAGAACACAACTAGCCCCTACGACGCATACTAAGGATCAACGCAGCGATCTCGAACCATAGTAGAGCAAGTAGTGGTATCGCGGACACACGTAAGTCCTGAGGGCACCCCCTCTTTTCTAAACTCTACTTTTACTTTATTCTCATCTTCTACCCTTTCTTTATATGCGCAATTTATTGCTTTTACGACATAGATTTACATTTCGCCTAACCAAAATTAGATCTAAAACGAATTACGTGAATCACGCCTAACACACATAGCGCAAAACGCTTGGACAATTGGTAGCTAGGGACCGTTAATCAATCTTAACGACGTTGCGACCTTAAGATCTAGTTTATGTGCTAAATAACCGACTTAGCTAATTTTCTAGGTTGTATATAACTTGTAAATGATTGTAACTTGCATGGCTAAACTTCTTGACGACTTGTAAACGATAATTCAACTAGTAGAGGCCGCTATACGTGGGCGGGGTTGGGTGTCTTATGGCTTCCCAACACGTACCGTCACCCCCGAACCCAGTCTTGCGGTCCTTGGGCTGCACATTGGCGTAGGGCACAGTGCGCATCTTGTTACTTACGTCCCTCGGTTTTGTCCCTTTCGGTAAACGACTCGCGAAAGTGTTTTGTACTTGGCATGACTCGCTTCCCTAAGCGTTTATGCTCAATGGGTACAGACTCACCTAGCGTCTACGTAGTCTCTCGGTAAAAAGGAACAAGATCGCATTACATGGTTTCCAAACACCCCACAATGTTTGGTGGCGACTCCTATCCTAGTGCAATCATCGCACGACTCGCGCGTCCGTCGCTATAGAGACCATCCGTGGAATCTACAATTGGTGTGAATAAAATTTCATTACATACATATAAAATGGGTTGCTCAAAAGAGAGAAATTTAGTTTGGGGAGAGTATGGAAAGGTTATGTAGCGATTTACTTATACAAAGATTTGTATATTTGTATTTTACTGTGTGATTGTAACAACCCTAAATTTTTGACTAACTATAAATATAAATAATTTAGAATTGTCACGCCACAATTGACTGTCGAGTCAATTGCTAGGCTAGAAATTCAATTGCAGTGAACCAATAAATAATAGAACAGCGGAAGTCTTAGAATGTCGAACCTACAGTTCTCAAACAAACTCTCAAATTATAACCAAAATGAAATATAGTCTAAAATGAATTGTGTCTTTTGAAATCAATCCCCAACCATGAACCAGCTTCATAAGCATGCAGCCACAACATCAAGACCTGTCAACTATGCCATCGAAGATTGACATAGGCCCCAGAAAATGGTAGGGACGAACCAGAAACAGAACGTCAGCACAGGCTGAGTAAGAAGAAATAAGCATACAGAAAAGATAAGATAAGATACGCGCCTTGAGGCGCGTAGCTAACAAGAACGAATTGACGTTATATCATAAGAATATCAATGACAATAGATAACATAATCAAAGGAGCATCGCCGCTCATACAACAGAATTATTCATCTTATTTTGGCCAGGGTCCTACCCCATAGCCCCACTTATCGAACTATGTTCGAGCTAGAGCCGTAGTTATCGCCCTAATAATCCCTAGTGTGCACACCCCTCGCTAGACGGGCCGGTAGGACGAGCTCCCATCTAGGAGGAAGACTAAAAGGAAGTCGGTAGCTAACCCGACCCACAGTACCTTGATCAGAGGTATATCAAAACGACGGTCGGCCGAGCCGAACATACGTCGAGACTCTAGGTGGATTAATTTATTATCTTTCATCCATTTTATATATATTATTTGAGGATGAATTATTTGATGATACAAATTATAACGATTGTGAACAAATCACGCTAGCATACAAAGCATCAGAAGAACAAACGACTAACCACTCGGCCGAGAGGCCGAGTGGCTCGAAGCCTTCGGCCGAAAGACCGAACGGACAAGAAGGCCGAAAGGCCGAGAGAAGTGAAACGGCCGAGAGGCCGTGGCACGTGGGGAAACTCGTGAAACAATTGAGCAAAGCAAACGAAGATATTACGAATTCAATGATGGGATTAGAAACAAGTATCATATGATATGAACGATTGAATAAAGCAAGGCAATAGATGATCATACAAGTTCATCAATGTATCGATAGTTAGTGAGGGAGTTTGTGATCAACGTTCTTACCTCATAACGCTAATCCTTAATCATCCAATTAAAAACTCAATCCACAATTCCCTAATCAAAAGGATGTAACCATAAGTCTTACAATACACAACTATCACTAATAGGAAACGGATCCACAAATGAACAGTGGTAAAGAAACACGAATAACTTCTACCTCCAATATTGGATGACCACCAAATTTTAGTATGTTGTATAAGGGTATGTCAGAAACCTCTCTTCAAAATTTCGTTCAAAGACTCCAAGCGGATCGACGGAAATCAACTTCACAATGAACCACGAATAACAATTAGGGTTTACTCACGAAAACCAATATAACTTTTGATACAGAAGTCTAGGCCTTACCAATTTTGGATATGTTTTAAAACCTATAGGTAGGAACATCTCCACCAAATCTCGTCTTAAGATAACCTTTGAGTCGACGGGAATCATAAGAACACCGAGGCGGCGACACAGTCTCCGGGTAGATAGACACAGCTCTACTAAAACATCTCTACAGTGAGAATCCCATATAATCTTGGCACGATATATATGTTCCTGGATTTGTATCGAAAGCACGGTTCTAACGCCACCAATCATGCTCTAATCGGAGATCATATGAGAGAGTTATGAGTGTTTGAAGTTGACACAGTGATGCTGAGAATTTCTGCGGGTGGATGCTACGAAAAGGAGAGAGAGGGAGAGAAGGAGGCCGAAATGTTTATGAATAAAGCAAAGATTTTAGGCTCGGGTTTGGGCTTAGCTAATTAGGTGGGTTGCGTGATCCAAAAACCCGACCCAAATCGGAAAGATGGACGAATTCTCTTGTGTAATTCTATAATTAGAAATCTCACAATAATTCAATCGAATCCCAATAAACCATTAATAAAACTCTCAATTACATTATAAACGTAACACCCTTATTAAATAATTACCCAAAAATACGGGGTGTTACAGTCTTCCCCCCTTAACATAAAGATTCGTCCCGAATCTTGATCTCATTCTCCAAAGTGTCATCAATTACCGTCCTTCCAAGTTTATAGTTCTCCAAACACTTGTTTAGTCAAACAACTCCATTTACAACCACATGAGCATTTTAGCAAAGAGAGAGAGAGAAGAAAGTAAATAGGCTTTTATGTGTTTGATAATATACATGGTACTAGGATACCATATAAGATGAGAATAAGTAGCGATTCAACAATATAATTGTATGTATGAAAAGAAAAGAAGTGAGGAATGTTATGTCAATACGCGTGCAACGTCAGTGCACAAAACGAGTACGTGTGCATCATTAGTGCACAGAATAGGTATACATGCATCGTCAGTGCATGTAGTAAGTACGTGATCAATTTATCAGAACAATTCAATAAGATGCAACACGATTCACGTAATAACAATAGAAATCACGTAATTCACATAATTCAGAGCCAAGGAAGAACATGCGACGTTCTCATCCCCCTTAAAGAAAAGGTTCGTCCTCGAACCAATGTACTTTATGTGTCATGCGAGGAAATTATTTGCCCATCGATAAATGCCACTTTTCACTTGTATTTTCCCAAATTGGTACTTCATTGTCTCTCTCGCATCCCCAGGTCGACCACGCTATGTTATATTTCCTCATGAACTGTAATTCCAACAATATCGAACTATCCAACGCACTTATATGATTGTTGTTGATAGACATGGAACACATTACTAAAATAGAACCTTTCCAGAAGCCGGCCGGCAAACTCAAAATGGTACCATATACCGATCCGTAAAAGTTTTCCTGAAATATTTGTGCGTATTTGAATCTCATCGTTTCACCTTTCCATATCGAACCTTTGTTGCGGTATTCCCATCAATACAAGGTATTGTGATTTAATCCTCAATATACTAATTAGTATGAAGACCGTCAAAACTTGCGTCTAAAATCCCAAATTACAGATTAGTCGAATTTTCACAATCACACTTCTCAATGCATTTAGGCAGCTGGCCAAATCGTATCTTATTTATCCATGTATCATTCACATTCTTGTCCTGTTTATCACTTATCTACACAAAGTGAACGTCCTTTTTATGTCGTAGAGAGTTGATGATAGACGTTGTTATCCTTTAAACTCCATATCATCTCCATAATTGTTGATCCTTGGTGTCGTTTTACCCCGGGCAAGATATTGTCGAATTGTCGTCATCTAGTAATTATTTTATCGCACTGAGGGTCATGGCGTCACTCAGATCCTTATGCTAGTTTGATGTGCCCGCGAATCTTTATATTCTCTAAGCCATTCACGGTGGTTCCACGATTCCATAAGTTGTCGAACACAAATTTTGAGTCTCCTCATCGTTAACTTGTCGTCTTATAATACTCATCAAGTTTCAGTGATCTCTCTTAATGTCTGATGTTAGATCCTTGAAATATACACCTAATTCACCCTTTTCGTGATGGTCTAAACTCGAATGTCTCTAAAGTTAAAGACTATAATCATCACTTTAACCTCAAGTAGGTCATTCTTCTCATACTCCTTGGGTTTCCTGAACACGCACGCTGTAGCTCTCCAAATTTTATTCGTTCATGACTCACATCAACCCTTAGGTAATACTTAAAATCAATCTCTTTGCTTGTGCGAATGAGTTTAATCCTATAATCATATGACTTTAATGTGTTAAGAGTATCACTGTCTACTTATTTTCCTTTCATATCTCATTCCCACCTGATCCTCAAAACATATACTACAAGTCTCCAAGTTGCTTTTTTTTTTTTTTTTTTCCTTGCACATTGGGGTCTCCACGTATCCATGTCTTACAGGTTAGACCTTAGAGCAATCACACAAGCTCATGTAACTATAAGGAAATCCTTTAGGGACTTGGTTCAGCACATATTCGTATCCAAAAATCTCAAGTGATGTTGACGCACTTTATAGCTCTAGTCATTGCGCAAGACCATCACCCTAATTTGACTCGAAGATACTTCGTCCATGTAAACATATATCCTCTAGTCTCAAACTTATCAACTAAAATTATTACGATCATCTTTAGCTTTCTTTTGTTGTCTTCTCATCCGTTCCATAACCAAAGTCGCCTTGAACTCTAAGGGCGCAACAACGCTACTACCACGAAATTACTTCACGTTCCATTAACTCGTCAAGGTGTATCCATATTGACTAAGTCCGTTTGTATCATACGACTTCCCGCGTTAAGCATGTAAATTTAACCGAATCAGACATTGTACCTCAGATATTATTCTTCCCATTAAACATCATATTGGTTATCGATCACAAGCCATGCCTTATTTCAACCTCAATTTACCTTATCCACCATGGTCTACAAATACCATATGAGGGGGACTAATGCCACGACATGGTGATCAAATGCTTGTCCCGAGTCGAGCAAAAAAGGGCCCCGAGTCGAGATGAAAATTACGCAGCATTGTTTTGAATAGACGAAATCTCGAGTCGAGATTTATGGGCTCGAGTCGAGTAGGGTTTGCCTCGAGTCGAGGCGCTTGTGTCCCGAGTCGTGACAAATTAAACGTGGGGTTATTTCTGGCTACAAAAATCTCGAGTCGAGCCACTGCCGACTCGAGTCGAGAATATCCGTCTCGAGTCGAGACCGTTTCTTCTCGACTCGAGTCACCTGCCGTCAGGTATATTGCTATTCTCTTCGATTTTTTCTCTCTCTCTCCTCTCATTCTCTCAAACCCGACCCCCTTCCCTCTCTTTCACACAAAAAAATCGCCCCCTTCTCTTTTTGTCTCAAAACCTTCATAAAATCCCTCAAATTCACTCCAAATCATTCATTTTCTTCATAAAATCACCTCCTTTTTGTTATTTACACATCCAAAACCACAAATTTTTGTATTTTTCACCCCAAATTCAAAATTTTCACATAAACCCTAGAAATTGGGGATTTCTCAATTTTGGCTTCTTTAGCCAAATTAAGGGGTGTAATTGCTTCTTTGGAGGATTGTGGTACTCTCCTAAGGTTTTTGGAGGATCTTTCTTGCTCAAATTTTCAATTTTGAGCCCCTTTTGGTAAGCATCCTCTTCAAATTCAAATTTGTATTTTTAGGAAGTTTTTGCTTGGGTGTTGTAGTGGATTGTGATAGGAGTGAGTGTGGAGGATTTGTTTTGAGTTGTTGATAGAGTAGTAGCACTTGTGGTAGATTTTTGGCAATTTTTGTTGTGAATTTTGGGAAAGTTGGATATTGTGTTGGTAGTGTTGGTTTGTTGTTATTTTATATCCAATTGAGTGCAATGGGGAGGAATGATGATGCGGGAACTTCTCGAGTTAAGGGTAAGGCTCCAATGGAGCCTAGAAACAAGAAAAAGAAAGTACCCATTTGGGAGGAACATGGTGTGACGGGATTGAGTGAAGATGAGAAAAAGCGATATATCTCCCTTGCTAATAGTCAAAAGATTGTCACCACCAAATTCTTGTGTTTAGAAACGGTGGGAAAGTTGGGTCTTCAACAACCCATCGAGCTTTTATTTGGGAATGGTGGATTGTCAAACTTTCTAGGAAAGAATGCCCCAACTTATGAGCGTTGGACCTTGGAATTTCTTTCTACGCTTCACCATGATGAGGCGGGTGAGCGTATTGTTTTTAGGTTGAACAATGGAATTTGCAAGATGGGGTATGATAGAGTGGCGGAATGTTTCGGTTGGTGCCGTATTTATGATGCTACAACGGGGCAAAGGATCCCCCAAAGGAGGCCATTTAGGAAGTTTACTGGCGAAGATTCCACTGTTTTGTGGAAGAAGCTCACACATGAGAATGTCATTCCTAAAAAACCCAAAATTGCTAGTATTCCTCATCCCGCAATCCGTCTCACTTATCGAGTCATAGCTCAATGTGTTTTTGGTGATGGTGAGCCGACGAATGTTACATTTGCGGAGTTGGGCGCCTTAGCCTCTTGCTTGCCCAATGAGAATGGGAGGCCGACATGGGTCCAAACCTTTATCAAAGGTTGTCTTCAATGTCAAATGGACCCTAATCATAAGATTGGTATGGGCGGTATGATTACTTTGCTCGGCCGATTTTTGAAGCTTGGGGGTGAAGAGGAAATGACACCTACCGGACCTTTCTTGTTAAATATGGAGTTTCTTGGCCGTCAATCCTTCTTCACAAGTGCTTTCCTTGATAATTTTGTTAATTGGACCTTGGGAACACGACATGAGCCATATTTGACTCTTCCCGATGCGGCTAGAGTTCATATTGATCCCGATGGTGATGCTAGTGATTGTTTTGTGGGGAGGCACTTGTTGGTTGCTCCGGAAAATGAGGAGGAAGAGGAGCTTAACGTTGACAATGCTAGGCATGTGGAGATGCCTCATGTGGAGATGCCCGATGCGGGTCATGCACCTCACTTTGGTGGCTTTTCAAATGAAGCCGGATGGATGCAATGGAGACAAGGTGTAGACCAAAGTTTGGCGTTTCAAGAGGAGCAAAATGAGAGGATTCTCATGTACATGGAAGCAAATCATAATCATCTCATGAGCTCTCAAGCACCACACTACCTTCCACCCAATTTCGACGAGCTTCCCGATCGTTTGAGTGCACGGAGGCACCGTAGGGGCTCTCAAGGCCCCAATTGATGTGAGTTACCCCTCCCTCCTTTTATTTTTGCCTTGTTTTACTTGTTAACATTGAGGGCAATGTTTAGTATAAGCTTGGGGGAGGATAATTGACATCGTTTGTATCATTTTGTAATATATTCTTTCTTGTAAAAAAAAAAAAAAAAAAAAAAAACGTCCAACACTTTAATCATGTGACCCCCAAAACAAGATCATGTAACAAGGTTCAAAACCCGTCATTTTCTCCAACATTATTATTTCCCGGGCCATTGTTGCTTCCATAACGCCCATTATTACCAGCGTTGTCCAGCGCTGCGTTTGCCATTTGAGCCATAAAGTGAGCCATCACTTCCTGGTGTTGTGCCAACTGAGTCAGGATAGCTATCAAATCAAGGACGTTGTTTCCCACCATTGTTTATGAGCATTAATAGTCGATTCAGTCGTAACCACTTCAATCAATTTCCATACTCAAATCATATACTCATATACACAATTCACAATAACTCAATCAATAATTGAACAAACAGTCGTAAATCAGTAAATCATGTAGACAATTCATCCCCAGAATTACAAATACATGATAATCAGCATTCAGCTATTGGTCTCGTCCGAGTTTAATGATATGTCATTCATTATGTATTGTAATTATTGGAATTAATCTCATTTTGGGTGCTTTTAGACACGGTATTGTAATATTTTAGCCTAATTTAGTATTTTCTCACCTTGATTATAAATTGTAATAATTAGGCTAACTTTAGATTAGAGATTATTCCATTCATTTTGAGATCGAGATTTGTGATCCAGCCCCGAGGAAAGAACGGTGGAAAAGGCATCCGGCACGCGGATCAAGGCAAGTTGAAGATGGGCTAGGAACATCTCGAGCATCAAGATTCTCGACTCGGGGAACCTCAGGCCGAGTCGAGAAGATTTTGTCGCAGGGTTGTTTTAAACGGGTTAAATCCCGAGTCGAGACGCACTTGTCTCGACTCGAGGAAACCCGTCTCGACTCGAGACACACTGTCCCGAGTCGAGAAAACCCTGTCTCGGGTAGTTGTTATTTTTAGTTTCCTCGACTCGAGTCATTTTTGCTCGAGTCGAGGTTTGTCTTTTCCGGATATTTTTAGTAAGTTGTTTCTTTTATCTTTTTGTTTTATTTTGTTTTATTGGTTTGTATAAATAGATGAGGAGAGAGAAAAGCACACATTATCTTCATTTTGCTCCATTCTCCACCTCTCCTCTCCTTAGCTTCCCCAAAATCCTTTGTTCATACTTGTAATATGGAGAGCTAATCTCCAAAACTTGGTGAAGCACTAATCTTTCGATAGTTAATGTAAGTTATCGTCTTTTTCCTTTACGTACTTGATTGGTTGTTATTCCTTGCGTTTATTTATAATCGTATCTCGTTTTATCTAGGTCGCTACTAGATTTGGCTTGGTTTGATTATTAGCTTGTTTAGATAATTTGGTGGTATTCGATTATCTAGATTTGTGAAGCAACCTTAGTTTATTAATGCGCGGTCGCGGTTTTTAGACTTAGGAGGAATTAACACGATAATTAAAGGTTAGGATTGGTTAATGCGCGGTTGCGGTTAATTAGTTACTAAACTTATTATTCTTAATCGATATTAGTTCGTTGTCATTGCTACCACTAGATTGAACCGAAGACGGTCGTTTAGGGTATCTAGAGTGGTTAGGGTGAATTTAGAGCGGTCGCTTAAATTCACTAATCTTAAGAACTAATAGAACTTTGTTCACGATTAAGCAATCAAAGTGAAGGAATATTCGATTTCTTGCGGAAATTATTCGTTAGTGATAGTTGCGGATCCAAGACTTGTCTCTATTTATAAATCATTATTTATTTACTTGTTTCATGCTTGTTACTTTGTTACCAAACAATTCAAAACCCCCCATTTGTGACGTTATTTTGCATATAAACACCGTTAGAATTAATCCTAGTTCCTCGTGGATACGATCCCGACTTCCCTAGCTACATTAGTTAGATAGTAGGGTTATTTGGTGGATATCACGACAATTTCTTCTCACCAAATTTGGCGCCGCTGCCGGGGAACTGGCGTATTTTTAATTCTTTTGGTTGTTTTTGTGTTTTTGTTGTTTTTGGAGTCTAAGTCATTCTTAGAGTCTAATTTGTTCTGGACCCTTGTTTATGGTCCAGACCCGAGCTACTAATACATTTGTTTTTGAGATTGATCCAGAAATTGAAAGAACTTTCCGTAGGCAAAGGAGAGCATCTTTGGACTTGCAAGATAATCCTTTGTTTGAAGCGGATAATTCCGAGGATCAAGTAGTAGCTAGAGCAACAATGAGTATTAGGGAGCTCACCGCCCCCGATCTTACGCAACAACCCTCATGTATAGTGTATCCCGATGACGAAGAAACCGCAAAAATTGAAATCAAGGGTGCACTACTACATCAATTGCCTACTTTCTATGGGTTGAGTAAGGAAGATGCTAACCGGCATGTGGCCGATGTACATTTCATATGTAGTGCTATGAAGCCGGCCGGGGTTGATATGGGAACTTTCTTGTTGAAAGTGTTTCCGTTTTCTCTTAAGGATAGAGCTATGAAATGGCTCTATACCTTGCCTCACGATAGTATCACTACTTGGGATATGTTGAAAAAAGCGTTTATCACCAAGTACTTCCCAAGTACAAAGGCATCCGCCTTGAAAAAGGAGATCACCACCATTGAGCAAAGAGGAGATTCATTAGCCGCGTATTGGGATCGATTTAGAGAGTTGGTTGCAAGTTGTCCATACCATGGCTATACCGATCAAGATTTGATCCTTTACTTCTATAATGGGTTAGATGATGAGGATTACCGTCATGTGGTGGCCTCTAGTAATGGAGGGTTGGACAAAATGCCTCCGGTTCAAGCTTGGAAATTATTGGAGGAACTTGCTACAAACTCAAGAGACCGTGAGTCCAAAAGAACGGTGAAAAGAGTAAATGCCGCTAGTTCTTCTTCTAGTAGTGATCAAGTGAGTGAGTTGGCCGCGATGATGAAAGATTTCCTTATTGCCAACAAATCGGGTCCGGCTAGAGTTTGTGGCATTTGTCATAAACAAGATCATCCTACCGATTCATGCCCTACATTGAGTGAGGATCAAGAAGAAGTGAATGCGGTTGGATTTTCGGGTGTCCCTCAACGGAAATATGACCCAAACTCTAATTCATATAATCCGGGGTGGAAAGATCATGTGAATTTCCGTTATGGAAATACTCAAGGCTACAATCAAGGGCAAGGGAGTGGTAATCAATTCCAAGGAGGTCAAGGTGGTGGTAACAATTACCAAGGGAATCGTTTTCAAGCCAAGCCACCTTTTGTCGCTCCAAGCCAACCACAAGCATCATCTTCCATGTCCGCGGAGGAAATGATTAGAGCATTGACGGCTAATGTGACAACTATGCAAACTACCATGGTGCAAAATGCTCAAGAAACCAAAGCTAGCATTCAAAATTTGGAAAGTCAAATGGGTCAAATGTCAAGTGCTATAAATCGTTTGGAATCTCAAAATTCCAACAAGTTTCCTTCACAACCCGAGACTAATCCAAGAAAAAATGTGAGTTTGGTGACTTTGAGAAACGGAAAACAACTCAAAGGGCCTTTGCCTTCAATAGAGAATGATGGTGATGAGATTGTTCAAGTAGAGGAAGAGGAGAACAACCCGAGTAAATCCCGAGTCGAGCAGCCATCCACCCAAGTCGAGAAAAGCAATGGCGAAAAGACGCCTACGTTTTTCGCGCCTCGAGTCGAGTCAGATTCGACTCGAGTCGAGTCGAGTGCGTCTCGAGTCGAGACACCTCTGTCTCGAGTCGAGATTTCTGTCCCGTCTTCCCCTTCGGCAAAGATTGTGGATGTTGATGATGTGTTTCCCGATGTGCCTTTTCCCGAGGCTTTGAGAGACACTCGTACCTATGAGAAAAATTCCGACATCTACGCTCTCTTTCAAGATTGTGAGGTAAATCTTCCATTTTTAAATCTTGTAAAATGTGTGCCAAGTATTGCTAAATTTGTGAAGGAGCTTTGCACTCCTAAACGGTCACACAAGTCAAAAGGGAAGAAAAATGTTCAAATTAGTGAACAAGTATCGGCGGTATTTCAAAGGAGACTTCCTAAGAAATGTAGTGATTCCGGTATGTTTACTATTCCTTGCAAACTCGGTGATACCATGTTCAGTAGAGCTATGCTAGATTTAGGGGCTAGCATAAATGTGCTTCCGTTTTCTGTTTATGAGTCTCTAAAACTTGGTCCCTTGTTTGAAACCGATGTTGTTGTTCAATTAGCCGATCGATCTACTGTTTATCCTAAGGGAGTTGTTGAGGATGTGCTTGTCGTGGTTGATAAACTGGTTTTTCCAGCGGATTTTTATGTGATACAAATGGAACATGATAAGCATGCCGCCCCTATTTTGTTAGGGAGACCATTCCTCAAAACGGCTAAAACTAAGATCGATGTTTCTAGTGGATCTTTGACAATGGAATTTGAGGGTAAAGTCGTAGAATTCAACATCTTTAATTCTATGAAATATCCTTCCGATAATCATTCTATTTGTTCAATTGATGTCATTGATCCACTTGTACAAGATGTTTTTGATGTGAATGGTGTGGATGAACTGCAAAGTGTCATTGATAATAGTTTGGTAGACAATAGTTTGGATATTGTTTTGTCAACTAACTTGCAGGAGGTCGTAGCGGAGATGGGAAAACACTACAACCTCCCAAGAGTTCCATACAACTCCACACCTATTCCACTCAACGTTCCTAGCACCAAACCTCTACCATCTATTGTCGAAGCACCAGAGATTGAGCTCAAACCTCTTCCCGATCACTTGAAGTATGCATTTCTTGGTACCGGAGATACACTTCCGGTAATTATCTCCAACAAGTTGACCACGGATCAAGAGAAGAGGTTGGTAGAGGTGTTGAAAGATCATAAGCTAGCAATAGGATGGACCATTGCCGACATTAAAGGGATTAGTCCTTCCACTTGCATGCACCGAATTCTTTTGGAGGATGAAGCCAAGCCGGTTCGACAACCTCAAAGGAGGTTGAATCCTCCTATGATGGATGTGGTGAAGAAAGAGGTGCTCAAATTGTGGCAAATGGGGATGATCTATCCTATTTCCGATAGCAAATGGGTGAGTCCTACTCAAGTGGTGCCTAAGAAAGGAGGCATAACGGTAGTGGCTAACACTAAAGGTGAAATGGTACCTACCCGTACTCAAACGGGTTGGAGAGTGTGCATAGATTACCGTAGACTCAATACGGTAACTCGAAAAGACCATTTCCCTCTTCCGTTCATTGATCAAATGCTTGAGAGATTGTCCGGGCACGAGTTTTATTGTTTTCTTGATGGTTATTCGGGCTATTTTCAAGTAGCCATTGCACCGGAGGATCAAGAAAAGACAACATTTACATGTCCTTTTGGCACATTTGCTTATCGACGTATGCCATTTGGATTATGTAATGCCCCGGCTACATTTCAACGGTGTATGATGAGCATCTTTTCCGAGTATGTGGAGAATTTTATAGAGGTTTTCATGGATGACTTCACCGTTCATGGAAACTCGTTTGATGATTGCTTGGCTCATCTTACATTGGTCCTTGATAGATGCATCGAATCAAACCTTGTTCTCAACTCCGAAAAGTGTCATTTCATGGTAGAACAAGGTATTGTGTTGGGGCATGTGGTATCGGCAAATGGTATTGAGGTGGATAAGGCAAAAATTGATGTGATTTCTTCTCTACCTTATCCCACCAATGTTCGAGAAGTTCGCTCATTTCTTGGTCATGCCGGGTTTTATGGGCGATTCATCAAAGACTTCTCCAAAACCGCCTCTCCAATGTGCAAATTGCTCCAAAAAGAGGTGAATTTTGTGTTTTCCGATCATTGCAAAGAAGCTTTTGATTCATTGAAGACAAAGCTCACATCGGCACCAATCATACAAGCTCCAAATTGGTCTCAACCATTTGAAATCATGTGCGATGCTAGTGATTACGCCGTCGGAGCCGTCTTGGGTCAAAAGGTGGGGAGAGCGTCTCACGTCATTCATTATGCATCCATGACTCTCAATGAAGCTCAAAAGAATTACACCACCACCGAAAAAGAAATGCTTGCGGTGGTGTTTTCTTTAGAGAAATTTCGTTCCTATTTGCTTGGAACAAAAGTTGTGGTTTATAGTGATCATGCGGCTATTCGCTATCTTATGGCGAAAAAGGAGGCCAAACCACGTCTTATTCGATGGATACTTTTGTTAAGTGAGTTTGATGTGGAGATTAGAGATAAAAAAGGAGCGGAAAATTTGGTTGCCGATCATTTGAGCCGCCTAGTGCATAATGAGGATAAGTCATATGCCCAAACGTCCGTTCATGAGACGTTTCCCGATGAAACTTTGTATTCTATTCGGGTGGTGAGGCCATGGTTTGCAAATATTGTCAATTTCCTCGTCTCCAACAAATTTCCTCCCGGTTTCTCTAAGCCCCAAAAGGACAAGCTCCGCAATGATGCAAGGTATTATGTGTGGGATGACCCGTACTTGTGGAAACATGGCATTGATAAGGTGATCCGTAGATGCATTCCCGATGAGGAGGTAAATTCGATCCTTACTTTTTGTCATTCTCATGCATGTGGAGGACATTTCGGTTCTAAGAAAACCGCATTGAAAGTCCTTGATTGTGGATTTTATTGGCCTACTCTTTTCAAAGATGCATATAATTTTTGCAAAAGTTGTGATAAATGTCAAAGAGTAGGAAATAATTCACAAAAAAATGAGATGCCCCAAACACCCATGCTTTATTGTGAAATTTTTGATGTATGGGGCATTGATTTTATGGGTCCTTTCCCTAACTCTCATGGATTTACATATATCTTGCTTGCGGTGGACTATGTTTCCAAGTGGGTGGAAGCAAAGGCCACCAAAACTGATGATTCTAAAGTTGTGGCAGATTTTCTAAGGTCACGGATTTTTTCCCGTTTTGGAGTGCCGAAAGCTTTGATAAGTGATAGGGGAACTCATTTTTGCAATCGAACGGTGAGTTCTCTATTGAAGAAATGGTATGTTGTGCACAAGGTCTCTACGGCCTATCACCCGCAAACCAATGGGCAAGCGGAAGTGTCAAATAGGGAAGTGAAATCCATCCTTGAGAAAACGGTCAACCCGAATAGAAAAGATTGGAGTGTGAGACTTGATGATTCCGTTTGGGCATATAGGACGGCTTACAAGACCCCTATTGGTATGTCACCATATAGGTTGGTTTTTGGAAAAGCTTGTCATTTGCCGGTAGAAATTGAGCACAAGGCCTATTGGGCAATCAAGAGTCTCAACATGAAAATGGATGAAGCGGGTGAGAACCGTAAGTTGCAATTGCAAGAGTTAGAGGAGATTAGGTTGGAAGCCTATGACAATGCCGCCATCTACAAAGAGAAAACAAAGGTATGGCATGATAAGTTGATTTCTAGGAAAAGTTTCAAAGTTGGCGATAAGGTACTTCTTTTTCAATCTCGCTTGAAACTATTTCCGGGTAAGTTGAGGTCTAGGTGGACGGGACCATTCGTTGTGTCTATGGTTTATCCGCATGGAGCGGTTGAAATCTACCAAAACTCGGTAGATGATGCGTTTAAGGTGAATGGCCACCGTTTGAAACCTTATTATGAAGGTTTTAAAGTGGAATTGGTGGAAGAGGTTTCGTTGTACGAGCCTGTCATTACGGGGTGACTTTGATCGCCCTAATGAGTCGAGCCAACGACGTTAAACAAGTGCGCTTCTCGGGAGGCAACCCGAGTTTTACATTTTGTATATAACCTTTTCGTTTGATGAGATTTTGGTTGCCTTAATTTTTGTATGATTAGGGAAGATAGCCCACCATTTTGGAGAAGAAGAACGGATGAAAGAAGCTTGTCCCGAGTCGAGCAAAAAAGGGCCCCGAGTCGAGATGAAAATTACGCAGCATTGTTTTGAATAGACGAAATCTCGAGTCGAGATTTATGGGCTCGAGTCGAGTAGGGTTTGCCTCGAGTCGAGGCGCTTGTGTCCCGAGTCGTGACAAATTAAACGTGGGGTTATTTCTGGCTACAAAAATCTCGAGTCGAGCCACTGCCGACTCGAGTCGAGAATATCCGTCTCGAGTCGAGACCGTTTCTTCTCGACTCGAGTCACCTGCCGTCAGGTATATTGCTATTCTCTTCGATTTTTTCTCTCTCTCTCCTCTCATTCTCTCAAACCCGACCCCCTTCCCTCTCTTTCACACAAAAAAATCGCCCCCTTCTCTTTTTGTCTCAAAACCTTCATAAAATCCCTCAAATTCACTCCAAATCATTCATTTTCTTCATAAAATCACCTCCTTTTTGTTATTTACACATCCAAAACCACAAATTTTTGTATTTTTCACCCCAAATTCAAAATTTTCACATAAACCCTAGAAATTGGGGATTTCTCAATTTTGGCTTCTTTAGCCAAATTAAGGGGTGTAATTGCTTCTTTGGAGGATTGTGGTACTCTCCTAAGGTTTTTGGAGGATCTTTCTTGCTCAAATTTTCAATTTTGAGCCCCTTTTGGTAAGCATCCTCTTCAAATTCAAATTTGTATTTTTAGGAAGTTTTTGCTTGGGTGTTGTAGTGGATTGTGATAGGAGTGAGTGTGGAGGATTTGTTTTGAGTTGTTGATAGAGTAGTAGCACTTGTGGTAGATTTTTGGCAATTTTTGTTGTGAATTTTGGGAAAGTTGGATATTGTGTTGGTAGTGTTGGTTTGTTGTTATTTTATATCCAATTGAGTGCAATGGGGAGGAATGATGATGCGGGAACTTCTCGAGTTAAGGGTAAGGCTCCAATGGAGCCTAGAAACAAGAAAAAGAAAGTACCCATTTGGGAGGAACATGGTGTGACGGGGTTGAGTGAAGATGAGAAAAAGCGATATATCTCCCTTGCTAATAGTCAAAAGATTGTCACCACCAAATTCTTGTGTTTAGAAACGGTGGGAAAGTTGGGTCTTCAACAACCCATCGAGCTTTTATTTGGGAATGGTGGATTGTCAAACTTTCTAGGAAAGAATGCCCCAACTTATGAGCGTTGGACCTTGGAATTTCTTTCTACGCTTCACCATGATGAGGCGGGTGAGCGTATTGTTTTTAGGTTGAACAATGGAATTTGCAAGATGGGGTATGATAGAGTGGCGGAATGTTTCGGTTGGTGCCGTATTTATGATGCTACAACGGGGCAAAGGATCCCCCAAAGGAGGCCATTTAGGAAGTTTACTGGCGAAGATTCCACTGTTTTGTGGAAGAAGCTCACACATGAGAATGTCATTCCTAAAAAACCCAAAATTGCTAGTATTCCTCATCCCGCAATCCGTCTCACTTATCGAGTCATAGCTCAATGTGTTTTTGGTGATGGTGAGCCGACGAATGTTACATTTGCGGAGTTGGGCGCCTTAGCCTCTTGCTTGCCCAATGAGAATGGGAGGCCGACATGGGTCCAAACCTTTATCAAAGGTTGTCTTCAATGTCAAATGGACCCTAATCATAAGATTGGTATGGGCGGTATGATTACTTTGCTCGGCCGATTTTTGAAGCTTGGGGGTGAAGAGGAAATGACACCTACCGGACCTTTCTTGTTAAATATGGAGTTTCTTGGCCGTCAATCCTTCTTCACAAGTGCTTTCCTTGATAATTTTGTTAATTGGACCTTGGGAACACGACATGAGCCATATTTGACTCTTCCCGATGCGGCTAGAGTTCATATTGATCCCGATGGTGATGCTAGTGATTGTTTTGTGGGGAGGCACTTGTTGGTTGCTCCGGAAAATGAGGAGGAAGAGGAGCTTAACGTTGACAATGCTAGGCATGTGGAGATGCCTCATGTGGAGATGCCCGATGCGGGTCATGCACCTCACTTTGGTGGCTTTTCAAATGAAGCCGGATGGATGCAATGGAGACAAGGTGTAGACCAAAGTTTGGCGTTTCAAGAGGAGCAAAATGAGAGGATTCTCATGTACATGGAAGCAAATCATAATCATCTCATGAGCTCTCAAGCACCACACTACCTTCCACCCAATTTCGACGAGCTTCCCGATCGTTTGAGTGCACGGAGGCACCGTAGGGGCTCTCAAGGCCCCAATTGATGTGAGTTACCCCTCCCTCCTTTTATTTTTGCCTTGTTTTACTTGTTAACATTGAGGGCAATGTTTAGTATAAGCTTGGGGGAGGATAATTGACATCGTTTGTATCATTTTGTAATATATTCTTTCTTGTAAAAAAAAAAAAAAAAAAAAAAAAACGTCCAACACTTTAATCATGTGACCCCCAAAACAAGATCATGTAACAAGGTTCAAAACCCGTCATTTTCTCCAACATTATTATTTCCCGGGCCATTGTTGCTTCCATAACGCCCATTATTACCAGCGTTGTCCAGCGCTGCGTTTGCCATTTGAGCCATAAAGTGAGCCATCACTTCCTGGTGTTGTGCCAACTGAGTCAGGATAGCTATCAAATCAAGGACGTTGTTTCCCACCATTGTTTATGAGCATTAATAGTCGATTCAGTCGTAACCACTTCAATCAATTTCCATACTCAAATCATATACTCATATACACAATTCACAATAACTCAATCAATAATTGAACAAACAGTCGTAAATCAGTAAATCATGTAGACAATTCATCCCCAGAATTACAAATACATGATAATCAGCATTCAGCTATTGGTCTCGTCCGAGTTTAATGATATGTCATTCATTATGTATTGTAATTATTGGAATTAATCTCATTTTGGGTGCTTTTAGACACGGTATTGTAATATTTTAGCCTAATTTAGTATTTTCTCACCTTGATTATAAATTGTAATAATTAGGCTAACTTTAGATTAGAGATTATTCCATTCATTTTGAGATCGAGATTTGTGATCCAGCCCCGAGGAAAGAACGGTGGAAAAGGCATCCGGCACGCGGATCAAGGCAAGTTGAAGATGGGCTAGGAACATCTCGAGCATCAAGATTCTCGACTCGGGGAACCTCAGGCCGAGTCGAGAAGATTTTGTCGCAGGGTTGTTTTAAACGGGTTAAATCCCGAGTCGAGACGCACTTGTCTCGACTCGAGGAAACCCGTCTCGACTCGAGACACACTGTCCCGAGTCGAGAAAACCCTGTCTCGGGTAGTTGTTATTTTTAGTTTCCTCGACTCGAGTCATTTTTGCTCGAGTCGAGGTTTGTCTTTTCCGGATATTTTTAGTAAGTTGTTTCTTTTATCTTTTTGTTTTATTTTGTTTTATTGGTTTGTATAAATAGATGAGGAGAGAGAAAAGCACACATTATCTTCATTTTGCTCCATTCTCCACCTCTCCTCTCCTTAGCTTCCCCAAAATCCTTTGTTCATACTTGTAATATGGAGAGCTAATCTCCAAAACTTGGTGAAGCACTAATCTTTCGATAGTTAATGTAAGTTATCGTCTTTTTCCTTTACGTACTTGATTGGTTGTTATTCCTTGCGTTTATTTATAATCGTATCTCGTTTTATCTAGGTCGCTACTAGATTTGGCTTGGTTTGATTATTAGCTTGTTTAGATAATTTGGTGGTATTCGATTATCTAGATTTGTGAAGCAACCTTAGTTTATTAATGCGCGGTCGCGGTTTTTAGACTTAGGAGGACTTAACACGATAATTAAAGGTTAGGATTGGTTAATGCGCGGTTGCGGTTAATTAGTTACTAAACTTATTATTCTTAATCGATATTAGTTCGTTGTCATTGCTACCACTAGATTGAACCGAAGACGGTCGTTTAGGGTATCTAGAGTGGTTAGGGTGAATTTAGAGCGGTCGCTTAAATTCACTAATCTTAAGAACTAATAGAACTTTGTTCACGATTAAGCAATCAAAGTGAAGGAATATTCGATTTCTTGCGGAAATTATTCGTTAGTGATAGTTGCGGATCCAAGACTTGTCTCTATTTATAAATCATTATTTATTTACTTGTTTCATGCTTGTTACTTCGTTACCAAACAATTCAAAACCCCCCATTTGTGACGTTATTTTGCATATAAACACCGTTAGAATTAATCCTAGTTCCTCGTGGATACGATCCCGACTTCCCTAGCTACATTAGTTAGATAGTAGGGTTATTTGGTGGATATCACGACAATTTCTTCTCACCATTTAACTTTTCGGAACTTTTCGATTTTTTTTTTTTTTTTTTTTCGGAACACGACCCGTGTTCACTGTAGCACGAGTCGTGCCAGGATCAGAAACAAACGGCCGAACGAAAATTGAGCATAACAACAATCAACTCACATTAGAACTTCAAATAGCACTTAATCATATCAATCTCAGTATATAATCATAATATCATAATAGTATCGGGGTATTGTCCCCACTTAGACGTATGCATTGACAAGACACCATCTAAATTATAAAATTAAGAAAGCATACAATCTTCAAATTCGACTTATCGGTGCCATATGTTCAAACAATTAAAAGGATAATAAGCCAATCACACCCTCAATAACCTTCCACCAGAAGAGCGATCCTCAATATTTCAACAAACGAGACTATGATCAAAATGTATAGAGCCTCATAAGCTATCAACCCCATCGTCCATACTAACACTTCATTGACACTCTAATGTATCCATTCGTCTTACTCATTTCCAAATTTCAAAATTCAAAGTAGTGTACTTGCACGCGCATAGTCCTTTTCATCTAACTCATATAATAAATTGAACAATATACACGAAATCCTCAAATTCCTCATGCTCAACTCCCTTATAGACTCGCCTTTACTAGTCCCTTCTTCAACTTTCCACATTTCACCTATCAAGGTTCCTCACCTATGGGCGTGGTTTCATGTTAGATGGAGTAGCGCGGGGTATTCAAAAGGGATAAGCATAAGTTTTATCAATTGGGTTCTCCCAAATTTCTCATTGACATGAATAGGGTATCGTGGTTAGAAAAGAAGAACCAAATGGGTGTTTTGGAATTTGTGGTTTAACATCATCTGACATAAACCAATCCAACATCATGTTCCAAATCGTAACTCTTCTTCAAGGACTAAAGAATTTGACAACAGTGGTATTAAGTAAGCAAGGCCTAAGCCATCATCATACTCATCCTCAATATATCCCAAATACCTTTCACTTCCTCATATATCTTAAAATAGTTTCAAGTCCTTTTAACATAACCTCTAGTCACCCTTAGTACTTTCACATCACACTCCACGTAATAAATAACCACAACATGTTGAATTAATTACCCTTGGAGTTATAACTTAAAGAATCATGTTTTCTATTAATATCAAAGAAAACCTATAATGAGATGCCTCCCAATAGTGACATTCGGTTTCAAATCAAAAGTCTCAAAAGTTGGCCCTAAAACTCCGTAGTAAATGAAGGGAAACACATAGCACTTAGCAATCAGCATGCGTATGAATGCACCCTTCCCATTCCCAGTTTGTAAATTTCTTAAAAAAAAACGAGTTTTGAAAACTTTTATAGACTCGACGAATCAGAACCTAGCGCTCTGATACCAACTGTAACAACCCTAAATTTTTGACTAACTTTAAATAGAAATAATTTAGAATTGTCACGCCACAATTGACTATCGAGTCAATTGCTAGGCTAGAAATTCAATTGCAGTGAACCAATAAATAATAGTACAGCGGAAGTCTTAGAATGTCGAACCTACAGTTCTCAAACAAACTCTCAAATTACAACCAAAATGAAATATAGTCTAAAATGAATTGTGCCTTTTGAAATCAATCCCCAACCATGAACCAGCTTCGTAAGCATGCAGCCACAACATCAAGACCTGTCAACTATGCCATCGAAGATTGACATAGGCCCCAGAAAATGCTAGGGACGAACCAGAAACAGAACGTCAGCACAGGCTGAGTAAGAAGAAATAAGCATACAGAAAAGATAAGATAAGATACGCGCCTTGAGGCGCGTAGCTAACAAGAACGAATTGACGTTATATCATAAGAATATCAATGACAATAGATAACATAATCGAAGGAGTATCGCCGCTCATACAACAGAATTATTCATTTTATTTTGGCCAGGGTCCTACCCCATAGCCCCACTTATCGAACTATGTTCGAGCTAAAGCCGTAGTTATCGCCCTAATAATCCCTAGTGTGCACACCCCTCGCTAGACGGGCCGGTAGGACGAGCTCCCATCTAGGAGGAACACTAAAAGGAAGTCGGTAGCTAACCCGACCCACAGTATATTGATCAGAGGTATATCAAAACGACGGTCGGCCGAGCCGAACATACGTCGAGACTCTAGGTGGATTAATTTATTATCTTTCATCCATTTTATATATATTATTTGAGGATGAATTATTTGATGATACAAATTATAACGATTGTGAACAAATCACGCTAGCATACAAAGCATCACAAGAACAAACGACTAACCACTCGGCCGAGAGGCCGAGTGGCTAAAAGCCTTCGGCCGAAAGGCCGAGAGACCGAACGGACAAGAAGGCCGAAAGGCCGAGAGAAGTGAAACGGCCGAGAGGCCGTGGCACGTGGGGAAACTCGTGAAACAATTGAGCAAAGCAAACGAAGATATTACGAATTCAATGATGGGATTAGAAACAAGTATCATATGATATGAACGATTGAATAAAGCAAGGCAATAGATGATCATACAAGTTCATCAATGTATCGATAGTTAGTGAGGGAGTTTGTGATCAACGTTCTTACCTCATAACGCTAATCCTTAATCATCCAATTAAAAACTCAATCCACAATTCCCTAATCAAAAGGATGTAACCATAAGTCTTACAATACACAACTATCACTAATAGGAAACGGATCCACAAATGAACAGTGGTAAAGAAACACGAATAACTTCTACCTCCAATATTGGATGACCACCAAATTTTAGTATGTTGTATAAGGGTATGTCAGAAACCTCTCTTCAAAATTTCGTTCAAAGACTCCAAGCGGATCGACGGAAATCAACTTCACAATGAACCACGAATAACAATTAGGGTTTACTCACGAAAACCAATATAACTTTTGATACAGAAGTCTAGGCCTTACCAATTTTGGATATGTTTTAAAACCTATAGGTAGGAACATCTCCGCCAAATCTCGTCTTAAGATAACCTTTGAGTCGACGGGAATCATAAGAACACCGAGGCGGCGACACAGTCTCCGGGTAAATAGACACAGCTCTACTAAAACACCTCTACAGTGAGAATCCCATATAATCTTGGCATGATTTATATGTTCCTGGATTCGTATCGAAAGCACGGTTCTAACGCCACCAACCATGCTCTAATCGGAGATCATATGAGAGAGTTATGAGTGTTTGAAGTTGACACAGTGATGCTGAGAATTTCTGCGGGTGGAGGCTACGAAAAGGAGAGAGAGGGAGAGAAGGAGGCCGAAATGTTTATGAATAAAGCAAGGGTTTTAGGCTCGGGTTTGGGCTTAGCTAATTAGGTGGGTTGCGTGATCCAAAAACCCGACCCAAATCCGAAAGATGAACGAATTCTCTTGTGTAATTCTATAATTAGAAATCTCACAATAATTCAATCGAATCCCAATAAACCCTTAATAAAACTCTCAATTACATTATAAACGTAACACCCTTATTAAATAATTACCCAAAAATACGGGGTGTTACAGTGATTATTCATTGATTCCAATTTATATTTTTATTGATATTGCTATATTGTATTTGAACTATTATCATGCAATATGTATATTTTTGATTTTGTAATTGGCGCGCATATTTTACTTTGAATCTTTTTAGTTTTCAGCTTTCAATATTGTTTTTTTTTTGGACCAAACACATCAATTATTAGAAATTCATCCAACAAGAACCTTAATCATGTTTTGGGAACCTAACAGCATGTTTGGTAGAAAGGAATTGAACGGAAAGAATTGGAAGGAAAAGAACATAACGGAAAAGAAAAGAAGAGAAAGGAAGGGAACTACGATTTCCTTTGTTTGGATCAATTATTATAATTTTGGAAGAATTGGATGGAAAGTGAGTGATTTTAAGTTATAAATTGGCTTTCCGTCCAATTCCGCCCGTTTTGGGAGGAAAAGGAAATGACAGTTTAATGAAGGATCATTTCCTTCAATTTCCTTTCCTTTCCTTCCATTTCCCATGTATCTTTATCTGAATCGCTAAATGTCGCCCACATTATAGCTTACTCTACCAAAAATACCCTTACCCAATTTCTCAAATTACTTTCTCATTCTACCCAAAGAGCTCGTTTGGATTGAGGGATGGGAATTGGGGGGGATAAGAGGTGGGAATATGGGAGGGATAAGGAGGTGGGAATTGAGAAAATAATTCCACTCCCTTGTTTGGATGAGGGTGGGAATTAAGGTGGGAATAAAGGTGAAAAGTTTTTATTTGACAATTTAACCCTTTAATAAAGTACTCTCATTTCTCACTTAAGTAATGGCAATTACGTCATTTTACTTAATATATTCCCTAACTCCTAATACCTGCCCCCCCTTGGTAATATTTTGGAGGGATAAGAATTCCCTTTTATCCTCATCCCCTTTAATTCCCACTTGTTATTCCCACTTAACAAACAAGGGAATTTGGATTGTAGGGAATAATAATCCCATCCCACCCTCTACTCCCTCAATCCAAACGAGCCGAAAAATATCTCAGACCACAATTTCTCTCATCCTCACCAAACTCCAAACCCACGGTTTCTTTCTCCCTCCTCTTCACCCAAATCATCCAACTCAAGCAGCCATCTCCGACAACGGCAGCCCCGGTCCATCGTCGACATCGCTACCACCTGAAGACGCCGCCGCCGATCGAGTCTACTGCAGCAGCAGCCGCCGCCGAATCGAGACCATTGATGCCGCCCCACCAGTAGAAACCCAGATCTTCAAGTTTGGAATTAATCTGTTTGATTATCGGGTAGAATAGTTGGAATACATGAACTTCTTGATCAAAATTGTTAATGTTTGTTTTTGATTGATTGGTTTGATTTGAGCAATTATATACAAGAATTACTTTTTTCTTTATGGATTTCCTTTGGTTTGGTAAGGTTAGGTTGTGCGTAAATGATTACTCATTGTTTACAATTTTCAACACTAAAAATTGAGTTAATTTCTCTTTCACAAATCAAATTAGCTTGACAAATTCGGCAAATCAACAATGGCGGACATGTGCAGAATTTTTTGACAAAAATTAAGCAAGAGATTGAACCTGTAAAACCTAAGTCATTTAACGACATTGAACTCGTTTCTAACAGATCCATCCTCAAAACGCGGACCTGATATGTAAAGGTCTGTTCACCCAAACTGGACCTGACGCCTAGAGGTCTCGGTCCTTATCACGGACATTTAACCAAAACAATTGTTTCCTCACCGAAGTCCTGTTACCAACAAGTTCCTGCTCCAGATGTGAACCTGGCTTTTACAGGTCTAACACTTAAAGTTTGTACGTAACTTTTTTTTTTTTTTTTTTTTTGTGATGTAGAAAAATTGGACTGACTTACGGTTTACATAAGTCTTTCTCCGAAAATTTTCTAGCTTATGTAATGAGTTTGTAGTTATTCCGCTTTCGCAAGGAAGTAACTTTGGGTTGATTTAGATATGTGATTAAAACTCGTATTGAGTGTTAACTTTTGAAAAATTACGGTAACTATAATTAGTTTTAAGTGAGACCACCTTACATTATTTAATGTCGAACCACATTTTTTGCCCTGTATATAACAACTATTTTCACATATTCAATAATCCTTTTACTAATTTTGGTAATCAATTTAATTTTAATTGGAACGTCTTATTTAAGATTGTAACGAACTTACTTCATACTCTATAATTAACTTTTGGTCCTTAAGATTACAGTATTCATAAATCATAATTAAGAGTTTAAGACGAGTATAATCAACACGAGCTACTCAAATTACGGTCGAAATAGAGATCAAAAGTAATTTTCTTGACTTTCATCCCACTATTTTCTAATATTAAAATAATATTTAATTACAATTCCACATTTAATTATATTTTGGACACTGTCGGTGCACAAACTGCACCTCACTTTTTTTTACTAGGATTGTTTTACCATATCTGAAGGCGTGGGAGCTCAGAAAGTATCTCGACTCCTCACCACTTTACAACTTTAAGAACTTCACATTGACATATTACAATTTACATCTAGTCTAATTTATATCTAATGTACTATGTACATACTTCAAGAGATCATATTCACACTAGCAATTAGGTTTGGAAAGCAACACTTTTTGAAAAAACCGACTAAATAGAGTAAGTTGATTGAGTTTTGGAGTTCGTGGTTAATGGCTATGGAGCCCGACGAGCGGTCCACGGAGCTGCATCCTTACTCACCTGGTCTATCAAAATGAAAAGCGTAGGTTACACAGAATCAGAGCTAGAAGAAAGGGTAAGTTTAATCTGAAAAGTCCCCCGGACCTACACCGAGGTATTGACGGTTTCCTCTGAAATATGTTCTCTTATTGGTGTTAGATCTCGCAATACAACTCATACGTGACGTAGCTTATAATGCGATTTGTTGTTGACCTTATGTTTATTTAGAGAACTCATTTAGCAATTGAATATATATGGTCAATGCTTCTCTCGCGTTCATAGGTTGTATTGTATGAGACCTATAGGCATGACGTGTATTTTAGCATTCTTTTCATTGTTGGATGAAATATCATTCATCTCTTCATCCCAATAAAAGTTTCGCAACTACACGTATACTATATTGTGCTCAGATACTATTTTAGCGAGCCTTACTCTAAACGTTCGTAATTGAAGATATAATGTCAAGATTAAAATAAAAACTACAATCAACTTCGTTCTCTCCAAATTATTCAATTCATGCTTAGATTAAGAAAATGTAAGTTTTGATAGAAAGATAGTAAATGGATCTAAATGATTTTATCCATTAGGATCAAATTATTTCAGGAAAAAAAAAACAAATTCACGAAATTCTGTCTGGACATGTGAAAGAGATGTGTCTTTAGTGAGAATGGACATTTGAGTCCAAGGTCTAGATTGTGAGAGTGGACCTATTGATTTAATGCCCATCCTCATAAGCGAGACCTTTTGTTCGAATGTTCGCGGTCGCAAAGCGGTCATTCATACTTTAGGTCCGACCAGCAAACATGGACCTTCCATTAAGAAGTCCTCGATTTCAATGGCGACATTTACTTTGCAGGACCATTGTTGGATTCTAGACCTTATGCCTAAAGGTCCCTTTAGACACATTGAACTTGTTAACTAAAGGTTTTTTCTACTTCCACGGATCTCGAATTTAAAGGTCTACCTTTTTCTCAAGTGAAAAAAAAAAAAAAAAAAAAGGATCTTAGTCTCTGGGTAATGATGGTGGTGAGACTCCCATGTCTTATTTCTTGTAATCACCCATGGTGAAAAATGATTGTAATTTTTGAAGTCTGGGTAGTGATTTGTTGTGGTAAAATGATGAAGTGTGGTGATGGAAATAAGTGGTGGTGGTAGTGGTGGTAGTGGTGGAAGAAATAATAGGTGGTGGTAGTATTTGGTGTATGATATTTGTGATGGGAAAAGAGTGAAGTAAGAGAGAGAAAGAAAGAATAGAGTAGTAAGGGTAAAAGTGGAAAATAATGGACATTTGTGGGCGACATTTAGTCCCACCCATCTTTATAACCAAACGTAAGAAAGTTGTAAAATATGTTTCCTTTCCTTTCCGTCCATTTCCTCTCTACCAAACATGATGTAAAGGTAGAGGAAAAAAAAAAAAGTCTTTAAACAGTCGAAGTGGAGTTGTCGTTGGTTTTGACAGAAAACCCAGATCAGTTATGGTTTCACAAACAATTTTTCATTTAAGGTAGTTTTTGGCAAATTGTACTGTAAAAGATAGGGTTTCGCAAAATTGGTACGTTTAAAGGGGCGCGTATACCATGGTCCCGGGACTAAGTAGTCCCGGTACCACGTCACCCTTACGTCATCCGCCACGTCACCGGTGTTATTTAAATACCGGTTTATTTGTAAAAACAAAACCGAAATTAAAAAAAAAAATTCTCACATCTTTCTCTCACCTCCCGCGCCAGCACTACATCGCCCCCAGCCGCATTGACCACCAAAAACTTCGTCGCCGGCGACGCCATTAAAGGCCCTCACCACCCCAGATCCAGCCGTTGGAGAGTGAGATAATCGAGGGGGAGAAAGAAATGAAGGAGAGAGAAAAGATGGCGGGACAGCCCAGTCGGTTGGGGTGGGGGGAGGTGCATACAAGGTGGTGTAGAGGCGGGAGTTAGGGGTGGTGGCTGTGTGGGATTCTGGGAATGAATGTGTAGTGTAGAGGAGAGAGAATGGGGAGGAACAAAGGAATGAAAAAGTTGGGGAGGAGTGAGAAATGATGGCTGGGATCTTTGTTTTGTTTTTATTTTTATTTTAATTTGATTTGTTTTTGGTCAAAACTTCAAAGCACGAATTGTTATTTGGAAATGTAAGGAACATGGAGTAATTGTTACGTTTGAGATTTTGAGTATATACTCCCGATTGTTATGCTGTACGAAATTATTTTATTAAAATACATAATTATTTTGTTAAAGTACATAACTTAGACTTTAAACTTTGATGGAATTTAGAAGTGTTTTTTTTCATTGAAATGTTAATTTTGAGGCTACCGGCTACATAAGGAAACATAATTGATATATTAGAGTATGTGACTAATACTATAAAGTACATAATTAATACATTAAAGTACATGATTGATATTTTAAAGTACATAATTATTTCGTTAAAGTACATAACTTTAACTCTAAACTTTGATGAGAATTAGAAGCGTTCTTTTTTTCATTAAAGTACATGATTGATAGATGTTGGAGTACATTATTCTTATCTAAAACACATAATTTAATTTGTACGCTATAATACATAACTTCTACGTTAAAATGTATGATTTGTATACTAGAGTACTTAAATTTCTATACTAAAAGTACCAATTAATTAACACACTTACGATAAATTTTACGCTAAAAGTACGTAAATTTGTACACTAAAGTACATAAATTTGTATACTTAAGTACATATTTTTACGTTTTTTATACAATTGAAACAGCATATTTGATAGCTAAAGTACATACTCCAAGTTTTATGTTAGAGTACATTATTTCTACGCTAAAGTACATAACTTATACAATAAAGTACATAATGTGTGTCATGTATCTTAACGTGTTAATTGTTTACTTTAGCGTTTAAGTGACGTACCTAGGGCATCATCTTATATGTATTTGAGCCAATAACTTATATGTACTTTAGCATATCAATTATGTACTTTAGTATATTAGGTATGTACTTTAGCGTATCAATTATGTACTTTAGTATATGAGTTATGTACTTTAGTATATTAGTTATGTACTTTAGCGTATTAAACATGCAATCCGTAGTCGTATCAATTAAGCACTTTAGTTATGCATTTTATGCGTTAATTACGTACCTTAACCAAATCTAAATTACACTACAGTAGTCCGTATTTGTTTTAGTGCATCAAAGACTCAAAGTACTTGTGTCTTTTAATGGTTGGGGTCTGGGGTAAAGTAATGTAAACCCAAAATCAAAAAAATGTACCATTATACGAGTAAACAAAAATGAAACCCAGCAAGGCAACAACTCACACATTTCACAAAATTAGACGTTAAATATATTATTTACACGTTTAGGTACATTATTTATACTTAAAAGTACATAATTTAGAAGTGGACATACATAACAGTTACGCTAAGATATATAATATACATAGACGTTAAACTACATAACAGATAAGTTAAAGTACACAATTAATATGCTAAAATACATTTTTAATATGTTTTGTACACGATCATGGCGATAAAGTACAGAACTTATGAGTTAAAGTACATAATTAGTACTGTAAAGTACATACTAATTTTAAAGTAAAAAAAGCTTTGTTTTAATGTCATAGTAATAATTATTTGATTAGCAAGTTATAACAATAAAAGAAATTTGAAGCCTCAGTCGATCAAACACTCAGAGTCTTCCCATTTCTCTTTTTTTTTTCTTTTCCATTTTAAAAAACAAGTCTTTCTCCTTATCATTGAGCCTTTATTCCTTAAACTTCTTGATTCTCAAATGACACAACTGCAATCAACATCTAATTTTCTCTCTCCTCCATAACAATGAACCACCATAGTCAACCTTAACCATTCCTACTCTTATTTTATCTCACGTTCATTCTTTCTAATCCAAATGGCTAATTTCATCAAAAATTCGCCGACGGAAAAAAATGAAGAAGATGAAGACTGGATGTCTTGATGTGATGTGGTCGGTAATGTCGCAGGCTGATCATCATGGTGGATTTATAGGAGGTTGATGGTGGTTGCTGGTGGTGTAGTGGCGGGAGTGACTTAGTGAAGCCGATGACATGGGTGGTTGTTGGGTGGTGGGGAAAGGAGAGAGAAAGAATATGAAACATTTGTCAGAAGAAAATAAAAGATGCGTGGAAAACAGTCTGCAAGTGGGCTGTTTTTTTTTTTTAAATTTAGTTGGGCCGGTTATCAGTTAAGCGGTTTCTTATTATATATGGACCGGGTATCTGCCATCTCACCGCCACGTCAGCAGGAGTAGGTAGGTTCGAGTCTACTGAATAATTTTCCCGTTTAAAGGTAGGGTTTCGCAAAAAAACTCTAATTTTGATTAACCGTTTAACATGTACGCCCTTTTCATAAGGGTGCGTTTTCGCAACGAGGTGTTTAAACTCGGACGGAGGGATAAGTAGGCAACCGAAACTATCGGGTTAGCACGAACCAAAAATTCGGCCCAACAATATTATTGAACACGAGCCAACTCCTATCAACAGGGGACAAAGCCAGGTATCAAACTGTGAAAGTCTTCACTTTCACCGTCGTTTTATTTTTAAAATCTGGGTCCCACCTTTCCATAATTATACGACGAAACTCAACATACTTTCTCCACTACTTTCTTCTTTTCCCTCTCCACTTTTAACTCACCTTTCTCTCTCCTGGCCGTGCCTCCCTCCACCTTTCTCCCCGGCGATTACAACTACCATCATCATCCCCCACCACCACCACCGCCGCTGCCCTCCCAATTCTTCAAATAATCCCGACAATTATGAGCTTCCAAGATCTCCGCAACGGTGGAAGACCGGCGTCCAGGTCAGCCGCCCAGACGCCGTCTCAGGCTGTTGCCGCTGGTATTTTCCAGATCAACACCGCCGTCTCCGCCTTCCGACGCCTCGTCGATGCCGTCGGAACCTCTAGAGACACCCCCGAACACCGCCTCAAGCTGTTCGTTCCTCTTCTTTGACTCGCTCGTATAATTCTGTTGTTAAATTAGTGGTTTTTTTTTTTTTTATTTTTTATTATTGATTATTATTGGCTGGTTTCACAGGCATAATACAAGGCAGCGTATACTGCAGCTGGTGAAGGATACCTCTGCCAAGCTCAAAGCTCTCAGTGATTCTGATCATGCTTCTAACATTTCTGTAATTTTCTCAGCTTTTCGTCTTTTATGTCATTACTTTGTTATTTTGGATGTCAATTTAGCTGTTTATCTAGGTTAGTCAATAGCGGATGTGCTGTAGTTTGGCGCTCGTTGTTAGTTGTTCGGTGTTGTAATGCCATTGATTCGATCATTTGTTGATTTAGGGGGAAATGATGTAGTTAAGTGTTAATCCGAAATGGGGTCAGTGTTATTGCTGGGAGAATGGGAGGACTGCGCACGTTTGAACCTCCTACCCTGCCTAGAATGGGAGCCTGTCCGTAGACAATGCGTAATGATGATGATGAAACCTTTTTATTGATCCATTGAATTCTCGTAATTTGGTTCATATCTTGTCGGACACTTTAGTGTGTGTTTGATAGGAGGGAACAGCGTTGTATTGTAACATAATCGATTCTGATACAAATAAGATGAAATGCAAAGGATACAGAGGGGTCGTGGTGAGGAGATAGTTGTTGATTACAATTACTGTTGTAGGGCTGTTGACATAGGTTTTGGGTTGAGCAATAGTGATTACTTTAGTTGAATGAATATCTCATTACATTGTAATAAAGTTTCCATTTTGCCACCCTTCGGCTCCTTACTTTTCCTACTAAATTAGGTTCTTTACATTATAGTGTGACTGGAATTCAAGATGCTACCAAACAAGCCCTTAATATACGAATTAGGTGTACATAGGTCGGTATGTTGTCCAATTGGCTGCATTCTGTAGCTTTACTACTTTAAGTGCGCTTTTTTGCTTCTATTTTTGGCAAAGCATCGTCGTGACAATGTCATTGGAGATGTTTGGGTGAATATTTATCCTTTCGTCGTCCACCTGCACCAACTTCATTTTTGTGCACTTTTTTCAAAGGGTTAAAAGTCCTTTATGGGATATTATTGAAATTTTGCCCTCATTACACCCTTGTGGTGGGACCCTTCCCCGGACCCTCGCTTAGCGGGGACGCCAATGTGCGCCGGTCGGCCCTTTAGTGTTTGTTTGTGTGGGAAGGGGAGCCTTGGCGCACCCGTTAAGGTGTTTCTTTGTGATCCATAGGTCACGGCCTCACGGGTTCATGTCCTAAGAGCAGCCTCTTGTCCAACAATGAAAGGGGAAGGCCCCCCTATACACCCTTGTGGTGAGACTCTTTCTCGGACCCTCGCCTTACGGGGACGCCAATATGCACTGGGTTGCCCTTAGTGTTAGTTTGTGTGCTTGCAACCTAGTAGGATACGATTATGAAACAGTTGTCTTTGTGACTCATTGCTATGTATTATTTGCAGCAAAGTAAAAAAATTGAAGATGCTAAGCTAGCTAGAGATTTTCAAACAACTTTACAAGAATTCCAGAAAGTTCAACAGCTTGCTAGTGAGCGCGAATCAACTTACATGCCGTCTGGCCCTCGGTCTGCCTCAGCAACTACGTATGTTGCATACAAATGTCTATTGACTCTCTACTAGATCCTTCATTCTATTCATTGTATTTGTATCTATTAAGAGCTGCATTTCTCTGTTGGCCCACAGCTCTATTGATGAAGAAACAAAGCAGGACACGGAAGGCCAACCTTTCTTGTTAGAGCAGAAGAGGTCAGAAAATTTTCTGTCTTAAGTTTTTTTTTTTTTTTTTTTTTTTTTTTTTTTTGGCTCCTCCCTCCCCTCCTCTTTTCTTATTTTCTTAAACGTCCAGAACAGCCATTGGTGCAATTGAAATATTATGTTTTTGTTTCGCTATCTAAGATTATCATGTTAATGCTACACCAGAAATTTTTTTATTTCTTTTTCTCCCCATCCAAGCCCCTGGGGCAATGCCTGGAGACTGGAGTAGGATGTCCTACCCATGTGTGTCAGTAGGACGTGAGAGGTGATTGCATGATGCGCTATGAGGCCCAATTGTTTTGCGTCCTTGAGGAAAGCCTAGGTTGGACTTTCATAGTCAAGATTAATGACAATAAGTCGAACAAATTAGTACCTCTAATGTATAGGATTACATAACTGGTGATTGGTAAACTGCTCTTCAAGGTGTTTTTAGTTTGAATAGTAATGTGAAATAAAGAGAATTCAAGGTTTTGATCATTATCTTGTCTGTTCTTGTCGAGTTGTTGGCAGTGTAGTAGTGTGGGAGGTGGATTCTGTGAAACCTGTGTAGCTATTAGTGTAGAGGCACCTTTTGGGCACTCATCCTTTGTCTTTTAGGCTTTCCGGACAGCAGTTGTTCTTTTCCTTTATGCTTCTTCCGTCAGAGGATCTTCCTTTCCCATCTGTATTTTGTACAGCAAGATGTTTGCACTCGTATTTTGATTTTGATCTTGATGTGTGAAAACAATTCCTTATTCATCTTTTTATTAGTGGAATAGTGGCTCTTGTAAGCAGATGAGCAAAGTGAACTTTGCGATTAACTAATTTTTAGGTTCATGTTCTGCCATTTAAGCCTTTCAGGGGAAATAACTCTGTGTTATAAATTTATGTGTCTCCAGGCAAGAGTTAGTGCTTTTGGATAATGAAATTGTATTCAATGAAGCCATTATTGAGGAGAGGGAACAAGGAATTAAGGAGATACAAGGTCAAATTGGAGAAGTTAATGAAATCTTCAAGGACCTTGCTGTTCTTGTACATGAACAGGGCATAACAATTGGTACGATGATCAGTTACTGACTTCCTGATGCTTCCTTTTATTCAACCACTTCTTGTTTTGTGCAGGGTGCTTTCGCACTTCCTTTATTTCTCATCTCCATCTATAATTGCAGATGACATCGGTTCTAACATTGAAGCTTCTGCTGCCGTAACAAGCCAAGCCAGACAACAACTTTCTAAGGCTTCTAAAAGTGAAAAATCTGGCTCATCTTGGGTATGTTTCAGCATTTTCTAAATGATTTTTCATTGAGAATTGTTCTTACAGCACTTCATATATTTCTCACTGTTCAAATTTTTTTGATGACTTTCTAAAACTCCTTTTGAAAGTGTTTCAATATTCCTAAATGTTGTTGTTGTTGTAATCTTAGTTCTAAAAAGCGCGAAGGCGGAGCTCCTCACTGATATGAGTTCCTGAGACGTCTGACTCTGCATTTCCATATTTTGTTTATTTTAAATCTTTTCTTCTACGCGTTTCTTTGCCCCTTTAATTCATTACTTTTACTTCTTTAAACATTAACGACCAGAAGGAGGTCAACTTTGCAAAATTTTGGTCTGGATAATTGATATTCTTTTGGAAAAAGAGAGCCCCTCTCTTCCATGAGTTGCATGCCTTCGGGTCACGCCTTTTGCCTCATGGCCACAGGCCCTTATCGCCTTTGGACTCCTCGCTCCTTTTTAAACAAAGTTTGAATTTGAATTGAGATTAGAAGTTCCCTATTCTATTTTGATATTATATTTGATTGCATCTTGCTAGGTTAGTAACTAAGTAGCTTAGCTCACTCGTGTTTTATTAAATTCTTTTCTTTTGGTTTGCATTTGTGAAAGGAATTCAAACCAAACGTAAAAATTTGGAAGAAACGGAGGGAGTCCCTTATAAGAACCATGGAAGAATCACAACTGAAAGAAAATTTCATTATTCTGGCTTGTCATGTTAACAAACAAAAAGAAACGACAAAACCTTGGTCCCAGAATGAATTGGGGTCGGCTAACATGAAGCCATAGTTCTACTCATCACATTAATAGATGGGAGAACAGTGAAGTAGACTTTCTTATGACCACTGCCCACAAAAAGGACGTTGTTTTCAACCTGGTCACATTGTCTATGGGAATTTACTTTTCCCCTTTCCTAACCAAACATTTATTAGAAATTCCCTGTAATATTAAGATGGAAATGGCTTCATTGAAATTCTTTTTAGAGAAAATGTAAGAATTTTATAAATCTCAAAACTTAAGGCCTCGCCTTAGGACATTTTTACAACCTAAACTTAAACGATAGATGAGCCTACATTCTGCTTTCAATCCACATCTTGTCTTTTGGACTCAAATTACAACCTATCTTTCTTGCTCGATTCTTGATACAAAAGAGAACATTTGTAGCCACATTTTCCGGCCTAGTGACACACATTTCCATACGGCATCTAATCCTTTCCCACCAAATGTGGTAAATCAACCCATAAACACATGCTGCTATAATCTGGTTTTGCACCTTTGATCTACCCCTCCTTGTGCTGCTCCATTCCATCACGTTAGCTGAGGGAATATGGCATTTCAGTCTTGTCATCACAATATCTCTGCATTTCCTACTGTATGGGCATTCAAAAAACAAGTGGTTGTGTGTCTCTGTGTGCTGCATACACAGAATACATAAACCATCAGGCATCAGAACATATGCCAAGCCTGAGAAGCTTCTCTTTCACTTGAAGACTCTGCCATCCAGTTATCCAGGCTATGAAACTGTACTTTGGGATGCTCCTATCTGTTCCATAGCAATTGTGTCCAACTGTCCACTTTAATTTGGGTTTTTGCTGCTTCAGCCAGTTATAACCCTCCCCAATAGAATATTCCTTATCTGAATTCAGCCATTGACCATTGTTGAATGTTGCTTTCATCTTGTCCTTGACTCTACAAATATTCTTCCAGCTCCAGCTTATGTCACTAGGGGCATTGAAATTCTTCTTCCCATTCCTACTGTAGGATTACTGTGAATTATTCTATCTTTGTTTGGGGTATGCGATTACAACAACAACAACAACCAAGCCTTATTCCCAAAATGATTTGGGGTCGGCTAACATGAATCGTCATCCAGTAACCGTCTTGTGTACGCCAAGAAATTTCGAAAACGTTGTAAACATTTTGGAAATATTTAAACAATTTCAAAGGAAATTTAGAAAGTCGTCAAAATAAATAAAAAGGTTTAAAAAAATATTGCAAAAAACAGATGAACTTTGAACACAAGTTAAAAAGTTTTAGAAAAATAGTTGGAAAAACCAAACAAATAAATCAAAAGGGGTCAGAAAAAGTCCTCCACATGGATATAGTCTCGCCACCCTGCCCTATCCAACACCATACTCTCTTCAAGCCCTAAGAAGCTCATATCACTTCTAATCACCCTCGTCCAAGTCATCTTGGGTCTTCCCCGACCCCTACTAATATTATCACTTCTCCACCCTTCTACTCTTCTAACCGGCGCCTCACTAGGCCTCCTCCTCACGTGGCCATACCACCTCAGTCGGTTCTCCATCATCTTATCCCCTATGGGTGCAACCCCTACTTTCTCCCTAATAACTTCATTTCTCAACCGATCACGTCTTGTATGTCCACACATCCACCGTAACATGCGCATCTCCGCCACACTCATCTTATGAACGTGACACTGCTTCACGGCCCAACATTCCGTGCCATATAACAGTGCCGGCCTAATTGCCGTTCGATAAAACTTACCCTTCAACTTATTGGGCAATCCTCGATCACACAGAAGTCCTGTGGCATTCTTCCACTTCAACCAACCTGATTTGATCCTATGAGCCACATCTCCATCCAATTCTCCATCCTTTTGAAGAATCGATCCTAAATATCGGAAAAAATCTGATCCCTGAACAATCTTTCCATCCAACATGATCGTCCCTGTCTCCGTTTGCCTAATGCCGCTGAACTTACACTCCAAATACTCGGTCTTGCTCCGACTCAACCGAAACCCTCGAGACTCCAACGTGTCCCTCCATAGCTCCAACCTTCTCTCCAAATCCTCTTTCGTTTCTGAGATCAACACTATATCATCTGCAAACATCATGCACCATGGTATATCATCCTGGATTGACCTCGTCAATTCATCCATGACTATAGCAAAGAGAAACGGGCTAAGTGCGGACCCTTGGTGCACTCCAATGGTAATAGGGAACTCTTCTGACTTCCCTACACTAGTCCGCACCCTTGGGGTATGCGATTCTCGAAGCAATTTTCATTTTGGGTCATCCGTGCACATCCTCTCTATGTGTCAATAGGGGTAAGGCTTGCGTGCATCGACCCCCCTTACCCCGCCTTATGGCGGGAGCCTTTAATGCACTCGGGTAAAGATGTTGTTGTTGTTGTTGTTGTTGTTGTTGGGGGTATGCGAGGGATTATGTATTTCAGAGATTAATAAATAATGTTCAAACTGAGCAGCTCTTCAAATAAAAGAACCACAAATGCAGTTCATTTGTAGCATCAAATTTGGTGAATACTTTTCTGCACCCTGTATACCTGCACGAGTTGGCTTTACAGTATTTTATTCAAAGGGTTTCCTAATTCATGCCCTGTTAATATTCCATCAATGGACTTATCACTAATCATGTTCTGTAATTGAACAGTGTTGGTGGCTGCTGGCAGTGTTTGCAATTGTGGTTATTATTGTATTGCTAGTTCTTCTCCTGTAAACTGCAAATGAAAAGACGAGATTAAAGCAATGGGCTGCGGATGTATCTTTCTGCGTTTCAGAGAGGCTACGGTGACCATCTTCTCTCCTTAACCTTCATGGCAATTGGAGCGTTTCCTGTAAAATCTTGTGCATGCATGTATATCATAAATTTATAATGGTTTGTGTTCTCCGATTTTACATATTCGTCATTCTTTGCTTATTGGTATCATTTTTTATAATTTCGTGAAGTTTGCGGATTTTCTTTTTGTTGAGAAATTGGAGCTTTGTATAATAGAAAAGGCTCAGGTCCTGGACTCTTGGGAAGGCCTGATTATACGTACATTTCAGATTTGATTCCAGAGATCTTTTCTGGGACCTGGTGTTACCAGATAGTTGTAACTGACCCACATCCCACATGTGGTGGGAAGTGGCTTGAGTTTTGTAGTGTTTCGAGTGATCTCTTCATTATTGATGTCCTTCAAGATCTATTGTGTATTTGTGTTTCTTGTTCTTGATGATCAACATTTAATTCGATTTTCCCCAATTCCTGTACATACTAACTCACTGACATGGACTCAGCTTTTCAAGGTGCTGACAGATAATGTCCACGAGGTGTTCTGCTTTGATGATATCTCATTCTCATATCCTTGCATTTCCACTTCAGTGTTCGTCTCGTGCATTCCAGTGGGGAGCGTTGAGGGGTTGCAAGTGATGTTTGTTGTTATTTATGGTTAACCTCAATGTCATGGCCAAAATTACCTCTAGACAATTGGTTATACTAATCGAATGACTTTAAGGCTCGCTACTTCGCTAGTGATTGTTACAGGTTGTTTGGTGCCGATAATAGGGGTAGAATTATGTTGCTGTACAAAGTTGCATTTGTACCGCAAGATGTGAGTAACGATATTGGAAATATGGCAGTCAGATTGGGTTGGCATGGAGTTCATTTTTTTTTAAAGATATCCTGGACTCTTGGTTGGAAATGATAGTGAAATTCCGGCAACTGGAACCCATGGTGAAATACAGGAAAGTTTAAGGCATACTTGTACATGTGTATTGAAAACTATACTTGTGCATACAAAATCACAAATGTATAGTTATCGAGAATGCATTTAGGGCCCGGGCGTACGACTATTCCCGTATCTCTATCAGTCTAGTGTCGACGATGCAATTTCATATCAAAATATAGCCTGGATCTGCGATTTAAATGGCTCATTCAAAAGTGCTTCTTAACTCCAGTTTTCAAAAAAATTTGGTCCCCCATACGTGATAGGATTATATCTTAACTAACTAATGATCAAATGATGTACATTGTACCATGGTTGCACACTGGCAAAATGTTACCAGAGAGTGGTCAATATTTTCAATGTTTGTTGGTACTGAGAACATTACTGGTAGCATAGTAGATGTGTTTATGAGCTTTCGGACCCATAACTTCCGAATTGTTATGATCTTCATTTTCACAGTACATGTGTACTAGTGCTGTAGTGCAGCTTCTTTCACTGGAATGCTATTACTCATTTTTCTTCAAGCTTAACATAAGCAAATCTTTTGAACTTTTAGAAACGAGTAAAACAGCACCTTTTGAGTAATTATTCGTTTTTTAGTAATTACCCAGCACACTGCTTCGGTGTTTTAGTTATATCTCCCTAAACATCGTTCTAGGAATTGGTATGTTTTCTGATTGTAATGTGTGTTTTGCTACTTCTTTTTCTTTGAATATTTATTGATTTTGCTACTGTCTATCTTTTGCTGTTGCTTTGGAATGAGCTTGGTCTTGTGTTTTCTTGAAGTAAACATTAATTTGCTGTGTTTGGAACATGTTCCTGTATGTATTGTGCAGATGATACCCCCACAATCTGTCGAGTTTTTCAAGGGAGGCATTCCGAAGATTTCATTTTCATAAGAGTGGTAAGAAATGCCATTTTCAATCCTTCACCTTACATCTGCGTGTTAAATCAACAATCTAAAAAGATATGAACATGTTACCTGTATATGCTCTTATGAAGCAGCTGTCCATCTTCCAAATAAATTTGTTTGAAGGACTCACCTATGGCCTTGATCGAATTTGTTTCCACATGAGCTTAGCTTGTTTAGTACGAAATCATACATAACTTTCTGATTAGCGTATACCTTTGCATGCAGCAATATGAAATGTATAATAATGCGTCTCCTTCTCATGCTAAAATCTTATGGTTTTGAAGCCTATGCTTTACTGTAACCGCATCCTTTTGTTTCTTAGCTTTGCTAATTTTCTTGCAAATTCTGTTTTCGGTTTGTTGAAATTGATTTTCTCTCCTGTTACCTGATAGTTCTGTTTGTGTTAACTCCTATATGACTCTCAAAGTTTGCAATCTGTAGATCCTGTAAAGGGGCATCTCTTCTAAAACACATGTTATTTATGTGTAACTGTAACTTGTGAACAATGCTCGGTAATTAGTTCTAGATCGCTTTATGAATTATGATCATCGTCATATCCCTCAACCATGTAGTAAAGAGGGCTGTTGCAATCATTGAAGTTCTGCATTTCACAACCCTCTATAACCAAAAACCGAACAAGTATCATTGAAGCGAAATAACCCCTTTCTTAATACTTCATTCCTCTGCTGATAAGAATTATTGCTGTTGTGGAGTCTTATGGCTCAATTGTTGTTTCCCTCCATGGCTCTATCCATTTTACATGAGGGTTATGCTCCCATAAATAAAAAGCTCCTTGCTTTTTGATTTTTTTGGCTTTTTTGATAGATTTTATTAGTCAGAGATGCACTTAGAACATGTTGGCTTCCGCATTTACACATGAGATGGTTCAAGGAAGACACAGTGCCTCTGTATGACAGTATCCTTAATATTCAATTCACAATCTCATATAGATAGCAGCATCTGCACTATGTTACTGCGTTACGACGTTTTCTTGCAGCACTTAGAAGCTAACTTATATGGTTTTATGAATCGCACACTCACAGGACAATGATGACCTCACTACCTAATCATGCCTGCCTATACTGAAGTCCGTCCTTGGTATCTTCCGTATGACAGTGACAGCACAAGAACCAAAAACGCCAGTCCAAGTAGGATATGAAAAACCTGTTAAGAACTTACAGAAATCAACTACTGTACCTGTTTACTCTATTAGGACCACTGACGACGAACTTTACTGAACACATAATTCTTTTTCAAACCTATATGTTTGCATGCATAAGACGGGTTGTTAAGGCAAGAGGGGTTCAAATTATGAGAGTTGTCCTCCGTTTCGTATGGCAGTTTTACTGGAAACTTAGATACAGTAGGTTTCTAATGTTATATAGTGCAGGTGACGTTAGATTAGACTTTCTGTATCCCCGAGACATTGTTTGATCCTCCCGGGAGCACTCGTATAGGCGGGCAAAGCAAAATAGTCTTTAAGACAAGTGTCCGTACTCAGAGGCTTGGGGTTGGGGGAAAATTTCATTTTTACTGTTTTTTCTTTTCTAAACATTAATTAATGAAGAAGATTATCCAAATCTTTGGACAGTGTACCTTGTACTGCTTCCTTTATAGAAACGGCAAGGAAAAGAAATGCAAGTACAAAACTCAACTAACTAATAAGCGACACAGAAGGTCATCCACAGCTTACTGTTGTACTTTACAAAGTACTCAACTTCCACAAACCTTCCTTCTTTACTTTCTCTCTTCCTCTCCCTAAACCTTCTTTCCAAAGGTCTTTTTTTTTTTTTTTTTTTGAAGAGTTTAACTGCAACTTTTAACTGCAATTGTTTGTATTTGTGAAGGAATTCCATCTTGAATACGCGATATAACAATCATGCTGAATCCGGGTAAGAAGAAAGCCGAGTCATTGTATCGGTCTATTCTTACACAACGCCCTCCTTCCTTCTTTAAGCTTTATGTCCCTGGGCTCAACTCCAATAAACTGGTACGTATGTATGTCTATCTTATCAAGTCATCTCCCCTGTTTGATGAATTAGCGAATAGTTCCTAAACCCACAATGCTGCTATGTCATTAACTAACATTATGTAAATTACGTTTTCTCTGTCATTTTATTCAGTAGTAGCCTTGTGCTAAACGTAATACTACAAAAGTTGAGTTTGCAATTAGGATCCTGACATGTTACTGTCCATGATGCAGCTGATACCCCCACCATTTGTCGATTATTTAAGAGGCATTCCTCAAAAGGTGAAGCTGAAGAATATGTGCGGCAAAGTTTGGACTGCGAACTTGGAAGTTATTGATGACAGCAGGGTGTACATAACACAGGGCTGGGAAAAATTCACAACAGATCATTCGCTTGTCTTTGGAGATTTCATGATCTTTCAGTACCAAGAGAAGAATGTGTTCTATGTTAAGGTCTTCAGCACCAATGGCTGCATTAAGGAATCGCCTGCTGATGAAAAATTATGCAATGGTACAGTATTTGTTACGGCTTAAGCAAGTGATTATTAGTCTTCTTTGTGTGATGATTTCTTTCTGACTTTTGTAATTACATGCAGGTCTGGCCGAAGCAAATCTAGGAGATGATGCGGTTATCCGGTTTACAAAGACTTTCATGAAGAATTATACAGATGTTGTGGTATGAACAGTTACCTCCACTAATTTATTTCTTGGTCAGTTGTACTTCTTTTAGAAATGCAGAAGTTTTATTCTTCAGCTTTTGGGACAAAAGAGTAAGCATGCTTAGAAGTGTTTGAAGCTACATTTGAAGCATGAGCTACCTGAACATATTGTGCCAAATTTACATACTAAGCAGCTGTCTGTTTTCTGAGAAATTGATGGTATAGTCTATTACGTGATTGAAAATTCTTGTCCTCGTTATCTGTCTTTTGATCAAGTCAGTTTTCCTGTGTTCTGTTTTCTGTCTATATAGTTAGGTGAAACATTTGCATGCTATCCTTTTTGTCGATTCTGCGCATGTACCCCTATTTTCTTCTTGCTAACGTCGTGGATGCTCACAGGGTGTGCCCAAGCATGTGATTGATGCGTGTGCTCACGAACTGCCTCAGGAGATAATTTTGCGCAACAAGGCTAATAAGAACCACTATACAAGAACACTATTGCGTGAAACAGCGGACAGAGTAGTTTTAGGATACAGTGGATTGACAGTGTTCTGGAGGGAGACCGGAGTGAGGGCAGGGGACAAGCTGGAATTCGAGGTAATTCTTGGAAGCGGAAAAAAGATTGAAGAGTTTCTCGTGAACATTACACCCAAGGTGAAGGGACGAGTCCGGTGAATCAACAATCGTCACCTCGACTGCTTTCTGTATTGCCTAATACAGTCAAGTTCAATTGTCAACTTCTGCATTTTACTATTATGAATCTATAACTCTTGAGCATGGTATTACTTCAAAATACTGAATAATTCAGAAGATATATATGTAAGATGGAAGTGGATGTGACGGAAATTGAAACTACTTAATAGTCTCGAATTTATATTATTAGTATACACCCATAGCTCCTATGTATCATTCTCCTCTTCCTTGAAAAGATTCGTCTTGAAATCCGAAGTCACTAAGTAGAGAAACACATTCTCACAACCACCCAGATCATATATAAGGATCACAAAGAGAATTAGAACTAACACAAATACCAAACATATGCACAAGTCATTTAACTCATCATATTCAATGTACTTGATCACTGGTGAAACACCATGATCTTTAATATCAATCATCTTCCTCCAATCATTCCTTGGTGCAAAATTGATTATCATGTTTGTATTCGTGTTGTTCTTTGAGCTTAATACTATATTTGTAAAGGCACAACTACAATCTTGATTTACCTTTGACATCTTCATGAAAGCTCTCATCGATATAGATATAGGGAAACTTGTATTAACTTTCATTTGAAATGTTAATTGTGGGTAAACAAATTTTGATCTATCGCATCTTTAATCATCTCCTCATGTCTGTGTAAGAGCTATTGATAGATATAGGAAGCAATTCCTAGTGAGTAGATTGTATGTTGGGTTTTCAGGGTAGCTCATTGCTGTCCTTTGGTTCGAGTTGTACATTTTTTCTTTCTACCCTATATGAAAGAATAAAATGTTAATTCATACCAAAAAGAAAATCATCACCTCATTTCATCAGTCTCAAAAGACCTTTGTGAAGTATCAAACTATCTATGCTTTCCTCTTTTAGAGTATCATAAAGATCCAATGTTTTGGCTTGATCGCTAAATCTCAGTCTCTACATGCTCTTGGATTTTTATGAACTCAAGTACTTGTGATTGTTCCACATGAATAGAGTCCAAGATCAAATATTTGGTTTCTTCTTTGACTTCACATAAATAAGGCTTTTCAAAATACGCACTACTATTTTCCTTCAAGTCATCATGCAAATATGCAGGTTTCCTCATCATGTCAAACAAAACAAGATGTCTACTTGATTTCTTTTTTTTTTCTTTTTTTTTTGGCGAGGGCAAAAACCAAAGAAAACCACACACTGAAAAAACTAACGGGACGCAAGATTTAACACATGAGCCAATGGACCATATATGTATGTAAATCTTCCAACACTATACTAAAACGACTAGACACATCTAATATTGTTTAAGCTACATTGAAAGGGAGCAATCTTCTTCTTTGCTGGGGGCTAATCAAATAAGACTAGAAACGACATGATGACCAAAAGCCTTGGGCTGCACAATACGGTTGCAGTGAGATACCATTGCTGAACACGTTCTACCTTGTGAACGAGGAGCAGACACAAGTCGAGGCCTTGTCTTGCAAAGATGGCGTGGCTTAACCTTTATGTAGTTAGAGGATACCGTTTCTTCAACACAATGAGCTATTGAGTCGACCACCATAGTGGTGTTTGTTAAATCGGGTGCAACACAAGAGTCAACAACAAGAGGGTTTGATGCTTGATCATCCACCACTTTTGATAAGTCGGCGGTGATAGTGGAAACCTCTGCTTCCCATGAGTCAGGCTCCTGGAGGGTTTCTTGATAGGTTTTAATTTTCTTGGGTGAAGGTTCGGACCTTCAACACAGACATACTCCATGCATGAATAAATTGGAGCTCATTTCCAAATTTCAATTTCTCCAATTTGCTAGGAGAAATACTAAGCTGCAAGTTTGAATTCCTCTTATTGATAAACTTATACTTTTGGTTCCACTCTTAGGCTCTGACCAAACACTCTCGGGGGTCTTTCCATGAGGAAGGTTATGGGTTGCATGTGCACAACGATTTTGTGGTTTAAATATCCTCGCTTTCTTTCTCTCTTGCTCCCCATTACCAACATTGGTATCACAATTAAGATTATCTATAACCCCTTCATCTTGTTACCACTTCACAATTGGTGCCGGAACAAATATCCATCTTCTCACTTCCACAATCATATACATCATCGACCTTGTACAGTAACTTATTATTGTCCTCCACCATGTCACACTTTGCTCTGCTAGGAGAACTCTGTGAATCCCCTTTCACAATCAGGTTAGAAGAACACTACATCCTCTTTTTCCCTTTCCCAAGTGGATCAAATACATTTTCTGGTGTCTTATCCTCGCTGGGCGAGAATGTTGGAGTAGGTGCCCTCCGACAATAATGCGTTGACTAATTAAATCTAATTAGGAATAAACCTGCGATATATTAAATATATTAAGTAAGTTGATTACCGTAAATCGATAACGGTTGGCTGGCTAGAGTTTAACGTTATTTTTGTTTGACGGCGGTAATCAACTGATCGCTCTCGGTCACACCGATAAAGATAGTTTCTCTAAAGGATATTATATTTGTATTTAATACAATATAATATAAACCCTAATGTATTAGTTAAAGAGTTAACCGATTATATCGGATAGTGTTTTATGCATAGGTAGAATCACATATAGTAACCATCAAAGTCCACCAATAATGGATATTTACTGATCTCAAAAAAACAAAAAACAAAAAAGTCATACGAAAAATGAAAAAACTGTACGGATAGATGAAACCTAGGGTTTTAGGCGATTTAGTTTCTTGTCTTGCTAAAGTGTTGACAATAAATATTGCAGAGCAAGTATATACTTCCACCGGAAGTGGAAACGTACATGTATGAGACATCGGCTTCCGCTTGGAGGGGCTTCAAGTGTCGGACAAAAAAGAATCACTACATACAGTAAGTATGACACTTTCCAAGAAAGGTTGAAAAACCGCCATGATGAAATTCCGGAGCCACATTTCAAGATATTGCTGAAGTATTCGGATTCTCCTCCAGTGAAGGTAATCTAGTGAAATTTCTCTGACTACTTTTTGAGAATGGTTAAGCAAGGAATGATTTGTAGGTTTTTTTTAAACAGATACATTGTAACAACCCTAAATTTTGACCAAATCTAATTATACAAAAGTCTAGGATTGTTATGCCGCAATTGACTACTGAGTCAACTGCAAGGCTCAAAACCTGATAAATTTTAAACCAACTTATTTACATAAATGATAACGAGTTGACAGCAGAAGACAGAAGTCAAGTTTACAAAACCTAATCCCAACTGAAATGACAAGTACAACTGATTAAAGTGACTCGACCGTAGTATCATATACTCCAAGCTAGCCCCATGATATGCACACGTCCATGCAACAATTCACTTCAAAGACCTGCCAACTGCATCACAGAGAATGATACAGGCCCCAAAATAGGGTAGGGACAAACCCAAACATAGAACGTCAGCAAGGGCTAAGTAAGAACTCAAAAGCATACAGAACAATAACGAAAAGAAGATACGCGCCTTCATGGCGCGTAGCTAATCAAGCAACGCTTACAATCAAAGGATTAGCCAAGATGGTTAGAGAGAGAGAGAGAGAGAGAGAGAGAGAGACGTGTACCAAGAATCATATTATAAATGTGAGAGAGAAAAGAACTAATATACAGGAATGGGCACTGCGCATCAGTAACCCATCTTTGGTAAGGGTCCTACCCCTAACCAGGAACAACTCTAGAGTTAACCCAAACCACCCTAAGAGAACCCGAGTGTGCACACCCCTCACTAGAGAGCCAGTAGGATGTAACCCTTCTAGGAGGAGGTCTCAATAGGTAACTGGTAGCTAATCCAGTTAAGTGTTACCTTGATCAGAGGTATAGTAAATCATTTATAGACGAGCACCCCCGGAGGAGTTAACCCGTTACTCTAGAGTGTTTATAGAAGAAAATCCCATTAACCACAACCCATATTCAACCATGATTAGATATTTTGTTTGATGTATTACCAATTCCCAACCAAACAAGAGTATTATGATCAGTGAAAAAAAGTATAGAAGCCAATGTAACAACGTAGGTCCAAACCGAATATCAAACAAAGACAAGTATCAAGAGTGAATGTATAAGAGAGGGGTCGAACCCCTTGTCATTTGGTTGAACTTCAACTATCCGACTTCATAGAATTTAGAAACGATAAGAGTGTAAATGCATTGCAATATAAATTATATAAACTGAAAGTCGGATCACAAGAAGATATATGAAAACATGCTCGAGCTCAAGAGGGGTTAACGTTCTTACCGTAAGTCGCTAAACTTCTCCTTAGTTATATTCCTCAAAATCGACAAATCGAACGCCTTAAACCCACAAACTATATAACACCAAATTTATAACTATAATTAGTAAGAGGGTCAAGAGACCTAACCATATTATCAACCAATCATCCCAAAATATTCCCTAATCATTAACAAGTAAATTCCTAAATGCCAAATATTATGAGCCCCAAATGACATATAATGAAACCAAATGAAACTGATGTTAAGACCTCATATAAACAATCATACAGTACACCACCAAATTGATTGCCCAATCGAATCATGTGTAATCTCAACCATACACCACGACAACAGCCCCAACGTTCATCACCCAATGCCACTGGAATGCCACCAGAATGCCATGCGAATGCCACAATACACAACAGCAACAACTCCGACAATCACCAATAACCCACGGCTAGCCATATCAGCCGTCGACGACCAATACAAACAATGACAACGATGGTCATCACCACAACATCTATAATCAAACAACAATATAACATCCCACGACAATAGTACCATAAGCAACTAGGACGACACAACCAGCAACAAGGACAACACGAGCAACAAAGACAACACGAGCAACAAATATGACAACATCGACGACCATAGCAACAATAATGACTCCAGCAACTTCAACCACGACAACAACCCAAAACAGGGCGTCCATGGCAAAACAGAGCCGTCGAACAATCCTCCCTTCCAGCCCCGACCACACCTAGTGTCCACTTACACACCCTCCACAATACTACACCAACAAACCCAATCAATCAAACCAAAAACAGGGTATTCAATACCCTTAACAGGGGACTCGCACACCATCGCCCAAAAACCAAAATTAACCCAAACCCAACTCAAAACATCAATAAAAACAACCTATAATCCTCTAATAATCATACTAATCAATAATATGAAATTTGAAACAAGTATAATCATACTAATCAAGCTTAAAACGATCATACAATCAAAATCGACATCGGTACTACTTGAACAATAGGAAAAGAAATTCATACCGTTGTGTAGAGGAGAAAGAGAGGGTTTTAATGGTATAATTATCGTCAAAAACGGAGCTGAGTACCGGAAGATATGAGCAATTGAAGTATAGTGTGGAAATAATGAATGATGATCGGTGATCAATGATGATGGACGATGATAATGATGATTTTTGGCGGTGGAAATGGGTTATAAATAGGTAATTTCTTAGTGTTGAAGCAAGGGGTAAAATGGTAATTTTCTTATTAGATATTTTGGTTAGAATTGTTTTATTTAGCTTATTAATTTTGTCTTAGAAAGACAAATAAAATTTCTTTTAAGATTCCGAAATCATTATAAAAATTCCCAAAAATATACCGTAAATGTCCTAAGTCTAATATAATTAGTAACACCCGAATTAAATATATTCCCGAAAATGGCGGGGTGTTACAGACTCCCCCCCTTAAAACAAGGCTTCGTCCCCGAAACCCAAACTCATCTTCCAAAAGCATACTCTAGACGTTTCTTCTTCCATCATAATTTCATCAACATATCTCCATAACTCTTATTACTCCGTTCTAGAAGGTTTACTCCCAACAAATGTATAACTGAGCTTGAGCAAGTTTCCACAATGAAAAGTAGATGAATATATGGAATTCTATACATATGTTTGTATATGTATATACAATATACAATGAGTAGATCCAAGTATTTCTAATAGCAGTGCACGGGGCACAAGATCAAATAGATTGCAAAAGCACTAGAGTTCAATTGAGTTGAACGACAATTCACTTAAAATAAACACATTAATCACATTATTTGAGCGGAAAGACAAACGTGCGAGAAAATTGTAACATTATGATACAAATAACCTTTCCTGAAACTGCCAAGTAATCAAAGGTAATCACCAAATCCTTTTATGTAAAACACGCATGATCCTTACCCGAACATACCAATGAATCTCGAAACATTTTTCAACCAACTTTAGAATCTCCAAATGATAGAATGATGAAAGTTTGGGTAGTATTGTCATTCAGCGCATACAGTAGATGCCAAAACTTATTCCTTCTTTACTCTTCCAAATGAAAAGACCTTATCAAAATGTTTATAGAACACTCACATCATCTTTCCTTTGATAGTCGCATAATCCCATACCCAAAAGTCATAGGATCTTTCCTTACCGAGCTCCTCCTTTGTTTGCTGTGAAACAAGATAGCACTTTGGACTAACTTTTCCGAGTCCACAAACCTGAGTAATTTCCTTTATTCTCTATTGTAAAAGTCGTAAGTAAGCCAGTGCCTCTCATATCCCAAAGTCATCGGATCACATGAGTCATAACTCTTTATTTTCCATCCCTATATATCTTGCTTTACTCTTTGGGCTGATACCGTATACTCAGTCTCATCATCATTTATCCGTGTCGAAGCAGGTATGACACCTTTATGGCCTTTATCCACTTATCACACCATTTGTACTTAGTTTAATCTCTCAACCACGAGTTACACATAGACCTTTACAATCTCTCCAAGTCCTACATAAAATCTCCAAAATACGTAGTCGTATCATAAAAATTTCAAGCCATATCCTTAGCCTTAGATATACAACTGAACCTCCGCATACACACGTTTAATCCCAAAAAGAAAACTTGATCCTTCATATTATACAGTTTGAAACACAATTTTGTCGAACCTAAGTATGAAAATAGTATCATCCTCATTAGTAAAAGAATACTTAAATTCACATTTGACATCAAAACAAAACCACAAATTTCACCTTATAAGTAATAGACCAGACTTAAGTTCAGTACACCATGCTGCAATCCATAATATCAGTGAACTTTTATTTACCAAAATATTAGTTTTACTCTAGATATTCTGTTCTTTCATGGATTGTGGATCAAATTCTCCCAACAACACGAATATTCCTTATTGCATAATATCTGGAAGGCTAGGTACCCAAAGACCCCAAGAAGCAACAACCTTAATATGCTTGCAGTTGATACCACTTGCAACACACTAATCTAACAAAGTATAAATCTCGCACAAACTGATCCAACAAAATATCCTAATTCATATCTCATCCTTAAGAACCCAATCGACATTGATAAGCCTTAGGTAAATAAATCTCTCATCCAAGTCAACATTCACATCCTTAATACAATCCAAAACGATTTCTCTACATTTAGTTGACCTCCACAACTCTCAACCATCACACCAATCAATCTTTAATCAATTCAAATACTTCAAGTATCATTTCTCGGATAATAACACACCTGCATTACCATTACTACTCGTACCACTCTTTTCAATTTCCCAAAAGATATACCTTGAGTAAATCCTGATGCAATAATTTGACCAATCAGCTTAATTGTAACACGTAGCACAGATACCACATAGCATGCAAATGAATGCACCCCAACCAATCCCTTAATTTTGAAAAATAATTTCACAATTTTTTTTTTTGTAAACTTAACTGACTAGAACCTATTGCTCTGATACCGACTGTAACAACCCTAAATTTTGACCAAATCTAATTATACAAAAGTCTAGGATTGTTATGCCGCAATTGACTACTGAGTCAACTGCAAGGCTCAAAACCTGATAAATTTTAAACCAACTTATTTACATAAATGATAACGAGTTGACAGCAGAAGACAGAAGTCAAGTTTACAAAACCTAATCCCAACTGAAATGACAAGTACAACTGATTAAAGTGACTCAACCGTAGTATCATATATTCCAAGCTAGCCCCATGATATGCACACGTCCATGCAACAATTCACTTCAAAGACCTGCCAACTGCATCACAGAGAATGATACAGGCCCCAAAATAGGGTAGGGACAAACCCAAACATAGAACGTCAGCAAGGGCTAAGTAAGAACTCAAAAGCATACAGAACAATAACGAAAAGAAGATACGCGCCTTCATGGCGCGTAGCTAATCAAGCAACGCTTACAATCAAAGGATTAGCCAAGATGGTTAGAGAGAGAGAGAGAGAGAGAGAGAGAGAGACGTGTACCAAGAATCATATTATAAATTTGAGAGAGAAAAGAACTAATATACAGGAATGGGCACTCCGCATCAGTAACCCATCTTTGGTAAGGGTCCTACCCCTAACCAGGAACAACTCTAGAGTTAACCCAAACCACCCTAAGAGAACTCGAGTGTGCACACCCCTCACTAGAGAGCCAGTAGGATGTAACCCTTCTAGGAGGAGGTCTCAATAGGTAACTGGTAGCTAATCCAGTTAAGTGTTACCTTGATCAGAGGTATAGTAAATCCTTTATAGACGAGCACCCCCGGAGGAGTTAACCCGTTACTCTAGAGTGTTTATAGAAGAAAATCCCATTAACCACAACCCATATTCAACCATGATTAGATATTTTATTTGATGTATTACCAATTCCCAACCAAACAAGAGATATTATGATCAGTGAGAAAAAGTATAGAAGCCAATGTAACAACGTCGGTCCAAACCGAATATCAAACAAAGACAAGTATCAAGAGTGAATGTATAAGAGAGGGGTCGAACCCCTTGTCATTTGGTTGAACTTCAACTATCCGACTTCATAGAATTTAGAAACGATAAGAGTATAAATGCATTGCAATATAAATTATATAAACTGAAAGTCGGATCACAAGAAGATATATGAAAACATGCTCGAGCTCAAGAGGGGTTAACGTTCTTACCGTAAGTCGCTAAACTTCTCCTTAGTTATATTCCTCGAAATCGACAAATCGAACGCCTTAAACCCACAAACTATATAACACCAAATTTATAACTATAATTAGTAAGAGGGTCAAGAGACCTAACCATATTATCAACCAATCATCCCAAAATATTCCCTAATCATTAACAAGTAAATTCCTAAATGCCAAATATTATGAGCCCCAAATGACATATAATGAAACCAAATGAAACTGATGTTAAGACCTCATATAAACAATCATACTGTACACCACCAAATTGATTGCCCAATCGAATCATGTGTAATCTCAACCATACACCACGACAACAGCCCCAACGTTCATCACCCAATGCCACTGGAATGCCACCAGAATGCCATGCGAATGCCACAATACACAACAACAACAACTCCGACAATCACCAATAACCCACGGCTAGCCATATCAGCCGTCGACGACCAACACAAACAATGACAACGATGGTCATCACCACAACATCTATAATCAAACAACAATATAACATCCCACGACAATAGTACCATAAGCAACTAGGACGACACAACCAGCAACAAGGACAACACGAGCAACAAATATGACAACATCGACGACCATAGCAACAATAATGACTCCAACAACTTCAACCACGACAACAACCCAAAACAGGGCGTCCATGGCAAAACAGAGCCGTCGAACAATCCTCCCTTCCAGCCCCGACCACACCTAGTGTCCACTTACACACCCTCCACAATACTACACCAACAAACCCAATCAATCAAACCAAAAACAGGGTATTCGATACCCTTAACAGGGGACTCGCACACCATCGCCTTAAAACCAAAATTAACCCAAACCCAACTCAAAACATCAATAAAAACAACCTATAATCCTCTAATAATCATACTAATCAATAATATGAAAGTTGAAACAAGTATAATCATACTAATCAAGCTTAAAACGATCATACAATCAAAATCGACATCGGTACTACTTGAACAATAGGAAAAGAAATTCATACCGTTGTGTAGAGGAGAAAGAGAGGGTTTTAATGGTATAATTATCGTCAAAAACGGAGCTGAGTACCGGAAGATATGAGCAATTGAAGTATAGTGTGAAAATAATGAATGATGATCGGTGATCAATGATGATGGACGATGATAATGATGATTTTTGGCGGTGGAAATGGGTTATAAATAGGTAATTTCTTAGTGTTGAAGCAAGGGGTAAAATGGTAATTTTCTTATTAGATATTTTGGTTAGAATTGTTTTATTTAGTTTATTAATTTTGTCATAGAAAGACAAATAAAATTTCTTTTAAGATTCCGAAATCATTATAAAAATTGCCAAAAATACACCGTAAATGTCCTAAGTCCAATATAATTAGTAACACCCGAATTAAATATATTCCCGAAAATGGCGGGGTGTTACATACATGGTTTAAAGAATGCTGACAATCGTGATGAACTAGTCAATACTCACACAACTGGACCACAACGTTTTGCAAGAATATTTAACAAATTGGTAAGTGATGTCATAGAAGCATTACTTGTGATTTTCTTGTTATTAGCTCCTAATCCAAGTTTTTCCCTTGAGTGTTTCCTGTAGACAAAAAAAGACGGGGAACCACCATCTAATAGAAAGATTTTGAAGAAACTCGAGAAAGAAATGAAGATCGAGATTATATACTACCTTATAAGGATACAAGACATAAGATTGTAAGAGTTCAACTTTCTTTATCCTTTTTGAGTTTGGAAGGTTTGAAATTACATTTGCAGGGAAACTAGTTTACGGTTGATTTCTTTTGTTTGGTTGTGTGCATGTAGTAGTGGCAAACCAAAATTTTACAGTTAATAATTTTTTATGTCTGCTGACTTATATAGGAAAGAATGCGAGAGTTATTAGAGGCTTTACAGGCTGGAGAAAGCGAAGAAAGTGCTGAGAATTGTAAAGATCCTCTTGAGGAGGTCATGAATAATGAGTACGCTGGACGTCGAAAATTGATTGGGAAAGGTGTTTCACGCAAGGGTGTGAAAGATAAAGAAGTGAGTACATCTTTGATTTTACCCGATGAGGTAATAGAATTCATCAAAAGTAGTGTCAGGGCTGATTTAGAGAAGAATTTAAATGTTGAGAATGAAGAATTGGCTAAAGAAAGGCAAGCTCAAGCAAAAGAAAGGGATGCCCATGCCAAACAAAAAGAAGCTCAGACAATACAGTTGGCTGAAATGCGAAGAATGTCACTGGAAATTCAAACCCAAACCTCCATTTTGCTAACAATGACGAAAAATATGGAGGTCGAAAAGGAAAATGTTTGTGTTTAAGTGTTTATAAAATGAAAGAAAACAAGATATGGATGAACAAGTAAACCACTAACTTGCTCAAACTCGACCAATCCCTAGACTACCTCGCCTAGTTTTGATCTTTGATTTCCAATCCACGATCGGCAAACCAATGATAGCTAAACTACCTTTATAGCCCTTAACCAAGATCGTTCCGCTAGAACTCTCAAAGTTTAACAAGTTTTTTTATGACAAAACAAATCTCAATATTCAGATTCAAATTCGATTCATGATCTTATTCTGAAAATACAACCCCCTTTATATAGGAGTGACTCTAGACTTAAGACTCCTAGGACATAGAAAGCCAACTAATGCTTTCAACCCTTGAAAATGAAAACTTGACTAAAAACAATTTGGAAATTCAATATAATGAATCCCATTATTCCCTATGGTTGACTATAACAGAAAAACAAAGAAGAATGAACCTAATTCCGAGGTGAAGACTCATGTTAAATGAATCTCGCGGAATACAATGTTTCTGGACAGTCTTGAGAAAGCTTAGAAAGAATTCTATCACCTCGATGTTGAATGACTATCAAAGGATAAGTATCGAAGACGTTCTGATGCCAACAATCCGACTCAGTGCAACTCCATCGCGGGAAGAACAGTCCTATCGCGGGAAGACATTCCTATCGCGAGAACTTTTATTTTACACCATTAGATGCCTTTAACTTGTCTAAATAAGAATATGGAACTTTGAAAGAGTGTCATACGAGCTCATCATATTCTTAGAAATCTCGTTAACTCCATGGCATACCGTATTCGTATCATACTCCCTTTCTTCAAAAAGAATTGTCCCAATTCTTGAAAGTAATCCAAACCACCCGGATCAAATACCAATCTCAAGAACATGCACATGAATATAAACTCAAGGAAGATGATTCGGTTTGTCAACCTCTTCCAATAGTCTTTGAGTTCATCATCCTCAATGTAATCTTGAAGTTTGTCAATCACATTGGCCCGATCATCCTTGTTTGCCAAGCACCCTTGAAACCCAGTTTATCAATAAAACCATACTTCAACGAAAACTCGATCGTAGGGCTGCGCTTATGATTAGAATCATCATTCTTTAAGAATGCCAACATGTTGATTACATTACCTTTGGAAACTCCATCCACTCTACCATCAATAGAGATTTCAAGTGATGACTTGTAAGAACTTTCAAAAGAAAATCGGTGATAAACAACCTCTTCCTTGAAAATGAAGCCACTATTCTCATAGTTGCAATAAATGATGTTTCCTCTCCTCCTTGCACAATATCGTCAAATTCTTCATCGAAAATTGGAGGTAGGTCAGGATTGAATAATCAGTTGCTTTCTTCTTGTACCTCAAAGGAAAACAAATCTTCATGCTCCTCTTTTTCTTGCACGGAATCAGTATAAGGACATAACCAGTTCCTCACACCTTTGCTCCATTTCCTCTATTCGTTGCTTCTCAAAAGCTTGAAACAAAGCTTTCTTCTCTTTGGTTAGAAAGAATTCTATTACCTCGATGTTGAATGACTATCAAAGGATAAGTATCAAAGACGTTCTGATGCCAAAAATCCGACTCATTGCAACTCCATTGCGGGAAGAACAATGCTATCGCGGGAAGACATTCCTATCGCGAGAACTTTTATTTTACACCATTAGCATGCCTTTAACTTGTCTAAATAAGAATATGGAACTTTGAAAGAGTGTCATACGAGCTCATCATATTCTTAGAAATCTCGTTAACTCCATGGCATACCGTATTCGGATCAGCGATTCAAACATAAGGCTGGTAAGTGTTTATATTCCTGACATTTGTCGTCATATGCTAGAAACTATCTTTGGCATACACTTGAAAGTTATTTAGCCCCTAATTAGACTCCTCTAATTAGTACTTAATTACCCCTAATTAAGTTTAGCTAAGATCTTTTGTTGCATGTAAGGATATACCCCTTTTGCCCTTACTAAATATACCCCTTAACATCTTATGTTACAATTTGGGTATAATTTGTACACCCATTTCTTTAAGTGTTAATTATTATATTTCTATATAATAATTACTAATTACATCATTTTAGCTAAATTACAATTATTTGTAATTTAAGTAGCTAATTGTCTATATTGACAATTCACACAAAAATCGTAATTTATACGACCAGAGTTCAGAACTCGCAAAACATTATCTGATATTATCAGTTAATTCTTTAAGTGAAATACTAGGGTTTATATTATATTGTATTAAATACAAATATAATATCCTTTGCAGAAACTATCTTTACCGGTGTGACCGAGAGGGATCAGTTGATTACCGCCGTTAAACGACAATAACGTCAAACTCTAGCAAGCCAACCGTTATCGATTTACGTTAATCAACTGACTTAATACTTATAATATATCCCAGGTGTTGGAACCGATCATGTCGAGCTCCAAGAGGGGGTCCTCAATCTTCTCGGCTTGCACCTACAAGGAGAAAACTCCGAGCCCCGAGCCGTAGCTCGGGGCGGAGCCTCCGACGCCCAAGTCAGAAGTTGAGGCATAGAGAGATAATAGTATATAGAGAGAGAGATTAGAACCTTTTTCCCCCCCTTTCCTAGTGGAATAAAGGGGGGGTATATATAATGGTGGTAGAGGTCCTAGGAACAATCCAAGGGTACCCTTACCGATCTTGGCCTTCCATCTTGCTTTCATCTAAAGGTTGCCCTTAATTGGGCTTTATTGTATCACATGGGCCTTTATTAAGGTACACCGACCTAAGGGCTATGGCCCAACCACAAAGTGATACCAACAAAGCCCCTCGGATCCTGGTCGCGCCCTTCGTTGTCGACAGGGGCGGACTCGTTAGTAGCGACTGGGGTACGATCCCTGGCCGCCCTTTGCCGAGGTGTACTCTGTGGACCTTGGTAAAGCCATGTGATGTAACGTACCCCTCTCGAGGTCTTCTATTCTTATGACTTTCTCGAACCATGTACGTTCGAAATTTCACCCCTAAAATGGGAGTGAGGGCTCGAACTATGAATCGTTCGAAAATTTCACCCCTTTCGAGTCCTCAATCCCATGACTTGGGAGAGCTCGAAAATTTCACCCCCTGGAATGGGAATGAGGGCTCGAACTATGAACCGTTCGAAAATTTCACCCCTTTCGAGGCCTCAATCCAATGACTTGGGAGAGCTCGAAAATTTCACCCCCTGGAATGGGAGTGAGGGCTCGAACTATGAACCGTTCGAAAATTTCACCCCTTTCGAGGCCTCAATCCCATGACTTGGGAGAGCTCGAAAATTTCACCCCTCAGTCGAGGGAGTGAGGGCTCGAACTATGAATCGTTCGAAAATTTCACCCCTTTCGAGGCCTCAATCCCATGACTTGGGAGAGCTCGAAAATTTCACCCCTCAGTCGAGGTAGTGAGGGCTCGAACTATGAACCGTTCGAAAATTTCACCCCTTTCGAGGCCTCAATCCCATGACTTGGGAGAGCTCGAAAAATTTCACCCCTCAGTCGAGGGAGTGAGGGCTCGAACTATGAACCGTTCGAAAATTTCACCCCTTTCGAGGCCTCAATCCCAAGACTTGGGAGAGCTCGAAAATTTCACCCCTCAGTCGAGGGAGTGAGGGCTCGAACTATGAACCGTTCGAAAATTTCACCCCTTTCGAGGCCTCAATCCCATGACTTGGGAGAGCTCGAAAATTTCACCCCTCAGTCGAGAGAGTGAGGGCTCGAACTATGAATCGTTCGAAAATTTCACCCCTTAGTCGAGGGAGTGAGGTCTGCTCGGTTTCGAGGTCGGCGATGAGAAGCGGTCTACCCTCTGCGCCGACTTGCTTCTCTCGCATCGATCCTTTGATTTCGAGCTTGAGCATTAGTAACGTGTTCTTCCGACTCAAGTGCATTCGGCGAACATACCGAGTCAAACTACTACTCGAGATTAAGTGTCAGCTCTAGTGTGCCGAGCAACCACTCAAGACCGAGGGCCAGCTCTACTGAGCAGCCGCTCGAAGTCGAGGGTCGACTCAAGCATGCTGAGCAACCACTCGAGGAGTTCGAACTCTCATAATGGATCCGCCGCCATTGCGGGTTCCTACTTCGGGGGCGACGCATCAACCCAAAGGGACGCGTTCGCGCACCACGATTACGAGGCATTCTTCATTGCTCCAAATATCAGCCCGATTGTGCTCGTACTGATCACGAACTGAGTTGAACTGCTACTCAAGATCAAGGGTCAGCTCTAGTGTGCCGAACAACCACTCAAGACCGAGGGCCAGCTCTACTAAGCAGCCGCTCGAGGTGGAGGGTCGACTCAAGCATGCTGAGCAACCACTCGAGGAGTTCGAACTCTCATAATGGATCCTCCGCCATTGCGGCTCGTCCGCCTCGTCTCGTCTTCGGACCGCTGCGGCGGCTCGTCCGCCCCACCGAGTCATCGTCTCACCCGAGGGGAGCGGCCTCATTTGGGGCTAGAAGGTCCGGGCTCCAGCGGCTCACACGGCTCGCGCCGCCTCTCGTCTTCGGACCGCTGGAGCGGCTCGTCCGCCTCGAGCCCCAGCGAGTCATCGTCTCACCCCAGGGGAGCGGCCTCATTTGGGGCTCGAAGGTCCGGGCTCCAACGGCTCACACAGCTCGCGCCGCCTCTCGTCTTCGGACCGCTGGAGCGGCTCGTCCGCCTCGAGCCCCAGCGAGTCATCGTCTCACCCGAGGGGAGCGGCCTTATTTGGGGGCTCGAAGGTCCGGGTTCCAGCGGCTCACACGGCTCGCGCCGCCTCTCGTCTTCGGACCGCTGGAGCGGCTCGTCCGCTTCGAGCCCCAGCGAGTCATCGTCTCACCCGAGGGGAGCGGCCTCATTTGGGGGCTCGAAGGTCCGGGTTCCAGCGGCTCACACGGCTCGCGCCACCTCTCGTCTTCCATGTTGGGCTCGTGGTGCGTCACTCGGCTCATGGTGCGACGCGTCATGAACAGTTTTGAAAAAAATCGATAAAATCGAGGGGGAGGTGGTTTTTTGTGGTATTCAATGGGTACCACCACTCGTTCCCCACAGACGGCGCCACTTGTTGGAACCGATCATGTCGAGCTCCAAGAGGGGGTCCTCAATCTTCTCGGCTTGCACCTACAAGGAGAAAACTCCGAGCCCCGAGCCGTAGCTCGGGGCGGAGCCTCCGACGCCCAAGTCAGAAGTTGAGGCATAGAGAGATAATAGTATATAGAGAGAGAGATTAGAACCTTTTTCCCCCCCCATTTCCTAGTGGAATAAAGGGGGGTATATATAATGGTGGTAGAGGTCCTAGGAACAATCCAAGGGTACCCCTACCGATCTTGGCCTTCCATCTTGCTTTCATCTAAAGGTTGCCCTTAATTGGGCTTTATTGCATCACATGGGCCTTTATTAAGGTACACCGACCTAAGGGCTATGGCCCAACCACAAAGTGATACCAACAAAGCCCCTCGGATCCTGGTCGCGCCCTTCGTTGTCGACAGGGGCGGACTCGTTAGTAGCGACTGGGGTACGATCCCTGGCCGCCCTTTGCCGAGGTCTACTCTATGGACCTTGGTAAAGCCATGTGATGTAACGTACCCCTCTCGAGGTCTTCTATTCTTATGACTTTCTCGAACCATGTACGTTCGAAATTTCACCCCTAAAATGGGAGTGAGGGCTCGAACTATGAATCGTTCGAAAATTTTACCCCTTTCGAGGCCTCAATCCCATGACTTGGGAGAGCTCGAAAATTTCACCCCCTGGAATGGGAGTGAGGGCTCGAACTATGAACCGTTCGAAAATTTCACCCCTTTCGAGGCCTCAATCCCATGACTTGGGAGAGCTCGAAAATTTCACCCCTCAGTCGAGGGAATGAGGGCTCGAACTATGAATCGTTCGAAAATTTCACCCCTTTCGAAGCCTCAATCCCATGACTTGGGAGAGCTCGAAAATTTCACCCTTCAGTCGAGGGAGTGAGGGCTCGAACTATGAATCGTTCGAAAATTTCACCCCTTTCGAGGCCTCAATCCCATGACTTGGGAGAGCTCGAAAATTTCACCCCTCAGTCGAGGTAGTGAGGGCTCGAACTATGAACCGTTCGAAAATTTCACCCCTTTCGAGGCCTCAATCCCATGACTTGGGAGAGCTCGAAAATTTCACCCCTCAGTCGAGGGAGTGAGGGCTCGAACTATGAACCGTTCGAAAATTTCACCCATTTCGAGGCCTCAATCCCATGACTTGGGAGAGCTCGAAAATTTCACCCCTCAGTCGAGGGAGTGTGGGCTCGAACTATGAACCGTTCGAAAATTTCACCCTTTTCGAGGCCTCAATCCCATGACTTGGGAGACCTCGAAAATCTCACCCCTCAGTCGAGAGAGTGAGGGCTCGAACTATGAATCGTTCGAAAATTTCACCCCTTAGTCGAGGGAGTGAGGTTTGCTCGGTTTCGAGGTCGGCGATGAGAAGCGGTCTACCCTCTGCGCCGACTTGCTTCCCTCGCATCGATCCTTGGATTTCGAGCTTGAGGATTAGTAACATGTTTTTCCGACTCAAGTGCATTCGGCGAACATACCGAGTCAAACTACTACTCGAGATTAAGTGTCAGCTCTAGTGTGCCGAGCAACCACTCAAGACCGAGGGCCAGCTCTACTGAGCAGCCGCTCGAAGTCGAGGGTCGACTCAAGCATGCTGAGCAACCACTCGAGGAGTTCGAACTCTCATAATGGATCCGCCGCCATTGCGGGTTCCTACTTCGGGGGCGACGCATCAACCAAAAGGGACGCGTTCGCGCACCACGATTACGAGGCATTCTTCATTGCTCCAAATATCAGCCCGATTGTGCTCGTACTGATCACGAACTGAGTTGAACTGCTACTCAAGATCAAGGGTCAGCTCTAGAGTGCCGAACAACCACTCAAGACCGAGGGCCAGGTCTACTAAGCAGCCGCTCGAGGTCGAGGGTCGACTCAAGCATGCTGAGCAACCACTCGAGGAGTTCGAACTCTCATAATGGATCCTCCGCCATTGCGGCTCGTCCGCCTCGTCTCGTCTTCGGACCGCTGCGGCGGCTCGTCCGCCCCAGCGAGTCATCGTCTCACCCGAGGGGAGCGGCCTCATTTGGGGCTAGAAGGTCCGGGCTCCAATGGCTCACACGGCTCGCGCCGCCTCTCGTCTTCGGACTGCTGGAGCGGCTCGTCCGCCTCGAGCCCCAGCGAGTCATCGTCTCACCCGAGGGGAGCGGCCTTATTTGGGGGCTCGAAGGTCCGGGTTCCAGCGGCTCACACGGCTCGCGCCGCCTCTCGTCTTCGGACCGCTGGAGCGGCTCGTCCGCTTCGAGCCCCAGCGAGTCTTCGTCTCACCCGAGGGAAGCGGCCTCATTTGGGGGCTCGAAGGTCCGGGTTCCAGCGGCTCACACGGCTCGCGCCACCTCTCGTCTTCCATGTTGGGCTCGTGGTGCGTCACTCGGCTCATGGTGCGACGCGTCATGAACAGTTTTGAAAAAAATCGATAAAATCGAGGGGGAGGTGGTTTTTTGTGGTATTCAATGGGTACCACCACTCGTTCCCCACAGACGGCGCCACTTGTTGGAACCGATCATGTCGAGCTCCAAGAGGGGGTCCTCAATCTTCTCGGCTTGCACCTACAAGGAGAAAACTCCGAGCCCCGAGCCGTAGCTCGGGGCGGAGCCTCTGACGCCCAAGTCAGAAGTTGAGGCATAGAGAGATAATAGTATATAGAGAGAGAGATTAGAACCTTTTTTCCCCCCCATTTCCTAGTGGAATAAAGGGGGGTATATATAATGGTGGTAGAGGTCCTAGGAACAATCCAAGGGTACCCCTACCGATCTTGGCCTTCCATCTTGCTTTCATCTAAAGGTTGCCCTTAATTGGGCTTTATTGCATCACATGGGCCTTTATTAAGGTACACCGACCTAAGGGCTATGGCCCAACCACAAAGTGGTACCAACACCAGGTTTATTCCTAATTAGATTCAATTAGTCAACGCATTATTGTCGGAGGACACCTACTCCAACAACACTATCATGACATGTAAATTATTTTTCAATGTTTAAAGTGTTATTAACTTATTATAACATTTTGCTCTCCGATACTACTCTGACTTTGAACATACAATGCAATGTGAACCACTGCAGCCAAGAAACGGAAATAGTAGGCTTCAAGGACTAACCAAAAAGAAATCACCAAATTTACTTCAATAACATTCCGAATTGTGTTTTTTAAGATTTCGCGCATTTGATTCTTTTTCATGCTGATTTAGAAGATGGGTAGAAGCTGTGATTATGTAATTGTTTTTGCTTTGTTGTAGAATGTGATTAATTTAATTTGTTTGGGGTATTTTTATCTCGGAAGTGGCAGGATGGAAATTTGGTATTTTCTGAAATGATAAGCTATATATTTGCATACTTACCCAACTTTGATCACTACTAAGCTTCCATTTCCGATGTTATTGCTTTTGTCTTATCTGTATATCATTAGTTCATTTTACTGAATGTGTGATTATCTTCCTATTATAACAGGTTTTGCAGATTGTGAGTGAATAATTTTTTGGGTTGTTGTTTCGAAATCAGGTTTGTATTTTTTTTCTTTCTAGAATTTCAAGTCGTCCGGCTCAATTTAGTGGCAACTTCCCCCCCTCCATTTGAGATCAGTTATAAGGTCCTTTATTTCTACCATTTGCCAATGTGCGTAAACCTTTTTGCTTAGATTTTTTTGGAGCTGGGAAAACATATCCAACATGGTTGCCACTTTCAGTTCTATATCGTCTGCATTGATAGTTGGGTTTCCAGTTTGACGAAACGAGTGTTGAAAGATTGCGGGGATTCATTAGCCTAGAGGTTTTCGTGTCGTGTGGGCGTCGAAACAATCCGGGTGCATAGCTATGACGTGTATAAGGCCATGACTAAGACCGAAAGCAAATGAAGTTTTTTGAACTCGAGGTTAGCTTAGGTTTTGGCGTCTCGAGTCTGAAAACTTTCATTTGATTGTCACATGATTGAGACAGTGGTTATTATCAGTGACCTTGAATTTTCTTCTACCCTTGAATTACATCTGTAGTATTGTCAACTTGAAAAAAAAAGAGGAAATTTTAGAAAACTATTTTAGTTGTGAAAACACTTCAAAAAAAAGTCACTGATTTTATTACTATATATGTCAGGAATTATTAGAGTTAGTAAATATAAATGTTAACATAAATTTATAGGAGCATACTACGTACATTGGTCGTGCAAGGTCCAATCGACAGATGGGGAGTTATATTATGATTTATGACTCAAAGGAGATGCTACGTATTGTCTGCTATGAACCAGAGCATACATAACAAAGAGACTTCTAGACCAGGCATATTATTTGTGTGTCGTTCTCAAATGATAAAATAGGAGAATGATTGATAATGCTCTTCTTCCTGATCGAACACGCTGCAAATAACGGTTGAAGGCTTGAAGCAAGAGAACCAGAGATTAATCTTATATGGAATTAAAGTATGACACAAATTGGTACGTGTTTTTTTTTGTCAACATATAGCAGTTTGGTTGCAAATTTAATTTGATCTAATATCAATTGTTATTACTTGCGCTGTATGAACGTGCTCTGTTTATATGGAAGTAGTAATGCTTAGCCAACATCAATTTCCATCGTTTGCTTCATTTCTAAGTGTACTTGGGTTTTAACTAACGCACATGTTTTGTTAACTGTACAAGAAACTAACACTGGCCATCGTCTATCCATTTGTTGTGGGCAGTTCTTAGCTGAATCATACCATTACGAGTAAGGTGCACACTGGATCATGTAGTGGAGATGTAGGGTGCGTGGTAGTCAGAGAAGTGTTGGTTTTTGCGGTAGATGGTTTTCTTGAGTGCAAAAATACCATTGAGGGAGTACAAGGCTCTTCAACGAATCATCGATCATGGCATGGTAATGGGGTTTGATTTTGAAGAATTGTCAAGAGGGTTGAAGGCAGGACCATTATTATTTTGTACATGTGGTGTTGCGAAATGGTGCAGAGTTGTATTTGAAGCTCTGGTGCACACCGTTCGGTTCAATTACATTGTTAAACCGTAGCCTAAGGACATGAAAAAAGAGATGTGTGTTCTATATGTACTTCTCCAAACCCAGATGATCTTGGTTAAACCAAAGGGAAAGTACATAGCTCATTTGAACTCTACCCAAGAAAAAGTTAGTGGTTCGATTTTGAAGACTGTAATGAGAGGACATGTGTTTCCATACTCGAACTTATATGACAGTGAAAACTGGTTTTTGAGAGTTATAAACATAGTCTACCATCATTAGATAAGAATTGCCGATGACATATTCGAAGAGGGGTCCATGATATTTATCATTGACATAGTTTTGAAGTTTGGTCTAAAAGTGTTATACTTCACTACAAGTTCATGACTAAGGACAGACATACAACAACAACAACAACCAAGCCTTATTCCCAAAATGATTTGGGGTCGGGTAACATGAATCGTCATCCAGTAACCGTCTTGTGTACGCCAAGAAATTTCGAAAACGTTGTAAACCTCTTAGAAATATTTAAACATTTTCCAAGAAAATTTAGAAAAGTCGTCAAAATAAATAAAAAAGGTTTAAAAATATTGCAAAAAACATACTCCCTCCGTTTCTTTCATTTCTTTACGTTTCGTTTGAATTCCTCTCACATTTTCAAACGAAACGTAAAGAAATGAAAGAAACGGAGGGAGTATGAATTTTGAAAACAAGTTAAAAAAGTTTTGGAAAAAATAGTTGGAAAAACCAAACAAAGAAATCAAAAGGGGTCAGAATAAGTCCTCCACATGGATAGAGTCTCGCCACACTGCCCTATCCAACACCATACTCTCTTCAAGCCCTAGGAAGCTCATATCACTTCTAATCACCCTCGTCCAAGTCATCTTGGGTATTCCCCGACCCCTACTAATATTATCACTTCTCCACCCTTCTACTCTTCTAACCGGCGCATCACTAGTCCTCCTCATCACGTGGCCATACCAGCTCAGTCGGTTCTCTATCATCTTATCCCCTATGGCTGCAACCCCTACTTTCTCCCTAATAACTTCATTTCTCAACCGATCACGTCTTGTATGTTCACACATCCACCGTAACATGCGCATCTCCGTCACACTCATCTTATGAACGTGACACTGTTTCACGGCCCAACATTCAGTGCCATATAACAGTGCCGACCTAATTGCCGTACGATAAAACTTACCCTTCAACTTATTGGGCATTCCTCGATCACACAGAAGTCCTGTGGCATTCTTCCACTTCAACCAACCTGATTTGATCCTATGAGCCACATCTCCATCCAATTCTCCATCCTTTTGAAGAATCGATACCAAATATCGGAAAAAATCTGATCCCCGGACAGTCTTTCCATCCAGCCTGATCGTCCCCGTCTCCGTTTGCCTAATGCCGCTGAACTTACACTCCAAATACTCGGTCTTGCTCCGACTCAACCGAAACCCTTGGGACTCCAAAGTGTGCCTCCATAGCTCCAACCTCCTCTCCAAATCCTCTTTCGTTTCCGAGATCAGCACTATATCATCTGCAAACATCATGCACCATGGTATAAATCCTGGATTGACCTCGTCAATTCGTCCATGACTATAGCAAAGAGAAACGGGCTAAGTCCGGACCCTTGGTGCACTCCAATTGTATTAGGGAACTTTATTTTCTGACTTCCCTACACTAGTCCGCACACTCGTGCTAGCTCCCTCATACATGTCCTTAATGATGTCAATATATTTTTGCGGAACTCCTTTCTTAGTTAGAGCCCACCAAAGCACATCCCTTGATATCTTGTAGGTCCTTCTTCCTATCCCGATAAATTTCCATTGTCTGTCTTATGAGATGAATTGCCTCCATAGTTGACCTCCCCGGCATAAATCCAAATTGGTTCTCTGAAATCTTCACACTCCTTCTTCTATGCTCAATCACCCGTTCCCAAAGTTTCATTGTATGACTCATCAACTTGATCCCGCGATAGTACAAACTATTTAGAGTGCACTAAGACATAAGAAGAAAATTAGGAACTGCAGCAAGGAGTGATCAGATTAGTGATCAGGACACACTATTATAGTAATTACTTTTTTAAAGAATTCATTATGTCATTTTAAATTTAGAAACCAGTTCTAAAAATCAATAAGAAACAATAAAATTATGGTCTCTCATCATCTACATCGTATGTTGTTGCTCATATAATAAGAGTACTATAAAATAAATTGAAAAACGGTCTCGTGAAATCACGGGCAAGAAAACTAGTAATAATATTAATAGGCTAACTTTATTAATCCACGTGGCATGAGATAGTTGATTTCACATAATTGTCATCTGCAAATGTCATGTCACAGAGCTACGTGTCGCACTCAAAATAAAACATTCAAATATATGAATTTAATTTAATATATTACAATTAATGAAAAATGTTTTAATTATAAATAGAATAAATATATTAAATTAATCAACTTATTTATTTGAATGAATTATAAAGAATTTTTCATCTTCCACAATACATCTAAAAAGTTTTAATTTAATTTTATGATTAGTTTGAAAGTTTTTTTTATTCATCATTATCAATGTAGTGACTTTTGGCCGTTGGTTTTCCAAGTTTTTTGTAACATGCTAATTCGACATACTATATATAATTTGGTCTTTGCTTAATTTAGCATACAAAAAATATGTGTTTCACCGTTTGTTTTCTTAAAAGTTGTCAAAATAATGAAAACTTTGGTGGGGAAGAAAAGTGTTGCAGAAAAGGGATTCTCATATGCCACAATATAGGAGGGTGTTAGTTTATATCAGTTTTATGTACTCATTATCATTGTTTGTAATCCTATATTATTAGGTTCCAAATCATAGTTATATCATATCACAGTATAACTATTATAATGGACCAGAATTGATCGATTTGGTCATTTAATTTTACGATTTGCAAGTGTTAAGTAAAAAAATTTAAATATTGTAAGATTGTTCCATGCATTAACTATGAGATTATCGAAGGGCGAAAGTGACAATTTACCCCATACGCTTATAATCAATGGTGGAATCTAACAGTCTAACTTCTAAATCTGCAATCTAACACCATATGTTTTTATCATGAGCAATTTACCTCCTATGTTAATTTAAGTTTATTTTTTGTGATATAAGAATTTTCTTAATTCCTCAAAATTTGAAAATGCAATAATTAATAAACTAAATACTTTGTACTCAACTTTTGATGTAAATTTAGGTGTACATGAGTAAAAAATGTCGACAAAGGAGAGATTGTTGAAACGAGTTCAAAAGAGATCACATGTATCTTCATCCACATGTTGGATTAGTAAAGTGGTAGTCATAGAGTGTTGGGAATACTTATCGGCATTACTATTGTCCTCAATATGTAAATCACACATTAACTAATGAGAATAACAATTTGAATTTGGTTAGGGTCGGTAAGGGGTACTCCAAATGATATGATTAAATGATGACGGAAATTTTTTTTAAAAAAATTGACAGTGGTAATGGCCATTAGGCTAAACCCTAAAAATAATCCGAAACGCAAACCTCTGGAGCATTCTTGAAATGCGGAAACCTTGGCGGTATATCAGCAAAAGTTGAAAACTACATGGGTATTCTGAAAATATCCCTTTAAGATTAAGAATTGTTATATAATTATTGTGGTTGATTTAGGGATCGATATTGGCCTGTTCAACAATGATTAGACCAAGTTTAGTTAGGGTCTCTATTCAATCAGGTTAAGTTCGGTCATTAAAAGGAAAAAATTGGTAATACACGAATTAGTTTTGTCCAAATAAACTTACAGCGAAAAAACTGGTAATAAAAATTGACGATCAATTGAAATTGAGGTATCTCATATATATCCTTTAATTTAACCACGGAAAAGAGGTAAAGAAGATATGTATAACAGTCCCGTGATTGTCACAGGCGGAAAAACTAAGTAACCAAACGCAACGCTTATCATGAACAGTTACCTTAGGTATGTTGCATTAGATAATTTATTATGTAGTAGTGATGTTAATAAATTTCACAACAGCTAACAGCTAACAGTTAAAAGCTATCATCTACTAAAACGCTACAGCGGCAGAAAATGCTAGAGCTACCAGCTACAACTATTTTTGCCGAACAGACTCATAGTCACGTAAGATAAAGGCTGGTTGATATAGGTAATTAAAATAACACTACAACAAATGAGCACTTGGGTCACGATTAAATTCGTGGCGCAAGTGTTGAATTCTCGTGGCTAAGGCATGTGGCCAGGGGAATTGCTTTCGTGGCCCAAGTAGCCGTGGCAAATAAATGACCACAGGAAAACCCAAAACGTGGCCAAAATTGGATTTTTTGCCACGAATGTTGGCCACGTTATTAGTTGTGGCAAGACCATACTCCTGTGCCCAACATGTCAACTAGCCACAAGATGACATTCGTGGCCAAGACTTTTATATCCGTGACCATCAGTATTCTACCGGATTGGCTGCGTTGCGGCAAAAGCGATACTCCTATAGGCATTCCTTACAATTAGTCATGGCAAACATCAATAACCGGTTCCATTCATTTATATTTGTTAAAATAATAAAATCACAATAAAATCCCAAAATTCTGACCAAATTGTTATACATAAGATGCATAATATTTTCGATACAAAAGTCTTAAATATTCTGATCGTATTGTCGAGTCATGTACTCCCTAAACATCAAAACTACTGATTCTCGAATTTTTCTCTTTCAAATGAAAAATAACCTCTTCAAATGCCTTTGTTTCCGCCTTGTACGTTCCCGTGAAAATCATCGCTCCCTACCTTTCTTGTTTCACCAAAGTACTCACTTCAAAACAAGGATATCTGCATAAAAGATAATTATATTACTAACAAATAATAATGACCACCAATGTGATGTAAAACCTACTCTAATTTTTATGTATTTTTGAGTTTATAACGCAGCGGAATTAAAACAGAAAATAAATGATATGAATTAGCCTAGAATCCTCGCAAGAACACTCGACTAAGACTAATTTATGCTAAGATCACAAAGAAACAAAGCACAAACAAAGGCAAGCACCAAGATCACAAAGAAACAAGGCACGAACCAAAAGAACACATAACCTCGCAAGGCCAGATTTTGAAGGAAACTCCCTTCGACTCTTCGATATTAATGCTCAAACTCGTTATGAAAAATAGTACAATAAGACTCTCTATTTATACTACTCTTAAGACTCCTAAACTTACCTAAAGTCAAGTTAAGAACCAGTTTTAGGTCTTCCCTTAAACCGACTTCAAGCTTATTACTAAAACTTTCCTAAACTCTTCTATGACAACTTGGAAACCTTCAAAGGCTCCTTTATTCCACAAAATACTGTAAATAAGACACTTTCCTAAACTTAAACAAAGACACAAATAATAATAAGTATTACATCTACTAAGAACTTCCTTGGACGTGCATGGTTTGGAGATATAGAAGATTCGGCCATTCTCGTGTACCCGCATAGAAACTGGACAGCTCAACTTAAAACAGGCATATCTCCTTCGTTACTTAACCAATTAAGGCATATGACCACTTTTCGGAAAGCTTAGATCATGAACTTTACTATCCAATTGAGTGCTTCTCGAAATACTGAGTAGTTCAGAAGATATTGAGACTGGAAGGTGACGTGATAGTCTTGAACTTCCACTATAAGCTTTGACCCATAGCTCCCATGTATCATTCTCCCCTTCTTTGAAAAGATTCGTCCTCGAATCTGAAGTCCTAAAGTAGAGAAACAAATTCTCACAACCACCCGGATCATATACAAGGATCACAAAGAGAAGTACAAACACCAAACATATGCACAAGTCCTTTAACTCATCATTTTCAATGTACTTGATGAGTTTTGAAACACCAATCATTACTTTATGCACAATCTTTGGATCCTCGTGTTTGTAGTCATGTTGCTCACCTTTGAATTCGATGTTACCTTTGTGGAGACACAACAACAATCTCGATTTACCTTTGACACTTTCATGAAATCCCTTATCAATATAGAGATCAACACAAGATTTGTATGAACTCCCACTGTCAATTTTGTGGTAAACATACTTATGATCAATCTCATCATCAATTATCTCTTCATGTTCATTGGAACTCCTTATTTGCTCTTCATCAAACGACATGTGTAAAGTATCAACACTTTCCTCCTTTGAAGTATCATAAAGATCCAATATTTTGGCTTGATCACTAATCTCAATCTCTTCATTCTCTTGGATTTGTATGAATTCATGTACTTGTGATTGTTCTTCCAAGATCACATCTTTGATTCCTTCTTTGTCTTCACAAGAATCATGCTTTTCAAAATATGCACTCCTAACTTTCATCAAGTCATCTTGCATACGATCAAGTTTTTTCATCATGTCCAAAAAAACAAGATCTCTACTTGATTGTTCATGCTCACTTGATGGCTTCTTATACGACACATCTTGCATAAAGTTCTTGGACATATATCGTTTACGCAGCTTTGACTTGAGTACTTCCCACGAACGAATTTTGCACTTGCCTTCATGTTTGTGTCGTGTCTTCAAAATTTCAAACCAACGAAGCGCATCTCTCACCAAAATAAGTTTCACATGATTGAATCTCTCACGATCATCAAAACCAATTCGATTGAATTTACGTTCGATCTTTCTTTCCCAATCAAAGTAATCTTCAGAATCACCACTCCCATCAAATTTAGGAAATTTATGATCCATTGATCTGCCACAATCAATCACAACCAAGACTAACAAAGCATAGAAGTTTGTTACAACCAAGCTCTGAGGCCAATTTGATGTAAAACCTACTCTAATTTTTATGTATTTTTGAGTTTATAACGCAGCGGAATTAAAACAGAAAATAAATGATATGAATTAGCCTAGAATCCTCGCAAGAACACTCGACTAAGACTAATTTATGCTAAGATCACAAAGAAACAAAGCACAAACAAAGGCAAGCACCAAGATCACAAAGAAACAAGGCACGAACCAAAAGAACACATAACCTCGCAAGGCCAGATTTTGAAGGAAACTCCCTTCGACTCTTCGATATTAATGCTCAAACTCGTTATGAAAAATAGTACAATAAGACTCTCTATTTATACTACTCTTAAGACTCCTAAACTTACCTAAAGTCAAGTTAAGAACCAGTTTTAGGTCTTCCCTTAAACCGACTTCAAGCTTATTACTAAAACTTTCCTAAACTCTTCTATAACAACTTGGAAACCTTCAAAGGCTCCTTTATTCCACAAAATACTGTAAATAAGACACTTTCCTAAACTTAAACAAAGACACAAATAATAATAAGTATTACATCTACTAAGAACTTCCTTGGACGTGCATGGTTTGGAGATATAGAAGATTCGGCCATTCTCGTGTACCCGCGTAGAAACTGGACAGCTCAACTTAAAACAGGCATATCTCCTTCGTTACTTAACCCATTAAGGCATATGACCACTTTTCGGAAAGCTTAGATCATGAACTTTACTATCCAATTGAGTGCTCCTCGAAATACTGAGTAGTTCAGAAGATATTGAGACTGGAAGGTGACGTGATAGTCTTGAACTTCCACTATAAGCTTTGACCCATAGCTCCCATGTATCACAATGTAAAAAAACTAAACAAATATTAAATCAACACCCCAAATACAATCTTTGACATAATTAACTACTTCGTACCTTTGAGCCCACAAACAAAAAATTGTATGAGGAACAAGCTGTAACCACTAAGAAGTAAGCACTAAAATCAGGGCATTACCGAATACTTATGAAACAAATACCGACTACAACGGATTAGGTAAACGTAGAGATATAAGTGCCAATTACTATATCGGGTTTTCTTTTGTAGTTACCACCTTAATATAATCAAGACTCCAAACCATCTCCTTCTCCAAGCCTGCCTTATTCAGAACATCTCGAATTAGTCATCACAAGTTCACAACATATGGTCCAAAATCATTGTCTAAGGCGTTATGGAACACTGAACCTCTATTGAGTGGCTACATATCCAGCAACAAGTATCCAACTAAACTACTATTCCCAAAAGAACAACATTCAGGACAAGTTATTCTTTTGGGTAAGAACTAAGAATTAAACATCTGACAAAAGCATATGAGTACAACAACAAATGCAGAGATACCTTAGTTTTTACGGGCAGAACAATCAAGTCAAAAAATTACCTCAGGTGCGTGCTATATTGATACACTTGTCAACCATAATCTGCTTTGAGATCCTACGATTTTTTGGGTCTTCTCAGTTGAACCAACTACATACGACATTGACTTTCTCTTTCCACAAAACATCAACTACTGTTACAACCTTCATCTCTTCACATCCATCTGCCATAGGAATGAGTACCTGTTGGTACAGAGATGACAATGTAATTAGTCCTGGGAAACAAGATGATGTTAGATTTTTGTGGTACCAATAGAGAGGTTACAAAACTTGTCAACATAGATAATTAACGAACACTACTACAAAATCAACTACAGACGTCACCCAATAGACATAACATTTCAAAAAAACCGATGTCTAAAAGGAACCGGTGGCATTTTTGCAATTTCGACCAAATAATAGACATGGGTTTATTTGAAAAAGTCTGACATCTATTCATAAACATGGGATTTTTTTTAAAGTCCCACGTGTATTATATTCGTATAGACGTCGCATTTAATCAATTTACCATGTCTATGTTTTCAAAACATTTTCTCAAAATATCATAATATGTTAAGTTATGGAAGACCGACGTTTATACATCTTTAACTTTGTAGCGCTCTTGGCTTCGTTTTCTCCGCTCCTCTCACAATAAAAATCTCAAACTTCTAACTCTCTCATGACTCTCTCTCCTCCGTCTGTTCTCTCTCTCCTCATCGGATCTCCGACAACCAGCAGCTCGCACGACGCCAACACCACTGTTACCGCTAGACACTCTAAACCGCCTCACCTCCGACACTGCTTCTCCTCCTCACCTCGCGCAGCCATACACATCCACACCGGGTATGAATGTTTTGATTTTGTATATCGTTAATCGATCCATTATCAGTGTTTTTGTTCTTGCCAATATGTTTTCAATGTTTTCATTTTGGTTGATTAGATTAGATGTTTATTGATTTTAATTTTTCTGATTTTACACATAACTTAAAGTTTTTAGGGTTTGGGGTAATTGAATTTGTCTTTGTTCGATTAATTTGTTTCTTTGGCCTGTATTTAGTCTAAAATTGGTTGATTGTTATCGAATTTCAAAGTGGTTATGGTTGATCAATCAATTTATCGAGTTAGGGTTTTTAAACACAAAATTTATCAATTCCTCATTAAACACAAAAGTAACAATCATTTTGATTGAATCTGAGATGGCTTGAATCTGGTTGAATGACATATTTTTTTTTTTTTTTGAGGTCAGACATGTTGTTACTGATTTTACAAGACTGCTGCATTTCTTTTGTAATTATTGATGCTCGTATACGGCTATACGACTCTTTAACTTTCAAGTTCCGAGCATAATAACAGCCAAGACCGCTGCATCGTTGGCTAACTTGCCTGATTTAATTCCAGATACTTTTATGCATTTTTCTGGTTCCTTCACGTTATCTAATAAGAAATGTGCAACTGGCCTATTCTCAAGTGCGTAATGCTTGTTTTACCTTCATAAATGCTTTTTCCTTGTGATCTCTTGTCAGCTACACAACAATCATTCATCTTGTCAAGAAGTTATGTTTGTCAAATTCATGTGTAGAAGTAAAAAAAGTTAACTGAACGTGTTTAGATGTACAGATTTCAAGCTTCTTCTTTCCATGTTACTTTCCTTTTCCTGTCCATTTATCTGTAAGTTTTATTTGGTTGTTGAATGCTTAGACATCACTGGTTTCCACCTCACTTACTTTATCATAATCATTCTAATTGAAAATGAGAAGGCATGCACTACTGGTTCGAACAAATGCCAATATTTTTAGTGTTTTTTTTTTGGTGTGTTATAGTTTGTTATTCTCAGATATAAAACCCATATAATCAAGGTTTGCCTTCTCTTTGAGTTGCTTAGTTTTTGTTCGAGTTGTGTTTTGTTTTATTCTCATGATTAGTTATGCTGAGGAATTACTAACAATTCACATGAGAGAGCAAGAATAAGTTTGAGTACAGCCATTTCATTTCTCAGGTTGACCCCTTTTTTTTGGTTACTTTGATATATTATTATTTCACAGGACCCAGACCTGGAGAAACTCCATGCTGAGCGAATTCCAGGCTTGAAGGTTTTGTTCTTTTTCTCTTCCATCTCGTAATGCTGCAGCGTTTGTAAAGATAGAAAGTTATAGAAAGAAGGAAGATCCTTATATCTGTTTTTGCTCTCGCCTTTATTGTAGGTTCTTTCTATGGCAGTGTGCAACCACTTAAAGAAGAAGTCTTGTGCTTCTGAACAGATACCACTATACCAGTATGTCCACTACGAACTTTTTCGTGTTTGAGTTTTAGATTGTTGGACTTATTACACAGGGTTGTTGGTATGTGTGTATTAACTAGTTGTTGGTGTGTGTGTATTAGTAACCGTGGGGTGATTTGGCCCTTAACATATGAAACCCCCCTCCCCCCCTCTCCATTCTTCAGGTGTCATCTGGTTGTTTTTTTTATCTCCATCTCCAATTAGCTAACCTATAACTATTCTAATAAGGTTGGCATCAATGTTCCGATTCCTTTCCAGTTTTTCTCGTTACTGGTAGTAAGACATCGTTTGCAGGCGCCTTAATTTCTAAGGTAAATTGTAAACCGCAACATCATATTTTGTTATCATAAATTCATTTCTCTTATTGCGTTGGTTCATCTAAACTCGTTCTTAGTAGGCAGGTTATATACTAATATGCATACTCTTAGGAAATTCAGGAAAGGCTGCCGTTCAACATTAGCTGAAAACAGTTATGTAGGAGTGGAAAAGGTTACCAAGTGGTGTGTCTCTGGCAATGTTTACTTCATAGAAGTCATAATGTACCTCTCCATGGAGTGCTCAATCTGAGGTAACACAAAGCTCTTTTCCTTCATGTTCCTTTAGTAGGAAATCCTTATAACTGGTCACTGCAGTAGTTACGACTTACGAGTGGAAAGATTGCTCTTGGTTTAATGTTGTGGTACAAGTTGACTTGCTTGTGTTCTTGTCTAAGGGAGTTTAGTGCCACTGTGCCACTAATTACATAAATTTGATTTAAGATCGAGTAACCATTATCTGCCTAAACACATGTTTAATTAATGCAAATGCTCAGAAAACGATCCCCTACGATTGTGTCCGTACAATCTTAAGCTTTTGGTTTGAATTTTTGTTCCTTCTTTTTCCTGAACCTTGACTGTTATCTCTATATTTGTTCTTTTTTTACAGCTACACAACAGAGGCTATATCGTTCCGTCCGCCTAGTAGCACATGCATCTTGTTTATTATCGTGTAGGAGTTGACCAGTTTTGCCGACTTATATACTCAACTCGTGGTGTTGTTGGGAAGTGGGCAATGATAGAGGAAGACATTACAAGTCTTGTTGGATCCTCGTGATGGAAATTGAGTTCGTATGAGAGTTGCTACTTTCTGTTTGTGAATTACGTGATTATCAGGTCGGAATCCTTGGGTTACTCTATAGGTGTGTTTGATCTTACAACAGTGTAAAATGATTATTATGATTTTTCCTCCTAAATGAGGATCAGAATCAATTGTCATAATTTTTTTAATCTGTCTCTTGGACTTCTGGCATCGGTTGTGACTGTGAGACTGATGCCTGAAGTAGAGTTAATGCATCGGTTGTGGGTGGGAGTATGTTTGATGCCTTTTTTTTTTTTTAAAAAAACTTAGACGTTGGATAGACGTCGGCCTTTTTTAAATTCTGATGTCTAAACTTGAAGATACACATGGGTTTTCCAAGGAAAACCGACGTCTATTTATTACATAGACATGGGTTTTTTTAGGAAAACCGACGTCTATTCATCACATAGACATGAGAGTTTTTAAAAAAACCCATGTGCAAAAAAGTGAACGACATGGGACTTAAAACCGACGTCTATCCCATTAAAATAGACATCACCCAACTTAACGTTGAAATGAAAAACCGATGTGTATGCGTAAAAATATCCCATGTCTATATGCCTTTTTGTAGTAGTGGAAAGAATGTAAGAATTATGTAGCAGGGGCAAGACCAACCATCATCCTCGGATTTAATTCTCTGCATTTAGGTAGCCATTCGAAAATTTGCATTCTCAAGTGCACAACCTCTTTCTTGAAGTCATCATTACTTTCAGCTCAAGATGATTAATTCAACCCATAAGATATCAAAATAAAGCTACAGATCGTAGCTTCAATTTGCAAAAAGAATCAATTCAAAATTCATCATGGTTAGAGAGATACAAACCTCAGAGTGACATCTGGTCAGTCTGCTGCTCCGCAGGTCACGTATTCTGCAGCACTGACTTTGAGCCTTTATGAAATCTTGCTCACAGGTCCAATTCAGTCCCTAAAGGTGTCATTGGAAAGCTTGAAGAATGAGCTTTCCATCAATATATTAAAGGCAGCTATAACTCTTCTGTCTCAAAAGATATGAAGCTTTAAAGTTGCATGAATGTTCCTGAAATGTCACTGATTTTCAGAAATAATGTTTCTGTTTTATCATCTAATCGACAACATTGACTATCACAACCTCGATCGTGCAGCTTCATAAGTTCTACTCTAATGCAGAGTTCTAACACAAGCAAAATGTTTGCTAAACAACTTACGCATTTCTCCCGATAGCATTACTCTGCTCTGCTCGACCCGATTCATGTCCTTCACGGCTTCACCACAAAAGTTATCAAACACAAGAATTCAGATTCTGAAAGTTGAAGAAATTGGTGGTTAATTGTTGTATAATGTTATGACCTACTATTGTTGTTCTCACTTTTCGTATCACATACTACAAGATTATATATCAAAGAGACTGATACAACCTCAGGATTCAAGTTCATAAATGAGTAAGGCCACCCACCACTACTCACTATTCAGTACCATTACAAAAATATAAGCTCATAGACACCATCCATGAAAGAGATCATTGTCGTAGAACTTAGGAGGCTAACAATTAGCAGAGGACAAGCTACTAATTTGTATGAAAATCAAATACTAATTATTAAGCGAGGCGATAAACGCATGAATGAATAGATCAAATCCACATAAAGAGGTAAAGTAGTATGCAAGGAGCAAGAAAAAAATGAAAAAACTGTACGGAAACCTGAAATCTAGGGTTTGAGGCGATTTTTGGGCGATCTTCAGAAAAATTGATCTCAGCCATGGCGAGGTCAAAAAATTCTGGGAAATCTCAAACAAAGTCTAGCAAAAGAGTTAACAAGCGGAAAAACAAGCAAATAAGTAGATTGAAGCAAATCTTAAGCCAAAAAAATGGACCTTCAACCTCAGATGCTGTGCGTCATAGAAGTGTAGGGGAAATTCAAGGGATCCCTCCATTGAATCTCTCTGATGAAGAAGGGGAAGAGTTGATCAATCAAGAAGATGCAGATATGGGAGAAGATTTGGACACAATTGTGGAGGACCCAGTGACGGAAAATCGGGAAGAAGGTGAGTGGCAGATGGTAGTCAGACGAGGTAATAACTCTGAATCCTTTACTACTTCTAATACTAGTGCTGGAAATGGTGAAAAGTTGATATCTTTAACTAAGGAAGATGTGTTAGAAGGAAAACAGTATTGGAATTCTGCTATTGTCTGTTTTGTTTTGGGTGCCAACCCCCCTCCTGATACGATGCTAGGTTACTTTCAAAGAATTTGGGGGAAAAAAGGTATGGACAAAGTTTCCTTCTTGCCTAATGGGATCTTTGTGGTTCGATTCAGCACTGTGGATGATAGAGATAAGGTTATGCAATCAGGACATTTCTTATTTGATAACAAACCCTTAATCACTAAGAAATGGACTGAGGATTTGGATTTAAGCAACACGACTGTTAAAAAAGTACCTATCTGGATTAAACTCATAGGTTTGGAATTGAAATTTTGGACTGGTAATTGTATCAAGAAGATTTCAGGGGTGATAGGCAAGTATATGAATTGTGACAGAGCTACTCAAGAAAGGAGTAGGCTAGGATATGCCAGAGTACTTGTGGAAGTGGAAATTAATCAGGAATTCCCCAATCTGATTAAATTTGGAGATGAAAATGGAAATGTGGTGCATCAAACAGTTGAATATGAGTGGAAACCCACACAATGTTCCACTTGCAAGAGGATTGGACACACAAATGATCAGTGCAGGAGGAAGCCAGGGATGGAAAGAGAAAGAAGGGAAAGGCCTGTTAACAGGGCACCACCTAACAGACCTAATAGACAACCTAACAGAGTATGGAGACCTGTGCAAAATCAAACAGCTTTCAATACCCCTTTAAACCCTGTTTCTATTCCCAGGCCTGAGAGCACTAGCAATACAACTCTGAATGCCGGCAATACCACTGCAAATGTAAATGCTCAGAGACAACTAATACTGACTCCTGTAGTTACAGCAAATGCTGCAGCTTCCAACTTATCCTTTGCTGCTGTGGTAAGAGGAGAAAGTAGTAGGGTGAGTGGAAATGGTAATGAGAGTCATGGTCTAGTTGACCATGGCTAGCATTGGAATGTGGAATGTTAGAGGCCTGAACAGTCCCAGTAAACAAATGGAGGTGAAAAGATTTATGAGTAGGCAGAATGCTGGACTGTTTGGGCTTCTAGAAACTAAGGTGAAATCTAGTAATAGAATTCACCCTAGTTTCTGTGCTAATTGGTGTATAACTACTAATAATAGTAAACATAAAGGAGGCAGAATTTGGGTTATGTGGGATCCTAGTAAATACAATGTTCAAATTGATGTGGTCACTAGCCAGCTGATTCATGGTAATGCTATGCAACTTCAGACAAAAAAGGAATTTGACATTACTTTTGTTTATGGATTGAATGAGGCTAGTGAAAGGAAGGAACTTTGGTGTAATCTTGAGACAATTAAAGGTAACATTAGAGGAGCTTGGCTTATCTGTGGGGATTTTAATAATGTTTTGCATCCTGGGGATAGAATAGGAGCACCAGTCACTAATGCAGAAATAAAAGACTTCCAGGAGTGTGTTAGTAGGTGTGGACTCAATGACTTGAAAACAGGAGGCAACTTTTACACCTGGAATAACAAACAAGAGGGTGAGCACAGAGTATTCAGCAAGATTGACAGAGTCTTGGTTAATGATGACTGGATATTAGCATACCCTGAAAGCAATGCCTTCTTCCATCAAGAAGGACTCTATGATCATAGTCCTTGCACTATTACTCTTCATAAGGAAATGAAAGGTGGGAACAAAAGCTTTAAATATTTCAACATGTGGAGCCAATGCAAGGATTTCAAGCAAATTGTCAGTTCTGGGTGGAATACAAGGGTGGTTGGTTCACCTATGTTTAAGGTGGTACAGAAACAAAAAATCCTGAAAAGAGCCTTGAAAGATTTGAATAAAGACCAAATGTCAAATGTTGAGAAGGAGGAAGCTAAAGTCCATCAAGAGCTTCTGGAAATTCAGAAACTAATGCATACAGATCCACTAAATGACCAGATCAGAGCTAAAGAAAAGCAAGCTGCAGAGGCTTACAAGTTTTTGCACAAGGCTAAGGAGAGCTTTCTCAGACAGAAATGCAAAGCAACATGGATAAAGGAGGGGGATGATAACACTGCATACTTTCATTGTGCAATCAGAGCTAGGAGAATTAAGAATGCAGTGTACCAAATTAAGGATGCAGATGGTAATGAGAAAACAGATGATGCTGGCATTCAAACAGCTTTTCTGGATTTTTACACCAAGCTGCTGGGGCAGGAGACAGGTTGCTCTAAGGTACATGTTCCAACAGTCAGGAAAGGGAAGATTGTTACTGAGGAGATGGGCATTAGAATGTGTAGGCCTGTTACCAAGGATGAGATCAAGAAAACAATGCAAGGCATCCCTGGAAATAAAAGTCCGGGTCCAGATGGATACACAAGTCAGTTTTACAAAGATTCATGGGACATAGTAGGAGAGGAGGTGTGTGAGGCTATTTTGGACTTCTTTGAGCAGGGGAAGTTACTTAAACAACTGAATAATACCATTCTCACCCTTATTCCTAAAGTGGCTCAACCCTCCACAGTCATGGAATTCAGACCAATAGCCTGTTGCAGCACTATCTACAAGTGCATATCTAAGATCATTTGTAACAGAATAGGAGAAATCCTCCCTGATATAATTAGTGAGAATCAAGGTGCCTTTGTGAGAGGAAGGGACATTGTAGAGAACATCATGATTTGCCAAGATCTGGTGAGAAAGTACAATAGGAAAGGAGTTTCTCCAAGATGCCTTTTGAAAATTGATCTGAGGAAAGCTTATGATACTGTTGAATGGGGATTTGTGAGACAGATGATGGTAGCCCTTAATTTCCCTCAAAAGATGATAGAGCTTATTATGGAATGTCTTAGTAGTCCATCCTATACTTTGGCTTTAAATGGGACTCACTTTGGCTTCTTTAAGGGGAAAAGAGGGTTAAGACAGGGTGATCCCCTATCTCCTCTCCTTTTCACAATTTGCATGGAGTATCTCTCTAGGATATTAAATGTAGTTGGAGAAAAGAAAGAGTTTAGGTTTCACTCTCAATGCAATAAATTGAAACTCACTCATCTCTGTTTTGCTGATGACCTTCTCCTCTTTTGCAAAGGAGAAGTAAAATCCATTTTTCTGATTCTTAGGGCCTTTTCAACTTTCTCTAAGGCCACAGGGTTATGCATGAGTCCTGCTAAGTCTGATGTGTACTTTGCAGGAGTGAATCATCAGGTCAGACAGGAAATTCTTCACCTTTCAGGGTGTAAGGAAGGTTCACTACCTTTCAAATATTTGGGAATCAGGATTACTGCTGGGAGGTTATCAGTCTTGGACTGTAATATTCTTTCTGAGAGGATTGTGAAAAGAATAAGAGATATTGGTGCTAGGAAACTATCATATGCTGGTAGGCTGACTTTAGTGAAAGCAGTGCTTAGCCATCTACACTCATATTGGGCCAGGGTGTTTGTTTTGCCAAAAACGGTACTAAGGAAGATTGCTGGTATATGCCGTAATTTCCTTTGGGATGGGACAGATCACATGGTAAGAGTCCCTTTGGTGGCTTGGGATGAAGCTTGTAAACCAAAGAATGCAGGGGGACTTGGAATAATTGACATATTCGAGTGGAACAAAGCAAGTGTTGGTAAGTATGTCTACTGGATTTACAAAAAAGCAGACTCCCTCTGGATTAAGTGGATTCACTGTATATACTTGAAGGGAGAACAATGGGGGACTTCTCTCCAGCAGATGACTCTAGTTGGTATTGGAAAAAGCTGTGTAAGACTAAGGACCAAATCAAACAGTTCAGCCCAGACTGGGAAAAAGCTGATTATACCACAGCAAAATGTTATAAGTGGCTACAAGGTGATCATAACAAGATTGGTTGGAATTCTATGATCTGGGGAAGGTTCACTATTCCTAGGTCAAGCTTCATTGCCTGGCTAGCTACTAAGGAGAGACTGCAAATGAAGGACAAATTGTGGAAGCTTGGCATATCTGATGATGATAAATGCATTATATGTCAAGATGAGACAGAGAGCCATCAACACTTGTTTTTCAAGTGTCCTTTCAGTGCTCTATGCCTGCAGAAGATGAGCATTAAGATCAATATTTCAATCCCTGACAGGGATACTATCATTTGGTGCTCGAAGAAGAGTTTTGATTCACGGATTAAAAGACAGGTATTAGGTGCATTGGTGAGTAACCTGATCTATTACATCTGGTTTGCGAGGAATAAGTGCAGATTTGATCTAATGCTCTGGCAACCTGAAGTAGTGGTTAGGAAAGCACTAGAGGAAGTCAAGCACAGATTGCGTCACATGATACATAACCTTAGTGCTAGAGATAGACAGTGGCTTGAATGTAGAGACTTGCTGTAAGTTCAAGCTTTTGATGTATGATAGCTAATCTCGTCATGTTTTTGTTGTAATTCAGGGGAATGCCCCTCGGAACTTTGTATTATACTTTTTGAGCAATATACTTACCTTTTAACAAAAAAAAAAAAAGTATGCAAGGAGCACCATATATGGCTACTATACTAGTTAATACTAACAATCTGTACTCGATTCTTACCTTTACTATTCAAGTGTCATTAGACCAACTTTATCAGTAAGACTCACTTCAGACTCTAAACTCTGCCAAATCAGCTTTCCACTCACATTTTCTCAGACTCTGAAATCTTAAGATTCACTCAAATCAACCACCTTATCCCTCAAACTCATTTCAGACTTTAAACACATATTTCATTAATTTTTATTTATTTTTGATATTGATAATATTTTTGTTTTCTGTTATTGTTGTTGTTATTATTGTTTTTATTATTATTATAAAAATGATTTAATATTCATAAATGAACTAATTATTATACTTACAATCAATGTAATCAAGAATTGAAAGTTCGTTTCAAAAAAAAAAATAGAATTGAAAATCAATCTAAAGGAAAATGGGGAAAAGAAAATTGAACTTAACTTTTTTATTAACTGCCATAACAACACATTGACATACAATATAATCAAAAATAGCTTAAAAACACACTTGGAAGATACAAATAATTCAAAGAAAACACGGTTTCAACTTAGTTTAAAATAAAAAATAAAAAAACCACAATGAAAAGAAATTAAAAATACAAGATAAGCTAATTGATGCCACCTCTAGCATTCCAATAATTCCAGATGTGTTCGACCATGTAAGCTTGTAATTGATGATGCTTTTCAAAATATTGTTCACGATTTGAATAGTACCTTGGTAAAACTCCATCGAGAATTTCAGGCTCGACTTCTTGATTTGGACCAACGTCATATTCAAAATTATTCGCGAGATGGGCTTGATCTCTTTCATCATCAATGATCATTGTGTAATATAATGCACGTGGTCATGACATCACCAATATCACTTCTATCCCAAAAGCGTGCTGGATTTGCAACAACTGCAAATCTCCATTTTAACACCCCAAAAGCTCGTTCGATATCTTTTCTCACACTTTCTTGACATTTTGCAAATATTTTTCTTTTATCAGATATCACGTTCGCTCGAGGGATGGTTTTTACAAAGACTGGCCACTCGGGATAAATGCCACCTGCAAGATAATACCCCATATTGTATTGGGTTCCATTGACTATGAATTGGACATTTGGACCTTGACCATCAAGAAGCTCATCGAATAATGGTGAGCGATCTAGAACATTAATATCGTTGTTGGAACCCGCAATTCCAAAATATGAATGCCATATCCATAAAGCAAATTCCTAGAGGTCTACATTGTAGACACAATTAATTTGTCTACAATGTAAAATTGAGTTACTAGTAGTAAAATTGAGATCAGAGTAGTAAAATTAATTTTAATGAAAAATTCAAGTAGTAAAATTAATTGTATGAGTAGTAAAATTTTGATAGTGTAATAAAATTATTGCTGATTGTAGACACTTTTGGGTGTCTACACTGTAGACCTCTAGCATTATCCATACATAAATCATAAAAAGCAACAACTTCAAGAATCATTGTTGGCTTACCTTGATCACCGCGCGTGAACATGCCATGCCACGCAGTTGGACATTTTTCCCATCGCCAATGCATGCAGTCAATATTACCAAGCATACCAGGAAAGCCACGGGTTTCACCAACTTGAAGTAACCGCCGAATGTCATCTGAATTTGGCTTTCTTAGATAATGATCTCCAAATATACCAATTATACATTGATTGAACTTTTTCAAACATTGGATTTCCGTAGTTTCTGCAATTCTTACATATTCATCTATTGCATCCCCTGCGAGCCCATAAGCAAGCATTCGGATAGCAGCAGTGCATTTTTGAAGAGGAGAAAGAGAATTTCTACCTGTACAATCAACTTTGTTTTGAAAATAGGCGTCGTGATTTTCAAGAGCACTTACAATGGGTAACAATAACTCTTTTCTCATCCGAAACCTTCGCCGAAATTGTTCGCTTGAGTAAACAACATCATTTGAGAAATAGTCATTCCATATGCGAAGATGACCATCTTCACGACTTCTTTCAATATAATATTCGTTTTTTTCATTTTGGTGTTTGATGATGATGTTGCTTCTTGTATATCATTCAAGACATTTGAAACCATATCCATTGTCAAATTTGATTCAACATATGAGTTAAATGTTTTATCATATAATTCATCAGAAGTTTGGTTGAAAATATGATCAGACATTTTGAGTGAATTAGTGGGGTTTTGTGAAAAATTGGTGTTTTAGATTTGAGCAATATTTGTCCTGGAGTAATAACAGTATATAGCAAAAGAAATGTAATGAATATAGCACAATAATTGAAAACATTATTATGCCAACTACAATAATTCAAATTCAAAAAAAGCTGCCAGAGTTGTCATGCAATGCAATAATTCAAAAGCAGATATCCAAAAGAAGTCGGTCAAAAGGTTAAAAAGATAAGGGACAATAATTCATTGAAATGACAATACATTTTTTTTCCATAATAGAATAAGATATTTCTATGCAATCTTTTTGCATAATAAGTAAACTACGTCATAGCTAGATAAACTAAATTGAAATCTTAACACTAACCTTCTAACTCATCAATATTTAAACCACGTTTTACTGCTATTTCCTCTAATTTCTTTTTTCTGAATCATTCTTTGCAATGGTGTCATTTTAGACACATCGGCGCAAATGAGGCGTTCTTCGATTTCTAGCTCTTTCACATCTGCCAAACGATTTGCTGACATTGCCCGTGTCTCCTCGAGAGTTCTTGCGGTTGAGATAGTATCGCTATACACACTTGGGCTACTCTTACCCTTTCCCTATCCTGCTTGTGCTCTCTTTGAAGCATCCCTCCCTGTTGGACGTAATTGTTCAACCTCCTCGGACGCACCGACAACCCCCCTGATGATGTGTATTCTCTCTCCTCCGATATCTTTTTTCTTTTGGATAAATTACTACTCGCTACGCCTCTGTTACTCTTGGGTTCAAAAAAATTTTCGACTTTCTCCACTAGCTTCCATACATGAAGGTACTTGAACTTAGTTCGTACAAGCTTTCGTACAATGCACTAGCTTCTTGATACTTCAAATCATCATTGAAACCACTCCTTGTTTCGTACCTAACATAACAACCTTTGAACTTACCAAGTGCTTGATTTATTGTGAACCAATGTTGTTTACATTGGTTCGGTTCCCTCTCAGCTTGTCTAGGCTGTCTATTTTCATTGAAATACTCAGTTATTCAGATCCAATAGTCGGGCCCACTTTGGTTAGTACCGACAGCCCCATCTTTGGTAATATTCAATTATGAAACCGTTAGGAGAACCTCATCATTTATCGTCCAATATACTGGCTTCCTCCGAACCTTACGTTGACGACCTGAACTCGATGTTGGACCAATAACATCAATGTTATCTAAACCTGAATTAAACCCAACAATAATCGGGGTTAGCGGTGTCTCGCCCATGTATTGTTGGGTGAGAGTAAAAGGAAGTAAATTTTCAGGGAAGAATTTTGTGTTTGTGAATTTCTCATTTTTAACGGGTTTATGTTCGAGAATTTTGGTTTTGGGATAAATTTTGAGAAGGGGTATCACTTTGAAGGTTATGACTTAACAATCTCAAAATTGAACTCATATCAAAATCATCATCATGATCCATAATAAAACAAAGATGAAAATATTATGCAAGATTTAAAAAAAAAAACTTTCAAGTACAAAGTGAATGAGACGTGAGTGTGAAACAAATACAAATGTGAAGACTATATATAGACATTTTTGGTCTTTTTTTTTTTCAACATATAAAAAGTTGAAAGGTTTTTTTTTTAATTTATTATTATTATTATTATTATTTTGGGTTAAGAGATCAGATTTCCTATGAATATTTATCTCTTTCCTATGAATATTCATCCAAAAAAAATAAAAAAAATAAAGAAGAAACTTGGCAAAGGGAGTCTGAGGAGAAGTCTTGGGTTTCCAAGACTAGGGATGAAACATCTTGCATGCAAGACTTCATTATCCATGCCAAACATGTGGGTCTTACACCTAAGACTCATGCAAGACTACAAAACCTCCTTGATAATGTTAGTCTAAAGTGATAAAGTAGGCAATAGTAAATTATACTCCACTAGACTAGATATGGAGTAACAGTAATAGTTATGACTACTGTATATGCTAACACAAGCCAAAAAAAAAAAAAAAAAACAAGCATCACGAGCATAATCAATCTGCGAAACAAGTTTACTTAGCATCGAACTATACAACATGCAGTTTGGAATGACCCAATTTTATCCTCCAAACCTTGCAATTCAGCACTGTTAGTGAGCAGGTTCACATACCGTCCACGAAATAAGAATAATTTCTCGGCACAATTTAGTCTGACGTATGAGCAAGAATCTGACTAACTTCTCAGCACAATGAGTCTAAAACCAACTAAGCCTTTGGTACCAGTAAAAAAACCAAATTCTACAACGCTTTTGTGTTATATAGGAAATAAATTGTTGATCTCACGCAAACTGTCTTCTCTTGAACACACTCAATCAAAAGCTCCAAATTATATACATAAACCCTTATTCAGAACTCAAAAATTGATTCAACTTATTTAAAAAAATTACTGATTACAATTTAATTCAACAATATCAAAATGCAAATCAATTGATATACCGTATAATCAAATTGAATTTATAATATCAAACAAATTTTGAATTTAAAATCGAAGGAGGAATATTGCCGGTGAACACTTTCGCGGCAGCTAAGAGGGGCAAAGATCAGTTGGGAGATATGGCATGGCTAAAGGCAGTGGCTAGCTTGCAATGCTCACGACTTGGATGGCTAAAGGTAGTTGATTTGGCGAATAGAGAAGAGATGGCGATGGTGGTTTGACGATGAGGCTAGCACGCGAACGACAGCGACGAGATGGCGTTGGTGATGTGTTGTTGGGCTTGGACGCCCAACGATGATGTTCTGTCATGGTTGTGATGGTGGAGAAGAAGATTGAAGGATAAAATGTGAAATTGGGGTAACTTTGATTCAGTGAGAGATGGGGGGAAATGTTTGTGTGGCGGTTAATATTCCAAGTATGAGAGTAAGTGAGTAAAAAAACTGGGATTACCTTTTTTCAACTGAAGTCAAGTGTTATTACGGGCCACGTACCTCTTTTTCGTGGCACAAGTAAATATTTGCCACGAAATTGTATAATCCGTGGCGCAAGTGACTATCTATTTGCCACGAATTTATTCCTATTCGTGGCATGATTTATCTTGTTAACAAGGCCAAACTATTTTTCCGTGGCGAACATCAAATTATGCCACGATATGCATTTTTGTGGCTTAAAATCATGGCCCAAGTTCTCATTTGTTGTAGTGTAAAGGATTTTATGAATAAAGTTGATTAATTAGTTACAACGTTAATGAATCTCATGTAAGTATATAGTGTGATAAATTTGTTAAATGAATTGTTATTTGCTCCTTGTAGAGGTAGCCGAGGCAAACACCTTTGCCGTTTGACACCAATCCTCTGCAGCGGCTACTCCACTCTCATGAATCCGTCATGCTTCAAAACATTCACCTCGAGTATGACCCAAGAACAACAGCCAAGTATGAGGTGATCTAATTTTTAGGCATTACACTTATTTAGCAATTACCAAAATCTCATTTTTCGCAATAGAAAAAGCTCAAATTGTGTCTTTTTGGTTCTAGTTACATCGACATTTGTGTTTCAATTTTCTAGCTTCCCTCTCTGAGTACACATTGACATTTGTGCTTCAATCTTACATTAAAAATCTCACTTGGAAAAACCGTTTTAGAAACGGCTCATTGGTAAATCCAAATACCCGTTAATTAAATCTTGCTCAAATGCCTACCGTCTTCCAGACTCTTACATGGTTTGCCCAAGTCCATTCTGCACTCACGCCGGAGAAACCTTCCTCGGCTGAAACACCAATCATTCCACATTTTCAAATTTCAACTCAAAAATCAAACTTGAATGAAAAAAAAAAAAAGTCAATACCTACTGGTAATAACCCCCAAACATTTCTCCCCTCTCTTTAGCAAACATTGTCTGAAAAATCTCCCTTAAAAAAAACAATGTCAGCCCTACTTTACCAAATATTCACCTCATCGGGCTTAATTTCCCTAGGTCTCTACCACCTCACCTCCACCGTCCGCCACCACCTGAAATCCCCAACCACCTTCTCCGCCAAACCTCACCACCCACTCCTCTTCACCACCCGCCACCACCTGCGCCTCCTCCTTTTCTACCTCACCGCACTCTCTCTCCTCCTCTCCTTTTTCTACCACTCTCTCTCCTCCGCCTCTCCCGACCCCCTGCTCAAGGGCCATTCTCCTATCCACGTCTTCACTTCCCTCCAATCCACCGCCGTCTCCTTCCACTTCCTCATCCTTCCCTCCCACTCCTTCTTTCTATCTCCTCCCCCACGACCTCTCCTTCGCTCTCGCCTCCGCCGCATTTTACCTTCTCTCCGCCGCCGACTCCTCCGCGCCACCGTACAAACCTCCGATCTCGAGTCGCACTTCCTTTCTCTCTCATCCCGCGTCTCTCTCCTCTCCTCCGTCCTAGCCCTCTCCCTCGCCGTCTACCCGCGCCTCTTCGTCGCTGACGTGGCACTCGCCGGCACTATCTGTGTGCAAGGATTGTGGGCCTTGCAGACGGGGCTGTCACTCTACGTCGACGCCTTCATACCGGAGGGCTGCCACAAGCTGTTTGATGTGGTCGGCGGTGTTGAGGGGTCCACAATGTGTGAGCTTGACTAGTCAAAGCTGCATGTCGTTGCATTACTCGACCTTATGTTTGTGGTTTACGTGGTGGTCGTGATCGTGGTGGTGTTTGCACTCTACGCCCTCGTTTGGAAGGCGGTCGGGGTTTTGGAAAAGAGGTTTGGATCATACGAGGCGCTGCCAATTGCCGGGGTTGATGGTACTCATGTAGTCATGTTCAGTTGAAGACCGTGAGTGATACTCAGGCTTGAGATCTCTCAGATTTGATGCTTTCGGCATCGATTTATATAGGTGAATTTCTTTGCTTTGCCACTTCTTCAAGCATCTTTTGGTAGCTTCATTTTCAAGTTTAGCTCTTTATACTTATGATGATGCCTTTAATCTGCTCTTTTTTCTTTTGCTTTTTTTTGTTGTTTTGGTTGTATATTGGTGACATAATTCAGTGTCATTTAGTACATTTGTTTGCTAATTAGTCGTCCGTCTTAGTTATACGAGTACAATTGTTCGAATTTTTATAGAATTTTTCGACTATAGAGTGCTGGACTTTATTGATCTTTTAGTTTCTCTCAATTAAGGTGAAAGTTTAGGTTAGAAAGCCCTAGATGCGTACTGAAGTTTGATTGTGTGTAGGGATTTTGGCTTAGGACTCACACACACACACACAATAATATAATAAGAATAATATTTGGGACACACAAGATTTACGAGGTTCACCAATTTGGTTACGTCCTCAGTGCGGTTGCACTAGGAATTTTATTTATCACCACCAAGTAGTATTACAGTACCACAAGGATAGTATACACAAGAAATCACACACTCTTATTACTACTCTTACCGATACACTCACTACGCTCTTACTTGAGGGGATGAGAAACATATGTTTCCTCACACTGTATTTATAGACATACAATGCTACCAAAGACTTAAGTGTACCATCTTCTGTAGGAGCAATATTGTCTTCAGTCCTATAAGGCCTAGTATCTATAGATGCACATAGCTATTCTTTGGTCAACAATTCACACCATGCTACTAGTCTTTTACCTATGGAAAAGCTGAGGGACATCAATCCCCAACCATCTCCCACCTCCCGAAGCTTTTGCAAATGTCTTTAAAACACGACTTCCTAATTCCTATGATCCACCCACTGCAACCACACCTCTACTTACTCTAAGTAAGAAAGACCAATCGAGGTATCGTCTCGCCCCGATTCATTTTCCTTCAAGTACCTTTCCACCGGCATCCATACTTGTCGGGTTTCTTCCATCGTCCTTCTGGGCGTGCACTCCCACCTGAATGAAACACCCTTACGTGCCCCCTTGGAAATTCGTGAATCATCATACATCTTAACATGTACCAGTTTCACCTTGTGCATTTTGGGACCACTATTTGTCATACTTGATACACTCACTACGCTCTTACTTGAGGGGATGAGAAACATTTGTTTCCTCACACTGTATTTATAGACATACAATACTACCAAAGACTTAAGTGTACCATCTTCTGTAGGAGCAATATCGTCTTCCGTCCTATAAGGCCTAGTAGCTATAGATGCACATTGCTATTCTTTGGTCAACAATTCACACCATGCTACTATTCTTTTACCTATGAAAAGCTGAGGGACATCAATCCCCAACATTGCGTGATGCTAGATTGCTTGCCATTGTTATGATCCATTTGAAAGGGTAAATAAAAGTGTATTTGACTTGCATCTAGGGTATGAATCATATTCATAATTTTTTGTAAGATGAGGTTCATCTTTGAACACTTCTTTATTGATGATTCGCTGCGCAAAGCTGAATAATTAACGTCGAGTTGTGACTACCTCGACTATTGCCTTTTTTACCACCTTTTCATTCATTTCTTTTTAATTTATAGAAAAATTGCTGCAACATTTTTGTTTCTTAAATATTGTCAAGGGTCATTTCTTGAGTAGTTTGTTGAGCTCATGTAAACTTAATATCTGTGCATACGAATTGACTATATAGGCTTCTTTTTGTTTTTTTGTTTTTTTATTTAAAATATGGCATTAGTCGTGGCAAGACAAATGGTGCGAACACGAGCTTGAGTTGTGTTTTGGAGTAATGTTAGATGATCTTTTGTTTCAAATTAAAAAATTGCGAAGAGCAATCAATGAGAGTGGCATGCCGTAGTGACAAAATGTATGTTTTTCTATGTTTCTTGTATTATAATGATAGGGTTGGTAAAAGAAACCTACAAGGAAATGCATATCATTATTGATGGTCATCCATTACCTCTGTTTTTCATGGGCACATTCTCCACTGAAAATAATAGCATCAATCCACTACTTTCTAAATGATTATCAATGAAGGAAAACCTTCCTCATTTAGGCCTTGCAAATTCTCTCAGGAAAGTTTGTGAAAGTTGTGACTTAAAGTTGAAAAAGAAGCGATGTTGCTAAAAGCGGGGAATGTAATACGTAGATTATTCCGGTTTGTACTTTGGTGAGATGAATACTCATATAATCTACGCTTTCAGCTATAGTTTTTAGTCTATGAAGTAATCAAACATACTGGTTTTCATTGATATTGAGTTTGTATTATTGCTACTAAGAGATCCTCAATATATAAAGCCCTTGAGTAAGCTCTCTGCCCCATTCTGGAAAAAACGTAGAAGGTGAAGAAAGAAGAACAACCAGTATGGAGGGTAAACTAGTATGTGGTATTTGACATGGAGCAATATATCATTGACGAACATTGCTGAGGGCTTTAGGGTTGTTTAGTGCCAGATTAATGAAACTTAGTTGCGGTGTATATTGGGGTTAATGATTAAAGGAGAGATAATCATGAAAGAAAGTAGAAACACCGAGGGCATTTGGTAGTAAACTAGTAATTGCTAGCAAACATTAAGCAATCGACCATATTCATACCGTGCCGATGGGAAAGAACAGAATAAAAGAACAGTTAATTTCATTAAGAACGAAAGCTTTGAGATGCTTTAAAGACTATCAAAATTAGATAGGGTAGGGCCCTTCTTTGTTATTAGGCATCTTGTTACCTTTTCAATTGAAAAATATTTTCAACCATTGTGAAATTTTGTTTACAAGAAATTAGAATTACTCTTATTTTTAGAGTACAACAAGGACCTGCAAAATAGACAGTGGAGGCTGTCATAAAGAAAGTAAATAAAAACCTGTGAATTAAACTCTAAATTTAGGTCCCCAAATGTTCCATGAGAAACAATTTGCTAAAGAAGTTTGATTATGGTGCTTTTGGCAAATGCTAAAGCTCTCTTGTCACTTATAAACTTTATCGTGTTGGGGAATGCTACGGCTTCTTAACTACTGAAAAAGAATTTGATTATTACGATATTTGCATTTATATCACTTTATGTGGCCGATATTCACTGAGTTAATTACTTCCTGTCCCCCCCCCCCTCTTTATTTTTTTGTTCTGAGGGTCTACATGCCCGTTTTAGTTGTCTTTTTGTCAGTATCTCATAAACCATATGCAAACATCTACTTTTACGTCAACCTAGATGTTTATTGACATGAGTGCTTCATGTTACCTGATTCACACACATGTAGGATAGATGATCCCAATAGAAACTTTGAAAAAGTGGCTGTAGATTTGTGAAATAAATTAATGTGAATTGGACTGTTTGTCAAAGACCTATCAGAAGTTTATGGCTGAGTTCCTGCAACACAACTTTTATAGACTTAACGCTACTGTCAAAGTTTACAATGATGCAATCGTATGTAGTACAAGTCTAATTAGGTGCACTTGTAAGTATCTTGGCTCAAAACAAAAATAATTTTTTAATCGTTTGAAGAACTACATTTTGGGAGCTGGTGAGGTGGGGGTAGAGGGGAAATGGGAGTAATGCTTGGCCAATCACCGCGATTGGCCAACACGCGCTATACTTCCTGCAGAAATAAAAGAAACGTGGGCCATCTTTGTCCTTATTTGTCTCTGCTCCTATAAACCTTGTCCCCCCTTTTGAATTACTTTCCCCCCACTAAAGTAATATGTATAATATTTTTAATAGCATATTTTCCTCATTGTTATATATTTCCTCAAATTGGTTTATTTCCATAAATTAATATAAATAAAATACATATTATTACATATAGTGATATTATGGTTTATTTTGTAAAAGCAAAGGGATATAATAAAGTTTTATGAGAGAGAAAAAGTAATATAAATGTATTGAAAAACTGTTTTAGAGGGAAAATACATGGGCATCAGCAAACCAGCAACTTAGAGGGAAGATACATCGGCATCGGCAAACCAGCAACTCAGAGGAAGCTTAGATCGCCATACCTGAAATATCTAAGATCAAAGATCGGCAAGCCTGAAACATCAACACTCAGGGGGTGGTGATTTTTGCTGATCATTTTTGAAATTACTATCAACATGCAGGTAAGAAATGAAATTATTGAATCTTGTTGTAAAATTATGATGATTGGCCAATAAATTTGTGTGCTAAAATGGAACAAGAATGGATGAATTAGAATAAGTATAATTGAATGTGAATGTTAATATTGTTATAAATTCGAAAAAGATTAGTTAAACTATTGATGTAACTAATTGTATATCATAACCCCTAAATGGTAGATGTTATGATTCAAATTGTATATAAGATGGCTACGGCCAGTAATGTTTGCGAGTTATGTGGTCCAATTTCAGGTTGATTTGAATCTTGATGCGGATGTGGTTAGTGATAGTTGGATTAGTGAGGATGAATGTGAATTACAACAACCTGTTAGTGAGGAAGAATTAGAGCCTATGTTAGAATTAGAGCCTATGTTAGAAGATACGTCATTGGGTAATGACAGCAATGTCACCACCCTAAAACGATTAATGGTTGGTAGTTCATCGAAAGTGATAGAAGCACCTAAAGTTGGTAGGGTGTTTGCGAAGTGGGAAGATATAGACGTATTCTATCGTGCTTATGGGAAGCAGGAAGGGTTTGGGGTAGTTAAACCTCAAGGTGGGAAATCAAAATCTAAACAGCTGACTCGTGTGACATGAAAATGTGAGTGTTCAGGCGCACCGTATCGTAGAAAGTGGAGTAAAGTATTGTCTCGTGAATTAGATGGTGTAGGTGATTTGGTAGTAAATGCTAATGCTCAAAAGACTTTTTTTGTCAAAGAAGGTTGGATGCACAACATTGTTGTATGGTGCAATAGATAAGGATGGAATGTGGGTTGTTAAAAAGGTGGAGCTTAATCACAAGAACCATAATCCCACTTCTTCAAAGTCCAGAAACATAAAGTCATGTCGAGAGATGGCTCCAAATGTGAAGAAACAATTACTTTATGGTAAGAAAGCAGGGTTGAAAGTACCCAAGATGCACAACAATTTTTGTGTACAAAGGAATGGCGAGGAGAATTTTGAACCCAGTGTTAAGGATTACTTCAATGTTATTGCTGGGGACCGCAAGTTGAAATTGAAAGATGGTGATGCTAATGCAATGATGGATTACTTTAATAAAATGCACAATGACAACCCTAACTTCTTTAATTATATTAGGCATACTGAAGAAGGCGTTTTGCAAGATGTTTTTTGGGTAGATGCGCGGAGTAGGGTTGCGTATGAGGAGTTTGGAGATGTTGTTTGTGTTGATTCAACATATATAGTAAATGAGTATGACTTGCCATCTGCGAATTTCGTTGGAATTAACCACCATGGTCAAAGTATATTGCTAGGTTGTGCTTTAGTATCCCATGAAACTTCCGAGACATATGAGTGGCTGTTTTCTACTTGGCTTGCGTGCATGGGTGGCAAGGCTCCTAAAGGCATACTCACTGATCAAGCTGCTGCAATTCGCCATTGTGTGGCGGCTGCCATGCCAGAAACGAGGCATCGATGGTGCATTTGGCATATTATGAAAAAGTTTCCAATCAAACTTAAAACTGTAGTAGATGAGTTTGATGATTTCGAGTTTGAAAGTAGGTGGTTCCAAGTGATTGAGCTTTACGATTTGGTAGAAAATGAATGGCTATGTGGACTGTTTTGTGAGAGGACTATGTGGGTTCCTGCGTACACCAAACATATATTTTGGGATGGTATGAAATCCACACAGAGGGTAGAGAGTATTAATAGTTTTTTCGATAAGTGGTTGGATTCACACACTAGGCTATATGAGTTTGTTGAGAAGTATTGTGAGGCAATGGCGAGCAGGGCTCGAAGAGAGAAGCAGCCTGATGATGACTGCTCTAGGAAGAGGAGATCGATAACTACGAAATTTGTTGTTGAGTGCAAGAGTGCAAGAATGTAATGTATTGTGAAGTGGAGTCGAGGCAACAGGTAATAAATTTGTGTGTTAAATTAGAATAAATATAATTGAATGAAATTGAAGTTGAATGTTAATATTGTTATAAAATCGAATAAGATTAGTTCAACTATTGATGTAGCTAACTGTATATCATATACCTTTAATGGTATACAGGTATCTGAAGTGGAGGTGGAGTATCGGATTTTGGATCGAGTATGGGTTCATTCAAAAGGCATGCGGGATTCTGTTGCCACTGATGATGAGCGTGAATATTTGGTTCGGTATAACAATGTTACTCATGAGATTTCATATGCTTGCAAATTGTTTGAGTGTAGTGGCATCTTTTGTAGACATATTGTTAAGGTCTATGATCGGAATCGTGTCCGTGTTGTTCCTGAGCAATATATATTGAGGAGGTGGCGTAAGGACATTAATAGGAAACATACTCGGGTGAAGGTGGCATACCATGATCCAGATGTGACTGAAACAATTTTAAGGTTAGATAGAATGCAGGTGTCTTTTGAAGCTGTTGCTTCGCAGGCAATGGTTAGTGATGAGGGTGAAGCATGTGTGTTGTCTGCCATTGATGAATTAGCAGCTAGACTTGGTTCTGTTTTGACCAAGGCAAGTCCAACTAGTTTGGGTGCTAATTTTACGATCGATGACGCAGTACATGATGATGATGATGACGGAGTTATGTTAGGGGAGGAATACACAGTAGAAAACATTGTCATAGGTGGGAGGGTTATAGACACACAGAGTAGTATAACTGGACCACTTACAACAGCAACAATAGCTGCCACACCAGGTACACTAGCTACACCAGCTACACCTGCTACAACAGCTACACCAGGTTCATCAGGTACACCAGGTACATCTGCTACAAAACCACCAATTTCAAACTTCTGGACCCTCCCAGACGAAGAAAGAAAGTCGGGAGGCCAAAGGTATCTCGCATGAAATCCTTAGAGGAACGTGTTTGTGGTAAGAAGCAGCGGAATACTAACGAGAGGCCAAAGGTAATAAGAATTGCATGTTTCTTACACTATACGCAATTCTTATGTTGAACAGGGGTGTTTTGGGTGGTGATGAACCACAATCTCAATCTCGTTTCCGGAATGATATATGAAGTGAATGACGTTAAAATCTCGCTTAATTGTACTTAGTGAATTGTAATTGTTACCTTTAGTGAATTGTATATTTGTGAGTTTGAGTTGTACTGTAAATCATTTGAAATCGTATTCATTAGTTTTCTTGATTGTATTAAACGTTTTCGTGCTTGGCTAAAAAAAGTTCTGCGAGGCCATTGAAATTGAGGTTGTATGGTATGTACGGATTCGTTTTTATGTAGTTGCAATATGTACGTTGTACTGTTTCAGGGGAATTCAGTTTGTTATTATGAAAGGGTATGTGACGCTTATGAAATTGTATATACATGCTAGGTAATAGTATGTACGCTCTGAAACCTGGGAGGCTCAAACAAGCCAGGGTTTTGTGCTGTATGGGATAATTGTGAAAACGCCATCTGGGTGGCGGTTTCAGTCAGGGTAAAATCGCCTCTCCCCCATGGCGATTTCACGCCAGAACTGAGTATGGGAATTGAAGTCTTCTTTTTTTGTTTAAGGGTAAAACCGCTAGGAGGGGTGGCGGTTTCGTATTTTGTAATTAATTTTCTTTTCCCAAAGCCATATAATTACTTAAACCTCCCAAAAAAACGCCGTAATTGGCGTTGGGAGGATTTGAGCCTGTGACCAAGGGTATGCAAGATTGAAGCAATGACCGTTGCGCTAACTCGAAGTTACTGATATATGTCTAATTGGATTTGTATATATTATTACCCAATGGCATGGCATGAGCCCAAAAAAACGCCGTATATGGCGTTGGTGGGATTTGAGCCTCTGACCAAGGGTATGCAAGATTGAAGCAATGATCGTTGCACTAACTCGAAGTTATTAATATATACCTAATTGAATTTGTATATATTATCACCTAAGGCATGGGCTTATTTATTAAACCCCCCAAAAAAACGCCATATTTGGCATTGGGAGGATTTGAGCCTGTGACCAAGGGTATGCAAGATTGAATGAATGACCGTTGCGCTAACTCAAAGTTACTGATATATATCCAATTGGATTTGTATATATTATTAACTAAGGGCATGTCTATTTTACCGAACTAATGAATTAATTTGTAAGAAGTAAATCATATACATAGTCCGAATTTCATTGCCTATATAAAAATGTACATCTTTGCTTGATATGGCCCTGTTGCCGACATAAGCTACATAATGATTTACACTTAGGTTTCTCATCCATTTCATTACGTAGCCGCTTTGATTGTGTACCTCGTTTCTTATATGAATCGCACAGTATTTGAGCATTACCTATATAAAAATGGACATAATAATTTTTTCTAGCATTATTTCAATTAATCGTTCGTGTTATTATCACATACACAACAAACACATTATAATAACCGATACATAAATTTAAAACCGAAACGGCCATTTTGTTAAGTAATCATTCATTGTTTTCAAAACGTCCATGTCGGAAAACCATGACTGAGGACTGCATGAATAATCATTCATTGTTTTCAATAAATGGAGTATGTGTTGTTGGGACATCTATGACGCATTCTTTAATGACAATATATAACTTCAGCGGTAATGGTATATGAGTTCCATAAATAGTATATGAATGACCAAAATGGTATTCAAATTTAGTGTACTAAATATTGACATATTTACGCATTCAATCTTAGCAATAAATGATTATTGCAATAACTATGACCTAACTACACGTTGTGGCTGCATGCATGCTTTGGATGACTGATGACTGCATGCAATAAATTGAGTTAGGCTATTAATCATGTGGTGTAGTTGGGAATGTTACTTATGAGCAATTAATTGTTTTAGAGGCTACATAGTAGTATATAAATTAGTTCATATGTTACGTACCACATCCCACCACATCCTCAAAATATTATACTTTAATCTTAATTAAAATAAAGTTGACCTATTATTGTCAAATAATTATGAGTATTGAGAGATTTGCAAGGCCACCTTACCAAAGAGATTTGTATGAATACGGGGTCTCGGACATGTTTGAAGCCCTACGTTATAGTTATGGGCTACATGATCCGTGTCATATTATGTATGAATTAAAAGCATATTGGGATTCAAATTATGATACGTGTTATTTGAAATCTGCTTTGGCGGATGAGTGGGAATTTAGGGTAAACCAAAAACCTGAGTTAATGGTAAGCTGCTATGAGATTGGCATTGATTTGCCTACTATGCGAGCTGAAAATCAAAGACGATACACTCTCAATGAGTTGCGTCGTGCGGTTAACATGATTCGTTTAGAGAACCATGTAATGGGTTGCAATATTAGTGCTGCTAAATCAAAGGTACCTTCTATAAGGCTTACTATGTGTACAAATAATTTAATCTTATTTCCTCCTCGTGTGTTACACTTGGCTGAGAGTACTGGAAATTGGCGTCTTGATGGTTCGTCAAGTAAGTGGGCGGATTTGCATCGTCGTAAAATTTGTCGTGATACAATAATGGCTCACGCGTATAGTGAGTACATATAACGTAAGAGGGAGAGAGATTTACTAAGAATTACTTGCCGCGAAGTTGGTACGGCATTGCCTCCTTCAACGTTAGTAGATAATGATGATGTTCCCTACACTATACGCACAGATGAGATTCGAATTCAAGTCAATTCAATGCTACTTCGTAGAGCAAGATTTGCTATGATGGGGGCATGCAAGGAATTCATAGAGGACAACGGATGGGTTTTCTCACCGGATCATCATAGTAACATAATGTATTGCCCAACATATATGTCTGACTACGATAACTCGGAGAATCTGAGTGACGCCAATATTTCTTTGTAACGTTTAGTATTTCATTACTTTCCAATGTTGCTATGTTGTATTAATTCATGGTTATAATCATGAGAGTTGTTTTGTTGTGTAACGTTTTGAGTTGAGTACCTCGTTTTTCAACAATTTTTTGAAATCAATGAACTAGCTGAAATAAATTAAGTTATTGAGTTTGCGTGAAATTGATTATTTGCTGAAATTGATTAATTTCCTCAATTTGATTAATTGCTCAATTGTAATAAAGACATTAAATTCAATCTCCACCATCAACACATTATCTCTCCGGACCTAAAATGAATCCTTAAATTCCCATACTCATTCTGGGAAGAAAACGCCATGGGCAGTGGCGCTTTGACACCAACTGAAACCGGCACCCCTTATGGCGGTTATACCTTTGCAAAATATCATTACCCCCAAAAAAAATGCCATGTCTGGCGTTGACAGGAATCGATCCCGTGACCTAGGGTATGCAAGATTATAGCAATGACCGTTGAGCTAACTCGAAAAGCATGAGTCATGACTGCATGTATAAGTCCTTCATTGTTTTCAATATATGGAGTATGTGCTGTTGGGACATCTATGACACATTCTTTAATGACAATATATTACTTCCGCAATAATGGTATATGCTTTACTTAAATAGTATATGAATTCGACGTCCTCTAAAATCGGTAATCGTTGATACGTTAATCGTTAATCGTTCGTGTGTCCGGTAATTAACGGTGAGAATCATTACAATTTAATTCTAACTACAAAACTCTAATAATCCAGGCGGAACAAAATAAAATAATATAAATACAAGAGCAATAACTCTCGGTATTGCAAAGATAGAGATTATTGGATGCCCCATGATGTTATATCAAAATTACATTTTCGATATATGAATGTGGAGATTTACCGATTTTAACACATCTTACCCGTATATCACCCAAGAAATGTTTAGAGAAGAAATATCTTGATTGGACGCACTTAGCCAAACTTAACCCCAACGCAGGACGTACAAGTCTACCTGATGTGGTCGTCATAAGTGTATTCCCAAACTTTTCTTCTTCAATGGGGTTGAAAACATCAACAACTTCATTAGTAATCATCAGTACACAAATGCAGTGTTGTTGGACTAATTTTCTTAGGGTGTTTGCAACTTTGTATTGTAACGCAGATCTTTTGAGAATCCCACTAGTGTTTGCTTCAAAAGTGTGTCTAAACAACCATGCAATGGAATCAATAACAACTAATTTGATAGGGGCATTACCTTGTGAAAGAAGGACTTCAACGATATTGTGCAAGTTGTTGATGATGGACGATAAGTCATACGGGTCATCTATGTTCTTAACGAATATATTATCACAAGCGTCATCTTTCAATGTCGTTCCCATATGCATTGCTAGCTCCATAAGACGTTTTGTTGGAAAAGGTCCGTTCGTGTGAATGTAGATAGTTCCCCCATTTAATCCACCATTTTCAATTGACAATGATGCGGATAGCGATAATTGAAGACACATTTGCGTTTTTCCGGTGCCATCTTCCCCAAATATCTCATTTATTTCTCCAACCTCAAAACCCCCATTCAAAACACTATCGAGTCTAGAGGATGATGTAGTGCACTTCATGAAAAGGAGCAGATGTAGTGAGTTACTTAATGAGAGAGAGAGAATATATTTTGCAAAGACCGATAATGTTTGATATGATGCCGGCGGCCTTGGGTATACTTGTATGTACCTTGGATTATATATATAACAATAAATATATACCAAGGAACTTAACACATATACAATTGCATGTACGTCATATACTATTTGCATTCCTTAGATATAAAGAAGAAAGTAAACAAACAAACTTGCAACATAAATTGAATTAAAAATCACCGATTACAACAGCTGTTACAACATAAGTTTAATATAAAAACAAACTTGAAGTAATGTAAATAAAGTTAAAAAGATTACAACTTCAACGACAACAAATAAGGACATAACAAAAATTGAAAATCATGATTAAAAGTCCGACTACAACTATGATTACAACTACTCATACAACTCATTTTCAGATAGGTAAGGGTCATACTTCAGAGTATTGGCAGAAACATTCTCATCCCAAACAATTGCATTGTCAAACATGAACCCCCTGCATACAGATCGCAACACATATCACTACAAGAAAAACGCCATTTTGCGACCAATACTTGCGACCAACTAAAATTGGATGCAAATTCGCTACCAGAATTTTCTTTGGTTTCTAATTTGCGACCAAATTTTAGGATAGTCTCTAATCTGAGACCAAATCTTGGGATAGACGCTAATTCGCGATCAAATGGTATATTAGTAGCTAAGTTGGTTGCAAATTAGCGACTATTTTTTTCTTGGATTCTACTTAGAAACCAAATTGTGCATTGGTCTCTAAGTTGGTTGCAAACCGGCAATTAGTTTGTTTTGATTGAAAACTACCAAGTGGCCTGACAAGTATAGAGAGATGATACGGTAAAGATTTAAAAGGCTTGTACGATTTTTTTTTATAAATACGCTTCATTAGAGTTTTTATGTCATCTTCTTTAACCGAATATGTAAAAGAGGATTATGGAGTATTACGCAGAATTCCAATTGAGAAATATTATGTGTGGTTAGGAATACGATATGTACTAGAATACGTGTTTAGTAATATCTTATGTGATACGTTTCGTAAAGTCATATAATAGTATAATAAGGGGCTTACCTGAAGGTTTATTGTAACAAGTCATTAACGATTAGGTGATCAAACCTAGCAAACAAGCTATCAATTCAACTAATTGTTTTGCGTAGGAGGGGCAGACATTATGCTACTCAATAAGCTATCGGATCATAACTGATCAACTAACATACGAATTGATCCATACGGTCCGTGCAAATACTCGTAGCTCCGACATATAATGCATGCATATAAGTGCATCCACCTAGAGGAAGATTTATTAAAAGGCCTAAGTGGCGTCACGATAAAAACAAATATATACTCGTCCCAGGCAGAAGATGGAATTAAGTATGTGTTTGGCCTAATTTTTCAAAGTGTTTTTACTTCCAAAAATTATAAATTTGGTCAAACACAGTGTTTTTTAGAAGTTCTAAACTATTTAATAAAAGCACTTTTCTAATTATTAACCCCCAAAAGCAGAAGCACCAAATTGGTGTTTCTGTTTCTATTTCTCTAAAAAGGATTTTTCTAACATGTGCCCAAAGAGCACATGTTAATTTTATCTTAGGCACATGTTAATAATCTTATTTTGATTACTTTACAACTATTCTTGGCATATTTTATTTCATACCCATCAAATATATTTTCTCTCTATTCCTTCCCATAATATACTTTCTTCTACCCCTTTTAACCCATTTCCAATGTTTTAAAAACCGGACCGGCCGGTTCAACCGGGAACCGGCCAGTGAGCCGGTCCGATTGGCTCCTAAAACCGGGCAAGGTCAAACCCGGGTTGACCGGACCAAAACACTCATCATTTTTTCAAAAAACAGTTTTTAAAGAAATTGATTATGAAAATATAAAAGATTTCGAAAATTTTGGCCAAACAGACTCTAAGTTACTCCGTACATCATACAATCGTAGGGTGCATATCCTACCTAGATGGTAATTAATTAGCAACTAAAATTGAAATTGAATTCTTTCCTTAGTGTACCTCAAAATTTCCGTCCAAATTAGGTGTACCTCCAATTGTTATTTCTTACCTAAAAAATAATTAATGAAAAATTGTAGTGATTTTCCTTTCTTTTAATTTATTTGTGTTTTTGGGGGGAAAGTTGCCTCTTTTTGGCGCTTAAACTTATACAGTTATACCCAAATAGATAAAATAAACCCATCTTTTTTATTCTCCTCTCTCTCTCTCCCTCTCTCTCACCATGTCCGAACAGTAAACAGAAATAATGCTCACTGTACGTCTGTACTAGTCTTCGCTCTCTGCCGTCGTTCAGCCTAATCGTCGTCGCGCTACTCCATTCAGCTTCTGTGTCAAATTACATCTGATTCGCCAGGTTTCCCCTTGTTTCTCTAAATCTAGTTTGTTCAATTGTGAAATTTGTTGAAACTAGGGTTTCCATTTAGATCTAAGTCGACAAAAGATGCATAGGTTCAACACTTAGTTTTATACTTTTATGTCATGATATAGGTTTGTATTAAGGTCATTCTATTCAAATACTTAATCTCTTAGTGTTTATTGCCATTTTTTTCACGATTTGACTTAGCTTTATGTATGTCCTGTCCCAAAAAGAAATGCTTGTGTTTGAGAGACTTTACTCACAAATGATCAACTGATAAAGTGTGAGATTTGGTTTAGGTCTTCTTAATCTAGAGTATATATTTATAGAATATGAGAGTTGTTATTGTCACATAAGTCTCTTGTCAACTTGTGTGAATACAGTAGCTTTGGGGTTATTTATTGTACAAGGCATCAACTTTTTTTATACTACCACATGATTTTAGAAGCGTGTTCCTGAATTTTAAGATTGGATTCCTTATCTTTCTTACCAGGTCATAATAATTTCTGTCCGAAAAAGAGAGGAGCTACTAATTAGGAGGTGCGTAAATCATCGGTATTTACTGTCGAATTATTTGCTAATTGATGATAATTGTCGTATGCTATTCTTCCGTGTAAGTTTAGTTTTTCTTAATTAAGTCCGTTATCAGTTGGATCTATAGCATCTGTCTGGATAGTGATATAATTGTACACTTTTTTTGTTTCTTTTGGTAATCAAGGGCAATTTAGCTATATAAGATTTGACACACTAAACAGAACCTGATTGTTACATGGTCTTACTAAACCAAAGTAAGGTAATATTTATTAGACCCATATAATACTTAACATTTTAGCTTCTTTGATGTATATATGTGACATTGTAGTCGTCGTTTTATTTTGTAATACTCCACTGATATGCAAATATAATATGGTATCCTCCATTTCTAGTTGAATTTATATGCCGTTGGTTCATATTTCTTTTTAGTTTGTACAATTAGGTCTTTGTGAAGAGTAATTATGGGAGATAATCGAAACTGGATGTACAATAGACTAGATGAAGATAACCATCTCAGACAAGAGTTTGTTGTCGGTGTGGAATCGTTTATAAAATTTGCTTGTGAACAAGAAAGTTTTAAGCGATATCCATATATTAAATGCCCCTGTAGTGTTTGTTGGAATAAGTCATATATGGATGTTGATGGAGTTAAGCTACACTTGTACAAAAATGGGTATCGCGATAACTACTCTTCTTGGAGTTGTCATGGTGAATCATACATCGAAGCTCAACTTCCTAGGGATCACTTAAACCCTTTCCAGAATATGGTCATGGATGCCTATGCCCATACAACTCAGAACTTTGTTGAGGGAAGTTCAGAAAATGTCGAAGAACCTCCACACCAACAAGCCAAAGAGTTCTTTGACATGGTAAAGGCAGCGGAGATACCTTTATATGACGGCTGCAAGATGTCTGTGTTGTCAATGGCAGCAAGGATGACAAATTTGAAGTGTGAGTATAACGTTCCCCATCGTGCCATAGATGGTTTTGCCTCTTTAATGAAGGAGATATGCCCAGATGATAACTTAATGACTAAAACCTTTTATGCAACTAGAAAATTGTTGAAGGGGCTTGAACTTCCACATAGAAAGATTGATGTATGTCGCAATGGGTGCATGTTGTTCTGGAAGGAAAGTGCCCATTTAGAGATATGTGGAGTGTGTAAGGCTGATCGCTTTAAGAAAAAAGCAAATGGCAAGTTTCGTCCCTTTAAAGTCTTGACATACTTTCCTATCACACCTAGATTACAAAGACTTTACGCAACTCAAAACACTGCCGCCCAAATGAGATGGCACAATGAACATCCATCAGATAAGGGAAAAATTATCCATCCGCGTGATGGTGAGGCTTGGAAAAAATTTGATGAATCGGAACACGAGTTTGCGGCTGAGCCTAGAAATGTCCGACTTGGACTATGTACCGATGGATTCTCCCCATTCGGTAAGTTTGGAAAGAGTTATTCATGTTGGCCGGTAATCCTTACGCCATATAACTTGCCACCATCACTTTGTATGAAGAAGCCGTATTTGTTTTTAAACATGCTGATTCCCGGTCCAAAGAATCCTAAAGGGAAACTTGATGTGTATTTGCAACAATTAATTGAAGAGTTGAAGGAATTATGGAATGTTGGAGCACTTACATATGATGTTTGAAGCAGAATTTTAACATGAAAGCTGCTCTTATGTGGACTATAAGTGATTTTCCAGCATACGGCATGCTCTCTGGTTGGAGTACGGGTGGGGAGTTGGCGTGCCCTTATTGCATGGAGAGGACTAAATCATTTTATCTTAAAAACGGCCACAAACACACGTGGTTCGATTGCCATAGACAATTTCTGCCTGATGATCATGTGTTTCGGAAGAATAAAAGTGGTTTCTTGAAAGATAGAGTGGAGACGTCTACTCGCCCTCCGAGGTTAAATGGAGCTCAAATGTGGGAGCGAGTGTCAAGGTTGCCTAAAACTTCTGACGTTGATTGCGTTTGTGAGAAAAGTAAATACCACAACTGGACAAAGCAAAGTATATTTTGGGAATTACCTTATTGGAGCAAACTTCTAATTCGCCATAACTTAGACGTCATGCATATCGAAAAGAATTTCTTTGATCAACTTATTCACACGATAATGGGAGTCAAAGATAAAACTAAAGATACTAAGAAAGCAAGAAAAGATTTGGCGAAACACTGTAAGCGTCGAAAGTTACATCTTCATAATGATGCGAGGGAGACAATGCCGGCTGCCCCTTTCGTGTTGTCTAAAGAGAATAGAAGAAATTCTTTGCAGATGGATACAAGACCTTAAGTTTGCTGATGGGTACGCGTCTGATCTAAGCAGATGCGTGAACCTACAAGAGGGTAAATTGTTTGGTATGAAGTCACATGATTGTCACGTGTTTATGCAGAGGCTACTCCCAGTGGCTCTAAAAGAGTTCCTCCCGGTTCATGTGTGGAAAGCCATAACAGAAGTAAGTCAATTTTTTCGGGACCTTTGTTCATCCTCTTTCGAAGTTAAGGATATGGTCCGATTAAGGGAGAATATCCCAGAAATTCTTTGCAAGCTGGAAAGAATTTTTCCACCTGCCTTCTTTAATGTTATGGAGCACTTGCCCATTCATTTACCATATGAGGCAGAAGTGGGTGGTCCGGTTCAATATAGGTGGATGTATCCTTTTGAGAGGTAACATGTTTTTCTCCTGCCTTATATTTACTCTAAATATATGATTTTTTAAATTTGTTCTAACACCAAACATACCTTTTAGATTCCTCAACCATTTGAAAAGAAAAGTAGGAAATAAAGCTCGTGTAGAGGGTTCCATATGCAATGCATACCTTTCCGAAGAAATCTCAAACTTTTGTACGATTTATTTTGAGCCGCATGTTGACACAAAGGCGAGAGATGGAGGTCGGAATGCTACTACAGGGATTTCAGTCGTAAATCCTAGTGTACCTAAGCTATTTTCCCTTAATGTTGGACAAGCCACCACTGGTGGAGAGGTAAAGTTTTTGGATGATCGCGATTATCAAGTTGCTCATGGCTATGTACTAGCTAATTGCGATTTGCTCATAGGTTATGAAAAGTAAGTCTCTTTTACAAAGTTATAACACCTTTTTTGAAAAAGGATTTTATTGTATAAGACTTTTAACACAACTCTTCTGATAAGGTTATTTGAGGCGGAAATGAGTAAAAGACAACCACGATGTGCTGCTAGAAATATTTGGAACAAGTTTGCACATAAATTTCCAGAGTGGTTCAAACAATATGTAAGTTAGATTGTACCTCGGGATATGGGCTTAGATTCTTCAATTTTTCTATTTTTTACCTTAGTAACAATATGAAATTTGTGTCTATAGGTTATTACAAACTCAGAAGGTATTACTGACGACGTAGTTATGACTCTTGCAATTGGGCCATTCAAGTCTGTGCGAAAGTATGCCCACTATTATATTAATGGCTATAACTTCCACACTTACTCATATGGAAAAAACAAGTCTACGATGAACTATGGGGTATGTGTGAAAAGTTTAGACGGGCCAGATTATTATGGCATTCTGCAAGAGGTGTTAGAGTTGGTTTATGGGGGAGAAACAGAGAGTTATAAAACAGTCTTGTTTAAATGTGACTGGTTTGATTTGGGAAGAGGTACGCGCATACATCCTGAGTACAAACTTGTCGAGGTGGATCACACAAGAAGATATCCCAAATATGATCCGTTTGTCTTAGCATTTCAAGCTCAGCAAGTGTGCTTTGCGCCTTATCCAAGCAGTAAGAATGACAATTCTTCTTGGTGGGCTGTGTTTCCGATGAAGGCTAGATCAACCATTGATGTGCCTTTATTCACAAGTGAATTTCAAGAGGAGGTGAATGACAACCCACCCATACTGTCTAATCCTAATGAATCGTTGGATGGACTTAGGGAAGCAATTGAACTTCCAGAAGATGTATTTGAGAAGGGTAATGGCGATGAAGATGTAGGAGTTGAAGAGGAAAGTGACGAGGGTGAGTTTATGTCAGAATACGAAACAAGTGATGAGGAGTCGGATGAAGGTTTTCGAAATAGTTCCTCTGAGGACACTGATAGCAGTAATGACTGTTAAGAGGCTCCTGTATTTGCTTTTATTCTACTCTCAAGTGATGATTACCCTTTTGACTAAGAGTAGTTATTGTTAATTTGTATCCTCTTGAATCTTATTCCGAATTGTGTGATAATGTTAATCTTTTTCTTTGTTATTTATATATTCTTTCATGTCTTTGTTTGAATATTTTGGTGGAATCAGATGGCTGGTCGTGTTACTCGTTTAAGAGGTTCAACAACTGAAGAATCAGCAAATCAGATTGAAGATGATGATGAGACTCAAGCACCTGATGGGGAGGAACAAAATGAATCTGCTAATCAGATTTCGGATGCTCACGGGAACCCATCAAGTAATGAGCTACTTACACCCCAGGGATTATGGTAAGATAAACACACCAAATTTCAACGGTGCCAATAAACTAAATGTTTATAGAAATTCATTGTTATTGTCACATAAGTCTTGGTAAAAGATTTTGGTTGTTTTTGGTAAGGTTTGACGCAAATGCTGTAGTGCAAGTCGTTACTGATGGAATTCAATCCTATTATGATAAACCTTACACATGTTGGACGAATTCTTCTGACCATGCAAAGATCCAGTGGTGGAGATATATTAGGGTAAGACTACTACTTTGCTGGTGCTTGGATGTTTTTGCCAATAAATGCTTTGCATTAGTGTGTGTTAAACATGCACTGCATAGTTAAAAGAACTTAGCATATTCATCTTTATGACTATTGTCTTATGGCGTATAGGATAATTTCAAATGGTCTCCACAACACTCAAGTGCAGTGAAGGTTGGATATCAGAAAAAAGCTCAACAACGTATAAAGGACATGGCAAACAAGGCAAGTAAGGTGGCTCAGAACAAGAGAATCCCATGGATGTCTACAGACTTGAGAAAGAAGTTCCTCGCTGTACGATCCACTGATGAGTTCAAAGCTAGATCTGTGAAATGTGGAAAAAACAGAATAGTTGGACCTAAATCTCTCACAAGGCATTGTCAAGGCTCTGTATCATCTATGCAAATTGCAAAGAAAATGGTAAAATACTTGTATCGTAACTTTTAGGGGATTTTCCTTGTAAATCACATCAACAATAAAACTTTAATACTCCCAAATTGATGTGTATGCAGATGAAACATACCTACTGCGTCTCAAGTCTTTCTTAGAACACATCAGAAAAAAGACAAGACCTTTTGTGATCCACGTGCAAAGAAAGTTCATGTAAGGCTCCTTATGAATGTATCATATATTTTTCTGTCATGTGTTTAGGGTATGAGGTTGGTGTAGAAGGTTGTTCGGTTATAAACACATGGAGGCTGTTGGATGTGAGTTCTTCGAAAGACAGTTGCTCGGCTCGCCTCGCGAGGTACCTGCACAAAAGGGAGCCCGGTTTTCACCAGGCGTCGCCCCTCCGACGCTCAAGTCAGTCAAGGGGCTCGAGAAGCGGTGGCAAATAAGACAAAGAGAGCCTTTTGCACAAATCAAGAGAATAATCAGAGAATAGAATGTCAGAATTTTTGGGAATGTGTGTGTAAGAACCTGATTTTGATGGGTCATAAAGGGGGTATTTATAATGATAGAGTGGGACCTAGGAATAATCCTAGGTTTCCCCACTCCATCTTGACCCTTTATTCCCCTTCCATCTAAGGGCTGTCCTTGAAAGAGGCTTTTTGCATGACATGGGCCTTTACTAAGGTTTACTTTACTAAGGGCTATGGCCCAACCACAAAGTGGTACTAACAAAGCCCCTCGGATCTTGGTCGCGCCCCTCGCTGTCAGCGAAGGCGGACTCATCGGGGGTGACCAGGGTACGACCCCTGGCCGCCCTTTATCGAGGTGTACTTGGTAGACCTTGGTAAAGCCATGTCGTTCAGTCGTGCCCCTTCGAGGCGTTGTCTTCTTCTCTGATATTGCGTCCTTTTGCGAGGGGGTGATGACTCGAACAGAGAACATATTCGAAAATTTCACCCTTTTCGAGTCGTCTGTCCCTCGCCTAGGAGAGCTCGAAAATTTCACCCTTTCCGTGGGAGTGATGACTCGAACCAAGAACTTGTTTGAAAATTTCACCCTTTTCGAGTCCTCGATCCCTCGCCTGGGAGAGTTCGAAAATTTCACCCCTTCCGAGGGAGTGATGACTCGAACAAAGAACTTGTTCGAAAATTTCACCCTTTTCGAGTCCTCGATCCCTCGCCTGGGAGAGCTCGAAAATTTCACCCCTTCTGAGGGAGTGATGACTCGAACAAAGAACTTGTTCGAAAATTTCACCCTTTTCGAGTCCTCGATCCCTCGCCTGGGAGAGCTCGAAAATTTCACCCCTTCTGAGGGAGTGATGACTCGAACAAAGAACTTGTTCGAAAATTTCACCCTTTTCGAGTCCTCGATCCCTCGCCTGAAGAGCTCGAAAATTTCACCCCTTCCGAGGGAGTGATGACTCGAACAAATAACTTGTTCAAAAATTTCACCCTTTTCGAGTCGTCTGTCCCTCGCCTAGGAGAGCTCGAAAATTTCACCCTTTCCGAGGGAGTGATGACTCGAACAAAGAACTTGTTCGAAAATTTCACCCTTTTCGAGTCCTCGATCCCTCGCCTGGGAGAGCTCGAAAATTTCACTCTTCCGAGGGAGTGATAACTCGAACAAAGAACTTGTTCGAAAATTTCACCCTTTTCGAGTCGTCTGTCCCTCGCCTAGGAGAGCTCGAAAATTTCACCCCTTCCGAGGGAGTGATGACTCGAACAAAGAACTTGTTCGCAAATTTCACCCTTTTCGAGTCCTCGATCCCTCGCCTGGGAGAGCTCGAAAATTTCACCCCTTCCGAGGGAGTGATGACTCGAACAAAGAACTTGTTCGAAAATTTCACCCTTTTCGAGTCCTCGATCCCTCGCCTGAAGAGTTCGAAAATTTCACCCCTTCCGAGGGAGTGATGACTCGAACAAATAACTTGTTCAAAAATTTCACCCTTTTCGAGTCTTCTGTCCCTCGCCTAGGAGAGCTCGAAAATTTCACCCTTTCCGAGGGTGTGATGACTCGAACAAAGAACTTGTTCGAAAATTTCACCCTTTTCGAGTCCTCGATCCCTCGCCTGGGAGAGCTCGAAAATTTCACCCCTTCCGAGGGAGTGATAACTCGAACAAAGAACTTGTTCGAAAATTTCACCCTTTTCGAGTCGTCTGTCCCTCGCCTAGGAGAGCTCGAAAATTTCACCCCTTCCGAGGGAGTGATGACTCGAACAAAGAACTTGTTCGCAAATTTCACCCTTTTCGAGTCCTCGATCCCTCGCCTGGGAGAGCTCGAAAATTTCACCCCTTCCGAGGGAGTGATGACTCGAACAAAGAACTTGTTCGAAAATTTGACCCTTTTCGAGTTCTCGATCCCTCGCCTGGGAGAGCTCGAAAATTTCACCCCTTCCGAGGGAGTGATGACTCGAACAAAGAACTTGTTCGAAAATTTCACCCTTTTCGAGTCCTCGATCCCTCTCCTGGGAGAGCTCGAAAATTTCACCCCTTCCGAGGGAGTGATGACTCGAACAAAGAACTTGTTCGAAAATTTCACGCTTTTCGAGTCGTCTGTCCCTCGCCTAGGAGAGCTCGAAAATTTCACCCTTTCCGAGTGAGTGATTACTCGAACCAAGAACTTGTTCGAAAATTTCACCCTTTTCGAGTCCTCGATCCCTCGCCTGGGAGAGCTCGAAAATTTCACCCCTTCCGAGGGAGTGATAACTCGAACAAAGAACTTGTTCGAAAATTTCACCCTTTTCGAGTCGTCTGTCCCTCGCCTAGGAGAGCTCGAAAATTTCACCCCTTCCGAGGGAGTGATGACTCGAACAAAGAACTTGTTCGCAAATTTCACCCTTTTCGAGTCCTCGATCCCTCGCCTGGGAGAGCTCGAAAATTTCACCCCTTCCGAGGGAGTGATGACTCGAACAAAGAACTTGTTCGAAAATTTCACCCTTTTCGAGTCCTCGATCCCTCGCCTGAAGAGTTCGAAAATTTCACCCCTTCCGAGGGAGTGATGACTCGAACAAATAACTTGTTCAAAAATTTCACCCTTTTCGAGTCGTCTGTCCCTCGCCTAGGAGAGCTCGAAAATTTCACCCTTTCCGAGGGTGTGATGACTCGAACAAAGAACTTGTTCGAAAATTTCACCCTTTTCGAGTCCTCGATCCCTCGCCTGGGAGAGCTCGAAAATTTCACCCCTTCCGAGGGAGTGATAACTCGAACAAAGAACTTGTTCGAAAATTTCACCCTTTTCGAGTCGTCTGTCCCTCGCCTAGGAGAGCTCGAAAATTTCACCCCTTCCGAGGGAGTGATGACTCGAACAAAGAACTTGTTCGCAAATTTCACCCTTTTCGAGTCCTCGATCCCTCGCCTGGGAGAGCTCGAAAATTTCACCCCTTCCGAGGGAGTGATGACTCGAACAAAGAACTTGTTCGAAAATTTGACCCTTTTCGAGTTCTCGATCCCTCGCCTGGGAGAGCTCGAAAATTTCACCCCTTCCGAGGGAGTGATGACTTGAACAAAGAACTTGTTCGAAAATTTCACCCTTTTCGAGTCCTCGATCCCTCGCCTGGGAGAGCTCGAAAATTTCACCCCTTCCGAGGGAGTGATGACTCGAACAAAGAACTTGTTCGAAAATTTCACGCTTTTCGAGTCGTCTGTCCCTCGCCTAGGAGAGCTCGAAAATTTCACCCTTTCCGAGTGAGTGATTACTCGAACCAAGAACTTGTTCGAAAATTTCACCCTTTTCGAGTCCTCGATCCCTCGCCTGGGAGAGCTCGAAAATTTCACCCCTTCCGAGGGAGTGATAACTCGAACAAAGAACTTGTTCGAAAATTTCACCCTTTTCGAGTCGTCTGTCCCTCGCCTAGGAGAGCTCGAAAATTTCACCCCTTCCGAGGGAGTGATGACTCGAACAAAGAACTTGTTCGCAAATTTCACCCTTTTCGAGTCCTCGATCCCTCGCCTGGGAGAGCTCGAAAATTTCACCCCTTCCGAGGGAGTGATGACTCGAACAAAGAACTTGTTCGAAAATTTCACCCTTTTCGAGTCCTCGATCCCTCGCCTGAAGAGCTCGAAAATTTCACCCCTTCCGAGGGAGTGATGACTCGAACAAATAACTTGTTCAAAAATTTCACCCTTTTCGAGTCGTCTGTCCCTCGCCTAGGAGAGCTCGAAAATTTCACCCCTTCCGAGGGAGTGATGACTCGAACAAAGAACTTGTTCGCAAATTTCACCCTTTTCGAGTCCTCGATCCCTCGCCTGGGAGAGCTCGAAAATTTCACCCCTTCCGAGGGAGTGATGACTCGAACAAAGAACTTGTTCGAAAATTTCACCCTTTTCGAGTCCTCGATCCCTCGCCTGAAGAGTTCGAAAATTTCACCCCTTCCGAGGGAGTGATGACTCGAACAAATAACTTGTTCAAAAATTTCACCCTTTTCGAGTCGTCTGTCCCTCGCCTAGGAGAGCTCGAAAATTTCACCCTTTCCGAGGGTGTGATGACTCGAACAAAGAACTTGTTCGAAAATTTCACCCTTTTCGAGTCCTCGATCCCTCGCCTGGGAGAGCTCGAAAATTTCACCCCTTCCGAGGGAGTGATAACTCGAACAAAGAACTTGTTCGAAAATTTCACCCTTTTCGAGTCGTCTGTCCCTCGCCTAGGAGAGCTCGAAAATTTCACCCCTTCCGAGGGAGTGATGACTCGAACAAAGAACTTGTTCGCAAATTTCACCCTTTTCGAGTCCTCGATCCCTCGCCTGGGAGAGCTCGAAAATTTCACCCCTTCCGAGGGAGTGATGACTCGAACAAAGAACTTGTTCGAAAATTTCACCCTTTTCGAGTCGTCTGTCCCTCGCCTAGGAGTGCTCGAAAATTTCACCCTTTCCGAGTGAGTGATTACTCGAACCAAGAACTTGTTCGAAAATTTCACCCTTTTCGAGTCCTCGATCCCTCGCCTGGGAGAGCTCGAAAATTTCACCCCTTCCGAGGGAGTGATAACTCGAACAAAGAACTTGTTCGAAAATTTCACCCTTTTCGAGTCGTCTGTCCCTCGCCTAGGAGAGCTCGAAAATTTCACCCCTTCCGAGGGAGTGATGACTCGAACAAAGAACTTGTTCGCAAATTTCACCCTTTTCGAGTCCTCGATCCCTCGCCTGGGAGAGCTCGAAAATTTCACCCCTTCCGAGGGAGTGATGACTCGAACAAAGAACTTGTTCGAAAATTTCACCCTTTTCGAGTCCTCGATCCCTCGCCTGAAGAGCTCGAAAATTTCACCCCTTCCGAGGGAGTGATGACTCGAACAAATAACTTGTTCAAAAATTTCACCCTTTTCGAGTCGTCTGTCCCTCGCCTAGGAGAGCTCGAAAATTTCACCCTTTCCGAGGGAGTGATGACTCGAACAAAGAACTTGTTCGAAAATTTCACCCTTTTCGAGTCCTCGATCCCTCGCCTGGGAGAGCTCGAAAATTTCACCCCTTCCGAGGGAGTGATAACTCGAACAAAGAACTTGTTCGAAAATTTCACCCTTTTCGAGTCGTCTGTCCCTCGCCTAGGAGAGCTCGAAAATTTCACCCCTTCCGAGGGAGTGATGACTCGAACAAAGAACTTGTTCGCAAATTTCACCCTTTTCGAGTCCTCGATCCCTCGCCTGGGAGAGCTCGAAAATTTCACCCCTTCCGAGGGAGTGATGACTCGAACAAAGAACTTGTTCGAAAATTTGACCCTTTTCGAGTTCTCGATCCCTCGCCTGGGAGAGCTCGAAAATTTCACCCCTTCCGAGGGAGTGATGACTCGAACAAAGAACTTGTTCGAAAATTTCACCCTTTTCGAGTCCTCGATCCCTCGCCTGGGAGAGCTCGAAAATTTCTCCCCTTCCGAGGGAGTGATGACTCGAACAAAGAACTTGTTCAAAAATTTCACCCTTTTCGAGTCGTCTGTCCCTCGCCTAGGAGAGCTCGAAAATTTCACCCTTTCCGAGTGAGTGATTACTCGAACCAAGAACTTGTTCGAAAATTTCACCCTTTTCGAGTCCTCGATCCCTCGCCTGGGAGAGCTCGAAAATTTCACCCCTTCCGAGGGAGTGATAACTCGAACAAAGAACTTGTTCGAAAATTTCACCCTTTTCGAGTCGTCTGTCCCTCGCCTAGGAGAGCTCGAAAATTTCACCCCTTCCGAGGGAGTGATGACTCGAACAAAGAACTTGTTCGCAAATTTCACCTTTTTCGAGTCCTCGATCCCTCGCCTGGGAGAGCTCGAAAATTTCACCCCTTCCGAGGGAGTGATGACTCGAACAAAGAACTTGTTCGAAAATTTCACCCTTTTCGAGTCCTCGATCCCTCGCCTGGGAGAGCTCGAAAATTTCACCCCTTCCGAAGGAGTGATGACTCGAACAAAGAACTTGTTCGAAAATTTCACCCTTTTCGAGTCCTCGATCCCTCGCCTGGGAGAGCTCGAAAATTTCACCCCTTCCGAGGGAGTGATGACTCGAACAAAGAACTTGTTCGAAAATTTAACCCTTTTCGAGTCCTCGATCCCTCGCCTGGGAGAGCTCGAAAATTTCACCCCTTCCGAGGGAGTGATGACTCGAACCAAGAACTTGTTCGAAAATTTCACCCTTTTCGAGTCCTCGATACCTCGCCTGGGAGAGCTCGAAAATTTCACCCTTTCCGAGGGGGGGGGGGGGGTTCTTCGTATTGCCCCGAGCCCCTTGCTCGGTGTTAGCAATTTATAATTCGCGAAAATGTTATTTGTAATTAAATTTTGAATTTCCGAAATTTTGAATTTCGAAAATTTCAAAATTTAAATATTGCAATTATTATTCTCGGGAGTTGGCGGAAATTTGAACAGTTTCCTATGCCAACTGTCCCTAGATTCTCGCAAAAGCAACCTCGGGAATACGCGAAAACTTTTCGTCTCCTGTGCCGTAATGATGACTGACGGCCATTGGGAAGTTGTGTAAAAACATGCGCTTTTACCAGTTTTACTCAAATCATTTTCACTTTCAATCATAATCACTTTCATTTCCAAAGTTTTCTTCGTAAATCACCAAAACCCCGAGCTACCTCCGAGCCCGGTCCGAACCTGTTCCGAGCCCGTTCCGAGTCGAAGATCCTTTCTTTCCGGCGACTTTTTCGTTCGATTTCCCTCGGCTTTCCTTCGGTTTTCTCGCTTTTCCTTCTCCGACTATTATTTCCGGTAAGTTCATCTTCTTCCCTTCGTTTTTACGCCTTTTCCGTTTGATTTTAATGCTGCCGTTGTCATTCTACTTGTCCGGTGACGATCCCGGGTTGTCGGTCCCGCTCCGGCGGCATAAAGATGCCAGCCGAGCGTTCTGGGATTGGGAACCCAGATAACACCTGACACACCCGCTCGGTTTCGAGGTCGGTGATGAGAAGCGGTCCACCCTTTGCGCCGACTCGCTTCTCTCGCATCGATCCTTCGATTTTCTCGACTTTTGTCGACCCGTCGAGTGTTGGCTGTTGTAGATCCGTCATCGGGGAAGGTGAGGGGTAACGGCTCGCACAAGGCGAGCCCATAACTACCTTCTCTCTTTTTCTCAGATGGCGCGTATTAAGCAGACTCTCAGGGTTCACCCGGGGGGTATGAATGACCCGAGGAGGGCTCGCGGTGTTTATATGCCTAACTCGGTTGTTCACCCCCCGCAGGGACCACCCGAAGTCATGCCTCCTCGACAAGCTGTTCGAGTCACCGACAACACCTTCACTAAGGCGACCATCGACCCGGTTTGGCGTGCGACGCAAACACCCGAGGTCGTTCGGGCTTTCTGCGAGGCCCATCATATTGAGGACCCGCTCGTACTGGTCGTGCCAGACGAGGGGTCAGTCTGCTCCGAGCCTCCGAGGAATTGCCTTGCGATGTACGCGCAGGCCTTCGCTTACGGTTTCCGAGTGCCCCTCAATCGATTTCTGGAGGATTTGTATAACCACTATAATATCTGCCCTTCGGAGCTCACCATTAACGCACACATTACCCTTTCGGGTTTTGTGATGACCTGCCGGTGTGCTCGCATTCCACTCTCTCAACCTTTTCCGGTCCCTTCACAACATCTCCAACGACCAATGGGGATTCAAGAACTTCGCCGTTCGCGGCGCAACTAACACTTATAACATAGTAACTCATCCTCCGAAGCCCCAGAAGGGACCGGAGTGGAAGAGGAGGTTTTACTGGATTACCACTGCTGACGGTTCGCCCCTCAGCGACAAAATTGGAGTGCCCCTTCGGTCATCGGGCTCCAAGGACGTGAACAACTCCCTCCCTCGGCTTAGCGAGGCGGAGGAGAGTTGTGCCGAATATTTCTACCAAAAACTGAATCCAGAGCTCGAGGAACTCACCTGGGTCCCGCACGAGGAGATGCTGAATAAGTATTTCTGGCTCGCGTATTCGGGCTTAATCTTTACTGACAACAAGGAGGAAGAGTGTAGGTCTCGTGTTGCGTTCGTCTCGCTTTTCACGTTTCTTCAAATTACTAACCATTTTTTATGCTTTTCGCAGTGCGTATCAGCGACTCGGTATCGAGGAAGTTTCACCGTTGGCACAAGGACATGCCGAACCTCAACCGTCTAATGGCCCAGAGGGCACGAAGGGAGAGCGGTAGGAGTCGGCGAGAAGCGGCTCAGGAGCCTGCTGCTCAGCCTCCTCCTCGGGGTGAGCGGGTCCGATCGGCTGGGGGTCGCTCATCTGGATAGCGAGCGCCTCAGTCGCCTTGTCCTCCGCCATCCGGTTCGGCTCCTCCTCGGACTCCACAGGGGACACCTTCTCGTACTCCTTCGGGGACGCCTCTACAAGCGACTCCTGTCAGTATGCAGGCACCGGTCGGGACCAGTGCGAGAACAGTCCCGAGGCAGCGAGCTTCAGGTGTCATACTTCGAGAGCCTAGCTCGGTCGGTGTCGAGGCGGTCACTCTCTCGTCTTCTGAAGGCGAGGAGGCAGAGAGAGAAGATATATTCCTTTCAGGCTCGGCGCCGAGAGAAGAGGCCTCTCGATGAGGGCGAGACATCGGCTGCGAAAAGGCTGGATGTCGGTGGCTCGGCTGCTCAGACATGTAAGACTTCGGAAGAATTTGAACAACTGCTAACAGAATCCGTACGGTATCTTTCTAATTCTGGCTTACTTGCTGATGTAGTGGCTCAGCTCGAGGCGTTGACAGCGCCTCTTCTACCTGACATGTCGAGGGTCGCGGCGGCGGTTCATGACGCGGCTCGGGACTTTCCTTTCTGCCCTGACTGGGCGCGACGCGCAATCTCGCAGATGATGCAGGTATCTTTTACTCTCGCTTGACTTTTTCCTTTCTCTTACCTGTTTCCTTTTCTAACTTCTTTCCTCCTTAGGCGACCGTCCTTGTTTGTCAGGGCGAGCTGCATCTCGCTCAGCAGACCGAGGGAGGGTCCTGGAAGGAGAAGTGCCTCGCTGCCGAGGCCAAGCTGAAGGAGACCGAGGTGGCTAAGGAGGAGCTCGAGCAATCACTTGCGGAGGCGAAGAAGAATGTGGCCGACTGCCACAAGCAGAACGAAGAAGCCGTCGCTGCGATGTCTGCGGCCGATGCAAAGGCTACCTCGCTCGCTGCCGAGGTGGAGAGGGCGAAGGCCGATGCGGACCAGCTAAGCCTTAAGCTGGTCAACGCATCCAGCCACGCCTCTCTCTGGGCGAGGCGGGCTTGTTCGGCCGTTTCGACCTTCCTGTCTTCCAAAGGCTACAATTATCTTAGCAATTTGGACAAGGCAGCTGCGAAGCAGGAGGGGATCGAGCTGGGCCTGCAACTGGGTTGGTCGGCATTGGTGAATATTGTCCAAGGCAAAGAGGACTTCGAGCTCGATCGTAAGGAGTTCGAAGATTTCTACCGCTCGGAGCTCGATAAGCATAATGAAGCCGAAGCAGGTGCATCTCCTGAGGAAGGCGAGCTCAACGAGGAGGAGGACATCGAGGCCCTCGAAGCAGCTGCAGCGGCCGAGGAGGCAAATGCAAAGAAGGAGTTGTTCGAGCTGCCTGAGGCTTTCGACTTCACGACACCTGCCGAGGGTCCTGCCAACACAAGCACTTAAACAATTTTAATTTCAATTGGGCTCTTTAGCCTTGTATTCATACAATTTTAATTCCTGTTTGTTTGTTGCCCTCTCGAGGGTTTTGCTTTAACAATTCGGCTCGGAGCCGCCCATTTTCAAGGGTGTTTGGTTCCGAGCCCCTTATTTTAATCACTGCGATTTTCATACAACTCGTGTATTGTTTTAACGTCCATCCATGGGTGGTCTCGCCCTCGAGGCGAATGCCTCTTCGGGGTTAAGTGCTCGATGCCTTAACCGCGAAGACATTCGACTCCTCACATGGATGACGCTTTTTTCGGCTAAGTTGCCTTGTTCGTTTGTCCCGCTTCTGCGCGAGAAGCGAGCGCTTGCACTCGGTCGAAGCCTTTTGGTGTTCGGCCTTCGAGGGGAGGCCTCGCATAAGCCTCCTTACCCGAGTTGAAGTTTAAGGTGCTACGGGATCTCATCCTTCGTAGCCGAATGTGTTCTTAGTTGAATTTATTCGACGCAAGCCCTAGTTGGGAAAGCGTGTCGCTACCAAGGTGGGGCAACTTCAACCCACTCCGAGCGATTGTTGTATCCAACAATGCCTTCGACCTTGGTAGGGCAATTTAGAGACTCTTGTCTTCGGCAAGAATGCCTCGAGCGACTTCTCGCATGGGTAGTTGCACTCGGCTCACCTCTTTCGAGGGGCTACAATGCATGCATTTCGAGTGTACTTCCATACGAGCGATTGCGCCCTTGTCTCGCGTTTTTAACGCGCTTCGAGTGCTTTTCCTCTTGGGATCTGCACTCGGTTTTTCTCGTATTCCGTCGAAGCGATCGGCTTCACTTTGGATGTTGGGTTGTCGACTCTTCGTCGACTCGCGAAGCGGGGGTGAGGGTTTTGACACTTAGTTTTTGACTAACACTGTGGCGCTCGGCCTTTCATTGATTGATACTTAAGACAAATACAACACTTGGCCCTCGGCCTACAAAAATACATGAAAATGCTTCGCAACATGCGAGCCTTAACTTAGGATAATGACACGGTACTAAGGATAGTACTTTTTGAGGTTGTAGAGGTTCCAGGGCCTCTTCACCATCTCTCCTTCCAGGGTGCTAAGTCGAAAGGTGCATTCTTTCACTTGTTCGACTATCAGGTATGGGCCTTCCCACTTGTCCTTCAACTTTCCTCCTGGGCGCTTATTGCCTGTCGCCTTCGCATTCCGAAGGACCATGTCTCCAACTTCCACCTTCCTCGGTCGAACCATTCGATTGAATGCTTTAGCCATCTGTTGCTTCTACCTTTCGGCTTTCATGAGGGCATTCCCTCGGCACTCGGGGAGAAGGTCGAGCGCGGCTCGCAGCTCAACTTCATTCTTCTCAGGCTCGTAGGTACTTATGCGAACAGATTTGGCCTCGCATTCGATCGGCAATACAGCGTCCGAGCCATATACCAGCTGGAAGGGGGTCTCGCCTGTGGCTCGCTTCGTAGTGGTGCGAAGTGCCCACAGGACACCGGGTAGCTCCTCGACCCATTTCCCTTTCGCTCCTTCAACCATGGTTCGCAACCCATGTAAGATTATCTTGTTGGAGGACTCAGCTTGCCCGTTCGCTTGCGGGTATGCGACCGAGGTGTAGCAGGTTTGGATGTCATATCCTGCACAATACTCTTTGAAATCATCACTGTCGAACTGGGTTCCATTATCAAATGTGAACATCCGAGGGACCCCGAACTTGGTGATGATGTTCCTCCAGACGAAGTTGATCACATCTCGGTCAGTGATCCTTTCCAATGGCTCGGCCTCGACCCACTTGGTGAAGTAGTCGACGGCCACAATGATAAACTTCTTCCGAGAGAAACTCTTCGGGAAGGGTTCAAGGATGTCCAAGCCCCATCTTGCGAACGGTAGTGGTGTCGAAATTGGCTTGAGCTGTGTGGGAGGCCTCTTGCTGATCGGCCCGAACCGCTGGCATTTGTCACAATGCTTAATCAGTTCGGTCGCGTCAGTCTGCATGGTCGGCCAAAAAAATCCGCCTCGCAACGCTTTCGAAGCCGTTGCCCGAGCCCCTATGTGCCCCCCACAGTCACCAAAATGAATTTCCTTCAAAAGATATTTCCCCTCGGTCGGGTCGACGCATTTCAGGTACGGATGGGCATACCCTTTCTTGTACAGCTCGCCATCAACCAACGTGAACCACTCGGCCCTCTTCTCTACCTTCTTGGCCTCTTTCGGGTCGCTCGGAAGCTCCCCATCCTTCAAATAAGCTAGCAGTGGTCTCATCCACACGGGACTTCGATCGAGGACCAGCACAGTAGCGGTCCGATCGATGCTTCTAAACGGCAACAGCTCCCACTTAACGACCATTGGGTTGTCGTTGAGCGAGGAGCTGGCCAGTCGAGCCAACGCATCTGCCTGCTGATTCTCCGACCGAGGGATCTGCTCAATCTCGAAGTGTTCGAGCTTCTGAGTGAGCCCTCGCACTTTGTCCCTATACTCGGCCATGTGGTCCTTCGCCTCAAACTTGTCGTTTATCTGGTTCACCACTATAGCGGAGTCGGAGAATGCCTTCACATCAGTGGTCCCTGCCGCCAGGCACATCTGTATTCCTGCAACGAGGGCTTCATACTCTGCCTCGTTGTTAGTCGCCTCGAAGCCGAAGCGGAGTGCGTATTCCGACCTCTCCCCACCGGGGAGTATGACGATCATACCGGCTCCGCTTCCAGCTGAATTCGACGAGTCATCCACATACAGTGTCCATTGCTCTTTCATTGGCCCCTCTGCCTCGTTGAAGGCTGCTTCGACCACGAAGTCTGACAGTGCCTGCCCTGCGAGGCGGCGCCTCGGCTCATACTCGATGCCATGGCTCTTCAGCTCGCATGCCCATCGAGGCAACCTTCCATTCCCATCAAGGTGGTTCAATATTTTCTCCAGTGGATAATTCGTTCGGACAATAACTTTGTGGCTCTGAAAATAGGGTCGGAGGCGACGGCTCGTTACGAGCAAGGCCAGAGCGAGCTTCTCGAGCGGAGGGTATCGCAGCTCGGCCCCCGCGAGGGCATGACTCACATAATAAACTGGGCTTTGGACCTTCTCGCGTTCCACAACCAACTCCGACCGCTTGCTCATTTGCTGACAAATACAAGTACAAATCCTCCTTCTCTCGAGGCACAGATATCTTAGGGATGTTGACAAGGTATTGCTTCAGCTCCTGGAATGACTTCTCGGCCTGCTCGTCCCATTCGAAATTCTTCTTCTTTTTGAGTGCGGCGAAGAACGGAAGACACCGGTCGGCCGACTTCGCAATGAAGCGTCTGAGGGCTGCTACGCACCCCGTTAACCGTTGCACATCCTTAACGTTCTTTGGAGAAGGCATATCCACAATAGCCTTGATCTTCTCAGGGTTCGCATCGATGCCCCTTTGGCTCACGAGGAACCCGAGACACTTCCCTGTCGTCACCCCGAAAGCACACTTCTTCGGGTTCAGCTTCATCCCGTACTCCCTCAACGTCTCAAACGTCTCTCGCAGATCCTTGTGGTGATCGCCGGTTCGGACACTCTTTACAATCAGGTCGTCCACATATGTTTCCATGTTCCTTCCAATCTGTTCCTTGAACAATTGGTTCACCAACCTCTGGAACGTGGCTCCGGCATTTTTCAGTCCGAACGGCATCACTCGATACATATACACCCCAAGCGGTGTGATGAACGCCGTCTTGGCTCGATCCTCCTCGGCCATCGGGACCTGATGGTATCCCGCATAAGCGTCCATAAAGCTCAGGAGCTCATGCCCCGAAGTGGAGTCCACCAGCTGATCCATTCGAGGCAACGGCTGACCATCCTTCGGGCATGCCTTGTTCAGATTTGTGAAGTCGACGCACATGACATTCTCCACGACCCGTTCGGCTTCTTCACCAACACCACGTTGGAAAGCCAAACCGGGTATGTGCATTTCTCGATATATCGAGCCCCGAGTAGTCGGTCGACCTCTTCCTTAATCGCATTCGCTCGCTCCGAGCCGAAATGCCTCTGCTTCTGGTGGACGGGCTTCTTCGATGGATCAGCGTTCAACTTGTGAGTAATGACCGAGGGGTCGAGCCCTGCCATCTCCTCGACAGCGAACGCGAACACATCCTTAAATTCTCTCAGCAGGGACACGAGAGGTGCCTTGAGCTCCGGTTCGAGGGCCCTGCCCACTCGAACCGTTCGGTCGGCTCTTTCCTCTTCCAGTGCCACATCCTCCGTCTCCTCAAATGGTTGGGTGGGTCCTTCGAGGCCATGCCTCGCATCAATGGTCTCGACACAAAAATTTTCAGCCACGGCCTTCGCCGGGCTCTCTCCCTTCTTTCTCTTATTGGTGGGGGGTTCGCTCTCCTCGAGCGCTTCACTAGGGTTCACCATGGGAGGCCTGAGTCCAGCGTGATAGCACTCACGAGCGACCTTTTGGTCAGCTCGGACAATAGCGGCTCGGCCATCATCTGTGACGTATAACATCAACAGACCCAAGGGAAAAACTAGCCCTGCAATATCATTCAGTAACGGTCGCCCCACCACGATGTTGTAAGCACACGGTATGTCAATGATGACAAACTCAACGTGGGCTCGCCTCATGTCAGCTCCTTCGCCAATAGCTCCTAGGAGGCGAATTGTCCCCATCGGGTAGATGGTTTGCCCTCCGAAGGCAACTATTGGCTCGCGAAGGGGCGTGATGTCCTTTGCCGTATACTTCAACTTTCGGAGACATTCAAGTCATGATGTCTACCGACGAGCCCGTGTCCACCAAGGACCTCCTCACTTGCTTGTTCGCCACCTGCATGGTGATTACCACCGGATCATCATGAGGTGACCGAACGTTCTTCACATCTGATTGCTTAACTGTCATGGTTGGGATTTTGATTTCGGGAAGCACCGTCGCGACCGAGTTGACGAAGAGCCTCCAATTGGTCTTTCGACCACGGCGGCTCGGTCATCCGCTAGCGAAGCCTCCCGAGATTGTATTGATTACGCCAGGGCTCCGAGCCCTGGCTCCATTTCCTGCTTGGCCGCCACCACGAGCGCCCCTCTGGTTGTTTTGCTTGTACCGATCCCTTTGGCCCCTCAGGCGCTTCAGGTACCAGTTAAGCAATCCATTATCAGCCAGCTTGTCGAGCGCCTCCTCGAGGTCCTTGCAGCTCGCTGTGGCATGACCATTCTCCATGTGATACTCACAGAATGCTCCCATATTCCTCCGATCGTCCTGTGTCATGGCTCGAGGAGGCCTTAACTGGTCCGACTCCTTGATTGCCATGAACACAGTCCTGAGCGAAGTGTTGAACCGGTACGGCTTCTTGTTGTGCATTGGGGGGCCTAAACGATCCTGGGGTCGGACTCGAGAGGCTGAGGGCTCACCGTATCCAGAGCGGTTCACGAGGGCAGCATTGATGTGAGCGGCCGCTCGCCTGTATGCTTGCTCGAGCGTCATGGCCTCTCGCTTTACCAAGTCATACTTGCACTTTTCCTCATTCATGCCGTGCACCAGTGCACTTACACCCATCTCATCAGTCAGGTTGGCAATACGCGTAGCAGTCGAGCGGAACCTCTGGATATAGTCATCAAGGGACTCCTTGTCTCCTTGCTTTACCGCTGTCAGATGGATCGGCGTCTTCTTCCTCGTCTTACTGGTCACGAAGTGGCCAGTAAACTTCTTCTTCAGCCCGGACCACGAACGGATGTTACCCGGCGGCAACTTATCGAACCACCGTTGAGCAATCCCAGTCAGCGTGGTCGGGAACAGCCGGCAAATAGTCGCCTCATCCTCAGTCATATAACCAATGTTGTGCATATACGAAGAAATATGGTCGAACGGGTCCTCGACCCCGTTGTACTCGGTCATCTTGGACTTCTTAACCCCAGGCACCCTCTCGGCCTCTAATATCCACCTTGCGAAGGGTGAATCAGCAGTGAACGTCCTCTTGGTTCGATGCGACCTATGGGAGTGGTTTTTCGAACTGGCCTCGCTTTCCGAAGCAGACTCCGACTCATCACTCGAAGTGTCCGAGTCGACTTGTCGGGTCGCGCTTCTGGAAGGCTTAGGCGCATGGGATCTCCTGCGAGGCGAGTGCGACCTCCTAGCACTCCCTCAGGGTCTCTCCTCTTGAGTCTTGGCTCGTCCTCGGGGGGCCTCCTCCTCGACCAAGACTCCTTTGCCTTTATCTCTCGCACCGACCTCCTGGTGCTTCCTTCGCGAGGCCTGGGTCGCCTCTACTTCCTCTCTTCTTCGCTTAAGGGTGTTTATGGTGTCTCTTAACTCCGTTCTGGGGTGGTGTTCATCGTAGATGGCCTTAATCCTCTGCACGGCCGCCGCCGTTCGCTGAGAAGGCGTCTTCCGAGGCCCACGCTTATGCTTGCTCGGCGCGGGCACCGCCTCGGCAGCAGGCGTCACCACCTGAGCGGCCATGCGCTTCTCAAGCTCGGCCATGCGCTCGCTCATTTGATTCTGCCTCTCGGCGTGCTCCTTCAGCTTGGCTCGGGCGTCGAAGAGCTCCTTCATCATAGCGATCTCTCGGGGGCGTGCCCTGCTTTCCATCACTTCTTCCTCATACTCCTCATCATAATTCTCTTCGGGAAGAGGTTGCGCCTCTCCTCGGGGAGCTGACCGCTCGTCCTCGAGCGTCCTTGACGGGCCCTCGCCAGGGGCGCCAGGACGCGAGGGAGTAGGGTCAGCGGGCCCTAGGATCGGGTTCTCGCTCGCAACAGCTCCTCTCGAACGTGCGGGTCGACCTCTCGGTGCCATTTCCTCTCGATTTACTTCTGGCTCGGGTACGCTCGAACGATTCGACCTGCGAACTGTCCCCACAGACGGCGCCACTTGTTGGATGTGAGTTCTTCGAAGGACAGTTGCTCGGCTCGCCTCGCGAGGTACCTGCACAAAAGGGAGCCCGGTTTTCACCAGGCGTCGCCCATCCGACGCTCAAGTCAGTCAAGGGGCTCGAGAAGGGGTGGCAAATAAGACAAAGAGAGCCTTTTGCACAAATCAAGAGAATAATCAGAGAATAGAATGTCAGAATTTTTGGGAATGTGTGTGTAAGAACCTGATTTTGATGGGTCATAAAGGGGGTATTTATAATGATAGAGGGGGACCTAGGAATAATCCTAGGTTTCCCCACTCCATCTTGACCCTTTATTCCCCTTCCATCTAAGGGCTGTCCTTGAAAGAGGCTTTTTGCATGACATGGGCCTTTACTAAGGTTTACTTTACTAAGGGTAGGGGTGTAATCGAGCCGATCTGAGCCCGAGCTCAGGTAGGCTCGGGATCGGCTCGGATGTTTAGGATCGAGCTCGGGATCGGCTCGAAGCTCGGCGAGCTTAAAGAATTTGAGCTCGAAATCAGCTCGGGAAATATAAAGCTCGGCTCGGGCTCGACTTCGGATCGACTCGTGATCGACGTAGTATAATAATTTCCCTAATTTTTATACTATCTTCAAAAAATTAGTATAATTACATGTATCTTAATATAAATGAAATAGTAAAATATTAAAAATTAATTAAACTCATAAAAACGAGCTCAAACGAGCCGATCCGATCTGAGCTTTAAAAAGCTCGGGATCGGCTCGTATTCGCCAGAGCTCAGATCGAGATCGAGTTCGAGCTCGGTTTGACCGAACTCGAGCCGAGCTTTGACCGATCCGATTGCGAGGGCTTGGTGAGCTAGCTCTGATCATTTACACCCCTAACTAAGGGCTATGGCCCAACCACAAAGTGGTACTAACAGAGGCTCTTGTGCTTGTTTAGAACATGGCTCAATAGTCGATACATGTTTAGAACATACAATAATAGCTTCCAGTGAATGTCGTGCATGTTAGTGAACTGAAAATATTTGTCTTTGATGGATATGGATGTCTTAAAAGTATACAACGGTACTTGGTTCGTCAATACATGATGCTTTGTATTCTGAGTACAAATTATGGTTTGATTGTAGGATGATTATGAAGCTGAAGTAGCTAAAACTCAAGAAAACGGTGAGCTCTCTTCTATAGCTCTAAATGATGTGTTCATGAAGGCTTCTGGTGGGTTCACACGTCAGGGAACTGTCTATGGGGTGGGCAATAGCGTTAATCTGTTTTACCAACGTCCTTGTTGGTCATCAACAAACAATAGCCAAGTAGCAACTGCCCCTAGTGTGACTACACAACTTGAAGAAAAACTGAAGTTGTCAAATGAGGCATTAGAAGAGACTAAGAGACAATTAGCTTTGGAAAAGGAGAAGACCGATGGACATGCAAATGAGTTGATGAATCAGAAGAAGCTGATTGAAGGGCTACAGGCTACACTTTACCTTGCACCCAATGGCGTGATTTTCAAGCCGGATCATGTTAAGCGCACGCCATTGTTGCCCTCTTGAGTTACGGGGTTGGTCCCTTGAATTCATAGTAGGAGTTGACAAACCCATTTCCTTACATTGACGTAGGAGGTCCTCAGCTTGTTCATTGCGGAACACCCACTCGTCGGCCATGGTTTCTACATCATCATCACATGGATGATCACCACGCAATGGATTGTGGCTAAAATCATTAAACGAGTACTTGAATCGTCCACCATCGTCTTCCAGCCCATAGTCGAACCCTAAAGCTTGTATGATGTCGCATGGTTGAAACACCATAGCATGTTCACTGTTGGGTGGTAGTGTGAAAGTCGTCATCACAAAGCAGATTATGAAATTGTTTTAGTTTTATTAATATGACTTCCAGTTAGAAGGAAATATATTGCATTAAACATATGTAATGGATGTGTGTCCTTATATAGTACATACTACGATGCCGTACACTTAACACTACCATGTCTACCATTTATATACAAACAAATGCCATGAATATCATACTTAAGCAAAGTAGGACTTTATACGGTACTTTACCATTCCGATAAGATAACACGCCTTCAAACAAGTACACTTACTAACACCCATATATACTATTTCAGGCACAGAAATACCATGATAGTCATATTTAATGTGTAAACTTGTAATTCACACACAAAATGGTTGGAAAGTATTAACGAACGTACCACATTTGATTAAGCCCAGTTTTGCTATTTAGTATATAAATTGCCGTGATTTTTCACTAGTCAAAACACTATCCATTCCAAATTACCATATGAATATAATGAGTAATTAACCCCTTTGCATTCATTTCGTATATTTTAATCTGAAAAAGGATAAAATCAATATATCTTCCGCCTTTGCAACCAAAGTTCGGGGATGTTTAAATGTATATAATATAGGTAACATTACAACCACCTTCAAGGTGTTCAATTAAATTCTGAAATCCTATTCAATCACTGGCCATCCAGTGAGTATAATAAATACAATTTAAATATGCCTTTATCCTTTTTAGTATGATTTACTGTCTTGATTAAAATGTGTGATCTTTAACGTCTCTTATTTCCCGAAATACCCTGTGAAAATCCTCATATATCTATAACATTCTCCTCGAAACTTTCACATGCCTGCTAATCAAAAACCGTAATTAATCGAAAACGAAAATTATCAATTAATTGAAGCTATGAATTTGATCGATTTTTGCCCAATATATGATTGTTTCGAAATTGTTGATGATATCGAAACGGTGAATTCAATGAAGTTGTTCAACATTTGTTACCGTTGGTAATGTCCAGTTTTCAATTCTTTGGCATATAAACGAGTTCCCTATATAGCCCTGTGTTTTCAACTGAGATGAAGATCAAGTCATCCATCATCATGTGTGTTCATGTCATAGGTAGTCCATACCGATACCGATACATGACCAGAACTTTAAATTGTGCCGATACTGCACGTCAATACATCATCTACTTTAGCATGCGGTGAAGTCAAAGTCTGCCATCACCACGTTCAAGTCCTCCATCAACAATTGAGTTGTCATATCGTAGGTACTACTCTACACCTATTATCATAATGATAGTGCAGGTGAGCTAAGATTCGTTGTATGTGCAGGTAAAGTAATATTAATTTCTTACAATTTCATTACACATATATACCATTTAGACATATATACCATTTACCTTGGATATATGTCTCGTTCAAATTCGACATTGGGGCAATCTTACCATTAAAAGGGTGAAGCATATAATCATTGTTTTGCAAACACGTGTGTATTTTGAATTTTTACGACTTATATCCGTAATTTCGAGTTAAATTAGTGCAGCGGTCCTTTGCTTAAATATTGCATATCCTAGGTCACGGGATCGATTCCGGAACTTTTTTGGGGTTTCTTTAGGTAATAATATTAAGAAATCGGAGTAGATATATATCAATAACTTCGAGTTAGCGCAACAGTACTTGATTCAAACTTACATAATCATAGTTTTGGAAACGTGTGTATTTTGAATTTTGACGACTCCACAATATAATGCAAATCTCAAACTAATAAAATCTCTACATTTAACGTTCCTTTACCTCCTTACAATAAAATATTACACTCTTTTGAGGTGCATGCCATATTTAAGGCACTTGGTTACTCTGAACTACCTACTTTAGCATCAACTACATTTCACGTCATTCGTGAGCTATACTATTTGTCAAGTCTCTTAGCATCTGTAGTCATTTCATATCAGGTCTCTTAGCTGTAAGTATGTATAATTATTACTGACATATATACTATTATAGATGGATAGATGAAGAAATGCTCATACGTCATCGGTAAGGGGAGGAAATCTTAGAGTAAAGTGTTTGAATAATATCAGGAGATTGTGTGTTTCAGTATATTATAATCTGTTTGAATAATATCAGGAGATTGTGTGTTTCAGTATATGAGAATCCGTCCTGAAAATAAAATCATGTCTATGTCTACGTCACGATATATTTTGGAAATTGATATGTTGTCTACGATTGTTGAAGATGGTAAATGTATTGCGTGATTGGTTCGATAACAGTTGTATAGAGGATTATGAAACCCTCTTTAATGTTCTAGCCGAACGACTATTATCAGTTAATTAAAATTCTAGAATAAGCGGATTGTTGGCGAATAAAATGAGCTAATAATTATGACACATATAACCATTAATGATTAATGGGAGTTTGTAAATGTCTTGTAATCTCCTAATCACACTTCGTCATTTAAATCATTTTGTAATCATCATGTCCACATATCTGTACCAAGATGATAATGTTATACTATTTACGGGTACCTATATACAATTGACATTAATTAAATACAAAGGACTAAAAGTTCTTTTTCACTTATTTGTATTATTTCTTGTGTAAGCAAATGTTGTAGGCCCAATGATTGTCGTAATATAAATATCGGCATTACATACATTCAATCAGAATAGCACAACACAAACTCACTGTAATCTAATGTCATCATTTAACTTTGCTTTACCTCCTTACACCAACATATTATATTCGTATGGGGTAGATGACATATTTAAGGCACTTGGTTATGATTGTGGTTTGCAAAAACACGAAGATCAGATTGGGGAGGTTCATCATTACTCGTACAAGCCATGGGGTGGAATATTCGAACCAACGAATGAAGACAATGCGCACATAATAGATGGTGAGTGGGCATTAAGGGTTCAAGAATCTTTGGAGTTACGGAGAAAATGTGAAAAACTCCTTCTTAATCAACCACAAAATTTGGCAACTAACCTTGTAGGTAATAAAGCACGTGCACTAAATATGATTCGATTTGAAAATCACATAATGGCATGCAAAATTAATAATATTGAGGTACAACATCCTTCAATGCTAAACGATATGGCAACAGATTACGGGAAATTATTGCCCGTAACCCCTTGGTCTTTTAATCTAGAGAGCGTTAGAGGTAAACATTGGGTGTTAGATTCTTCAAAAGAAAAATGGTTAGACATTGTGAAGTGGTGGGGTGAGGAAGCAGCGTCCGCATCAAATGAGTACGATTATCGTATAAGGGAATGGGAGGTCCTTGCAACGCATTTAAGACATCTAGGTGCGACAATTCCATTTAGTCGCGCAAAGAAGCTTATACAACAACGCAGTGTAGTTGGGGAAGAAGAGATACCATTGTGGCAAATAGTTGATCAGCTGAGAATGGAAATTAATTGTATGCTGTTAAGAAGAGCTAGATTTTCTCTTATTAATGTGTGTCAACAATTTGTTGAAGATATAGGATTCACCTGGGAGGAACATATGGTTGATAAAGCGAGTTATTTTGATCCTTATATATTAGATGAGTACACATCAGATGCTGATGAATCAGATGTCAATTAGATGTATTTTTAACATTTTGTGTATCAGTTTGTTTAGTGTAACAGTATGTTAGATGTTTTTTCTACATTTTATGTAACACTTTTGTAACAACCCTAAATTTTGACTCAAATATAACTGCAATAAATTTAGAATTGTCACGCCGCAATTGACTACCAAGTCAATTGCAAGGCTAGTTATTCGATTACAATACTAGTTAGAAACGAAACAGCGGAAGTCTTAAACAAATGTCGAACTACTATTCTCAAAGCTAGTCTTAAATTACACAATCAAACTGAAATATAAATTAAATAGAGTTTATAAAATTCCCAGCATGCAGACGACTCTTCACCAAGCATCCATATCAACAGAACCTGTCAACTACGCCATCGAGAATGACGTAGGCCCCAGAAATAAGGTAGGGAACGAATCAGAATAAGAACGTTAGCATACAGGCTGAGTAAGAAACACAAAAGAATAGGAAGACAAAAGATACGCGCCGGAAGGCGCGTAGCTAACAAATAACAAGCAACCGTTACATCATCAACCTTAATCATCACAGCGATCTGGGATTCAGCAACCATATCACGTTCATTTTATTAAGGCTGGGTTCCTACCCCACAGCCACCACAATCTCGAACCAATGCGAGTTAGAGTACTCTAAACAACCCCTAATGACTCAGAGTGTGCACACCCCTCTATAGAGGGCCAGTAGGATGCGAAACCTCTAGGAGGAAGCCAAATAGGAAGCCGGTAGCGAACCGACCACAGACTCCCCTCATAAAGAAGGTACAGAGGTGACCGGTCAACGCCGAGACACCTACTCTAGGTGGTACACTTTACGAGATCATTCGTTATCATGTTATATTATCAATATCATAACATTCAAATTCAAGAACCAACATTATCGAAACAAAGAGAAAACAACGAGGCTCACTCGGCCAAAAATCGCCGAGTGGCCGAGAAGGCCGAACCGGCCGAATGGCCGACCGGTCGGTTCACGGAAGCCGAAGGGCCGATTTGATGGTAAAGCCGAAAGGCTATCGCTGCATGGTTAATTTCAAGAGATTGATATAGAAACAAAAGCAATTGTAAGATAATTGTGAACAATGGTCATCAAAGTCAAGGTTAGTTCAAGAAAAGATAGTTTACAGGATTGGTTATCGTGGTTGGAATTGTAACCAACGTTCTTACCTTCCTAGCAAGTTACAAATCAACACAAGACTCTTAGAAGGGTACTTCCTCGAACACACAACCTAGAAACCAATAACAAATCACCAATTATCAACCATGATACTACTAACACCAATAAGACACCTCTAGATTCATATTCCAACACTCAAACGATCTCCAATCGTAACCAAATTCGCACAGCACCTTTCTAAACATACCAACAACATAACTCCATCATGACAAATTCTTGTATGAGACCGTCTCACAGTGTGAGACGGACCCATAACAAGAAAGGCCCAAAATACAAAACAAAACAAGAAAATTAACCCTTCCCGCACATTCTCAACTTCTCTAATTCTCTTATACCTAAGTTTTTTCTATTTCTTTCTCTCCTCCCTACGTATCTCTCATTTTCTTCTTCTATTTTTTTTTCCTTTTTGACTGACTCATTCAAAAAAATTAATCTAGCCATTATTCATGATTTGACGGTAATTACTTCAAGGTTCTAAACTCAAGTTTATGCCGTAAGAACTAGGAATTTTGTATTTTAAGCTCAAAGATTTAAAACGATTTAAAACTCAAAGATTTATAAAGATTTAAACTCAAACATTCATATTGAGAACTCAAAGTTTTAAGTAAGTTTAATTAAACTTTTATATTAAGAACTCAAGATTTTAAGTTTACAACTCAAACATTTGTAATTTGTATAAATGTTTGTAACTCTTTGATTTAGTTACAAAACTCAAGGTTATAATTTATTAACTTAAACATTCAAATTGAGAAACTACAGTTTCAATACAATCGTGTAAAACTTTTTTTTTTAAAAAAAAAAAAACTAAAAAATATTAAAGTTCAAATTTACGATATAATAGTGGTAGTTGTGATAAGTTCATCATCAAATTGTAAGATATAATCCGTTTCTCTCTCTTTCTATTTTTTTTTAATTTATTGTAAATGAGTAGGGAGTGGGCTTTTATCCTTTTGGTCTCGTCTCACCCTGTGAGACGGTCTCAAAGGAAAGTTATTGTTCCATCATAAACTCATCAAAACCATCATGATAACACTCAAATTAAGGTAAGACCAGATCTGGACAGCATGTATTTTCCATCACCAAAACATCATAAAACATCTCCAAACCCTAATCGTGAATTCTATAGATTATAACAATCAATCCCTCCAAATACTACACAATTTCAATCATAAAATCATCATTAAATCATTATAACTTCAATCACATGAACCCGAATTCATAAACTCAATATTTCATGATTCAAAACATAATTAAACACAATCAAAATCCCAACAATAATCAATCATCATCCAATTCATGTTTAGACTTCAATTAACATGAACAATAGTAAAGCCCTAATCTGAAAATCACACTAAGGGGTTTAAAAACTTACAACTTTTGGTTGCAAAACCAAAAGAAAGGGCAAAAGGGCACGGTGGAGGCGCTAGGGCGGTCGGCGGCGGCAAAGGGCGGCGGCGGTCCTCGGGAGTCGCGCGCTTCTTCTTCTCCTTCTCTTCTCTCTTTCCCGCGGCTCTCTTTCTCTTCTCTTCTCTTTTTCTTTCTCTTGGGCGACGGGTAGTATGAGGAAGGGTTCGGGTTTGGCCTTTTATTTATAGTGTTGGGTACGGGAAATCATTAAGGGCGTTTTGGTAATTTTACCTAAAAGACTACCCAATTAGGAAATCATCCCAAAAAGGAAAGTTACTCCAAACTTCCTAAAATAGAATTTAGAAACCTCAAATGAATATTTCCCGACAATCTTTACTAATTTAAAGTTCCAAAAACACGGGGTGTTACAACTTTGTTAAGTGTACCAGTTTGTTTATGGAATATGAATTTCAATATCATTGAAATGTACCGTCTATATATGCATTTACCGTCTATATTGTATTAATATCATTTTGTATAATCATGGTAATGTTGGAAAATTACCAATCGTGTCCGATATTGAATAACATATTGATACAATTAGTACTCATCTATATACCATTTTATGAGCTTATATTCCCATGCTGACTCAGCGAAGCTATACAGTGTTTCTCATTAGTATTTAAAGAAGAGCATGTGCTTTTCAATTTCACCGCAGAGAATTTATCTTCTCCAAATAGCAATCAAAATGTCAAACACACAAAATGAACTTCTCCACGCTCCTCAAATTATCACTCACTTTAAATATCCTTCATACAGAAGTCATGAGTTAAACATTAATTCCGCAACGTACTTTTACTTAGACACATCAACCCGCAATTATGTTAGAATCAGCAATGAGAAGTTAAGGGATATCATGGTGGACACAAAATACAATGGGCCCGAATGGAAAACCACTTCTATGGTGTTGGAAGGAACGCGCGAAATGGTACCAGGTCATCTTCCACACTTAATGGACACATATGGTATGAAACTCGTTTTTTTTTGTCTTCTTGGAATGGGTTTATAATAATTTACAACAAAGATCATGGGATCACCTTTTTCCAAGGGCATTGATGCATTTGGTTGATCCTCTTCTGGTGTTCAATTATGAACAACGTAGGTATGGATTAGGCTACCAAACAAGGATTGTTTTGGGTAGATATTCAGACGGTTTTCAAGTATTAACAACTACATCAGTAACTCATGCAATTGATATTTTAGTGTGTGTTGACATCATTAATCCCCCATTTTGCATATGCAAATATTCAATTACATTATCTCTTCCAACTCATAAATCACCCAATGCTGGTCCAATTAAAATTGGTACTACTATCATGTGTTGGAATGCTCATGGTGTTTGTAGCCCGTCATTCTTCTACCACCTAAGTCGTTTTATTGTTCCGGTATAATCCGAAACTATTCATAATTACTGAAGACAGATGAAGTTAAATTAATTGTGGTAAGATCGTGTTATCATCATTCCCGAAATTTCGGTGGGAATTGGTTGGGGAAGAGGGGTGCAAGGGGGGCGTTTTATTCATGTGGTCTTCAGAAGTTTTGGACTTCAAAGGTGCGGCAAGCGATGGCCTTCTGACCGAAGTAAACCATGGTTGTAATATTTTATTCCTTCCTAACATATTGAATGTTCCACGTAAATGGTAGATTTACTTCAATGCATCTCAATTGAGATAACAAATTTCTAACAATTTCTTTTTATATTAGGGTCCAAGCGATCATCCATTAACAAGGCGTCATCTATTTTGATGATATCACAATGGTGGTGTAATGGGGACGTCAATAAGGATATTTTACATACGTCCGAATGTAAAATATGTGTACTAATGATGTTGCATGCAACTTCAAATTAGGTTACTAATGAATGTATTGCAACATTGTATTAAGTTTGAAACTATCTCGTTTTAACCTTGTTGATTATAACATTCTTCTTTAAGAGTAGTACTATTTACAGAGTGTCAATGTTAATCATCATGGTTGAATGACTAAAGGTTCAATACAAAGGTATATTATTGGACGTGAATGGTATAATAAGATTTATAATGGTATATGAGTCGAGTTCATGAAAGACACGATTATCTACCGTTTCGAGGTTGTTAAATCAGGTAATCAAACATATATGTTAATTACCGAAACTGATATATTGCCAACTTGCAATCAGATATATTGCAAAAGAACTAAATAACAAACTTATTTTTTAATTATTAAGACCATGAACAAGATAAGGATTAATATTACTAAAAATGTTACCAACCCCCTGAGCCTGTCAACCTGATCACTCAGCAAAGAGACATCATCATAAGATCTTCTGTTCGATTGAGAAACTTGATTACCGCTGGTAAATGATCCAATTGATGGTGGTGCCGGAGGTGCAGATGGTCCAGCCAAGGCGCTGAATGTAGGCGGAGGTGCTGATGGTCCACCCAAGATGGTTAATGTAGAAGGGGAAGATAGGACATCCTCATCACTCATCCAGTTCCAATATCTGCATTTGTAGCACTTATAGTATGGGACGTATGGATGAGCTACAGATTCTGATATGAAAACGGATGCTCTACCTCTAGTCTTACAATTACAAATATGATTTTTCAATCTAAGTGAAGTGATTTTATCCATAATATGAAATTATAAGGGTTGGTTTGAAGAAGTATATGGTGAAGGTTGAAGAGTTGTAATAGAATGCCGTTGGAGAGGTGAATTTATAGACCCATATGTAACACCCCATATTTTTGGGTTACTTTAAATGGTATAAAGTATTGGGAGAGTCTATTTTTAAGTATATAAAAACCTATTTTGGGAATTTAGAGTATACCTTAACGTTTGGAGACACTTTCCCGTTTTGGCAGCTGTCTGGCAAAATTACCAAAATGCCCTTACTTAACCTATACTACCTATTAAGTAAAAACAAAAAAAAAAACAAAACCCTCCCCATCATTTCCACGCCTACAGTAGACGCAGAAAAAAAAAAAAAAAAAAGAGAGAGAAGAGAGAGAGCTACGTGAAACGGAAGAAAAGAAGAGAAGGAGAGGGAAGAGGAAGCCGCCGCTGCCACCACCACCGTCGGCCACCGCCCCTGCCGCCGGTCACCGCCGCCACCCTACCGTCCTCTCTCTTGATTTTATAATCAAGAGTAGTAAGTTTCAACCTTTGATCATCATTTCTAATTAGGGCTTTCCTAGATTCTTATCAATTGTATTATGATTTGATTTAGGTTGTTAGAAATTGTTCTATTGGATTATGATCATGCTAAATTGTGGTTTTGATGCATGATTGATTGATTATCAAATTAGGGTTTAAATGAATTTATGAGTGATTTTATGGGTGGATTCATGTGAAATTTGAAGGGGATAATTGTTATGAGATGGGTAAACATTGGTTGTGATTTGATGAAGTTTTATGGTGTTGTAATGGTGAATATACATTCTGCCCAATTCTGAAAATTGCCCTAAATGGTTGTTTAAGTTATTATTATGGTGTTTCGATGATAGATTCATGTTGTTAGTACGCTTAGGGGGTTGTTGTGCGAGTTTGGTGTCGTTTGAAGGTCGTTTGATTGATGAAATCCAAGTTTAGAGTGCTTTGAATGCATTAGAGGAGTGTTGGTTAGTAATTAGTGTATTGTTGATTGGTTTTAGGTTGTGTGTTCGAGGAAGTACCATTCTAGGTCTCGAATTGATCTTGTGATTTCGCTAGTAAGGTAAGAACCTTGATCACAAATCCCTTCACACTAGTGGAAAAAGACCTTCATACATCGCCTTATAAGTATCATTTCTTTCGCAAGTGATGCTTAATATGAAGTTTAAACATCGGTTCCATATGAAAGTGATGAATAAAACAAACATTAGACATCGGTTCTAATACAACTGATATTTAATGGGCACTTTAGACATCGGTTGTTGTACAAGTGATGCTTAATAGTAACATTATACATCACTTCTACAGCAAATGACGTTTAAATTATAACTTTATATGTCGGTTTTTCTAGAAATGATGTATTAAATGATAACTTTAAACATCAGTTCTTAAGTAAGTGATGTCTAAAATACTAACATACACGACTAACTCCTTACCAGCCCACGATTATATGCATTGATTAACAAATAACCATTCTCTCCCTCCCCCATCCACTTCTCCTGTACAGATCTGTTTTTCCCTATCATCCCCATCCATCCACTTCTCCCGAACAAATCCCCCATCAAATCATCACCTTCAGACGCCACCACAAAACACCACCGTTATCTGCTCACATCGTTCGTGCGCGAGCCATTGTTATACCAGTGAACGCGTCACGCGGATGCACTTGGTCTTTTCGCAGTCCCTCTTAGCCTTCGCTATCGTCGTCCCATTCACGGTACGCATTCTTTATGTTTCCGGAATTTATGTCTTTTAATCAGAATTTGAATTATGATTAATCTTACAAATTGCATTAATTTTGAGTTAAATTAGGGTTCATGTTAATTTGGGTCTCTTATCCATTTAGGGGATTAGACAATTAATGGTGCATATCTTGTTATTTGATAGTGTACAGTGTTTGTTTTAATGACTAAACATTAGAAGCCTGGACTTTAATTTTCCATGTAATTCAATTTTTAAATAGAAAAGTTTCCAAGGCCTAAAGTTTTGCTAATGCAGATCTTTGATTACGTAGTTGATATGAGGAGTTTGTGAATAATTTAAGTAGTGGCATACTGTAGGGATAGATTATACAACATCACTATTTTAAGATTCAAGTTATGTGCTCGGTTTGTGGTAGCATAGTTTTTTTATGTAATTTTTAGCAATCTTGTGTAGAGTTGCGATTTCTTGTAGATATATACATATATTTGGACATGATTTCCTAAATCTGGATCCTGAAAATACACTTTGTGTATACTTTTTTCCTGCCGTGACCTGGGCATTATAAGTTATAACCTCTTGTTTTTGATTTAATATCCGAGGTTTACTTTTACTATTATGTGCTAATTAATGAGTTCATTTCTCTTTCTAAGCATGAAGTTATGGGGCCTTTGTTGCTGAAAATCAATTATGGATTACTTCACATTCAAATAGATTCTTTAGGTTCTCTTATGTGACGAATTAGCGATTATGTTGATCTTGTTTTGCTCAGGTCTAGGGTGAAAGAAGTATAAGCTGCACTGTAAGCAGTGACCGAATAAGGACTGTACGTGTGATGCAAAATGAGAAGTACTCATGAAAGTTGAAGGCGGAAAACTTAATTATGTGAAGAAAAGCAAAGGGGGATGAAAAACAAAGTTGTTAAGTCAATTTGCAGCCTGAGACCAGGTAACACAATGGCATTAGATGATCTCTAGGTAGCTCATCCGGACACCATGTGGTATATATGTATATATATGTCTTGATTTGCGGTGTGGTATTCTCTTAGTCAATAGTAAACTTTAAAAGACTCATTGAGTTTGTCTTTGATAATATATGACCTTTATACGGAGTATTTTTCTCATTTGATTGCTTGTTTATACTTTAGAGTAAACGAATTTAGCTTATGTTATCGGTTACTCATTATGTTTAATGATGATTTTGTTTGCTTATCAAGTTTAAGAGGTGAGACACGCGCGCTCTATATTGCTAGACGTGCTCTTAGTTTTTAAAAACCTGTTAGCTCAGTGGTTGAGCATTGTGCAAATGCACAAAGGAGGTAGGTTCAAATCCTACACATGCTATTCAATGAAAACGACGACAATTTCTAAATAATCGTCATATATTAATGGACTTTAGACATCTATTTTATAAAGAAGTGACATTTGAAGTATGGCATTACACATCATTTGTTGAGTTACATCTTTTATCTAAAGCAACACTTACACATCATTTGTTCTTGGAACCGATGTTTAAAATCTGACATTAGACATCGTTTCTTAGGACAACCGATGTTTAAAGTCGACTTTAAACATCATCGTAGAACTGATGTGTAATGAATATGATTTTAAGTGTCACGCTTAGTGGAGTCACCTTACAAGTGATATGTAAAGTGTTTTAGAACCGATGTTTAATGTGTTTTTTCTACTAGTAGCTATTGACTTGTTGATACACCTTGTATAATCATCTTATGCCTTGCTTTGCACAATCGTTTTACATCACATGCTACTTGTTCCAATTTCATCATTGAATTCATCTTACCTTTGCTTGCTTTGATCAATTGATTCTCTAATTTCCCCGCATGTCACGGCCTCTCGGCCCTTTTGGTTTCTCTCGGCCTCTCGGCCGTTTTGTTTCTCTCGGCCTTTCGGCCTTTGTTCTTTCTCGGCCCCTCGGCCTCTTGGCCGAGGATCCCACTCGGCCACTCGGTCGAGTGGTGTGTTGGTCCTTCTTTTATGTTGCTTTGATTGCTAGCATGTCTTGTTTACGATCATTATAAATTGTATTGTCAAATAATTCATCCTCAAATAACGTATATAAAATGGATGAAAGGAAGTAATTGAATCCACCTAGAGTACGATAGATTCGGCTCGGCCGATTATCGTTTTGATATACCTCTGATCAAGGTACTTTGGGTCGGGTTAGCAACCGACTTACTTTTAATCCTTCTCCTAGATGGAAACTCGTCCTACCGGCCGTCTAGCGAGGGGTGTGCACACTAGGGATTATTAGGGCGACAATTACAACTCTAGCTCGAACATAGTTCGTTAAGTGGGGCTATGGGGTAGGACCCTAGCTAAAATAAAATGAATAATTCTGTTGTGTGAGCGGTGATGCTCCTTTGATATTACTATCTATTGTCGTTGATATTCTTTTGCTATATCGTCAATTCGTTCTTGTTAGCTACGCGCCTCAAGGCACGTATCTTACCTTTTCTTATGTTTATTTCTTCTTACTCAGCCTGTGCTGACGTTCTGTTTTCTGGTTCGTCCCTACCATGTTCTGGGGCCTATGTCAATCTTCGATGGCATAGTTGACAGGTCTTGATGTTATGGCTGCATGCTTACGGAGCTGATTCATGTTGGGGATTTATTTCGAAAGACTTTATTTCATTTAAGACTTCATTTCATTTTGGGTTGTAATTTGAGAATTTGTTTTGAGAACTGTAGGTTCGACATTTAAAGTCTTCCGCTGTTTTACTTTCGTTGGTTATTGTAATTGAATTTCTAGCCTAGCAATTGACTCGATAAGTCAATTGTGGCGTGACAATTCTAAATTTATTTCTATTTATAGTTGGTCAAAATTTAGGGTTGTTACAGTTGGTATCAGAGCGTTAGGTTCTGATTCGTCAAGTCTACAAGAGTTTTCAAACTTGTTTTCAAAAATTTAAACTGGGAATAGGATGGGTGCATTCATTCGCATGCTATGTGCTAACTGCTATGTGTTACTAGAGAGGGAGATTCATATTAACAAGGGTCAACCTACGTTTTATTTGGAGTACACAAATAGTTTGGGATACTAACGCACCTAGTTGATCTCTTTGGAATGCTGACAGAATGGCAGGTTCAAATGTTTATGTTTGGGAGTTCGCTCCATCGGGAGTGAGTTCAATGGATGGTCCTTGGTCGATAACGGATCACATAGCTGTTTCTTCTGAAACTTTCCAGGATCGAATGAGAATTGGAGAGTTTATAGAGGATTTCGTCGCCAGGATGAGAACCAAATTTATTGAGGCTGCTGAAAGATTTCCATGGGTGGTTAGACATGAGGTCCAAGTGTTTGTGACATTGATTAATCTGAGGGCACAACCCCGTTGGGAGGAAGTTCGAGCCAGACTTGAAAGGAATGCCTACCTGCTTGTCTCACAGGAAACCCTGAATACTTGAGGGATAGGTCGGGTAGACCGATTACCCTTAATCGATTGGAGGTGATTTTGGAGTGAGAGTACGGGATATCCTTTAGCCCAGTCCACATACCAGATAACCTTCCAGTCTACATACCCCTTGTGCCCGTGAACCCTCAAATCAGTAATCCTGTTCCACGGCCTCATGAAACTTATCTGATGAATGGAAAGAGAGTTCAGTCCCAAGAGCATGGGGGACTTAGCCAGCCGAGTTAGAAGAAAGTTAAGTTTGAGGAATCAAACCCTTCACCTGACCCTCCACCCTCACCTATAGGGGAGGATGTGCCTGAGGAAACAGAAGAGGAGCCTAGTACCCCCACAAGTGAAGACGAGGGTGATATTATTATTGAGCCTAATGCTAAAGAGATAGTTAACATCAGTTTAGACGAGGAGTCGAGCGACACGGAGCAAGACGATGGTGGAGAAGTTCCTAACGATGAGGATTATGACCCTAGTAATTGATACACACCACTTAGTAGTGGTGAAAGATGGGTTTTGATGCATTTAAATGGTTGCTTTTGGATCAATTTATTAGCTAATTCTATCATTCGTGTATTTGTGCTTTAATATAAGAATTAGTGGTTTTGTATGTATTTATGGCCTCAAGATTGATGTGCAATTGTGTGGAACGACAATGAGGCGATGAAAGATGATCCAAGGAGCGAGATGCCAAGTTTTGGGCAAGTTTGGAAGAGATTTCAGTCCATTTACGGAAGGTCAACTTTGAAGCTTCATAACTCTCAAACGGCTTGGAATTTTGTACTGAAACCAACGGCATATTAAAGTTCATGATCTTAGCTTTCCAGGAAGTGGTCACACGTTGTCATAGGCCAAGTAACGAAGAAGTTATTACCGTTTGAAAAACATCGCCAGAGCCAGTCCGCTGAAGACGACTCGTCTGACTATAGACGAGTCGTCCGACGAGTCGTCGCGAACCAGACGACTTCTAGACGACTCTCACGGTGACTTCAGCAGTCTGGCGAAAAGGTGTCAGACGACTCGTCTGGAAGCCGACGAGTCGTCCGACGTGTCGTCCCGATCTGGACGACTCGTCCGCTGCTGTGTCGGCGTAAGGACGGGTTTCCTAAACCCGTTTTGTAATCTTTTTCTATTTAAACCTAAGTTTCGTTTTATTATTATGCATTCAGTATTCAGAACTTTTAGAGCTTATTTTCAAGACTATGCAAGGCTAAAGACCTTTATTCTCGGATCGATTAATCGAAACTATTATTCACCGTCAATTGTGAGTTTGATTCTAATTCCTTTATTCGTTTGAGTATTGTTTATTTCTCTTGTTCTTGTTGTTATTGATTGATTTATTGTTTAATTAGGTTGCAAACTAATTAGCCCTAGATCTATCATATTGCTAGATTCAGAATTTAAGGACTAATTGTTAGATTGTTGATTCACAAGTAGCAACTAGCCTAGTATTCCTATGCTGAACATCGGTATTAGGTTAGAGAGAATAAACATATTAATTGAAGATCGAAACCGCGTGTGTCTAGATCTTGTTAATCTTAGTTGATATCGTTTAATTGCTTTATGCTTTCGCTGGATTGAATTTAGGGGCGCGTCTTTGTTATCCACCGATTAGGGCTATTAGGTAGGGCTGATCTCTCCTCTTAGCTACAATTAAGAAACGATAGGAAATTATATTTCTACAACTAAGTACTCAACGAATTAGGATTAGTTGATAACTAGGACCAATTAGGTGAACGATAGTGGGTATTAATTGTCCGAGATCTTTTCCTCCATTTGTCTACAAATTACTCTTTGTTGTTTTGATTACTTGATCACTTATACTCATTAATCCCCCATTTGTTACTTGACATACATTGAAAATTACCGTTCTCTGTGGATACGAACCTTGCTTCCCTTTTACTACGTTTTAGGTTAGCATTGATATTTTATATTTGTAGGCATACGACTTTAGCCTGTCAATAATGATGCTTAAAGGGATAATATATAGACTTACAAATAAAGGCATAAGGCCTAGTTACTACTAGACTTCGATTGTGTTTTATTGTTAAACTTTAGCATTTAATGTTTAGTTATACTTTTGGCAAACTTTTCATTGTTTATGTCCTCTAGAATGGGGACAATACCCCAATACTATTATGTTATTTCAATTAGGAAAATTTGCGAGGCCACACCTTATAAAACCAGTTTTTTGCGAGACCGCACCTTTTATGTTTAATTTTGCGAAACCGCACCTTTTAAGTTTGTTTCTTTGCGAAGCTGCACCTTTTCTCATTTTCGACCAAGTTTGACCACTCTCCGATGTTGGCTAGACCTAACAATTTAGGGGTTTTTTGGGGAGGGGGGAAGGAGGGAAGATTGAAGGGAGATTGAAGAAGAAGAGTAAGGTCGGGTCAATGCCGGATAGTGGTCAAAATTAGGCGAAAATGAGAAAAGGTGCTGCTTCGCAAAGAATTAGACTTAAAAGGTGCAGTTTCGCAAAATTAAACATAAAAGGTGCGGTCTCGCAAAAAGTTGGTTTTATAAGGTGCGGTCTCGCAAATTTTCCTTTCAATTATTTCATGAGAATGTTGCGAATTAAATGCTATTTGATCTTGTATTGCGTGATTGTTGTCGCTATTTTTGAAAATTCGTGCGCCTGAAGTTCTGAACCTGGCACGACTCGTGCTACAGTAACACGAGTCGTGTTTTCGAAAAAAAAAAAAACGAAAAAGCACCAGAAAGTTAAACTCGTGCGAGACGAATAGATGGTTACTGATTTCGATATATTACTAATTCTGCGCTGAATTTTTATCACGATTCGCTGATTACGCGATCTGTTATTGATGTTTTGATTGAATTATGTTTATTTATGCCTATTATTACCTGTATGAGTATGAGAAAGAAGTGGGTTACATCTGATTCAACCGTTATTACTTATAGCATGGTGCGAAACAACGTTCCCGACTTGACAGCTATTTTAGCACCAATGGCACAACAACAACAGGTGATGGTTGAGGCTATGCAGCATATAGCACAAAATAATGCTAATAATGCCAACAACAACAACACTCCACACAATACTGCGACTAACGGCATTGGAAACACTGCCGGAAATGGAGGTGGGGATGATGATCTGTTGCTAGCCAAGATGTCGGATGCCGTACGGAAGAAACGGCCTTACAACTTCACTGGGAAGAGAGAACCAAGTATCCTACTTGATTGGATTGAGGATATGGAGAGAATCTTTTCGGCTGTCGGTGTCCCAGATAATCTGAAGGTAAAAGTTGCTGCATTTTACCTTAAGGAGGTAGCTGAGAGATGGTGGATGAAAATTCAGGAAGAGTTCTACAAGCCAGTATTGGAGGAGAAAGCTGATGGGTCCACTACGTCAAAATTGGGTTTCGAGAACCAACATAAGAGAACGGAATTTTGAAAAACCGATCTCTAACATATACGAGAACGGGTCCGCTAAAAACCGTTCTAAAAAATATTTTGCGAAAAAAGGAAAATAAATATTAAATACTTAAGAGAACGGTTCTACTAAAAACCGTTCTAAAAGACACGACTAATTCTCGAACAACACCTATTAGAACGGTTTTCTTAAAAACCGTTCTAAAACATCACCCTTTTAGAACGGTTAACTACGAAACCGTTCTCAAAGATCACCCGAAATAACCGTTCTCAAAGATCATCAGTTTTTTTAAAAAGAAAGATCAGTTTTTTTTAATAAGGCTTATACATCCTATATATTAATATATTTGCTTCAACTAACATAGTAATTTCCGCCTTTCCTACTTTCTCCTCTGATCTCTTCCCTCTCTCTCCTCTCACTAGTACTCCTTTTTCTCTATTTCTCCCATCTTTAGATCTCGTCTTTCCCTTCTCCATTTCAGGTATATCTCTTCTCTCGCCTCTGTCTCTCCATTTTTTATGCGTTTTGAGAAGCTTATTCCGTGTTCAATAACGAGGTTTCTGTCCACCGATTCCCGCCGTGGTCTATCTCCGGGAGCTAGAAGTGCGGCGAGTTCTTAAGTTCGACAAGATCTAGTCGTGCATCGAGATCTGCCTCGAAGAACTTTGGACGCCTTCTTCAGCCGGCAAACACACGTTCGTCGATCTTAGATCTCATTTTGGGATTTATTTTTTTTTTGGCAATAATCTATGTTTGGTTTTTTTTTTTCATAATTTTTTTTTTTGTTTTAATTTAAGTTTTCTAATGTTTTTGTTTGTGTATGTTTCTTGTCTGTGTGGTTGAACGATGAAGGGGAGGAAGTTGATGAACAAAACTGCAGAGCCAACACACGGAAGAGGCTGAAGTTGTTGACGGCAAGATTAGGAGAAAAATAGTGTTAGGGTTATCTGATTTATTTGGTTAGTTTTTTGTTTTCTGGTTTGGCTTTGGTGTAATTTTTGCGGTACTCAGATTTAATAATCAAAGAATTTGGATTACCAGTTTTCATCAACTTAATGATAATGGTTGAGATTTTGAGATTTGTTGTTGTTGTTGTTGTTGTTGTTGTTGTTGTTGGTGGTGGTGCAGTTGCTGCTGCTGCGACTGAAGATAAATTCCAAAAATATATATTTTTTTTTAATAAAAAAGGTACATACAAGAACGGTTCTTTTGATAACCGTTCTGAATGGTTTCTATCATTAAGAACGGTTTTCAGCGCAACCGTTCTTAAAGATCTTTCAGAACGGTTCTCCGCGGAACCGTTCTTAAAGGTTTTAAGAACGGTTGAAACCGTTCTCTTACCCTTTAAGTACGGCGTCCTAGAGAACGGTTATACAACCGTTCTCTTTAGTTTAAAAGCACCCGTTCTTATAGGCCAATTTTGACGTAGTGGTCTGTCATTCAGAGGTTTAGGGACTGGAAAGTTTTCAAGTATCTCTTGGAAAAGGAATTCTTTCCAGACCACTTGAAGGAGCAGAAGGCGGCTGAATTTGAGGCATTTCAGCAAACTGAAGGCATGTCTGTAAAGGAATTTCATGATAAGTTTGAGGATTTGAATAGGTTTGCGGAGAGTGTGACGCCAACTGAGGCTGCTAGAGCCGCCAGCTTTCGCAAGAAGCTGCTTTGGAGCATTAAGGGATGGTTCGCCTCTGAGCGATTCCATACCGTAAAGGATGTTTATGAGAGGGCTACAACGGCAGAACAGAATATGGAGACAATGAGTGTAGAACTCGGGGAAAAAAGGAAAGAGACCCCCTTTGATCTAGTGAATATACCCAATAAGAGAGGGAATTTTGGGAATTTCAAAGGAAAAGCACAATCTGCTGGGGCTGGGAAGTCTAACTACAAGAATGTTTCCCACAACCGAGCTCGTAGCCAGGACTCTGAGTTCGAGAAGCCTTGTTTCAAGTGTGGTAATAGGCACCCTGAGAAGTTGTGCAATGGTGATAAGATCACATGTTTCTATTGTGGTAAACTTGGGCATAAGGCTTATGTGTGCTACTCCAAGTTAGCTGGAAAACCATTTGTAGCGTCTGGGAGTAACTCTGTAGCGCCCAATCGATTCCAGAATTTCAAGGCTCAAAGTGGCTATGCAGGTTCAAACAACACTTACAGGAATCCGACACCAACTATGGGGACAACCTATGCAGCGCCAGCTAAACAGGCAGGATCGGCCAGCGTAGTCGGCCCGGCTAAGAAAGCCACAGGACAACTGTATGCCATGAACCCGGAGGAGAATGAAAATACCGACGTCGTATCGGGTAAATTTCCTGTTAACTCAGTTATTGCAAATGTTCTATTTGATAGTGGTGCGTCCCACTCGTTTATTGCTGATAAGATTGTTGAGAAATGTGGACTTAGGGATAGTTCTGCAGTAAACCTTGAGTTTTCATTGCCTGATGGGTCTAGTATTGCATGTAAGAGTCAGTTTAAAGATGTACCTGTAGTAATTTGTGGACATAAGTTCAAATCTGACTTGATAGCTTTTCCCCTAACCCATTTTGATGTAATTTTGGGAATGGATTAGATGGGTAAGTATAAAGCAAGAATAGATTGTTGGATAAGAAAGATATCACTTCGAGGACAGAAAAACACCCATGTGACTTATCGTGTACTACCCAAGAGACCAAGAATAAAGTTTGTATCAGCTATGAACCTGAAGAAACAGATAACCAAGGGAGAACCTCTATTCTTATGTCATGTACGAGACACTAGAGTAGAATACCCAGAGTTGAGCGATGTCTCTGTTGTTTGTGACTACCCTGATGTTTTTCCCGAAGAAATACCGGGGATGACACCCAAGAGAGAGGTAGAGTTCAAAATTGAGCTAGTCCCTGGAACGGGACCGATTGCTAAGTCACCTTACCGAATGGCACCGGTAGAAATGCAAGAGTTAAAGAAGCAGCTAGATGAATTGGTGGAGAAGGGATATGTTAGACCAAGTGTGTCACCTTGGGGAGCACCGGTCTTATTTGTGAGGAAGAAGGATGGGACAATGAGACTATGTATCGATTATCGAGAGTTGAATAATGTCACCATCAAAAACAGATAACCCTTACCTAGGATTGATGATCTGTTTGACCAACTTACGGGTGCAAGTGTGTTCTCAAAGATTGACTTGAGGTCTGGGTATTACCAGTTGAAGGTAGCTGAGGAGGATGTACCAAAGACTGCGTTTTCAACTAGATACGGACACTACGAGTTCACGGTTATGCCATTTGGGTTGACCAACGCGCCTGCAGTGTTCATGGATCTCATGAATCGCACCTTCAGACCCTACTTGGATAAATTTGTGGTAGTATTCATTGATGATATCTTAATTTACTCCAAGACTGAGGAAGAACATAAGAACCACTTGAGGATAGTATTGGAAATTCTGAGAGAGAAGCAATTATATGGTAAATTCTCAAAATGTGAATTTTGGTTGAATAAAGTACCTTTTTGGGACACGTGATATCCAAAGACGGAGTTGCAGTAGACCCAGCTAAGATCAAAGCAGTTAAGGATTGGCCGACCCCAAAGAATGTGACAGAAATTAGAAGCTTTTTGGGATTAGCTGGATACTACAGGAGGTTTGTGAAGGATTTCTCTAAGATTGCCAAACCAATGACAACTTTGATGAAGAAGACTACGAAGTATAAGTGGGATGAGACTTGTGAGAAAGCCTTTCAAACCCTTAAGGAACTGTTAACCACGGCGCCAGTGCTGGCATTACCTGATGAGAATATACCTTACGAGGTGTACACGGATGCTTCGAAAAATGGTTTAGCATGTGTCCTTATGCAGAACAGGAGAGTGATTGCCTATGCGTCTAGGCAGCTCAAAAGTTATGAGGAGAATTACCCGACCCATGATATGGAACTAGCAGCCGTGATTTTTGCACTGAAACTGTGGAGACATTATCTGTTTAGGGTTACATTCAAGATTTTCTCTGACCACAAGAGCTTAAAGTACATTTTCACTCAGAAGGAGTTAAACATGCGCCAGAGGAGGTGGTTAGAGTTGATCAAGGACTATGATATGGAGATACAGTATCATGAAGGGAAAGCGAATGTTGTAGCTGACGCGTTAAGCTGAAAGTCACTACATTCAGTCCAATTGGTTGTTCAAAGGCAGAGACTACGAAATGAGTTCTTTAATTTCGGAGTTCAGTTGACAGAATCAGGAGCAACCTCGGGGACAACCGCGATTGAGAACGGTATATTCGAGGAGATCAAAAGTTTACAGGAGACTGACAACCTACTATTGGGTAAAGTAGCGAAAGAACCTGAGTTGTTCAAAAGAGGTGACGATGGAGTAATTCGATTTCAGGAGCGAGTCTGTTTACCTAATAACGCTACATTGAAGGATAAAATCCTAACTGAGGCCCATGCAAGCAAATACTCGGTACATCCAGGTGGAGATAAGATGTATCAGGATTTGAAGAAGGTGTTCTGGTGGTCAGGAATGAAGAAGAATGTGGCTGATTTTGTGTCTAGGTGTTTGGTTTGCCAAAAGGTTAAAAGTGAACACAAAAGACCTCAAGGTAAACTACAACCCTTACCAGTACCAGAGTGGAAATGGAGTTCTATATCTATGGATTTCATTGCCGGATTACCTAGGGCGCCTAAGGACAACAACATGATTTGGGTAATAGTGGACAGATTGACAAAGTGTGCGCATTTTATACCAATGAAGGATACGTGTAAAAAGAAACAACTAGCCGACGCCTATATTCATCACGTGTTAAGACTACATGGTACGCCAAAGGAGATTGTCTCTGACCGCGACGCTCGTTTTGTCTCTCGTTTCTGGAAGAAATTACAAGAAGCCTTGGGAACAAGACTCTTAATGAGGACTGCCTTCCACCCTGCAACTGATGGTCAGACAGAGAGGACAAATCAGACCTTGGAAGATATGCTAAGAGCCTGCGCTCTACACTACCAAGGAAGTTGGGAGGACAAGCTGGATTTGATAGAATTCTCTTACAACAACGGCTACCAAGCTTCTATCAAGATGGCTCCATATGAAGCACTTTATGGTAGGAAGTGCAGGAGCCCTATCTGTTGGAATGACATCAGTGAAACAATGGTTTTGGGTCTAGACTACATCCAGGAAATGACTGACCAGGTCAAACTGATTCAGGACAGACTTAAGGCTGCACAGGACAGACAGAAGAGTTATGCAGATAAGACTCGCAGTCAAATTGAGTTTAATGAGGGGGACATGGTACTACTACGAGTGTCACCTGTCAGAGGTGTAATGCGATTTGGGAAGAAAGGAAAACTGAGTCCTAAGTTCATTGGACCATACAAAGTAACCAAACGAATAGGCGAGGTTGCTTATGAGTTAGACTTGCCAGCAAATCTCGAAAAGGTTCACAATGTGTTTCATGTATCCCATCTCAGACGATACGTTAGTGATCCGACACATGTACTCAACCCGGAGACCATTGAGATAGTTGAAACAATGACTTACGAAGAGGCACCATTGAAAATTTTGGACACCAAGGTGCGCAAAACTCGACGAGCTGAGACACAAATGGTGAAAGTTCTGTGGTGCAATAACAACGTTGAGGAGGCAACTTGGGAAGTGGAGTCGGTTATGCGTGAGAAATACCCTCATCTTTTCACTTAAGGTATATCCGGTTCGGGACGAACCTTTATTTTAAGGGGGATGAGAGCCTCGCGCGTTTTGTTCTTACTTGTTCCTAAATGCTTGTTGATGTGATCTATGTATTAAATTGTTTGATATGTGCTTTGACTCATATGTTGACCGATTCTTCGTACCTCGAGTACAATATTCCCAACTCAGTTTACTCCTCGTTCAATTACTTTTATTGTGACATCTCAAGCATGTTTTTATCTTTCCAATCTATCTTACCCTGTGATCAACGTTACTAGTCAAGATCGTGCCTTTTTAAGGATGGGTTTAAAGATTCGGGACAAATCTTTCTTTTAAGGAGGAAAGATTGTAACACCCCATATTTTTGGGTTACTTTAAATGGTATAAAGTATTGGGAGAGTCTATTTTTAAGTATATGAAAACCTATTTTGGGAATTTAGAGTATACCTTAACGTTTGGAGACACTTTCCCGTTTTGGCAGCTGTCTGGCAAAATTACAAAAATGCCCTTACTAAACCTATACTACCTATTAAGTAAAAAAAAAAAAAAACAAAACCCTCCCCATCATTTCCACGCCTACAGTAGACGCAGAAGAAAAAAAAAGAGAGAGAAGAGAGAGAGCTACGTGAAAGGGAAGAGAATAAGAGAAGGAGAGGGAAGAGGAAGCCGCCGCTGCCACCACCACCGTCGGCCACCGCCCCTGCCGCCGGTCACCGCCGCCACCCTACCGTCCTCTCTCTTGATTTTATAATCAAGAGTAGTAAGTTTCAACCTTTGATCATCATTTCTAATTAGGGCTTTCCTAGATTCTTACCAATTGTATTATGATTTGATTTAGGTTGTTAGAAATTGTTCTATTGGATTATGATCATGCTAAATTGTGGTTTTGATGCATGATTGATTGATTATCAAATTAGGGTTTTTGAAATTAGGGTTTATATGAATTTATGAGTGATTTTATGGGTGGATTCATGTGAAATTTGAAGGGGATACTTGTTATGAGACGGGTAAACATTGGTTGTGATTTGATGAAGTTTTATGGTGTTGTAATAGTGAATATACATTCTGCCCAATTCTGAAAATTGCCCTAAATGGTTGTTTAAGTTATTATTATGGTGTTTCGATGATAGATTCATGTTGTTAGTATGCTTAGGGGGTTGTTGTGCGAGTTTGGTGTCGTTTGGAGGTCGTTTGATTGATGAAATCCAAGTTTAGAGTGCTTTGAATGCATTAGAGGAGTATTGGTTAGTAATTAGTGTATTGTTGATTGGTTTTAGGTTGTGTGTTCGAGGAAGTACCATTCTAGGTCTCGAATTGATCTTGTGATTTCGCTAGTAAGGTAAGAACGTTGATCACAAATTCCTTCACTAGCTATTGACTTGTTGATACACCTTGTATAATCATCTTATGCCTTGCTTTGCACAATCGTTTTACATCACATGCTACTTGTTCCAATTTCATCATTGAATTCATCTTACCTTTGCTTGCTTTGATCAATTGATTCTCTAATTTCCCCGCATGTCACGGCCTCTCGGCCCTTTTGGTTTCTCTCGGCCTCTCGGCCCTTTTGTTTCTCTCGGCCTTTCGGCCTTTGTTCTTTCTCGGCCCCTCGGCCTCTTGGCCGAGGATCCCACTCGGCCACTCGGTCGAGTGGTGTGTTGGTCCTTCTTTTATGTTGCTTTGATTGCTAGCATGTCTTGTTTACGATCATTATAAATTGTATTGTCAAATAATTCATCCTCAAATAACATATATAAAATGGATGAAAGGAAGTAATTGAATCCACCTAGAGTACGATAGATTCGGCTCGGCCGATTATCGTTTTGGTATACCTCTAATCAAGGTACTTTGGGTCGGGTTAGCAACCGACTTACTTTTAATCCTTCTCCTAGATGGAAACTCGTCCTACCGGCCGTCTAGCGAGGGGTGTGCACACTAGGGATTATTAGGGCGACAATTACAACTCTAGCTCGAACATAGTTCGTTAAGTGGGGCTATGGGGTAGGACCCTAGCTAAAATAAAATGAATAATTCTGTTGTGTGAGCGGTGATGCTCCTTTGATATTACTATCTATTGTCGTTGATATTCTTTTGCTATATCGTCAATTCGTTCTTGTTAGCTACGCGCCTCAAGGCACGTATCTTACCTTTTCTTATGTTTATTTCTTCTTACTCAGCCTGTGCTGACGTTCTGTTTTCTGGTTCGTCCCTACCATGTTCTGGGGCCTATGTCAATCTTCGATGGCATAGTTGGGGATTTATTTCGAAAGACTTTATTTCATTTAAGACTTCATTTCATTTTGGGTTGTAATTTGAGAATTTGTTTTGAGAACTGTAGGTTCGACATTTAAAGACTTCCGCTGTTTTACTTTCGTTGGTTATTGTAATTGAATTTCTAGCCTAGCAATTGACTCGATAAGTCAATTGTGGCGTGACAATTCTAAATTTATTTCTATTTATAGTTGGTCAAAATTTAGGGTTGTTACACCATATATTACCGTTTGAATAGTAATGTATTAGAACTATATTTGAAGTATTTGAAACTGTTTGGAAATAGTATATACTAGTTTGATGGCCCGTGCAACGCCCGGGCTAATTATGTTTAAATGTTAAAATTACGTAAACGAAATTTTTATCTAAAACCTAAGATCTCATTTCAAACACCCGTGTGATATTTGTAATGTAATTAGATGGAAAGTCACATATAAAACCTAAAGATGAAAACTCACCTTTAAAAACCTAAAATCTCATTTCGAACACCCGTGGGATATTTGTCATGTAAATAGAGGAAAAATCACCTTCAAAATCGAAACTCCTATTTTGTAACACCCGTGGGATATTTGATCAAATTGCTATAAACAACAACAACAACCAAGCCTTATTCCCAAAATGATTTAACTATTTTCCATAAATCAAGTAATAATGTTATTTTTATTAGAATAATATTATCATATATATTTACTTACCATATATATCTACTTTCGCCTAAAATAATATTATCATATACATCTACTTACCATATCCTATCTTATTTAAAATATAATAATATTATTATATGCCACGTGTCAGTGTGGGAATTGAGCGGGTTCAGGATTACATATATACTAGTTTGATGGCCCGTGCAACGCCCGTGCTGCTTATTTTTAAATGTTAAAATTATGTAAACGAATTTTTTTTTATCTCAAACCTAAAATCTCATTTCAAACTCCCGTGGTATATTTGTAATGTAATTAGATGGAAAGTCACATTCAAAACCTAAATTCATGTTTCGAACACCCGTGGGATATTTGTGATGTAATTAGATGGAAACTCAACTTTAAAAACCTAAAATCCCATTTCGAACACCCGTGTGATATTTTTAATGTAATTAGAGGAAAAGTCACCTTTCAAAAGACAAAATCTCAATTTAAAACATCCGTGGGATAATTGATCAAATTGGCATAAATCCCATTTTGAAACACCCGTGGATAATTGATCATAAATCAAGTAATTGCTATATTACAGAACTATTTTCCATAATCAAGTAATAATGTTATTTTAATAGAATAATGTAACCATATACTTCTCATATCTTTTTTTTGGATAAACATTATTTACAATATAATCATATTATTATATGCCACGTGTCTGCATGGGAATTGAGCGGGTTCAGGATTACATATATATATTAGATGTGTTTTCCAATAGTATATTAAATATTATTAATATAGTAATATATGAAATAGTATTAATACAAATCCGAGTAGATATATATCAATAACTTCGAGTTAGCGCAACGGTCATTGCTTCAATATTCCATACCCTTGGTCACAGGCTCAAATCCTACTATGGCGTTTTTTTGGGGGGTTTAATAACTTAGCCATGCCCTTAGCTAATAATATATACAAATCCAATTACATATATATCAGTAATTTCGAGTTAGCGCAACGGTCATTGCTTCAATCTTACATACCCTTGGTCACATGCTCAAATCCTACCAACGCCATATATGGCGTTTTTTTTGGGCCCATGCCATGCCATTGGGTAATAATATATACAAATCCAATTAGATATATATCAGGCTCAAAGCTTTATATATTATTACATAACACTTATATACCATTGCATAAGACTCATATATACAAATCCAATTAGATATATATCAGGCTCAAAGCTTTATATACTATTACATAACACATTAACACTTATATACCATTGCATAAGACTCATATACGTTTGCATAAAATGTTACTACATCTTATCTACTACAACAACGTACTAATTGCAACTACATAAAAAAGATTCCGTACATACCATACAACCTAACTTCCATTGGCCTCGCTAATTAACAGAGGCGGCTTTTAACCCGGGCGACATGGGCCGTCGCCCAGGGCCCCCAAAAAAATAGCATAGATATAAATAAGAAGAGAATGTGATCATAAATATATACCTAGCCCAATGGTAGAATGAAACAATCCTATCTCCTTCACCCAGGTTCAAATCCCATTAGAACCTTTATCTTTTCTTTCCCTTACATTTATTCTTTTCTTCTATTTTTGTTTTCTTCTTTCCTTTTATTTTATATGTTTTCTTTGTTTATTTTCTTCTAAAGTAAAGCGGCTCCTTTCTTAAAATTTTCTTTGAGTCTTCTTCATTCCCTATTTCTTTTGGGTGGACCGTGGATGTCGAGCCTCCATTTTCTTATTATTTCTTCGGGATTTTAGATCGTAATTCACTTTACTTCGAATATTACGCTACTTTCGTACGTTTTTGCTAGTGTGCCTAGAAATTCTAGTTAAACTTGTTATTCCTTGATAAATAACCTTTTAAGACAAAAATTCGACTATGTGACCCAAGAAATGCGCTATTTCATACTAAGACGCAAATGGTAAATCTTGTAAAATTTTGGGGCCCCGATTGAAATCTCGCCCAGGGCCCCCACAATCTCCCAGCCGGCCCTGCTAATTAGTTATCGTAAAAACGCAATAATTTCATTAATCGCAGAACTTTATTTACCCAACCACAAAAACGTTCAATACAAGCACAAAAACTATGAATACGATAATACAAGCACAAAAACTATGAATACGATTTCAAATGCGTATATAAGATAATGAAACGACGTGCCACATAAGAAAAGTAAAATTAAATTACATGAAAATAGGCCTTTTTGTATTTTCAGTATATGTCGTTTTGCGTTACGAAATAATATTTACAAATCAGAGCACATATATATCAGTAACTTCAAGTTAGCGCAACGGTCATTGCTGTAATCTTGCATACCCTAGGTCACTGGATCGATTCCTGTCAACGCCAGACATGGCATTTTTTTGGGGTTTTCACGCCAGGAACGTAGTATCGTAAATTTAAGGATTCATTTTGTTCTAGTGTGAAACCGCCATGAGGGGTGGCGGTGTCAGTTGAATTAAAACCGCTACCCCACACGGCGGTTTCACCCTTCATAAAAGAATACTTCAATTTTCGATGCTACACGACCCTGGTATCTTATTTCATTAAACAAACCCAAACCAAAATAACACCAATAACAACCCAAGATGAGAACTCGAATGGCATGATATCTTATTTCATGACTTTAAATGTCTTTTAAGAGTCGAATACAACACAAATTTCACAAATTGTTCCCATACATTACAAAGTACTATATTACGCTAATCTTCCGCTAGGCGGCGGCGGCGTGTAGCTCGACGTTGGCTTGAGGAAGCTGGTTGGCTTGAGGAAGGACCAACTTTACGTCGACGCATATATTGCATTAGAGGAGAATGATCATCCAAACTTACACTTGGTTGTTCTTGAGATTGTTGGATAAGATGTGAAAATCCCACCTTCTCGAGACATTCCGAGCAATGTTTGCAGATGTCGGTTAAAGTTTGGACAAAATTTATACTAGATGAGTCATTTAGTGAAGCTTGAAGGTGATGGTCACATCTCATGTGTAGAGTTGCAAAACCTTGGGTCTACAATAAAAAAAAAAAAAACAAAAAATTGCCCTAATTATTTCCTAAACATGCTTACTATTCAATAAAAGTGAAATAACGATAAATCATACTTACAAGCAATTGAATTGAGGGAGAATAAAGATGGTAGGAAACGGGACCACCATGAGATTGTTTAACAGCTCCAATGATACAACGAGTATGATCTCGATACCAAACCATATACGGATCATTGTAATCCATCGGGTCATCATGTCTATCGGTATTAGCCACCATCCTTTCTCGACGCCTACGCCATAAGTCGATATAGACATTGTGGATTACACTCCAACTTATCTTGCATTTCCTCTCCTATCCAATTTATGAAGAGTCACTGAAGTATCACAGTCCACCGGGATTGTTTGCTTCAAACCAAATTGACGTACTACCCGATCCGGACAATGCCACTCTACTATATCAAAGCAGATCATAGGAGCAAAAACACACCAATCTTCTTCATCGTTACAACAAATCGGAGAGATACCTGACATGACATCCGCTGTATAAGGCTGTCAAATGAACTAAAATAAAACAAATAAATAAGTGAATAACGTTTAATTATTTTCATGCTTATAAAGTCACAAAAAACGGATTGGATGAGTGAGTAAACTTACTTGATCATGAGTCATACAATCAAATGCATCTCTATAAGCTATAAGAGAGAAAATCCCATCGGCTCTTCGTCCAGCGATCATAAGCTTCTTACGTCCTAATGCATCTCTCCCATAGATATGTTGCTCCCCAAATGGACTAGTTATAGTGTCATCCTCATCCTCATCCTCATCTTTATCCTCATCCTCATTCTCATCCTCATATTCTAATGGTCCCATGTTCATAGGACGTCCTATAGCAATACGTTCCCAAGACCACAACTGGAGAAGAATAAGAGGCCCGGCTATCTCTAATGCACCCTTACAACACGCTCGACACAAGTTACGATACAATGTTGCTAGTGCCGCACTTCCCCAAGAGTAATCATTCAATCTACTAACATCACTTAACAATGGCAAATAGATTACTTGAACTACATCCCCACTCTTATCAGGAAATAGAACGGTGCCAAACAAAATGAGAAGATACTCACGAATATAGCAATGAAATACGGCATCGTCCATACCGTTGGGCAAATAACTAAAATGGGTCATCAATCAAGAGATTTTCAAAGACTTTCCCTTCAAACTTCCCCCCGGTGCTCTTCCCCACAATTTAGTCACTAATCTTTCCCAATTGTGATGGGTCTCATCATCCGTCACTGCTCTTCCATCTATCCTCAAACCTAACATTACTTGAACATCTTGCAAGGTGATAGTGGCCTCCCCAACGGTTAAGTGAAAAGTGTGGGTTTCTTGCCTCCATGTTTTTACCAACGCACTTATTAAATCCTGATCTAACTTAACACTAACTACTCTATGCGCCCCATAAAACTGCGTTTTCCTAATAAATTTAACTACCCGCTTACTAGGACGATATTCGCCATGCCATTTTATGTGAGTTCTACATCTAAGCGGACTCACCTCCTCTCCGTCCCAAATTGCTTGACTCTTGTGTTTCTCTTGCAGTTTGAGAAGAGACGGTTCAACCGGTCCCGGATGAAGATCTGCCTCCATGAAAGCTACAAAAAGAAATACATAAGAGTAAAAATATTACACATAAAGGTTAGGCATAAATATGTTCACCCACAACAATATATAGATCAACAAAAAGCATTCACTCGATAAAATGTGTATTTCACAAGTGCGACGATGGGTAAGAATCGGCCTCCTTTCAAAACTCCATTGAAACACTCCACCATATTGGTAATTATTAAGGGGTAAAACCTTATAAAACCCGGGGCACTCGATACTTTATCTTCACCGTCAATGAAACACTCTTTGTATTGATTTTCATTGCCTCACAAATCTCCCCAATGAAGTCATTATAAGTCATACTAGTACCATGATTATGCAAAACCCTAAAAAATAAACTAAAATTTCAACTTCTACCATATACCATGATTATGTAAATTATTATCAATAATAACAAAACAAATTATTCAATAACTAAGAAAACAAACAATTAAACTAATGAATTGGAATTAATTAAAAGAATTATAATGAATAAAATTACAATTACAATGAATTAAATTACCTTAAACAATTGGTACAAAATAGGGCGGAGCAGCGGTGGAAGATGACAGAGCTGCGGGAGAGGGGCGGAGCAGCGGCAGGAGATGGACGGAGCAACGGCGGAATACGGGCGGAGCAGCGGCAGGAGAGAAGGTCGGAAACGTGAGCTGCTACTAACGCCATATATGGCGTTTTTGGGGGGTTTAATAAATTAGCCCATGCCTTAGGTGATAATATATACAAATCCAATTAGATATATATTAGTAACTTCGAGTTAGCGCAACGGTCATTGCTTTAATCTTGCATACCCTTGGTCACAGGCTCAAATCCTACCAACGCCATATATGGCGTTTTTTTGGGCCCATGCCATGCCAGTGGGTAATAATATATACAAATCCAATTAGATATATATCAGTAACTTTTAGTTAGCGCAACAATTATTACTTCAATCTTACATGTATTAGGTTCAAATCCTGCCATCGCCATATATGGCGTTTTTTTTTGGGGGTAAACTATACAGCAGACACCCAAAGACTCGCCATGGGCGTATTTTAGGCTCCCATGTTTCCAAGCTATATATACTATTACATAACACTTTTATACAATTTCATAAGAGTGATATACCTTTTCACAAAATCTAACTGAATTCACCTTATCTACTACTACAACGTACTAATCGCAACTACATAAAAAAGATTCCGTACAAACCATACAACCTAACTTTCATTGGCCTCGATAATTAGTTATCGTATAAACGCAATAATTTCATTATAAACAAAATCGGATAACTTTATTTACCCAAGCACAAAAACTATGAATACGATTACAAATGATTTCCAGTACGACTCAAACTCACAAATACACAATTATCTAAAGGTATTAACAAACACAATTCACTAAGTGCAGTAAATACCGCCATAGGGTGTGGCGGTTTCAATATGCGTAAAACCGCCACTCCGCATGGCGTTTCCACGCCAGAACTGAGTATGGGATAATAAATGTTCAAGTGTGAAACCGCCATGGGGGGGGCGGTTTCAGGTAAAAGTGCATATACCATTCTGGACACGAGATTGAAATAGTATATTAGTGTATGGTAATAGTATATAAGGGTATTTTAATGGTATAATGAAACGACGTGCCATAAGAAAAGTAAAGTTGCATTACATGAAAATAGGCCTCAAAGTATTTTCACTATTAATACTTGATCCAAAATTACATAGTCTCATACGATTGTAATCCCATACCAGAAAACCAAAATTAGGTTGACATGATATCTCAATATCCAACAACACGTAGGGGAAACCTATGCTCCAGATTCGCTTGTTTAGCTTAACGTCCACTACCAACTTCATCATGGTTCCCATAGCAGTCTCACCAAACTTACGGATCTCCCTTGATGGCTTTGGGGGCCTTCTTCTTGAAAGTATATGCAGATGCATGGGAAGGTTGATGGAGTTCTCACGAGTAACAACACCTCTTCCTTCCTTCCCTTAGTTTTATCAACCATTTTCGCTCTCTCATTGAAGTTCCAAATTTACAACTTCACTTCTACAATCCAAAATGTCTCCTTATCACATTAGTGGTGACACATCACATCATCCCCGTCTAAAGTTGTTTCAATTCAGACTTGCATTCATTGGCATTGACATTATGTCTCCATAAAGAATCATCTTCCAAAAATGTGAAATAGCATTCTCAGCAAACTTCTGCAAAAACGAGTCACAGAACATTAGTCATGTTCACTTACGTAAAAGAAAGGTACTGATCAAGATTTTGATATCTAAGATACGTACCAAGGAAATATTTTTCTTAAAACGACTAGCACATTGCTTGATGCAGTATAGCATAATAAGGCCCGATGTTTTCCTAGTAAATGAACACACGTTAACGATAATTAATAAGTGATAAAAACAAAATCTAACACAGCCACATACATATATTAGCTATACTTACTCCTCAAAACCATGACTTGTATTTACGTGTCTAACATCCCAAGTACTGATGATCCCCGTTTGCCAGCTACTATCTAGTTGCTTTAGTGAACTGTCAATTGCGTCCAACTATATGACAATAATATTAGTTTGTTCCTTCTATTTCGTCCAATTCAAAACATAACTAAATCATACTCACAAAGTTTTTCACAACAACATGTCTAGCGAATTCATAGGAATCAATAATCCATACGCACTCCTCTCTAAATGCAACTGCCAGACACCACCAAATGCCATTTCGATACACAGAACAAAGATCTGTCATATCAAAATACACGTTTGTCACTCATAACAACACCGATTTATGACATGTACGGGTAATTTGTGTCTATACTTACAGTGCAAATATGGGTCCATGATTTCACCGTTAAGTATTTGAGCAAGTCATGTCCAACATCAGACCGTATCTTGTCCGGGATTGCCTCTCCTATAATTAACGATATAGCAATCTACACGAGAATAATCAAATTTGACGTCATTTGTGTGTATCGAAATCAACAAACCAAAAACATGTAATAAATTCATAATTAATGTACCGCAAAATCAGGAGCAACCATGTATCTAACAGAATCAGGCTTGAAATCTTTGCTCCATCTTTTGTTGTATAGGTGACTTGCAAATTCAACATACTGATACACTCATCAATGATATTCAATGTTAGATTTTATAATACACTTATAAGGTTTATAAGGTTTTATGATAAACAATGACTTACCGGAATCGGCATATCGAGTTTAGCTACAACAATAGCAAACGAATAATCTCCTACTGATAATTTGAAATCTCCACACTTTGCCAATATAAACGCAGAATCCTGTAAGCTATAAAAAAAATAACTACACATGCTCTTAGTAAAAATAATATAAACCAGTAATGAAGCAGAGTTCAAATGTTTGGCCACAATTCTTAGTGGACTTTTCAATCAATTACGCACCTCTTCTTACGTATGAAGTCATTAAGCGAGTTTATATCATGTGGTCGTGGGATAGGATCACGATCAGTCCGGTACTCCCAGGGCCTACATGGCGTACTCCCGTGACCGGTAATACGGACACCATCAAGTCCTTCACCATTCTCACTATTATCACTACTTGACTCGTCGTCATCTAAGGCATCAACGGAGGCATCAACCTCCTCACACACTTCACTATTAACATCTTCAATATTGTAATTACCCGGAGTCAAACAGCTGCGAGCTAAATTGGCGAGATCCTGACTAGTTTCAAACACAGGCATAGAGCACCCTCGTCCCTCTTCATGCCCACTGCTGTCACCCTCAACACTGCAACTAACACTCTCCTGATGCACCATCGTCTGCTCCTCATTCAATGGGTGTCGAGTTAGAATCTCTTCACAATCACCCAAACCATTATCATCGTGCTGAATCTCTTCATTCTGGGATAGTGGTTCTCGGCGTTCTTGATCATTAGCGGGATCACCACTAGTCGCAAATGCATTTAAATCACTACAACCAAGTGCATTAACGACCTCTCCAACATTTTCACTAACAACCTTATCACCAGTCCTCTTCTCTCTTTCATTCTTCAATCTTCGCAAGTGCTGCACAGATACATTGCATGTACGCCTTCTCTTCTGTTTGGGCGGCCTTCGATCATCAGCATCATCAGACGATTCCGTAACATGATCCGTACTCGTCTGTGCTATTGACCGCTTCACAAGCCTTTCAACATTACGAATCACCTGGCATCAATGATAAGTCACAAAATCAGTTCCACAACGATTTCACTATAACAAAGCTCGACCTTTCACCATATTAAACATATAATCGATATAAAACATAACATAGAGACATTGAACTCCAACTTTTGCATTTGCCTAATTTGGAGTTTGTGGTAGATGCCAACCCAGATGCGCACGGATCAGATTAAGTACCATCATTTTTTTCCCAGATCCATTTCTGGGGTGCACAATGACAATCTAACAAAGGCGTCGTAATTATCTAACTTAACTTAGTACTTTTCACTATATCCGATAGTCCATACCTCTTTAGCTACTTTTCGTGCGCTTGAAACCACATCAATATCTGGCTTCAAATCCCTAGGTTCCAGAGGATGACATTCTCCATACGCAACATCAATCATCTCGGTCCAAAAACAAATACACAATCAGTTAGAAAGATCCACAACCACTAAGCATCCAAATAAAACAGTCACACCATTTAATTAAAAGGGTATTACCCCTATTTTGCCAAAATCTCCACCATCCTCGTGTTTGTCTTTCGCAATAGCTGCATTCAATTTTTTCAAGGTCCAAGCGTCCACACGAGGGAAATGACCCAATCTCACAGGTGGGTTGTTCAAACGGTCAACATAAAAGAACTGCAAATTGCGTCAAATAGATTAGATATCAAATATGACTCATAACCAATGTACTTTTATATATGTCATCTGCATTTCAATCCCACTCACCGCAAGGAAAATCACACAACCACCGCACCCGGAAACAAATCAATCTTTATCAAATTTTTCTTTAAATCTCTGACCATAGGACAGCAACTCCTCCAACACCAAAGAACACCAATCATACTTTTCAGCCACACTACCAAGAGTGGCAGCAGGGTACAAGTGATTGGGAAGGTTGCTAGTTGTTGATGGACATAGGATCATAAGGAGAGAGTACACTAAGAATGCTGTTTTAAACTCCTCCGTTTCTTCTACACCACAAATGTCGACATCACTTTCCAACAACTCACTTAACTTCTCATCACGTATAGCTAGGCTCTTCTGACTTGAGACATGCTCTCCAAATCTTGATAACAAACTTTCAACCTTAGTATCCATTGGAGATCCTTTACGGTACTTCATCGGAACCATATTAGGACCATCAGGTAGCCCTAACACCCATTTAACTTGTGTTGAACACAAAGGGAACTCTGTGCCATCTGCACAAATAATTTTCCTATGGCATGAATCAAGCCTTGTCATTAACCAATAGCAAAACTTCCGAGGCAGGATCCAATCTTTCCGAAATTCAAGTAAGGGCCCAAAACCCATCTCCCTTATAACAGCCTTTTTGTTCTTTTTTGTACTCAGAGCAGTCATCACTCGACCAAACGTTTCAACTCTACAGTTCACATTTGGTTGCTGAGAAACAAAAATATTGGTATTAAGCCAATTTTATACGAGTAAATCTCATAGAATTTGTAAATGGTATAGTATGATTTATCAAAGGTATATGATTATAAAATGGTATATGACAATTTACAGTTTAAATGGTACAGTACGATATATAAATGGTATATGTTTATAAATAAATGGTATATGACAATTTACAGTGGATGTTCTAACCTTAAGACCGTATTTGTTATCCCGAGTACACATCACTTTGCGCGTCTCCTTGACAACGTCTCCGGCTGACTTTCGACAAGTCTCTGCAGATGTACTTGTACTTGGACCATCTAAGTTGTCCTAGGTTACACAAACACCATTTAAGAAGTAGTGAGTTCCCTCAATTACAATAATACTTTTACGTTTACAAGCCACTTACGTTTACATGTGTTTTCACTACCCTTACCAAAATACTGGATAAATATTTTCAACTTTTTACCTTATTACTCCTACTAATATTTGGGTCATCAAGCGCCTCCTTCGTATGAGATTGACTCCTTCGTACCCCTTCCATCCTACAACAACATTACAGACATTTAGGTTGTCAAACATGCATACGTTGTACAAATTCAGTTCTACATGCACCATTATCTACTTATTTATCATATGCAAACATACATGACCGTAGAACAACTATCCTATGCGGACAGTTTACCACCATCATCAACTTTGTGTCAAACATGGGAATGACACATCCAATGTGTCGGTCAACATGTTCTACAACACATAAATGAAAAACAAACTCACACAATGCTTCTTTAATGACCACGAGTTCCCCATACCTAAATTTCACCTTTTCTATTCAATCGACAATCAACTATTATATAATCACAACAAAAACATGCTATTGCAAATCAATCATTAAAATCTTTCACAGTAATGAATAAGACAAAACTAATTGATTAAATAAAATGAACATAAACTCACATTACCACTAATCAACAAAGCCTCTCCAAACAACAATGTTTCAACAAACACCATAATTTATTATTCTAATTTTCACAAATTTCCAAATTACACAACCCACATAAATTTACACATGCACCGACCCACCCACATCAAAACCAACTTTTTCTCTCTCGCCATAAAACCTCCATAAAAGCTCCATATCGCCATATCTTCAGAGCTTCGAAATTATTCGTATTATTCCACTAAATTAAACTCCAATTTCAGGTATGTTTTATTCTCCCTCAACTTATTTATCAAATAAACATAATTAATTTGAATACTGCTCCCTAAACCCTAAAAAAAAATTTCCCCCAAATTTTAATCCAATACTCTTAATCTGGGCAAACCAGCAAATGAACAACACACTTCCAATTCCACAACTTTAATCATGGAAACCCTAAACTAAACATGTAACAATGATCCTGTACAAAGAGATACAAGTCATACCTGTTTACGGAGTGCTGTGAATTAAGATGACAAATCGCAGTGGAGGAGATGAATGGAGATGAATGATTTCGAATTTTGATTATGGAAGAAGGAGAAATTTAATTGGGGAAGTTTTAAGTCGTTTAGAGAGGGAGGTGTGTAGAGGGAGGGAGGAGAGAGAATACCAAATTTAAATTATGCAGTTTTCTGATTTTTCCATAATAATAATGAAATTAAAGTTTCCATTTTCTGATTTTCACATAATAATAATGAAATTAAAGTTTCCATTTTCTGATTTTCTTGGTTTTTGTAAAACCAAGAAATTGACTTGTTTTTATTAGAATAATACACAAATTAATATACATTTTCTGCTCCCCAAACATATAGGGCCCACCATCTGCTTCCTTTGTCCCCCCCTCCCACACGTGCGTTAGCTGGTTTGTGCAAAAATTTGGCCTTTTGTGCGGTGATTGGCAGAGGATTGCCAATCACAGTGATTGGCCTAGCCAACCTCGGGGAAATGGGGGGTTGAGGAGAAAAGCCTTAAACCCTTTATAACAATTGAAATTGTTAACATGCAGGAAGTTGGAAGAGCTGAATGAAATCCACCATTGATTAATCTTTCACTTCTTAAACCATAGCCATAGGCAAAGAAAAGCTAGAAAACAATTGATTTTGCAAGGTTTACGCTTAAACAAATACCTCTGTGGTCGCGCTCTTACACAAACAGTGATATAAAGCAATTGATGCTTAGGTCCTTGATATAGGTGGTGTAGTCTTGTAGAGATCTTTGGAGAATGAGAATCTTCGGGGACCACACTATCAAGTACTTCTTTTATGGATGTTTGCTTAGTGGATCCTTGTAATTAGTGTGTTTCTAGCAATTTTTACTTAGTAAATCCAATCAGCTGTTTGTTATGTATATCTTTCGTGAATCAGTTTATTTGTTAGGAATCGCTGAAAGCTGAGCTTTCTATTGGCTTATAGTTGTTATATTACCGAACTCATGAAACCTCATTCGTCTTGGTGCAGTCTTCATTCTTTTTGGTTGATTGAATGCACAATGTCATTTTGGGGAACTTCACCATATCTCCTTATATGATGAGTTTTCTGTGAAATTAATCTTGTGAACCGTAGTAACTTTGGATATGTCCTTCACAAACAGATTCGGTCACGAGACATGAAGAGTTGTATGACATAGAAACTTATCTTGGGTGCAGCCTTGTATCAGTTGATAACATAGAAACAATGTCCTCATGTCTGGTTCATCTCATGCACCACAGCACCAGATATCAACTTGGTGAACATGGCCCATTTTCTTTTGTAATTAATATTAGTATAAGACTTATTTCCAACATCTTGACTTTGCATCATATGCTGTGATAATATGATGCAAGTCTACAGGCTTGGTATGTCTATTCATGTTGCTTGTGCGTGTGATGTATTGCATCCAAATTTGGCATAAGATATAGGTTCATCTGACTTTGGAAGTGCTTGATGTGTCTATGTCCTATGGACATGGATTTCTGTTGTTAGTTGCCTGTGGTTAATTGCCATATATTTTTTTTTTAATTTCTTGACCCTCTTCCATGATTTGCCCATCAGATGATAATAGATTGATACATTATATACAAAATTACAGTGGCCTATGTGATTTAGAAGGCTATTCGTTTTATGTTGATCAAGAATATATCACTATTCAATAGTTCAGGACTTTATTTGACATACTCTCATTAAATGTTTATTGAATATAGAAAAATCGGTAGTTCTCCTAAACCCTATGTTCAAACAAAGCAGATAAGAAAAGCAATGTGATAATGGCTACGAATGCCCCGGAGATGCTATGCATAAATTGGTTTTGTTGAACTGAACTGTGGCTTTACAAAATAGGACGATCAGGTCTTAAGGAGGCTTAATTACTTGAGGGTGTAAGGAAAAGACGTCCAAAACCATCTGATCTTAGTTTGAGCACTTATTACTTTTGTTACAAGATAGCTCTGAAATTGGTCACGAGCTGATTTGGATCAGAGCTTTTTTAGCGTAGCCAATTCATCCATGTTAGCGATTTCTCCTGCTCCTAAAGCTTTTATATCCAATTCTTGAAAGATAAGGAAGAAGTCTCGATAGGGCTTAGGGCCTAGGGCGTAGTAGGAGGTATCTGAATTCTCGAAACATGCCCTTCTTGTCCTTATATAACTGGTATGTGAATAGGAATTACCTTTTCGTAGAATGGAGCAGAGACTTTTCTTTCTGCTAGATCATGTTCGGGGAAATACTCATTTTAAGTTTTTTAACTGGGTACCTATTCACTTGGAGGGAGCTTCTCTCTCTCTCTCTCCCTTTTTTTTTCTTTTAATTTTTTTTTTTTCGGTAGAAAGTTGTAAGAGTTGATTATTCACATTTATCATTTTCGCAATATGTTGGATTTAGATTTCCTTTATTTCAACTTTTCTGTAGTATGGCCGTATGGAGATTGGAGTCACCGAGTCTTTATTTGGACTTGTTCAATTTTGCAAGTTACAAACTTTATGTTAATGCTCTAGACCTTCACAGAAGTGATGAGCTGAAGCATTTAGAAATCTCCTCTTGGAATGTTCTATGGCTTTCTCAGAGGTTGCTCTGCTAAATGTTGGCGTTTTGCTCGTGTCTCAATGATATAATTCCCATATGTTCACTCTGTGTATTGCCTCATTGCGTTTTCAGTCAAGAGAATTGTGAGCCAGTGTGCCAAAGCATAGTGACCACCATCTATGAACTGAATTCGTGCCTTTAGTTCTATAGTGGTCTCCTACTCACTTGACCTCTAATCATTGATTCTTTTCACTGGTCTTGCAGGTTGGTAAATCTCCTGTGTCATAGTAAAATTAGCAGACTTTATGTCGAAGTGACCTTTTTGCTGTGGATACCGAGTCCCCTACCTGTGAGAGGTACGAAGTGCTTGGCATCAATTGCAAGTCTTGATGTTGGTTAAGCAGCAGATGAAAGCACCTCAATGGCCCTGGCCAACTTGACAGGTGATGTATGTACTTTGACGAAACACTGACCTGACTTTTACGAACTCAAAGCCTATTTGCAGAATTTTTAGCAAATATGTTCAAAACCAGATTTGGTGACTTCCTTCAATGTTCGTTATCGTTTAGTGCAAAGATGTGAGATTTTTGTTGGCTCTTGTCAATTGCATTTCTTACTAAATCCTGGCCATTGAAATAGAAATTTAGAAATCTTGACTCTGAAACACACTACTTGCTCTTGCTTCATTCTCGTTTTTGTTTGTGTACACTTTCAGTTTGTTATATAGTCCATGAAGCATTAATCTCATACAAGAAGTGAACCAACCCAAAAGGACACCTTACCTTTTAATTTAATCAAGTTCAAACCCGGTTCTTGGCTTAAATAATTAAATGAAGCGTTTTAAATGGGCTAATGACCTACCTCTAGCCTAGAGATGGGAAACCCGACCTGACTCGATTTGTTGACCCGGAAATATGATCCGATAAGACTCGAAATTGTGATCAATCAAATTCAACCAAACTTGACCCTATGATGACCCAAACCGACACAAACCAATGATGACCCGACACGTAACCGACCCGACCTCGCGTTACCCGACAATGACCCGACTCATAATGCTAAAAATTGAATTGGAGCCCATAGATGACTATTAGTAAGGACAATAACTAAAAACCGATTGTGACCCGACTCGACCCGACGACCAATTTGCCACCCCTGATCCCTCCCAAGACAAACAGAGTGAGGGTTAAAAAGGGCATTTATATTTTATACCCCTTTATTACTCATTAGGGTATCACTATTCACATCAAATCAATTTTCTTGCTAAATTTTGCAGCCATGGCAGAAGATATAATCACCAAATACTCAAACCTCAAGTTGTCTAGCTATGGCGATGAAGAAGCAGTCGTCGATCTACGCAGTTTAGGCGTAAACGATACGCCAAAAGAGAAGGTATCATTAACCCTGGTGGGTCGTGTGGTGACGAACAAATCCTTCAATTTGCAAGCTTTCAAACGCACCATTTTGCAAGCGTGGGGGGTAGCGGAGCGAGCCCAAATGAGGCCGGTCGAGAATGGCTTATTTACGGTACATTTCCTCGATGAAGGCGAAAAAAGGCGGGTTTTAGAGGGACGCCCGTGGTGCTTTGACAACCAGCTTGTTCTAGTTGAGGAAATCACAGGGAGTGAACAACCTTCAGATGTAACCCTTACGCATTCCCCATTTTGGGTGCAGGTTTGCGACCTGCCTTTCGACTGTCGAGGCAAAGAGGAGGTGCAAAGTGTAGCTTCTAGGGTGGGCAGGGTGGTGGTATTGAACGAGGCCGAGTTTGGTTGGGATAAGTGTTGCAGAGCTAGGGTAGAGATGGATGTAACGAAACCACTGAAGAGGAGGCAAAAGATTGTTGACAAGCAGGGTCGGGAGAAATGGGTTGGTTTTCGATACGAACGTTTGCCTAAGTTTTGTTTTTGCTGTGGCATTATTGGACATGTTCAACGTGATTGTAGTGAGGCTGGGGATGTGGAGGAGGGTGATGGAGGTCAATTGTGGGGCGCGTGGCTCAAGGCGACAACCAAACGTGTTACTAGGGCTGCACAGGGAGAGGGAAGTTCCCCTGCGAATAGCTGTGGCAAGCTAGATTGTGATAATCAGAAAAGTTGGAGTGGTGGTTCCTCTGCTGCTTCCAGAGACTGCAGCAAGGACACAGGCGGCCGCGTGGTTGTCAGTGGACCACTTTGGTCCTGGTTGGGCAGCGGCAACCATGAAGCAGGAGGTGGAGTCTGGTGACAGTGAGCAGAACACAAGTGAGCTAAATATAGCAACAGTTTTCAAGAAGATACAGAAGGCCAGAAGCAATGTTTCACAGGCATTTGCGAATCAAGAATGCGAATATGATTGACTAAATAACCAAATGCATTCAGATGTAAATTACAATTTCAAGTTTTTGGTACTGAGCTACCTTCAAATCTACAATATGTACCACGTCTGGCTGAAAGACAATGAAACCAACATTTCACAGCAGAATGATAAATATGAAGTCCAAAATAATGGGTACGTTCTACACAAAAGTATCTTTCTGCTGCTAAAAATTCACTCAATTCACAATATACAGTGTTATGAAACCAGCTAAGCTGGTAGTCAAACTGAATTTCGCAACAGTGATTCCTTGTTCCATCTCCTGGGAAGCAAGAGTTCAGTGGTCCTTGTGTTGGACTAAGATCCAAGTAATTCAAGTTGAAGGTCCGGACATGACAAAAACATTTCCTTCTTCATCTCTGAGAATCATTCACCTCAATCTGTAATCAAATGGTACCACTGCGGGCACTGCCATGGTTGGTCTAAGAGCTTGTCCACAGCTCATCAGTTGTCAGATTATTTACAGGTTCAGAGCATCGACCCAACCCCTCCACCGGTTCCCTCTCTCAACAGGTTGTGCCACAATTTCGGGTTGTATTAAACTTAGCTATTCAACCACTGCCTGAAATACAATTGTTGCTTTTCTCGAGTAGCAGCATTTGAGATATTCACTGTAGCAATGATCTTCTTCGGCTTGAGAAACTGGCATTGAAGCCCCCAAAAAAAAGGAGAGTATTAGTACTAGAAAATCTTCCTTAAAAAGAACTTGGCGTAATTGGCAGGTAAAACTGACATGATGATCAGGGGGAAATTAGAAACCTAGAGTAAAAATTTGTCGAGCCAGACCTGAACAAATTCTTGCAATTCTGTAAAGCTGGAGTGCTCACTATATGGAACGCCTGCACAGAGAGATAAATGCTGATTGTTTATCAAAAGATAATGAAAACTGAAAGGATGTTTAGGAAAATGAAACACTCGTCACTTCAAGAGGTTAAAATTTGAAAAACTCACCGTAAACTTGGATGTTACCCTTAATGTTTGGTTTAATCAGGTCCAAACGGTTACCAATAGACTCAGAGAAAGTCCACCCTGTAATGAGTAAACAAGTTTGGCGTACTGAAATGCAATTTTCAAGAAATTACAGGAGAACAGCATTTCACAGAATTAAGAAGCACTACCAGTAGGCCGGAATGCCACAATTGCTGTAAACTGATCTCGGTATGTCTTCAGATAATTTGTTAGAGTCTGGCAAGCCAAACAGTAAGGATCAGTACGTTATTTTCAGAGACGTTGTCCATGAAGATGATCTAGTGTAAATGTGAAGTAAAGTATTGAATAGAACCTCATGACGCAAAGATGACATCGGAAGAACATGAAGCGGGGTATGCTTCCCATCTGAGCAAAGATTCTTCGACAGATGGGGCCATTCAAAGGACTGCAGAATCCTTCTTCTCGATGCATTTGCAAATATCTTGACCTAAACACATTACGCAACTACAATCAAATCACTGCCAACAGAAAATTGTTTCTCGCTTTTTTAAATGGCCAGTTTGAGAATGATAATTCGTTGGTTATATACTTATAGTATCACAGATCCATAGTGATCAAAGTAAACTGGGAGTGAACCCACATAAAAGAAGACATAGGTAAGATACAAAAGTAAGACATACTTTGGCCGCAGTGTAGAGCATTATCAAGAAGGCATAATCAATATATCATCAGGCAATAATAAGACAGCTAGACTGTTCATGGGAAGTTAGTTACAATGCCAAAGTGGAATAGAACCAAAGTCATTATTTCTTTGACTGCAACTTTCTGATTTGATCTAACCTAAAGTCATATTAGTTGCAAATAGGAAATAAATTGATGAAGGTGAATCAATACCAGCAACTAAACTTGTATCACTGGCACTAATGATCTGCAATCAGATTTGAACTGAAGTCACCGGGTTTTAACTTGAGAAGAACAGGACCTAAAATAGCACTGATGGTTGATATATAAATTTGGGTATGTCTTACATGACATACACAAGACGGTTACAGATGATGATTCATGTTAGCCGACCCTAAATCATTTTGGGAATAAGGCTTGGTTGTTGTTGTCTAACAGCCCTTAAATGCTTAGAACCTAAATGCCTGGTGTCAAGACTAATGCTAACCTGGTTCAAAATGCCTGGAACCACCAATCTGCTGGCACTAGAATGAATGTAATTATGGAAACGCAGAAAATTCTCAGGAATCTCTGAAAGGGCTTCTGAAAATAAATTTACTCAACATTTCTGAGAGAGTGACTCAATGCAGAAATCAGCTGCACAAAATTCAACAAGACCATGCTCATTTTCACAACTTGGTTGAAATGAAGAGACTTCAAGCTCGATTGGTAGATGGAAAAAGGCCGAGCATTGTTTTAAAGATTAGAGATATGATGATGAAAGATGCAGGCACAAAGTACTTTCATGCAAAAAGTGACTGGAAGGAAAGCTTAGGCTTATATTGGTAAGATTCTCATGATATCAATGGGGTATAATGTGCACTACAAGAGTACAATAAACCATGCTTTTCTGGACTACGATCAGCAGCTTGCTCCTTGGCACTGAGAGTCTTGTGGAAACATTTGACAGTAGTATTGGAGGAAAAACTCTCAGCACTGATGACCAAGATTCTTTGCTTATATCTTTTTCAAGGGAAGAAGTGAAAAATGCTCTGCATTCCATACATGAAACTAAAAGTCCTGGCCAGATGGGTGTACATCTACTTTCTACAAAAACTCATGGGTGCAAGTAAGCAAGTTAACTCTACACTTATTACACTGGTTCCAAAGAATAGTACTCACTTTATAATAGATCTTTTCAATCAATAATTCCAGAGGCGTTTAGCGCCAGACCAATCTCTTGTTGCAACACCATATACAAGATCATTGGCAAGTAAATAGTATCCAGCCTGTTCTCTCAAGCATTATTGGCGATGAGTAATCTGCATTAGTGCCTAGAAGGAACATTTTTGAAAATATATACTACTCTCACAAGAGCTGTGAGGAAATGTGACAGGAAAAATGTCCCTCCCACAGCTACATTCAAGGTAGACATTTGCAAAGCCTTTGATTCCGCGTCCTAGATCTATTTGGAGAGTCTCCTTCAATTTCTGTAGTTCCCTGAGCAGCATGTAAGTTGGATTTTTGCTTGTTTAAGGTCTACCTATCTTTCCTTAAACATTAATGGTGCTTAGGTGGGGTTCTTTCCAGCAAAGAAGGGCCTTAGAGAGGGAATATCAAAAAGTCTCAGGAGCCTAGTTCACTCAGCCAAATCTGTCCAGCACCCAAATTGCAATAACATTGGGTTAAATCATTTGCTTTTCGCAGATCTCCTGATTTTTGCCACGGGTGATGCCAACTGTGTGTTAGCTGTGTCTGGAATACTCAATGGTTTTGACAAGCATTCAGGATCAGCTTATCAAGCTTAAGCACAAAGTCTTAGGGTGGAATAAAGATCTCTTAAAATAATGGATTATCAAGCTTCTCTATCAGCAAAATTTGTCGAGTAGATGGATCTCTGCTTACTACTGGAAACACAGTAATTTCTGGAATGCACAGGCTTCTAGCGATTGCTCGGCTACATGGAGAACTATGCTTCACCTCACAGACGAAGTAGTTTGAAACTCAGGTGATGCAGTCATGCAGATGCTGACAGTCAGCAGGTTTTGAAATGGTGTAACACAAAGCAGAAGGGACGTAGTCTATAAGACTGCTTCAGGAAAAGGCAACCTGTAGCCTGTTGTGTCCCAAGAAGCTCTGTAATCACTGTCTGAGCTCTTCAAAATGGGCTCCCACAGTGGACAATCTAAAGAGGAAGGGTATGAGCATTCCAAACAGGTGCATATCGTGTAACTGTCAGGAGGAAAGCATTGATCACCTATACTTCAGACATAGTTACTCTCGAGCTATCTTGTCAGAAATGCTGCACTGGTTGGGGTATTCTAGTAAATAGAGGAGCCCTGCGCATGAGATAAGGTGGTTCAAGCACAAGAATCGAGGCAACTTGACACTGCTTCATATCCCAAAATCAGCAAGTGACATCTGAGTTAAACTTGGAGATGGAAGTCTTCTTTCGTACAGGGTAAACACCAACTCCTAAAAAGTGCATTCTGCTTCACCAATTATGATATTTCGAGGGAGAAAACAGTAGACTATTCAATGAAATTCTAGGACCTTCAGTCAGATAGTGCTTTGTATTAAGTTCCATATATGTAAGAGCTATTAATAGATTTTTAATGACATTTCTACAAATTAGATTCTAGCTAGTGATTGTCCTTAGGATAGTAATACTGGTCGGTCTTCCCAATTTGGAAGAAAAGCTATTCTAAATCTTCCCAAAAAGAGAAAAAAAAACAAACAAAAAGCACTCTAGCATATTTGCTTCATATAGCTATAGCCTATAAGTATGAAACAAAGCATCCAAAAGGAAGTGAGAATTGTTTGGTAATTTGTGATCGACCTAATCAAGAGAACGGAGCTGATTTTTATCATAGTTAATTGTTAACAACCTTAATTGAGTCCCACACTAATAAACTAATCACTGCAACTCAGGGCTATAAATCAAGCAGCAAAAACTGATCCTATATGTTCAAGCAAGCAGATGAAAATACGTAAACAAACACCTATGGAAACACTCAGGGGAGGGTTAGCTTTTAATTTAAAAACCCAATTTGTTCCCTTTTTGCTGCAGTTATCCATGACTCCTACTCCCATGAATATATCAGCTTAACAAAAGCAAGAAAGCAGCCCAACATGAAGAAACAACACAGCAAGAGAATACCGAGTTTCAGCCCACAATATCCCTTTAAAACAAAGAAAAAAATTAAAAGAAAGAAAGAAAGTTGCAGCCCACAAGAGTTTGATAATACAACTACTTCAGAGTGGGAGCTTTATAAATGGAGCTTCTTTCCCATTGTAAAAGGCAGGCTTTGATAATACAAACACTTCAGAGTTTTACTCTTCTTTAAATGTTAAAACAGTAGCAAATGTGTCTGAGCATTTGTGGTGGTCCAATACTTATCTTGTAGTGTCTCTGTATCAAGTCTAAGAGTCATTCCTTGCAGTGTCTAAGTGCATGTTTGGTTGCACTTTTTTTTAGACCAAGTAACGGAATCCCACTCCGATTACGTTATTAGTTGTTTGGTTTAAAATTATCTTTTCCCACTCCATTACCCTCCTTTAACCCACTCCCCCAAAATGAAACCCTTCTCAAACTTCTGGTTTCCAATTCCATTCCCCCCTTTTTATTCTCTCTCCTCCCTCACCTCCCCTCCTCCCCACCCACACCACTGCCAAGCCACCACAAGCCATCGGCGATGGACGGCCGGCCACCATCATCGCCGGGAATAACACCGGCCGGCCGATATTTATCCGGCGACCACCGTGGTGGCCGTATTCTCCTAACTCGTCTCTCCTTTTCCTCCATCTTCTCCTCTACAACTTCCTTGGCATCATCATCTACCATCAATTTCTCCACCGTCGCCACCTCCTATATCGCCGTCCACAAGCCCTAGATCAACCTCGCGCCGGGTAGATGTGGTGGCTAGCAAGGGAGGAGAGAGGAGAGAGAATGGGAAAGGGTGGTTAATTGGGTGGTAATGGGCTTGTGGCTGGTTTGCGTGGGCTGGGCGAAGTGTTACCGGCGCCGTAAAAGTCAGCCGGTGCTGTTACGCCGGCGCCGGTGGTAGTGGTGCTCGGAGGCGGCGGTTTGGCGGCGGTGGTAGGGTGAGGAACGGGAAATTGAGGGGCCAGGAGAGAGAAAGAGAAGGGATTGGGTAGTTTGTTTATGGACTATTTTGTCCTTATAAAATGATTCCATTCTACTTTTTAGTGAACCAAACAACTTAGTAACGTAATCGGAACTTGTTACCACTCCACCCCTAATCCCACTCCATTCCGTTACCATTCTAAATTTCATACCAAACGCCCCCTAAGTGTGTCTTGAGTGCTGTCTCTGTTTTTCAATCTCATTTAGATCAGTTTCTATGCATTGAACTTCAGAGTCTTGAAGATTCCATAGTCTCATTTCCTCGGTTATTTGTGTTGTATTCTAATGAAACTTCAGCAAAACGAATTCTGGCCTTTTATCTATTATGTTCATTAATGCATATGTTCATGAAATCATGAGCATAATCTTATTCCTATTCCTTTGAAGCTCTAAATTCGACTTATGCTTTGCTTGCCAGTGAGTTTTTCGTATCAGTTCTTTGCTTTCCTTCCTCAGCTTGAAGCGGTACATTCCGTTTTGTTTCCCATCCCAGTCTTTCGCAACATTCCGTTTTGTTTCCCATCCCCGCGCAACGACATCGCCCTTAAGTATTCTGCCTCTTTAAGCATCAGTTCAGATTTCCTTACCTGTGTTTTCAGTGTTTGATGAGTGTCACTTGACCTTAGTTAAATTTCTCCATATATTTTAGATAGAGCATTCCAATTTTATCTAGATTTAGTGTCATTAATCAACAAAATTCACAGTTTAAGTTAGGGTGACATTTAATGTGCATTTGTCATGGTATCTAGGTTTGCATCAAAACCAGTTATGAACAGTTTGGCTCGTTCGGAATCACTGCTGTACAAAATTAACTTTAAACTGGTTGGTTCTATACTAGTCATATGGAAAATGAAAGTGACAACTGAAAACTAAGAACTACCTCTTCTGGTTTTCAAAAACGGAACTTCGGTTTTAAAAAAAAACAGAAAACTAGAAACTAAAAACTAAAAACAATACCAAACAAGCCCTGTTCTGGAGCCAATTCACAATTCAGATTCTGCATCGCGAAATTGAAGAACCGTTCATACAATTCCAATTGCAGTCATCGTATTTTTGGAAGTGGAACGGGTTGGGTATTCAAATTCGATAACTCTATTGGCTAAGTGTACCTCTAAAGCTTACTATTTGTACTTCACATATACTCCTTTTACTATGAATACCCTAGTTTATGGTTTGTATACTAACATCTCAATTCTTTCTTCTCATTGTTTAACGGCCGTCTTTGAATCTATATGATCTTTTAACTTTGAGTCAAGTACTCACCCCCACATCAACTCTTGCAGCCCTCGTCAAAAAAGAAGAGAAAAGAAAAACCTCTTGAAGCCCTTGGTCACGTCCCTTTTGCTTTATAATCCTTTGTACTTATATGCTGTTTTCAACTAAGGGATTACACTTCACTGAAATGTAGTATTATGTCAAAGAGTAGCTGTGAGATGAAATACTTATTGATTGGTAACATCAGATCCCACGTAAAATCAGAATACACATAACTTGAGTTCTTTTGGAGGAAGTCTTTTTTGAACATTGATAGAAAGGGTAAATAGGAGTCCAGAACCAATACTGGAACTAGCGTTTCAGGTTCCAAAGTTTTGAGAACTAGTACCAACCGGTTCCGGTTCTGCCAGGTAGTCGGTAGACTTAGATCTACTGTTCTAGTTGCCCAAGATTGTCAATCTGCCGTTTGCCTCCTAGTTGTCGAAAATCTTTCATTCTCTTTTAGGGGTAGTGATTTTTAGACTCCGCAAATTGATTTTTACACTCCCTACGGTGAGTCACATTTCCCAACGCAGGGATCATACTCCTCTCACAAAGAGGAGGGTAGAGATCAATCTGGGGAGTGTGAAAATTACTACCTCTCTTTTAGTACTAACTGCTAGTCCTTCTAGTATTTACATGACCGACTTTCTACCAACTATTGGTAGTAAGATAGGAGGGAAAGGGTGCGAATGAAAAGGGAGGGAAGGAAAAAGAAAAGGAGAGAATACACTCATATACTCCGTAATAGAGAAAATAGTACGGGAGTGGAGTGAGGGGTCTAAAAGATGCCAAAGATGGTAGGTTCGGTAGCAATTGTGTACGGTGAGGAAAGGGAAGAGAGTGCATTAGAATGCATCAATCTCCATAGGTAGAAGATAATCTATCCTTTCAAACTTGAAAAGATTTGGAAAGAAGACTGTATTTAGTCTCTTGACATGGGTAGATGAATTTCCAAGCGGCAAATTCAAAACTTTTGAGCCCTATCTATTCCATCTCTCGAGGTAACAAAAAAAAAAGAAAAAAAAAAGAAAAGAAAGAGAAACAGAATTACACAATTGGTTATGGTGAACCAAAGGAAGTGAGATCTATTCTGTAATAGTTATGGGCTAAAGGCAACAGCCATGTAGAGTCTATTTCACCTCTTTGGTGCGATCAGCTATTGAATTCACAACTGGTGATGGTAGGTATCAGCAGAAAAGTAAACATGGAGATGTTATCCCTCCCTTTCTTTCTTCTTTCCATAAAATATCCAAACAATGGATGGTGAACTCATCCTTTCCTTCCATTTTCCCCTATCCAAACAATGAAATTTTCGCATTTGCCATTGCCACCACTTTTAGCACCCATCCTATTACCATCTGTATTCAGTTTCTTTATATTATTGTTACTCTAGCAAAAATGGCACTCAAAGTATCTGTAAGAAGTTAATGACACCCTTTTAGTGATAGCATTTCTGAGTGTGATAGGTTAGTTGAAAGACTTTCACACAGACATGGTATGACAATTGGCAACTAGCAAAATCAAGGTCTTACACTGGCCCTACTCATTTCTTCATCTTCTCCATGGCTTTAGGCTATGTTTGGTAGCATGCAATCAACCTCGTAATTGCACTGAGATCTTATAACTTCAAAAATGGCTAGAAAATGAAGAGGGGGGATGCTAACATGAAGGTGAACGAGTTTGAATACTTTAGTTGATGTAAAGGTAATAACATAGGGTTTATATAACAATCCCCATTACATGATGTAATGGGAGTCTATCATCTTTTGCTGGTGATTACAACCTTCCCCTACATCTCTTAGGTTCCCCCCTATTTTGGTGCTAAATGGGTGGTAATGGTGTTTTTTAGTTACACCCTGTCTACCAAAACATGCCCTTATAGTTGAAACTCGGCCAAGCCTTACAAATTTCAGCTTGGACTCATTAAGACAATTCACGAGTTTATGTTTTCCAGCCATACTCTGTCTCTCTCCTTCATGTCACTACTCATTTTCCTTGCTCTTAGACTAACACAAAAGATTACATCTTGCTATTTTCTCAGGCTTAGCAACAACATTTTCTATTCTCATTTGTTCCTCACCCACCATATGTGATAGATGAGACTGTACACACATGCAGCAGTAACCATTTTTTCCAGCTTTGAGTTGCATCTTCTTGTAGAGCACCATTCTATGGCATTTCTTTGTGGAATCACACATTTACTCTTGTCCATAACTCGTTTCCTGCACTCCTGACTATAAGGGCACTCAAAAAATAGGTGTTCATGCGTTTCCTCATGCTGCAAGCAGAGTATACACTGTCCATCTCCACTGATACCTAGCTTGTGCAGCTTCTTCACTTGCAGGCTTTTCCAGCCAGCACCCATGCTATAAAGTTGTGCCTTGGAGAGCAAAATCTATTCCAGAGCATCCTTGTCCATTTCTCCTTTGGTACCTGCTCCATGAGCCAATTATACCCTTCCTTCATGTTGTATTCCTTATTAGTGTTTAACCATTTGCCTCCCTTAAATGCATCTTTCATTTTCACCTTTATTCTAAAAATGGTTTCCACTGCCAACTTACATCTATAGTTACTTGGTACTCCTCCCAATTCTGCCCTTTTAAGTACACACTTTTCACCCATTGTATCCATAATCTATCTTCTTTTTTATATATCCAACAGCACATCTTTGCTACTGCAGCAATGTTCCACATTATACTATCTCTAAAACCCCAATCCACCTTGATTTTGAGGCCTGCACACCTTCCAAGCCACCAGTGTTGCTCTGAGATCGATTTCTGTCACATCCCATAAGTAGTTCCTGCATATGGCATCAACTTTCCTCAGCACAGTTTTAGGAATTAGGAAAATTTGTGCCCAATATGAATGGAGATGGAGCAGCACAGACTTAATAAGGACTGCTCTGCCTGCATAAGATAATTTCTTGGCCCCCCAGGCCCTGATCTTGCTTACAATCTTTTCAGTTAGTATGCTGCACTCTCAAACACTAATTTCTTGCTGCAATTGGCATTCCCAAATTTTTGAATGGTAGCTTTCCAATTTTGAACCCTGATACTGCAATTATCTCCTCTATTCTCCCTTGCTGCATCCCTGAGAAGTATATTTCAGAATTGTTAATGTTCATCTGCAAACCTGATGCTTTTGAGAATGTAGCAAAGGCCCATAACATCAAAATTATGGAATCCACCTCACCCTTACAGAACATTAACAGGTCATCAGCAAAACACACATGACTTGGTTTCAGTTGTCTGCACATTGGGTGGTATCTAAACTTGTCATTTTCTCCTATTCCAACCATGACTCTTGATAAGTATACCATGCAGATTGTGAACAGCAGTGGAGACAAGGGATCACCTTGTCTCAGTCCCCTTTTTGCTTGGAATAATCCAAATTTGTTACCATTCAGTGCTAGAGTGAATGCAGGAGTTGTGACACAACACATAACCCATCCTATCATTTTCTCAGAAAATTTCAGGGCGTTTAGCATGCCTTCCAAACACTCCCATTCAATGGAGTCATATGCCTTTTTCAGATCAATTTTCATCATGCATCTTGGGGAGTTGTTGTTTCTGTCATATTTCTCAACAATATCCTGACAAATCAAGATGTTTTCAACTATGTTCCTTCCTTGAACAAAGGATCCCTGGTTACTGCTTATTATCTTTGGCAAAACAGCACCCACCCTATTGCATAAGACTTTTGAGATGCATTTGTAGATCACATTACAGCACGTTGGTCGAAATTCAGCGACAGATGTGGGAGTTTTCACCTTGAGGATGAGTGTAGTAGTTGTTGCATTCAGTTGTTTTAGAAGTTTCCCTATGTCAAAGAAATCCATCACAGTTTCGACTAATAATTTTCCCACCACATTCCAAGCATCCTTGAAAAAACCACTAGTATAACCATCTGGCCCCGGTGCCTTGTCCTTTGGGATTTCAAATATCACCTGCTGCACCTCCTCTAATGACACTGGTCTCAACTGTATGGTTGTCATTTCTTCATCTATACAGGCGCCTTTTCGAACTGTTTTCTCATGGACTTTGCTAACTTTTGCAGATGTACCCAGCAGTCCCTTATAGAAGTTCAGAAAAGCTTCTTGGAATTGATTCTCATCCGTACAGCTATTCCCATTACTGTCATTAATTTGTTGCACCTGGTTGTAACTTTTCCTGGCTTTAATTGCACTGTGGAAGAAAGCATTATTTTCATCACCTTCTTCTAGCCATTCAATTTTGCTTTTCTGTTTGAAATAGCTGTTCTGTGCTTCCAATAGGTTGCCCAGCATTGCAGCCTTTTCATTCTCCTGTGCTATCAGCTCATGATCCTTAGGCTTCTCCTGCAATTTGATCTGAATTTTCTCAAGTTCAGCAGCTGCCTCCATCACCCTATTTTGTATACCAGCATACCTTTCTCTGTTAATCTCTTTACGCTTTGGTTTTAATGCTTTCATCTTATTAACCAGCTGGTAGCTCTTGGTACCTACCACTCTGCCCTCCCATTCCTTCTTTACAATGCTCATAAATGTGGGAGCTTTACTCCACGTATTGAAGTACTTAAAGCTCCTCTTGCCTTGTTTCTTTTCTCCATAAAGATGAATGACACATGGGCTATGATCAAACCCTCCTTCAGGGAGAAAGTAAGCCAAACAGTTATCATACTTTAGTAGCCACTCATCATTGTGTACAATCCAATCAATTCTACTGCACAACATTTTATCTCCTAATTGCTTATTGCTCCTGTTGCTTGCTTTCATTTCCTGTAGACCACAGTCATTCAAGTATTCTTGGCATGGTCTTATTTCTGCCAAATTAACTTTTGACCCCAATCTATCCTTTTGATACAGGATATTATCTAAATCACCCCCCACAGTCCATGCTCCATTTATACTACTACTAATGCTTCTAAGATCCTGCCATAGTTTCTCTCTTTCATAGAGATCATTATGCCCATACAGTAGTGTGTACCAAAACACATCCTTGTTCTGTTTATTGATAACCCTACTATGAATAAATTGCGCTGATGCACTAATCACATCAACCTCGAAACTATCTGGTTTCCAAATGAGCAATATTCTTCCACCAGGATGTAATGTATTATTGGTTGTAACAGACCACCCATTACACATGTTAAAGTGAACCTGAGCCATCCTCCCAGGCTTCACTTTTGTTCCAAGGAGACCAAATAAACCCAAGTTATTTTGGCAAGTAAATTCCTAACCTCCTTTTGCTTGACGGATTTATTCAGTCCCCTTATGTTCCAATGTCCTACATTAGCCGTGATCCACATGATCATGGCTTGTCTCCCCATTTTCCTTACTATTCTCATTTCTGATTGCTGCTGACCTTTGTACCACCTGTGCAAATGATGGAACCACTGTTATAGAGGTGCATCCTAGATTCCTAGTAACCCAAACGCATTCTGAGCCATTCCATACATCAATTGGAGCTGTCTATGAACAGGCCTACTTGTTGATGGCCTTGGGACGAGACCAAGCTCAGGCGTAACAAAGTTGCCTTGAGTTGGTTGGCCTTGTGGTGTGGGAACAATCACTGGTGCAGGGTTTTGAACATTTTTTGGCTTCCAAACTTGCTTCACCTCCCCTGGTTTTCTCGCTTTTCCTCTTTCCTTCTCCTGCACTGATTTGTTTCATGTCCTAACCCTTTGCATACCGCACAGACTACAGGTTTCCACTCATATTCCACCACTATATCCACTTATTTGTGATCATTTTCTTTGATTTCAATTATCTCAGGGAAGTGTTGATCTATCTCCAACTCCACCATTATCCTTGCAAACCTTAACCTACTCCTAGCCTCAGTAGCAGCATCATACTTTATCATTTTGCCTACCTTTTCTGCAATTTCCCCAATATTTTAGATCAAGATTGCATAATCTTATAGTTGAAACTTTACACAGATCAAATAGAGTTGTTAAATTGACACCTTAAGGCACGAGACAACACATATGCCTTCAGTAGTTCCACACATTACTTGAAGCGGAATCATCTTGACTATCTAAATTTGAAACTCAATACATATAGCTAAGCAAATTGATGAGAAAAAAAGCAATTAAGTTAGCAATTCAGCATGTCAATCAAAGAACAAACTATCATGGCGCAGGCGCTCAGGTCACTAGAAATTTACGGAGGAAATACATCTAAATTGGCTAGGGGAGCCAAAATTAGGCTATCCATTAATACGTATAAACACTATCCCATCTTATGTCCAAAGCAAAGCAAGTGATTGTACTTTATAAATCAGAAAGAGAGAGATAGAAAGAGTGCAGCAGACACACCTTTAGTGCCTCTGAAATAGCAATGTACACACTCTCCTTCCCGATGCTATATGCCCCAACTACAATGAGGGTCCTCGGTTGCTTTGTGAGACATGCCTTGGTAGTTCTCACAACAAAATTGGTGACTTCTTCTTTTGAAGGAAACCTATGACATTAGTATACTTAAGAAAAAGCATAAGCAAATTTTAATGGAGGAGTACTATGTGGAGATGTCTCACCTATATTTAGGATTGCAATAAGTTGTATCAAGATAAAGTACATTGACTTCTTTGTTTACAAGAAGGGGATATGTTTGCATATGTTTACACGCCCTGAAATCTCCAGTGTGTACATAACATTGTCCATCGGGAAGATGAAAGTGGATTAAGGCAGCACCTGGACAGTGATTGGCTTCAAGGAAGGTAACTTTGATACCATCAATATTATGTTCAACGTCTAACTCCAAGGGACATATAAATCTGTTCAGAAACAAAGGTCATCCAAAATACTCAATTTCGACACACAGCCTTCCACTATAATGAAGATTACATTTTAAAAAAGTTAAAGGAATTAGGGATATTTACGATGGATTAACATAGAGGCACATTCTAACCAGGCGAGCAGTTATAGGAGTGCAATAGATAGGACCGTGTGACCATCCCTTGCTTAAGCCACCATAGTGATCCGCGTGAAAGTGAGTTAGAAAGTAAGCTGAGCACCCCTTGACAGCACCATACCGGAATGCATCGACAGTGAAGGGTGTGCCTGAACGGTGAGAGGGAACCTGTTAAAGTAAACTCATTGATACTCGTGGAATGCATACAGATAAGCACACAGAAGAGTGTAGGATACTGTCAAATCAGTTACAGAAATCAAGCTTTAAGGCCAATGATAAGAGCTCCACACATTATTCCTCTTTCCCTACTTTGTCGGTTTTATGAACAGGGTAGCAGATTATAGACACATATTTAATACTCTGTATCATCCTTCTGCACCACTACGCTCATGCCACAGTCTTCATTTTCATTGCCTTATTATTATCTCAGTTTCTCTAGCCTCCCCTTTTTACTTTGACAATACGTCGGGCAATAGAAAATCATATTAGACAGGACTAAATTAATTTACACATCTGGTCTTGGCTGAAAAGGGCATTATTTTCCAAATGGATCATCAAACTTCCTCACAGAGCTAATAATGTCTAGAACAGATGAGTAGCAGCTTACTATTAAAAACAGCAACTACTCAGTTATATTTCTCTATTCCTTGCGGAGCACATATGCATCCGCGGCATGAAATTGTTAGCAAAGCTGGTGATGTTAACAACGCCATCAATCAATTTGCTACCTGGAGTGAGGGAAACATCAGGGTAATTCTCTTCATAACTATTTCACAACCAAGCAAAGCAATGTCAGATCGTTTAAGACTATTTGTGTCAGCTGTTTGTGTCTCAAAAGGTTCTGTTGTATCCACTTTAGCTACCCAAAACGCCCTCCCAATTGTGGACAACTTTCAGAAGAGAGGCATGAGTATGCCTAATACATGCATTCTTTGTTAGTAGGCAATTTGAGTCTATTGCTTATCTCACCTTCCAATGTCAGATTTCAATGAAAAACTGATGCTCCAAATTTAACTGGTTAGGAAACGGGAGATGGCAGTGGAGTTTGTATCATGAAGTAAAAATTGGACACTGTGGTACACTTGATCAACACACGAATTTGAAGTTAGACCCTCTACTACCCAGTAGGCCAGTAGGCACACTAAATACAGAGCTATGCTTCTGCAACCTAATCCTTGAACCAATAATTACAGATAACTATGGGATTCAAGGGTAGCCTAGTGGTTAGGAAGTTAACCTTCCTGCAGGTTCAAAACCTCATAACCCTCCTGTACACATAGCTGCTTCTAGAAAGATACAAAAAAAAAAAAAAAAAAAAAAAAAAAAAAAAAAAGAAAGAAAGAAAAATTACAGATCACTAAGACCAAGTGGCAAACAGGAGAAGTGAGTTTTCCTTTCTTTTGTTGGCAAAGAGGGAGGGGCTATAAAATTAGTAGTAGCTAATAACAAAAACCCATTTAACAAGAGTGTTTTATGTAATTTCTGATTGTGTTTACTGAACAAGATTAATCTGCATTTATTTATTTATTGGGTTTACTTGCGTGTGGTATCTATTTTTATCATGAAGAATCTGCCGTATCAGTGTCTTTGCTTCCTAGATTGTGATGTTAAACCAGTAAAGTAGGTAAACAGGAGTGTTATATTAATTAATCACTCATTAATAAACAGTTAAGCAATTTCTTGCACCCCCCAACAAGAGTATGTGACACTGGACGACCAAGGCTCTGACTGAACTCAAGCGCGAAGCCAAGGAATTGAATGTCTTGCTCAAGTCTCGCTTAAATGCTTCCTACCAGTCCAAAGTATTCAATGTCAGAGCTCAGACACACTGTATATGCTACCTTACCAAAAAGTCACTTAAATCGACAGTTGTACACTAACCTATCCCAGAAACTTAGTAGCTAGACACGGATCTACTAAAAACAAATGACAATGAGATAACAACACAAAGGTTTATGAGCTAGTTAACAAATTTCTAGTTGTTCCGAATTCCGATCACTTCAGAAGTCATTACGATTAACAAGTCACGATCTTTGAGGTGTCTCATATTCTCATGTTCAAAATAAAGACCTCGACAGACAAGCTCAACCCAACTTTAATGTTCCAGGAACGTATAAGTGAATCCAGATAAGCAGGCTGAACTCCCTCCGATACCAGTATACCACCATGACAAAATAATTCCACAATAAGAGCCAGCCTGATAAAGAACAATATAAAATACTCCACCATAAATAGGAAGTTATGTAACTCTAATTTGCCTCTTTTGTCCAATTTTTAAGAAACAGGCACTAATCACTGCTTCACACTTTAACAAATTTCTAACCCCATTCTTGCCAATCATTAATTGATACCAGACACCCATAGTGTTGGACACCTACAAAAGAATACACTCCACCTAGTGTCAAATGTATAATTCTTTCTACCCTATTGTATTTTGTGTTACTTTAACGTCTCCTATAATGAGTGACAACTACATTGACAACCAACATGACAATCAGGTAGAAGCAAGATTTCTTCACTCATGTTGATATCGAAGCCAAATAAGTAAAGATACAAAAGCATATGTGTGGTTTTGTAAGTGATACTTGTACCCCAAGAGAAACCAGATACTTGTCACCTGATGACCAAAGTTTCCAATTGAATACATGAAGGCAGTAGCCTGAGAGCCTATATGTCTTCCTCCACTACAGACGTTACTTGGACTTAAGTCCGTGCCAAATACTCAACTTTCTTGCTCAGACACCCTCTAAGTGGAACTTTACATACAACCTCCAATCATATCCCTAATCACACAGCATCCTTTGTAAAGTTACAGAGCCACAACTACTCAAAAGAAAAGAAACCATAGAGACAATACGAATGGCATTCTTTTACTTGTTGCACTGATCTCCCCACAAGCTTTATAAGGGGCCTCAATCCAATGTCCACTTAAACACCTCAACAATCCGAGGTCAAACAGACATAGAAATTCCAGGAGCACATAATAATACAGCTCATTATACGGCTCCATACTTTCAAAAGCATGCAAAAAATCTAAAATTTTATAAAGAACAACCAAGCCTTAGTCCCAAATTGATTGAACTTTGATTAATTCAGTACGAATAATACAAAATCCATACAACGGACCTCAAGAAACTAGCAGAATCTCTCAAACATGAACCATTTCGAAATTCGTAATCCTTGCACTCCATCAAACAGCAAAAGCTCATTATACAACAGCTCAAAACCCGAAACATCTAAACACACAAACAAATAGACACACTCCCGCAGCATTAGCTGCTCCTATGTACCATTTAAAGAGCATCAGCCAAAGAGCCAAACTACAGAATGCTGAACTGAGCATCAGCCAAAGAGCCAAGATTCAACGCACAAACTTGGCTGACTGTAGCTCTTAGTTTAAAAAAGCGTGCCTGAGGCGCACTGAGGCACAGCTGCCATCGCCTCAGAAGCTTGAGGCGCACAAGTGAGCATGAGGCGCACCTGAGACGCACTGAGGCGCACCGAGGCGCACTGAGGCGCACCCGAGGCGCACAACTGTGCAATTTCCAACTTCTTTCTCTTGTAACCTTATTTCTACACTTCCCTTTGCCCCTTAATCCCTTGTTTATACTTATATACCCATTGTCCCTCTTTAAATACAAAAACGGGGTTATCTTTTTTCAAAATATGGTTTCGTAAAATATAATTTTGATCGCTAAATGAGTGCACCTCGTGTGCATGAGGCGTGCGCCTTCGCCTCGCGCCTCGCGCCTCCTTAAACTAAGCTGTAGCTCGAGATTGTTTTCACCAAAATTGAGGAGAGGAAAAACATGAATATTATAGGGAAAGACAAGGATGTAGCTGGCAATATACATAGCAGTCAGGACGGCATCATAAAAGCCTTCATTGGATATTATGTAAGCTTGCTGGGGACACCACATGATGCGCAAGAGATTGATGCTGAATCTATAGCAAAAGGAGACTCAGTTCCTGTGGTAATGAGAGATGGGTAAACAAACCTAGTAGCTGACATTGCAAAACGCAATGCCATCAGAGATGAATCCAAATAGGGGCCCTGGCCAAGATGGCTTTTCTGCTGGTTTCTCTCAGGGGTCATAGCAAACAGTAAAGAAAGATGTTACTGAAGCAGTGAAGCAACATTTCTCCACAGGCATACTCCTAAACAGGTAAATGTTCACCCTCATGCCCAGAAAGGCAAATGCAACTTCTTTGACAGAGAACAGACCGGTCTCATGTTGCACGACTTTCTGCAAAATTATTAGCAAGGTGCTTGCTAGCAGACTTCACAGACTTCAAGAAGTGTTGCCTATTGTTGTTGGAAAGGAGCAGGCAGCATTACTAATTATTAGTAAAGTTCATGAAGTATGGTTTCACAAAGTCTAGTTAAAGGTTATAGCACAGCAGAATCTTCCCCAGGTGCCTCCTAATAAGGATATTAGGAAGGCTTTTGATTCAATCAATTGGAGATTTATTGAAAGCATGCTGAAAGCTTTGGCATTCCCGAAGAAGTTTGTTGACTTAATCATGGGCTGCATCTCTTCTCCCTGGTAAACTATCAAAAAGTTTGAGAAATATGAGGGCTTTTTTGCTGGGAAATGTGGGTAAGACAAGGCTGTCTCCTTTCACCATATATTTTTGTTCATCGAATGGAAATTCTCTCTAGCTATTTGAGGATAATACCAGGCAAAGCTCAGTTCTCTACTTCTCTATGCATCCTAAATGCTCAAAAACAGGAATCACTCATCTAATTTTTGCTGACGATCTTATGGTGTTCACTAGGGGAGACTTGCCATCTGTTAAGGCTTGCGAATTTGTTAGATCACTTTGCAAAGTATTCTAGTGTCTATGCAAATGCAACTAAAACTGAGGTATACTTTTGTGGAGTAAAACTGTGTAAAAGAAGTTATTGTAAAAGTTACAGGTTTCTCTGAAGGAACTTTCATTTTCAGATATCTGGGCTTGCCTTTGAATTCCTCAAGGCTTGGTACTGACATATACCAGCAGCTTCTTCATAGGATTAAATCTGTAATCTCTCACTGATCTGGCCACTTAATGCTGGTAAACTACAACTCTTATACTCAGTTATCTTTGGTATAGACAATTATCGGTGTGCCAGTATTCTCTTCCCAAAGAAAATTCTGCAAGGATTACTTGTGAACATAGGGGGAGGGAAAAGAAAGATGGTTAATAAGAGCTGGAATAGTCTTTGTGTTCCAACAATCCTATCCTGGAATACATCATTGCCATCTAAATGGATTTGGATGATTAGCAATGGAAACAACACTGTTTGGAGTGACTGGGTAACACTCTCAAAAAGTAGTCCATATGGCAAGTGATTTCCAAAGCTAGAGACTCACAATAATGGAAGAACATTATTACAGTCAGGGATGAAATAGTTCAGAAAATGGGATCAATTCAGAGAGCTGAAGAGGAAATTATAACATGTCCAAAGGATGGAAAATTTGATGTAGGAAAGTTTTCTTTTTCTTCAGGAGACAATACAAAATGGAGGTGGGCTAAGGGGATTTGGGAAGGTGTCAATATCCCAAAACATAGTTTTACTGTGACATGGGCTGCACAGGCAAAACTCCCAACTGTTAAGAAGATCAGGAAGAGGGAATTAACTCTTCACATCAGATGTGTGATGCGTATCCAGGAAAGTGAAACTCACAACCATCTGTTTATCAAATGCATGGTATGAAAGCATTTGGCAGAAAAATTCTTGACTGAATGAGCCGATACCCAGTGTACACTATCTGGAATGAGAGAAATGCCCGATCGATAAATGTCAAACTCCCCAGCAAGTCATAGACAAAATTAAGAGCTTAGATTGTATTAGGATGTATGCAAGGAAAAAATGTTACTCTGAGGAGCTTGTAGAAGCTCTGGTAGGATAAGCTACTTAGCCTTTGTGTTTTTCTCTATACGTGTCCTATTTTTGTAAACTGTTTTTCTTCTTTGCCCTTTATGGAGAAATAAGATGAGGTTCCAGTTCTTACAAGAACAAAAAAAATATATATATGTGACACAGGAAGACCAAGTTTCTAACTGAACTCAAGCTCGAAGTAAGGAATTGAATGTCCTCCACTCTTGCTCTTGCCCAAGTCTCGCCTCAAGGTTTCCGACCAGTCCAAATTACTCAACTTCAGAACTCAGACACCCTGTAAATGCTATCTTACCAAAAAGTCACTTACATGGACAGTTGTACACTATCCTAGAAACTGAGTAGAAGAGCCACGTTTACTGAAACAAATGACAATGAGATAACAGCACAAAGGTTTATGAGCTAGTTCACAAAGTACTTATTCCGATCACTTTATAACAAGTCTTGAAGCTCAACTCAACATTTATGTTCCAGGCATAACCGATTCCAATAAAGCAGGCTGAACTCCCTCTGATACCACCACTAAAAAAATGAAAAAATGATTACACAATGAAGGGTGTCCCAGGATTACGAGAGCCAACCTGATAAACAAAGATATCAAATTACGCCACCAGATAGGAAGTTACGTAAATTATCTTTGCCTCTTTTGTCCAATTTCAAAGAAACAGACACTAATGGCTCCTTCATAGTTTGTGAACAAATATCTAATCCCATTCTTGCCAATCATTAATTGATACCAAACGCCCAAAGTGTTGGACACCTTCAAAAGAATACACTCTACCCTAGTATCTGATATATACTCCGCATTTCTTTCTGCCCTATTGTATTTTCTGTTACTTTAAACTCCACATTTCCACAATAACTTGGTGAAAAGTGAAAACTACATTGTCAACAAAATGGCAATCAGGTAGAAGCCGGATTCATTCACTCATGTTGATATCAAAGCTAAATAAGTAAAGATGCAAAAAAATGTGTATGGTCTTGTAATTAATATATTTACCCCAACAGAAACTAGATACTTTTCACCTGACAACCAAAGTTTCTAATTGAATACATGAAGGCAATAGCCTGGGGCCTATACGTCTTCCTCCACTACAACGTTAATTGGATGCTTAAGTCTATCTCAATACTCGACTTCATAGCTCAGACACCCTTCAAGTGGCCCTTTACATACAACCTCAGATCATATCCCTAATCACACACCAATCTTGTGCCTAGTCTGATCAACAGAAGCTACAGACCCAAGCCACAGGTCCACAACTACTCAAAAGAAAAGAAACCGTAAAGACAATACGAATGGCTAAAAAAGTAGTTCAATGATCTTTTACTTGTTTCACTGATCTCAACTTTCCAGGCTCCAACAGACATAGAAATTCCAAGAACATATAATAATACAATTCATTCGTTATTCATTCAACAGCACCATACCTTCTAAATACAGTGCATTCAAAAAATCTAAACTTTGATTGAAACAGTACAGCATAAATTGATTGAAGTGTGACTAATCCACCAGTAACATAAATACAATTATCCACAGAACAGCCCTCAACAAACCAAACAGAATTGCTCAAACATGAACCATTTCGGAATTCCTAATTCATTGCACTCCATCAAACAGCAACAACCAAACAATCAAACAAAGAAAGGAAACAGAATTAAACCTGGCATCTTCTTATAGAAAGGGCAAGGACGAGGCTTCCTTTTCCCAGCCCCACTCGAATCGCCGCCAAACAACTGATTGCGACCACTAAAAGGATCAGAATTACAAGAAGAGGACCCTGAATTAACAATTTGGCCCTCATTTTCTCTACTCCTCATCAAAGTCTGGTTTCCCACCTCAACATTCTTTTGCCGCTTGATACCCCACATCTGAAACAAATCTGTTTGTTTCATCTTCTTATTGAAGTCACATTTTGGGTCTTCTTTCAATGACAAACTGGACCAATTTGTCCCACATCGGTAGAACTCGGCCGCAAAACTGCCATCTTTTGACGACCCACCTGGGTTTCCGTTGCATATGTTGTGTTCATCTTCTTCTCCAGTTTCTTGTTGTGGGAACCCATTTTCGTCGAGGGAAATCGAGGGTTCTTCTTCTTCGTTAAAATCATGTGAATTGGAGTTTTGGCGGAAGATGTTGGCGTCAGAAAATGGGTCATTCGTATCTTCAATTGATTCAAACATAGCTTCTCCTATACTCAACACCACCCTTCTCTTGAGACTTGAGACCCTTACACTTCCTCTCTCCTATGGCACTTTGTGTTTGAAACTTTCGGCTCAAATGTCAAATAAGGGCTTTGTTTGGGAGTTTTGAATAAATTAGTGTCTCACCGCGGGAAACTTGTGGTTCAGATGCGATGGCACGGTGTCTTTTTTTTTTTTCCTTCTTGTATTTTTGCACCCGTGTTTGCCCTTGTGCACACATTTTAATTTCTCCACGAGGTACCCGTGAGGTTTACTTTCGTGCATATATGGCCTCGTTTGGTTCAAGTATTGGGTTGGGTTTGGAATCAGGAATCGGGTTTTTGTGGTATCGGGTTGGAACCTCATTCCTGATTCCTTGTGTTTGGTTGCGTTTTTACTTCTACTCCGTAAATTGTTAGTTTATATTTTCGGCAAATGCACGTGGTGTCCCTGAGTTTTGACGTTTTGCACATGGTGTCCCTGCTTTTTAAACTACTACTCTCTGGTGTCCCTCAGTTTTACACAACGCGGCACGTGGTGTCCCTGGGTCTAACGGTGTTAACTAAGTTCCGTTAAGTGATGACGTGGACGTCATTAATGGTTGGAGGGAAATAATTAGTGTTATTAATTATATTTTAATAAAAAATTATAATAAAAAAACATAATTTGTGTTATTAGTGAAAACCTTAATGCACGCGGTGTCCCTGAGTTTTACACTTTTGTGCACATGGTGTCCCCCAGTTTTACAATTTGTGTATGTGGTGTCCTTGATTTTTGCAATTTAATGCAAATGGTGTCCCTGCTTTACATTGAATCCGTTTTTTTCGTGACATTATTGCTCCAATTTTGAAATTTCGGGCTATTATACATTTGGAATCTAATGTAAACATAAATCACAACTATGAAGCAATAATTTCACGAAAAACGGTTTCAATGTAAAGCAGGGACACCGTTTGCATTAAATTGGAAAACTCAGGGACACCACATACACAAATTGTAAAACTGGGGGACACCATGTGCACAAAAGGGTAGAACTCAGGGACACCTCGCGCATTGTGGTTTTCACCAATAAAATAATTTCGGGAAAAATAAATTCGAAAAATCAATATTCAAAATTATTTTTAGAAAACTCAATATCTGGATTTTTTTTAAAAATTTTTTGGAATTTTTTTGGAATTTTTATTTTTTTATGTTTTTTTAATTATAATTTTTTATTAAAATATAATTAATAACACTAATTATTTCCTCTCCAACCACTAATGACGTCCACGTCATCACTTAACGGAACTTAGTTAACACCGTTAGACCCAGGGACACCACGTGCCGCGTTGTGTAAAACTGAGGGACACCAGAGAGTAGTAGTTTCAAAAGCAGGGACACCATGTTCAAAACGTCAAAACTCAGGGACACCACGTGCATTTGCCGTTATATTTTGCTTATAAGCGAAGGATAAACAAATTGTTAGTATGCTATAAAATGAAGATCAGAAGACGACGGCTAACAATAGAAAAAAAAAAAAAAACAATACTACCAGCACACACAAAGTTGACAAGTAACAAAGCATAGTCATTGCCACGTTAATGTTTGCAGAGCATTCAGCAAGAATAAAACAATATAAGTGCAATGTTATGGAGTATTTTCAATTTCGTACTTCAAACCCAAATTAGGGGAAAACAAAACCAAATCTCTAGAATTCAATTGTTCAAGCCGGTAAAAAAATTCGTGCCTTTATCCTCTGTAATTGGTCACAATTTATTTCATCATCTAACTAATCATCTAATACCCAGCAGAAAGCCCGAGTTGCTTGTGTAGTTGACCTCTGGAACTGAAGAAGCATCGATCGGTGTATTAGCAGGGGTTGAAATAAATAAAACATAAGAGAAGAGAAGAAAAGATCAAGATCAAACTCTTAGTCGCTGGGTTTGTTGAGTCAGGAGTGGGGAGGGGAGATTCTGAAACCGATTCCTTCGGTTTCATTTGGCACGGAGTTTCCCGGGTTTAAGCAATGAAAAAATGCAAACAAACACATACAATGGGTTTCATCCAATCTAACCCCATTCCTGAACCCACTTTTACGTGAACCAAACGGGGCCTTATTGTATCCTCTTTTTAACACTATTGAAGGTGTTAGTATTAGCTGTTAAACATTCTCTCACACATCCTCTAAGGTATCGTGTGGATACCCTCAAAATCCACCAGAAGATTTTCATTTTTTTAGGAATTGTGTTACCATTAGTTGTTTGGTTACCACAAAAAGTGTAGGAATTTCTTTAATTTGAAACGGCTAGGCAACTAGAAATTCCCGTAGGAATTGAATTCTCTTGTTCATGCAAACAAATTTTCTCAATTCACATACTTTCTCAATTCCTAGGATTTGCAAGTTAATGGGAATTTCGACTTCTCGAGTGTATCCAAACGAGCACTAACATTCTAATTAGCATAATTATCAATATTTATTTGGCGATACTCCCATAATTAGTCTATAGTCTTTAATGCAATAATTTAGTAGTCAACATTTTCAGAAGTCTAACAAGCTTTCAAGAGGAACAACTTATTAAGGAGATAAATAATCTTCTCTCTATATAATTTTGGGTTGCAAAAGTGTGGTAGGAACATTTGTCCCATTTTTATTAGTTCAAAGTAGGGACATTGTATACTTCAAATTTTAGGTCATACCATTCACATTGCATTATGAATAAAGTTACATATGTACATTTAGTTTGTACATGAATCAATAGAGACATTGTATATTTCAAGTTTTAGGTCATAGTCATTCACATTGCATTATGCATAAAGTCACACATGTATATTTAATTTTTGCATAAATCAATAGCGACATTGTATACTTCAAGTTTTAGACCATACCATTCACATTCCATTATGCATACGGCCACACATGTACATTATGTTTGTGCATGAATCTTTCAAATAAGAGTAAGTACAACTCATGTCACTCTTTTTGTGGTGCTTGAATTTTAGTGTTTTTATTATTATTACTACTTAGTCAAATGAGAGGTACAAGGTCAATCTTTCATCCATCTCCCTAATTATCAAGGTTAAAATTAGGGGTGTTAATGAGCAAGGTAAACTCGTGAGCAACTCGTGAGCAACTCGTACTCGACTCGGTCAAAACTCGGCTCAAGTGAGCTCGACTCGTGCTCGTGATCGACTCGAGAACTAAACGAGCCGAGTTGAGCAAGGCCCTGCTCGACTCGAAAAGCTCGCGAGCAGCTCGAAGTGTAGTTGTTATAACATATATCAATACATAATAATCAATATTATTATTGTTGATGGCATTATAATGTATTGTGTGGTCTCAAAACAGCTTAAAGTCCCACATCGATGCCGAAAAAAAGGAGCAGTGTAAGTTAATCTTGTAAATTGACAAATGTATGTAGAATGTGATGAGTATCTGAAAAGGGTAATGATGCTAAATGGGTACTATAAATTCCAACATGTGACTAGTAGGTCTTGCAAGTGGGTAGTCTAAAGGCTTTACATTTGATATGGGCTTAGTTTACCATCACAATGCATTTCTCTATTAGGCCTTACCTAAATTTGCAAGGCTCGCCAAGCTCGAGTTCGAGCAACGAGTTCAGTTATCGAGCTCGAGTCGAGCCGAAAAACTTAAGGTCGCGAGTCGAGTCGAGCAAGGCTGGCACCTTCACGAGTTCAAGTCGAGCTGGGCTGTGCTTGTGATCGACTGGACTCGTTATCACCCCTAGTTAACATCACCTAAAAAACTAAAAATAAAATTGTACTGAACACTTCTTTATAAGCAACAACCACTTACAAAAAAAAATTAAAAACAATATGAAATAAAAATAGTAGATTAATCAATTCACAAGAACATCAAAACCAAATATCATGCGAAACCACCAAAGTTTAAAATTTTATATCACAACATAGCCATATTAAATGAATTAAAAAAATACACACTGATCGTGCATTTGTAATAATCCTCCAAATCTTCTCCTCGCAAAAGTGTTCTCGTGCACCAGTCACTAATGCCCATTCCATGCGGACTCGTGGCAAGTCGGGTATCTTTATGACCAAGACTATCCGTTCCATGAGTGCTACAGAGGTTGTAGTTGAACCCACTTCTTATACTCAGGCGACTAAAAACCCGAAGTGGAGAGACTCTATGGCTGATGAGTTTAATGTTTTACTTGACAATGATACTTGGTCCTTGGTTCCATTTGAAAAGCATATGAATCTAGTTGGTTGTAAGTGGATTTTTAAAGTGAAATATCATTCTGATGGCTCTATTGAGCGGTATAAAGCTCGTTTGGTTGTTAGAGGTTTTCATCAACAGGCTGGTATTGACTTTCATGAGACTTTCAGTCCTGTTGTTAAACCTACTATTGTTCGTATTGTGCTTTCCATCGCTTTAGCTCCTAATTGGCCCATTCGTCAACTTGATGTTAAAAATGCTTTTCTCCATAGTTCTCTTACTGAGGTGGTTTATATGAAACAACCCCCTGGGTTTGTTCATCCACGATTCTCCTCTCATGTCTACAAGCTTCGTAAGGCGATTTATGGTCTGAAACAGGCGCCTCGTGCCTGGTTTCATCGCTTTGCTAGTTTTTTGTTGTCCATTGGTTTTCGCTGTTCTGCGCCCGATTCGTCCATGTTTGTCCTTCGCACGTCTCACTTACTGCTTGTTCTCCTGTTGTATGTTGATGACATTGTCCTTACTGGTAGTTCACAGTCTGCTATCTCTCATCTCATTCGTCTTCTTTCTTCTCAATTTGCCATGAAAGATTTAGGTCCTCTTCACTATTTTCTGGGTGTTCAGGCTGTACGCACTCCTGAGTTTTTGTTTCTGTCACAACAAAAATATGTTCCCCTCATCGATCTTTTACAAAAATTTCACTTACATACTGTCAAGCATGTGCGTACGGCCATTGTTTCTAGGACCACCTTATCTCTCACTGATCGTGAACTCCTTGTAGATGCTACTGAGTGCAGAAGTATGGTAGGTGCATTGCAGTATTTGACTATGACTCGTCCTGATATTGCCTATGCTGTGCATGTAGTTTCCCAATTCATGCATGCTCCCCGTACTACTCATATGTTGGATGTGAAGCGTGTTTTCAGATACTTACAGGGCACTTCTGACTTTGGTTTGGTGTTACGTGTGGGATCCTCTGCGGCTCCGAAGGTTGTTGTTGCTTACTCGCATGCTGATTGGGCGGGTTGTCCAGATAGTTCGCGCTCTATCATTGGGCATGCGGTTTTTATAGGTTCTAACCTCATTTCCTGGCGCTCTGAAAAGTAACCTACTGAATCTAAATCTTCTACTGGGGCTGAGTATCGGGCGTTGGCCTATACTGTTGCTGAAACGATATGGGTTCGGAAGATTCTACTCGATCTTGGCATTTGTCTTCGGCAACCTGTTCGTGTGAAGTGTGACAACATTAGTGTTAAGTATATGACAGGTAATCCTGTTTTGCATGATCGTACCAAGCATGTCAAAGTCGATTATCATTTTGTCCGTGAGAATATCTCTTATGGGGATTTAGTTGTTGAGTATGTTCCCACCCAGTTCCAGTTAGCTGATGTTTTTACTAAAGGTTTGTCTAGTAAGCAGTTTCTTTATATTCGGAACAATCTGTCCGTTCTCCTTTCTCCCGTTCAGATTGAGGGGGTGTAATAGAGTATAAGGGATACAATTGTAAATTGTAACACGTTATCTGCTTACAGTATATATACAGACGCTGGGAACCCTAAAAGAGTACAGCTTTCATAATCTCATAGAAAATACAGTCGCTACCTTTGACAATACCACAACCCTCTAACAACAAAACCAACGACAAACACACCACTAAACATAATAACACAACCAGCCGCAACCACTAGTAGAACACTAAATAACAACCTTACAACAACCCCCAAAACTCTCAAGAACAGCACCACCCGGCGGCAGCACCATAACCATGGCTCAAAATAGAGTCACGGGGCCTTAAAACAGGGCCTTTACTCCTCCCCTTAATCACGACAAACCTAGCGAAAATGGTGTCATAGGACAGCCAACAACACCATCTACTAGCACAATAGCAGCCATAGCAATAACAACAACAACAACGACACTAACAACCCCAAGAATTCAACCCAAAACAGGGGGTACAATAACCCTCGCAAAACACAACTTAAACCCAAAATCCAACTCAAATCACTCATAAAAACAAGCTATAACCTTCTAATAATCATACTAATCACTTATATAAAAATCAAATCCAATTAATGAAAAATCGATAACGGTACGACTTAAACGAAACAAGGAGAAATTCATACCGTTGTGTAGAGGAGGAAGAGAGGGATAAATTTAGTGGTATAATTTTCGTCAAAAACCGAGCCAAAACCGTGATGAACTGGATGATCGAAACGGGCGTTTGAAGAGGGCGAAAATGACGAAAGAAGGAAATGAAAATGATGGTGATGATCATATATGTATATGTGTGATGTATAGGCGGTGGAAAAGTTAGTGAGTAGGATTAACTTAATGTAGAAGCTAGGGGTAGAATGGTAATTCACCATTAGATATTTATTAGATATTCAAATTTATTTTGTTTAATAATTTGTTTGTAAAAAAACATCAAATTCCTTCACCAATTCCGAGAATTATTATAACGGTTCCCAAAATAAACCGTAGTATCCTAAATTCAATAGAATTACCCAAATTAAATAGATTCCCGAAAATTAGGGGGTGTTACATAGGGCTACTGTTTAAGCAATCTGGCCCGATAAAAATTTGAGAATATTTGAGAGTAATGCATACAACTGATCAGATCGTTACAAGACATATTAAGCTCATCACAAGTTCTAGCATTTACTATCTTATTAGTGATAGTTTTTATGATAAAGTAGCTGATGTTTTGTGCAACTAATTAATTTAGTGATTTGACTTTTATGAGATTAGGGAGTTCTTTTTCCCCCCCTTTTTGAATTCTCAATAAAAATCAAGCTAATTCTTACAAAAAAATTATATTGTTCTCACAAAAGCAAACAAATCATAGTAGTGTATATATACTACTTCAAGTTAAGACGTTACCAACATTATAAGCAAAACAAAAGGCAAAAGATATAGCATTCAATATCATTATTGAATAAAAAACTTTCCAACTAAACACACAATTTAACATAGAGATCTCATGTTATGACGAATATAAAGAACCTCTTTAAAAAAATTTCTATCATATTTAATATGAGTGCAACACGTAAGCAACGGCGCGACATTTGTAACATGGCAATGATACAACATCCTTGAAACCATGACATGCAGACTGCAATCATAGTTTATCAATAGTTATGTAAAGATTATTTGATCGACTACATTTATCTTGAGTATTACAACTTTATTAATGTGAGTAGGTCGTTAGGAAATCAACAAAATCAAGAAATATTCGTGTTGAATTACTAGTTAACTAGTTTGCAATCCTATAACGAATCCTGAATAAGCGATTAATATTTTCGTTGGCTAACTAATCGTAATAAATATATCGAGCTTGATCGTTGAGAACGCCTTTGTAAATAATGTTCAAATGTTAAGAGATAAGAGATAAGCCGTAAGGTGTATATATCTTAGGTCATCATAAACGATACATATAAACATTTCGCGTCGCTTTTACAATCTTATTCCAATATTGTATCGAAATTAAATACAAAATATTTATTAAGGATGCCTCATTGTACTAATAAGTGCACTGATGTCATATTTGTCGTTGTTTTACAATGAGGTTCAATTATTCTTGGATTCCTTTTATATGATCTATATTCGGGTTTCAAACTTTATACTCTCTTATGAATGCTTTTGTCATAACATCAACTAACGGATACTTTCTCTAGCACATCAACTATAAATTAAAACAACGATTCTATAGGTCTAATTTCTGTTCTCTACTTCTAGTACTAAGACATAATTCTTTAGCTTTCTCTTCTCCATTTACTGTTTAAGTTGCATATTATTTTTTCCACAATGTATTAATATTTATATGTTTACGTCAATTAAGGACGTACAGTTGAATTAGCGTGCATCTATTCGAAATTTAGGATGTCTTAGCTAAAAGATTTAGACTCAACATGAGTTTAAGTCGTGATTTAGAAAGTCATGTAACCATTAACATATTGAAACAACAACGTACATATTTTATGATCCCTAAACAATTTGACCCAAGCAAACATGAATACATGATACTTGCTTTTGCAGATAAAGCTTTATGTTTCAAAATTTTAACCGTAACGGTAAATTTTTCATAAAGACTTTAGAGAAGTCTTTTAAAGGAACTGACAAAATTAGCATGACTGTAGTTATAACAATTACCATGACATTTTTAGAAAGTTTCCCTGAATTGAAAAGAAAGTATATCTTTTTTTAGTTAAACGTGAATCATGACCTTCAATTTTCGAATTTGTATACTCATCAGATATAAATGTATATTAGCCCAAGTAGAGGTGTTATGATATGCATGTACCCACATCACTTATCATGTGACTAGAACCTTTAGACTTTCTTATCTTTTTATATGTGTATATAGGGTCAGGTTTCGGTAGGAACCTTTATTATATAGGAACTCTAGGAACCAATATAGACCATTAGATTAAAAAGGATCTAATGATCCAAGATACATGTTCATTAATAACTGAATTAAAATAAAATCAAAACTCTATTTTCTCCTCCCACACTGCTCCCGACCCACCCGCGCAACCCTCCCGCCGGACCGACCATTCCCCACCAGCACTATATCAACCGCCGAGACCACCACCTTAAGCGCCTTCAGACAGCCACCACGGCGGCCTCTACATCCCTCACGTGCCAGCTTCCCCCTGCTAGTTGAATAATGACCATAACAATTGACTTTTTGAATCACACATCGCCGGCGAAAATTGTCGATCGAAAGCTGATGAACATCGGATCGAAATCTGATGAACATTCAACCCAAAAATAATGAACATACAATCATCTTCAACAAAAAATACGCATGTTCAACAAAATCACACATGTTCATCAAATTTAAATTGCATGTTCATAAAAAAAATGTGCATATTCATCAAATTAAAATTCCACTCTCTGTATTCATCAAATCAACAATGCATTAAAGATGTAAGTTCATCAATTTCGTAGTAATGTTCATCAGTTATCACAATATGTTCATTCTATACAAATTCAATGTTCATCCAATTTATTTCATTGAAAGTTCATCAAATCAATTTAATTCTTAAATTCATTGAACATTCATGCTAAATCAAATTACCTGCAGCGTGGACGGTGGTCGACGGCGTTCATTTATTTCGATGTAGGTAAGTGTTGTCGACGACGATAATTTCTAAGACGGTGGTGGTGATGTGAAATGGAAAGGGAGGGAAGCGAAGATGGCGGAAATGTCGTCGCCGACGAGCAGCAAGTGAGGCGGTGCTGAGGTAAAGGTGGTGGTGCGTGGGAAGGCCGACGATGGCACCGGTGGCACGATGGCTGGGTAAGGGAGGAGAGAGAAGGGGCGGGGAAAGGGGGATCGTGAAAATACAGAGAGAGTGTTTGGTATTTTTTTGGTTTTTGTTTGTTTTTTTTTAAACCTATTTATTTGGACCATTAGATCTGGATGAATAGAGGGTTGAGATTGGTTCCTTAAGTTCCTATATACATAAAGTTTCTACCAGAATCTAAATGTATGTATATATATACCAAGTAATATCATTTGTAAAACCTTTTCCGAACTCGCAAACTTTATGATATGTCTAATTAACTGATTATAAAAATGCAATCAAACTTAACTATCATTATCACAAGTCAATTAGTTTTCTTAGCAACGCTGTGACATTTATTACATGGCAATGAGACAACATCCTTCAGACCATAAAATGCAGACTACGATCATAGCTTATCATTATTTACGTACATATTCTTTCATCGACTTACATTTATCTTGAGTATTAGAACTTCATTAATGTGGGTACGTCGTTAGGGAATCAACAAAATCAAAAAATAATCATATTAAATTATTACTTAACAATTTTTCATTCCCATAACGAACTCTGGATAACCCAATAAAAATTTTGTATGTTAACTTATCTTAATCAATATATCGAACTTGATCGATCGCGTTGTAAATATGATGGTCAAATGTTAATAAGAAAAAGTTGTTCTATGTAGCTTATGGAGCAAGAAATAGCCGTAAGGATTATATATCTGAGGTCATCACAAACGATACAGACAAACATTTCGCGTTGATTCTACAATCTTATTCCAAATATTGTAACAAAATTAAAGACAAAATATTTATTAAAGATACGTCATCGTATTAATGATGTAAAACCCACTCTAATTTTTCTGTGTTTTTGATAGTTTATAACGCAGCGGAATATAAACAGAGATTAAAGGATATGAATTAGCCTAGAATTCTCGCAAGAACACTCGACTAAGAATAATTTGTACTAAGATCACAAAGAAATAAAGCACAAACAAGGGCAAGCACCAAGATCACAAAAAAACAAGGCACAAACCAAAAGAATACACGAAACCTCGCAAGGCCAGATTTTGAAGGAAACTTCCTTCGACTCTTCGATATTAATGCTCAAACTTCAATCTTAAAAAGAATACAATAGCTACCCTTATACTACTCTTAAGACTCCTAAACTTACCTAAGTCAAGTTAAGAACCAGTTTTAGTTCTTCCCTTAAATCGACTTCAAGCATATATGTGAAACTTTCCTAAACTCACTTATAACAACTTGGAAACCGTCTAAGACCCTTTATTCCACAAAATTATTGTAAATTAAACACTTTCCTATACTTAAACTAAGACACAAATAATAATAAGAACTTCCCGTGCATGGCTTGAGGAATATAGCAGATTCGGCCAACCTCGTGTACCCGTGTAGAAACTGGACAGCTCAACTTAAAACAGGCATATCTCCTTCGTTACTTAACCAATTAAGGCATATGCCCACTTTTTGGAAAGCTTAGATCATGAAATTTAATATCCAATTGACTCCTCTTCGAAATATTAAGTAATTCAGAAGATATTGAGACAACAAGGTGACGTGATAGTCTTGAACTTCCATTATTAGTTTTGACCCATAGCTCCCATGTATCAATTAATAAGTGCACTGATGTCATATTTATTTTTTTTCGATGAGGTTCAATTATGTTTGGATCCTTTTATATGATCTTTATTTTCTTGTTTCAAACTTCTATACTCTCTGATTAGAGTTTTTGTCATAATATCTACTAACTGATACTCTCTCTAGCATATCAACTATAAACTAACAATGATTTTATAGGTCTCATCTCTATTTCGTACTCCTAGCACTAAGATATAATTCTTTAACTTTCTCTTCTCATTTTACTGTCTAATTTGCATTTTATTTTTTCACAATGTATTAGTATTTGTATATTTACATCAATTAAGGATGTACAGTTAAATTAGCGTGCATCCATACAAAATTTAGGATTTAGAAAGTCATGAAACCATGAACTTATGGTAAAGCTCAAATGTCATCATTTCACTAAGTGCTGAGTGTTAATCTGAAACAGTAACGTACATAATTTGTGTTCCTTGTCTGAGTTCTCTTCTCGGAGCTGGATCCTTGGTTTTGGTCAGCTCAAGCACTGAGCAAAATTGCTAGCAAAATTGAAAATCCTATCTGTGCTGATTATACCACAGCTCACAAAGAAAAGCTAGCTTTTGCTAGGGTACTAATTGAGGTAGATGTGTCACAACATTTTCCAGAAACATTGGTTTTGAAAACTGCTTTTTTCTAAAGCTGTTCAACGGAGAATTGAATATGAATGGGTTCCCTTCTTCTGCCAAAAATGCAAGAAATTGGGACATTTAGAGGAAACACCAGATTGAATAGGAAGCATGTTCATCAGAAACTAGTGTATAAACCAAAAGCAGCTGAAAAAATTAGTGTAATTGAGGAGGAAAGCAAGACCGAGCCAAACCATGATCAGATAATGCCAAAGTCTGCTGAACATCAGGAAATTTTGGAGGTAGTTACCTGTACCCCTCCTCCGAAAGCAGCTGCTGATGATCCTGGATTTAGAGTTGTAACTAGGAGGAAAGTGAGAAGTGCACAATCTCAGAACCAAACTACTCCAACAACTACTAGGAACAGGTTTGGCAGTTTGGGGTTGAGTAGTATTCACATAGTAATAGGATTGGGGGAGGTTCAGCAACAGGGTATTGATTTCTTAGGAGATGAAGAGCCTCCGGGCACTCCTCCATCCCAATGATAATTGGAGCATGGAACATTCGAGGGTTAAATGAAACCCCCAAACAGCATGAAGAGAGCTTGTTGTTGAAACATAGGATTGATATTTTTGGCTAACTGGAGACTAGGGTGAAGGAAGGGAAATTTAATAATATTATAAGCAGAAATTTCAGGAATTATTAGAGTTATAACAATTATTCTCACCATAGAAATGGGAGAATCTGGCTTATTTGGAATGAGAGTGGAGTAAAGGTAGAAATTGTGGATTCTGGCATCCAGTTTATACATTGTAAAGTTCATCATATAACTTCACATTGATAATTTTTTCAGCGTCTTATCCCGTGTATTGTACTAGTAATTTACAAAATAAGTGAGTGTTGGACGCTAATTACGTGTCTTAAAGTGAATCACAATTAAGTGATTAAAGGGAAGCTTGAATATTTTTTATTCTTTACGAAATTGAGTGAAAGTTGGTACTCTATATATTATTAATTCAGAGCTATGTCATTTTCGTTTGTGAAGTTAGTATTATAATGTAATCAACATTTTTGTTAACGATGAACAACTAAATAACGTATGTAGTTCACTGTAACAACCCTAATTTTGACCAACTATAAATAGAAATAATTTAGAATTGTCACGCCACAATTGACTATCGAGTCAATTGCTAGGCTAGAAATTCGATTACAGTACCAATGAAAACAATACAGCGGAAGACTTAAAATGTCGAACCTACAGTTCTCAAAACGATTTCTCCAATTACAACCAAAATGAAATAAGTCTGAAATGAAATAAGTCTTTCAAAATATATCCCCAATCATGAACCAACTTCGTAAGCAAGCAGCCACAACATCAAGACTTGTCAACTATGCCATCGAAGATTGACATAGGCCCCAGAACATGGTAGGGACGAACCAGAAAACAGAACGTCAGCACAGGCTTAGTAAGAAGTAATAAGCATAAAGAAAAGATAAGATACGCGCCTTGAGGCGCGTAGCTAACAAGAACGATTGACGTTATAGCATAAGAATATCAATAGCATTAGATAACATAATCAAAGGAGCATCGCCGCTCACACAACAGAGTTATTCATTTTATTTTGGCTAGGGTCCTACCCCTTAGCCCCACTTATCGAACTATGTTCGAGCTAGAGTTGTAGTTATCGCCCTAATAATCCCTAGTGTGCACACCCCTCGCTAGACAGCCGGTAGGACGAGTTTCCATCTAGAAGGAAGATTAAAAGGAAGTCGGTAGCTAACCCGACCCACAGTACCTTGATCAGAGGTATATCAAACGACGATCGGCCGAGCCGAATATACGTCGAAACTCTAGGTGGGTTCAATTATTTTCTTTCATCCATTTTATATATATTATTTGAGGATGAGTTAATCAACAATACAATTTATCAGATAATAAACGAGACATGCTAGCAACAAAAGAACATAAACGAGAAACCAACACACCACTTGACCAAGAGGCCGAGTGGAGTCCTCGGCCAAGAAGCCGAGGGGCCGAGAAGGAGCAAAGGCCGAAAGGCCGGGGAAGGCAAACGGCCGAGAGGCCGAGAGGGCAGACGGCCGAGAGGCCGAGAGAAACCAAAAGGCCGAGAGGCCGTAACATGCGAGAAAGTTAGAGATTCAAGTGATCAAAACAAGCGAAGGTAAGTCGAATTCAATAATGAAATTGGAACAAATAGCATGTGATATAAAACGATTGTGTGAAGCAAGACATGAAGTGATTAAACAAGGCTTATCAACAAATCAATAGCTAGTGGAGAGTTTGTGATCAACGTTCTTACCTTACTAGCGAATTCACAAGACCAAATCAAGACCTAGAACGGTACTTCCTCGAACACACAACCTAAAACCATACAACAATACACTAATTACTAACCAACATCCTTCTAGTGCATTCAAAGCAATCTAAACTTAGATTTCATCAATCAAATGACCTCCAAACGACACCATTTTCGCACAACAACCCCCTAAGCACCCTAACAACATGAATCTATCATTAAAACATCATAATAACAACTTAAACCATCGAATAGGGTAATTTTCAGAAATGGGCAGAATACAAAATCATCATTATAACACCATAAAACTCCATCAAACCATAATCCATGTTTACCCATCTCATAACAAGTATCCCCTTCAAATTTCATATGAATCTACCCATAAAATCACTCATAAAATTCATATAAACCCTAATTTCAAAACCCTAATTTGACAATCAATCAATCATGCATCAAAACCACAATTTAGCATGATCATAATCCAATAGAATAATTTCTAACAACCTAAACCAAATCATAATACAATTGATAAGAGTCTAGAAAAGCCCTAATTAGAAATGATGATCAAAGGGTGAAGAAACTCACTACTCTTGATTATAAAATCAAGAGAGAAGATGGCTAAAGTGGCGGTGGTGGCCGGCGGTTGAGCGGCGGCCGATCGGCGGTGGTGGCAGCGGCTCCCTTTCTCTTCTCTCTCCTTCTCTTCTTCTCTTCTTCTCTTCCCTCTTCTCTTTCACGTAACTCTCTCTCTTTTTTTTTCTTCTCTGCGTCTACTGTAGGCGTGTGAAGTGAGGGAGAGGGTTTTGTTTTTATTTTTTATTTTTTATTTAATAAATAGTATAGGTTTAGTATGGGCATTTTGGTAATTTTGCCAAACAGCTGCCAAAACGGGAAAGTGTCTCCAAATGTTAAGGTATACTCTAAATTCCCAAAATAAGGTTTCATATACTTAAAAGTAGACTCTCCCAATACTTTATACCATTTAAAGTAACCCAAAAATGTGGGATGTTACATTCACAATATACCCTTAGTACGTAAGTTATACTTCTATTTAATGAACTTTAACTTTTCTACTCACATCTAAATTAAATACGGAATGTTTTCGTCTTCAAATAATTTTTAAATTTCTGCTAATGTGAAAAAAAAATTTAAATTTTTATATATAAAATTATATTTTTGAAGGTGAACTATTAAGGTAGTGTTCGGTACCAATGTAGTTTGTGGTTTTTCGTTTTTTTTTTTTTTGGATAAAATAAAACACAACTTGCTGAGTATTAGTTGTTGCCAAAAACAAAACTTCTTCATTCTAGGAATAAATCCCCTTGATTTGTAAACCACTTTTTGACGTTTCCAAAAACAATCACGCGTTTATATTTTTTATTAGCAGTTGCACACACTGCTACTGCATTAATATCTTCTCTCCCCTCATTTTAAACACTATTCAATATAGTTACCTCTCTATACGTTTTCTTCTCTACATTGAAGCAAAGTTATGTTCATTGTCCTTCGTATATTTTTCTCTTGTTTGATAGTTTTATCAATGATTTGTATGTTGTTCTTCTTTTTTCACGAACCCTATTTTTTTATGGTTAATCTCGTAGTGCTGCTACTGGGGTTAGTTCTCAAAATTTTGTTAATTGAGAGTTGTTTTTGCCCATATGACATATACAAATTGATTTACCTTTTTGTCTTGCCATGAATGTGTATCTCTTTCCGTGCGACGCTAATTTTGTGCTTGATTTTTCGCGACGGGAATGTTATCGAGTACATGTATGTATTACAAAACTTTGGGTTGAGGTAGTCGTAGAATATAAAGTCAATAATTTTTGGGGTATGTTTGGTGAGGGGGATTGATTATGTATATGATATTAATGGTTGATTGATTTGGTTGTTAATGTTACTGCATGTATAAGGTCTACAACTTGCTTTTATAATAAACAAAGTGTCAAAATATCTGTGTGCATGCATGTTGTTTAAGAATGTGTACGTGTCTTTCATAGTAAAGCATGCAATCACAAGGTAGCACTTATTTCCACCATGATCACTCATCCCAATTAGCTTTTTTTTCATTTTTGTTTTTATTTCGGACATATGTACTCCATGAGTCCATGTTAGTATAATTCTTTCTAATATTAAAAGAAAAAGTAGCAAGTAGGATTTAATTTGGCTTGATATGTAGATTGAGGTACAATATTTTGGACTTGTCAATTCTTGATGAATATTAATTTTTATTCTTATATTGGTGATCTGATAGATGTCGAACAATGTTGAAAATCTTGGTGAAGATGAAGTAGTTGAGATAAAACATGACGGGGAAATGGGAGTGTGGACTGATACTATTAAGTCTTATTTAATATGCTTATTAGAAGATAAGGTACTAAAAGGAAATGGGCCTACTACTACACTTACGAAACCAGCTTGGAACTCCATTAAACAGAAGTTAAAGGAACATACAAAGAGGGACTGCACTCATGACCAATTTAAGAACAAGTACAACTTTTTAAGGCAAAGATGGAAGGTTTTTAGGAACTTAATAAAGGAGACCGGGATTGGGTACAATTCAGTGACTCACACAGTTACCGCAAAGAATGATAAAGCTTGGAAAATCTATTTTCAGGTACTTGCCTTTAAACCAGATTAATTTTGTGTCATAGTCTTTTCTTTAGTAAACTTGTATTACACCCAACTTATATTGTGCAGAAACACAAGCAAGTAAGACATTTAAAAAGAAAGGATGTAAAAACTATGATAAGCTCTGCACAATCTTTGGTGATACAACTGCGACCGGTGCTGCTTCTCACCCTTCTACTAAAAGTCCTTCTAGTAGTGAAGATGAAGGCAATCAAGGTGGTGAACAAGATAATTCTGACTAAGAATATGAGGAAGAGCCTAAACTTAAGACAAGCAAACCAGATGTTAATCCTAAGAAATTGAGGGAAAAAGTCAATGCAGCTATGGCTGATGCATTAGTCGTTGCTATGAACGAGAATTCTAAGAAGAAGCTTGAATTACTTAAAAGAAAGATGAGTGCTGGAAGTTATGAAATGAGAATGAGAATCATGATAAACTTATGAAATGTATAGATACATTAAGTGCTTTAGAAGGAATCGATGGTGAATCATTTGCTAATTCTACTAAATTAGTACATGACGATCCATTGTGGAGGGATATTTTTCGTCGTTTGCCCGAAGACAAGAAGAAAGATTGGGTGCTGAACATCAAGAAATAATTCGTTAGAAGTATTTATTTTTTCTTTTTTTGACATTTGGTTATACACGATTTGAGTACACTGTGTCTTTCAACTATTTTTACTAGATTATTATTTATTTTCATGATTTATAAATGGATCATTTTCTTATTTCAAGAAGACAAGAATGTGTGATGATTGTTATCGGAGCTTGAAGATATGTTATCGGATTCAGATGAGGAGGACCTGCAACATGACTATCTATGTGAATTCTGAATACAATGGATTTCTTAAGAAATAACCTCTCCCACAAAGGATTTGAAGTTTAAAAGGACATCAATGTGTCTTAGAGCTTCTAAATGGTCATCCCATGACCCGTTTTGACTTACTTCGGATGACTCCGCCATTCTTTATTAAATTGTGCAATGAGCTTAACTGCTTAAGGATAAGGGAAAGTTACAAGATTACAAATATTTAGCGGTTCCCGAACAGGTTGCAATGTTCCTTCTTATATTATCTCATAATTGGAAGCACCGAGTTGTGGCAGATAGATTCCAACATTCATTGGACACTGCTCTTCATCATTTTCGAAGGGTATTAAGTGTCATTTCTTCTTTTTCGAAATATTTGATCGTTCCTCCAAATTTCGATGAAACTACTCCGGAGATGAAAACTAATCCAAGATATTTAAGGTGATAATTCTTATCTCCCAAATCGTTTTCTTATTTGTTTTAGTGTAAAGTTTCAGTATTTTTCAGGCAATAAATTAAAAAAAATAAAATCTGTAATAACTTTTTTTCCTTGTTAACTAGAACTGTATCGGAGCTATTGATGGAACTCATATCTTAGCACATGTACCAGAAGTACAACAAATTGCTTATCGTGGGAAGAAGGTCGAGCCAACAATGAATGTCATCTGTGCATGTTCGTTCGACATGAAATTTACATTTGTTATGGTAGGCTGGGAAGGAACGGCTAATGATTCGAGAATATTTTGGGAAACTATTCAAAGAGAAGAAAACAAGTTTCCTATGCTCCCAATACGGAAGTATTATCTTGTCGACTCAGGGTATACAAATATGCCCGGATTTCTATCACCATATCGTGGTGAACGATATCACCTAATAGACTATAAAGAGGCGAGAAATCCACAGGTTCCCGAGGAAATCTTTAATCATACTCATTCATCTTTGCGTAACGTTATTGAAAGGTGTTTTGGGGTCCTTAAAGCAAGATGTAGAATTATCAAAGCTATGCCTTCATATGATCTAAAGCGGCAAAAATATATCATATTATGTTGTTATGTTCTCCATAATTTCATTCGGGCATGTAATTCTGGAGATCCTTTGCTTATACAATATGCAGATGAAAATGTGGAGCTTGAAGATGAAGTGAATAATGAAGCTCAAGAACTTGTTACTCCTACTGTCATTCCAAATGCACTTCGTCGAATGGCATCATTTCGAGATCGTCTAGTAAAACGTTTGTGGGATAGACAAAATAACAATAAAGATTGAGTTGCTTATGTTTTTTACGATCCATTATTTTATTGTACTTGAAACTATTTATTTGATTAAACAAGGACATTGAAGGGTAATTATGTAATTGAACATCCTTTTGATCTAGTAGGATATGACTATGAGTATTGCCATATTAATTATAGTTACGGTATCGGTAATATTCAAAGTTGTCCTGTTATTTTTAAAGAATATTATTATTTATTAATGAATATCAAATTCTACACCTGGTTTTTAAAAACTGAGAACTCAAAACAGAAAACAGTTTTATGTTTTCAAAAACTGAAAACTGAAAACACAAAACGATACCGAACAGACCCTAAATTGGCGATGTCAGACTGTCAGAGTACAAACTACTTCGAAGGGAGTTTTTAAAATTGACAACAATAACCTTATACATATGCCCGTTATTTTCTACGTAATGATAGGCTATTTATTTTAACTTCATCTTGGGGTTTAAAATAGGAAAGTATCAAACATTCACACCGACCTGTTTTATTATTGATTAATTGCGTTTAAAAGAGATTATTCCTTTTCTCAATCTTGCAATCCTGATTAAGAACCCGATTGTACAGCTTCTGTACCACATACTCCGATCCATAAGGGAACCAGTACGAAAAGGGATCTACCCATTTTTTTTTTTCACATATACAACTACACATAATACAAACTAATTGGGATCGATGTTCAGAGGTTCAAAAAAGATAGACAGAAGAAATTGTAAAACTAATTGACTATCGACTAATTCCTTCAAGAAAACAAAAGTCCTCCATATTGCTCTAGAAATATTTCTATACTGTGGTGTGGACCTTATCATTGAAGTTTGCGATAATTCATCAGTTATGAATTCGGGCGGAAAGTTATAGGAAACAATCTACGAAAACTAATTTTAGTGGCAAGATATTTAGGAATGAATTAAATTAGAGATCCAAGTACTCTAGTGATTAGCAGGAATTGACTACAGTTATAGAGGTGTTTTTGTCATTTTCATTATTTAGCCTTGGAAGGCGTAATTTCCGCCTTACCAAAGATAGCGCCATTGGCAAAGGGAAGATGTATCAATTTTATTCTTTTTTTTTTCGCCCTTAATTATCTACTTTGCGTGCAAGTTTGACCATGAGTTGATAATTTTTTCCCCATAATTATCTACTTTGTGTTCAAGTTTGACCATGCTTGATGATTAGTAATTATGGAGTATATTGATTTGTACTACATACTTGACATTTATAGGTCGAGAAACATATTGATCTCTACTACATACTTGACATTTATAGGTAAAGAAACAATTTACTGAGCTAGGAAGTCCAGAATTCCGATACTCAACAGTACTAGCATGCATATTGAGCAAGTTACTATTGTTTTTAATGTTCACCAACAATGCTTTATAATTTGTTTTATTATTATTCAAATTATGCCGGAACTGTTATATGGCACAGAATGTTGGCCGTTAAACAATGTCACGTTCATAAGATGAGAGTGACGGAGATGCGCATGCTACGTTGGATGTGTGGACACACAAGACGTTCAAAAGAAGAAGAAGAAGAAGAAGAAGAAGAAGAAGAAGAAGAAGAAGCAGAAGAAATCGAGGAAGAGTCAGATTCTTCAGAAACAAAAGAAGAGGAAACCAGTGAATTAGTATGAAACTTTACAGACAGGCGTAGAGGAAGACTAGTAGGTGTCAAAGAAGAAGCGTAGACATGCTGGAGTGACCAAACCTCAGTGAAGTTCACTACAGGATCCAAATAAGGACGAGCAAAAGGACTTGGAGAATTCACCTAAAAAACTTGATATAGAGCCTCCGAATGTGTAACAACCCTAAATTTTGACTAACTATAAATAGCAATAATTTAGAATTGTCACGCCACAATTGACTAGCGAGTCAATTGCTAGGCTAGAAATTCGATTACAACAGACCAAAAGAAATAATACAGCGGAAGTCTTAAATTGTCAAACCTACAGTTCTCAAACGAAATATCAAATTACAACTGAAATGAAATAAAGTCTCTATCGAATTATGTCTTATGAAATAACTCCCACACATGCACCAGCTTCACTAACATGCAGCCACACTTCAAGACCTGTCAACTATGCCATCGAAAATTGACATAGGCCCCAGAATACGGTAGGGACAAACCAGAAACAGAACGTCAGCACAGGCTGAGTAAGAAGCAAATAAACATACAAAAGAATTTAGATACGCGCCTTGAGGCGCGTAGCTAACAGAAACGAATTGAAGTTATATCACGAGAATTATCATTAATAAGAGATAATAATATCGAAAGAGTATCGCCGCTCATACAACAGGACTAGTTATTTTATTTCGGCTAGGGTCCTACCCCATAGCCCCACATATCGAACTTCGTTCGAGCTAGAGTCGGAATAAACACCTCTATAATCCCGAGTGTGCACACCCCTCGCTAGACAGCCGGTAGGACGAGTTGTCCATCTAGCGAGGAAGACTAATAGAGAGCCGGTAGCTAACCCGACCAGAATTACCTTGATCAGAGGTATACAACGGCGGCCAGTCAAGCTGAGCACACGCCGAAACTCTAGGTGGATTTCATAAATTATCTTTCATCCATTTTATGTACGTTATTTGAGGATGAATTATTCGATGATACAATATATTACGATCGTACAGCAAATCACGCTAGCATACGAAACAAAAAAAGCACGAACAACACACCACTCGGCCGAGAGGCCGAGTGGCTCGAAGGCCACGGCCGAGGGCCGGGTGACCGAGGAACGAAGGCCGAGAGGCCGAAAGGAACAGAAAAGAAGAACGGCCGAGTGGCCGTTCGCATGCGATGATTTGCGAAGCAATTTAAACAAGTCAAACAACGGTAATATGGATTCAACGATGGAATTAAGAACAAGTATCATGCAATGTGATCAATTGAGTGAAACAAGGCAATAGATGATCACATAAAGCTTATCAATGATTCAATAGAAGGCAAAGGTGTTTGTGATCAACGTTCTTACCTTACTTGCGAATTCTCAAGATCGATTCAAGCCTTAAAACGGGACTTCCTCGAATACACAACCTAAAATCACACAACAACACTCCAATTACTATCCAACACTCTTCTAGCGCATCTAAAACCCTTAAACTTAGATTTCATCAATCAAACGAACTCCGATTGACACCAAATTCGCACAACAATCCCCTAAGCATATTAACTTCATGAATCAATCATTAAATCACCATACTAACAACTTTAATAACCATTTAAGCCAATTTTCAGATCTGGGCAGCATGTATTATCACCATTAAATCACTTTAAAACTTCGCCAAATCAAAACCAACGTTTACCCAAGTCATAAAAAACATCCCCTTCAAATTTCATAACAATCCACCCATAAAATTACTCATAAACTTCACATAAACCCTAATTTCGAAACCCTAGTTTCATAACCAATCAATCATGCATTCAAAACCATAATATAGCATGATCACAATTCAAATAGATAATTTCTAACAATCTAACCCAAATTGCAACACAATAGGCAATAATCTAAGCAAGCCCTAATTAGAAATAATGATCAAGAGGGTTTAAGACTTACTACTCTTGATTACAAAATCAAGAGGAAGTGGCTAGGGTGGCGGTGGTGACCGGCGGCAAGGGCGGCGGTCGACGGTGGTGGCGGCTTCCCTTTCTCTCTCCTTCTCTTCTTCTCTTCCCTTTTCGCGCGGCTTCCTTCTTCTCCTTCTTCTCTTTCTTTTTTTTTTCTTCTTTCTCTGCGGCTTATGCGTGTGATGGGGTTTGGGAGGGTTTTGTTTTCTCTTTTTTTTTATTTAATAGGTAGAATAAATATAGTAAAGGTATTTTTGGTAATTCTGCCAAACAACTGCCAAAACGGGAAAGTGTCTCCAAAAGTGAAAGTATGCTCTAAATTCCCAAAATAAGGCTTTAAAGACTTAAAATAGGCTCTTCCCAAAGCTTAATACCATTTAAGGTAACCCAAAAATGTGGGGTGTTACAATCTTCCCTCCTTAAAACAAAGATTCGTCCCGAATCTTTAAACCCATCCTTTAAAAGTACGCTCTTAACTAGTAACATTGATCACAGGGTAAGATAGAATGGAAAAGAAAATAGAACATGTTTGAAACAAGAACATGCTCGAAATGTCACAATAGAGTAATTGAATGAGAAGTAAATTGAGTTGGACATATTGTACTCGAGGTACGGAGAATCGATCAACATATGAGTCAAAGCACACATCATAAAGTAAAGATCACATCAACAAGCAATTAGGAACAAGTAAAGGCAAGGCGCGCGAGGCTCTCATCCCCCTTAAAATAAAGGTTCGTCCCGAACCAGATATACCTTAATTGAACAGGTGGGGGTACTTCTCACGCATAACTGACTCCACTTCCTAAGTTGCTTCTTCAACGTTGTTATTGCACCACAGAACTTTCACCATTTGAGTCTCAGTTCGTCGAGTTTTGCGCACCTTGGTGTCCAAGATTTTCAATGGTGCTTCCTCGTAAGTCATTGTTTCATCAAGTTCAATGGTCTCGGGGTTGAGTACATGAGTTGGATCACTAATGTATTTCCTGAGCTGGGATACATGAAACACATTGTGGACCTTCTCAAGATTTGCTGGCAAGTCTAGTTCATAAGCAACTTCGCCTATTCGTTTGATCACTCTGTATGGTCCAATGAACTTAGGACTCAGCTTTCCTTTCTTCCCAAACCTCATTACACCTCTGACAGGTGACACTCGTAGTAGCACCATGTCTCCTTCGTTAAACTCAATTTGACTGCGAGTCTTATCTGCATAGCTCTTTTGTCTGTCCTGCGCAGCCTTAAGTCTTTCCTGAATCAGTTTGACCTGGTCGGTCATTTCCTGAATGTAATCTAGACCCAAAACCATTGTTTCACTGATATCATTCCAACAAATAGGGCTCCTGCACTTCCTGCCATAAAGAGCTTCATATGGTGCCATCTTGATAGAAGCTTGATAGCTGTTGTTGTAAGAGAACTTTATCAAATCCAGCTTGTCCTCCCAACTTCCTTGGTACTGTAGAGCGCAGGCTCTTAGCATATCCTCCAGGGTCCGATTTGTCCTCTCTGTCTGACCATCGGTTGCAGGGTGGAAGGCTGTACTCATTAAGAGTCTAGTTCCCAAGGCTTCCTGTAACTTCTTCCAGAAACGAGAGACAAAACGAGCGTCGCGGTCAGAGACAATCTCCTTTGGTGTACCATGAAGCCTTAATACGTTATGAATGTAAGCATCGGCCAATTGTTTCTTTTTCCACGTGTCCTTCATTGGTATGAAATGCGCACACTTTGTCAGCCTATCTACTATTACCAAATCATGTTGTTGCCCTTGGGCGTCCTAGGTAATCCAGCAATGAAATCCATAGATATGGAACTCCATTTCCACTCTGGTACTGGTAAGGGTTGTAGTTTGCCTTGGGGTCTTTTGTGTTCACTTTTAACCTTTTGGCAAACCAAACACCTAGCCACGAAATCAGCCACATCCTTCTTCATTCCTGACCACCAGAGCACCTTCTTCAAATCCTGATACATCTTGTCTCCACCTGGATGTACCGAGTATTTACTCGCATGGGCCTCAGTTAGGATTTTATCCCTCAAAGTAGTGTTATTAGGTACACAGACTCTCTCTTGGAATCGAATCACTCCATCATCACCTCTTTTGAACAACTCAGGTTCTTTTGTCTCCTTACCCATCAGCAGCTCGTCAATCTCTTGTAGACCCTTGATCTCCTCGATTATATCGTTCCCAATCGCTGTTGACCCTGAAGTTGCCCCTGATTCTGTCAACTGAACCCCGAAATTAAGGAATTCATCTCGCAGTTTCTGTCTTTGAACAACTAATTGAACTGAATGTAGTGACTTTCTACTCAATGCGTCAGCTACAACATTCGCCTTCCCTTCATGATATTGTATCTCCATATCATAATCCTTAATCAACTCCCACCACCTTCTCTGGCGCATATTCAGCTCCTTTTGAGTGAAAATGTACTTTAAACTCTTGTGGTCAGAGAAAATCTTGAATGTAACCCCAAACAAATAATGTCTCCACAGTTTCAGTGCAAATATCACGGCTGCTAACTCCATATCATGGGTCGGATAATTCTCCTCATAACTTTTGAGCTGCCTAGACGCGTAGGCAATCACTCTCCTGTTCTGCATAAGGACACATCCTAAACCATTCTTCGAAGCATCCGTGTACACCTCATAAGGTATATTCTCATCAGGTAGTGCCAGCACTGGCGCCGTGGTTAACAGTTCCTTAAGAGTCTGAAAAGCTTTCTCACATGTGTCATCCCATTTATACTTTGTAGTCTTCTTCATTAGAGTAGTCATTGGTTTTGCAATCTTAGAGAAGTCCTTCACAAATCTCCTGTAGTAGCCAGCTAATCCCAAAAAGCTTCTAATTTCTGTTACATTCTTTGGGGTCGGCCAATCCTTAACAGCTTTGATCTTAGCTGGATCTACTGCAACTCCATCCTTGGATATCACGTGACCCAAAAAGGCTACCTTTTCCAACCAGAATTCACATTTCGAGAACTTACCATACAACTGCTTCTCTCTCAGAATTTCCAACACTATCCTCAAGTGATTCTTATGTTCCTCCTCAGTCTTGGAGTAAATTAAGATATCATCAATGAATACTACCACAAATTTGTCCAAGTAGGGTCTGAATGTGCGATTCATGAGATCCATGAACACTGCAGGCGCGTTGGTCAACCCAAACGGCATAACCGTGAACTCATAGTGTCCGTATCTCGTTGAAAACGCAGTCTTTGGTACATCTTCTTCAGCTACCTTCAACTGATAATACCAAGACCTCAAGTCAATCTTAGAGAACACGCTTGCGCCTTTAAGTTGATCGAACAGATCATCAATCCTAGGTAAAGGGTATCTGTTTTTGATGGTTACATTATTCAGTTCTCGATAATCGATGCACAGTCTCATTGACCCATCCTTCTTCCTCACAAATAAGACTGGTGCTCCCCAAGGTGAGACACTTGGTCTAACATATCCCTTCTCCACCAATTCATCTAGTTGCTTCTTAAGCTCTTGCATTTCTACCGGTGCCATTCGGTAAGGTGACTTAGCAATCGGTCCCGTACCTGGGACTAGCTCAATCTTAAACTCTACCTCCCTCTTGGGTGGCATCCCGGGTATTTCTTCAGGAAAAACATCAGGGTAATCACATACAACAGAGTCATCACTCAACTCTGGGTATTCTACTCTAGTGTCTCGCACATGACATAAGAATAGAGGTTCTCCCTTGGTCATCTGTTTCTTCAGGTTCATAGCTGATACGAGCTTAATTCTTGGTTTCTTGGGTAGTACACGGTAGGTTACATGGGCGTTTTTCTGACCTCGTAGTGATATCTTTCCTATCCAACAATCTATTCTTGCTTTGTACTTACCCATCCAATCCATCCCCAAAATTACATCAAAATAGGTTAGAGGAAAAGCTATCAAGTCAGATTTGAACTCATGTCCACAAATCAGTACAGGCACATCTTTAAGCTGACTCTTACATGCAATACTAGACCCATCAGGCAAAGAAAACTCAAGATCTACTCCAGAACTATCCCTAAGTCCACACTTCTCAACAAACTTATCAGCAATAAACGAGTGGGACGCACCACTATCAAATAGGACATTGCAAGTACTGAGTTAACATGAAATTTACCCGATACGACGTCGGTATTCTCATTCTCCTCTGGGTTCATGGCATACAGCTGACCTGTGGCCTTCTTAGCCGGGGCGGCCACACTGGCCGATCCAGTCTGCTTAGCTGGCGCCACATAGGTTGTTCCTTTTGTTGGTGCCGGGTTCTTGTAGGTATTGTTTGAACCTGCATAGCCACTTTGAGCCTTGAAGTTCTGAAATCGATTGGGTGTTACCGAGTTACTCCCAGATGCCACAGATGGTTTTCCATTTAACCTAGAGTAGCATACACTAGCCTTATGCCCAAGCTTCCCACAATGGAAACATGTGATCCTATCACCATTGCAAGACCTCCCAACGTGTCTAACTCCACACTTGTTGCAAGGTTTCTCGATCTCAGTGTCCTGGCTACGAGCTCGGTTGTAGGAAACATTCTTGTAGTTAGATTTCCCAGCTCCAGCAGAATGAGCTTTTCCTTTGAAGTCCCCAAAGTTTCCTCTCTTATTGGGTATGTTTACCAAGTCAAAAGGGGTCTCTTTCCTCTTTCCTCCAAGTTCAGCACTCATTGACTCCATGTTCTGTTTTGCTGTTGTAGCCCTCTCATAAACATCCTTAACGGTATGAAATCGCTCAGAAGCAAACCATCCCTTAATGCTCCAAAGCAGCTTCTTGCGAAAGGTGGCAGCTCTAGCAGCCTCAGTTGGCGTCACACTCTCAGCAAACCTATTCAAATCCTCAAACTTATCATGAAATTCCTTAACCGACATGCCTTCAGTTTGCTGAAATGCTTCGAATTCAGCTGCCTTCTGCTCCTTCAAATGATCTGGAAAGAATTCATTTTCCAAAAGATACTTGAAGACTTTCCAGTCCCTAAACCGCTGGATAACAGACCCATCAGCTTTCTCCTCCAACACTGGCTTATAGAACTCCTCCTGGATCTTCATCCACCATCTTCCAGCTACCTCCTTAAGGTAGAATGCGGCAACCTTTACCTTGAGATTGCCTGGAACACCAACAGCAGCAAAAATCCTTTCCATATCCTCTATCCAGTCAAGCAAGATGCTTGGTTCCCCTTTCCCAGTAAAGTTGTCAGGCCGTTTCTTCTGCACGGCATCTGACATCTTAGCCAACAACAGATCATCACCATTAACAGCGGTAGCCCCAATTCCGTTATTTGCAGCATTGTTGTTGTTGTTGTTGACATTGTTAGCATTATTCTGGGCCATATGCTGCACAGCCTCAATCATAACCTGCTGTTGCTGCGCCATTTGTGCTAAAATGGCTGTCAAGTCGGGAACATTGTTTCGCACCATGCTATAAGTAATAACGGTTGTATCAGATATAACCCACTTCACTCTCATGTTCATATCGATATATATAAGCACGAATATACAGAATTCAATCAAAACAACAATAACAGATCGCGTAAACGACGAATCAAAATAGCAATTCAGCACAGAATTAGTAATATATCGAAATCAGTAACTAACTATTCGTCTCGCACGAGTTTAACTTTCCAGAGACTTTTCGTTTTTTTTTTTTTTTTTTTTTTTTTTTTTTTGAATCCCGTCTCGGTTACTGTAGCACGGGCCGTGCCGGGTTCAGGACCTCAGCCGCACGAATCTCGATAATAATAACATGGCCGTGCCGGGTTTAGAACCTCAGCCGCACGAATTTCGACAAAAGCAACATCAATCGCACAATTAAGAACAAATAGCATTTAGTTCGCAAAAACTTCTTGAATTTATTGAAATAACATAATAGTATGGGGTATTGTCCCCAGCTTAGAGTACATGATAACAAAAGTTTTGACGAAAATTTAAACAAGACATTAAACGCTAAAGTTTAACAACAAACACACTCGAAGTCTAATTGTAGCTAGGCCTTATGCCTTTATTTGTAAGTCTATATATTATCCTTTAAACATCATATCTAGGATCATAATCCCCATCGTTAGGAACTTCTCCGCCATCGTCTTGCTCCGAGTCGCTCGGCTCCTCACCGGAACTGATGTCAACTATCTCTTTAGCAGGAGGCTCAAGGATAACCACCTCGTCATCTTCCATAGGCTCCTCTTCCTCAGTTTCTTCTGGCACGTCCTCTCTTGCTTCCTCAGGCACATCCTCCTCTACAGGTGACGATGGTGGATTAGGTGAAGGGTTGGATACCTCAATCTTAACTTTCTTAAATCTCAGCTGGGTAGATCCTTCATGCTCTTGGGACTGAGCCCTCTTTCCACTCATCGAACTGGTTTCATGAGACTCTGGAATAGGGTTTCTGAGGTGTGGGTTTATGGGCACAGGGGGTATGTAGACTGGACCATTTTCAGGTGCAAGGTTTGGGCTTAAAGATACTTCATACTCCCACTCTAGAATCGCTTCCAATCGATCGAGGGTGATTGGTCTACCTGATCTATCCCTCAAGTATTCAGAATCTCCTGAGAGACATGCATAATAAGCATTCCTTTCATATCTAGCTCGAACCTCTTCCCAACGGGTAAGTGCCCTCAAATTCACCAATGTCACAAACACTTGAACCTCATTCCTAACCACCCATGGAAACCTTTAAACAGCCTCAACAAATTTAGCCCTCATTCTGGCTACATAACTCTCAACAGTCTCTCCAATCCTCATTCGATCCTGGAAAGTTTCAGAAGAATAAGCTATGTGATCCATTATAGACCAAGGACCATCCATAGAACTCACTCCAGATGGACCGAACTCCCAAACATAAACTTGTGAACCTGCCATTCTGTCAGTATTCCAATGAGATCAGTTAAGTGCGTTAGTATCCCAAACGTTTTGTGTACTCCAAATAGAACGTAAGTTAACCCTTGTTAATATGAATCATCCTCTCTAGTAACACGTAGCAATTAGCACATAGCATGCGAATGAATGCACCCATCCCATTCCCAGTTTAAATGATTTTCGAAAACAAGTTTGAAAACTCTTGTAGACTCGACGAATCAGAACCTAGCGCTCTGATACCAACTGTAACAACCCTAAATTTTGACTAACTATAAATAGCAATAATTTAGAATTGTCACGCCACAATTGACTAGCGAGTCAATTGCTAGGCTAGAAATTCGATTACAACAGACCAAAAGAAATAATACAGCGGAAGTCTTAAATTGTCAAACCTACAGTTCTCAAACGAAATATCAAATTACAACTGAAATGAAATAAAGTCTCTATCGAATTGTCTTATGAAATAACTCCCACACATGCACCAGCTTCACTAACATGCAGCCACACTTCAAGACCTGTCAACTATGCCATCGAAGATTGACATAGGCCCCAGAATACGGTAGGGACAAACCAGAAACAGAACGTCAGCACAGGCTGAGTAAGAAGCAAATAAACATACAAAAGAATTTAGATACGCGCCTTGAGGTGCGTAGCTAACAGAAACGAATTGAAGTTATATCACGAGAATTATCATTAATAAGAGATAATAATATCGAAAGAGTATCGCCGCTCATACAACAGGACTAGTTATTTTATTTCGGCTAGGGTCCTACCCCATAGCCCCACATATCGAACTTTGTTCGAGCTAGAGTCGGAATAAACACCTCTATAATCCCGAGTGTGCACACCCCTCGCTAGACAGCCGGTAGGACGAGTTGTCCATCTAGCGAGGAAGACTAATAGAGAGCCGGTAGCTAACCCGACCAGAATTACCTTGATCAGAGGTATACAACGGCGGCCAGTCAAGCTGAGCACACGCCGAAACTCTAGGTGGATTTCATAAATTATCTTTCATCCATTTTATGTACGTTATTTGAGGATGAATTATTCGATGATACAATATATTACGATCGTACAGCAAATCACGCTAGCATACGAAACAAAAAAAGCACGAACAACACATCACTCGGCCGAGAGGCCGAGTGGCTCGAAGGCCACGGCCGAGGGCCGGGTGACCGAGGAACGAAGGCCGAGAGGCCGAAAGGAACAGAAAAGAAGAACGGCCGAGTGGCCGTTCGCATGCGATGATTTGCGAAGCAATTTAAACAAGTCAAACAACGGTAATATGGATTCAACGATGGAATTAAGAACAAGTATCATGCAATGTGATCAATTGAGTGAAACAAGGCAATAGATGATCACATAAAGCTTATCAATGATTCAATAGAAGGCAAAGGTGTTTGTGATCAACGTTCTTACCTTACTTGCGAATTCTCAAGATCGATTCAAGCCTTAAAACGGGACTTCCTCGAATACACAACCTAAAATCACACAACAACACTCCAATTACTATCCAACACTCTTCTAGCGCATCTAAAACCCTTAAACTTAGATTTCATCAATCAAACGAACTCCGATTGACACCAAATTCGCACAACAATCCCCTAAGCATATTAACTTCATGAATCAATCATTAAATCACCATACTAACAACTTTAACAACCATTTAAGCCAATTTTCAGATCTGGGCAGCATGTATTATCACCATTAAATCACTTTAAAACTTCGCCAAATCAAAACCAACGTTTACCCAAGTCATAATAAACATCCCCTTCAAATTTCATAACAATCCACCCATAAAATTACTCATAAACTTCACATAAACCCTAATTTCGAAACCCTAGTTTCATAACCAATCAATCATGCATTCAAAACCATAATATAGCATGATCACAATTCAATTAGATAATTTCTAACAATCTAACCCAAATTGCAACACAATAGGCAATAATCTAAGCAAGCCCTAATTAGAAATAATGATCAAGAGGGTTTAAGACTTACTACTCTTGATTACAAAATCAAGAGGAAGTGGCTAGGGTGGCGGTGGTGACCGGCGGCAAGGGCGGCGGTCGACGGTGGTGGCGGCTTCCCTTTCTCTCTTCTTCTCTTCTTCTCTTCCCTTTCGCGCGGCTTCCTTCTTCTCCTTCTTCTCTTTCTTTTTTTTTTCTTCTTTCTCTGCGGCTTATGCGTGTGATGGGGTTTGGGAGGGTTTTGTTTTCTCTTTTTTTTTATTTAATAGGTAGAATAAATATAGTAAGGGTATTTTTGGTAATTCTGCCAAACAACTGCCAAAACGGGAAAGTGTCTCCAAAAGTGAAAGTATGCTCTAAATTCCCAAAATGAGGCTTTAAAGACTTAAAATAGGCTCTTCCCAAAGCTTAATACCATTTAAGGTAACCCATTTAAGCTTAATAGAGTCTGGTTTCTAAAAATCGTGTAAGAAACCGCCTATCGAGATGGAAATGCAGCCGTTAGGATACCAGTGGTCAAGTCTGAATTTGTTTCACATTACTAGACAGCTGAACCCCCAAGTATAAGTCTCTAGCTGGACGAATTTGGTAGTAGCATAGATTTTAGGTCAGATGAAATGGAATAACTGGGGTAATAGATCTCTTACAGTTTTTTTTGATAAATAAATTGTTAGGGAGGGGTCTATATTGTCTGTTTTCAGCTTATTATTGGGCATGAGAATTCTTCGTGATTGTTAGGAAGGGCGGGTCTAAATTGTCTGTTTTCCAGTATGAGTGCAGGAAGACTCTTTCTATACATGATATCTAAAGCTTCGTTGTGACTTAGTACCAGTTGATGCTACTTCAAAAGACTTCAAAATGTTGTTGTATCGTAGGGTCATTTTGAAACGAATTATCTTATAAGATATGTAATGAGCACACCTTATTTTTTTTCCAAATTGAGAATTGTATTAGGGATTCTTATGCTTATTGCAACACAACAAATCTTTACGTTTATCCACCAGCACCAACATATCCTTACACTTATGCACAACCAACACCAGCTCCAGTAGTACTACCACAAATAGAGGTATTTAGAATGTCAAGAGGAGGACAAACCGAGCATTTCAGAAAGGTACATCAACTAAAACTTCTTGTTCTTCAGTTGTTGCTGATGTCGTCTTTTTGCTTTGCCTTTTTATTGTACTGTATAGTTACTTCACAGTCACAATATCTTATTTCCTGTTTTTGACAACATGCTGGTACGAGAAATAGAATGCTCTTGTGGCATGGTTCGTGACTCACAAACTGGGCAAGCATTCTATCTCAAGGTAAAACCGTAAAACTCTACTGATGCGCTTTAATTTTTATCTCTAAACCCTCAAAAATCTCTCATTGCTTTCTCCTAATTGACCTTCAAGTTTCGTTTAGCCAAACGCCCAAATATCCGGGCTTGCACTTGTGTTGAATTTGTTGCCCTTCAGTTCAAAAAGAATGATCGCCCTTTCTCTTTAAACTAATAATTCAGATTTTTTCGGTCATCGATTTTAGGCCTGAACTACATATATGTTGCTGATTGTCTCTTTCTTCGTCTTCGGCGATGTGCCAGCTGAACTTTTCAATCGTCCCCAAGCTAAAGTCAGTTGCAATATCTTCTTATAAACATTTATTTTCCCAGACACTTTTGATCTATATTTAGTTGTGTTTTGAGCACATTATGTTGTTTTTCTTCTTCGTTCGGCATAATTAATCTGAAATTGTTCATTAGAAGCAATGATTGTTGGTTTCATTGATTTTGATTGTGTTTTCTTGGTTTTCAGATGTTCAGAGGACCACTCTCCTTTCCTTCTCCCGTCCAGCAACTCATGTGGTGATTCCGACAACCCCAAAGTTTTTGCTACCAGAGGTGGCTTATTATTAGGTAGAGTATTTTGCATATTATGATGTGGTAATTTCTGCTTTGGGTGGTTCATTGTTAGATGCAGGTCATTTTAAGTGAGTCTTCGTGTTTGCGTTGCGATTCATTATTTACCTATTTAGTTGCTTGTGTTTCTGGATGGCAGACCGCTGGCCTTTGTGCTCAAGCATGACAGTGTTCACGGTCAATGGAAGAACGACATCAAGTTCACCAATTAGAGAACTCTCTTCTTCGGCGAGAAGACAGTCATTGTGTTCGGCTACAGGTGCTTTTTGTTTTTATACTCTGAACTCTGGTTGTTATATGCAGTTTGTGGTGTGTATACGATTCATGCTCGCTAGATCATTATGTTCTTTGTCCTGCTTTCATGTTTCGCAAGTTAAGAGAATCCATTCTAATCCGAGTCTAAAACATGAACCTGTCTCCTGTATTGAGTAGCAGAAGCAAACATCAAAGAAAGATCAAATTATGGAACTTGCTGACATCACTCGGGTTGTAAATACCTTGAAGAGATGTTAGGTTTCCTCCAACGGCTTTGAAAGTATAATCAATCCGAGGTTTTGGCTGGCCTTAGAATACAACGAGCATTCTTTGCTACAAAAAGGAAAACTGACCATTACAATTAAACTAAAAGAAAAGATATGTATAGGTAGATATACGTCAGAAAGTATAGCCACGGCAGCAGAGATGAAAGAAATCTTTTGGAGAACTTGAAATATAACACAGAGGACCGTGTAAAGTTGAAGATCTTTACTGCAGCCTCCATTTAGGAGATCTTTAGTGATCTGTTTTAAGAATTTCATCATATAGCCTAATCTTGTGATCGAAAACTTGTGATTGTTTGCCTTGTCTCACAAATAATGATATACATCGCTTCTTAATCTTGACAGCTTTCATGAACTTATTATTTCTGGTCTTTTGTACCATTGAATGCTTTAATCATCATATGTTATAGAAATTCATGGAGAGGTGTGAGAATCTTATGCTTGCTTTTCTTCATTTCTTTTTTTTTTCTTTTGGACAATATGTTTTTCAGTTTCCTATTTGAAACTAAATCCTGGAAACCATCTAGGAGACTAGGAATTTTTCGTATTCTTTGGAGTAGGTGTTGTGGACTTCGTGATGATAAAAGGTCTGATGATAGGGGAACGTTTTGGATTAGAAAATATTAGAATACATAGGAAGGATGTTAAGACGAGAGAAGTGAGGGACATAGGGGAAAGAGAAGTGAGGGACGGAGGGGAAAGAGAACTTGAGTTATATGAAAAGTGCACCGAAGGTGAGGACGGGGAAGTATTTTGGGATGGGAAAGGCAAAGAACATAATGGTGCATTGCATTGATTTATTGTCAGCCTTATATAGGATGTTTTGCAATTTGCTTATTACGAAATTTGTACACTCGCTGTTTTATACTATGAGAATCGCATGCTCATCTTCACTACTGGTAGGTCGGCAAATATATAGAATGAATATGCAGTTATGCACCAACTAAGTTATAATGTTAGAATAATGGTTTTAATCTTAGACTAAGAAGTAGAAAGGGTTGTAGTGACACAATTTCATGAAATACAGATTGCGAGAATTGTAGGAGATAATAGTAAAAAGAAGAAAAAAAAAAGGTTATTTGCAGCTTCATAGTTTTTATGGGATTCGATATGATCTGCTTGTATTTAAGGATAAACCTATGCTTTTTTGTTGATTGTGGGATGAGGCTGCAGTCATGCTCTATACATACTCTAAATTTGGATTTGGAGTAGTTCTATTTGTTGGACTAAGCATGGCTTGGTGAGTAACTGAGGAAATGAACAGCACACACGGGCGAACGCAGACCAATTAAAAGGAACCACTTTCTTGTGAAAATGGATTCATCCCATTCCAATTCAAATCACAAGTATTTTAATTAGCTAACCAGGATTGAACCAGATTATTTCCTTGGGTTTAGGATCAAATGCATTTAAGCGAGTAAAGATCTGATTTCAAAATAGGCATTTTTCTGAGTGACAGATAGTCCCACAAAGTGAGAGCAAGAAGGACATGGTGGGATGATGCTGAAAGAAGGGAGAGAAAGTAAAAGGTGGAATGAAGGTGAGGATGAGGTGAAAGAGCAGAGATAAAAGCAGGGAGGGAAAGATAATTCGAGGCTATACAGACGCTTGTGTGGAGAAAGAGCTCTTGCCTCCAACTCAGAACAGAACGTTCTTCCCCTGCACCAGTTAGTGATTTAGATTCATGGAAGAGTGAAAAATGGGTGTGAGACGTAGGTAAGGGAGACGGGATAGTTTGAGATAGGGTGGAATAAGGTCTATTTTAAGAGCTGGAAAGTCGAGAAAACATAGGAAGGTAGGGTAAGTGATAGGGGTGAGGAGGGAGAGGACAATGGTCGAGTTAAGAGAAGAGAGTGAATAGGAGATGGCGAGGTAGGAAATTATGAGAAAAGTATGGGAAAGTTTGGTGAGCGAGTGAGGAAAACGAAGATTGAACAAAGATAATGTAAAGGGAGAGAGAGCTTTAGATTGAACTATTCTTTGTTCAAATATCTCTTCGAGAAGTCATACATAATATGGACAAGGAGAGCTCTATGTCATTAGCAATATGAATCCATTTCTTAGTTAGAAAAAAAAGAGACCCACTAGCTGTATGGACTAGATTAAACTAAAGGCTTCTTCTATTGTAGAAAAGAATATTTATGTCAGCTAGCAATAAGAAGCCATCCTTTGTAAGGTTGATTTTTTTAGAATGATAACAGTTGTTTCTGCTTTGCTTTCATAATCATGCGAGAGTAGTTCGGTTTCAATTTAGCTTTTTCATCTTGTGGTTTACTATGTACACCCGTATTCTGCCGCAGACCTGGACTCTGTGATCTAATCTGTTAGTGCGTGAGATTCTTGGATCGAATGCAGGTAAATATATATGATGCGGTGTATGAGCCTCTAAATAGCTTTGATTTAGCGTATGGAGTTCAGATTTATTGCTTCGAAAATTTCTGACACACATCTCATAGTAGTCTTTTAAATGACTCGCTATCAAGATCAAGCTCCTCCAGGGCACAGAAACTGTGCTGCATCTAATGATCGTTGTCTATTTGACAACAGATCACTAAGAATGCTGGAATTGGCGTAGCTATTCATGGTCGATCTATTTGACAGAAATTATGCTAAATCTAATGGACTGGTCTTTTGCGGTGGCTTGAGCCTTATATCTGCTTGCATCGAGGATAAGAGGTTCACTTTCATAAGAATTAGGATGTAGAATGATTGTGTGCAAGATGTCATTTTTTTTTATAGGACCATTGTTTGCTATGTTAAATTCGAATGTCAGGATGAAGGGGGGAGGGGAGGGGCGAAGGGGGGGGGGGGAAGGGGAGGACTAAAGTGAGATAGTGGGGGATTAAAAACTGTTTGGGTACTTAGAATTCAATTGAGAGATGAGGGATGCAGGGGGAGATGGGCGATAAGATGTTTGATATGAACATGTCTGGGCCAAGGATATATGCAACAAAACCTTAATTTGAACTTAGTAATGGATGTGCCGACAGATTTTAATTGCTGTCAAAGTTTAAGATCGGCTTTCAATACCAGCAAGGCTTATACACAACTCTTATGTACCTTGACATGAATTCGCTTTGTTTAAAAATGTGACACTTCACTTTCTGTTTCAGCTAATGTTCTGCTGGATTGGAGGTGATAGGGTTATAGGCAGAAAGAAGTGGTCATTGCAAAACCCGAACATCAAGTAACTCATTAGTCTTGATACCGGAGAGGTGAAACAAAAATATAATGTGAAGGTGGTGGCACACATAATGAGGGTCCATGATGAGGTGAAACAAAAATATTATGTGAAGGTGGTGGCCTGATCCACTGCTAAAACTAAGAAGCTTCATAAGAAAACCATGTAGTGCAAAATAATGTGTAATTAAATTGTACAAGAAGTTAATCTTACATTACTAATGTTTGAAAATCTGGTGGACTATTCCTCTTATGGAATGTAGAATGGTTGAACATACGAAAATCTGGTGCACTATTCCTCCGATAGGCAGTTTTGAGCTTTGCCATAATAAGAGGATAAATGTAGAAGGTGCACTCAAGTTATATATACTGCCATTTCTTGCAATCAATAACATGTTATAATTTGCTATCATTGGTACTCCTGCCATTGTCATCCTTCGCTCTAGCTCGCCTGACTTCACCTACGTGAGCTTGCCAAATGAAAAAAATTATAGGTGTTGGGATTCGAACACAGGACCTCTCATTCATAACTTATCAATTTTACCACTGAGCTAGGGAAAGCCAACTGATATTTCTAAATTGTAAATTGTATAAATCTTGAAACTCAGCCCTTTAAGCCGTGGGAAAACCCACAAAAAACGAACATAACAGTTTCAAAGTAATTTATAACGCAAAATCCCCAAATTCGTATAAATAAATGATGATTCGATTGTATTTTTCTTCTTAAAATTGTTTTTCTTGTTTAGTTTGGTTTTATATTGACGATGTGTAAGAATGACAATTATTTTGCTATTTGTGATATGCGTTGGATTTTTTTTTGCCCCCACGTACCAGAATTCCTGGGTCCGCCCCTGCCCGGGGGTACGTTCGGTTCAATTTTCATTCATTATATATCATTTTGTAGTCATTATATATTTTCACTTATTATTTCCCAATTGTCACTCATTAATTTTCAAAAATTCACTCATAATATAAGACTTTATAGTCATTATTTATTTTCACTCATTATCTCCAATTTGTACTCATTATGTATCACTTTATAGTCATTATTTATTTTCAGTCATTATTATTGTTTAATTTTCACTCATTATATCTTAATTTTCACTCATTATTCTCAAATTTTCACTCATTCTATACCACTTTATAGTCATTATATATTTTCACTCATTATTTCCCAATTTTCACTCATTATTTCTCAATTTTCACTCTTTATTTCCCAAATTTCACTCATTATTTCTCAATTTGCACTCATTCGCACTGTTCATGCGTGAACAATAAACCGGGGGGTACATAGCTCCAGGTACCCCCGAGGTACCTAATAATTTGCCTTACAACAACATCCTTCTCATTTAAGATTAATGGAAACTATGAAGGTTTTTTTTATGGCAAATGTAGTATAAGGCAGGGATATCCAATGTCTCCTTACATCTTTGTGCTGGGTATGGAAATATTATCAAGGTTTTAAGGAAATATGCACAAGCAGCCTAATTTCTCTTATCATCCTAAATGTGTCGAGCTGAATTTGACTCATCTTACATTTGCTGACGACCTCATGATATTCATTAGAGGTGATGTGCCCTCAACTAAGGCTGTGATTATCTGTCTAAACTTGTTTGTTGAGGTCTCAGGGCTTGAGGCCAACCCCCAAAAGACTGATATTTATTTCGGAGGAGTTAGTCACGATGTCAAAAACCAGAGTCTGAATATTACATGCTTTACAGAGGGTGTTTTCCCATTTAGATACCTGGGATTGCCTCTTCACTCCAAGAAGCTCATGAGGGATATGTTTGAGAGCTTAACTGGAAAAATTCAGAAGGCTGGAATTCAAAATAGGTGTCTTACATGGGCATGATTCAATTGTTGAATTCAGTGATTTTTGGGATGGAAATTTTTTGGAGTGCTAGTCTCTTAATTCCTAGTGGAAATCTTAAGAAGATCAACAAATTGTGCAAAGATTTCCTCTGGGGACTCGGGGAGGGTCAAAGGAATCTTACTCTTAAGAGCTGGAAATCTTGTAGTGCTCCAAGGGATGAATCAGGCCTAAATATCAAGGAAGTTATGTCATGGAACAAAGCAATGGTTGCAAAGTGGGTTTACAAAAATGTCACTTATGATTGTCTGAAAACAACACCATATGGACTGTGAAACGGAAACAGCATGACTCAGAAGGTTGGAGGAGCATTATGAAAATCAGAGACCATTTATTGAAAAATGCAGGAACATGCAGATGAGGCAGAGAAACTTGTTGTTTACAGGAGCAGCAGTGGTAAATTCAGTGTTGAACACTCCTAACCATTTTAGAGACAAGAATGTGAAAATTAACTGGAGCAAAATGGTATGGGATAGGGTGCCAAAATAAACACTGCTTCATAACCTCCCAAGCAGCTCAAGGGAAACTTACAACTGTGTAAAATCTCAGGAATATGTTGATCAATAGGTGCATTCTTTCAAAAAAGCAGAAGAGAGCCATAGAACACTACAAGAAAAACGTTCATTTGCGACCAAAATTACGACCGGAAGGGATTCTCGTCGCAAAAGATGTATCTTTTACAACGAGATTTTGGATTTGGTCGTAAAAAATAATATTATCTACGAAGGTCAAATTTCTCGTTGCAAAAAATATATATTACGACGAGCTCGTCGTAGATAATAGATTAGCTACGACGATATTCAATTTCTCGTCGTAGATAATAAATTTGCTACGGCGATATTTGGTTTCTCGTCGTAGATAATAAATTTGGTACGACGAGATTCGGTTTCTCGTCGTAGATAATCTATTAGCTACGACGAGATTTGATTTCTCGTCGCAGATAATTGATTAGCCATGACAAAAATCTGTTTCTCGTCGTAGATAATCAAGTTATTTATGAAATAACCATATTCTCGTCGAAAAACGAAAAATAAAAACTACAAAAACTCAAAATTAGAGTTAAGATGTAGAGAAAATAAACAAGACTAATTTTAATCAATTTATAATAATGTAACTGAGTGCATTAATTATAAAAGCTTTGATTTCATTTGTTGAACTATTTGAAACCACTATGTAATAATTGATAGATATATAGTTGTGCGATATAAGGTCGAAAAAAAAAATTCACAGTAACAAAGCTGGAGGGTCATAAATGATCGTGTAATACTCGAAACTATAATGAGTTTTTTTAAAAGATTTAAGGGCTCCTATATATGAGTGTTTAAATAAATTGATAGTACTAATCATACAAATAAAGTTAGTTTTCCATGTAGGAAACTCATGTGCTAAGAACTCCAAAGTTAAGCGTGCTTAATGGGGAGTAGTCTTTGTTGGAGTAGGTGTCCTCCGACAATAATGCGTTGACTAATTAAATCTAATTAGGAATAAACCTGGGATATATTATATATATTAAGTCAGTTGATTAACGTAAATCGATAACGGTTGGCTGGCTAGAGTTTGACGTTATTGTCGTTTTGACGGCGGTAATCAACTGATCCCTCCCGGTCACACTAATAAAGATAGTTTCTCCAGAAGATATTATATTTGTATTTAATACAATATAATATAAACCCTAATGTATCAGTTAAAGAGTTAACTGATTATGTCGGATAGTGTTTTAAGAGTTCTGAACTCAAGTCGAATAAATTATAGTTTTTGTGTAAATTGTCAAAATTGACAATTAGCTATTTAAATTACAAAGAGTTGTAATTTTAGCTTAAAATGATGTAATTAGTAATTATTATATAGAGATATAATAATTAACTAACACTTAAAGAAATAAGTGTACAAATTATACCCAAAATGTAACATAAGATGTTAAGGGGTATATTTAGTAAGGGCAAAATGGTCATTTTGCCACCACCACTATATATAATGTGTTTTGTGGTCAAAACACATTACTTACATCATTTTTCACAAATACAACAAGTTTTAGAGAGAGGATTTGAGAGAAAACCCTTCTTTTTCTCTAAAAATCAGCCAACTTCAAACACCTTCTAGATCAAGTTTTCTTCATTGCATGTCAATAAAAACTTGATCAAAACACTTTACTAAACCTAGAATAACATTAGCTAAAGTGTTAGCTAATTTTATTTTGGTTTTAGGGTTAAAATCTCATAAAAACTAGTCTTTTAGTGAGATTTTTGGAGAGCTTCTTTGGTGGATCAAGAGAGGAGGTTTCCTAACTTGGAAACTCAAGACTAAGGAGGAGGATCCCCATTAATTAGCAGCTCAAGATCCTTCTTTTGAAGGAAGGTCAAAATTCCTCTTCATTAAGGTATAAAAATATGTTTTATCACCTTATTTATGCTTTAATCTTACATGCAACAAAAGATCCTAGCTAAACTTAATTAGGGGTAATTAAGTACTAATTAGAGGAGTCTAATTAGGGGCTAAATAACTTTCATGTGGTATCAGAGCATCGGTTTAAGTTGCATGTTAATTTTAAGCTTTAATTAGGTTAATTGGTAACTTAATTAATTTTTAATGATAAAAATTGGTTTTATCATATAAACTAAAGTTGCATGTGATGTTTTGGGCATGTGGATGCTCCAACCGAAATTATGGTATTTTAGGAATTTATTTGCTATTTTTTGCTTATTTTTGGTTGTTTTTACAAGATTTATGCTATTTTCTAATTAATTGGTAATTAGATTAACATGCATGTTGATTTTTGTAATTTAAGAAATTTATAATTTTTCCAGAATTATAATGAGTATAATTTCCAGAAATTATTTCATAATTTTAATTGGCCATTTGTTATTAATTAGTAATAATATAAATGGTGGAAAATTGATTTCTTAAGAGAAAATGACCAAAATAATTTTGCATATTTTGTCCTTAATAAGCTACTGGTTGTGAGCTTAAATCACATAATGAAATAATTTCTAAATTTTTTTTCATAATTAGTTATGATTTATTTAGATATTTTCGGGTTTATTATGTGTTTTTTGGACAAATAGTTAGCAAATACAATCAAATTAAACTAATTAATTCAATTTTAGTGGAGACTAAATATTGAAAAACTAATTTGTTGGTGGTTAGTTTAAACTTAAAAGGTGTTTTAAGTGTTGATTATTGATTCTAATAAGTTAGAATCGGAAATTCCTAAATTTACCGGGTTGCTTGTACTGTAAAGTTGAAAATCTGATTTTCGGTCTTATTTGCATGATTCTAAGTATAGTATGGCCATAGAGTACTATAGTATCGGTACTGTACCGAAATGTAAGGACGGTATCCGATTCATTTGTAATAATTGCGATCTCGTATCGCCGGTTTGTAATAATATTTAATTTCCTTATTTTTCAAAAATGTATAATAGGATAGTCCATATGTACATTTGTTTATATTGAAGACCGACGCTTTTCACGGAGCCAATAGTTGGTGACTCGAGATCGAATTGAAGACGGAGCCTTTGAAGCTTTTGAAGCCTAGTTTAGGTTTAATTGCTTTTATTAGGTTCTAGTCTTATGGCCATACTAGGACTTGGATTTATTTGATGCATGCTTGGTTTAATTTTCGCACAATTATAACCAAACGCAAATCCCACATTGTCATATCCATTATCCGCGACTCGCTAGAATTAGTTCACTTAAAAGCGATAGATAAAATATGACAAGATCTCTCACAAAAAAAAATTAAAATCGAGATTTAGTCCTTCCACAATTCACACCTATGCAACCCTTGTTCATTAGGGGCACGCTCGCCCTAGCGGGGTGTTTCCTTTTTACCTTGGGGGAGTAGGTTAATAAAGAGTTATTACGAGTGAATTTTGGTTTAATCTTGACGTGATTTGTAATACAAGTCTTGCAATCCGGGACTAAAGGATTGATTTAGTTGAAATCGATCAACCGAGAGTTCTAAGTGTAGAATCAATCATGAGTTGGTTCACCGAAATTACATAAATTTAGGATGTATCGCCCTCCGCGTGCCTAGATTTATATAAGATCGGATCTCGGAATCGTTTATATAATTTAGAGAGATCATTATATAAATGCCTAAATTCACAAATAATTATTTTAATGTGAATTTGACGATGAATTTAATCGATTGTTTTTCCCACGTTGTAGTTTAAAGTCAAAAATGGCTCAAATGTCCAATTCAGTAATATCCAAAGACTCCTGGCTTCGTAATTTTATGGAAAAGAATGAACTAAAGGAGGATGGAAGCAATTTTACTGATTGGGAGTTAAACCTGCGATTAGCCCTTCAATCTGATAGAAAACAACGTTTTCTATACGAACCCCCAATTCCCGCTCCAGGTCCCGATGCCACCCCTGATATGATACAAATGTATGAAGAGTACAAGCATGAATCTGACCAGATTAAGAATGTATTGATTTTTGCTATGCACCCGCGTTTACAGAAACGCATGATTGATTTCAGTGCGTATCAAATATTCGCTCGGCTTACGACTAGTTTCTCGCAAAAGCCGCGAATACTTCAATACGAAGCAGCTTCGAGTTTCTTTGAGACTAAGCTCTCAAAGGGCCAACCAGTTGGTCCTCATATTCTCAAATTTATTGAGAATGTTGAAACTCTTGAGAAGTTAGGATGCCCAATTTCTGAAGATTTTGCGGTATACCGTCTGCTTAATTCTTTGCCTGCAACATTCGATCCTTTTAGGACGAATTACAACATGAATGATTTAAAGAAAAATCTTCATGAATTGCATGCCATGCTTGTACAACATGAGAGGGATTTGGTGTCAAGTGGGAGCGCGAATAAAGATGTTTTATCCATGGCGGTAAAACAAAAAGGGAAGTTCAAGAAGGGTGCGGGGAAGGGTAAGAAACCCGCGCGAGGCAAAGGAAAAGGAAAAGTTGCTTCGGGCAACAATTCTATTGCTAAGAGAGGCGCGACTCCTGAACAAAAATGCTTCCATTGTGGAAATTTCGGCCATTGGAAGCGAAATTGCCCACAGTGCCTGGAGGAGAAGAAGTCAAAACCAGGTATATATATGATAGACATTAATTATGCAAGTACCACGTCCTGGGTATTGGACACTGGATGTGGATCTCACCTTTGTAATCACTTGCAGGGGCTGACGAAGGCACGTCGGCTGGCAAAAGGTGAAGTTGACCTCCGTGTCGGGAATGGAGCTAAAGTAGCCGCCGTATCAGTAGGAACGTATATTCTGTCACTGGCCTCTGGGCTAGAGTTGTATCTAAATAACTGCTATTTTGTACCAACTCTAAGTAAGAATATAATTTCGGTTTCTGTTTTAGACGCTGAAGGTTTTGAATTTTCAATACGAAACAACAGTTGTACCTTCTCGTTTAATGATATGGTGTACGGAACAACCAAATCTATAAATGGTATTTACATTTTAGATTTGACAAATGAGGTCTATCATGTAACAAATAAAAAGCTCAAAATAGGAGATCCCGATCAATCCTACCTTTGGCATTGTCGTTTAGGGCATATAAACGAAAAACGCATTGAGAGACTCGTAGCCAATGGAGTTCTCAAACCATTTGATTTTGGATCATATGGAACATGCGAATCTTGTCTTATAGGCAAGATGACTCGAGCACCTTTTTCAGGAAAAGGAGTACGAGCCAGTGATTTATTGGCCCTCATTCATACAGATGTTTGCGGTCCAATGACAATCACTGCTAGAGGAGGTTATGACTACTTTGTCACTTTTACAGATGATTTTAGTAGATATGGCTACATCTACCTAATTAAATATAAAAGTGAGGTACTTGAGAAATTTATAGAATTTCAAAAGGAAGTAGAAAACCAATTAGGAAAGAAGATCAAGGCCTTACGATCAGATCGGGGAGGTGAATATCTCAGTAATGACTTTGATATTCATCTGAAAGACTGTGGAATCATATCACAGCTTACACCTCCTGGTACACCACAATTAAATGGTGTAGCCGAAAGAAGAAACCGTACCCTGTTGGATATGGTTAGATCAATGATGAGTCAGACTGAGCTTCCTGATTCATTCTGGGGTTTTGCTCTCCAAACTGCCATTTTCACACTCAATAGATGCCCGACTAAATCAGCTCCGAAAACTCCATATGAGTTATGGAGAGGAAAAGTTCCGAACCTCTCATTTATCAAGATCTGGGGTTGTGAAGCATATGTCAAAAATAAGACTGACAATAAGCTTGCACAAAGATCTGATAAATGTCTCTTTGTAGGTTATCCTGTACATACTCGAGGATATTACTTCTACAATCGTCTAGAGAACAAAGTTTTTGTGTCTCGAGATGCTGTCTTTTTAGAAAAGGAATTTATTTCTAAAAGACAGAGTGGGAGAAAATTTGAACTTAGTGAAGTTCAGGAGCCACAAATGCATAATGAGGCTCAGGATGTTTTGCCAGAAGACATTCCTGAATCGTCTAACTCTGTGGTTCCATTTTCCACTCCTAGAAGGTCAGGCAGATCAAGCCACCCACCAGATCGATACCTAGGTGTGATCGAGGATGGTGGTGATCACTTTTTGCTTCTAGAAAGCAATGAGCCTGCAACCTACAGAGCAGCCATGACTGGACCGAATTCTGCTAAATGGCTGGAGGCAATGAAATCCGAGATAGATTCCATGTACGAGAATCAAGTATGGGACTTGGTTAACTTGCCTGAAGGAACCAAGGTTCTTCAGTGCAAATGGATCTTTAAGATCAAGACCGGCATGGATGGAAATCAAGATATTTTCAAAGCTCGATTGGTAGCTAAAGGTTTCACACAAGTTCATGGTTTAAACTATGACGAGACCTTTGCGCCAGTTGCAATGCTTAGATCTATTCGGATAATCTTAGCGATTGCTGCTTTTCATGATTATGAGATATGGCAGATGGACGTTAAAACCGCCTTCCTAAATGGGTTTTTGGAAGAGGAAGTGTATATGACACAACCTGAGGGTTTTATTGATCCAAACAATCCTAAGAAAGTTTGCAAACTTAAGAGATCCATTTATGGTCTTAAGCAAGCATCTCGGAGTTGGAACCATCGGTTCAACCATGTGATTAAACAAAATGGTTTCACTCGAAGTGTCGAGGAACCTTGTTTATACATGAAATTTAGTGGGAGTAAAGTAACTCTCCTAATCCTATATGTAGATGACATATTACTCATCGGGAATGATATCCCCATGCTTAACTCCGTTAAGGACTGGCTCGGGAAACATTTCCAGATGAAGGATTTAGGAGAAGCGCAACGCATCCTAGGTATTCGGATTTACAGAGATAGATCAAAAAGAATACTAGCGTTAAGTCAAGAAACTTATATTGATAAGATTCTTGACAGGTTCAATATGAAAGACTCTAAAAGAGGCTTTTTACCTCTGGGAAGTGGGATAACTTTGAGTAAATCTCAATGTCCAACTGAACCTGAGGATATTGAACGCATGAAATCGAAACCTTACGCTTCCGCAATCGGTTCGATCATGTATGCTATGATGTGTACGCGTCCAGACGTGTCATATGCTTTGAGTATGACAAGTCGTTACCAAGCCAATCCAGGCGAGAGCCACTGGATAGCCGTTAAGAACGTCCTTAAATACCTAAGAAGGACTAAGGACACGTTCTTAGTTTATGGAGGGGATTCTGAGCTTCGTGTAGAGGGTTATGCGGATGCTAGTTTCCAAACAGATCGAGATGATTCAAAATCTCAATCAGGATATGTTTTCATACTGAATGGTGGAGCTATATGCTGGAAGAGCACCAAGCAATCGGTGACTGCGGATTCTACAACGGAGGCTGAGTATCTTGCGGCGTCAGAAGCTGCAAAAGAGGCAGTTTGGATCCGGCAATTCCTGGAAGGATTAAATGTAGTCCCTACAGCAGCGGATCCTATTCCAGTCTATTGCGACAACAGTGGAGCAATAGTTCAGGCTAAAGAGCCTAAATCTAGTAACAAATCTAGACATGTACTCAGGAAGTTCCATGTAATTAGAGACTTTGTGGAACGAGAAGATATATCGATTTGTAAGGTTAGGACAGACGATAATATCGCTGATCCTTTAACCAAACCATTATCACAGGCTAAACACAATGGTCATATTGCCTCGATGGGTTTGAGGCGTATGCCTGACATGTGTTAGATTATATGTTGTAATAGTTAATAAGTGTATTACCTTTTACATATATGATAATTAAATTCATCGTTTTAAGTTTTATTGAACTCTTTTATTAATTCAGTTTTAATAAAATGCTGAATTATATATATGCTCTGTTGATTCCTAATAGGTCGTGGAGACGATTTGAACCCTATTAAGTGAACAGGATTAACAGTGTATGCTGTCTCTAGTCATAAAATGAGGTGACGTCTCAATTGACTAGATTGTAAGTCGGTTGATGACTAGTTCAATGATCATGGATTCATAGAGATGAATAACCGATTACATAGACGGACTGTAGTTGACACTCTGTCAGACATTTGACCAATTATAGAACCTTTGTGTCTGGTCGTGACGAGGTAATCTATATTATTCCTATTAGTCGATTCTTTCGACCTGAGATTGTTTGTCTGAGTTTATGCAGCAGGCGGTGACTTTGATTTATGTTCTAAGTCGTGCCGTAAAAGGAGGCTAAAAGGGCTTCTATTGGGTCATTACCTACTGTATGAAACAAAGAAAATATGTCAAGACGGGATTGTCCACCCACGTCAGGGTATAATATCTTTGGGCCACTCGAGGAATTGTGACTGAAATGCGTGGCCACGCTCGGAAGAGATCTATGATAGATATTCCGGTAAGACAGTCATAATCCAGATCGAGAAAACCACTTTTGATAAAGATCCAATGCAAGTTCGACCTGAAAGATACTTCGCATTGAGTGGGAGATGTAACGGACAAGAGAATCGGTAACGCATGACTTGTCTCGGACAAGTGGGAGATTGTTGGAGTAGGTGTCCTCCGACAATAATGCGTTGACTAATTAAATCTAATTAGGAATAAACCTGGGATATATTATATATATTAAGTCAGTTGATTAACGTAAATCGATAACGGTTGGCTGGCTAGAGTTTGACGTTATTGTCGTTTTGACGGCGGTAATCAACTGATCCCTCCCGGTCACACTAATAAAGATAGTTTCTCCAGAAGATATTATATTTGTATTTAATACAATATAATATAAACCCTAATGTATCAGTTAAAGAGTTAACTGATTATGTCGGATAGTGTTTTAAGAGTTCTGAACTCAAGTCGAATAAATTATAGTTTTTGTGTAAATTGTCAAAATTGACAATTAGCTATTTAAATTACAAAGAGTTGTAATTTTAGCTTAAAATGATGTAATTAGTAATTATTATATAGAGATATAATAATTAACTAACACTTAAAGAAATAAGTGTACAAATTATACCCAAAATGTAACATAAGATGTTAAGGGGTATATTTAGTAAGGGCAAAATGGTCATTTTGCCACCACCACTATATATAATGTGTTTTGTGGTCAAAACACATTACTTACATCATTTTTCACAAATACAACAAGTTTTAGAGAGAGGATTTGAGAGAAAACCCTTCTTTTTCTCTAAAAATCAGCCAACTTCAAACACCTTCTAGATCAAGTTTTCTTCATTGCATGTCAATAAAAACTTGATCAAAACACTTTACTAAACCTAGAATAACATTAGCTAAAGTGTTAGCTAATTTTATTTTGGTTTTAGGGTTAAAATCTCATAAAAACTAGTCTTTTAGTGAGATTTTTGGAGAGCTTCTTTGGTGGATCAAGAGAGGAGGTTTCCTAACTTGGAAACTCAAGACTAAGGAGGAGGATCCCCATTAATTAGCAGCTCAAGATCCTTCTTTTGAAGGAAGGTCAAAATTCCTCTTCATTAAGGTATAAAAATATGTTTTATCACCTTATTTATGCTTTAATCTTACATGCAACAAAAGATCCTAGCTAAACTTAATTAGGGGTAATTAAGTACTAATTAGAGGAGTCTAATTAGGGGCTAAATAACTTTCAGTCTTAGGATGGGTGACCTCCTGGGAACCTTACTAAGATATGCACGAGTGAGATCGAATTGCGGAGAACGAAATACGTCCGGTCCACGTGAGGAGAAAAAAAATTAAATTGTGTTCTTATTTGTTGTCGGAAAAAAGAATTACGACGAGAAAAAGTCGTCGCAAAAGAGCTTTTACGACGAGAAGAACATCTCGTCGCAAAAAACTTATTACAACGAGGACGTTAAACTCGTCGCAGAGTATTTGCGACGGAGCCTTTTGCGACGACTCGCGACCGGACGGAATTCTCGTCATAAAAGACCATTTACGACGAGTTTTAGTTGATTTGCGACGAGTTTGCTCCGTCGTAAATGAACATGTTTCTTGTAGTGGAACTCTATTTTTTCACTGTGATTTTACTGCAAATGTCTGGCAAGCCATTCTGAATTGGCTAATAATTGAAGGAAGAAAGCGGAATCTCAGCCATGAACTCAGCTGGTTCAACAGAAGGAAAAGAAGGAAGCACTCGTGGGCTAACTGGGTAAAATGTTGTTTAACAGCGAATGTTCATCAGCTCTGGTTTGAGAGGAATCGGAGGATTTTTGCGGATGATGAACACTCGGCAAATTAGAACATAAATAGGATTAAATTCATGGTTAGTGTTCAATGTCTGGATATAGAGATTGGAGAATCACCCGGACATAGTAGATCATTTGGTTAGCTAATCTTGTATTTTGTCTTTGCCCTCTATTTTGGATTGAACCATTTAGTGGTTATCTTTTGTAAGTCTGTTTTTATTCCCCATTTTGGGATGAATAAAATTTATAACTTCTTACAAGAAAAAAAAAATATCAAGTTTGAATTTTAGAGTTTGACAATTTCTTATGGTTCTAATCGCTAAGAAACCTTTCATACTTTCTATAATATGACTCAAACCACCAAGATAATTAGACAGCAAAACGTTAAGACAAAAATAAACAATCTCTTATCAACTTCAAGTGCAAGACAAACATATAAGATTATTGTGTATTATAAGCATCATATTAATTTAGATGTATTAATCATCAACTTAACTTAGAACTAATTTATAAGAGCTCTACAATTGAAATTGACTATGAACAACAACAAAATTAACATCCATATGAAGAAGACTTGAAGAGAAATGAAATGTCGCATAATAAACGAAAACGTTCAATATTTGCCACGATTATTATTGTGCAAATTGAGAAATAACAATGATAATCAATTAGTAATTAGGGTAGAAGATGATGTGAACAACGAGATCGTGTAATAGGTGTAAAATAATTTTGGTATATATAACAATATTGTGTCACAATCCAAACAAAGCAAAATTAAGAACATCAAGCAAATATCGTGTCCAACTTATTTTTGGATTGAAAAATTTTATAGCTATAATTTTTTTTGCAAGTAATTAGGAGATCTTTTATTCATTCATCAAGGGAAAAAAGATCAAAAGCACTTACAAAAGTAAAACCACTAGGAGACTAACAAGGAAGGCTTAAAACAGAATCTCTAACTGTTTAAGCTATCTAACAGATCTTCATGGAAACATTTTTTAGCCCAAGCTGTCATCCTGACAGTTACAATGTACTTACTTCTATCTATGATCCATTCAGCTTCATGGGACAAGCCTGCAAAGATCCTTGCATTCCGTTCTTGCCATATCATGTAAACAGAGGCAGCTAAGCAACAAGCCCTCCATTTCTCAGACCAGTGGCTGTTCTTAACTCCTTTGTTTCTCCATCTCAATTCTCTTCTGAGACTCCAGGCCCTCCTCCTGATTTTTAACCATTTCAGAATTTCCTTCCAGATGGCATTTGAGAAGTTGCAGGCAAAAAAGAGGTGAGCATGTGTTTCTGAGTCACTAAGACATAAGCTGCATCTATTTACCAAGACTATGCCCCTGCTGCAGAGATTATCAATTGTAGAAAGCTTTTTTTGAGCAGCTAAATTGGTAATAAAAGCATGCTTTGGGAGGCTAGCAGAATTCCAGATGGTCTTGCTTCCTGTTATCCTCCTTTGCTTCTCTCTGAAGAAATCATAGGCCTTAGACACACAAAACTTATCTCTGCTGCTCCATAGACCAACAGTAGTGCTTGCTTGGTGAGAGGAGCCAGTAATGCCTATAATGGCATTCCTAACAGCAATAATACTCTTGACAGTCTCAGAGTACTTCTGGTTTGCATCAATCTCCCAAATGCTACTTTTATTGCATATGTAAGCTCTGACCCAACTGATCCAGATATTATCCTTATCTCTGTCAATGCTCCAGAGCCATTTAGCAATAATTGCTTTGTTCCATGAGAGGATTTCTTTGATATTAAATCCTCCCTCAGACCTAGGAGCACAGGAGCTCTTCCAGCTCTTGAAGAAGATTTTCCTCTGCCCCTCTTGAACATTCCACAGGTAATTCCTACAGAGAGTGTTTATCTGCTTAATGATGCCTTTTGGGATAAGAATAGCACCACACCAGAAGTTTTCAATCCCAAAAAGAATGGAGTTTATAAGTTGGATTTTCCCAGCATATGAAAGTAGAGAGGTTGACCAACTCTGAAGATGATTCTTGATCTTGCTTACAAACTGGCTGAACATATGAGTTTTAATCTTGGAGGAATTCAAGGGGATCCCTAGATACCTGAAGGGGAAGGAACCTTCCTGGAAGTTTGAAGTATTCAGGATTTGATCTTCGACACTTTCTGAAACACCAGCAAAATAGATTTCAGTTTTGCTTGGGTTTGCATGAAGGCCAGAGTTCTTAGCAAACTCTTGTAAAGTAGCAGTTACAGCTCCAACAGAGGGGACATCACCCCTAGAGAAGATCATAAGATCATCAGCAAAGACCAAATGAGTGAGGCCGATCCTGGAACATTTTGGGTGAAAAGAGAACTCCTTACTGTCAGGCATGGCTCTAAGTCTTCTTGACAACATTTCCATACTTAGCACAAAAAGGTAAGGAGAAATGGGATCTCCTTGCCTTACACCACATTCTCCCTTAAAAAATCCCTGATTTGTACCATTAATCTTAATTGAGTACCAAGGTGTAGTGATGTACTTCATAACCCAGTCAATGAATGTCTGAGGAAAGCCCATACACTGCAGCATGTTATCAATAAATTCCCAACTCAAAGAATCAAAAGCTTTACGGATATCAACTTTCATTAGGCATCTTGGGGAGGAGTTTTTTTTATTGTATCCTTTTACAAAGGCTTGGGAAAGGGCAATGTTATCAAAAATACTCCTACCCTTAGTGAAAGCTGCTTGTTCACCTCCCACAAGGTCTGGAATGACTCCTTGAAGCCTATTTGCTAGGATTTTAGTGACCACTTTGTAAATAGTCGAACAGCAGGATATAGGCCTGTATTCCAAAACAGTGCTAGCATTGGGTTTTTTTTGGGATAAGGGTGATGAGGGTTGTGTTAACCTGTTTCAGCATTTTCTTGGTCCTGAAAAAGTTTAAAACAGCTTTGCAAAAATCTTCTCCCACAGTATTCCATGAACTCCTGAAAAATCCAGATGTAAACCCATCAGGTCCCGGACTTTTGTTTGGATTCATGCTGAAAATAGCCTGCTTGATTTCATCCCTTGTAATCTCTTTCTCCAGGAAATTGCATTGATCATTGGTGAGAGTTTTACCAGTGTACTGGTGATGATTCAGGGGAGTCACGGGTTTTTTTGTTCCAAGAAGGGTCTTATAATACCCAATGAAAGCATCAGCAATACCTTCTTGAGCTGTATAAGTATTCCCATGTGTATCTTGAACACTCCCTATAATGCTCATGTGATTTCTCAAGGCTATCCTGTTATGGAAGTATCTGGAGCTGCAGTCAGCCTCATTAATGTGGGTTTCTTTGGCTCTTTGACTTAGAATGCTCATTTCTGCTTTCTTTAGGGTGCAGAAATTCTCTCTCAGGTCCTGTTCTAGCTGATGGAGATGGGTGCTGGAAGGATCAGAGAGAATTTCCTTTTGGCAATTCTCCAGTTCATCCCTACAGCTTTTAACTCGATCAGAAGTATTGGAGAAGTGATCCTTGTTTAGCTTCTTCAACTGAGCTTTAACATTCTTCATTTTTGAAAACAGTCTGTACATTGGTGTACCATACACAGACTTACTCCAAGCTTCATCAACAAAGTACCTTATACTATAATTGTTTTGCACAACATGCAAGTTTATTTGGGCAAAGTACCTTATTTGACCAGTTTTTTGAGCTAGCTTAATTAATAAGTTACTATGGGTAACTTATTAAACTTTCAGTTACTGTTCATAATTTTTATCAAATTATAAACTTGATTATTTTGCAAAATTATAAAAAAAACGCGCTTTTAAGTAATTTTACGAATATCGGCCACTATCTCCGCTAATTTTACAAAACATTCCTAATTTATCAGTTAGGTTATCAGCTGATAACTTTTTGCTACCATTATTATCTACGATTTGAGCTTCCAACTAATATTTCAGCTAGTTTTACCAAACATATCAAATGGGAAATTATAGCTATCGAAAAATAATTAAAGATAATTAACATGGAAATTGAGAAATGTGAATTGGCGTTTAATTATAAGGGAATTAAGAATCGGGGTATTAGAAAGAAGCAATAAGAGTTTTGAGGGAATGAGAAATTGTTTTGCATTTCGTGTTTGCTTTGTTTTTTTTTTTTTAGGGAAATTCCAGCATGTACCACTGTGTTTTCTTAAATTCCAAGATATAGCCAAACTTACAACCTACTTCCACATTATACCCTTGTACTTTCTCAAATAGCATGAACATGACCTTATTTAACCAATATTACAGTTTCCACCTAACTACCATTGACTTTTGTTAGTCTTTCCGTTAACCCCTTCTTCTCTTCTCTTTCTCTTCTTTTGTGAAGCGTCTCTGAGTCCGACCTCCTTATTTTCTCTATACTATATACTCTCTCCTCCACCACCACCACTTCTTCTAAGACTCTAACCCTCAGAGAATTAACTCAAAAAAGCTCAGTCGTCACGACTTCTTTCCTACTTAAATCCAACCACGAATTTTTGAGAGAGACGAAAGCAAGTTAAAATGAAACCTAATCAAATCCAAATTTCCCCCAGATTCTGGGTCTTTGATCAGTTGTTCTTTGAGGATTTGCCGATCAATTCACTGTCGGATGACCGCCCTACAGACATCGTCCTCGACTTGCTCTGTTCTATTACGGCGGTGTCTTCAAATCCTTCACGGTTCACTCCCACGTAACCCCATTCGTAATAAGAGCAAATTCACAAAACCCACAATTAGGTATGTTTTTACATAAAAGAAAAATAATTGATTTGGGATCTCATGGATTTGTGGTGTTAATAAAGGGGAGGATGAAGTAATGTTGCGGAAAAATAAGAAGCGAAAGATGAAGTAATGAAGCCACGTCAACAAAAGCTAACGGTGGTTAAGTAATATTGGGTAAATAAGGTCATGTTCATGCTATTTGATAAAGTACAGGGGTATAATCTGGAACTAGATTGTTAGTTTGGGTATATCTTGTAATTTGAAAAAACACAGGGGTACAAGCTGGAATTTCTTTTTTTTTTTTTACATGAGTTTGGGTCAAAAGTTAGGGGGGGTCATGAGCGACGACCCAACTCGCACATGTGACACAACGCCTAAGTTCATTATCATGGTAGAAAGGTAAAACATAGTGTAGTTGTTGTAAACAAGCAAATTAAAATATTTAAAATTCCTTGGTTTACTTTGCTTCAAAGATATAAAGAGAAAATAGTTATTCAAACATGCATCACATTATATTCTTTTGAAAGAAAGTTATCGAACTATTCGATTGAGAGGTTCCTTGAATTGTGATAAAGTTAAATAGAGTCTCATCTTATCTAAAAAACTTGAGCATATCATTTTGGTCAATGGGTGTAAAATACACCCCTCGTTCGCCGATAAAACGCGGAGGAAAGGAACATCGTTTTAAGAAAAATAGAGTAAAGAATGAGTTTTAGGGTGCACAACATAGGGGTATGCCCCACTTGCATTTTCAATCAACATATTTATAAATTATGGGTTTTATGGTCTTTATATGTAAAAATAACGAAAGATTCTAGGTAGAAATTTTAAATATGAACACCCGACAATAGAAAGTAGGACGTATTCTTTTTGACAGTAGTACCATAGAAAAAAATCTTATGTGCTTTTTGACAGTAATACCATTTTGACGATTGAATTTCAGTAATGTAACATGAAGTATTCTTCTATATTCTATCTTAACCGGTGATATTGATTAGGTCAAGGGTGTGCCTAAGCCGACAAACCTACTTGATGAGCCTGATTTAAATGTATATACAAGAGCAAGTAAAAATATTAACTTTTTCGGGGGAAGGGATAACAGGTTTTGCAAAAAAAAAAAAAAATATATTCTACATGAACATTTTTTTTTTTGGGGGGTCTCAACATTTATGGTAAAAAACGGGTGACGGAGAGTGTACGAGGGGAATGGAAATGCTTAATAAGATAAATGACCAATATTGAAAATAATTATTTATTTGTGTACGTTTAGCTTGATTTAGATCTTTATTGATAAGAATTTATTACCTTCCCCGCAGTGGTTTTAAAATGAAAGTATCTTTCAGCTAATTCAAATGATACTCCGCACTCCAAATTTTCAGAAATTGTTCTTTATTCATGGTTGAAAAAAAAATTTCTATTCTTGGACTCCTGAATACAATTTTTTTTTCAAAATCAAGTACATTCTATGTAGATAGTGTATATGTGATGGATATTAAATAGAAATTTATTTCGACAAAAACTTATATTAGTGATAAATGCTTAGTAATTTTATGATTTACGTAGTCCAATTAGTTGTGATCGCTTATATCATGTCTAAATCAATAAATTTCATGTGTAAGACTTTTACGAAATTTCGATTCTATCTTGGAATTTTTAGCGAGTTGTGGAAATTTCCCAAATATTGATAGGTTTTAGGTTATTTGAAAAAAAATAAAAATTTACAAATTACAATCAATTACAAAATAGTTGTTTCTTATCACACAAGGTTAAAAATGGATAATATGAACTGAATAAAATGAGGGGTGTTTGAGGACATGGAATAACCTAATTCTATGATTTTCTTATTCCATTACATTGTTACACGTCCGTTATTGTCAAATCTAATATCAAAGACAAATTATATTAGATAAAAAGACTAAAACACACCAATTTAGCATGAAAAGGTGTTACGATGTAAATGTGAATCAAATAATTAAACTTACTAACACGTCTTACTAACTTCCTTGGGCTATATATAAGTACATTTTCTCCGCTATTCACTTACACATATTTGTACAAGTAGAAGTTCTAGTGGGAGATCACTATTCATTCTATAAACTATATATTTCTCTTAGATTCCCCTAAAAAAGAACACATATCTCTTAACTTTACAAACAAATTTTATGAACAACCTAGCAAAACTAATAGTTATTCCAGCACCATATTTGATGGGTCATATTTTATCAACTACTTCTTTCGTCCTAGCTCATATGCCCCGTGGAGTATTTGTAGTGGAACAAAAAAAAAATTGATATAGTAAGTTGAATGGAGTAATATTAGGAAAAAGGAAAAGAGTGAATGTGAGGATTAATCAAAATATGAGAGATAATGTGAGAGAGGATGTGATAATTTTATAAAAGTAGGAGAGAAAAATATGTCCCAAAATTGAGGGGGTGTTTGAGGTGGGACGTCCCAAAATGGAATATGGGGTGTTTGAGGTGGGACGGAAGGAGTATCCAGTATGCCAAACTGATTATCCAGAAAGATGACCGTATATATTATTATTATTTTCGTTCCTCTCTGCCAATATAAGAACCTACAAAGAATCTCAATCACGTAACAACTCGTACCCAACCCGTCTTTAAATATGTCGTCATCCCAACTGTTGGGGTGAGTTCGACTTTGGGATAGATGGGGTCTATATTCTCAACCTGCAACCAAGAGCAAACAGTCAAAGGGAGGGCCCGGGATTTACCCAGGCGACGCCCCTCCGATGCTTAAGTCAGTCGGGTGCGGTCAGCAGTAAATGATAGCAATAATGAGAGAATGTCAATAAATGTGGCAATAAATGAGATAATAAGTGACCTTGAAGTTGAGGAAATGAGGGGTATTTATAGAGGAGGAGGTAACCCTAAAGGGCAAGCTTAGAGGTCCCCCCCTCATCTTAACCCTTCATTTCCTTGGGCATCCAATGGATGGGATGAGATGGACATCACTTGGGCTTTATCAAGGGCATTGGGCCTCCAATTTCCAAGGGCTGTGGCCCAACTCAAATCGTGTACCAACGGAGCCCCTCGAAGTCGGGTTGCGCTCGTCGATCATCTCGTCTCGGCCTTCTTCGTCCCCGAGGGTGACCCGACTGCGCATCCCCTGGCCACCCTTTGTCTTGGCTCATGCAATGCGCCTTGACAAAGTCCTGTGATGTCGCCTTCCTGTCTTCATTTTGCTTAGGCCGTGGGGCTCGTACTTTTTCGATTTTTAATCGGAAAACTTCGCCCCTTGCGAGCTTCACGGTCGGTCGTGTTACTTTACTAACTTAGTGCGCTGTCATTGATTTCCTGCTTTTACTTCAAATGAACTTCTTGAAATGAACTTCGCCCCTGAAACTGGGCGCGATTTCGATTTCTTGAAAATGACTTCGCGCCCTGAAGTTGAGGCGAAATCGCAATCGAATATCGCCGCTGAAATTGGGTGCGATTTCGAAATTTGAAAATGACTTCGCCCCTGAAATTGAGGCGAAATCGCAATCGATCATCGCCCCTGAAGCTGGGTGTGATTTCGAAATTTGAAATGACTTCGCCCCTGAAATTGAGGCGAAATCGCAATCGATCATCGCCCCTGAAGTTGGGTGCGATTTCGAAATTTGAAATGACTTCGCCCCTGAAATTGGGCGAAATCGCAATCGATCATCGCCCCTGAAGTTGGGTGCGATTTCGAAACTTTAAAATGACTTCGCGCCTGAAATTGAGGCGAAATCGCAATCGAATATCGCCGATGAAATTGGGTGCGATTTCGAAATTTGAAAATGACTTCGCCCCTGAAATTGAGGCGAAATCGCAATCGATCATCGCCCCTTAAGTTGGGTGCGATTTCGAAATTTTAAAATGACTTCGCCCCTGAAATTGGGTGCGATTTGGCAAAAAGTGTCGGTCTCGATTGTCGTTGCTCAATTATTGGGTGTCGAATTCGAAAAGTCTTTGGCAAAATTTGAAAAAGATTCCCTCGAGCCGTTACGCGCTTGGGAAACGGAACAGTCGCCTCGGAATGGTAAAAGTCGTTGACATTAACTGTTCATTATGACAGTTAATGATGGCTTTTACTGGAAATTGTGTAAAAACCATGCGATTTTACCGTTTTGCCCCCGCTTCTTTCTCCTATAAATACTCCTCTCCGCCCTCTTAATCACTTTTTACTCTTTTTTCGCCCAACTTTTCAAAAACTTTCTCCTTCCTTTTCTCTCAACTTTACGCCTACTTTTCTCGAATCTTCGCCGCAAAAAATCACCCACTTTTTGCATCAAACTTGCCGTTTTTTCGCCGTCATTGTGCGTAGATTGTTTGTATTTCGAACTTTCGTTCGTTAATCGAGCCGCATTCTTTTCAAGTCTCGAACAAATTAGGGTTTTTCGCCCTAATTCGATTTGAAAACTTTGGAACCCAACCGCCGTTCGCCGCTCCGACTTAGATCCGACGTCCGACCCTTCTTTCCGGCAATCTAAGGTATTTATCCTCCCTTTTACTCCCTCTTTTGCATGCGTTTTTCTTAGATATTTCTGGGTAACCGTTGGTTGCCCTACTTTCTTCCCCTCTTGTCCCTTTTTAGCCCTCTTTTCGCATCTTTTGGGGACAAATGTTGGTGTGAGTTCGACTTTGGGATAGATGGGGTCTATATTCTCAACCTGCAACCAAGAGCAAACAGTCAAAGGGAGGGCCCGGGATTTACCCAGGCGACGCCCCTCCGATGCTTAAGTCAGTCGGGTGCGGTCAGTGAAGTTCCGGACTCGGCCAACCTTGTTTCGTGAAGCTCTAATTACAACTACGTTAAATCATTGAAATGGTGAAAACTACTTGGCCGCAGGCCCTTTCATTAATTTCAAACGAAGGAAATACATCGTTTTGGGTGCGCATTGCGCTACAATATTGGTAAAACGACTAAGTACAAAATGAGATATGTTACAACTTAAACAAGACTAAGCATAGTATTTCTTGAGGTGGATGAGGTTCCATGGTCTCGGTACAGGAGTGCCATCGAGCTTTTCCAAGCGAAAAGTTTCATCCCTGACTTTCTCAATGACAAGGAGTGGGCCTTCCCACTTCGGCTTCAGCTTGCCACCAGGAACATCCTTTCCTGTGGCTGCGATATTACTCAACACATAGTCAGCGACCTTGAGGCTCCTTGGGCTGACCTTCTTGTTGTATGCACGGGCCATGTCTTGCTTTTGCCTCTCCACTCGCAGTAGGGCATTGCCTCTTATTTCAGGCAGCAAGTCCAGCGCGGCGCGCAACTCCTTCTCATTCTCTTCGGGCTCGTAGGTGCTAATTCGCAGCGACTTAGCGCCCCACTCTACCGGCAACACCGCATTCGAGCCATAGACGAGCTGGAAAGGGGTTTCTCCTGTGGCGCGCTTTGCGGTGGTGTTCAGCGCCCACAAGATCCCCGGTAGCTGCTCGACCCATTTCCCTTTGGCCTCGTCCACCATCTTTCTCAGTGCGCCCACAATCAGCTTATTGGAAGATTCCACCTGGCCATTTGCTTGAGGATACGAGACGGACGCATAGCACGTTTGCACACCGTAGTCGGCGCAGTACTCATGAAATGGGCCGCTGTCGAACTGCGCACCATTGTCAAGAGTAACACGACGAGGCACTCCGAACCTAGTGAAAATGTGCTTCCACATGAAAGCCATTGTCTCGTCATCCTGGATGCGAGTGACCGGCTGCGCCTCAACCCACTTGGTGAAGTAATCCACCCCGACAATCAGAAATGTCTTCTGGCATTGGCTGCGAGGGAGAGGGCCCACGATGTCTAACCCCCACCTTGCAAACGGCAATGGTTCAATGATAGGCTTAAGTGGGGTTGCAGGTCGATGTGAGGTCGGACCGAACCTTTGGCAGCGGTCACACTTCTTCATGATCTCGGCCGCGTCACTCTGCATCGTAGGCCAGTAGAATCCAAGTCGCAGAGCTTTACCAGCCATTGCTCTGGCTCCGATATGGTCGCCGCACTCACCATGGTGAATTTCTCTCAAAATATAATCACCCTCGGTTGGGTCTACACACTTCAAGAATGGATGAGTATACCCCTTCTTGTATAACTCGTCATTCAGAAGGGTAAACCACTCGGCGCGCCTCTTTACCTTCTCCGCCTCCTTCTCGTCCTCCGGCAACTTATCTTCTTTCAGGTATGCAAACAAAGGAGCCATCCACTCCGGACTGCGATCAAGGGCCAAAATATTTGGGGTTGCGTCGATACTGCGCAGTGGCAGAACTATCCACTGCACTACTCTGGGGTTGTCGTTAACCGACGAACTCGCCAGACGCGCCAGTGCGTCTGCCTGCTGATTCTCTGACCTCGGAATCTGCTCAACCTCAAACGTCTCAAAGCCCTTGATTATTCCCTTAACCGCATCTCGGTATCTGGCCATGTCGTCTTTTGCCTCAAATTTGCCAGTTATTTGATTGACAACCACAGCCGAATCCGAAAATGCTTTTACGCTGGTCGCCCCCGCGGCCGCGCACATTTGTAAACCCGCAATCAGAGCTTCATACTCTGCCTCATTGTTGGTGGCCTCGAATCCAAAGCGCAGTGCATACTCGGTCTTGTCACCACTTGGCAACACTACCACTATCCCAGCTCCGCTGCCGCCCGAATTCGAGGATCCATCCACATACAACTGCCATTGCGTATTAGGCAGCATAAACTCCTCACTGAACATGCATTCTGTGACGAAGTCAGCTAGCACTTGCCCTTTGTAGGCCTTCCTTGACTTGTACTCCACTCCGAACCCTTTCAACTCACAGCCCCAACGCGGTAACCGACCATTCCCGTCAAGGCTTCCCAGTATTTTTTGGAGTGGATAATTAGTCATTACCACAATCTTGTGGCTTTGGAAGGAAGGCCGCAACCGCCTACTCGCAATCAACAAACTTAATGCTAGCTTCTCGAGCGGTGGGTACCGCAACTCGGCCGCGGCGAGTGCGTGGCTCACATAATAAACAGGGCATTGTGAACCATCGCGCTCGACCACCAGCGCAGCCCCCACTGCTCGCTCACCGGCAGACAAGTACATCATGATTTCTTCTCCTTCTTTAGGCACCACAATCTTTGGCACCTTTGTCAAGTACTCTTTGAGTTCAAGAAAAGACTTTTCAGCCTCGTCATTCCACTCAAAGGTTTTGCGTTTGCGGAGCGCGTCGAAAAATGGTAGACATCGGTCAGCTGACTTAGCTATGAATCGGCTAAGTGCCGCCACGCACCCAGTCAACCGTTGTACATCCTTGACGCACTTGGGTGAGGGCATATCAAGAATCGCCTTTATCTTCTCTGGGTTCGCATCGATGCCGCGCTCACTGACCAAGAAACCCAGGCATTTTCCTGACTGCACCCCGTAAACACACTTCTTGGGATTCAGCTTCATGTTGTACTTGCGCAGAGTCGCAAAGGTTTCTGCAAAGTCCTTTGTGTGGTCCGCGGCCAACACACTCTGCACTATCAGATCATCGACATAGGCCTCCATGTTGCGCCCAATCTGCCCCTCAAACACATGGTTGACCAACCGCTGAAATGTCGCACCCGCATTCTTTAACCCAAATGGCATGACGCGGTACATGTATACTCCCAGCGGAGTGACGAATGCGGTTTTAGGTCGATCAACTGTTTCCAGGGGCACTTGATGATACCCAGCATATGCATCCATGAAGCTGAGCAGTGCATGTCCTGAGGTCGAGTCCACCAATCTATCCATGCGCGGCAAAGGTTGGCCATCCTTTGGGCACGCTTTGTTCAGATCGGTGAAGTCGACGCACATGCGCCACGATCCATTGGGCTTTCTTACAAGCACAACGTTCGACAGCCACGTCGGGTACATGCACTCCTCGATATAACCAGCTTTAAGGAGTTTACCAACTTCCTCCTTAATGGCTTCGGACCTCTCGGTCCCAAAATGCCTTCTCTTCTGGTGCACTAGTTTAATGTTTGGGTCCGCATTCAGCTTATGTGTGATGGTTGCGGGATCAAGTCCCGGCATCTCCTCGACAGTGAATGCGAACACATCTTTGTACTCTCTGAGTAGCGCGATCAGTGAATCCCGCTCTGCCGCAGCCAGGTTCCTAACGATGCGCACTACCCTTTCCTGGTTGCCCTCTTCCAGGGCCACTTCCTCTGTCTCCTCATGGGGTTGGGTGGGACCTTCTAAACCATGACGCGCATCCAAAGTTTCAATGGAAAATGTCATTGCGGTTGGTCCAGACTGATCCCCCTCTCCTTTCTTTTTCTGGTAGGTTGGTCTTCGGCTGCGGCATCATCGAGATTGATCATTGGCGGCCGCAGCCCAACGTGATAGCATTCTCGCGCTGTCCGCTGATCAGCTCGAATGATGGCCGGCTTCCCCTCATCGGTGATATATAACATGAGTAGGCCCAAAGTAAACACCAGACCAACCACTTCGTTCAACATCGGCCGCCCAATAACCACCTTGTACGCGCAGGGAATATCAATGATGATAAACTCCACCAACGCGGTTCTGATCGCACTCCCGGTACCAATGGCACCTGGGAGCCGGATCGAGCCCAGCGGGTAGATTGTCTGCCCACCAAACGCCACAATCGGTTCACGGAGTGGCTTGATGTCTTTCCTCGTATATTTCAGCTTCAACAAGCATTCCAAAGTCATGATATCCACCGAGGATCCTGTGTCAACCAGGCATCTTCGGATATCTTTGTTCGCCACCTTCATAGTAACCACCACTGGGTCATCATGAGGTGTGCGCACCTCGGTGATATCAGCTTGCCTCAAGGTGATGTCAGGAATTCGAATAGTCCTGGTCAGGGGTGTCGCAATGGAGTTCACAAAATTTTTCAAATTCTCCTTCCGGCCGCGGTGGCTTGGCCCTCCACTTGCGAACCCGCCTGAAATGGTGTTTATCACACCGGGACTATGCTGCCTGTCACCTCCTTCTCTCGGTGGCCGCGGTCGATTGCCCGGCCACCCATTGTTGTTGTTGTTGTTGCGGTTGTTGTTGTTGTAATTGTTGTAATTGTTGTTGTTGTTACGCCCCTGGGCTTGCTGACGGAACCTATCTCGCTGCCCCCGCAGCCGAGCAAGGTACGCCTTCAACAAGCCGTTATCGGCCAAATTGTGACACACATCCTCCAAGTTGGGACAATTTCGGGTGTTGTGCCCATTCTCCAAATGATATTCACAGTACTGGTGTGGATGTGTTCTGTCCGCATCGGACATTGGCCTGGGCGCGGGCAACATTTCACTTTCCTTGATCGCAAGGAAAATATTTCTGATATTGGTGTTGAACCGACCCGGATTGCGCAAACCATTGCTTGGCCTGCGCGCAGCCGAGAAATCTTGATTCCTGGGCTGCGCCACCGCCGCAGCCTTCTCTTTGCGCCCAGAGCTGTTTACCAGGGAGGCATTAACATGCGCAGCCACCCTCTGGTAAGCACTCACCATCGTTCTGGGCTCTTTCGCAACCAAGTCATATTTGCATCTACCCTCGGCCATTCCCATAATCAGCGCCGCAACCCCGGCCTCATCAGTAAGGTTGGTGACGTGCGTCGCGTTCATGCGGAATCGCTGGATGTACTCGTCCAAAGTCTCATTGTCTCCTTGTTTGACAGTGGCGAGGTGGATAGATGTCTTCTTCCTCGTCTTGCTGGTGACGAAATGGCCAGCAAACTTCTTCCTCAACTCCCTCAAAGAGTCAATACTGTTGGGGGGCAGTTGATCAAACCATCTCTGCGCAATGCCGCACAGCGTAGATGGGAACAGCTTACAGATGGTCGGCTCATCCATTGTCAAATAACTGATATTGTGCAAATACGAAGATATGTGGTCGTGTGAATCCCCGACCCCATCATACTCTGTCATCTTGGGTTTCTTGACCCCGAGCGGTTTGTCCGCGATCAGGATCCAGCTCGTGAAGGGAGAATCACATAGCAACGTGGACCTACCTCCATGTCCACGGCTGTAGTACTTCGAACTTGCCTCCCCCTCGGTCTCGTCCTCGGATTCAGACGTGCTGTCATGGTCCCGGCGCAGTTTCACTCTGCGCGGTGGGGTCCCATTCTTTGGTCGCGAGTGGTGGGTGGACTCTACGTGTCTTGTTTTCGGGGGTGACCGAGACCCAATCCGAATCGGACCATTGGGGCGCATTGGGTGTGGCCCCAATCGGTCGTACGCAGACACGCGTTCCTCCACCACTACGCCCTTCCCCTTCTCCTTCGCTGAGAACTTCTTGTAGGACATTTGTGTTTTCTCTCTTTCTTTCTCTTTTTCTCTTCTCTTCTCCTCGTCTTTCTGCCTTTCTTTCTCTCTCTCTTGTCTCAATCTTTCCTCCTCTTCTTTCTTCTTCTCTTTTTCCTTCCTTGCTTTGCTCGCGTCGATGATGAGACGCGCATCCAAGAATTTAAGGTTGGCCTGTCGCTGCGCCTCCTCTGCGCGCGCAACCGCCCTCTTGACGCGAGCGGCGCCGCCACCACCCTTCTTCTTCTTCCCTTTCTTGGTTGCGGATGACACGGGCTGCGTCTGAGTGGAGAGCACTGGCATCCTCGCCACGGTCTCTTCTCTGAACGCGGCCATTTGGGCATCCAAGTTCTCTAACATCTCCTTGCGCAGCTCCTCCCTGACTGCGGCCACGCGAGCTTCAAAAGTCGACGTATCACGACTGTCGGTCTCGGTCTCCTCCTCATCCGAGGACTCGACTTCGTAATCGTCAACATGAACGTAACCTCTTCGGTCGCGCTCATCCTCTATGGTCGCAGTCGGAATTGGCCTGACCGTTTCGGTCAGCCTTGGCTGCTCCACCGGTCGAGCTGGGTCGACCGCGGCGGAAGTAGTCGGTCGCAGCAGTTCTCCCGTCACCGGATCACAAGGACCGATGAAGGGGTTGTTGTCCTCTGGGGGCGGCGCACCCGGGTGGTGGGTACCCGCAGTCGGTTTGCTTATTTTCTTTCTGGTCTCGGCTACCATCTTTTACCGCGTCCAACTTATCCTAGTCGCGGTCAAGAATTCAGACAACTCCGATCTATCCCCACAGACGGCGCCAAATGTTGGTGTGAATTCGACTTTGGGATAGATGGGGTCTATATTCTCAACCTGCAACCAAGAGCAAACAGTCAAAGGGAGGGCCCGGGATTTACCCAGGCGACGCCCCTCCGATGCTTAAGTCAGTCGGGTGCGGTCAGCAGTAAATGATAGCAATAATGAGAGAATGTCAATAAATGTGGCAATAAATGAGATAATAAGTGACCTTGAAGTTGAGGAAATGAGGGGTATTTATAGAGGAGGAGGTAACCCTAAAGGGCAAGCTTAGAGGTCCCCCCCTCATCTTAACCCTTCATTTCCTTGGGCATCCAATGGATGGGATGAGATGGACATAACTTGGGCTTTATCAAGGGCATTGGGCCTCCAATTTCCAAGGGCTGTGGCCCAACTCAAATCGTGTACCAACACCAACCTTCTTTGACTCGCCTGGCTCCCATTTTCCCGCCTTTGCCAGACTCTACATCCCAATAGTCAAGCTATATGTTGAAGCCAGGGTCAAGGCCGGGTTCTCAAAACCCGTTGGGTTTGTTCTTGACTTCTTCTATATCGGCATGATTGAAGTTGCTAATGCGTTGCAAGTCTCTTCCTATATTTGCCATACATGTGGGGCATACATGCTGAACTTTTTATTACATGCTCAATCATTAGCAATTGACCATGATATCGACATCGTGACAATGTTTATCAACCTTACATTTACCATGGTTGTGCCCGGGTTAAAGAACCGGGTGATGAGCAATATTATTCCTTCATCGTTTCAAGATAAGGACTTGAAAGATAACACAAAGTTTCAAAAAGGTTAAAGAAAGTTCAGAGAAGCTAAAGGAAATTTAGTAAACACATATGAGGAACTGGAATCATTTGTCATTCAAGAGTTATTAAACGGTGAAAACAAAAGTATTCCACCCGTTTATCCAATGGGTCCTAATCTAGATCTGGACTACGAGCGACATGGTGCGTTTGACGATACGAGAGATTCAACGATCGAGTGACTTGATACTCAACCGAAATTCTCCGTGGTGTTCCTCTCCTTTGGAAGTTTGGGTAGCTTTAACGAGGAACAAGTTCAGGATATAGCCAAAGCTTTAGATAGATCCAAACATCGGTTTCATGGACCCTACGAAAGCATTCGCCGAAGGAGAGGATGCGTAGCACCGAAATATTCGTAGAAGCCCTTCCGGAAGGCTTCTTAGGACGCACGAGTAATAGAGACAAAGTCAGGTGGGCCCGTCAAATTGAAATCTTGGCCCACCCTGCCATTGGGGGATTCCTATCTCAGTGTAGGTGGAACTCGATATTGGAGAGTGTATGGTTTGGGATTCCTATCGCTACATGGCCACTATATGCAGAGTAAGGGTTAAACACATTTGCGATTGTGAAAGAGTTAGAATTAAGGGTCGAGATAACACTGAACTATAAGTGGGATTTTAGCACCAAACAGAGAAACTTCCTAGTTAAAACGGAGAAAATTAAAGTGGAACCAAAATTTGATAATTGTGGATAGCAAAACTAGGGGGAATGTCAATAAGATGCGTGACAAAGCTATGAGAGCATTAGAGGAAGAAGGTTCGTCCGTTAGTCGGTTGAGTCGCTTTATTGTAGATGTCTTGAATAATGCCTAATAAACTAGAATGAAACACGTTTACAACAGATATTCATCTCGGTATCGTATTAATAAATATTATTATAGTTGATTTTTATAAGAAACATGGTATTGTATAATATATAATAATATTAATAGGCTAACATTACTAATTCATGTGGCATGAGATGATTGATTTCGCATAATTGTCATCTGCAAATGTCATGTCACAGTACTACGTGTCGCACTAAAAGTACTATACATTAAAATATATGAAATATATATTGCAATAAATGGAAATATTTTATTAATATATAATATATGGCATACATTATTCAACTTATTTATTTGAAGTTATAAAGAATTTTATATCATCTTAAATTTGTTAATTGAATTCTATTCTTAGTTTGAACGTTTTATTATTATTATTAGGATATTTTGTAAAAAAACTCACTTATAAAAGGTTGGGTTTGTCAAACACTCCCTTATATAAACTTTTTTGTCAAACACTCTATTATATAACCAAGTTTTTGTCAAACACTGCAAAATGAAGATTCACGGCCACATAAAGTCAACTTTCCGGCATGACCACCGTCTAACACGTGACTTAAATCAGATTTGTCTTTTTTTTTTTTAAATTTCTTTTTCGTCTTTTTTTACCTATCCCTCTACTCTTTTTTTTTTCACGTTTCAGTATTTAGAGGAACAAAATGCGCCTAAGACGGTGAAAAGAAAAAAAAAAAAAAAGACAAATCCAACTAAAGTCACGTGCTAGACGGTGGTCATGGCGAAAAGTTGACTTTTTGTGGCCGAAAATGTTCTTTTGGGAGCGTTTGACAAAAAATTGGTTATATAAGAAAGTGTTTGATAAAAAAAAATTATATAAGGGAGTGTTTGACGAACCCCGCCTTTTATAAGGGAGTGTTTGACAAAATATCCTTATTATTATTATCATGATAATCAATGTAGTGACTTTTGGCCGTTAGTTTTCCAAATTTCTTGTAATATACTAATCCAACGTATTATATATACTTTGATATCTATATCTATCAATATCTATATCGAGTGAGGATCATAAGAGTACCCCTTCTTAGGTGAGTACTGCACACCAATTCTCATTCGCGATCTAGCAATTTCGACGCCCCTGATTACGCCACTTGTCTTCCACTAGAAAAGAAACTTGTCTCCAATTTTTTCCCAATTCCCACCATTTCAGTTTATTTTGTTTCTCTCTCCTCCAATTCTCCCTCTCCTCGGCATTTTCTCTCTCCTCTTCCACGCTCTCATCTCGCCTTCCTCGCGTCGACGCCGCCACCTCCGTCGCCGTCGCTGCCACCATCGTCGCGTTTGGTACAAGCCGCTACATTTTCACTCTCCTTGCTCTACGCCGGCGTGATCTCTCTTTCTTCTCAGCGTCATCTCTCTCCTCGTCGTCGTCGGTTTCGATTGTCTTCGCTGGTCGCCGCCACCACCACCGACTCGGTCACGTTACCTCCCATCCTCGTCGTCGCCCTCTCTACGAATTTTGGTAAGGTCTTACTACATTTTTTTTTATTGTTTTGATTAATTTGTCCTAATTAATTCGATCTATATACATTATTCCTATTTAGCTGCCATTTAAATCGATCTTTTTTTATTATTTCTGGTTAGATTCAGTTCCTCTTTCTGCACCTCTTGATTTGAATGAAATTTTACGGCAGCGGCAGTGGCGGCATTTTACCGGAGAAGAAGAAGACGAGAGGGAAATAGTTGCAGTGTTTCATGCCGGTTTGCTCTTCTCACACATTTTCTCTCTCCTAGGGTTTTGATTTAGTACTATATGTCAATTATCAAATGTGTTTTGGAAATTTTAGGTTGTTGCGATTGTTGTTGTTGCTATTGTCGTTGTTGTTATTTATGGCGGCGGTGGTGGCAGTCACTGGTTGTGGTGGCGGTGGATGTGGTTGTCCATATATTGAGAGACGGTTGTGCATACAATGACACAGGTTTGTGCATAGAATGGCACATGGTGTGGTTGTGGTTATGGTTGCCGTTGCCGGTGCCCATAGAATGACTCGGGTTTCTCAATAGCATGACACGGCCGGGTTTGTCAATACAGTGACACTATGGGAACTTCGGTGTTATTGGTGGTTTGCTCATAGAATGACACATGTTTGTCAATAGAATGACAGAGATTTGTCCGTAGAGTGACACTATTGACACGCGGTGTTATTGTTCGGGGTCATTGTATGAATTATGGTTTTGATAGCCCATTTGGTAAAGCATTTGTGTACATACATGGTGTGGTGTAATAGTATTGTGTTAATAAGCGTGATTTAGGCGTCCTAGGATGTATTTGGGCATGGTTTTATCGCAATTCGTAGACCACACTATTCGGAGTAGTTTTGGAGCTTATTCGATGGTTTTACGTGATTTCGATTGCTCAAGACTCTTTGGCGAGCCATGGACGGGAATGAAAGATCGAGCTAGGAGATATATCAAGATTCGAGGAGGAGTAGCTCGGTCGCGCATCAGGATTCGCACTAGCTCAAGCCAAGGAGCGAGATAGGAGAAATTGAAGATTTCTCGACTCGAGAGGAGTTGTCCTCGAGTCGAGAAACCTAGCATCCGGGAAGCTTCCGAGGGGCTAATGACAGTTTCCTTTTGCCTAAATATCTATTTTGTCTTCTAGTACTTTGTACTTATCTTAAATAAAGGGGCTTGAACCCCTCCTTAGGAATTTATCACTTAGCATATTATTTTTAGAGGGAGTTTTTCTTCAAGAGAGTTCTTAGGAGAGATTAGTAAAAATTAGTATTTTTATTATGAATTTCATATCAAAATTATTGTAATAATTAGTCTTGAATGCTAATCACCTTTCTAAATCCTTGGTGTAATCAAATCTCTTTTTGTTAAAAGGTAAGTATATTGATAAGAAATTGTATCAATACAAGGTCAAAGGGGCATGCCCCCGATTGTTAACAAAAAAAACCAACATCAAATTTATAACAACCAACTACCAACAGCTTCTATTTTGGACACTACATCAAGTCTATGCTAACTAACCAATCCTTGTCCTTAATTTTCAAGTTCTGAACCTCATTGCTCACTCTACATTTCAGCTAGTTCCAGATTTTCTGAACTAGAATATCTGGCATCCAAATGGTCATTTCATGCCCACTTTTGTTCCTTGAAAACCATATATAGTACATGAGGTTGCATATAATGGCTCCCACAATTTGCTTCTTGAGTCTACTTCCAAACCTCTTGTTAGAAACCCATTGAATTGGCTGAACATCTGGAATCATGACTCTACTCTTGCTTCTCACTTTCTCCAGGCATTTCCTACTATAAGGACAGGAGAAGAACAAATGCTCATGGGTTTCACTCCCATTCTGACACAGCAGGTTGTCTTCCAAAGTGATACCCAGCTTCTTCGATTTCTCCTTCACCTGTAGTCTTTCCTTAACAGAAAGCCATACAATAAAGCTAGATCTTGGGATTGAGTATCTGCTCCATACTATCTTATCCCAGTTTACCTTTGTTCCTTCCCCTTTCAACCATTTGTAGCCCTCTGCAACTGTGTGTGTAATCAAATCTCTCATCCTATGTATTAGTAAGATTTATTCTCTCTAATTTGCCTTCAATTTCATTGTAATTAATTCAATGTTTTTCAATTGCTTGATTTACCTTTTTTCTGTAATTGGTTGATTGAATTGAATTGGGTATTTCTTATGCTTGGTTAATTGTTGATGGTCATTGATTATTAACCCTAAAGGAAGCACCTGTCACATGTTAGTGTATGGTTATGACTAATTTGTGATTGGAGAAATAATTAGACAACTAATAGATTAGATTTGATTAATGTCGCGGTTGCGGCTGGTTGTTCATAGTCCTTTTGTTAATCCTTGCTCTTTATACCTTTGATTGTGATTTGTTTGAGTGGTCACTAGACAAATTAGGATTAAAGGAGGGGACTTTGGTAGCGGTTGCTCAAATTCCCCATAAAAGTGGATTAATTGGTGAAAACCGGGATTATTTATGAATTCGTATAATTAGAGAGAGGTAAACACATGCTATATTAGGGTGTTTGATTAGATTATCACCGATGGTCGCTTTATTCAATTTGATATCTCGTTTAGTTCTCGTTTATCCAACTTTCAAACCAAAAACCCCCCTTTTTAATTGTTTACTTCTTTTGTTTATTTCGTTTCCGCATTAATCGCATATTAGACTTCCCCCTCTTTCTTTTGTTCAATACCCACTTATCCTATCTACTTTAGGTAGTATTTTGTGGTAATTTGATAGAATTTAACGACAATCTTCATATTTGTTGCTCCCCAACGCCGATCGTGTGAGGATCGAGGATAGTCAGGATGCCGAGGAGCTGTTTGTTGAGGGGCAGCGTTTGAATGTCACTTAGGGGCAATCTGTGCTAGAGGAGATCCGGGAGCCACCCTATCTAGGGTATTTGGCCTTGATAACGTTAATGGCTAAACACCCTCGAAAGGGCGGCCTTCACAAGCAATATTTAAAAATTGTATTTTTACAAGGCTCTAAGCCAGATTAATGTTCTATATTGGTGAATTCGATGCAGGATCCCCGGCCGGCTTAGAGAAGTCAAAAGCTGCAGGCAGCTTCAACATCTTTGATGCGGGAGCATGAGGTAAGGGCTTTCATTCTTTGTGCCAACAATCTGATCCAAAAGATTCACAAACAGTTCCCATTGAAATAAGACTATTAATGTTGCATATTTGTGGAAAAGGCTGACAGTTTCAGTGATTTTCACCTGACTTTGGAGTTTCATATATTTGGATATATATGGGCTATGGATATGGGTCTTATATGGGTGTAAAGTTCATTGTTAAGGCTTTCTAATGACACCATTTAGGGCTTCATTGAAGCTACAAGCATTATTTTATGAAGGGTCAAAGATAGGGCATCAGAATGCCAGAACTGCAGAAATGGGACTGACCTGATGTCACTCAGAGGGACATATCTTCTAAATCATGAATAATTTGGGGTTTATTCTTTTTGCATATGAAAGCTAAGATCCACAACTTTAATTTTCTATATTATGGGTTCACAGAAGATATCGGAGCACAAAGTTATGGCCTGTGCAATCCGGAACCAGCACATGAAGAATCCTGTAATGTCCGGAAATGCATCTTAATGCATGGAAGGGGCATTTTTGTCTTCTCACGTGGTTGTCACTCACCCTCAGAAGTTGTCATATGATCCTAGGAATATCCTAAGGTCATGGAATGTGAGAAATGGGACATGTGACTGCTTTTGACTGAAATTTTAAGGTCTGAAAGCGACATCACCTTTCATTGTCATTCTTCTGGTCCTTCATTGTTTCAACAGCTATCACCTGCCTTATTGGACAGATATGCACGAAATTATAAGCTGATCTCCTTCTACCATACACCTCACCACCCTCACATGAAGAAAAAGACAAGGGAGGAGCCTTGTGTCAACCAATAGGAATTTAGTTTCTTTAATTTTGCTGCATTTTGTTGTTGTTTTATTTTCAGCCATTAGATCATGTTGTTAATCTCTTTAGGGTAATGTCATCTCTTTTCTGAGCACCTGTATATATATGGGCAGCCTCATATGTAAAGATCATCTTTTGATGAATGAAAAACATGAGTTTTACTCTAAAAATCCTTCGTGGTTTACGGTGACCTTTGTGGCGCCTTTGCCTTCGTGGCTTGTTTGGGTGTGATTTGCACCACAGTCTATCCTTTTTATCCCTCAATTTATTAAGCCTTTGTGTTTATCAATTTATTTCTTTTATTTCTCAAGCAAACCTAGAAAATTCATACAAAAACAAGTTCTTTTTTCCAGTTTTTAGTTTTTACATTTGTTAGCAATTTTCATAATTTCTTTTGATTTTTCAATACCACTCCAATCCTTTAAACCCCATGGTATTACGCATCAATCTCCTTCTTCGCTGCCACCGCCTCGGCCTCGAGGTCCACGTCCTCGCACGCTCCCTCCTGTAATACCTCGCCAGACTTCTCCCCGTTGTGCTTATCTAGAGCAGCACCGTAGGCAGTCTCGAAGGCCTCCTCAGTGAGCTCCAGGTCCTCGCGGTTGAAGCTCGAGAGGGCGGATCACCCAAGCTTAAGTCTCAGCTCGATGCCATCTTGCTTAGCAGCGGCCTTAGCAAGGATGGTCCAGTAGGGGTAGCCAGGCGAGGCTAAGAACGCGGAGGCGGAAGAGCAGGCCCGAGCAGCCCATAGGGCCGCATGACTATCGACATTGGCAAGTTTAAGCCTCAACTTTTCGACATCAACCTTAGCTTGAGCAAGCACCTTCTCAAAAGAAGTAGCCTTCGCCTCAGACATTGTGACCACTAGCACCTCGTTTTGCTTGTGGCAGTCGGCCATCTTTTTCTTCGACTCGGCCAGACCGCGTTCCATCTCCTCGTCGGCCTCCTTCAGCCTCGACTCCGCCACCAAGCATATGGCCTCCCAAGCAGCCGCGTCGCTGCGAGTGTTTTGCAAATCCCCCGAGACAGTCAAGTCATTGAGGATTTGCTCGTCGTTGCACATCTCCCCTTGCTTAACAAGCACAACAAGCTGAAGAGCAAAGGAGAATTGTGAGCACTCTATATGGCACAAGGAGAGAAAATGAGAGTGTTATATGCAATTACCTAAAGAGACAGCGCCACAACTTGTTGAGCCCAATTGTCGGGTCGAGGAGTAGAGCGAGCCAACTCGAACAACAGCTCGGCCGCTCTCCAAAGTTCAGGCCACTCAAACCCTCAGACATGGAGCAGAACTGCATGTCCAAAACACAATGGGTCGAAAGTAAACTTCAACTAAATATGCACTCGAGTGCTGATAGTTCGAGAGACTTACCATTCAAAGAAGTCGAGGCACCCACGTCTTGCCGCTTGGCAGCCGAGGACTCGCCTCCTTCGAGGGACCTCTTCCCCCCCTCACGAGGGCTGAGAGTCTCATGGATAGTCGTTATGTCGAAATCGAAGAAAGACCACCCCTGCAAAGGGGGAGTATTAAAAACGTGAAGAAAACATATGTTTCGACAAAGGAGGACAAAAGAAGAAAATTACCTCTTCCACCTCGGCCTCAGAGTCTCTCAGCCCAGGGGAAAAATATTTTCTGAAGAAAATTTTCTTTTGGGATTTTTTGGAATTTTTTTTAATTATTTTAATATTATAAAATTATAATTAATAAGTAATCCTACACTAATTTTCCCGCCCAATTGCTAACCCCATTGCCATGTCAACCCTTGAAAGTTAACACTGTTAGTCAATTTGGGTCAATATAGGTAAAAGGGGCACCACGTGCATTGGGTGCAATAGTTCAGGGGTACCAGAGAGTAGTAGTTTGTAAAGTGGCGGCACCACGTGCATTTTTACATAACTCAGGGCACCATTTGAATTTGCCGTTAGGTTCCAATCCCTCTCTAAATACTATTTTATCTCTTTATGCCTTTATTCTGACTTGGGAGTCGGAGGCTTCGCCTAGGGCTACGGCTCGGGGCTCGGAGTTTTCCCTTTGTAGGTATATGACGAGACGATTGAAGACCCCCTCTTGGAGCTCAACATTGTTCGGCTCCAACACCGCAATTCGATCCGATCGCTTGATAATTCAGATTAACCCCGTTATTTCCAACATTTTAACCCCCAATTTTGGTGATATTAGCGAGGTAGTTCGCCGCAAAGATATTTTCAAAGGCGATGTGGGAAAACCTGAATATGGTGTCCTACAAATTATCCTTCTTATAAACATCCAAAACTAAAATAACAATGCAAATGCGACTAGCACTAAACAAAGTTGAAAATGATCACGAACACAATCACACAAGCATAGAAAAGTAAGAAAAACATAGGTTAATGCATCAAGTCCAGATTTCCCCAACTAACCTGTCTTAATCCTTTTTCGTCAACCTATCTCGATCATTACAAAATACTCCTTTGACGCACAAATATAAAGAAAAGTCAATCAAATGGTAAGAACGCACGATAGTATGATTAAAGAAAAAGACTTGGCGACTACTATCACCAATCATTAGCAGTCCACTACTCCCATCATTGCAATCTTCAAAATGTGACACACATTCAACGGTGATCAACAGAGGAGCACACGACCTTCCCATGCGCTAGCATGTACCTGATTATTCCTCCCTGGAGAAAACCAGTTCATCTTAAATTTAAAAAAAGGTTGTCAACTTCTTCTTGAAGCTCTTCCTCTTCCTCAAATTGACCAGACAACGTTCACGTTCTTTCGTGGCATCCCAATTACTCAAAACTACTTTCAAATATACCAAAAATAATTAATTTCATACATTTTTATTATTTTGAAATTTGAGTAAATTGATTATTGCTTGAAATTCCATTCTAAAAAGACCCAATAATTCCTTTTTTGCGACTTTCTCTCTCTCCTCTCTAATCTTAATTCCGACATTCTTCATTTCTTCCTACATTTTTTGGTGGGCATGTCCATCATTGTAATTAGATTATGTTAGTTTCTAAAAACTGATCCAAATTTATACACTTTTTTCTGTTAAATCTTATTTGGAAGGAAAAAGAAAAGTTGGTATTTTCCGTAAGATCCGGTTGTTCTAAGTACGGAATTTGTGGACCGATTTAATTACTACAACACCACACCCACCTTTTTTTTTCATCCGTATAACGACAACTCATATCATATACTTGATCATCATCATCATTATAATCATCATATTTATTCATATTATTAACCCAAATTTTTTAGGGTTCTTCTCAATCAAGGCTGGGGCTTTTGCTTCAGGTGAGATTTTTGTATTTTTACATATGTTCAGATTTTAATTTGTGGGAATTTGTTGAATGATCAGGTGTTTTCTGGGTTTTGATTTTTTTTTTTATAATAATAATAATTGTTTATGGGTTCTAATTATTAGATTAATTAATCAGCTAATGCTTTGATTTTGATTTATATGTGTTGATAATTTTAGTTGGGTGTTGAATTTCTATATGAATTAGCTGCATTAATCATGGGTTTCTGGGGATTTTTTGAGTAGATCATTGAGCTGATTATTGAGCTATAAGCTGTTGTCAAATTTGTGGCCTTTTGTAGGGTTACAGCATTGTATGATTATGAGCTGCATTATGAGTTTTTCGGGCATTTCATTTTTCGTTTCGGGGTTCGAGTTTGTTGCTCCTTTAGTTGAATTGTTGTTATGTAGTTTGATCTTTGATTTTACTTATGTATCAAGGAGTTTGCTTTTGGGTTTACGATTACAATGCACTGTTCGTAAATGTTAAGATGGCGAAAAAATCTCAACTTGATTGGTAAAAAGTGTCAATTGTGTTGTTCTTTGGATTAAAATGAATGGCAGAGCTCTGAGTGTCATATTAGTCCTCATTATGATGTTATGCCTGGATACATAGTGAGCTATGCAAGTACAGTATTGTAATCTTTTAGGCATAGGCTTCGTTCGTTAAGTGGAGGGATTGTTTTTTGGTTTTCGTTATCGAGCATTGGCCATTTGTAAGTTCTTAAATATGCCTTGGAAGTTGGAGATTATGCCCTTAATATTGTTGAAATTGATTGACAGGTACAATGCCAATGAGGTTCCCGAACTTTTGGTGATGGACTCAGCCTTGCTGATCACCTTTGAAGGAGGCATTGGCTCTCATATGTGTTCAATAGAGGCTTCGACTTGAGGAGGCTGTTAACTTGTAGTTAATTGTACATCAGGGCTCCGTTGACACCATGGGAGAGTGGGTTATTGGAGCCTTCATTAATCTGTTTGGAAGTATTGCTATAAACTTTGGGACTAACCTTCTCAAGTTGGGTCACACAGAGGTATGCGTTTTGGATACAAAATATCTAAATAGACTTGGTCATGTAGATTTTGAAAAGTGAAATTCCATCTGGTGTGCTTCTGAAGTTCTACTAAGTACTATCTGTAGGGAACTAGCTGCTTGTGATCTACTGCATGTATGTTTATTAAAAATACTCCCAAGAAAATGTTTCTGGAAGGGGTATAGTCGCACATCTGCTGAGCAAGGCTTGCCTTGACTTGAGCAATCACATGTATAAGCACTGTAGAGACGCATGTTTCAATGTGCTGGCATTCGTGAACCCTTGAGCTTCCTATCTGAATAAAAGTTCAGATAAATGTTATGAGGCATTAAGAGAATCAGGTTTGCTGCATGCCTGCCTGCCGTAGCTTCTCTTTCTTAACGCCCTCTATTTCCATTGGCTATTCAGTAATGGTTTATGAATGAGTAGAATTTACCTATTGATTCTCTTACACGTTGCCTTGCACTGTTACTGTTGATGTTTTAATAAAGTTTCCCTATCGACCTCATCTTATAATATTTTGGATACAAATTGGCTTGTTCTCTTGGAGGTATATGCTATGAACTATGAAGTTCCACATCCAAATTTGCAATGACATCTAAATTTTCCATTTGGTTCTCAAACTTTCATATGTATGAATACGCAAAAGATATTGCTTCACGTTTCAATAACACACGCTATTCAACCAAGTGTCAGTTTCTGGAACATTTTGTATGGAGTTAAGATTGTCTGTAATATCACATACTCCCTCATTCTGGTCAATTATTCCCATCTGTCTAAAACACCCTCACATATTTGAACAAATTGAAAAAGTTGACTAAGATGGAGAGAGTATCATGTATAGTGTTTCCAATGTGATTGACATGTTCTACTATGTTTAGGAAGAAAAAAGATACCTGGAACCTATACAAAGTAGTAGTGAATATTTATATGGTTGAAGTTTTGAAGTGCATAGGGCTTGAAGCCCAAAGTGTGTTATCAATGAAATCAGTGTTGCTTTTTTCCGCACCCCCACCCCATGCCCTAAACAACTGTTGGCAAGTATCTGTAAGCCTTTTGATTGAGCCTGAATGAATGTTGTACAGAGAGAAAGGTTCATGCTAGAGAATAAAGAGACAAATGGGAAGACCCCACTAAAGCCTATCATTCATTTCCAGACTTGGAGAGTTGGTAAACTACAAGAAGCTCATTTATGTCCTCATACGAAAGTCTCCTCTTAATCTCTTATATGATACGTTTTCAAATTCTTGTACAGGCCTTTTATTTTTTGCTTTTGGGAATTGTTTGAACTTTATCTCATTTGGATATGCTGCTCAGGTGAGTTTGATTCATTTCGAGGGTCCAGTGTGTTCTTAGATACTGTATTCGGGTGATGTGGAAACAATATAAATGACGGATGACCTGCTCCAATAGTTTGCAGTAGCATTCTTTAATACATCACGCGTATGTGATTTCTCCATCTTCTTGTTCTCTGATTTTGGATTGCTTGACAGTCGCTTCTTGCAGCTTTGGGATCTGTTCAGTTCGTGTCTAACATCGCATTTGCATTCTTTGTTTTGAACAAAAAGATCTCGGTCAAGTAAGTTGCACTCTCTTGTTAGATCCTTTCTTTAGTAAAATATTATGAGTTATATTGATCAACGCCCCTTCTGTTTTTTCCCCAGGGTATTGGTGGCAACAGCCTTTATCGTTCTTGGAAATGTTTTCCTGGTTGCTTTTGGCAATCACCAGTCACCTGGTATGTCTTGATATTATTTGAGGGGGTAAATCATTGACATTTACTTGCTAGCTTATAAGTTCTCTCTCTTTGTATGTATATTCCACCTAATATTAAGTTAACATCAATATGTCTACTATCCCTTCTAAAGAATCCCACCTTTGAGAAGTTTCAAATTTGTGGGAGGTGGGAAGTTTGCCAAGAAAATAAAAGATGCATGAATATGCAAGATGCATCTTGTACTGTGATTGGGTTAGGATGTGACCTAATTTATTGTTGACCTTTTTTTCTGGCAATCTGGGGCAATCAGAACAACTTACTATTACCTAATGACTCATCAAGTTCTTTCTTTAAAAGAATGTGTCAATGTCATGGACTCTATCTAGCTTTCGTTCAAATAGTACCGATTAAGTTATTTTTTCACGAAGATGGTCCGTATTTTTTAGGTAGAGCAGTGAATAAACCATTGCACTACACACACTTAGAAGAGATGGAGTGCAAGAGAGTAAATTCCACCTTTGGAGTAGCTGCCTTAAGCATAGGCCACGAGGCAACTCCTCTATAATCGTAGTCTCACAAGTGTTTTTCACGGTGAACTTGATAGCCCTCACAAAAAAAGTACCAGCCTAAGAACCCGAGTACGCTGACTCATTTAAGGGATCTCAGATGGAGAAGCCTCACACGACCTTAACTCTTTGGTTGAGGACTTGAGGCCACATCCTTCAACTCAACTCAAGGTTCCTATTTATAATCCCTAAGGTAAAGATAGGTTCCTAACCTATATATAAGGACTAGACTAGTTTTAGAGCTTTTTGCCGGACGTGTATGGAGCCCTTCATACATTGCACACCTGTGCCCACCTACAAGCTACTTATTTTAAACTTTTAATGTAGTACGTCATGAATCTGCCAGCTAAACTACATCCTCCATGAGGTTCAATACTTCGAATGTTTACCATATTGCATGAATGAAACCATCTGAAAGACATCCCACTTCATTTCGGGAAAGTTGCCTGAACCAACTGAACATTGCTTCTGCCTACATAGCAGCGAGTATTTCACTTGTTTTGACTTCACACTTTAGTAATGAATCTGATTTCAGTTCAGGAAGTCTAATTGACTTTGACACTCATTTTAGTGTGTTTATGACTTTATGTGGAATAGAACTTTGTATCTGAAGCAAGTTTTGCTATTGCATTGTGGGAGAAGTGGGGTTCCAAAAGGTTTCCTTTAATTCGGCTACCAGCCTACCCATGTAATGTTGACTCTTCATGGATTATTGACACAAGCTAAAAAAGTCCTGAAACCAGTTAAAGTAAAATTTGTTTATCTCATTTTTGAGGCTTAACTGTTATTTGTATTGGTAGTAGCATAACATTGACATTAATGACGCCAGCACGTAGGGCAAGATAAGTCAGATGTTGCCATGTTGGTGACACATTCAGATTTATTATGCAGCGGTTGCCATCCCACTTAGAATGCACTATGGGTGGAGAATATATATGGTCCATGATATTTGAGTTTCCATACTATCTGGCTGATGGGGGACGTTTCCTACCTTAACCAGTGAACACTTAGTAGGTAGTTTTGCACACAGAAAGCTTTGAGGTTGTGAAACGCAGTAAATTGGTAAACACGAGTAATCCAATGAAACATAAGCTCGGTTCTGATTCTGAAAATGGATACCTTTTCCCTGCATCCCTCCCTCCAATTCTTAGGGTAGAATATGGCTGAACAAAATTTCTTTAGAAAGTAGCTTATGCCTGTCTTGAAAAGGTTCGCTGATTTTCTTTGCTGGTTTTTTGTAACACCTCAATTGTCTTGATAACTTTCTGTTCTATGATAAGGTAGTCTGTTAGATTTTATGACTTTTTTTAATCTTGCTTATCATTTTGATTTAAAAAAAATGCCACTGTCTTGTTATAGCCATGAATTGAGCTGTTTGCAATTTGTGGTCTGAAATAACATACTCTCTGAGATGGGTTATGCCGAACGTAAAAACTAGGATATGGGCTTGTTGCAATGCTGGAGTATTCAGTTTGTATTAAACACGATAGAACAGTACTTGGATGAATATTGGACCCAGTCCGTATTTGTTTTGTAAATGTATTCTTCCCCATCAAATATAGTAGTCATGTGATTACTCTTTCCTTTAATTGAATTTGCTTGCACTGAAATGACTGAACAGCTCTTTATCCGGGAATTCTTTTCAGTCTATACTCCAGAGCAATTGGCGGAGAAGTACAGCAATATTACATTCCTTCTGTATTGCGTGACTTTGGTATTCATTGTCGCCTTCCATCACTACATGTACAGGTGAGTCCCCGGATGACTTCGATATCGCAGACACTGCGTAGCTGTGCTCTATTTGTATGTTTTACATAGCAGATCTCTCTTGTTTTCTTATCCTTGATACCATCTTTCTTTATGGTTTGTTCTTTTCCAGGAAAGGAGAACTCCTCGCTACTTCTGGTCATGAATTTAAATCTTATTGGAAGATGATGCTTCCATTTTCCTATGCAATAGTTTCAGGAGCAGTAGGATCATGTTCTGTGTTGTTTGCTAAATCACTGTAATATGTCCTTCCTCCACTTTGGCTTCTTGTATAATCTTCAATTTGATTGTGGATTTACCCTGACGTGATTTTTGATCTCTTTTTTTTTTTTTTTTTTTTTTTTTTTGGCAGCTCGAATCTCCTACGGCTGGCTATGTCCAGTAATTATCCACTACATACTTGGTTTACATACTCCATGCTTTTGCTTTTTCTTAGCACAGCTGGATTCTGGGTAAGGCTATATCGGCTTTGTGCTACTTAGCATGGTGGATCATTGTTTCTTGGCACTGACAAACTTAATCTTCAATGTTTACTCAATCAGATGGCTAGGCTGAATGAAGGCTTGGCGTTCTTTGATGCCATCGTCATAGTTCCCATGTTTCAGATTGCATGGACATTTTTCTCTATATGTACAGGATTTGTGTACTTTCAGGAATACCAGGTGCTAGTTCCCTGTCTATTCAGTGTCTCGTGCTTTCTCTTGCTGTAATATTTGCTTTAAAAAAGTTCTTAAATTCTTTCCTTTTGTATCGAGATTCTCAATCAGAAACCGTTTCTCTCCTAAATGCTTTTGATATTGCAAAATTATAGAAATCCGCACTTGTGGAGTACAATTATCTATGCAAAATCTCTGTCTAATACTTCACCCTTTTGTTTTGATGGCTGTGAACTCTCCCAACTGCATAGCATCTTAAACTTAAAACTCTAGTGGCCTGTATATCTTGTTATTTTAGTTTCATATCAGTTATTTCCTGGCAAGTCCTGGTGTAGACACCTTGAGTAGCGTGGAATCTGATGGTAGTTTGATGATACTGACAAGTGATGTTATTGTATTGTCTTGAGTAGGTCTTTAACACTCTGCGCACGACTATGTTTGTTCTGGGAATGATGTCTGTTTTCATGGGAATATTTTTGCTCGCCCCTGATGAAACTAAAGGTATGCATGTTGATCATGGGATGCAATTGACTGGTTTTGGAATCCATAAAATTTGCGATTTGTGTTAACATGAAGCTTCTAAATTTTCTCAGGTGGGGAAGTCAAAGATAGTTCCTTGGACTCTATATCATCTTCAAGTGTTTCAAATGATGGGGAAAGGTACGAAGTTGCTTCTTTCAAGCATGCATGCATTAGTGTTAATCTTGTAGCCAACCTGGAAAACAGGGCAACCTTGAATGCTTGATTTACAGTTCATATTCCTAATTGCGCGAAGCTGATAAGTTTACACATCAACAAAAGCGTTAGTCCTAGGATGATTTGGGGTTGGCTATTCTGGATAGTTGTCTTGATACGTGTGTATAGAAGAACGATGTGAAACACAGAATACAACAACAACAACCAAGCCTTATTCCCAAAATGATTAAAGAAATTAATGAAGGAAAAATTTAAACGGGAGGATGGACATGAAAAACATGTGAAGATTAAAGTCTAAGAACTTAAGAAGTCATGAAATAAATAAAAAAAAGCAAACGTAAAAACATCTATGTAATCACTGCTCTTACTTAGGTTCGGCCTCGTGGTAAAAACTAGAAGTCCTCTTATTGTTCTCTCTTTTTGTAGGTCTTCTCTTTGTGCTTTTTATGTGGTTTTTGCTGCATGTTCATCGTAGATGTGTTCTTTGTGAATGTGTGATAGGTTGGTGATGACGACAATGGAGGATACACAAAACAAAGAGGTGAAGCCACTTTTGCAAATGGTACTGTCGAAAGCTACAGATGTCATGCTGAAAGCAAAGGTGATGGTTAATAGTCGGTCTTTCCTTGTTAATTATCTCATCTGGTTGCCTTTGTCATGCCAAACTTATCATGCCGAACTTTATATCTTGTAGACAAGTTGCCTGCTAGCTCTAGGATTGGGTGAAGATACTATAAATGCGTCCTCAGTTTTTGCAATGCCTATGTTATCATCCAAGATGACTGGGTTTAGAGGCAGTACAACAGTCGACCGGGCCAAGTTTTTTCCCATGAGAGGTGTTGGTTGGAGTAAGATCCCAATGGATGAGGATGGCGTAAAACTGCTGGAGACAAGTGCATTGGTCTCGCAGAGTCTATGATAGGGTTAGTTCTGTGCAAAAATCGGAATGATACGAATCAATTCTTCGTACCACGTTTTCTGTTCTTCATCATTTTTTTACTAGAGTTTATAGGTCATTAGGTTTGTATTCTTTCTCCAGGTTTTCGTAGTGGAGAAATCTAAGTGTATTTTATAGGTGCATTGCCTGTACATACTCAACATCTTGTATAATTTTCCAAGTAAATATATCAAAGAATGATGTATCATTTTTCAAGTGAATTTGAAATCCATATTCTTTACATATTGACTCGTCTTTCTTCAATATAAAAAAAAAAAAAAAAAAAAAAAAGAAAACTCGTTCTGAGTTATAGTGCGCTCTTGTGTCTTGAAATTAAAGCTGGTTGAAGGTGGAGGAAGAATTACCTGGTTGTTCGAGTCAGTCTTCCATATTTGAATTGATTTGTTCTTTCAATAACTTTATTGAAAAAGATGTGCGGAGAAGCCTATCTCCGACAACAGGTACGAGCATTAAGTCGACAAAACCCTCTCACAAGCTCGAATATTGCTATGTTATCAGCTGAACTAGTTTCTAAGGTATGGAAATAGCTAATTCATCAAAGAAGTCCAAACCTAAAATTGTTTTCGAGTGCTTTTGCTTTCTGTTGGAATGAAGCTTCCATTTGGCATTTTGGCCCTGCATTTTCAAGTAACACCATCCAAAGTGATCAATGAAGATCCTCTGTCTCACTTTGTGTGTCACTCCCTGTACCCCTCCAATCAGATTTAAGGAAACCATTAAACATAAAAATTGAAATGAAATTCTTAAGGTTATAATATTGATTTCCTGAAATCTGATTGGAGGGGTACAGGGAGTCTCACACAAAGTGGGACAGAGAATCCTCATTGCAAAGTGATATCTACGTAATGTCCCAACTAATTCCATATCCAAGTACTTTTCTTCAACGTGTTGGACAAGAAGAAAGTGACCGTTACGTACAAAACAGCCACACCTGTTAAACACGTGCAAGCCATTTGATATTCAGAGATCAACTTCACAGCATTTTCTCAGAAAACCCATTCATTTTTTCCGACAACAAACAAAATCAGTTTCAAAAATGGAGTTGGAGATCAAAGTAATGTGGTGCAAAGGCTTAACAGCATTCAACTTCTTCCAGAAGCTAACAATCTACGCAAATGTATCAATAACAAGCGAAGATCAAAGGATGCAACTGACTGAACATCAGAAACAAGAACAGAAAACCCCTGTTGATGAGCAGGGTGACGGCGACCCTGAGTGGAACCACACAATGACTTTTGATCTTCGTCGCCTCGAATCCCTCACCTCGACTTTCGAGAATTTATCGGTCGTGTTCGAGCTGCGACATCAGGGGCAGTTGTTTGGGGACAAGACTGTCGGAGATGTTCATGTTCCTTTGAGAGATTTGATTAATTCTGTCGGAAATGATGTCGGCAGATTTGTTAGTTACCAGGTTCGTAGCCCCGAAGGTAAAGATAATGGTGTTCTTGATTTTTCTTATAAAGTCGTTAGAAAAGATCATCTTCTGGAAAATCATCCTAATAATCATAATCATAATCATAATCATAATCATTCAGAGGTTCATATCAGTGGATATCATCATCATCATCATCACCATCATCATCATAATCATAGTACAAGTTCAGATGTTCATGTATCTGAATATCTTCATATTCAACATGATAATTATAATTATAATTATAATTTGGATCAACAACCTTCATCAAACCCGGAAAGGATTCAGTACCCAAAAATTGATTTGGAAGATTGGAATGCTAATAATTCTAGTGGAAATATGAATGTGACGCTTGATCAAACTCATTATTATCCACCTCCCTTGTCATCAACGGTAACAGGTACAGGCATTAACATGTACCCACCACCTCCAGTTATATATCCGCCGCCTCAGCAGCATCAGTGGGGGCCGCCACCTCCTCCTCAGGCTCCCCATTTTCCGCCTCCTACGGCCCCGCCTGTTGTCTATCCGTTGCCACCAAATGGGGATCCACATTGGGGGTATCCTAGGCCGCCTGATTATAATCAACCGAATAGTGGGTATGATGGGTATCGTCGTTGGTAATTCATGGATCTTGATATTTGAAAGACTGAAAGATTGGTAAAGATATGATTGCGACCACATTGTGAGAATAGTTGCTGAATATGCAGTTGAAAATTGACTGGTTGAGACTATAGAGACGACAACAGCATCAACATTACCGATTTACACCAGTGCGTCTAAACTGGTTTCCGGCCCAGGGTGAAGTGAAATGTCCCTGTGAGACTGTCACAGTTTGTACCAGGTAAAAGTAGCTTACATTTTATAACAGAGCTGCTTTCCTGCTTTCGGTTTTTGTGGTGTTCAAGTTGCGACCATGTTGAATGAATCATTCTATGAGACTGCCTCACATTTTATGTTGAATTGGGATTTAAATACTCTGCTGCATATAGTTGTGGTTGTTCAGGAAATTCGATGTATCGTGTCAAGAAAGATGGACACTTGAGGATCATATGTATTACTACTGGTGATAGAATTATGGGATCAACTGTAGGAATGTAGGATACAGAAATATGAGTAATACCTTACAAATTTATCAGTAATACACTTAATTGATATATAGCATTATAGCCTCACAAGAAATGCACCAGCTTTAAACTTGTTTATCTTTGTTCATTTCAAAAAATTGCTTCATGCACTTTCCAGACCACTTGTTTTGACATGTATACATGCTGGGTATATCCTAATGTGTGAGAAGAGCTGCTCCTGATAGAATAGGGAACGCTATCCGCTTGCTGGCCTCGCATGAGTAGGTAGGATCCTCTCAATTGGTCGGTTAAATCTCTGAAGACATTGAACTCGGCCAATACAAATAACAAGAATGAACCCAACAATAGGATAAAGGTCTAGAAAAACGCTTATCCTCCTCCCATAAAAGGAAGAAGAGAAATACAATGGGCAATGGTGATATGTCATCTTTTGACAATGTATCACTTTTGTGCCTTTTGTGTATTACTATGTTGCGTACAAATTCAAGATATAACCTCAAGAAGCGGCAGCCAAAGAATGATTTTGGGTCATTGTCAATAGAAGGAATTATACTAATCTCATATTACCAGCAAACTATGTAAGATCAAGTGTCTGATCTCCGTGCCCTTCATATTGCCTTCCCCCTGTGCATGTGAGATATGCCTAAACTATTGTTGTTGTAAGACTTTGTTACCATTGATACTTTGCTAACTTCTTGTTAATGTTGCTCTGGGAAGGTTATATACTCCGTATATACACAGAGCCAACAAAGGGAAGACAATGTAGCATGACCATTTTGAGTTCTTTGTTTGAGGAAATGTATCCACATTGCAATTTTTGGTTGATTTTTGTTAATGTGTTTCCTGACTTTTAGCATTGCTTGAGTTTAATGTCCTAATTGTTTTCAAACAGGCCTTTTAACATTGTAATTGATATTTGTGTGTTGATTTGGTAAAGAATCAATGCCTTATTTCCTAAGCTTGCTTGCTATGAACATAATTTGTTTCTTTTAGACTCAAAGCATCTGAGATCTATAAGGCTTATCTAAGAGCGCTTCAGCATTAATCTGACAACGCGCGCTGCTGCGCAACAAAGAAGTATTATCTCACACGAGACTGTATTGGCTTGCTGCTTGCCGTCTCATATTACTAGACATGATCAGAATTCAGAAGGTTTATTTTTAGCATATAATGAATTAATGATCAGCCGTTCAGGCCAGTAAAGATAAGAGTTTAAGACACAGTTCGAAGTTGGAGTAACACAGTATTTCAGCCTTTGTTCTTCATTCAGCAGGCCTGCACACTGCACAATCCTCAGACTGTATCATTCTGTGTGTTTGCTAGTAAGGATTTGGGATGATTATGAAATGGAATGACTCAAAAATGATAGAACACTTGCTAAAGTTGGGCAAATAAAATTCACAGGACATGGATGATCTGCTCCAAATCATAGAATTGATTCCTCAATTCTATCAAGTTTAATTTGTCACTTAGAATATCTGCCGAAAAGTAACGATACATCGTCCAGATGGAAGGGGTATTTCTTGGCATCTAGAAAGGCAAAGTATAGAGCCGGTCGTCTGTAACTCCTTGCTTGTTCATACAGAATTGCATGAGCTAACAAGTAACAATCACAGTATACTAGCCTAAAAGCAAGAAAATGCGTAAGGAAAAGGTTTCACATCAAGAGTGCAAAAGCAAACCCTTGGTACCAAAGTAAGACACTACCCAAAATTATTTCAATATTAACAACAAGCCAATATCCTAATTCAAACCCACCACCACTAATCGTGTCTCCATCCACAATTTGAACAAGGTGGAGGAGCCACTTTTAACGGTCCATTCACCCACAATTACATCTTTAAGCTGCCTTTTGCATCATACAACACCCAATAAACACCCATAATGGGAAAATTAACTCAAAATAAAGCATACACTAATTACTAATTGGAGCCATACATTGATTGCTTGCGTAACCCCTTTGATGAAGCATGGAATTATACTTGAATACTTCACACGTTCTTTAGTCCTTGTTCATGCATCAGAAACTTGAAAATTCGCAAATTCGTTATTCCATTTTGGCCAGTTCTTTGATCAATTATGTTCCTAGATCTTCAGGCATCCAAACGAAATGTAACACGACTGCACACACACGATGACACGGCTCTTGAATCACCAAGAACTAGTATTGTAACAATTGCACACGACTTTGAGCACGTAACTGCTCATAAAACTTTTGAATAAAGTCTTCAGCTTCATTATCAACTTCGACATTTCTTCCGTCGTTAATTTCCTCTTCGGATGAATAATCAGAAATTTTAATAGGACATGGTGAAATGAGCGGACTACGATTATCGCCAGGAGCTAAATCATATCCATCTAAACGTAAATTGAACGTATACTCGGGAGTCAGAGGTACCAAGGCAAGTGCATTATCATAATTATTATCATCATCATGAATATTTCCAACTTCTTCATGTGAAATTGACTCGAGTTCGTCAAGAACTAGTGGTGGGTTCATACAAGGGAGATGAATGTGGTGGTGATGCTTCCGTTTCGACCACGACGGCACGTGAAAAAAAACGGGATTACTAGGGCTGTTGCTGCATGAGAACTCGTATTCCCGTTGGGCGAAAACGCCACGTCTTGTCATCATCTGGCGATGGTTGTGGTGGTTGTGGTGGTGGTGAGATATGAGATTGCTTAACGATTTTCGTATGAGTCTACCACGCTTGAAGAACAAGTTTATATCCATCAAGAGTTTCTTCTTAGAGATCAAGCCTTTTCTCATCATAAAAAACGTGATCCTTAAGAAATTCCATAGCCTTTTGGCTACGATTGAGCTCCTTCTTGATGATTGTAACTCCATGGTACATATATTTATCTCAACAAATTATCAAACACTACTAAAAATAAAGATCGATGATATATAATGTATTTGAGCTAGTACACCGTGCCACAATATTGAGTATTAGAGTATATGAAATTCTTATTATTATTATTGGTAATATATAGCAAAACTATGTATGTAAACTTAAATGTGACTGAAAAATAATGCGATGATATATAGCTGATAGCTCCAAAAATATGATGAGCTAATGATAAAGTGAAGGGGACAAGGGCTCATTAATTTTCTGTTAGCAAGGTTGAGTTCCCTTGCAGAATATTAGAAGATAAAAGTTTTGAGGAAATGTGGGTAGACGTTGTTGGAATATATAGGAAGTAGGTGGAGTGGGATGGCAGGAAGGAAAAGTAAGGTTTACCTTTTCCTATGAAGGAGAAAATCAGCTTTTTAATGTTTGGTTAAGGCGGAGTTAAAAAAAAAGGCAATTTGATGTAGACGAGTCTCGGTTTTTTTGTTATTAATACTGATGTTGTATTGTCTAATGCTCTTACTACTCCGCTTGCAATCCGGCCATCATGCTCCGTCCAGAAGAAGATTGTTTAGCCGGGATTCCGCTAGTCTACATTAGTAGAGGTGAAAGTGTTTCATTGCAAATGGTTATTAAGAATTACTTTTGCATTGAGCTTTTGACATTTTAATTTAAACCCAACTTACGCCAAAAATACTGTAAATACTAAAACAATCGTAATTCAATCAATATAGTTTAGGTCTTATTTTGTAATTTTGATGGTCATATATCGATCACATCGTGGCATCGGTCCTACACACAAATATTATACCAAATCCCTATCAGCCACAATCTATGAAGCGTGGAAGGAGAGGAATGGTAGGGTGTTTAGAGAAGTTAGTAAAAATGTTGAAAACATTGCTTTGCATATCAAGTTCATTGTTTGTGTAAGAGCTAGTGATAGATATAGGAAAGCAATTCCAAGTGAGTAGTTTGTATTTGGTTTTATAGGGTAGCACCTTACTATCCTTTTGGTTTGAGTTGTTTTATTTTGTTCTTTCTATCCTATATGGAAGAATAAAATCCTAAATTCTTACAAAAAAAAAAAAAATATTATACCAAATCAAGAATGAGAAGCAAGCTATAGGCCAAAAGTTGAGAATACGAAAGATAAAGATGCTTAAATTTGGATGAGGAAAAAAGGGGGAAGGTGTTGGGGGGGGCCGGTGGAAGACATGCACAAATATTCAAATGTCCCCTTAACAACCCGCTCCTCCGGGCTGTCCCTTTAATTAAACGCATCACTACGCAAATGCCGAAATGCAATACTTTTGTATTCAAATCTCATCGTATAAAAAAATTGGTCTAATTGGACTGTTGGAAGATGTTCTGTCGTTTTATGATTCTAATCATGGCAATTAGTAAGGTACAGCTAGCATGCAGTCAAGCCAGATCAAAGCTATATATGGTGCGTTTCATGAAATTGGTACGTTAGTGTCTTAGTGGGGTGAACCTAGCATAATTTGTGTTAATATGATGTTCCAACCATTAACGTTGGGATGATTTGTACTCCACGGGTCTACTACACGGGTCTACAACAACTAACGACGTTTTTAATGTTTGAATCATACTCCGTATAAGATGAGAAAATGGTCAAAAAATTAGTAGCATCTACCAATACTCATACTAGGAAGGACATTACCTTCAACAAAACACAAATAAATAAATAAATAAATAAAGTTTTAGAAGACACTATTAAAGGTTAGTATATAAACAAAGAATAGTTTGTTTCCTATGTTATTGTGATAGTAGTAAAAATTGACGCATGATAAGTAAATATAGTTCAACTATGGAAGTGAATGTGGTTCAACAACGGAAGTGAATGTGATTCAGAAAGAAAACAATTGATCCGGTGACAACAATATCTTATGAGAGTTTGAACTTTTAGTTCCATTGTTTTCTAACAATAAATAATGATGAATCTTTAAGTGACCGGACAACATCCGGGTTAAAAACCCCATTTGGACAGTAATATTTGAATTTTTCGGGCTTTTAGATTCAATTTTACAACTATCTGTACAACCTTCATCCTCTGTTCTTTTTGAAGATCACAATATAAGAAAATTAAACTTCAAAAGTAGTATACTTTGCGGAGCAAAACTAATTTGTTGTGATTGAATTGCTTTGCTTGTTTCTTGATAGGGTGGACTTCAGGGCTCAATGGCTCATTTGATCAGTGTATAGCAGTTTCACCTTCACTAGCTACCAAAACAGGATATAGCCTATCCCGCCCGTCGTTTGTAGAACTTGGCAACCCAAGGTGCAGGGTTCAGATTATCTGGCTCCCTGGAATTGACAGAATAGTAGTCTGACCAGTAAAAATGCTGCCTATCAGTGAACTTTCCATCAGAATATAAGCAGAATGGTAACCGGTCTTCTCCCCCATTCATCTTTCTTTTACGTTCTCTTGGATAAGCCAGTGGTGCCTGCACATACCTGAAAAAATTGATTTGTCAGTATTCCAAGGCATCTTAACCTGAGAATTAACAACTGTGTACATTCCTGGAGCCGAGAAAAACTGTACAGCTTTTGGCATCTGAAGAATGATGTATTTCTTAGCCAATCATTTATTTCAAAGAAGCTTCGGACATTGGAAACCGAGCTGATGTTCCTATCTATATACTCCATATGCTCTATCAGATTGAGCATGCAAGAGAACAAAAATTGAATAAAGATGCATAGAGAAGAACAGATAACAGTAAACACAATCGATTCTGTGTGTTATAGAGTTACAGCACTCTTCTTGGTATGATTATCAATCTATCAGTTATGTCATTATCGTCATGCCTCCGAAATGATATCTCAAATCCCTTCTTTCTCGCTCATGTTAAAGCATTCATGAAATCCGACACCAAGAGTTTTCTTTTCTTTTTCTTTGTTTTAGCAGAAGGATATCAATATATTCAAAGAGGACACCAAGGGCAAGAGACTGATGAAAGTTTATCATTCGTTTCTTCAGCCTCAAACTAAAACCTCTCCTCTTGAGGAAGTCTAGTTTCGGGAATTCCAAGCAAAACAGCAAGCTTAAGGAGGAGCGTTGCACTTCAGAATCGCACTAGCTAGAGCCTAGAAGTCAAGATGAGCGACAGAGTTCAAAAATATTGCAGAATTTCCTAGCATTCCAAACAGAGAAGGTTCTAGATTAATTATGCAACCCAGTATCTCATCATCACCATGCGGACCTTAACAACAGAAAGTATCTCCAATGAATGCCATGATATTATTACGATTCGGAAAATCATTCCGTTGGAGTGTAGTCTTTCAGAGAGAAGACAAAGGCAATATAGTCTACATCACATGAGCCTGTGATCCACCTGAACAGAGCAGGACAAACTAAACATTGATCCAAACTCATTCACAACACTCCCCCAATCTCAACCTTACTTGGCTTACAGAGTTCACAATCACCCTCTTTCCATATAAATGATTTCAAATGCACTAATGTTATACGCCTATACTGTTGGTCTAAAATCTAATTCTCCTCCTTAGTGCATACCACTCCGTCCCAAATTAAACTTCCCATGAAATTTGGGATCCCCTCACATAATACTATTCCATGGGAAGTTTAATTTGGGACGGAGTGGTAAAGAACTAGATGAATGAGTAAACGGAGAGAATTCAAGCATCTAATTATCCTGCTTCTCCATCGAAGGGAGCAGTTCCCACATAATCTACTAATATCTAGAGTAGTGAAACAAGAAACCAAATAACGAAAAGAACTCGAGCATAGCCACAACCTCTATAAAGTTTATCATATGGAAACCTCACCAGAGAATGTTCCAGAAAAGGAGACAATGATCCTAATTCCTCCCACAGAAGGTCACACAAGTTTGTCATCACTGGGACCATATACCCCAATTAGGCCCCAGATAAAATCATACAATGACTTAACTTGCAGCCGAGAGGGCGAGAGGACTCCCTTATCCTACAATTCAAAAGATCCGCAAATCGTGAGCCGCAAAGAAAAAAGAAATTGCCTGAACCACTAATTGAAACAAAAGCCAACCTAACAAACGCGTACTCCACAAACTAAGTGCAATTTTTATACCAACCTCAAGTTTACATTTAAGAAGGATGTCAATGTCATTACACTCATTAAAGTATTTTCTTAAAATCCATTGTATCATTATATTTCATCTACAATTTCCCCTATTATTGAGCACATTGCAATATGGTTATAACTCATGAATGGATGACACCGTCTACTTCCATAAGTATTGCATGCACAGAAAACATCACACCGCTTATAGAGGTGAGTAGCGTGTTTTACGATGTTATTCCAACAATGACGCTTTCAAGATAAACATGAAATTCCACAACATTCAAGTTAGTCAAAGGTATTCCAAGTTTGCCAGAAGAAGTCTCTTTGGAAAGATGTGATCCTTTTAGCAACTTCATGTGGAAATTTGAAGAGACTCAAGTAATACACTGAAAAGCTGTTCAAAAGTCAAAACAGAGTTTGTGAAAGATGAAGACAACTTAGCCTTCCACGAGGTCAGAATTCATCTGATTACTTCCAATCAGTGCCTCAGTAAAGATTTCAGAGGATTTTCACCAAACAGCAAGCCTAGGTATCTTATCGGGAGAGAGACCAGACAACACCAAAGCTTAACAGACTTTTCTTTGCGTGAGGTCATTTCTTAATGAACCGATATGCCAAGCAAAATATATACAGCCACATCATCAGGTATTCAGGTAATCAACTATCATGCTCTAACTGCATTTCTAATTGTATAGACTGACTCCTTTTGCGTCCCATGTACTCTATTTCTTACCTCTTGAAAAAAAAAAAAAAAAAAAAAAAAAAAAAAAAAAAATTGTATAGACTGGCTCAGTGCTACGGGGCAAGTGATCTGACTTGAGATGGAGATAATAACCATTTGAGTAATATCCTTCTTTGTCCAAACATCTCTATGCAATCATTATGGTATAGGCTAGTCAAAAGGAGTCCAAAAAGAATTGTTCACGATTTAAAGTAACAATATACAAATGCAAGCAGTATGAGCTCAGAAACAATACCTGATACCATCAAGAGCAGCATCCCAGCCGAAATGGGTGTGGCCAAAGACATGGCATGCGTTTTCACTCCCTTTAGAACCATGTATCAACCTAATTTGAGTCTCAAGGAAGTCGGACCCAATGATTTTAGGAAGTTTTGGATAGAAAAGCATTCTTTTCTCTGGGCATAGATCTAACCTGCAGCAGCTCCACAGTTAGCTAGAGTGTCAACTTCCCGATGACATTCATATCACTCCCTTTAACTAAGACAAAGTCATCATCCAAGTTATTAATCTAAAAAGGATAAACTGGAACGAAGACATTATGGAACTATGAACAATACATTTTCATTACTTTAGTTAAGACACAACAAGTAACTGATGTAGCTATGATGAAAAGGAAAGCTGGGGATGTAGCAAAAATAGTGGCAACAGACTATCCTACACAATCAATACTTGAACAATTACGGTTTAATGTATAAATACAGTTGAATACTAACCGAGGAACAAAATGGGAAAATGTAATAATGTTTTTACATTTTCGCTGAATCTCTTTGATTCTATTGGCATGTTTCTCATTCATAGCATCAAAAAACCGAGCAAGACAATCATCCCTCCCACTGAGCTCAGCAGGCCATTTGCAGACATGGAAATCTTTGCACACCTTAATGTGTAGAATAAGTATGAAAAGAGCATGGTCAGACTTTTGTCACTTCTAAGGTAGGTCTAAAAAGATGAGTTTATCAATCGAAGATCAGAAACGATCCTCACAAGGACCCACCATTCATATGTCCAGGTTAGTTGTTGTGTGTCAGATTTGTTACACAGGTTGTAGAAAAGATCACCACTAAAAACAAAAAAATCTAAACGTACTATTAAAAATCTATACATACTGTCAAAAACAACAAAGCCTTAGTGCAAGATTGGTTTTTAGCTCGTCACACTTGAGATCAATGAAAATGTTGAAAGTGCTGAGAGCAAGGTATTACACTGAACGGAGTTAAAAAAGGATAAAAAGTAGCTTCACGAAATTTGAGGAAAAAAAAAAAAAAAAAAAAAAAAAAAAAAAAAAAAAAACTCATCAAAATTAAGCCAACGGAAAAGCCCCGAAAAAAAAAAAAGAAAAAAAGAAAAAGAAAAAGAATGCGCAAAGAACACCATATTCTCTTTGTTCCCCTGTAGACTGGTATTGCTTTTTAGCGCCATCATCAAAGCCATCCAATCTTTTTCTATTGTCATGTCCATAAATATTGTTCTATGCAAATAATTTCATAGACCCAGGATTTATTATTTTGCAATTGGCACAATAAACACCAAAATGTTATTTCAAAAAAAAAAAAAAAAAAAAAAAACACCAAAATGGAGCTAGTTTGGCTCACTATAATAATATCCACAATTCCACAAGATGAACAACGTAAAGATGAATTGGCTAGGCTATCATGCATGTATCACGTTTCAAAATGACAACATAACACATCCAAAAAGCAATAAACATCAGAAACTCGTTTAACCTCACAAAAACAACAACAAGAAAAAACCCCTTACAAAGTAACAAATGTAAGAATAACTATGGTGAAAATTTCAAAACATAAAAATCAGTGGAGAAGAATATACCATCTCCAGTGAAGGAATCCGTAGTCCAGTTATTTCCTGCTCCCTATCAAAGGTCTACAATACAGTAATACACGCAGAATCAGGAAGTGGTGGCGAAGAGTACTTCAGCCCAAACTCCAAAACCACAGCCACATAGCAGAGACATTAGAAGACAAAAACAGAATCCATAGATAAGCTATGAATAGAATTATACGTACCTCATGGTACCATGAATAAAGGGGTATGATTCCCAAATCACCTATGATCTTTGGATCTGAATCCACTCCAAGCTCATCACATGCATGAAGCAGCAGATTGAGCTTATCAAGAGAATCAAGCTGGACACATAATCACAGTAAAACCTAATTACACTGGTAACAATCAATGCAGGCTTCAAAAAGTATATGGGAGTATCGATATCCAGAATATCTTGCATTAAGTATGAAAACAACATAGCAATATGTGTTTGTCAGGTTACATTATAAACGAAAGGCTGTCAAAAAAACATGAAATTTTAAAGAAACATTGGCAATTGGTAAGATATATACCCATGATGTTGCAGGTCATTCACATTGATTACTTACCATGCACATTTTAGTTTTGCATTGCTAGTCTCCAACTCTCCATTGGAATTGTAGCCTCCCCGGAAACTAGAAACTAACCCTTATCTCTATGGGTTTAATGTTTCTCTTTCTCTGTGGGCTGATTGGCCCAAGTGTCTAAGTTTTCCTCCCTCTCATGTTCGGAGTATTATAGATTCCTTGGACTACTTTCTTATACAGTTTTCCGTATCATCATATAACTATATTGATTCCAACAACTTCCATCATTCTGCATATTGTGAGCTTTTATGAGGCATGGTGCATAAAAGCATTAATCAGTAGGTACAGTAGGTATTTGTAACTAAACATGTATCTATGTATATGCACAGACAGAAGAATAGCCCTGAGCCCTTAGGGTGGTGTCGTTCAAAGTTTAATTTTAGTTGTAAGATGATGATAAAGCACTGCCACAAAGTTAACATTTAACCAACTCACATCCGGCCTATTGGTTGAAAGGTGCTTTACCTTCAACTATAAGTGTTCGAGACTTGGTACCACCACAACAACACAAAGTTAACATTTAAGATACTTCAAGAAAACATGACTTCAAAATTTGTGATAAATACATCTCTCATAACCAGTTGACCTATATACTTCGAACAGATGCAGTGTCAAGTATTTCCAATCTTTTCCTCTAATCCAATTTCTGATCCTATAACCATAAATAAGTTGTAAGAAACCAGCTATGTAAAGCAAATTCCACATAATTACCATAACACAGAATGTAAGAAACATTGATCATTCTTAAGAATGCCCTAGTTCAAACTTCGAAGTACTTCTTGTACGTTGGTCGTTGACCATTGAAAGAAACTAGACTTAAATATAACTTCTCGATCATACAGTTTTGTAAATGATGCTATATCGCTAATTAGTTTGGGTGTGTTCATCAGATTTACCACATTCTACATGCCCCGAAGTTCAGGCTTCAACAGATCGATGAAGTGGGTCAAGTAGCTTAATGCATTTACAACCTTAAATATATTGTTATTAAAGATTATAGATGATTCATGATTCACAAATAAAACAAAACAAGAGGTTATTCAGTACGCAGAGAACTTTTCTTTTGAAGCCAGTAGTCTATACAGTATCTAATATTGTCTCTCAGATACATGTTTCAATAATTTTCTAGCATTCTAAGATTTCACTAGCTGAGTAATTCACCAGACATCAATGTATAATATAGTCTATTCTAGATTTCTTGTGGTCAGCGGCAACTTTGTTCAGAAAGAAAATTAGATGTAACTGAGTATGCATCTGAAACTAAAACCCCTAGAGCTTTTCGTCACGTCTACATCACATCCCAGTAAACAATTGCTTCAAACATAGAACAGTGTCAAAGTCTCAAAGATACGATTCAGGCCTCAATTGTAGTTACTTGAGTCCAAAAATCATTGACAGAAATGATGTTTATTGGTTTCTGAATCCACATATTCGAGTCAATGATTAGTAGAGCATAATTTTATATATATGTAAGCCATATGCACGAGGAAACTATTCTAAAATGAAAAAAGAGTTCCAAATAGATCATGTACGTTAATGCCATAGAAACTAATCTGAGAAGCCAGGTGTAGCATAAACACATTAAAAGCATGCATGATACAGGTGAAGGGATTAAAGACAAGAAAAGATAAAAAGGAGTTAGAAATAGATGGATTCTTACATAATCTTCACTCTCCGTGCGGCACCAGAGATCATGGTTTCCAGGAACATAGAAGACATGCTGGAATCGTGTTCTCAACAAAGACATGGTCAAGAAGAATGTATCGTACGCCTCAGCCACATCTCCTGCAACAAGCAGAATATCCCCTTGGTGGCTACTCGTAGAAATGCCCTTCACCCAAGCCATATTCTCTGCATAATCAGTATGCAAGTCTGACAGCACAAAGAGCCTCGTAGTATCAGCTTTTCTATGCACTGAAACTAATATTTTAGAGCTTCTTATACCAATCCTTGTTCCACTTCTGGATCTTACGAATGTTGGCTCTCTACAAATACTGCTGCCATATCGCCTACAAATACCAATCCTTGTTCCACTTTGGAAAGACAATGAAGTTCCTAACAACATTTGAAACCTTGGGATGACCACCTTTTCCTGGTTTCTGGCTCTCTTCGGGGGAAAAAAAAAAAGCTTACAACTATGGCACCATATTAATTCCTGAACAGAAACAATTAGACAGCATATGAGAAAATTCAAACGTGTGGCATTACAATAATGGAGCAAGCACCTTGATAACCAAATTGCTTAAACATAGAAACCATTGCTTCTTTCCCAAATTTTTCACACTCTGTCGATTTCTGAATCACTAATCAATCTAACACCACGATTGTAACGACTTTGACAGTTGGCTCTACTAACTTTGCCTCATCCACTTGAGCTAGTTAGACTAAGTCGGTTAATGTTGGTTAAGTCTATTAGTAAGCTGATGAATAAATAGCAGGCAAGAGAGTACAAAAGATTCATTCTTTGATCCTAAAAAACACACTTCTCTGTAAAATTTCCTTAAAATTTAAGCTTTCAACAATAAACTATCCGAAGATTTTCTACATATGATCTTCCGGCATTGTATTCCCTTTTGTAATAGGATTTTCGATTCAATTCCTAAATTCTATTACATTGACACCTTAGAATAGGCTGGCAAAACCCTCACCTAGCCTTTTGTTTGGGGTCCAAGCATATAGAGTTTTCTTATTCTTTATTCGTTGTTGAAAACACCGAAGTTGTATAACTGATTGCACCTACACTGACCAGATGACCGGAATTATCACCCCTTACAAAGAAATCGTAAACCCGATTTAACAATTCCCACACACTTTAAGGCACGGTCATGAGACCCGAGCTTTGCAATCTCTAAGACCATGGTCTAGAATTGAACTATTGATTGAACTATGTAGACAAATTCACACCACTTTACTTAAACCTGTTAAAGTTTTGCTAATATGTCATCTTGATCATATGAAGCTCTAAACAAGCCAAAATTGGGGCAATAAATTCAGATAATTTATATGGGTATCCATGAAATTGAAATTAAATGTTGGGACCAGGGCAGCGGGCTCGTAGGAGTAAATCAGGGAGACGGGCCACAAGCCCAGTGAGGTTCCATCCTAAAACCAATTGGCAATAGGAGAAGTAACCCACTAGCTTATAAACCAATCTCCTCAACTTATTTCTACCGATGTGGGACAATACTTCTATGAACACACTTGGGAAACCCCAACATTAAACATTTTATAATCAAATTCAAACCAAACACAAATAAATCATATGGCATCACTCAGAACAAAATTGAACTAAAGAAAGCAGAAACTTATACTATAAGTTAAACTGAGATTAAGATCAAATGTGATTAAGCTAGAAAAAGATAAGATAGGGCAGGAGATGAATGAGAAAGTGTACCCAGTAATTTTGAAGGATTACAAAAGTTCGCACAATTGCGAAAATGTCCAGGGCTGAGCGTACGGCGGAGACGGCAACGGTAGGTGAGATATAGGTGGGTGGATGAGCGACGATCGGAGGTGTCGGCGACGGTCTTGTTTAGGAGGATGTGGTGGTGGTTGTTGGAGAGCGTAAGAGTCAACTTGTCAGTGAAGATAATACAGGTGATTACTTTGTTAGTGAGGTCTGAGGTGAGCTCACGGCGGGAAACAATTGCTGAGAGTGCCTGAGAGTAGGAGGGCCGTAATAAGCCACGGTCGATCAAGTCTGTTATGAGTCGGGTTACGTTGGGTTGGCTGTTATTGTGTGGGGCCAGTCCTGGGTTGATTTTTGATGTGTGTTGGGTTAGTTCGACGTTTGTCACTTGTCAGATGTGGGTCGGGAAATTATCGGTGACTCGCACAAGGAAGGTTTAGGTTGCCACACTCAAGTCGAATAGTTATCAGGTCTCGTCAAATCAGGTTTCTACAAGTCTGATTCAAATCATTTGAATAGATAATTACATCTTACATTTTCTGGAACCCGGTCTCAACCATAAGTCAAGGTAAGTCCAAGGATTATACATTCGAATTGGATCGAACTCGTAACATCTGGTCGGGTTACGTTGGGTTGGCTGATATCGTGTGGGGTCAGTCTTGGGTCAATTTAGATGTATGTTGGGTTAGTTCTGCGTTTATCAATTGTTAGGTGTATTTCGGGTCGGGAAATTATCGGTAACTCACATAGCGACAGTTTAGCTCGAGTGTAGCTACACTCAAGCCGAATAATTATCAGGTTTCGTCAAATCATGTTTTCCGGATTTAAATCACTTGAATAGTTGGCTACATTTTTTGTAATTTGACCTCAGCTATAAGTCAAACCAACTTAACCAAGGGTCACTTGAATTGGATCGAACTCGTAATATCTGATCGAATCTACCCATTTTTGTGTAACCTCATCATCGGATTTTACCGCTCCCGTGTCAATGTTTAAGTAGGCTTGCGTAACGGGCTTGGGCCTCTATACTCTAATTTCTCCTACTAATCGCTAAAAATTAAGTGCATGCTAACACCAAAGGCCAAAGGTAACCCTAATTAATGTAGTGTAATAAACATGGCAGCAATAATGATCAAGCAATTTAACATTCTACTATATATCACGCACGAGAGGAAGAAGTAAGAAGAAATTTCTATGGCGATTTGCTTAGGTGATGATCTGGTAACAGTGATATTACTGAGGTTGCCCATTAAATCAATCACAAGATTCAAATTAGTATGCAAAAATTGGAAAACCCTAATTGAATCTTATTCACATGATGATCAGCTCAAATCATCATCAAATTCTTTCTCCTCCTCCTTACCATCCTTAATCATATTCCTACCCAACGACACTATTTTCCGCCTCGACCTTAATCTTGACAAAGCAAACAACGCTAATTACGTCGAAAACGAGGTCACTCGGTTGCGTAACAGTGAATTTACGACCACGTGTGTTGAGAGAAAAAACTCATGTTATCTTCCTCTCGGATCAAGCAACGGGCTCGTATGCGTTTACGCGCGCCATGCGAGATGCATCTATGTTTGGAACCCTACAACAAATGTAGCTAGATCAGTCGGATATCCTCACGTTAAATTCGACAAGTACCATATTTTTCGGTCTGGATTCGGGTTTGTCTCATCGATCAACGACTACAAAATCGTGATGGTAGTCGGGAATTCTACGTGGGAGGCTCGTAACCAAATTTGGCGATATGATGTAGAGATTCATGTTTATTCACTCAAGCGTAACAAGTGGAGGTCACTGGATACATCTAAGAGTAATTTGAAGAATTTGTCACTCCATGACATCGCGTATAAAAATTATTGGTGTGAACTGTGAAGTCATCAACAATAATAATGACTCTGACCCTGTTGGAACGAATGACGCGTTACATTGGATCGTTGGCCCTAGATACCGTTACGATCATGTCGAAAAGAAGGAAAGGTACGATTATTTCATCATAAGATTTGATTTAGTGGGTGAATTTTTCGAAAAAACATCAAATCTTAGCGAGAAGTGGAGTGAGCGTAATAAAATGTCTAGCATGAAGGCATCAATAGGCGTGACAAATAGTAATAAGATTTGTATTTGTCACTTTTATCCAAAGCGTACAGGAGATCCATATTGTATGGAGATTTGGGTATTGCAGGAATACGGAGCGTGGGATTCTTGGAAAAAAGTTGTTTATTTTCCAGGGAATTGGCGTAATCCTGGGACACATCATAAGTTGTTGAAGATTTCGGGTGGAGGGAAAGTCGTGATCATGCAGAAGAATGACCGGAAAATGAACTATCTGCTCGTTCTCGACGGCCGTCGGAAACCGCCTTCATTTGTCCAACTTAATAATGAATTTCCCGCACCCTACAATGGTGAGGATTCGGTAGCTAATTATCTCACCACCTATCTTCCCACTTGGGTTTCACCTTATTCTATATAAACCCTATCTTAGCTTGCTTGCTCATGTTTTGCAATATTTCAATTCGATTAGCTTAGTCATTTGTACTGTTTAACCCTTCTAAAATTATTTTTTAATAAAGTGTTTGATATTTTTCTTTTTCATTCGTTATATTTTTTAATAAACTGTTTAACCCGTTTTATTATTTCATTTTCATTCCACTATCGCGCCACCCGATATGATATTTCATTTCCATTTGACTCTCACGTTACCCGTTATACTTCATTTTCTTCCAGTATCCTGTCATCTGTTATATCACATTATATACGAGTATCATTTATTACCATAAATTAGCTTACCATAATTAACTAACTTATCAACATTACAAAAAAAATTCCATAAATTAACTATTCATTACCATATATAATTTCATTGTGTTATCCCATTAATAGGTAACAATTGTCCTCCTAAGTTCAAGGTTTAAATATGAGACTAGTTTGATGGCTCGGGCAACGCACGAGCTACTTATGTTTAAATATCAAAATTATGTAAGTGAAAATTTTATTTTAAATCTAAAATCTCATTTCAAACATCCGTGGGATATTTGTAATGTAATTAGATAGAAAGTCACCTTTAAAAACCTAAAATCATGTTTCGAACACCCGTGTGATATTTGTAATGTAATTAGATGGAAAAGTCACCTTTCAAAACCTAAAATTCCGTTTTGAACATTATCCATGGGATATTTGTAATGTAATTGGATGGAAAATTACCTTTCAAAATCTAAAATCTCATTTCGAACACCCGTAGGGTATTCGTAATGTAATTAGATGGAAATCACTTTTCAAAACCTAAAATTTCATTTCGAACACCTGGTAATGTAATTAAATGAAAATTCACCTTTCAAAAGCCAAAGTCTCATTTTAAAACACTCGTGCGATACTTGATCAAATTATTTGATTAAATTGCCATAAATCAAGTGATTACTATATCACATAACTATTTTCCATAAATCAAATAATAACGTTATTTTATTATAATTATATCACTATATAGTATCTACTTACCATATCTTATCTTGGATAAACTCTATTTATAATATAATAATATTATTATATTATTATAGTGTATTATTGATCCTTACTTTGTCCTCTTAGTCTAAACGTGGCTGGTCAATATAAATAGAGAGTACAATCGGTATATGGTACCCCGGGGGTACGTAGCTCTACGTACCCCCCGGTTCAATTAAGGGCCCAAGGAAAAAAAAACGCAGCCCAACACTGATAACATCACATAACGCAGCCCAACACTGATAATATCACATATTTTATTGCAGGCCCAATTCATCAACCAAACTCATATTTTATTGCAGGCCCAATCCATCAACCAAACCCATATTTGCCATATATCATCTTTCTCTCTCCTACCCTTCCCCCTCCCCGACCCACCTCGGCTCCGCCATAGCCACTACTGTCCCGACCCGCGCCACCCCTATAACCTCCCGCGACACCACCATTATGACGCCTCCGACCACCTCACCAACATCTACCAATGAGACCTACTTCTCTTTCTCCACCTTTTTCTCTTTTTTCCTTGTTTCTCTCTCCCCACATCATTTTCAAACCGACGTGGAAGGGAGGGGAAGGGTCGGGGATGATGAGGGAGAGGACAAGGGGGGGATCGAGTGTGTGAGCCTGAGGAAAGAGCGATGTTTTGGGGCGGGAGGTGCGCCACGGGAAGAGTGAAGGAGAGGATTGAGGGAGAGAGAGAAAGCGCCGTTGCTAACGGCCAAGATAGGGAGGCCGGCGACCTCAAGTCCTATCTGATGGTGGAGGTTTTGGGTTCCCAAGTGGTGGTCGATGCTTAGGGCCGCCGTTGTGGTGGTGCGTGGTCGTTGGTACGGTGTGGGGAAAGGAGGGAAGAGAGAGAAAATGAAGGGGTGGGTTACTGGGTTGTGTCACTTTTTTTTTTTTTTTTCTAATTAGTCATTATTTGGTTCAATTGACCAAAATAATGATCATATTGACCAAATTAATGACCAAATTGACCAAAATAATGATCAAATTTTTAGCAAATTTTCACTCATAAACAAATTACTACAAAGTGGTATACAATGAGTTAAAATTGAGAAATAATTAGTGAAAATTGAGAAATCATGAGTGACAATTGGGAACTAATGAGTAAAAATTGAGAAATAAATGAGTGTAAATAAATAATTGACTATAAAGTATACAATGAGAGAAAATTGAGAAACAATGAGTGAAAATTGGAAACTAATGAGTGGAAATTGAGAAATTATGAGTGACAATAGAGAACTAATGAGTGAAAATTGAGAAATAATGAGTGAAAATCGAGAAATAATGACCATAAATTATAATGAGTGAAAAATGAAAACTAATGAGTGAAAATTGGAAAGTAATGACTAAAAGTAAATGATGACTATAAAATAGTATATAATGAGTAAATAATGGTACTCCCTCCATGTCAAAATATATGACGTAAAATAATGAGTGAAAATCGAGACACGGTGAGTTAAAATTGGGAAATAATGATTAAAAATAAATAATGACTTTAAAGTAATATATAATGAGTGGAAATTGGAAAATAATAAGTGAAAATCGAGAAACAATGAATGAAAATAAATAATGACTATAAAGTGGTATATGATGAGTGAAAATCTGAAAAGTAATGAGTGAAAATCGAGAAATAATGAGTGAAAATTGAGAGATCATAAGTGAAAATCGAGTAACTCGCTCATTAGTTGTAGTAACTCGCTCATTACTTGTACTGTCTTGCTCATTATCTGTAAATACTTTGCTCATTATTTGTCCATATTCTGCTCATTATTTCTCTATGACTTGCTCATTACTTGTCTATAACCTGCTCATTAGTTGTAGTAACTCGCTCATTATCTGTAAATACTTTGCTCATTATTTGTCCATAATCTGCTCATTATTTCTCTATAGCTTGCTCATTATTGTATTTAACCTGCTCACTAGTTCTAGTAACTCGCTCATTACTTGTACTGTCTTGCTCATTATCTGTAAATACTTTGCTCATGATTTGTCCATAATCTGCTCATTATTTGTCCATAATCTGCTCATTGTTTCTCTATAGCTTGCTCATTACTTGTATATAACCTACTCATTGTTTTCAAATGTATAGTCATTGTTTTCTATTTTTCATCATTATTTATCGATTGTACTCATTATTTCTTAATTTTCACTCATTATTACTCGATTTGACTCATTAGTTCTCGATTTTCACTTATTATTACTCGATTTTAACTCATTATTTCTTAATTTTCACTCATTATCTCTCGATTTTCACTCATTATCACTCGATTTTCACTCATCTATACTTTTACTTTAATTGCCTAACTTCCACGCCCACGTGGCAGTGTATAGAGGTATCCTTACAAAAATAATTCCAGGTCATACGTGAGGTGTCAGTTAATGGTCGAGTCTCTCCCCTCTCTCTTCCACGTCACCCCGCGATGTAACAGATGTGTGGGCTACAACTCAGTTTCTTCAGTTTCCCTCTCAGTTTCCCTTCCGTTTCCTCTCTCGCTTCACCTTCCCCTCGACCCTTCACCTTCGTACCGTTGCCATGGCTGTCCAACTTCGCCGTTTCGATTGTCGTCCGATCTTTCTGCTTTCCAACGTCACTTATAAAAAGAAACTTCGTTCCTCTCTTGGGATAGAGGCAAGTTTTTTTTACCTCTTCATTGCTTGCTTCTAACTATATGTTTATATATGTATGGTTTTGCACAATGTAATTAGAGTAAAGAGATTAGTAGATCGTAGTTTATTTGGTGTTTTGTTTGTGGTTTTTTAAGATTCGATTGTTATTGTTGTTCTCCAGGGTTGTTTCGATTGATTTGTGGAAGCTTGACTTTGGTCGATTTTTTGGTGGGATCAAGATTTCGGAAAATCATAATAAAGGTCATTCCTTTGGAATTTTAGTGCATTTTTTACTTTGAACGAATCTAATTTGATCAATCTATTAGTTTTCTAATGGTTTGGTGTTTTTGTTGACTCTTATGATTGTTAATGTTGTTTTCCAGGGCTGTTGGTATTGATTTATGGAAGCTTGATTTTGGTTTATTATTTTGTGGAAGCAAATTTCGGAGATCATAATCAAGGTTATTGCTTTGGATTTTTAGTGCATTTCTAACTTTGATCGAAATTAATTTGATCAATCTAATAGTGTTCTGATAGTTTGGTGTTTTTGTTGAATGATTGATGGTGAATAGGTTGGATCATCTTTTCGGACATGGCTACATTCAGAAACTTGGAATCTCTTTCAAATTTGTCTGCCTCTTTGGAATATTTGATGGTTAGATTCCTGAATTTAAAGCTTTGGACTTGGTTACAACGTCTTTTGAATTCTGTTAGTGTGTGGCAAAGTGTTGAAATTTCTGGCCGGTACTACTACTGGAGTTTCAAAGTTGTTTTATCTAGCGATGGTGAATTAACGGTAGCTTGAAGCTAACCAGACTTAAAATTTTTGAAGTTTCGCTTTTAGTTGATTTGTTTCACTCATGGTCAATGATTTGTATGGATTAATATGTAGATGTAGGAGTTTTTCATGTTTTTGATATGCTTTCTTTCTGCTCAAGCCTTTGGAAGAGATGTTCCCAACTTTGAGTTTCTGTTGGTGTGAATGTGAAGTTGTTAGGTGGTTTTCAGACCTTAATATCTATGAATAATGATGCGTCATTGATTATTCATGGCCAGGACCTAGGCGATGTTATTGAGCATACAAGTTTAAACTGTCTTGTGCGTCTGTGCTTAGTCTTTAATGTGGTTTTCTGGTTAGAGCTTAAGGAGAATGGTAGAGTTGCAGCCGTCACCTGAGTGTGGACGGAACCTATTGCAAATCTTGAATTTAGGAGGATGAACAGATTAGCTTAGAAATTGCGGGGATGGGTTCGGGAGGTAGAGTAGCTATCACACTTAGCACTGCCTCTTTTCAGCTGGAACAGAATTCATCTTTGGCTGGTCTGGTCTCTGTAACCTGTAGTGGAAAGAAACATGTTGAGGTTGTACATGTTTGTTTCGATCTTGAACTATCAATCTGATCTTGGGGATAGTCATTATCACTCCTCCCTTCAAAGGAAAAGAAGAAAGGCATTAAAAGTGTACAAAACATGACCTGGATGATTTTTCAATATTACAGCATAGCCAGCTTTAATTAAGCTATCAGATGCTGCACGAGCAACATAGCTAAACCATGCTCCTTTCTTCAGGTTGACATTAAGTACCTGATACAGATGCTCTAAACTTTTCGACAGATGTCCAATCGAGTATTGTAGGGATATCAAATCTAGCAATAGCTTAAGCTTACAGTTTTGAAATAAATTGGCATCCTGGACAGAAGGACAAAGTAACCCTGCAAGTCCAGGAGCAGTGTGTCACATACTGATACAATCCTGATCAAGTAAACTTCGATTTTAAGTTGCAGAATTGAGAAAAGCCTACCCAATTGTTAGTGAAATTGGCAAAAATGATAGCCCATGAAGGCTATTTCGATAACAGAACATGAATGGACGGAACTTTGACATTCCTGACAGCAACACTAGCCTTCCCTCCTTGAATCAGCTGCAGCTCTGACCTACTCACAAACTGACTCTCTTTCGGATCATTTGTGACTCCGTACCCCCAAAGCGTCAGCCAAAGTATCACCATTTGTTCTTAACTTTGAAAACCACTTAGTGAATTCTTACTGGAGTTCCTATGTTTTGTAGTCCAATTCCCCAAGCAATTGGGGTGTAGCTGCAATCTAAAATTTGGCTTTTTACTTTGGAAGTACGGCCTATGCTCTTTCAAACTTATTAGCAAACCTTTAGCTCATGTAGTTGTTCTTTTAGTAAGAATTTGTACGTTGGAGTCTACAATCCAAAAGCCATAAGATGAACTCCATAATAAGCTTTAAAACAAACTTGGTACTTTTCTATTGCCACCTTAGTAATTAAAAATCAAATTGTTGTGAAGATAATATTTGTTTTTGTGATCAATACACAGCAATTCAAAAATCCAATTATCTCTTATTATGCACCTTCAATATGATGCATACGATGGCTGATCATGAAAGAATATAATTCAATGTTTTACATGTGAGTTTTTGTTTCTTTTGAATTGGTGGTTGATTACTGATTGCTGATTAGTGCATGCTTCATGATTGTGATTTTTAGTTAGTGTTAATAATGCGATATTTTTGTGTGATCCCGACAAAGTTTACTGGTCCTAATGGTAAAAAAACAGAAGTAGAAGCAAATGGTGTCTAGAGAGATTATTAGCTTTGTTTAAGCTACTGAGTAGGCTAATCTTTGACAGTTCAGAAAAGCACTCTGATCTAATGACTCTATTATGGATGGTGAATATCACAGTTGACTGTAACTACCTAATAAAAATACACAGAACCTAAAAAGTATTACTCTATAATACACGACTAATCTCTTTTCAGTAAGTTCAGTTGGCAAAACAGAATCATCAAAGTTGCTGAAAGTTGCAACATCTTAATCCAGACTAACTACTAATACAACTTTCGAATACTTAGACAATCAATACTATAAGTATAACTGAGTAAGTTGACAATTAATACTTTAAGTACATCTGAGTTATTTAATGCTCTAATTTTTTTGACTTGAATTATTAAATGAATTGTGCATTCTCACACTAGGATGAAACGCATGTAGGTATCATGTGTTTTCAGTGGGTGTGTTAGTTGTACTGTATAAGACACCATAAGTTATGAATGTTCTACTTGGAAGTAGTTCTAATAAACAGTCATAAATGATGTGATGGAGGTTCGAGTTCATGTGTCTGCTCTTTCACCTCTTTATAGTGTAATTGTTCAATATAGATATATGGTTGGACATTTGTAAGACATGCTAATTAGATAGAACCCGTGTCCAATAGTAGTTGAAGATTCGTGTACAATTGACATTGCCAGGTCTATATACGAACCATGGACACTGAGATGTTTATCTACATCTTATTAATTTTTTCTATATGTTCCTTTTTTTTTCCTTCTATTGTGTTTTCTTATGAGTGAGAAACATGTTTGGCGCGTAGTACTCAAGCTAGGACTCAATCAAGTATGTTTTACTCCTATGTGATTCGATATATTTGATCTTTGGCCTTTTCAGTTTAAATTAAGGAGGGTGAGTAGTCTCTTTAGATTGACGTTGAACCAGCGGGAAAATAAATTTAGTATACTGTCTGAAACTAAAGTTCCTCTCTGATGATATTGCAACCTGTACCTAAAGATACCCTCTAACGCTAATATATTCATTACCATTTTCATTTCATGCTTCCAGACAACACTCTTTAAATTTTTTCTTAAAAAAACTTAACCGAACTTTAATTTTGTTTCTATATATATAAGCTTGAACATACGACCTTTATTTGTGTATAAGCTTGAATCATTCCATACTCTATCTTTTCTCAGCCAACTAGGCGACTTTTGTGATGAGATTTGTGAAATATTTTGAGCTACTTATAATTACTTCCAAGTATTTTTTTATTTTAAGTATAAGATCTGGGTTTGCTCTATTCTATTATTTCTCTACTTTGTCAGCTGCTGCACTCATAATTACAAACTCTATTTTGTGAAACAGTCTTGCATGCCGTTACAAAGTGTACCGTGCCCCTTCCAATTGCAACTCAGTTGTTTAGCAGCCTTCATAGCAAATGGGACTTGGTCTGATTTCAGTGACCTCTTTGTTGATATTGCTGACAGCATGGAGGCTGCAGTACTTTGCAATTTCTTGGCTACGGCCAGGTGACTTGCTACCCGCATCCTGTGTAGATGGAGCAGAGTCCAAGGCTTGCTAAGATCGTTGCTGATAGCCTGGTAGGTTTGGTATGACTCTCGAAAATGTTGTCCAAGCGCTTATCATCTCTTTGCTCGGTAAAATATCGCCAACGTTCCCTAGGTTAAGGCTTTTTAGATTAGATCTATGATACTGATGAAACATGTCAATGAATGTACTAGGAGACACTTTATATAATCAAATGTTATCAAATGCTTGAAATTTTGTAACCAAATAAGTTGTAATCAGATAGATTCAGTGTTATTATCTTGGTGTCCTGGTATTAGGTACGTATTCCTGTTTGATAAAGAGTTTATTTTGGAAACCATACCCATGATTTTGTTTTTTTGGTACAAAGGAGCAGCTAATACTGCGGGGGGTGGGGGTATGAGGATTTGACCCCGGGACAACCCCCAGGCAGGTTGAGTTCCTATCCACTAGGCCAACCTTGATCCTCATACCCATGATTTTGTAGCTAAGACTAATGACGATGATGTTGATTTTTTTACCATAATATTTAAATAGTTACCTATTTAATCCTATTCTTATTTTTTTTTACCGTGATGTTGATTTCCAATCTTTTTCTCCCATCCCGCAGGAGGTGCAATCACTTTTGAATTAAGATATTTCATGCATGTACAAGGACCATATATATATATAGGGTCCGGTTCTCATGAGAACAGTCCTTCCCATGAGAACCATGAGAACCATCATCCACCGTTGGATTGTACAGATTGAACTCGAAATCGACCGCTCAAAATATCACTAGCCCCTCCCGAGTCCCGACCCGTAACAAAAAAAAAAAGAAATTTACAGAAAAAGCGAGAAAAACAGATCTCGAAGAACTCCCATCCTCTTCTTCCCCAACTTCTACCCAGATTCAACAGGCAGATCATCCATAACCCTCAATCCATCACGCTCTTGATGAGTACGACATAGAACAAAAAGGTACATTGCTCATTCTCTGTTTGTTCAATTATTTGTTTCTAATTTCGATTTTTCCTCTTTTTGCGAAAGTATTTTCCGATTCGATTGATCCGTTTTTTTTTTTTTTGTAATTAAAGAGTTTTGTAGCTAAATTTCGCACAATTGGGATGTTATGGTTGGTTGTTTTGATATTTTTAAGTGTTCAATTTTTCGCTGTGCATATCATTTAGAAGTTAGGGTTTGGAGAATTGAATAACGAATTAATGGCCAGAGAATGATCCTCCCAAACTACTCAAGGGATAATATGACTCTCAATATATTTTTAGGTGTTAGAGAATGGACTATTGATCGTCTCAAACCTTTGATTGCTCTGGAATGCACTTTTTGATTGTTGTAAATCGTACCTTTGGTCGTCGTAAAATGCCCTGTTGAATGTTGTAAGAAATGAACGTTTGATTGTCGATGAACGTACCTTTGATCATCGTAGAATTCACTTTTAATTGTTTTAAAATGCATTTTTGATTGCCTTGGAATGAACATTTAATTGTCGTGGAATGCACCTTTATCGTCTTAGAATGTACCTTTGGTCGTCTTAGAATGCACCTTTGAGCGTCTTACAATGCACCTTCGATAGCCATGGAATGCACCTTTGGCCGTCATAGAATGCGCTTTTGATTGTCATGAAATGCACTTTTGATCTTCTTAGAATGCACTTTAATTGTTAAAGAATGCGCCTTTGATTGTTGTAGAATGCACTTTTGATTTGCTATATAATGTACCTTTGATCATTGTAAAATGCACCTTTGATCGTCCTAGAATGCACCTTTGATCGTCCTAGAATGCACCTTTGGTTGTCATTGAATGCGCCTTTTGGTTGTCGCAGAATGCACCTTTGGTTGTCGTAGAATGCACCTTTCAATATTATTCTAAATTTCTAATCTTTCATTGGTAAGGGATTTCAATTATAAATTTTGGTCTTATTGATTGATTCTAAAGATAAGGACCTTAAGATTAGCCCTCAGGCATGCAGCTTAATTTACTCTCTATGCTACTCTGCATGTCATCTCACATAAGCTTCATCAGTCAGCTGCTGTCATTTTGTCTTGAAATTTAAAATGATTGCAAATATCTGGTAATTGTTGTCTTAAAATTAAGCATCCATTGTCAACTTGCATGTATGGAGAAGCCTTAATGTAGCCAATGCTTCAGACTTTACTGGGAATGCAGTTGCTGTTCTTGGGCAGTTTGGCTCAAGTCCATATATTCCATCTGTAGTTCGTTACTGAAATCATGCAATGTTGACAATATTAACTTCTTAAAAATAACAAACTCTGTTTATCTGCAGCAACTGGTAATATATGAGACTTCAGCATCAGAGCTGGACATAATCAGAGATATGTCTCGTACATTCCCTTCCCACATCTTCTTTTAACAGAGGCATGGTCCTGGCCAAAGCATATTCTGTGTATGATCGAGATGTTGGATATGTTTAGGTTTGTCATTTTCTTATGAATATCCTGTAAGCTTTAGCATCAAGTACACCTTGGAGATCCTGTTGCTGCATGCAGGGTATGGGGTTCATAGCTGGCTTGCTGCGGCTTTACATGAGTGAGGAAGATGCATTCTGGTTGCTGGTTGCATTGCTTAAAGGGGCCGCCCATCCCCCGATGGAGGGATTATATCTGGTACAATACAATATGCTCGCCTGCTTGCATAAGTAGAATTGACTAGCATCAGATTCATTGAGTTCATGTCCACTCAGACAGTTCCAAAATTTTTTAACTTTTTATTTCTTTTTGTTGGGCCTGTGTGTGTGGGGGGGGGGGGGGGTGCGGCTAGGGGCTGTCTCTGTTCAAGTATGTTTCAAACTCTAGTGATGCCAATCTTGGTTAGTTGGTTTTGCAGCCTTTATAACTGAATATGCTCCTTGGATTTCGTTGAGGCGTGTTACTTTTGATGTGAAGTACGACCACCTTTTCCCCCTTCTAAAACTAGTGGTTTTGGTTGTAATCACCGATAATATGTCGAAATTGTGCTAAGTTTAGAACACAGTATATCCGTGTTTATACAAGATGCACTAGTAGTATTGCTGGATGTTACACTTATGTTATCCTGTGCTATGGATTTAATGAAATTCTAGCTCAATTGGTATAACATTTATGCAAAATGTTGTAGGTTCAATTCCTACATGAGCTCTCTAAACTTTGATTGTGTCTTCTAGATATGGTATCTTCCCACTAAAGAGAATTTTCCCCACTTTGTAATTCCAGAGCATCAGTCTTGCCTAATTCCATTAACCAAAGCATCAGATACAATGTCCTGCGTCCTCACAATTCAGGTCTATCTCTATCGGAGACAATGAGAGTTAACTTTCTAGATCAAAATGCACATTAAAAATACAATCAGAACTAGATTGAAGCTAATTTTCCAGCTGACGTGGGAGTTGAACCCACACCTCGTGCATTACACGACGCTCTTCCAATTGAGCTAGCCAACTAAAATAAAAGTGCAATACACTATTTGTCAAAGTTCCCTTAACAATCTGTTGAACACTCTCTTATCACCAGTTGGCTCTAATTTTCTCTTCCTTAATCTCATTTCAACACCTTTAATAATCACTTTAGCTGGACTAGTAGTACCTTCATTAGTAACATTAGTTTCTCTCGATCTTTTACTTGAGAGACTGATCTTCAACTTACCCATGTCCCTTAATAGCTTCACCCGACAAAGGTTCATCTCTCATACTAGAACAGTAGAACCCCCAACACTACTCATAAGCCGAATACTTAAAGACCTACTTATGCATTATATCAGGAACCAAATGCACATACATTAGGAACCAAATGCACATACACAGAAACCCAAATGCACAAACATGATCAATCAGCCAGTGGGCTAACGTCAGAAACTTAGCATTCACTAAACATCAGCACAGTTTTGTTGCGCTCTACCAAGTTTGACTGAGCTTTACTTGATAATGACAGTATGGCATGGCTTATTACTCTTAATTAATCGAATAATTTCTTAATGAAATTCAATCACATCACCAAATCAATGAACCCAAACAATTATAATCATCCAATCACAAGCTAAATAAACCAAAAGATTTAATCTTGCGCCATAAACATGCAAAAATATTCAATCAACAAAAGGGTAATTTATTTAAGTTTAAAGGAATTTCAGTAAAAGGAGCAGGCCATGATCTGCCTTCAACACGTTTAATGCCATAAACAAGCAAAGAGGCTTACGGTTGGTGCATCGTCAAATTGGGGGAAAAGCTCGGACGATTAAAAAAATCAACGAGAAATTGAAAATTGAAGCACAGAACTGATTTTAGAGAACACAACAACAGCATCGACAGAAGAAATCATGAAAAAAATTCAATTTGGAAGAACAACGAGAGAAATCGAAATCGAAATTGATATTGTTACCTTAAAATTAAAATTGCGATTAGACGGCGGTGGAGATTCTGGAGATATTTCAAAAAACTCCGACAACATCTGGCAAATGACCAGTTGCAATTTTGAAGAACAAAACTAGAAAGTTTGAAGATTTTACAGGAAGATCAATGGCGGAATGAAAGTGACTGGGATGGGAGGAGAGAGAAAGTGAGTGAGAGTTTTTCTCTATATTTTTTTTCTTTGAAGGAAAGCACGTTGTTAGAGGTGCAAATCAATAAACACGCCTTTTTTCAAAGCCGTAGGATCGTTTGATCTAATGGACCATAAGAGTTCTCATGGTTCTCATTGAAAGGACTGTTCTCATTTGAACTGAATCCTATATATATAGGCTAACTTTTGAATCTCCGGTAATAAGATCTATATTCGGAACAAACAGGTTGATTGATTAGAAAATGAAAGACGGGTTACTTGGCAAGGGAGATATTGTGGTTGATTATTTGACCTAAAGATTTATGTATACAGAGTGACCTACACAATCACGCCTTTTGTGGAAGTTCCCAAGTTTCTAGGTTTTCTCCATTGCCAATACTTTGAAGGAGAGGGGTTTGGCTTGGTATCATGGATGCATTTTTACCTATAAGGAGTAGTAATCACGGTTTAGAGAATTAGAGTTTTTTTATTACGTTTTTTTTTTGTGGAGGTTCAATTGACTATTTGACGATTGGATTTTAAGTTTTTAAAAATAAGCGTCTAAATGTTGAAAGCGCTATCATTTTGCTAAGAAGTAAGAACACTAAAGAGAGACTACAATAGTCAAGTTGGAATGAAGCAACAATTACGAGCTACCCCGTGATTTCACGGGGCCAAAAACTAGTTATTTCTTTATTTTCACTCATTATTTCATTATTTTCACTCATTAGTTCTCACATTTTCACTCATTATACCCACTTTATATTCATTATTTATTTTCCATCATTATTTCCTATTTTTACTCATTAGTTCTCAAACATCACTCATTCTATACCACTTTATATTCATTATTAATTTACACTCATTATTTATTACTTTTCACTCATTGTTTATTAATTTTCACTCACTATTTATTAATTTTCACTCATTATTTATCGATTTGTACTCATTATTTCTTAATTTTCACTCATTATTTTTTTAATTTTCGCTCATTGTTTCTCGATTTTCACTCATTATTTCTTAATTTTCACTCATTATTTTACTATTTTCTAGTCATTCTTTTTTTATTATCACTCATTATTTTTTTTCAAGTCATTATCTACACTACTATACTAGTCATTGTTTTCAAATATCTAGTCATTGTTTTTTATTTTTCTATACTACAAATTATTTTGTCTAATGGTCATTATATTGTTCAATTTCATCATTTTTTTTCTTAACTTTTGAGTCATTATATATATCTTTTTAGTCATTATTTATTCCTACTTGGTCATTATTTACACTATTTTGTTCATTATGTATGTATTTCTTCTTCTTTTTCCGTGAAAGTCATCACTTACCTTGTTTAGAAAATGACCATTATTGACAAAAAGTCATTTATCAGTGATTGTGATTATGAGCGACGCAGGGGACAGCTCGTCGGAGAATTCTGCCAGAGACGGAACCTCGCCGGGGTCGGCGTCGGCGGGGAGTGCGGCGTTGTCGCCGCATGGCAAGGGAGGAGGAGGAGGAGGTGAGAAGCAGAAGGAGAAGACGAGAGTGAGTAAGACGTCGGCGATTTTATGGCATGCGCATCAAAACGACGCCATTGCTGTTCCGAAGCTTCTTGAGGAAGATCCGGCGTTAGTCAACGCTAGGGATTATGATAACCGTACGCCGCTCCACGTGGCGTCTCTCCATGGGTGGATTGATGTGGCCAAGTGCTTGATCGAGTTTGTCGCTGATGTCGGAGTATGGCGGTGGCGCCGGTCGGAGTATGGCGGTGCTGGAGGTGGGTCGGGAATGGGGAAGCAGGAGAGAGAAGGACAGTTTTTTTTTTTTTGTTATTTGTGTACAGGTTGATAATATTGGACTTGGGCCGGAAATTTAAGCATAAGTATTGGGCTTTTTAAAATAAAGTTTTGGACTTGGATGAACTAACCCGAGGGGTACGTAGCTCTAGGTACCCCGGGGTACCTAATAATTTGCGTAGAGTATAGGGTGTATTAACACACATTACGTCCAACTTTTGAAAATTAATACTCATAGCAAGGTACTTTAGATTTTGTTTGTAATTTTTTTTCTTTGAGATTTTACGAATTAATTCAAAGTCAAAAGGCAAAATAATCTGTTTTACATCACTAATCTTCCCTAAAAATTGGTGAAAGTTAAGTGCATTATTCACAAAAGCTAAACCCAATGACGGATTTAAGCGCTCGATCACGAGAGGGAGAAGAAGGAAATTCTATAGAGGTTGGCTTAACTGCTTAAGTGATGATCTGGTAACAGAGATATTACTGAGATTGCCCATCAAATCAATCACAAGATTCAAATTAGTTTGCAAAAATTGGAAAACCCTAATTGAATCTTTTTCACATGATGATCTGCTCAAATCATCATCAAATTCTTTCTCCTCCTCCTTACCATCCTTACTCATCTTCGGACGGAACGACACTATTTTCCACCTCGACCTTAATCTTGACAAAGCAAACAATGCTAATTGCATCGAAAACAAGGCCACTCGGTTGCGTAACCCTGAATTTGTGACCGGGTGTGTGGAAAGGAAATGCTCCTGTTGCCGTCCTCTCGGATCAAGTAACGGGCTCGTGTGCATTTACGCCCGCCATGCAAATTGCATCTATATATGGAACCCTACCACAAATGTAGCTAGATCGGTCGGATATCCTCTTGTAAAATCCGACAAGAACAAGATTTTTCGGTCTGGATTCGGGTTTGTGTCATCGATCAACGACTACAAATTCGTGATAGTAGTCGGGACATCTATGTGGGACCAATATAAAGGCGAGATTCATGTTTATTCACTCAAGAGTAACAAGTGGAAGTCATTATTGGACGACACAACTACGAATAATTTGAAGAATTTATCAGTCCGTGACATCATGTACAAACGTTATAATTATGGCTCTGGAATCAACATGCATAATGATTCAGTTGATATGAATGACGCATTACATTGGATCGCCAGCCGACGCGATCACGACGATCTTGTCGAAAACATTGACATCAATAGTTACTTTTTGATAAGATTTGATATGGTAAATGATATATTTGAAAGAACATCAAATATTATTAGCTTGGACTGGAGTGAGCTTAAAATCCGTGGAATGGAGGCATCTATTGGAGTGACAAATAGCAATAAGGTTTGTATTTGTCTATTTTATCAAAATAAGGGACATCCATATGGTACAGAGATTTGGGTATTGCAGGAATATGGAGTGTGGGATTCTTGGAAAAAAGTTGTGTATTTTCCAGGGAATTGGAATTATCCTGGGAAACATCATAGTTTGTTGAAGATTTTGGGTGGTGGCAAAGTCGTGATCATGCAGAAGGATGGCCACAAAATGAACTATCTGCTCGCTCTCGATGGCCGTCGGAAACCGCCTTCATTTGTCCAACTTAAAAATGAGGTTCCGGCACCCTACAATGGTGAGGATTCTGAAGCTAATTATCTTATCACCTATTTTCACACTTGGGTTTCACCGTATTGTATATAAACCCTAGCCTGCTCATGTTTTGAAATATTGATCAATTTGATTACCTTTGTCATTTGTTTAACTCCATTGAAATTTTTTTTGAACGACAAAGTGTTTGATATCACTTAGAGATATTGTAAGTGTGTCGAATTTATCAATTACGTGTTAAATTTGATTTTAGTTTCTATTAGAATTTGAATTAGAATTGTCGTTAGAGGTCAGATCATAAAAATAACCATTATAGTCTAACCATTATAGGACTCAGTTGGTAGGTTATTGTCATTCATAGAATCGCTGACATACGACACTTTGCCCAACAATTGCCCAAACTATAGACATTCTTTTAAACATGTGCAACAATACAAAGAAAAAACAAAACAACATGCTTCCACAATCTGTACTTCAGAGTTCAGACTCAGTAGAGCTGAGTAACCACTAGTAATTGCCATGTTTGCATGATTTTAGTCGCGTAGATTCTTATATATGTGAATCTCCCTATATATACTCCCTCCATTCAAGTCTACTCTTCCTAACACTATTCGGCACGCACTTTAAGGCGCGGTTTTCTCTATGTTAGAGATTACGTAAAATTCCAAAAAATTTAGACAAACAAGATTAAATGTCAATAGTGATTTTCACAAAATTTTAGAATTTTACGCAATCTCAAACATAGGTAGAATCGCACCTTAAAGTGCGTGCCGAAAAGTGATAGGAAGATTGGACTTGAATGGAGGGAGTATATATCCTGAGATAATGTTAACTGTTAACATGACTTAGCTATAGATCTTGGACTTCTTGTTGGGCTCACTTTGGGAGGCTTGTGGAATAACCATTATTACCAAGTGTGTGAGTATTTTATAAATGTCACCAACTTAAGGTCAATTCGATGTCTGTGTGGAAAAAAGTCCGACGTTTATGATGCGATTCATAGTAGTGACGGCAACAATTCCAAAACATATATAATAATTATGAGAAAATACAGTAACACCTTGTTTGGATATGTATCACTTCAATTCCCATGAAGTGGATTAGTGGAAATTCCTACACAATAGATTAGATTATCATGATCTTTTGGTTAGTATAGGAAGTGGACTCCAGAGTGTAGTAATTTCGTTACCTTAGGGGGGCTAGGCAGGTAATTAGGATGAGAATTTCTCATTCCTAAGATTTTACAATGTGCACTGGTTGGATGAGGCACAATCTAACGACACTAGATTCACCCTTGCTTACAAATCCATAATCCTTGTTGCATTACCTTACTTGGTAACCTTTTACAAATACAGCTGAATTAAGAAAGGAACTAAGCTTAATTAAACCAGGTCTAAACTCATGTAAAGAGTCTCCAAAAAAACTTTTGTTGACAAGTGCTAAACTAATAATTAAGGAGATTTAAGCCTAATCAAGAGACATTAAGCTTGATTACATATAAAGTATTAAATCACAAAAAGAGGCCTCCTTCTCTCACGTCAACTTTTTAGGCAAGATTTTGAAAAACTGGACCATTACTATTTCTTCCACACAAACACACACAAACAAAAAGCATAAAGCAAAAGCTTCTCTCTTAAGTCTAACCTCCATGCGACAATCCTTCCAGTTGCAACAAAACAACGGACCCATAATCACACATTTGCTAGCTTCAATCTCACCCTTCCATTTCCTCAAAACTCTCAGATCTTCAGCCACGTAGCCCTCTCATCACTCACTTTCAAACCCCACTTCCTTAGCTCCGTAACCTCTCCTTCTATCAACTAGCCAACTTCTTGTTCAAGCTAATTATGTCACGTACCTTTTCTTTATCTTTATTTCATGTTATAATATATGCTTATGAATTATGAGTATATATAAACTTGTTCCCCACTCATTTTACCCTATGCTTTCACTTGGTGCTTTCTCTTTTCGTAAAGCCCAATTTGAACTAGTAAACATATCATACATTATAAGTTCTTCCAAATTCTAGTCATTTTGAATCACTACATACCAAAAAGTGTTACACCAATTCGAGTTCGAAACAAGTTAGATGCTGGTTTGTACATTCTGCGAGAATGAAGGTGATGAAAACACCGAGTTTATTGAAGAAGTTAATTGCGGCATTGTCTAACAAAACCAGCGAGTTAAGAATACGTATAATGATATTCTTTCTCCTACACAAAAACATAGATAAAACATCATTAACCCACTCACTTCAAGCTCTTGTTTCGCAATCGGCGTCGTCTCACCATCCCCACAACCACGACCACCACCACAAGAAGAAACACGACGACGATGTCGTACTAGAAGAAGAGAGCAAAACTAGCTTGTTGATGCACTACAACGAAGAAGCCACAACCAAAAACATGCATGTTTTTACGAGCGACAATTATATTGAAGCAGACGGCAGTGATACCGAAAGCGTGCTAAGTACGCAAGAAAGTTACGAGGAGGAGGAGCAACCAGCTAGTAGCGAGCAGATGCACGTACTGTTCCAGGAGTCAGAGGCGGAGTCGTTGGAGAAGGAGAACGAGGTGCACCATGAGGAGCCGGCGGCGGTTCACGGCGGAAGGGCGGTGGAGGAGGAAGGGGAGGAAGATATAGATCAAGCGGCTGATATGTTCATACAGAGGTTTAAAAGGCAGATTCAGCTGCAGAAGCAGCTTTCTTTGGACAGGCATCAAATAATGTTGCTCCAGTCAAATGATTGAATTTGTATGCTTACGTACACCTACTATATTATGTCATGTTCACACACTCTCTAGCAAATTGAACTAATAACGTGTCGTTTTATAATTACTTGAAATGGTATGATATTGTAATTGTAAGTTTGTAACAATGTTAGACTATAATAAATTTGCAAATTGATAGAGGTCTACAGTGTAGACACAATTAATTTGTCTACAATGTAAAATTGAGTTGGTTGCAGTAAAATTGGGATCGAAGTAGTAAAATTAATTGTCATGAAAAATTCAGGTAGTAAAATTAATTGTGTGAGTAGTAAAATTTTGATAGTGTAGTAAAATTATTACTGATTGTAGACACTTTTGGGTGTCCAATAAATTTTGGTCCTCAACTCCTCAGGATAGAACCAAAGAAGTATTTCATCTCTTTATAATATTTTCGTTCTGTTTTTTTCTTATAGATGTAATATCAGGTGTTTGGTTCAATGATTTTGTACTAATATTATTTTTACTGTGGAAGAAAGTTAAAAAATAAATGATTTTTTAATTAATATTGATGGTCATTAGACATCTAACATTGTTCGTTCTTTTCATGATTTTAACCAATTGTCGTGCCTCTAACCTCGCTTACAAGCTGCCGACGATGAATGATTTCCCTTTTTTTTTGGTCTCAGAACAAAATTTAAAGAAACAAATTGCAAAGATTGTTGGGTTGTACCTAGTCGGAGGAATGTTACGAATAATATCTAATTATACCATAGTAGAGTACTATACTACGAGAGAAATGTTGAAAAGAGAAGAAAAGGACTTGTGATCTACCTTAGATAGTTAGATATGTGAATAATGTACCATTGTACCGAATTGTATGAGTTTCTTTATATCTTGATTCTTGATAACTATGTATTGGTATTTCACAATCCTTAGAAAAGGGAGTAAAAAGGAAAAGGGAGGAGAGGAATAAAGGAGAGAATAATGGCTTTGTTTCCTTTGAGGGGTTTGCTTTTATGCAGATTTGCAGTACGTTAAGAGGCAATTTTTACTAGTGATTTCCCTTATATTGGGGGACACTACCTTTCACGGTATGCGCTTCCACACATCTACTCGCTTTCCAGTTAAATTCTCGTCATCAGCCTAGAGGTGGCAAAACCCGACCCGACCCGAGAAAACCGACCTGACTCGACAAGACCTAAGAAAACCGACCCGACCCATCCGATATCCGACCCGCCCGACACCCGCATATATGGCAAAATGATGTAACCCGTAACCGACCCGATCTTATCCGACATAACCCGATACCCGACTATACCCGTAACCGATATAACCCGAACCGACAACACCCGACCTGATGAAAACCCGACTCGAATAGTACCCGCATTAATTAGGACCCGATTATCTGATTACACCCGGATATATAAAGTTTAATGGCCAATTGTATTCACAAATCACAAGTATAAACTAATCATACGATGATGTGTTTACATCTCTATTGTTTGGGGTTTGCAAATGACTCTGAAAATGTGTATAAGGAGGGAATTATTGAAAAATTAATGAAATTTTTAACTTTGAGGGAAATCGCATAATTAGTTTTAACTAAGGAGGGAAAACAAATAATTTCATATAGACATTAAGCGCTTAATTTTGGATCCAAAAACTTAACTAAAAAGTGAATTTTATTATATAAACCAAAGTTAATTATATTATATTGATTGACCCGATAAGATCCACTAACCGAAATAACCCGACCCATGGTCACCCAACACCCGATCTAACCCGACCCAATGTGACCCGAGTTCCGATATCAGTTTCTACCCGGCATGACCCGACCCAACCCGATCCGATCCGAAAGCTTACAAGACCCGAATCAACCCGGATCGATTATGACCCGAACCCGAAACTATCCGACCCGAACCCGACTCGACGCACCCGATTGCCACCTCTACATCAGCCCATAGTCTTCTCCAGTATGTAGTGGTGCTGGTTAGAGCTGGCCACGGGCCGTGCTGGGCCGGGCTAGTGCCCAGAAAGTCGAGCACTGGCACTAGCACTAGGTACCCGGGCTAGTGCCAGGGCTCGAATTTCTGGGCACTAGCACTAGCCCGCAGTGCTTTGACCGGGCTTGACCCGGGCTAGTGCCGGGCGGGCTAGTGCTTGAGCACTGCCTCAGCCGAAAAAAAAAAAAACAATTGATATTCCAAAAAAAGAAGGGAATGAATGGTCCAGATTAAATGTTAATGATCCGACGGCCGTGGAGGGTGATCCGGGTGAGGGGGTAAGGAGGAGTGCGAGCCGTTGATTGGATTAAATTGAGGGTTATGATTCGTTGTGACTTTTATTTAGTTGCGAACCGAATTAAGAGGTGTGTTTTTACTTGTTTGATCGAGGGTAAAACGTATGTATAACAAAACTTATATACGTCGGTTTAATTCAAGTTTATATTATATGTGTAATATAAAAATCAAATTCGATCTTTGCATGTCGGTTGAGATTTAGTAAAAGTATATAAGACTGAATGTGATCCTATGAGTCTATGATAGTATAATATGGCTTATATTAAATTTGAATACATCGAATTTCAATTAGTATATACTCGTATAGCTCGGTTGTGTAAACTTGTACATATAAATTAGGTGCATTAGTGGTTGAGTCAAGTCATAATAAGTTCTATTATAACTAAACAACGTTGTGTAGTTGATTTACTTGTTTGAAGTCGGGTAAAGATCAAACGATCGACTGTGTAGTATATAAGAGTAAATGTGATATACGCTATAGTATATAACACCGAATGTGATACTATGTTTATAATTTATATCTATACTTTATAGTTTATAGTGTATAATATCTAATATTGAATGTGATACTATAATATCGTACTTAAGTACGTAACTGTATGATCTACAGTCGTTACTTATCATTAACTATTTAGTGAGTATAACAACTAAACTAGCAAATATGATCACCAATTAGCTTTTTTATCCTTTGTCAAATAAAGATTATTATTGGAATATATCATTTCATTTTATTTTAAATAAATAACATAACAATTTGATAAGTTCGACTTAATTTGTCAATTGAAATAATTGCTTAATTTGATATTACAAGCGAATCATACTAATCTTCGAGGTGCCCGAGTTAACCTTTGATCAACCATTACTTGATTCACCTTCAGCGGCACCACCATTGCTTGATTCTCCTTCACCGACACCATTGCTTGATTCACCTTCACCGGCACCACTCAATTTAGGGTAAATGGGTAATGTATGCCATGTGTTAGTATTAAGTGTCGAGCTTGAGTGTCGGTTCCGCCACCCGTTTTCCATCGAAATTCACAAGTAATGTTGTTAGCTTTGCATAATCGACAAACAAGTTTAAAGTGTCTTGGTTGATCTTCGACGGGCCATTTGTCAAAGTGCAACCAAATATAACTTGTCATTTTTGGATTACTTTTTTTTTAAGAGAATATGGTATATGGTTTTTGTTGTAAGAATATATAAGTTAAGTATATTGTAATTATAGTTACTATTTATTAATAAATATGCTTAAAAGAAATGTAGAATAGAGAGAGTGATAGTGTGAAAGTTGGAGTTGGATATAATGGGTATTTTAGAAAATTTAAGGGATGGGGATTTATTTGGAAAAAAAAAAAACAAAAAAAAAACAGCCGTTTTCTAGGCGGGTTGGGGGCGGGCTAGTGCTTGACCAGGGCTTGACCAGGGCTTGGAGCAGGGCTTGACCAGGGCTTGATCAGGGCTTTGACCAGGGCTTGGCCAGTGCTTGACCAGTGCTTGACCAGGGATTTGACCGGGCTAGTGCCTGAAAAATCGAGCACTAGCACTAGCCCTAGTTTAACCGGGCTTTGCAGTGCTAGTGTCGTGCCGGGCCGGGCAGTGCCTTAACCAGGGCCGGGCCAGGGCAGGCCCGGGCTCCTAGTGCCAAATGGCCAGCTCTAGTGTTGGTATATCTAGTTTTTCTTTAGCAATCACGGGTTATGAAAACATGATTGTCATTAATCACCAAAAGCGAAATACAAAACATCAGCCGGAACTCAAGACGTGAGGTTTACAATAGAACTCAGTATGGACCATGGATGGTACCAAATTAAACATTAGTATTGAGCAAAGTCCCAGCCTCCGAATGGAGGCCAAAGCACTCTTGAGGAAAAGCTTTTAGGCATTATTCAAGTGGGGTTTATGGGAAGCGTCAACAAGAAAAAAGAACAAAAAAAAAGAACAAAATTGTGTCCTCTAATTTGACTGAAATTTGATACTGTAAAAATAAAAAAAAAACAAACAAAAAAAAAAGAGCAAAATTGGGAACTGTCTGAAAAGAAATAAAAAAAAAAAGTTGATTTAATTTAGCCTGCATTTTCTCTGCTCTCTAAGACTCGGTTCTCTTTGGGCAAGGGAATGTGTGAAGCCCCTGCTGCTAGCTCTAACCATGACTACATTGCAGGGTCTTACTTAGCGCTTGCCGGCCGCTTTCCTCACAGGTGGGCCGGAATCTTCATCATCAGATTGAATATCCCCATACTGCCACATTCCACTCCGGCTGGTTTTCGCCTCTTGCTGGAATTCTTCCAGTTCGTCAACGGCAGCCTTTCTTTCCTTGGTGTCCCACCTTCTGCGCTTTTCTAGTCTGGCAAATCCAACCTGAACACATGCAAAATAGTTGATAACGAACTCACAGCGCAACCACAATACAATTTTAGTGTGATAATAGTCAAAAGTAGACAGTAGTCACAGTACACCACAAGAACAAATACTCCGTAGATGTTAGCGAATTCAGTGTATGATGTTTGATTAGAATTCAGTTTTGTTCAATTTATATATTGGAAGTTAATGAAACTACAATATGATGAACTAGCGTCATTTTTTTTAGTAGTAGAAGTTGATGAAACTGAAATCGTGAACTACCGCAGGCACATTGCTCCAATTGAATTTTGCTAAGTTCCAGAATCAAATTCAGGGAAGACTATGCACCGGTCCATAACAATTCATTTCCCCGGTAAGAAACTCTCAAGTCTCAACCATTCAATATCCAACAGAATCATATGTCCGCTCCCCCCACAGATAAGGTTTTCACGAAAAATAAAAATAAAAAAACTAACATGGGGCAATTCGTAAGTTACCTTTAACAAGGAAGCAGCAACGTTAGAGCTGGACTCCTCATCAACCAAAGACACCAAGAGCACTGTCCCAGTTCCTTGACCTTTAGCTTTCCCGCCTGACGTGTCTCTTTCCTCAATCACGGCGTTGAACTCCCGGGAACTGCCAAGAGTTAGCTCACTCAGGTACTCAGCTGCTTCTTGTCCATAATCCTCTTCTAAACTAGGAACCTTGACAAAAGCAAGACTGCACAGCTGAGCCAATCCAGGTGCAGAGTTTACAGAAGGAGGTACTTGGCGAAGGCGGCTATAAGGAACTACTTCTTGATTTCCATAATCGATGTAGAAAACCTCAAACTCATCGTTCGGCGATTGAGCAATGCCACCACGAGGAACGTTTACAATCTATGGTAACAAAACCAAATAATCATGTATCATGTGAGAAACACGGAATTTGGAAAATACCTTATCTGCGCAAAAATTAGAACATCCTTTTATACTTGCTGCATCTGTTGTGTAGTTATATGGTATAATGAGGGTTGCATTCTTACCATAGCTCGGTTCCATGAATTATCTGCACTAAATTGAGCAAGAACTAGATCACCCTTCTTGGGACTGAAGCTCCCAAGTACAGGTGCTTCCCCAATATCCAGGGAAGCAAGCTGCTGCTGGATGGAAGCGACCATTTGGTCAGCAACACTTTGAACATAAAACTTGCCACCATCAAGAACTTCGGTAACAACAACCTGGGATGTTGAAGAAACCAGTTCAATTTCAAACAGCAAAGCACAAGCGAATAGATTGAGGTGCTGTAAACAAAGCCAAATCTTACCTTTAGGACCTCCTTCTTCCTGGTTTCGGCAACAGATGACCCATTAGCAATTTCCTGTCCTTCGACATAATTTTCCCATATCTAGAACCAGCTGATTGGTTAGATAGTGACTTCGGAAAAGTTATAACAAGTAATCAAGTATCAGTCACACAGATGTTTACCTTCAACTTCTGCCGTTTGGCCGACTCCTCAGCTTGAGCAAGGAGATGGGACTCTGCTATTCTGTCCGCACCAAAAGAGGCTTGAAACTTCGCAAGCCCAGCTTGAAGTAACACTCCCCCCATGTTTGTTCTAGACTCCCAAAGGGATCCCAAGAAAGTTCCATTTCTATCCACAGTTTCCACTTCGATCTGATGTTCAAAGAATACATCAATTGTGTAGTGAGCACAGAAGCAAGTCTCGTCTAATAGAGAAAGCAAGTCTCATTAATTTAATAATAAAGTGAGCACATTACCTCTACATCTCTTTGCAGTATTCTTCTCCTCATCAACGCAATTGCCTCTTCAGAGTAGGGTTCACCTCGTCCAGGACACCTCACACCAGAAAGGGCAAAGGCAATACTGCATGTTTCCTTAGGAATTACTAACTTGAACCGATGGCCACTTAGTACATATTCAACAACGGCAGAAAGCCTTCTGCTTCGTTGCAAAAAGGGTAAGAAATCCTTGGTTTTCTTAGCTGATGCCTGAAATGTTTGAATAGTAGAATGAGAATCTTTCACAATAAGGGTGATGATTTTGCCAAGGCAAATCATCATCTTCCAAGGCAAATATGTCCATTATATTGACCAGGTTCAATGAATCTGCCTTGGCGGTAGTAATATCTGCCTTGGCAAAATCATCGCCCCACAATAAATACTTCAGGTAAAACATAACACAACATTACACTAGTGCCTCAAAGGCTCCCATCACAGGGGGGGGGGGGTAAGAAAGGGTCGGATGTACGCAAGCCTTACCCCTACCTACACATAGAGAGGCTGCTTATGAAAGACCCATAATGAAAATTGCTTCGAAAATCGCACCACCTGACTGCTACTTCACCATACAAGAAGTGCAGTGTGCAGACAGTTTCGTGAGTTTGCTTAATTCCATTATATCCCAAAGCCAAAGAAAAGTTGGTCTTTGGCTCCATTGGAAATGGAACACAGGTAAGACATAACACAAAGAGGGGCAAAATTGGGGAGGGGGAGTTTGCTATAACAAAACGACAAGTACACAGAGATCAAACAGGCAGCACACGAGAGATGCAAAACTATTACTCACAGTAGTAAGGTCTTGGATGTGGTATGCAGGGGGTTCACCAGCAGAGTGTTTTCCTTTCCTCTGAGCCACAGCTTTAGTTTCAGCGGCCACAAGAGCATCATAATGTCTCGACCGTTCGTCGAATTCCTTATGTTTTGCTGGCTCAGCCAACCCACGGATAATCAACATTTCAGCAACATTATATCCAGCTGGCTGTCCACCGGCTGTAGTTGACACAGATGAAGCAACTGCTTCGCCTTTCGACTGAGGAGCAAGGAACACAGATCCACAGTCTATCAACTTATCAGCTGAATCAGCCGCAGGATTAAGACTATTCCCACCAGGAATTTTTCTTGTGTACTCCATGTAAACATTAACCTGAATTCGAAGCAACCCATGGTATCAGACTTTCCCATTTGTGATGTCATTACTTATCGTACAAAATGTAACACAAGGGATACCTGGCGACCAATGAGCTTTTGGCGAAGAAATTCCTTCGCTTCACGAGCATAATTCTCACGCCCATCGCCTGTTCGTGGATTGCCCATTTTAGGGGCCCGAAGGCTTGAAAGATTTACCCTTCTCTCTGCCAACGGGCTACCAAATGGCACAGCATCATCAGCCACGATAATACAGTCTCCACTAACAACCTCCACAACCTGATGTGAACAACAGATACAAGGCTTGAGCTTGGCTTGAGAGTAACATGCATAGATATTCAAGTATCAGGATCATGAAGTCTAAATTACCTTCCCAGTAAAATTCTGGTCATGTATAGCTTTTGAATTTGAAACCGGGGGAACATAATTTGTCCACATCCTGATTCTATTTTTCTTTGCCTCGAGCTCTACTGTTTTAAGTTCTTTTCTGTCCTTCTCTTCCAGCAATTTCCCACTCCAATCAACATATTTAGCAAAGCCCTGCAATTTAGCAAATTAAGCCGTATCTATCAGATTACACTGCCAACAAAAACACTTGGTCATTTGAAAAAACACCCAGAATCATGTGATAGCAACAGTAACATATCACTGTCTACTAAGATAATGAAGCCAACAAGAAGGTCATGGCCATATTTCCAACTGTTAAGGTAAGAGCATAAAGAAACCGATAGTCTTTCCTGAACAAATAAGATTGTCGTATCATGACTTTGTCAAAAGAAAAAACTGCAACATGTAACATATTCCAGATAATATAAACTTTATAGCAGTACAGTGAGCTTATACAACCCTCACCTACAGTACTTTAAAAGGCAGAAATACCTACATAATGAAGCCAGAAAAAAGGTCACATCCATATTTTCCTAGTTCCTTCTGTTAAGATAGCTCGTTATGGAAGCAACATATAACCTTTATCCAATTATCCTCGAAAATAAAATCTCCTATCAATGTACTGTTAAGGTAGCAGTTTATGGATGCAACATATAACTTTTATCCTTAAGAAAAACATCTCTTATCAATCAGTGTAATTAGAGAAGATAAGGGGGAAAAAAAAAAAGTAAACTGCAAAACGTATCCTAAAATTGTGTAAAACTTATAGCACTACAGAAGGCTTAAGCAAACATCTCCTAGCATTCCAATTGCCATAAATACTTACATTTTTGGCCAATTCCAAGGCCAAGTTCTTCACTTCACCCGCATCATCATAGTAAATGGAACCTATAAGGTTGTTATTTTTGTCTCCGGACTCAGGGAGAAAACGTACCTGAAGATGCAATACACATTAAGAACCCACACCTCCAGATTTTAACATAGATGTATAACCAACAGAATGAAGAGATGTAGAACCAACGTACATCTCTATGTAATACACGCATCTCTGTAAAATGCTTAGCTTCCCTTCCAAAGAGATCAGGAGCTATTTCATTCATTGCCTGACCAGAAGCAACTTTCTGTGCTGATGTTGGCTGGGCGCGAGGTTCAGCTTTACTTTCTCCATTTGCTTTATTTGAACTCCCTTCAACTTGAGCTATGTGCTCTGCAGCTGCTCTCCTTCCCATTGAAGGAGACTAATGTTCACATAGAGCACCACAAGTATCAGACCCAACATTACCGGATCATGAAGTCAATATCCAAGACAACATAAATGCATTTGTTACCACAATACCCTACCTGAACACCGGCCACAAGAATCTGAACAAATTGGAACTCGGGAAGCAAGTAAACACGAAGGGCACTCCCGTCGCGAACCTGCTCCACAACAGCTTGAATTGACCTCCCTTTATTTGTGATTGCAAAATTGGGAGCATTGAAACTACCAATCCCACTAAAGGCGGAGGGAGGCAGATTTCTGATAGCGGCTTCTGAAGCACCAGGCACCTGTAGATAGAAAAAAAGCTTCAAATATCTGGATATGAAGTCAACAGTAACTGACTAAGTGTATACTGAACGCCTCTCAGCCAGAAGAAATTGTAACTGCAATATGTTCCGGGAGACACCAAATTATGGAATTGCTAATAAAGCATCTTTATTACAAAGCAATAGGACTACCTTACTCCATCTTCCTAAACCCTGTTCCTTTGCTTGATCCTCGAGCCGCAGCAATTCTGCGATTTCCTCGTTTGATTCACTCTTCTGCTGGGATTGTTCCTTAACCTGCTTGTACAGAGAAAAAAGTCAGAAAACTAAACGGCGAATTGGCCAGACGTCACAAGCCAAAAGTTGTAGACATGTAAACAATACTCAGATGTCCAGCCGGTACAAAAGGAGTCGTATGATAGCATGAAACAAACCTTAGCCCAGCCTTTTGCAACCACAATCTTTGAAATATTATTAGCAAGGCTATCGCCAAGAAGCACAGTAGCAAACTCCCTGGACATCCCTGATTGCGTAGCAGATGGGGCATGCGTTAGGAAAGTTACATCCTGCAGTCACAAATAACCAATTACGTAAGTTAGTAGTTCGAAGATCGGGATTTCCTTCACTTATTACCGTCGCAAACAACAAATCTTAACAACACCATCTACTCAAATAATCAAAAGGGATAAAAAGAATGCACCTTTCCTACACAGAGCTTCCTCAAAAACTCTCTGCTCTCCCATGCGAAGGGATCATCAACTCCATCTCTACGCGCCTACACATAATCAATCATAACACATAGTTTAGCAACAATCCTAAACCACAATCAAAACTCGATTTCGATACATTACTAACTACCAACATCACAATTTACAGAACACATACATGCATTGAATGGTACAACGGTTTAAGCAACAATTCAACACATGCCCCTAAACCCTCACAATTTAATCGAATTACGGCGAAAAACGGAAAAACAAGACAGATTATCAAAAACTAACCAGCCTGGGAGCCATAACAGAAGCCAAAGTAACCATCTTTTCCGCGGGAATGGCGTCTGCTTTCGCCGGGGCCATAATGACCAAAGTGTCCCCAGAAGGAACAGCCTTTACCTTCCCTCTCAGCCATTTTCCGTGTGCCGCAACGGTCGCCATCACCGGATACTTAGCGGATCTACATCAAAATCCCCCCAATTAAAAACAATCAGATTAACACCAAATTACATTCATTAATCACCAACTTCTGCTTAATGCTCAAATTAGCAGATCGAGTAATTTTATCCTAACCGATCATGCATGTAATTAAGATCAATATAATTACACGATCAGCTCATAAAAATTGAATGTAATTCAACATGCATCGAGAAAAATTCATCTTGAATGAATCAAAATCAACGATCATGAAATTAATTACATCGTAATCATAAATTTGCATAAAAATTTACATCTAATTCAGCAAACTTCAGATCCAATAACAGTAAAACTGAATCACACAAATCAAATCAAACAACAACAACAAATTTAATCCAAAAATTAGTTTCAATCACATTGAGCAAAATCAAATCAAAGCAATCAAATCAAATTCGGTGAACAAACAAGCGAACCTTAATTAATCAGAGGAGATGGCGAACTTCAGAGAGAAGTTTCAGTTTCAATTTCAATTTCAATTCCAATTCCAAAATCCAATTCCAAAATAATTAAAAAAAAAAAAAGAGGAGAGAGAAAAAAGAGGAGTGAGATCTGCGTAAAGGAGAAGGAAGTGATGAAGAAGAACCTCGACGGCTACGCCAAAATTTAATTTATAAGGAAACTTGAAACAGGGGTGACTGACTACTGAAGCATTTAGCAACTAGGAAGAAGGGGGTGAGGTGAGGTGTGCTGAGGTGTGATGTGGTGTGGTGTGGTGTGGTGGGGTTTAAGTTCTGAGACTTTTAGGAGAGAGAAAGTGGTTTCTGAGATTTATTGTTTAGTAGTAATACTAATCCCCCTCCTAACTCGATCTCCTTTTAAGTGGAAAAACGTGGAATGTCATGATATCTCCAATATGACAATATCCTCCCTTATTTGGTATTTTTCTTTTTGTGTGGGATTATGATGATGATTTATTTTTGTTTTTGGAGTATTTGGTTGATACTGTGTATCTTCTCTTACCCACCAAAATAAGATCTGTGATATGGTGTATTTATTATAGAATCTGTTTGGGTTAGTTTTCAAGTTTTGTTTAGGGTTGTGCTCACGAGAGAATGGTATTAGTATTGGTCAATCTATTACAGTTGGGTAGTCATATTACACATTTTATAGAGAATGCGAGTTGTGTAAATTTTGGAATCATGTAGTGGAACAAATGTAGTTGATTAAATGGAGTTGGTACTGCTAATTAGTAGAGCATTTTCGTATCTGAAGGTCAAATTTTGGATTCGTTTATGTTAGTTATAAAGCGGCGAATCTCTTTCTTATTATAAAGTACTAACATTATTGAATGCCGAGCGCTTAAAACTCGTATATGGGGACCGAATCCTACGAGATCATGATTAAGTGTTTTCAGGTGTTTTATCTTGAGCTAGTTGATAAGTAGACGGCATTAGCTAACTTAACTGATAAGTTCCTTTATGTACACATATGAACTTTACTTTACAGCTGGATAGCCTTATTACACATTTCAAAGTTCCGGTTTATGGAAAATGCGAGTTGTGTAAAATTTGGAATCTTGTAGAAAAGCGAAGGTAGTTGATTAAATGGGGTTGGTGTGCCGCTGATTAGTAGAGCATTTTTCGTAATCCGAAAGTCAAATCCTAGATTCGTTTTGTTAGTTAATTATAAAGTGGCAAATTTCTTTCTTATTACAAAGTAACATTGTTACATGCCTAGCGCTTCACTCGGATATTGGGGACCGAATCCTACGAGATCGTGATTAATGTTTTTGGGTGTTTTATCTTGAGCTAGTTGATAAGTAGGAAAAATTAGCTAACTGAATTGATAGGTTCCCTTGTGAGTAAATAAAACAAGTACAGTACATACAAACTTTAATTTGATTTTGCTGAAAAATAAATACCAATTTCGTTGGGGAATTTGATTGTTGACTTTAGAAAACAATGACCACAAAAACAACAAAGTCAGACAATCAAAACTTCATTAATCATTACTCATGTGCTCTCCTTTTCCACAATTTCAGTTTCACTACACAAGCCCACTTTAATTTCGGATTAAAGATTTTTAGGCAAAAGGAGAAGTTTTTAGTTTTGACTGAATGTTACTGGTAGTGACGTGGAAGAATTTTACTGAAAGTGAATAGTGCTAGAAATGGTAACTGGTGATTCAGTGCTATAAAAAGTTAAGGTTTGTCAAATCAGTTAATACCCCATTTAAGGGTGAAGTTAAAACAAATTGAGTAAATATTTTTGAGGGCTTTCAATTTTTGTCAAAACACCAGACTCCATTTAAAGCCCCCCCTCTTGGGTTGATTTATTTTGTCAGATTTGTCTGTTTTAATTTTTTTATTTGTGGTGTGCCTAAGAGTTAGGGACCACCCAACCCTGTAACTTTTTGTAGGATAGTGTTACTAATTGGAATTTGGAAAATTGATTACTCCACTGATTTAGTAGTTCACATTCTTTGAATGGCGTAAAAAATAGAGATGTGCAAATCAGCCAAATCAACGTTTCATTTCTGTGCAATTAAGCCTGAGTGGATAAGAACATGAGACCTTTGTCTAGTTTTAGGGGATGTTCATCGGTATTTAATGGTGAACACTGAACATGCATGGTAGATTTCGTTATTGAAATATTGAGTATGGTTGACTGGTTGTCAACTGGTTATAGGGTCGGTTTGACAATTTTTTTTTATTTTTTTGAAAAGGCGAGGATATAAAGAGTGAAGTGAGGTGATGCTTCGATCTCAGGTACTATCTAACTTATTCGAGGTAATAATGTCTAAACAGTTCGGAACACAAAACCAATCGACTAGGATACACCACCCTGATGATGAGAGATATTATGCCCAAGATCGGAGAAGCTAGCTAAGATTCGCTTCACGAGAGTTTTGGTTGTCTTCTTGTGTAGCAGGGAGTCAGGGAGTGTACTGGTTATTTGGTATATACTACTCCTACCCAAAGACTTCTACCCATTTTTGAGAAATTGTTTTCACTGAATCACTGGTCATGTTGACGTGTACTTCTAGACCAAATGAAAGACATGGTTGTCTTAAAATCAAGTGGAATTGGTAAAATGTAATGGAGAATATATCATGTATGTATATATTTTTATAACATATCGTACGATTCATTTGGCTTACAAATAGCCCCCAACATAGCCAGCCAAAACAACAAAACACAAGGGGGAGAACCGGAGAAGTCTTTGGGTACAAGGTAGTTTGTACGGAGTATAGAACAAGCATATCATTCATACTTGCTTATACCAAGGACTAGCAGAAAATGCCCGTGCAACGCACGGGCTCCGTATTAAACATTTAAATGCATTTATTTAAAATTTGGGATTGTGTATAAAATGGAGTAACAAAGTTCATAAACAGAGGACCTCAAAAAGAAAAAAGTTCATAAATAGAGGAAGTGAATGTAATTGTGATAGCTGAACATGCAGACATATATATCAAATTATCAACCCATCTATTGATCGAAAATATGCCATATCAGCCCGTCTATCAAATAGAACAATTAGTCAAATAGATACAACCAATAAATTCATGTAAATTTTCCTAAAAAGTCATAGCATTCGAGTGTTAGTTTGTGAACTTTTTTAACTAACTTGGGTTCAGATCAAAACAAGCATTTCTTCGCCGCCGAAGACTACATACGCCAAACTTCTTCCCGAGGTTTACGGATGCTTCCTCTAGCCATCTTTAGCTCACGCAAATTTATTTCAACGTTAGACAAGCGAGATAATCAACAAAAGTAGTATTAGATTAGAGACTAAACAAGCAGGAAATCAAAATCGATTAATCGAACTGGCCATCTTTAGCTCACGCAAATTTCAACGTTAGACAAGCGAGATAATCACCAAAAGTAGTATTAAATTAGAGACTAAACAAGCAGGAAATCAAAATCGATTAATCGAACTGGAAAAAGGAACGCGATAAGATACCTTTTTTCTTTAGTGGCCGTGGAAGTGAGATTGATGGAATCAAAATGAATTTATTAAAATGACGTAGTAGCAGATGAATTAAGTGATAAGTGTACATTTGCTTCCTTTTATTTTATTTTATTTTAAATGAGTGTACATTTGCTTCCTAATTCTCTGATGATTCTCCCCTCAACTAAACGATTGTATATCTTTATTAGGATATTAGTCGTTTGTAATTATCTCATTTACACTCCTTTTGTAAACAATATCATTTATTTTAGCCTTCATTTTAGGTGTACATATTACGTTTCCTGTATTGTTTGATCTTGTAGTTGTATAAACGTCTCTCTGTAACATTGTTAATGATCAATTCTATGAACCATTCTAACGTCTCAATACTCTGCTCTCTCTATTTTCTCCATATTAAGTAGTCTTTAGAATTAATGAACAACTAAAAGCTGAAAAGAATTTGGGGGAGAAAAATCACAAGTAAAGCGCACAATTTGGATCGTTTGGAGACGCCTTTGAATGACTTGAATGGTTTCTATTGGAAAATCATATGCATGCCTCTTTCCTGGTAGACATGTCATCAAAAACAACAATGAAGAGAAATAAGATGAAAATAAATAATCTCACGTAAATGAACGGAGGCCATCATCATCACCATAATTTCTACACGAAAACAACAAATAAATTAGACTACACGTAAAAGATCAAGGTCACAAAATTACATTGATCAATGTAAGATTACAACCCTCGAATCTCCTTCTTGAAAAAAAAAAAAAAAAGAACAACACTTACAAAGTTACAAGTCACAATCTTCTCCAATTTCTTCACCAACCATTCGTGTCCATTATCATTCACACAAATTGAATGAATTTCTAATCTGGGTAATAATTTTTTTTTTTCTGGTTTGCATAGAGAAATTGTGATAAAGATTGAATTCTGAGTACAAACCAGATTACAAATGTTAGGTGTAGGTGCGATATTGAAACACCTAGATGAAATCAGAATTGTATCCACTATTGAAGTTGAAAAATGGCAGTAAGCGAAGAAGCAGATCCCACAAGAAATTCATAAGGGTTTCTGTTACTCTATGCTTCACGAAATTTCTACAACTTACATGGTAATAACCTCAAAAATAAGCCTAATTACCTTTCCTTCTAGATCCGTCTCCTCCTCTGCACGAATTAGTTACTTCAATAGTGAGTTCTGCCAAGTAAAATTCGATTAGATTGTTGTCTCCTAGTTTCCCAATGATTGTTAAAAACACAATTCACGCAACAAACTAAAGACCGAGATTTTTATTACCTAAAAATAAATACCTTCACTGATTCTTGCACGATGGCTGATGGATTGGGACGAATCATAATGGTTGAGATGATTTCTTTTGCTTGCAGGTTGCAACAATTATGATGGGCTCAAAGCCTGATATTAAAAATCAACGTGGCAACATACTAACAAGGAAGCATGGGTGACTCATGTTTTTAGGTTTGGTTTATACAAAGCTGCTGGTCCGGTCCAACCCGAAACAATTTTTTGAGCTGCTCAATTGCACATCATTCGCTCTTTTATTATAGGTATAGATTATATATCGAAACACCATCAAAATTATCTAATTGACATTGTACGATACAAATTAGCAAATTTTATTCATGCAAATTGACATTTGTGCGTCTTTTTTTCATTGACGGAGGCCTATCTAATCAAAGATAATATTGAGAGTTGTCAAAAGAAATCGAGGATGTGTTAATTTTTTTGTCTGAACAAACGTTTACAAATGTTGATTTTAGGATCTCAAGATAATATTATCTTTTTTACCAAACTGTTTACGTGTGTATTTAGAGTATAACGATCATCTTTCTCATTCTTGTGAATCAGTCAATGTACCCTTCAAATCACATTTTAAAAATTCGCGAAGGTGTTATCAAGTTTGTAAAGTAGTTTTCTAAAATCTGATCGACACAAGTAGTAAGATAGCTTTTGAGTAGATCTCATAATGCGCACCACCTGCTAGCATATGTTGCTTGAAAATAATTTTTTTTTTTTTACGAGACGGGAAAAATAATGTTGTTCATTGATTTCACATTTTTTTTGGGGCCAGATTGTTTCGCGGCTCCCAACCAATTTCTTGTAATTTATTATTTATGTTAATTTTATTATCTTTTATTTTGATGTTTGATTTTTCTTTTTTCAAGATTATTAAATCAAGCTTTCTTTTTGTGTAAAACATTGATAATTTTGTGTAAAACATCTTCAATTTGGAAACTCAAATTGTGTATTTTCTTGTACGTTTGTTGCTTTTTAAAGTTAGTAACATTTCTAAAGCTCCAATAATTTAAAGGGTGCAGACTCAACCCGAGTTCACAAATATATAGTAAGCTAAATTGTTATAACTGTAACATAAATTTGTATTTTTTTCCAACTTAAATGTGTTTTATGGTAATGAAAATCATTTTAAGTTTTTTTGTCGTACATAAATTTATTATTAAATTAATATTTTTGTAATTGGTTGAATTATTAAATGACTAACTTTTTTGTAGTGTATATTAGTCTAATTTAGTTTAGGTTCATGCAAGCCAATCAAGGCTTGGTGCAGTGCCAAATATGAGATCTATGAGAGATGATGTATGACAGTTTTAAGTAGACAAAATTGTATGCATTAGAACAATTTATTGGCTTTTATTAATTTCTTTTTGATTCATTTTTGGGACCGAGCTAGGCCAAATTGCGGGCCAATAGCTCGTCCCAAACCCTACCAAAAAAAAAAAAAAAAAAACTAGCGGGCCTCCTTGGGCGGTTCTTGGGATTTATTAAGGGCACTAGCCTGGTGAAAATCCAGTCAATCAAGTTGGGCCAGTGCCCAGGCCATCTGATCAGCTCGAGGTGGATGTCATAAGAGCATGGGGATTAAGCTTCCAAGACTATCCTCATTGCTGGGTTAAGGGACAAGTCTAGGGTCATGTGCGATTAGACTGCATTTTTCGGATCTAATCATATTTGATTTGAATCGAACTGATTTGATTTGATTTGATTTGAATAAACTTGTTTTGATTTAATCTCAACTGAATTTATAGATAAATTAAATGCATTTAGACGAATTAATAACTAGAAGTAGACTAACTTCATCGATTCTTATTGGGATAATTTTGATTTGATTTGATTTGAATGAAACTAATATGATTCGATTTGATTTGAATAAATCTGATCTGATATGAAAACACTGTTTAATAAGTTGAATCGCACAGGACCTAAGGCCCTGCCTGCGTGCAATGATTAGTGGTGAATTATTAGGGGGGTTATAATTCATTGATTTGCAAGTTTGGTATAATAAGGTAACGATTAAGGGGGTAATCTTTACCTAGGTTTGATTAGGGGGTAATCAATGGAGAGAGGAAGAAATGAGGACGAAGAGGCCAGGAGAGAGAAAAAGAAACTTACCAGACGAAGAAGATGAAGATGCGTGTAGAGGAGAAGATGTGACTCAGTTGTTGTTGCTAAACAAGAAGATGGGCGAAGAAGAGGAATAGCAAAATTGGAGAGAGAAAAATGATTTTTGGGCTAGTAATACATTACCCGAGTAATGATTCGTGGAGGGAGGGTTAAGATGGGATTACACTATTGCTGTTTGAAGGTAATGAGTTCGGCACATACTTTTTCCTTTCAATCCAAATGGGGTCGAATTATTACTCCTTTATTTATTTAGACCCACTAGTTGTTGGCCCGCGCGCAAGGCGCGCGGTCCCCCAACATGTGGCGTCAATGGGCAAAATTCTGTGGACGTTTTTCTTTTTGCAAAGTCATATACAAAGATAATAGCGTATATACATGTGATTGTCGCCATTGTATGACCAAAAATGTCTTGATGCCTCGTTCATTTCGCTTGTAATTAATTGGCGATGATGGAGGCACCGTGCGTGATTCATATGCTCCAATACATAGACATCGGCCATATAGCTAGCAAAATCCTAAACATTTTGTAGTATTACATTTTAACAATATGCGCACATAAAGCATTTAGGCTATTTGGGATTCGAACCCAAGACTGTGCAATTTTGCACATTGCTCTACCGTTGAGCAGCCAATAGCCTATAAGAAGAGTCTCCAAAAAGCAATCAATCGTTTCAAACCTAAAAACAAGTCCCCTGACATTTTACGAAATTGGCCATGTCTAACATACTTCCACCAACTCTAGGCTACTTGGGATTTGAACCCAAAACTTTGAGCAAGATTGCACTTGGTTCAACCATCAAGCTCATAGCCTATATTATTGACTCAAACCAAGAAAACTTTTAGGAGTTCTCTCTTACCTATGAATCATAATGTAGTAACTACACATCACACATACCAAAAGCTCGAGACAAAGAGAAGAAATGTGTTTACGAAAAACACCACATTCGAAAAATGGACTACACTCAAATAACCAGCCACAAAACATTTAACATCTATGGCCAACTTTTTTAACTTTTATTTCAAACCAAGTGCATAAAAATGGGAACATGGCTGCTCTATTAAGATATCTGACTCTCCTAGGGTAAGTGACCTTCACATATTTAACTACTCATTGCTACTTGCTAGTCACCAGCAACTCCCATCAAATGTCTGTTTGCTCTTCATATCACAAACAGGCGTATCACAAAGTTTCATCAAAAACAAATGAACCCCATAGTACAATTCACATAAAGCCTAGGAAATAACAAAGATAAAGAAAACAGTAGGTGAAGTCTGCATATCAAACTTCATGTTCTACCGTTGTAAAAAATACCAAAAATTGAAGCCTAATAACGTATACATTGACCATGGAAACTTAAATTATGAGATCACCTCAGCAAAAACGCTCAAGTAGTTTGGTCATCCATATTTTGTATCAAACTCTGCACAAACCTGCAATAAAGTACACCTTACATAAAATCAGCATTGGCAGATCAAGCCATGGTATACAAACGCCTGAGAGCAGAATTCTTAGATTAGGAGATATGACGGAGTCACCACACATCAATGTCTTAAAAGAATGCTTCTACACACTTAGCAGGTAGACATTGCTGCAACTATAAAAAAAAAAAACTAAATCAAAATTCATGCGTCACGTGTGTAAGTATCGGCACAGGAATTCAGGCATCAGATAATTTCAGGATAAAAGGTGACACATGCAAGACAGTAGGCGTAAATTTCTAATTTGAGACAAGATACTCAACAAAATGGTAGAGGCCTTCACTAAAGGGTACAATTCTCGACATTGCATAGACCACACGAAAGTAGTGAATGAGGCATGTTTACTGGTCAGCCAATCTCAAAGTCGACTACTTAGTTAGAGGCGCTAGCCAATTTTAATCAATTTTTATAGTACAAGAGGTTTGCAATGACTAATGTCCACGAGGAACAGAACACATAACGAAAGTCTAAACACCTGACATGTATCAGCATCAACAAGAAAATTTGATATCACTCTCATCTTCCGAGTTTAACAAACCCACTAATTATTTATGTTATTCAAAAGTTAGAGGCATCAAAATCATACAAAGCCATAAAATCTGGTCAAACTGACTATCAAAATCCCCCTTCATAACCGAACACATCACCCATGAGTCATATGGCCCCCATGGCTTACATGAGGCCATGATCAAGTTCGAAATCTGTCTACCTTGATCAATATCGTCCCAGTGACTCACTTTAGGCCAAAACCAATTCAAAATTCGTAATTTCTAAAGCCCTAAGCTAAAAAATCACTCCTAGATAGTAGCCCTACTAATAATGAAGAACAAGAGCAATTAAAACACTACCGTAAATTCAGGCTCAAATCCACTTCAACAGTAAAAGAAACGTCACATATATGTAACACTTGTAGCCAAAAAACACATATGTAACACTAAAGGATTAACAAAGCAATATCAAAGAATTTGATAAATAAAGTGCAAAAGAAAAACACACAAATTATTGTACATAAAATAATATTTCAAAATTATATAAGGAGTGGAGGAAAGAGAGTGAAAAGAAAGAAAAGGATTAAGGTTACATATTGAACCCGCTAAGATAAAAGAAGAATTAGCTCCAAAAAAAAGGGGAAAACTAAAGGAATGCATGCGTTGGCCAAGGTTTGAACCAGTGTTGTTTGACTAATTATAACATTTCCCTTCTTTGCCACTGAGCTAATGTAGACATTACAGTTTATAAGAGGCAGAAATTCTATTTATCTGCAGGGGCCAGATCCATCAAATTCATGGGCCGCCATCGTGGGCTGCAGGTGCCAGGCACCCACCAGCCCACCCTGGCTTCGCCCCTGTGAACAATACACCATGATGAAGAATAAAGGACTTGTCTTTTGAGCGGTAATAATATTCCACCAAACTTGCTACAATAATATTATAAATGTCAAGATGAAAGAAAATCATGCTGATCTCAATTACACAAGCTTCACATTTTGACATACCAGAACTTTCACGATATTATCAAAGTCAAAGGAGAACATAACTAAATAAGTGTACTTTTTGACATGAGTGAACACACATTAGAATTTGAGGACGCACGACCATGAAGTTCAAAAACAGTATCCGAGAGGTGGCTAGCTGGAAGGTATTACCTTGCACACTTTTCTAAGAGCAGGACTTGTCGCTTCTCAGTCGAATTTATTGCAACCTAGACAAAACTAACAAGGTGGGTTATACAAGAGCTTCCGAAATTGTAACTCAAGTATGGCTAACTAAACTTAAAATCGATTATCCAACGGTGGGATTCAATTACCACTAATTTAAAACTTTCTCACGATTGAATTTGAATTACGATTTTCTAACCAGTTCGGGCTTGTACAAATTTGTAGATTGGTATATACCTTCCTAGCCACATCATGATACACATCAAAAACATCGTTTGCTGGATAGGTTGCCCTTGAACTGTCAAAACGTTTATGTCAGTAAGGAGCGCATGTACAATGGACCAGTATATGAAAGCAGGTCGACTCAGTAGATAAAGTATGTCACCTGAGCAAAGGAAGGACTATATCATCAAAGTGTACTTCTGTCTAAGCAAAACTTCTTTATCCACGCCCTGCTGGACATTTAGTCATATTGTCAGAACTGAAGAAAGGGTGTCCTATGCTTGAACAGATGATCAAGTAATAGGTTTAAACAGAACATAGGTCATACAAAAAAACCAGAAATTGCTGTCAACCTAACTCATGTACAAGGGGAAAGGAGGAATAATATGTTTTTGGGACTGTACAAAACTTGGAGGTAACAGGCTCCAACAATTATGCTGATGGAAGTTGAGCTAGTAAATCAATGTGAGAAATTAGAACTGAAACCATAATTTCTAGTGAATGAAATACTTGACCAAAGAGCCATCCCGTACTAATTGGATTCTACTACAACTCCAACTAAATGAATAGTCTATGTTTCTATTCGCCTTATGCATTTGTATCTGAACTTATTTAATGTAAAAGAACTCATTTAATCTAAAAGATTTCCATGTGCTTTTTTTTTTTTTTTACTTCTAATAAACAAAAATAGAACAAGCAAATTACCCCCAAGAATATCACCCAACCCAAGTTACCCCCATGCATTCGAATTCTTATTGTAAGTACAATCACCTGAATGTTGAAATAACCAATGACCGAGACTCTCAGCAATTTTGGACTATAAACAAATCCTAACTCCTCCCTCTCTCATAGATTCAACTTTTGGGGCGAGACAACCATCGAAAGGGAATCATAAAACCCATATCCCTAATAGCTACAGCAAAAAGCGCACTCTCAAATGTAAATGCATAAACATAATCAGGATAGCATCTTCTAAGTTAAGCCAAGGGCATTTAGATGTAACAAATGACACTACCGTAGCGAATGTTACTCATTGTTCATGAGCTCCTACATATATATTTATGCATGTTAACATTGTAATTGTTTGGTTTCCAAAGGTTATGTTTATTCTGGTCAAATCAGCCAGTGAACATCCCAAAACATACAGCTGGTCAGTCAATCTTGATCACAAGAAAATCATAATCTCACATTTAAGGTGGCTTCTGAATGCTTACATTTAGCAAATATACAAAGCAAGTCAAGAAACCGAGAAATCAGAAGCTCTGAGATAGGTACTGGTGGGAGAAAACTTAAAAAGTAGCAAATCACACACTCCATCAATCTGTCTATACTCCCTCTAACAGCCATGATTCTCATCATTAGGAAATATAGAAAGTTTAGAAGACAAAAGAAAGAGACATAAAAGGGTGGTGAACCATTGTAAGCCAAGTGAATCGGCGTAAAAGGGAGAGGTTGGGAAGATTAAAAGAATAAATCACAAATTAAACCCAAAATGAAAGTTAAAACAAATGAAAAACCAGGTAAAATTAATTAGAAAAGGAAAGTAAAGCAACCAGCCAAAGAAGTACAAAGTTCCATCACCCCTACAGCCACTCCTCCCACAACAGCGTTTTTTAAGAGGTGAAACCCATGGCGTCTCCTTACACACACTCTGAAGGTCCAACGACTTGGTTTTCTCGACATTTTCGGTACCATGAGAAATTTCTTCCCTATGTTCCATTAACATGCACTTACTCCACTAATTAAAACCCAAAGCCCCCAACCCACATGCCGTCCAAACATGTCCAAAAACCCAATTTTCAGATCTGACAATAACATTCCCACAAAAATCAAATTCAATTCAAAATTAATCGAAAATTCAAACTTTGAAAACCTAAAAAATACACTCTCGAGATCTTAACCCTAAAAATTCCCGATTAAAATCCACATCATTCACTCGACTAAAAGAGTACATTCTACGATCATTGTCGAGTAAAAGCAAATCAGTTGCCTACCCGGTTTTGTCACTTATTGAGTTATTACCAATGAAAATTTTCTTGAGTTGTTATAACAAGACATACTCCCTCATGTTTTTTCATTTACTAACGTGTCGTTTGAACATATGAGAAAAATTCATATCAAAGAACGGGTATTGCATCATGATGGGCTGTTCAGTAATTTCTTTTTGGGCCTATCCAAAAAAAGACGGCCAAAGCTACATATTACTCATGTACTCTAGTTTCTAAGCATTAAACCTAAACATCAGGAGCTTACAACTTAAGCTAGTGTAAGGTTTGGATTCTGACCTCGTAAGACAAGGGCAAATGCCTCATTTTGCGTAATGGCAGATGAAAATGGGGAACCGAGACGACGAACATCCATCTGCAAACTTATAACCAACCCGAGAAGGCAGAGATGTAGCCTCACTTATCCTTTGACTTGAGTTGTTGTGCTAGCAAGAGAAGTCCAATTGCAAAACACCCGCACAAAAGGGTCGAGGAATAGAACACTGCAAGTAGAACTCCCCTCAAAGACTGCATCCAGAAACATTAGGTTAGGGGAGAATGAATTATGATTCATGACTCTAAAGGGGTTCATATAGAGAATATTGTAGCATTAATATACGCGCACCTTAGCAAGTTGCAAAGCGTTATCGTTTGCATATTGCAATGACCCCTCTGGGATGTTTTGCATTCCTTGACTTACTTCCTACGACAGGAACCTGAAATAAGACCACAGGAACATTCAAAAATCACAAGGCATAAAAAAAGCCTGATATTTTCAAAGTATGCACATAAGCGTGCTACTCAAAACCATAGTAATAAGTGCGCTACCCAAAAACAACATCAATAGCTGCGGCAACATAGGCCTTCTCCTGTGTCGGTTCAAGTTGGAGTGCTCTAAGCTGCAGAAGCAGCAATGTAGAAAATATGATCCTACAAAACCATTTTTAAAGATAAATCATAGAACAAAAGGTTAAGAAGCTAGGTTACCTTAAGGGTCCTTGTTTCAGCGTTTGAGCATTCATCAGTTGCACATAGTAGCTTTCCGGCATCAATCATCGATCTTGCAATCTGTACTTGTTGCATAGCCAAGATTACCGCTATTAGAAATGCATTATCTAAGAGTGAGATTAAACAAATTGAAACAAATAAACAATTGGGTCATGAAATTAAACAAACCAAGCAATTATTTGACAAAAAGTGAAATTAGATTAAGGAGATAGAGACCCAAGCTGTATGGACCAACTAAAAAACCATTAAAAGACCCAACCTACTAAAGCTCATAATGAGGGTAAAAACAATGAAATACAAAGCAAACCCACATCAGTGAATAAAAAATTAAGGGGCACACAACAACAGAAATGCCAAGGTTATGAGTAAAAATCTGAGCATGATTTTCATAGTATCATTAGGGTTCAAATACAACAATGATGACGAATGAAAATCAAAAGCGCCATTAGCGCCTGATACATATGTCCACTTCTTCTCATAAGAGCCTAATTGTTGCAATGGAGAACAAAAACACAAACCTTTCCAAAAAGAATTATCAATTTATGATATCTTTTACACTCAATTGCAGATCCTTAACACTTATCAGCAAGCGTATGCTCAGACAATTGTAAATGGTCAACTGCTTACCTTGGATAGCTAAGCATGTGAGTCGACCCATCTTCTGATAAACGGTGATGAATCCGTAAACAGCAATATGTACAACTTCCTTGTCACCTATCTAGCCACAAGAAGAAAACACAATGATCGAAACCTGAGAAAAACACGATCAATATAAGCCAAACCAACAATCATGGTGGTTCTAACTTATACACTCCCTTTTTTATGTTACGATTAAAACAACTAATGAACTAACTGATTAAAAGGAAGGAACAGAATATCAAACTTTGGAAGCCTAAACTGATTAAAAGGGAGGAACAGAATAAACAAAATGAGGATATCAAATTAAATACAAAAGGCTTTCTAAAACATGCCAGGTCGGATCCTAGATGAACGAATCAGAACCCAGAGGCAGGACTGCAGGAGATATTGAAGCATACTGTCATCTAAATCCCTCCTAAATTTGCTTGACGGAAAATCTGAAAAAAAGGAGCAAAGCGAAACCAAGAATCATATTTCTGAATTTGTGATTACAGCCTTCTCACTTAATAACGACTGAATTCTCACCCTTCATGCTATTATATTTCCAATAAGCTTCCAGTCAGCAAGAGCAAGGGCCCAAGCAGGCTCAAATATGTTTCCTTTTTCCTCAAGTATATTCTACAAATGAAAAGATTGACGTATGTTAAAATGGAAAGAATTGACGTATAGTACAGCAAATTTTAAAAACAAAACCGAGGATTTGGCAGCGAAGGGAAGCAATAGCTAATGGTAGTGACAATAATAGAAAGACATACCTTCCAGCACAAACTGCAGCCCCCTCCAACCATTTATTTCCACATGTAATGCATCAGCGCAAGCTAATTTCTCCCATGTACGTCTGGAGAGTCAATAAATAGCGAGAGCATAAGAAAGGTAGGAATTAATTGATAAGATATGTAGAGTAATTATACAGGATTGCAACAACAAAATAATAAGCAACGTCAAGGGCGATTCCTATCACTGAACAACAGACTGCAAAGACTACTCTATATAAACCTAAATCTAAAGGACCAAATGTGCCCACCAATCTGAAATTAGAGGAAGCCAAGTTTGGATCAAAACACCATCAAATTCCCTCACCAACCAGAACATCGAAGCAAGAAATCAAGCATCTAGAGCCAATGAGCTATTAGGAGGTATGATGATCCTCAATCTGAGTTCCAACGATGGAAAGGAGACATTTAATGTGAAGGGCGACACACTTTACTAATGCATAAACAAACCACGTCACTGAATCCCCAAATTAGGCAACATCAAATGACATGATTACAAATGAATGCATGAGCAATAAAAAACCACAAATTGTGTATAAATTGAAAAAGCTACTAAAAGATCAGAGGTAGAATACACAACAAAGAAAGAGACACTCACCATAAACTCTATCAACAAATTCGGATACAGTTTCAAGTTATCTAATGCACCTCAGCATACAAAAGTATCCAGATCAACAAATTAACGAATCACTCTTGAAATGGAAAGGCGAAATAGTTGAAAATATGCTAACTACACAGCCCCAACATCAGAGAAAGCTCACCCAAACCGAAGGCAAACAAGACCCAACTCTACATAATAAATACACCTTTACCCATCTCCCCAAATCCAAAAATTTTGACGACTTACAAGGATCTGAAAATGCAACCTTATTAATTGGATTGTATAAAAAAATAAACCTCAATATATTATAAAACGCAACAATTTGAAGGAAGATCTACACACCCATTATCCATTCCACCCTTTTTCTTACAGGAAAAAAACGAAAACAAAACGAAACAGACTAAATGAGAGACGATCAGTTTCAGAGTAGAGAACTGAAGAATGAAGAAACCGTACCCTAAAATCAAAACATGAGTATTGGGTAAATTGATAACAATTAACTCTATAATCAAATCATCAACAACAAAATTACCCAGGCTTTAAAAACAAAGGGAAGTAAAGAGACGAACTCCTAAACATAAAGATCAAGTGGCTAGCAACGTGAACCCTAAAAAATTATTGAAATTTTGAAAAATGAGAAAGCTAGTACATACCTGGAAGATCGACAAAAAATTCTGATTATAAGCCGGCTATTGTCCTAATGAACACGATCAAGCAACCAAAATTCCGGCGATGAAGATTTGAAAACTGAGCAAACGACAATACACTAATCAAGGCAGATGGTAAATGGAAAACAAATCCATAAAATAATACGCTTATGTACAGCTAATTAGCTAAATACTGCCAAACTGTAAATGATACAGCAGGTGTCAAGATGAGACCAAATCCATATTTGAGAATACTACTAACCGTATATTTACTGATCTCAGCTGGGGCCTTCAACTCACTAATGTCGGCATACTGTAGATCAACCGTCAGCGTGCCTGATCGAATAATTGCTACCGCCTTTAAAGAAGGAATAGGATTAGAAACTACTCTAGCCAATGATCCCCGAGCACAGGTCTAGAACCAGCAGGAATTCTAGAAGAGATCTGAGAACTTCATAGTAATAAATTGAAATTCAGGCTACCAAAATAGTGAGGAAATAAAGAAAGAAAAAAATAGAATTAAAAGCCTTACCAAACCTTGTAGCAAGAGGATATCCATAACGGTGAAGTTTAACAGATGAACCAAACTATAAAGTTGAACCATATCAATCACGCTGCTACAATCATTTAAACGTACAGGTAATAATTAAAGCACATTTAGCTCAGTAAACACAGAAAAAAAAATTATAATCAAAATGTGAACAACCCTAAAAACCCAAAAACCAAAATTAAATGAAATCAAATAAGAATAATTCAAGAGCAGATCAAAAGGGATTAAATAGTGAGCAATAAAAACAATTGGGGGCGTAAAATTGGAGAGAAAATCAAGTTGTAAGATTGTTTACCTCTGACTTGATAAGGACAAATCGAAACGAAATAGATCAAAACAACTCCAACATTTGACCCAGAATCTGCCGACAAAATGAACATACATTATTTAATTGAGTGGAGAGCTTGCCAATTAAGATTGTTTGGGTATTAAGCAAGTTTCAAAGACACTTACCAATTGGTTTTTTTTTGTAGGTGGTATTTCAGCATCAGATTTGTGTTTAACTGAAAAAATGGTTAATACAAAAGAGGTATAAATCCCAGTAATAAAAAGGGCGATAAAACACCATTGAATAGGTATATACTAATATAATGCATATATTAGTAAAATAGAAACCTGAGCAATCACCTATGCACCTCCGGTTGGCGCGGGGCAGGTAGACTACTCAATAGTGCGGCACATTAATAGTTTGGATGATAAGATTACCCTATAGATGAAATTGAGAATGAAAATCAAATTATAAAAAAAGTAGGCATTCAGGATAAAAATGCAATCAATTAACGATTAAATCAAGCAAACACTAAAATGCAATCAAATAACGATCAAATAGATGAACAACAATTATAAATTAAATCCACAACATTACACCACCTATAACAATCATACAAAGAATAAAATGCACAGAAATCACAAACGAAATCACAAACGAAAACAACAGACAATCGTACTAAATAATCCGCAGTAAACATAAAAAAATCAGCTAGAAAGAATGAGCAGAAATTCATGAATAAAAGTAAAAGATTACCGTGAGTAGCCGATCCCTGGCCTCCGTCAGACTCTCGCCATCATGATCTTAAGCCCTGCCACAGCCGGTATGAAATTAATTAAGAATTTTTCAAAACCCCAAAAATTTACACAGAAATTAGGTACTTTAGACAAAGAAAAAACTAATTGAACAATCAATCACAAAGAACGAAGCTCAAATCATCATCAGGAGCGTATACTTGAAACAATCAGTATATAGCTAAAATTGAGAATAATCAAACGAATGTAATTAATTAGTAGGAGTATTTCACTTACCATAAATCAAAGGAATGCAATTGAAGGTTGCGTATTCTTCTCGTTGATGTGTAGATCGAGCGGAGTAGAGAGAATAGTGGGGTTTTCAGGCGAGAAGGAGGTGAGCTCAGGAAGAGAGAGAAAAAGGCAGATGGAGTGAGAGCTGGGTATGTCGAGGCGGAGACAACAATGAAAATGAATGGCTGTGAGAAGAGTGAGAATCTATGGTGTGATGGATGGCTGTGATCGGCTGTGAGAAGGGTGAGAGCTTGGCGTGATGGACGGCTATGATCAAGGGCAGCTCAGATCGAACGGCTGTGGGTGAGCCAAGGTGGTACTGTTCCAATGAACAGTTAATTGGTCTAAGCCATTTTTATAAGGTGTATAGATTACTACCAATCCAGGCAGACCTTAAGCTTAGGACTTTGCATGGTTGGGCTTAAGACATGCAGTTATGTCAAACAACTTCTTAGACGTATGAACATGGGTCTAGGAATTCCAAGACCCCATATTAAGAATTTAAGACTCAATTTTGTTAATGTTTTTTTTTTTGTTATTTTGTTTCTTTTTTTTTTTTGGCAAAGCTTTTGGAGCAAGTTTTGCGATAAACTGTGGGGTGGTGATAAATTTGACACTTTCACGGTTGGTCTTTACATTCCTCCATGCGAGAGGAGTATTAGAAATTATGGCTCATATATATGAGTGATTGTAGACACCCTACTTTTGCACCCATTTTAGCGCCCGATGATGAGATGGACAGTGGACACGCGTTGAAAGGTATCGTTTGCCAATGGGTTCGATTGATCAATTTAGACCAAATTACCATGTTTAGCCCAAAATAACCCTTTTACTAATTGTCGTAGGTTAAGTGTCTAATTTGGACTAGTGTGAGTTTAGTATTAATTAGGCTTGTATTATTTATTATATTGGACAAATCACACGTTAGTCATTAAACCAAGATTTCTAGAACTTTCCATAAGCTTTCCTAATGCCATCCCACCACCACCATTCATATACTCATCGTTCTAAACCTCTCACAAACTCCTTCTGATTGGTACGAACACATCACCAATACGAGTCCTGATGCCACTTGAATGCCATCCGCCCCTAGTATAAATAGCATTCCCCGTACCCCTTGTTTTCAGAGGCACATGCACAGAACATACAAAATTCCTACGATTAGTGCTCAAGAAAATAGACGAGACCATGAACAAGCACATGAGTCCCAAATAATATTTGTCTCACTTAGTCGTGCATCTTATCTACAAAATTCTGACCTACAACTTCAATACGAAGATTGGGAAAAGAACACCATACTTATATCATCGTACAAATGCACCTATACACCTAACCTACGACGTCCAACGACCGTAGACTATTCAAGACAAGACAACTAGGCTACGTGGAATACGAGGGTCAAGACTATACCTTGGACTCATTGGCAAACGACACTGAGATCTGCGAATTACGACACAGGAACGTCCACCTGAGGGCCCCAACATATATTTCCAAAAGCGTTTTCAAAGTTGCTGTATGTTTGTTCAATCGTGTAGCTTTGTTTGTTTTTCGTAATTATTGCTATATGCCCAGGTTAGTACGACGTACCTAATTTGCTTTGACTATAATCATACGTACCAATATACACATATTTGCATGCATGTTAATTAATTGAGCTCTAATTGTTGTTTCATGCTATAACGTGGCAATGAGCATGCTAATTTGTGGGTAATATTTATATCTTGTATGCATGACAGTAAGACATAAACTTGTGATCATTACATGATAAATAAATTGCGTAACTCATGTCCTAATCTGCTTTGTTCATATGCTTGTCCTAATATGGTTTACGTGATTAATCTGGCACAATTATCTTGTCGCATGATTTTATTTAACGCTCGCATGCTACTTGTACGTGGTTTCGTCGTTAATTACAAGTTTTATATTTAAATCGGATCAATTAGTAGAGACCGTCGATCTCGATGGGCGAGTTGGGTGCCTAACACCTTCCTAACTCGTAACTTTGCAACGAACCCCAGTCTAGGTTTGTGGGGAACCTATAAAAAATCCCACTGGCGACTCCGTGTAATTCACACCTCTTTTTCGGGAGAGCGGATCGGCAACCCGCCGGTACGGCATCTCACAGTGGCGACTCCGCTGGGGACTAATTGCAAAGCTTGAAAATTGATCCGTTTTAAATATTTAATGCGTAATTAACATTGCATATTTCATATAGTTTGCATGCCGCGTTAGAACGCCGCGCCCTAGGACAAAGCCAATTGACCTCGAAAGAATGACTATTGACCATCGGACCAACTCGGTTTATGCGATGGAAATATGGTCTACTTTCACCCCGTGACGCTTGTACTTTTCAAAGTACAAAATGGTTGAACTCATTAGCACGGTCTGACGTACCGAAACCTAATAGAGTTTGTCCTAGTCGTGGGCGTATGATTTACCCTTTTGACTACCTCATTTAGCAAATAAAGATCACATTACGTGTGTTTTGCTACTTTGTACGTACATTATTTGCCTAATTATTACTTGCTACGTGATTGCTATGCTCTTGCTAAAACCAAATTTTGCATGCGGTACGTACGTGTCCTTAGAAAATTAGGATAAGAATTCCAACCCCTTTGCTTCGTAACGTGTCAAATTCTACCTAATCTAGGAAAGACTTTGGTTTTCTAGTGTCATAAGGAGTCTATTGAATTCTTAACTCATACGGTTAGGTGAAAGCCAGGTGTCTCAAATTTAGGATTATTTTTTCCCACATGATCCTAGTCTTTCTTTCTAAGCATGGATAGATTTTGTCTAGTGCATTTCCGACATGTTTCGTCTCTCATTATAAGCAAACTTCTAGTGTCTTAAAACTTCTCTAGGTGTGTACGCCTTTGTTGTTGTAAAAAAAAAGTCATTCACCCCGTCATTTCCTAGGGTCATAGTAGAGGATACCATAGCTTGGTAAGAGACCACTTTGGACACCTCTCTCAGATCAATTGAACAAACAAATATGATAGAAAGTCTAAACATATCATAAAGAAGTTGAAAACGGGTACCACAAAGACGACTTTTACACAGTATACATGGACTTAAAATTAATAAGTGTCATGAATTACGTCAAAAAAAAAATTGGTCTCTCAGCGAGATGAGATTGAAATTAACGCCTACTCAAATGTCAGTGGAGTAAGACTACGCAAACGAAGGCCCAAAATTTGTGTGGGCCAGAATTCACTTTGTACCCAATGCCATTCTGATGCCAGTAGTTGATATTCACACTTACGTGGATCCATGCATTCACATGGGCCATAAACTACCCGTGAGTAATTCAATCATTCCTATGTAAGCGGCCGATTAGTTCGCGTAACTAGAATAGCACCTCCTAATGCTATTAAGATGCCAGTGAAGAAAAAGACTCAACCATGTCATTTACGTAGGCCGAATTCCACTCAACTTCAAGAGTGCGTATAACGATCGAATTGCAAGCATTTGGTACAATGAACCCCACGATATTTGGAATACCCTAAAAGTAATAACAAGGGCACACCAAATATCGAACCTTCAAGATCGACTAAATACTTTCATACAATGAGTTGTACACTTGTACCCAAACTTGACAACTATTGAGTCTAGTGAGTCTAGCAATAACGATGTTCTTAGTCCTAAGAGTCAAGGGACATTTATGCTCTTTTTGATGTACTACTTGATTCTAATAACCGATTATGATTTCAAGTACCCTCTGTCTTTTGATTGCCTCGCACACTTCGATTGATAATTGCAATGAACAAAATTTACCAAGAAAAAAAATAAAGCAATAAAAAAAAACAAGAAAAAGGACTTCACGAAAATTTGACATTGGACTGTACAAAGGAACAAAGAATTCTAAATTGGTCTTCCTTATCTCATAAACTGTTCAACGGGGCAACTTTCAGATATATGTTTCGTATTCAATTCACAATACAAATTCAATGGATTCAACAACAAGTCAACAAGTAGCATGTGATTTAACTTTTGTGACAAGGATTCTGTAAACTCATTTTTTCTCTACCTATTCCAAGTCTAACGTAGGATACCCATTCCCTACCACTCACTTGACCATTTTCAATCAGTGAATAAGTTTTCATGCATTCCTTGAGATACTTATTTGGCAAAATCCATTTGATATGATCATCCCACTATTCTAGGCTCTCAAATTCACGATTTCGGTAACATGAAAATAGGACGCCTGTTTTTTAAACTTTTTTCAGGCAAATTAGTCATGGCGCCTGAAAGAGGCACACATTTGTGAACACCTAAAGAGACGCATTTGTGCAATACTTCTACGTCATTATACATCATTGTTACCAATTTAGAAATCAATCTTGGTTCACATATTCTTGTATCTCGTCATTTTATTAGCTATTTTGAATTAAGCCATGAGAACTTGAGAGACTTTTTTTCGGCTACGTTATGGTTGCACCATTACAATCAAGCGAATGTCAAAATTCTACTAGTCATATCATTAATCGTTGGATCATTAAACCTTTTCAATAAGCCATATCCACATTCCTTGTAGTTAGACTTGAAAGTTTGAGCATTCACCATTTCCAATTCACGTACTACCCCTTACCTTGACCCACCGTTTACCCAATTTCAACCAAAGCCTTACGATCGATCATACCCTTTCATATCCAACAACTTTCATTTTTCGATCACAAGTCATGATACATCCAACTAATAACTTTTGCCCGTGCACCTCCAGCCCATTTTAACCTCACAAATGTTCATGAGTCAAATGACACGAGCCTTCTCAAATCCCTATGCCTCTTTACCAACCTTGCCTACCCTTACAAAGGATCTTTGTCACAAGGATTGAATCACAAACTACTTTGTACATTGTTCATAGTTCCACAGTTGTGAGTACGAATCTGAGCCATTAGCTTAGGTACATTATATCCAAAGAAAATAAGAGTCAAATTCAAGAGATATAAACCAAATGTGCCTCTAAATGATGTCAAACGGGTCCAATTTTCAAGAATATTCATTACAAGCTCGGGGGCTTCCCTTTCAAATTATAATGTCAAAATGATCACCTATGTAACTCTACTTACAAGGCAAATCTTGGACCTGCTTGAGTCCTTTGAGCGCCAAGTATGCATGAGAAAATCATTGGCCCATCAATTAGTCGAACATTCATTAACATTTGCATCCATTCTACACACAAGTATAGTCATCCAATTGAATGTTGTGTACGCATTATCACACCTTTGCTAATTCCCACGAATCAAGAACAAATGTTAGACACTCTCTATCATTTTTACCCCTTGCATTAAAGTCTTTACACGAATAGCGAGATCATATGCACAGACGCCAAACATCCTTTGGCTCTGCAAGTTTACTTGCTTTTTCGACACTACTGACTTCTTTCGATCCAATTCACAATGAAGTTCTACATTGCGTAAACGAAAAATTATTAATTGTTCAAAATAACAAAGGTAAATGAGTTCATTGCAATTAAAATTGGAGGGCGAATTAGTCTTAATCATTAGGCTTTTCTTAATCTAAAGACATTTGGGTTCAATTCACATGAAATTACATCTTCAGCTAGAATCTCAAATATCATGTTGTATCAACTGCAATCACCTAGTAGGGTTAATCTCGTCATCGTCCGTCGTACGATCATTGCATATCAACTAGTCAAAGGCCAAAAGGGAAATTTGCTACGTACAATGCGTGACTATTGAAATTATAGCAGGCAATCTTAATGCTACTATCACTCTATCATCACCTTTATTCAAGAAACAGTAGTCACTTAAAAAAACAGAAACCAAAGGGTCTTGCCATTGTTAGAGTGATAGCATGTGCATTTGTTAATGGTGGGTAATACGAACATTCGGCTAAACTTATACGAATTCGAATTTACCTACAAAGCAAGGGAATACCACCCATGGTTTAATACAAATTCAAGTCTTTCTTTGGTACTATCAAGTGATGAAATGTCCTTCGAAGCCATTTCGGTAGGCCTTTCACCTTTGTCCTAAGAAATTTCGAGACACCACTTCACTTGAAAATTTGTGCTACTTCTAGATTATATGTGGTGGAACGAATTAAGCCATATACGGGAACTGAGACCCATCACCATAAAGTCGAATTCCGGTACACTGCAAATTCCAACTTCTCTTCGAAAGGCATAATCTTAGTGCATCACATTTTGTCTAGCCTACCTTGAGCGGTCTTTTCCATCCTTGCTAGGGCACGTACGTACTGACTTGTTTGTCCTTGTGTGTTTTGCTTGCATGCTTTGTTACGTGTGAAATTTGCTATAAGTTTGCATTATGTTGGTCCATTTATGCATGTGGATATCTATGCATTTACTTGCCTTCTACGTGAGCTATAATTTGTCAAACAATCAAGAGGCATGATAAGCAAAAAACAATATCCGTTCAATACATATGCAACCACCATGGAGAGGAATCCTCAAAATGGAAATTTGCATCCCCATGATTAACATACACTTACCAAATTCAAAAGGATTAGCAAACTACAACCCAAAGTCCGATCCTTAAACTCGGGGGCTAGAAATGCTTTGATCTCATGTACTTCACCACTACTGATTCCGATAATGTGCTTCTGGAGTAACATTTGTAACAATGGCAGCTCTGAGCCCAAGCATAGTCAGGCGTACGTCCTCCTCACTTGGGTCAGAAGCGGTGTTGTTTTTCCGTTTCAAATGGCGAACCAAATTTAGAGTCTTGACCATGGTTCCTGTGGTCACACAGACAATGAAACCGGAAAATAAGCCAACATAGGTCGTGCGCGCAACTGTCAGCAAGAGTGCAAGACAATCACACCTTATTAAGGGCCATATTATCTAATTAGCCTTTGAATACGGTATACAGTCTATATACGTCGGAGTGGACATAGGAATGCGTTTTCTAACCACTAAGATGCCTTATAGGGATGTCGGTTTGTGCCAATTACTCAAGGAGTCGGATTTGTCATTTGGCTCATGTGAAGCAATAGCGCAATCATATATAATAAACATGGTTGACCTTTTAAAAAAAAACATGGTTGATTGACCAAGACCATGTGCACATGTGCAGAACAAAAGACAACTGACTTTATTTTGCAGGAGCATGCTCCTTTGTTGTAAGTCAACTTGGAGTTTGATCCTGACATAAGCAAACAAAGTAAAAAAAACGTATACTATGCTTGACCATTTGAATGTCAATGGCATGAAGTTCCAGACGCCAAGCATGGTCAGTTTAGACTTGAGTTTGTATTAGTTTCAACATATAGTTGTACTTTTAGAGTTCAATTTGATTGAAATTAGAATCAAAACAAAAGCCCCAATTTCGAAAATTTGGTTTATACTGTTGAACGTTCCCCACTTCAATTAGTTTGCTGAATGAAGCAATTGAAGAACTAAGGAATGATTTGAGGCTTACCTGGGTTGATTTCGTTGTGCTAAGCCAAGTAGGAGGGTCGCCGGAATCTCCGTTTTCGAGTACCGGTGGTGACTGCGGCGCGCAGATCTGCGTTATGGGCAATGGAGGTAGATGATGCCGCCAGTTTTGTTTTCGTCGGAAGATATGCGAGAGCTGGCCAAGCTTTTGGCTATGGTGATGAGATTTGCTTTGAGTTTGTCGAGAAGAAGAGTAATGAGCAGATGGTAAAAATAAAGAGTGGTAATAATTTGGGTATGGCTTGTCTCCCCTCAACTTTATTACGGTAGGTTGGCGATATTAAGTGAGGGAATTCACCCTCATTTGATTTTTACAGTTGAGCAAGAATAATACTGGCTCTTCGGTTTTTGGAAATAATTTTGAGAATAATTTCAATTCTTATTATTGGTTTCCGAACTTTTTACAAAAGAACGTATCAAAATCTGAATGACTACTACGCCCATTCAAAATATCGATTATCCAAATGCACGATGCATGTCTTGAATGACTACTTCGCCCATTCGAGATATCACTTTACAACACTTACATTTTGATCGCTTATTGCGCCCGATCGAAATGGCTACGGTTAAATCTTTTGTGATGCTATGTGTGACTTAGAGTAATGTTCTTTGTCATTATTTTGTTACAAATGATTTTTCAAACCTTTGACTTTCGTCTACTCACAGACTCAGTCAAAGCGGGGGCTCCTGTAGACACCCTACTTTTGCACCCATTTTAGCGCCCGATGATGAGATGGACAGTGGACACGCGTTGAAAGGTATCGTTTGCCAATGAGTTCGATTGATCAGTTTAGACCAAATTACCATGTTTAGCCCAAAATAACCCTTTTACTAATTGTCGTAGGTTAAGTGTCTAATTTGGACTAGTGTGAGTTTAGTATTAATTAGGCTTGTATTATTTATTATATTGGACAAATCACACGTTAGTCATTAAACCAAGATTTCTGGAACTTTCCATAAGCTTTCCTAATGCCATCCCACCACCAGCATTCATATACTCATCGTTCTAAACCTCTCACAAACTCCTTCTGATTGGTACGAACACATCACCAATACGAGTCCTGATGCCACTTGAATGCCATCCGCCCCTAGTATAAATAGCATTCCCCGTACCCCTTGTTTTCAGAGGCACATGCACAGAACATACAAAATTCCTACGATTAGTGCTCAAGAAAATAGACGAGACCATGAACAAGCACATGAGTCCCGAATAATCTTTGTCTCACTTAGTCGTGCATCTTATCTACAAAATTCTGACCTACAACTTCAATACGAAGATTGGGAAAAGAACACCATACTTATATCATCGTACAAATGCACCTATACACCTAACCTACGACGTCCAACGACCGTAGACTATTCAAGACAAGACAACTAGGCTACGTGGAATACGAGGGTCAAGACTATACCTTGGGCTCATTGGCAAACGACACTGAGATCTGCGAATTACGACACAGGAACGTCCACCTGAGGGCCCCAACATATATTTCCAAAAGCGTTTTCAAAGTTGCTGTATGTTTGTTCAATCGTGTAGCTTTGTTCGTTTTTCGTAATTATTGCTATATGCCCAGGTTAGTACGACGTACCTAATTTGCTTTGACTATAATCATACGTACCAATATACACATATTTGCATGCATGTTAATTAATTGAGCTCTAATTGTTGTTTCATGCTATAACGTGGCAATGAGCATGCTAATTTGTGGGTAATGTTTATATCTTGTATGCATGACAGTAAGACATAAACTTGTGATCATTACGTGATAAATAAATTGCGTAACTCATGTCCTAATCTGCTTTGTTCATATGCTTGTCCTAATATGGTTTACGTGATTAATCTGGCACAATTATCTTGTCGCATGATTTTATTTAACGCTCGCATGCTACTTGTACGTGCTTTCGTCGTTAATTACAACTTTTATATTTAAATCGGATCAATTAGTAGAGACCGTCGATCTCGATGGGCGAGTTGGGTGCCTAACACCTTCCTAACTCGTAACCTTGCAACGAACCCCAGTCTAGGTTTGTGGGGAACCTATAAAAAATCCCGCTGGCGACTCCGTGTAATTCACACCTCTTTTTCGGGAGAGCGGATCGGCAACCCGCCGGTACGACATCTCACAGTGATAAATCAATATGTGGAGTGTAAAAATCTCTACCTAAAATTATGGTCCTACATTACACTTGTTGTTCATGAGTCTTAAGAGGGACAAACTTGAAGCTTTAGCTGAAACTTTAATTTGTCTAACTTGAGTCATGAAAAATGTAATAATAAGTTTTTCACCGTTGGCCTGTTGCTTAGATGCGAGTAGTCTTACCGATCAACATAGCCTAAATTGAGATTTCTTTGAATCTTGCCACATAAGAGCATCTCCAATGCAAGATATAAGCATACTAGTTTACATGCCCGTGCCACGCCGGGGTTATGTATTTATATTGTTTATACTCGTTTTATAAAAGAAATGTTGGCTTATCATTGTTATAATGCATTACTATAATGATTAATTTTCATAAATTAGCTAATACATATACTACTCTATGATAATTTAAAACCATATCCTAACCGATAATTGTACTTATATTTTTATGTGTTATCCAATTAATGAATGCCAAATGTCCTCCTAGACTTGGTTTCAGGTTTTAATATATAGTATTAGATTAGATTAAATTAGATTAGATAGTATTAGACTATAGTTTAGCTTGTCAGGTAGGAGAGAGAATATTTTAAGCTACAACTTTAAACTACAAGACATTGAGTATGATTTAAACTGGTACCCACAATAATTATATTTTGCATTTTTCTTCCTATAAAAAAATATTTTTTATTTTTATTTATTTTTCAAGCCATGTAGCCTGGGAAGCTACGTTAGCTAGCAAAACTATAATTCACAAAACTTCTCGAATAGTATAAGCTGTTGATGTAAGCGGTTCTGTCAAACTAAACTACATTTTCACATTACCATTAAAGATACTCCGTACTCTAAACCGTCTCATCATAGGATTTGTAAACCGTCTCATCATAGGATTTGTGTGGATTTGTATTACCACAAAATCAATCAAAGAAAATCTAGATGCACGAATGTGTCGCGCAACTTGCACTTTTGCGGTCCCTTGCGGTTTAGTGGTTGCACCCCTGATTAATTAAGACTCTTAATTAAATATTCATAAATCCTAACTCAGTTCGTAAGAAGAACGCGGTACGCGGGGCGGAATTGCGAAGACTATAAACTAATCAAGAAAGAATCCCCAAAAACATAGGCCATCATTTTCCTCATTCCAACCTCAACTTCCACCAACCACCCCCCTCTCCCTCTCTCAATCCATCCTCCCTGTTTTTATCTCATCATCAAAACTCCCACACTTCTTCAAACTTCAAACCCCAAAACAAACAAACAAACCAAAAAAGGGCAAAAAAAGAATTGTACACGCTAATATCACAATCATCTTTTGACTGTACAACCCTCCAAAAAACGGTGTAATAGTCAATTTTGATCTGGACGTTTTTTCTTTCTTTCTTTCCCAATTTTACTCAGTTAAACTCGAATTTTGATCAGGTAATTCACAATCTCAACTATTTCAATTTGCGTCTTTATGTTTACATTCTTGATGATTGTGAATTTGTGATTGTATTTGTATTTTTCCCCAAATTTGAATTTCCAATTTTGCTGCATTTTGGTGTTCTGGGAATTTTGATTATTTGAAAGGGTAAAGTGGGATAGGAAAAATGAGATGATTTTGGTTTGTTTGTGTTTTGATATGATGGTTTAATTTCGCAATTGAAACTTTAAGAGCTCCTTTGACTGCTTCCTTTTTAAGCTTCTTTGAGAATTGTCAGGAGCTTTGACTTACTCGTAAATGCTCAATTCTCAGCTTGTACATTTTAGGAGGTTTATATAGCTCAAGTGTTTGAATATGGATTGTATTGAGATTCTGTAGACGAGTTTATAGGCTATCGAATGTTATTAGTTGGTGTACTAAGGAAAGGAATGAGTTAGGCTAAACAACCATCTATATGAGAGTGTCAATGCTTTACTTTTCGAGGGGAGTGGAATGAGTTGTTATCGTTTGCGCTACAATGGGGAAGGAGTGAAGTAGATTAATCATAGTACCGCGGTAGAAATTAGAGTAAAATGAAGTGGAAATGGGAAAGTTAAGGCAGAACCATTAGAAGTGGGTTGGAGAGTCGAGTCATCATATTATTTAGGAAGAGTTATGTCTTACTCTTTAAGTAGAGTATGGAAGTGGATGGTGATGCATACGGAGTGGATGCGTTTGATCAGTTCCGGCTTCCAGAAGCCACATTTGTGCGTACGGTATAACCTTTGAATTACCTTTTGGAGAATTTCTTCACGTGCTATTCCTGAATGTTTTATGGAGCTCCTTCCTTTGTCCTGATTCCGACTGAATGAGTGATCATATGAGTAATCCGTGTCGTTTCTTTTTGTTCCAAAGACACTGGAATTATAAGCTCTTAAAGGTGCGTCCTTCACATATAAGACCACTATCAAAACAAAAAAGTTCTACTCAGAGCTTTTCATTAAATGTTTATTAGAGTGGAGCAGTGCTAAGACTGTAAGGGGGAGAGGAATATCTACGAGACTTGGACAAGGGTGACTTAAAGTGAGTATGACTTTACTGTGGATTGAAGGAAACATGGAGGTGGGAGAGGGCGGTATGGAAAGTGATATAATCCGTGGAGAGGATGGAGCTTATCACTTTATCCATAGTTATTTTTTTTTTTCTACTCCTCTTGTCTGATTTCCATACCCACCCTTTCCTTGTTTTGAACCTTTTGTCGTTCTTTCTTAATGTGTGTTAATACTTTCCTCTTGTTTTTTCGTAGAACTTTTTTTTTTTCTAACTTTGTAAAACTCATTAGTTTCAATATTGTGCTGTCACCACTTTCAACTTTTTATCACTTACATAGTTACATATGGGAGGCCGACGGGCTGAGATGACGATTCATGTTAGCCGACCACCAAATCATTTTATGCTATACATAAATCTTATATTTTAATTTTTTATTTCTTTATATCATCAATGTGCCTCCACCAAATAATTTTATGGTGTTTGCTGCTTTATATCATCAATGTGCCTTGGATTGTAAGTGTCCTCCAGACTGTTGTTCATAATAACTCAGTTACATAGTCCCTTTGTGTACCATCATAATTTTTTCAGATCTTTTTTCTAATAATGCTTCTTGCTTTGTTAATTTACATTACTCAATCCATTTTTTCAGCGCACACACTTCTTTATTGGATTTCTTGTCAAGAACCCTAAGTCAACTCTTTCCTGACTTTTCATTGCTTCTGTTGATATAAGAAGGTTTCAACCTTGAATTATGAGAAATGATCAAAGTGAATGTTCTAGCTCAACTTCATGGAGTAGTCAGCCTGATACAGAAGATGATAGAATGATTGCACTTATGCTAACAGAAGAGTATTCTAAATTAGATGGTGCTGTTGCTCGTCGTCTGTCTAACCTCGCTCCTATTCCTGTAAGATCGTTCTTTCTTCGTTGTGATATTACTTCCATATCTCCCCTGATTATTTGAACTAGATTGTCATCCTTTATTTTATCATGCTTGTGCTTTTACGCTGGGTGCTCGGCTGTACTTGTATTCGATTAAATCTCTTAGTTACTTCTCTAGTTCTCTCCAACCAAAAGTGAAAAGCTTGTACAAAATAATGGACAAGTTACTCCCAGCTAGCTTATTATACTTCAACACTGTGACTCATTGGCTTTGTAGCATTTTAATTGCTTTAAGAAAACTGCTTACCTTGAATGCTTGATCACTAAAAGAGTAGAAGTCATCTAGACAGTGAAACAGTCTCTGTGGGACAGTTAAAGCATTCCTCTAATCCTCTAAGAAAGTATATGGATACAAGGATTTCATTCTCTAATCCAAATTTGACCGAAATCTCATGTTTGGGAACTCAAGAAGAGAATTTGGATTTGTATCAAATCATTTGGAATTTGATTGAAAATCTCTCTAGTGTAAAACAAATGACACTCCAATAGCCTTCATTGTGAAGTCCCACCCTCTCCCAAACATTGGATTTACATTTAGAATTCAAATGATTACAAATTTCCAAATTCTTGTTTCCAAACGTTACTTAAGATTATTAGTTTCTTGAAATGAGATTCTGGGAGCATTTTAAGGTTCAGATTAATGTACTGCAAGTTGTCTGCTATTATGAATTTATAATTATCTAGCTTCATGGGCTCTGATGTCCAGTCTTGTGGTTTGGGATTTCAGTTGGTCACTCTTTTGGCGTTGATGGGACAAATGAACCTAGAGATGAATTTTCTGATTTGGCTGTCACAGTTCATCAGTGTGATCTTTTGCTTTGCTTTTAATCACATAATAGTGTGTACTGGCATTTTTTAAGCCATGGTGTGCCACAATTTTGAAGTATTATGATCTTGATGGCTTGCTTTTGCTGAGTGTGCAAGTTTAGTGTTTTTTTCTGTAACTTTTGACTGGGAATGCCTCTATTTCCATGCATGCATTGATGTATATGTTATCATCTATTAGCGTTTTACACTTTCATCTTCTTAAATGGTACCTTTCTAGCTTTTCAATCGTTTTCTTGTTAATCTGAGGCGTCAAACAGCCATTTGGACCAAACTATTCCACATTCTTGCTCATAAACACTTGTTGTACTTGAATTTGCTTTCTATTATTATGTTTGCTCAACTATTGTTCTGTAGCCTTTAGTTGTAGAAAAAGGCAAGGCTTAACGATTTCTTTGTATTTCAATACCTTCCAAATTTCAGGTTGTGCCAAGAATAAATTCCTTTTTCCCTACTATAAGCGATGCTAATTTGGATCACCAGCGACTTATCCAGCGGTATGTAGCTTTCTTTAGTGTCCTTAATTGAATTACACCAGCCTCTTGAATCTTGATTTTCAAAATCTTCCTTTTCCTTGTTTTTTCAGACCATTCTGCCATTATTTTTTTGTCAATATACTTTGCTCCTTTCTCTTGTTTTTTCAGTTAAACACAATTTCAAAACTTGTTCATTTCGATATAGTGTTCTCATTACTTTCAACTTTTTATCACTCACATATGATGATTTCATATTACGATTCATGCTACCCTATCTAGTTCATTTTCATTCTTGTACATCACCTAAAAATTGTTTGATGGACTAAAGTCAACATGGTTTTGTCATCTAACTTAAAATAAGATAAGTCTGTTGGCTTTCCAAGCAATGTTAGTTTTGCCGTTTAAGATAAGTCGTAGCTTGAACTAGTCCCTCTCAGGTTTCTGGTTCAGTATATTGATTTGGAGTCGTCCTGAAGAATGTGAGATAAGGCCTAGAATTAGATTTTTTTGGGTAACACTCCTGCAGTGCCTAAAGGTATACAAACTCAGTTCTTGGTTCCAAGAACTAGTCCTAAGAGTTTATGGCGACTTTGTTAAAAATTCAATCACACTCCAGTAGGCTCGACCACACTAATTATTACGACTTAAGGTATCTAAGGCACTGACCTTTGATCTTTACACATTGGTTTTTGCTAAAGGTTTTATTGTGTAGAATTTTACTTCCAAAACAAAGTTAAACATTATGTGACCTTATCAATTGATGTGAACTGCCACTTGTTTGCGAGCTAGGGCGGTTGCCATCAATTACTAAGCATGGGTTCACTACGTTCCATGGAGTGCAATTATTGGGATTATTATCGACACACTTTTTACCTATTAACTAACAAAATCCCATAGTTCGGGTGAAGCACATTACTAGTTTTGGGTACAATTTGGATTATGCTTTTTTCTGGGAGGAAAGATTTACGTCAGTAGCACCCTTTTTTTTTTTAGATTAAAACGATAAATAATGGCTTCCCTTCCCCTTTCGTTGGGTATATCATATATGAGTTTTTGATCGCTTCAATTCTTCTCAGGCTTCAGGTTTATGGACTCTTTGAGGTTCGAGTTTCTGGTGATGGAAATTGTCAGGTTGGTGGAACTGGACGATGAGTTGCGAATTCCTATTGATGTTAATATGCTTAGTTGCTTACAGAATTTGTTTTTTACCTCTTGCAGTTCCGTGCACTCTCAGATCAGATGTTCAAGTCACCTGATCATCACAAGTTTGTGCGTAAAGAAGTTGTTAAACAGGTATATGCAGTGTAAAACTACAAAATCCTAATATTATACTGACTTGATTATCATTGATGTAGCGGTACATGATATGATGTACAACTTTAAACCCTAATCTAGAGCATTCCTAGAATAACATTTGTTTACATGAATAAAATATTTACTTTGTATCATATAAGCACTATTATGAGTTGAGAAGTCGTAATGTGATGGTAGAATTAAAGAGAATCTGGTTAAGATGATACAGTATGAGGGAATAACATGGGGAAAAAGAATTCTAAATGCTTTTGACTAGATTTAGCTAAGTTGTTGGTTTCATCTGGTGTGGGTTCCAAGTTTTACCTTCATTAAAAGTAGTACCGAATCGGAAGCTTAGAAGCTCCAAGAGACATTACGGGTTTGGAGCTTTTTGTTTTGTTGTTTGTTAAGCCATAACTACGTTTTGCTTTAGTATTGAACATTGTTGTCGAGATAACATTTAACATTTTAGAGGCATTTTCAACTACTAATCTTTGATCTCTCACCTTTGAACTTTTATGTACACTAACATATGCTGTTAACGCGTTTGGTTCAGCTGAAGGAACACAAGGCATTGTATGAAGGCTATGTCCCAATGAAGTACAAGCATTATTACAAGAAAATGGCAAAGTAACATCCTACTTTTCACTTCTCTATGAAAGATTTAGATTCTATTGTTACTTTGTTAGTGATAGTTTGCTGCGACTTTTTGGAAATGCTCCATTTTCCTGTTTCCTTATAGGTTTTCAATACTTACAGGTCTGGTGAATGGGGAGACCATTTAACTCTTCAGGCGGCTGCAGATAGGGTCAGTGCTCTTGATTTTGTCGTTACTTTTTTAGATAGGTACCTACCTTTTTTATTTGTCTGGGGCATAACTGTATCTCTCCAAGAGCTGATGAGGAGTTTAACTCAGTATTTCTGGGTTAGAAGGTGAAGCCCCAGTCACCTGGGCTACAACACATCCTCTTCCCCGTGCTTACTTACGGATGTTTTATTTGTTACTTTCTGCTTTTTAGATAATAATAACACCAACATCTTTACAACATCTTTAACCCCAGTGCCCTAAAGGCTCCCGCCATAAGGCGGGGTAAGAGGGGGTCGGATGCACGCAAGCCTTACCCCTATTGAAACATAGAGAGGCTGCGCACGGAAATTTATTTGGATGTTGGATTTCCCTCCATTTCTTTTGGTTCTCTATTGAGTAGTTTGAATTTGTGAGAGGAAGTCAAAGGAAACGTAAAAGAATCTAAAAAATGAAGGAGTGTTATGATCCTGATTAATATAATTAGGCTCTCAAAGACGAGCTGGGGAAAAAGTATATGCTAAAAAGTTTCTCTTACGCTAACTGATGTTTGAAACTTCGGAAGAGAAAAGAGGGGGGAATGGGAAACTGGAATCTATGTTTTTTTGAACTATGAGCTTGAAGAGAAACCCATTTCTGATGTGGAAGGAGCTCTCTGTTACAATGCAATGCGTGAGATGAAGTCAATGTTAAAGCACAGTGGTCGTGCAAATTGTGTTTTGAACATACAGAATACTAATAATGTTAATCTTGGGAGAAGCTACACGTGATCTCTACATGTGTCAACACAATAATAGTGAACTATGAAAAGTTTGATGATGGGTTTAAAACAAAAGTTAAGCAGCACTTTTTGATGGTTGAACTAGGCAGCCTAGGCCCTTGAGTAGCGCATGGTCTCTGGCCTACCTAGGAAACCCTTTCATGCATCAGTATATAGATATTCTGTGACCCATATATCATAAAATTGAAGCTTACAATTACGATAAATAATTGGAATACTAGGCAGAACCTCAGAAGTAAGGCAAAAGCTCATCTCAAAATTGGGGCTGTAATTTATCTTCATCCTTTCTTTCTCAATTTTTTTTTCTTTTTCCGGAACTTGTAAAATCTTGATTGCATCAATGATCCTGGCTTCTTTGGTATTAGGCCTTCATTTCACTCGTCAATAATGTTTCTTACTATGTGTGGTGCTTTCATGTATAGTTTGCTGCGAAGATATGCCTTTTGACTTCCTTCAGGGACACATGTTTTATTGAGATTGTTCCACGAGACCAGGCACCTCAGCGAGGTAATCATGTTATACTTCGTGCAATATTCAAAATGAAAAACACTACTATGTAAATAAATGATCACAGATGGTCAAAGGAGTGTTGGACCATACACTTTATGTCCATTTTTCATAATTGAGGGTGTTTTTACTATAAGGCATTGTTTAGTTTAAGGGCATCTTTCCTGAAATTTTTTCTTGCGTAGTTTTGAGTAAGGGGAAAAAATATGTAACATCCAAATTCGCCCATTCGCAAATTCATTCGATGTTTTTGTTGATGCCTGGCTCCAACAAGGGCTCTACTGGGAGTGTGGAAGGTGTAATTGGCTCGGCTATGTTATGAGGGTTGGGATGGGGAATATTTTGAGCTACAAAGCCTATAGGCTATTAGGCTCGGTCAGAAGGACTCATTCGGGTGAAATCTGTGACATAACTTCCCACGCTTCTCTTGATTTGATTAATCAGTATCCATCATGGATTCATGGCTACTCGGAACTTTCATCTTGATGCTGACAAATCTGTTTAAAATTTTTGTGTTGCAGAGCTATGGTTGAGTTTCTGGTCCGAGGTCCACTATAATTCACTGTACGAACTTCGAGGTTTGTTCCATGTGAAACTGATTGCTTTATATGAAAGCTTTTCATGTGACAAGTATGAACATCGTTAATCCTGAATTTGTCTGTCTTGCAGCGCTCCCTCCACCGAAACCAAGGAAGAAACACTGGTTGTTTTAGATACCAGAGATGACTCGTGCTTATATACTTGTACATATCTTATAGTACACAGGCTGCATGAAGAATTCAGTATAATTCTTCTTTTACAAGTTGAAATTATTTATTTTATTCATATCTTCATGTATTCTTTACAGAGTGGTTAGGAAGATTGCAAAATTGAATTTCACACTTGAAACTTAACAGACTTGTATAAGCTTGAAGGCTCGATGCTTGCTTTCATCCTTCTGTTCTTTATACTAGTTTGGGTACCTGACACATGTCTGGGTTGGTTAATAGTTCTTTATGGTTGTCTTTCTATTACCATGCTTTATTATCTTGTATATTTATGACGAGAACTTAAAATTCCATTGCGAATAAATTGATCTATGTTCATCGTCGTATATACAGTAATACATACTCCGTATTATTCTAATTTAGAGAAGCAAAGATTCAAATGGCCGATCAACATAAATGTTAAAAGCCATGGAAATGATATTCTAATTTAGAGAAGCAAAGATTCAAATGGCCGATCAACATAAATGTTAAAAGCCATGGAAATGAAGGATACCTTTCTATGAAACTTACGACCCAGGGGAAACTGAGTGCCGATGTTGATTATTTCTGATTTCTTTAACTGTTGTCAAATTCACCAAACTCCAATGTTACAGTATCGTGTTTCCGTTGCTTCCAACATTTTCAATATCACTATTCAACATTGCAACATTTTCAGTCTCAATTTCATTATCGGTCATATGGATGATTCATGCAGCAATTCCGAGCTATGGGGCAGAGGCTGTGTTGTTAAAAGGTAGTGCTCATGGTATTAATCGACAAATTGCCCGCTAATCAGACCGAAACAGCTTACAACTTTGCTAGTCTATGACTATATCTCTCTAGGCATGGCAAACAATACCAGAACCCTTTCAGTAGTCTTTCAGACAAGAACACAACGGGCCTGGCTATCTAAATCAAAGTCAGCAAACACCATCCAAAGTTGTATTCACTCTTATGTCTCAATTCATAATCGAGTTTCAACAACACCAAAGTCAAAATACAGCAGCATGGGAGAAGGATGAATTAGTTCATCAGGTTTGCCAACATTTGTTACTGTTTCCATACACTGACAAGTTTCATCCTCCACAATGACTTTTTTTACCATGTCCTCCACAATATTATAATACATTGATTAATCAAACCTACACAATTACAATTTTCACCACTAATCTGAACTTAGAGTTGCTCCAAGCAAAAGGACATAAAATTCACAATTTTCCGATCCACGTTCCAATCAAACCCTCAAAATCTGAAGCTTATTACTGAAGGCAATAGCAACCCAATCTGGCTGCGATGACGACCATTGAAGCTGCTCTATCTCCGCCCCTGCTGTATATGCCAAGATAGGATCTAGCCCACCCTCAACAGGTTGACCCATAGAACTCAAATCCCATATCAGTGCCTGAGAATCATCCCCAGCAGTGCAAATATGACAGCTACTGTGCGGGGCCCATGCAATTGCATTTACACTCGCTTGATGCCTCTGAAGCTCCACCACAGGCAGTGTTGGAAACCGTATATCCAACACTACTACTTTCGCGCTATCCATTATGATTGTCGCCATATACCTTGAAAAACAAATCACTTGTATACATTAGCCTTATAATACACATAAAACAGTGACGGAGACAGCAACATTCATCAATGTACTTCTCACAACTTCAAGAAAGTGGCACAAAAAAAACAACTTGAAGATAGTGTGGTTTAATTCTAGAAATCCGTCTCCGCCTAGTTCACACCGATCAGGCGATCACTAACAAATTCCAATATCAAAAATTGATACCAACGGTAATCAGCATTTGAGAAAAAAGACATAGGCAAGAACCCTCTCTATACTTATACTAAACTTCATTGTTGTATGTTAAGATATTTCCTTCCCCTCTGTCAGTTCCATGCCCATTCACTCCTTAAGCCCTTAGGTCATACTTTGATATCAATCCAGTCAAGGAAAGAGCAATGCGTCACAGGACTCACAGCCAACAAAACATTAATCAGGACCACATAATCCTTCCACTCCATAATCTCCCAGTCCCCAAGATCAAAATTTGGTACCTACAAACTTCAAAAAGATAGGAGATTGGACAAGAACAAACACGATCAAACGACAAATGAAACACATCCCCATTCCAAAATGCGTATAATAAGAGTTGGTCTTAAATTTATAGAGACAAATTCCTTCCTATCCTCTGTTCAGTCCATGACAGTGACTCTCCAGTCCTGAAGAACCCCAACTCAAAGAGACAGGCAGACAGCCAAAAAGTTGTCTTGCCAGTCTTGGAGATACGGCAGAGCTATGACGGTTATCGTATAAGGTCTACCCCATGTTAGATGTAGAGGCTAATAACAGTTATAAATAATTTATACAACTACTTATGTGAGCAAATACTTTACATTGTATTGCTACTACCTGTTTAGAGGCGTTGTTGAGACCCAGTGAAATTGATTGCAACCTCAGATTCCCTTTTAGAAGACAAATTGCTACATTTAAGTTATGTCAATGCCTGTTTATGTCTCTAGCACGACCACTTGATGAAATGTGGAGGGGAGTGGGTTAAATGGCCGAAAACTTTTGAATTGCTGATCAAACGACAGAGATAGCTTAAAACGAAGCTATGCGACTAGGATTGAATCCCTACGATAGAGAATAAGATTAATAAGTGGAGAAAAAAACAAATGGTTGCTATACACATACGGCATGTATCACATGGCATGTAACTACCACTCTACCTCAACGCACTCACTAATCCTCAAGGTTGGTTTTTAAAACCACTGGTAGGAATGAAAAGAAAACGCACGTAAAAGAACCAAACTGGTCAGAGAGATGGCAATACCATACTTCTACACATCGTCCTCACTCCTCATAGAATTGCTGGTCATTTTCCACTCCTCACTCTCACTTTAATCCCCAATATCAGATATTAGCACCAACCCAATTCAAGAAGTGTGAACATGGGAAGGGCAAGGGGGCCAAGAACAGAAGTGATCAAATGGTAAACAAGAGTATATCCCTAATTCCCTATACACTAGAAGAAACAGCTAAAATACTAGAGTTGACGTATAGTGATATAATGGCATATGCACACTTAAATGCCCACCACCCTCCGTTCCCTCCAATCACACTCCACCTCTCCCTCAGTCCCATATTATATTGGAGCACACACTTACTTCGCTGCCCTCACCCTCCGCTCACTCCATACTCATTCATATAAACAACGAGCAGTCTTATATTATATGTTAGCACACTTAAACATCCACCATCCTCCGTTCACTCAAATCACATTCATTCCTTTCCCATCCCAAATCATATTGTAGCACACTTACTTCCTCACCCCACCCTCCATTCACTCCATATTCATTCACATCCCCCCACCCCGAGTATCCCATGATCAAAATTCAACACTGACCAAACTTGCAAAAATTGTCACAGCCAAGAACACGATGTCTCAGGAAGTGACACTACCATTCTTATACATACAAAGTCAGTCTTACATTATCACATCACCAGACGATCCTTCCCCTTTCTCGTTAACTCCCCAGCCCCCAAGGCCCCAATATAAAAACTCGAGAGTAACCAAGTCCAGGTAATCCCCAAAAATGAACAAAACTAATCAAAAGACCAACAAAATAACATGCTCTCCCCTCCCTGTCGAAAGAGAGACAACGCCATCCTCAATTGCAAACAATAGAAGCCGTCTTATATTCTTATGCCCATCAGTCCCCAACTTCCGCGACCGGACCAAATCGACTTCATGAATCGGCAAAACAAATGCCAATACCATCCCTAAACATACAATCACAAAACCAGCCTTAGTCATGTAAGTCCTTCCCAAGATCCAATTTTGGCACCAACCCAATTCAGCAAATGGCAAAAAACAACATGGGCAACAACAAAATCAATCAAAGACAAACAAAATCAACAATCTTATACTACAAGTAACAACAATAAACCATTGAAAATAGTAAAAAAAGAACAAACCTGGGATCCTGCTTGTTCCAACCAAGCCTAACCAAAGGAGTATCAGGCTCACTACTCTCATAAATAATAGTACTATGCTCCTTATCCCTCAAATCAAAAACCCTAACAGACCCATCAGCCGAAACAGAAGCAAACACCCCGGCCCCACCCCACGCAATATCATAAACCTCCTTATCGTGTGCTATAAGCTGCGTGTCCACCGTCTCCTTCTCCACGTCCCAGATAGTGCATGTCGTGTCGATCGACGACGTGCCGATCCTACGTGGCTCAGCCTCGTTCCAGTCGAAGGAGGTGAGGGGCCCGCAGAACTCGGAGTTCTTGTTGCCGTTGAGAACAGTCTTGAGCTCCACGGTGTTGTCACGTGTCACCTCCCAAATGCGGAGGAAGTCTGATGAGGTGGCGAGGAGGTCGGGTTTGGAGCAGTCCTTGTCGGGTATGAAGATGGCCTTGGTGGGCGGGTAAGGGTGGTCGAATGAGAGAGACGGGTCGGATCGGATCTCACCCGTTGAGTCGTCGAGTTGGACGATCTCAACTCGGTTTTGAGCGTGTTCGAGAAGGGAGGCGATAGCGAGGCGGTACTTCTTGTCGCGGCGGACACTCCAGTTCATGGCGTAGATGTGCCATGGTGCTTCGTATGTGTAGATTTCTGACCGTTGTTTTTGTTGGTCGTCGGAAGATGGGTCCGGGTTTGGCTCCGCCGTCGTCGCTCCCATTTTTTAGTCGGTTTTTTTTGGGTTGAAAGTGGGAATTTTTTAGGGAATGATTGAATTCAATTGTGTGTGAGTGTGACTGTGTGGTGGTGTGGTTTTAGTGTAGCGGAGACTTTTCAACGAGTAAGAATTTGTGAGTGGGGAAATTAATTGGGTTTTGGATAACGCTGATCGGAGTTTTGTTGTTCTTTCTTTTTAGTGAAGTGAGGGACTTGTGGGTTGGGTTGGGGTTGTGGCCACTGTGGGAGGTCTCTCGGTCTCTCCCATGAGTCCATTCCAAATTTCCAATCTTCTAGGACAAGACTTCGATCAACTCTAGCTAATCGTGGGTTTGGCTTGGCTCATAGTGTCTTAGGGGGCGTTTGGTTCATGCAAGTGGAATGGGAACGGATTGGATACGGAAAGGGAGTGGAATGGATACAAGTTTCATTCCTTATTAAGTTGTTTGGTTCCATTAAAAAGATGAATGAATCCATTAGTAGGGGTAAAATAGTAATTTACCATTTGCATTTTAGATATTTCATAACTTTCATTTTTTCTCTCTCCTCCCCTAGTAACACCTTTGACGCCCATCGCCGGCGTTGACTACCACCAACCACCACTTCTCCGACATAAACCACCACCAATTTAACCAACATTAAATACTCAATATGGTCGTGTAATTAGTTTTCCTAAATTTTATTTTAAATTTTGTAGAACTAGTTTTAAAAATTCAAGTTTTCGTTTTTTACCTAGGTGGTAAGGACGGTGGGGGGTGGGGTCACGTCGGGGGTGTGCGCGGAGGAGGCGACGTTAGGGTGGGGGCTGTAGGTCGTCGCGGTGGTGGGAGGAGGAAAATGAGAGATGAGGAAGAAAAGAGGAGAGAGAAAACACGAGAGAGAGGGCGGTGGGGGGGGTTTTGGGTCGCCGGCGTGGTCGCCGGTGAACTCGTCGGAGCAATACCGGCCGGAGGGTGGTGTCGCCGGAGGAAGGGGTGGCGTCGGGTGTATCTCCGGCGGTGGCTCGTGGTGGTCCGGTGAGGAGTGGGGTTGTTGTGTGGGATGAGAGAGAGGAAGGGAGGAGAGAGAAAATGATTAGGATGGATTCAATTTTGAAGCATTAGGTTTTTGGAGGGATTCATTTTTGGGGGATTGGAAAGGGATTGGGAGACCAAAAAATTGTAAACAAACACAAGTAATGGATTGAGAGAATGAATCCGTTACCAATCCCCCCAAAAACGATGAACCAAACGCCCCCTTAAAGGGTTGGAAACATAGGTTGTTTCGCGTACTGGATAATCAAGTAGGTTATTAGCGTAAATCAATGGATTTGTTTCCGTGTTTGGGTTTGCCTTGGCTCATAGAGTCATAGTATCTCAAAGGAGTGAAATCATGGGCTGTTTAGCGTATTGGGGCATGTAAGTTACTAGCGTAAAATCATTGGATTTGTTTCCGTATTTGTGTTAAGAGGTACTCCGTATGATTTATGTTGTCTTTTGAAAATTGAGCAAGTTTGAGCGTACATCTATCAATGAGTTGGGTTAGAAGTGTTTGCAATTAATTATAAACAAAAGAATCGAGTGTTATAGCTTGTGTGATACGGTCTTATAGTAAATTATTGAGAGACCAGATGTATTTAAGTAATTGTTTTAACTTACAACTAAGTCACACTTGTTGTGATTGCTAAAACAAGTATAAGGGTCACTAAAAACATAAAAATAGATCATAATAATTTATTAAAAGTAACCTATTAATTGGTTTCATACGATGAGACGGTCTCAACGTACAATTATTGAAAAGATGGTCTCACAATAATGGAAAATTTGTCATGTAGCACCTTTTAAGTTTGCGGTTTTAACAGCTAGTACTATTTATGTTCATATCTGCCAAATGACACATTTATGTTATAAAATTTCAACACATAACACCAAATCTGGTATTTCTGAAGAAGCTCTTGAAAGAAGTATTGGGTTATAGTCGGGTTAACTCCGGCATTGACCACTGTGCCTCTCACCGGACACTTTTTTTTGTTCATTTCTTTCCTTTTTTCGTAAAATTTCCCCCCTGATTTTGTTTTCTTTCTGAGTTTTTGATGCTTCTCCCAACTACCGCTTCTTCATTTTTCATTGTTTCCTTCTTAAATTTAACCCATATCTCATAAACCACATTTCATCCACCTCAGTTATACCCAATTCCTTTTCAGAATCTTCATTCAGTCTTATACCTCCTTGTAACAATCGCATATCAATGATTATATTCAATTAATTAAATTACTACATTTTAAATCAAACCAATAATCAATTCACTAATCAAATAGCTAGCGACTTTTAAATCACACAAAACAAAGCCCTTGAACAATTTAATTATAAATTAGCATTTGTTCGAAGCAACTACACAATTTAATTAAAAAATTAGGGTTTAATAATCTAGCTTTAATTGACTTTAATTAAGCTAATCAAGTACTATAAACCTACTTATTAATTTTTAATTGAGTTCATTAAGGTCTAATTTACCAAAGCTAATCTCGTACTACCATAGAACAAAAGAGGAAAGAGAACCACAAAATATAGGTACATAAAAGGTGAGAATAGAAAAAACCGGGGGAAATTTCGAGGGTAAAAAAAGAAAGAAATGAACAAAAAAACAAAAAAAAAAACCGGTGAGAGACACGGTGGTCAATGCCGGAATCAACGCAATTGGCCGGAAATACCAGTTTTGGTGCTGTGTGTTAAACTTTTGCAACTTAAAGGTGTCATTTGGCATAAATGAACAGAAAATGTGCTAGCTGTTAAAATCGCAAACTTAAAAGGTGCTACATGACAAATTTTCCCACAATAACTATCAGACACAAGACTTGCTATAGTATATATACTAGTTTTTGGCTTAGTGATCCCACATGAATAATGTTCCTAATTCATTCCTTATATTTTGTTTTTGTTAGACATTTTTGGGAGAAAAAACTTAGTTTCGAAATGACATAAAAATGATGATATGTGATGCATAATCAAGGCCTAAACAAAAGCCAAGTGCGCAAAGAGCAATTCTGCATGATCGAGAAATTTCAGGTTTGCGCACTCGGTTTTGAGAGCCTCTTGGGAGGTTCAAATAAAGCTCATTTTTTATGTGCCATACCTTTTCGGAAAGCTAAGAGATCGAACTAAATCATGGGTTTGGAATTAGGACAAAACGATCCCTCAAGAAAGTGCAGTTTAATCTTTAGCTGTCAGGGAGGATGCAGTGCAGAACGTCAGTTTTCAGGTATGATGTTCGACGAATTATATCTCCTTCTACAGATCACGGAATTGGGCAAAATTTATGTTCAAATTCAACTTCAAGAACCCAGCTTTCTAATACAACAAGTTAGAGGTTCATATCATAAATGGTTCAGAAGTTATATCCATTTCCGTGCTGTGTGTATTGCTGAGGCGACTCTGTTTCCGGGCTGAACTTTGGTGTAGTTTTGGGGCTCGAATTTGAGCAAGTAGGGAGCTGAGCATCTAATCAATCAATGAGGGCAATTCATATATATGAAGAATTAAATAGAAGCCATATTACATGCTATGCAAGTAGCTCAAGTAATATACATGAGAAAACCCTCAAGGGAGGGTTTGCCCTTTAAATCAGATAATTGAAGTGCAACTTGCAGCAGCCTTTTTTGACTTCAAGGCACGTCCATTCCTCAGAAAAGGCAAGCTAGAATCTCTATTATTGGAAGAAACAAGACTGAGAAAAGAGGACTGCAAAGGGCATATCAAAACTGATAAAGACAGCCAGCTTTTGCAGAAATAAGAACTTTACATTTTATGTATTTGTTTTATAATTTCCTTTAGCTTATTTTAGTAATTCTATGACATTATTGTATCAGATAGTAGCTCAGTTTAAACTCTATAAATAGGGCCATTTATGCATTGTAATAGACACACTTTGATAATGAAAAATGGTGAGAGTTTCACTCTTATTTCTTTGGATGCAAAAACAGTAGCAAGTGCCTCTAGGAGCATTTGTGGTGGTCCAAGCTTTCCTTGTAGTGTCTTTATGTTTATGAATGGTGTCTCTGTAGTTCATAGCATTTACATCATTTATTGTTAGCTAAAGTTCAATCCCATTGAGCTTTGGTTGATAATATCATATCCTTTGCATTTTCGATTTCAGTAAACAAAAAAAAAAAAAACACACAAAAATAAGTCATACATGTATCAATGGTGTTTGGTTGTGCATCAATATGTGTCTTTAGTCATTTATTTTCCGGAAAATTCACGTGGTACCCCCGAACTTTGGTCGATTGCACATGGTACCCAACTTCGCAAGTTTGTGCACATGCTACCCCTGAACTTACTATTTTGTGCACATGGTAACCAAATAGTAACTTGCGTTAGATTTTTCCGTTAAGTGATGATGCGTCGGTTAGTTGTTAGGTAATTAGTTAATTAAATTATATATTTAATATTTCAATTAAAAAAATTCAATTAAATTCTTAGAAAAATAAATATATTTTTCAAATAATTTTTCCAAAAAAAACTTTATTAAAAAACCAATTTTTCTAGGGGTACTATGTGCAAAATTTTGTGATCTCAAGGGTACCGTGTGAACAAAATGGTAACTTGAAGGGTACCATGTGCACAATTATGATTTTTTTCAGAGAAATAATATTTTTTATAAAAAAAGAAACTTGTTTTTTGGATTTTTTTTTTGTTTATGAAAATATATTTTGAATTTGTTTTAAAGTCAATTTTTTTTAAAAAAAAATAGTAAATCATAATTAATATTAACTCATTCATATAACAACTAACTAACACATCATCACTTAACGGAAAATGTAAAGGAAGTTACTATTTGGGTACCATATGCACAAAGTGGTAATTTCGGGGGTACCATGTGCACAAACTTGCCAAGTTGGGTACCATGTGCAATCAGTCAAAGTTCGAGGGTACCACGTGAATTTTCCGTTTATTTTCTAATGAGAACATAGTTGTACATTTCCTTAAGAACGTTTAAATGCATTTTCGTTTGAACACTTGCCATCTTCTAATTGCCATATTTATTCGGGAAAATTTCCAATGTACCCCCGAGGTTTCCGAGTTTTTATGATGTACCCGTGTGGTTTCCGACTTTCCAAAAATACCCCTGAGGTTTGCAAAACAACGTTTTTTGGTATTTTGACTAACTGACGTTACTTTATTTAACCTGATTTTGAAAACTTGACTCTTAGTCAAACAAATTCAAAAAGAAAATAAATAAAAGAACTCACCCAAAATTTCAACCATTTTCTCTCTCTTCTCCCTTCCCCCACCTTGCCCAGCCACCACCGCACCAACGCAGCCACCACTGCGCCGACGTAGCCACCAACCCAACCACCACAGCTCGGGACTCTTTCACCACCACCGGGAGCGGGCTTAAGGCGGCTCCACGATGGTAGCTTTCATCCAACGCCACCGCTTCCCTCGCCTTACGCGACTTCTTTGTCTCATTTTCTCTCCTCTTTCAATCCCTTCGCCAACCCTTATCCGTGGAAGTTACCACCCAGAACCCCTTCCCCACCGCCCATATACCTAACTGCGCACCTTATTGTCTTCCATTTCGCCGCCATTGTTGTTTGTTGAAGAGGAGAGAAAAACGAAGGAGATGGTGGAAACTTTGGGAAATTAGACGAGTCGTCACATATGGGGACCGGGGCAGTGTTCGTCTGCGTCAAGCCACTCACTTTGGTGGTGGTTGTGAGCGCTAGAGGTGTGATGGTGACGGGGTGGGGCAAGATGCGTGAGTTGGATGGGGAGAAGGGGAGGAGGAGAGAGAAGATTGAGTTCTTAATAACATCACGGTGCAAATATTATATCGTACTTAATGATTTTTACACTTTCCATCAATTGTGCTAACACTTAAATGATACTCCTTAATTAATATTCATGTTTATTCATGTTTAGTGAAACAGAAAAGAAGAACAAAACTATCCAATATGTCCATGTCTATAAGCTACTTTAATTACTTCAAGTCATACAAAACATACTCGTTTATTGATGCTAAACTATTATTGCATAGTATAATAGTCCAATATAACCCTGTCTATACTCGTTTTTGTTTCTTCAAAAGTCAGACTAAAACTATTTCAAATCTCTACTATATGTATTAATTAATACTTTTTGCTATTTTCGTTGAATGACTCTTAACTATTGCATATCTAGCATACAGAGTACATATGAATATATGGAACTCATTTTGAAGTACATTCCAAATTAGATTTAATAAGATGTATGTCATAAATTTCTAATATACGTAGTGAAAGCTACGACTGATAATGTCGTGTCATAATTAAATGGTTGTTAAATCGTATATTTATGAAAGTTGGTCTCTCTTATTTAGTTATCCTAAATGATCGATAAGCTATTGATAATACTATATCATTTTTATTTGCAATAGATCACACTCATTTACCATATAGTGGACTCTTTAAGCATTTCTATCACAATTGTTCTCTCTTATATGTTTATATTGATAAAACTTGTCATTTCATTTGCAATAGATCACACTTATTTACCATATGAAAGACTCTTTAAGCATTTCTATCACAATTGGTCGCTCTTATTTGTTTATCCTAAATGATAATTAAACTATTGATAAAACTATATCATTTCATTGTCAATACACTCTTTCAGTATATGGGGGACTCTTTGAGTATTTCTCAAATGATGGACTCTCTGTATGCTCTTCAAAAATCCCTTTTTTATATATATAAACTAGTTTTAAGCCCGTGCGTTGCACGACTCAAATAATATATTATTCTTAATGATTTTTATGTTTGTAACCAACTATGCTATTATTTCAATTAAAATAATCCATAAAAATTGTTGTGATGTTGCTTACTTGTGTTTTAAATTATTCAACAATTATTTCTTATCTCTATTCATTGCATATTGGAAATGTATAAATGGATCTCCAATTGAAATACATTTCGAATCAAATAAAATAATATATGTTTCAAAATTTTCTGATACACATAACCAATTGTATGATCATTAGATCGTGTTTCAATTATATAATATAGCTTTATGTAAGAAATTCACGAAAATGAGAATATCAATGTGAATTATTAATGATTAACTGTGGAATTTATCATCTACTTTTTTGGACTCTTTTTAAACTCGTGCATCTTAATTATCGTTACTGTTATGCTATTGTCTTAAATGATAAATCTATCTTATCTTGTATGCTCTTGTACCATACACTAAACTCTCTTGTGTACTATTTCACCATACACTAAACTCTTTAAGTATTTGTCAAATGATGGACTCTCTCTTTTGCTTTTCAAAAAATATCTTGTATACTCTTTCACCATACACTAAACTCTCTTGTTTAATCTTTCACCATACACTAAAACTCTTTAAGTATTTCTCAAATGATGGACTCTCTCTTTGCTCTTTAAGAAATATCTTGTATACTCTTTCACTATACACTAAACTCTTTGGACTCTATCTCCCATTTATGTTATTTTGAACTCTATCTAAACTCTTCAAAAAAACTTTGGACTCTCTTTAAACTTTTCAGAAAGACTAAATCTCTACTAAATGTATACGGAGGAACTAAATTGTTCTACATATCGGAAAAATATGTAAATGGGTCTCAAATTGAGATAAATTTTGAAACAAATCTAATGATATATGTTTTTAAATTTTCTGATACACGTAGCCAATGTTATGAGTGATTATATCGTAAATCTATTAGATACATTTATGAAAGAGTCTCACGAAAATAAAGATTCTATATGTGCATGATTAATAATTGTCCGTGTGAGTAGTTAGTAGTAAAATGTGGGTATTTCCCATTTTTTAAACTCTCTTAATATTTATCTTTAATGATAAAGGTAGACTCTTTCACCATACACTAAACTCTCTTATATACTCTTTCACCATAAACTAAACTCTCTTATATACTCTTTTACTATACACTAAACTCTCTGAGTATTTCTCAAATGATGGACTCTCTCTATGCTCTTCAAAAATCCCTGTTTTATATATATATATATTATAGATTAGATTGATTACGTTATGTGTCATGTAGATGAATTTAATATTTTACGTGACAATTTTACAAATATTGGACTGTATTTATTAATGTTTAATGTAGATAATCTTAATATTTTATGTGAGAGTTTTGCGTATGTTGGACTCTCTCTGTGCATATCTTCCCTCATCAACGCCCTTAACACGCTCCAAATAAAATTTCAAATAAATGCACACAGAGGGTTTAATATTTGTAAACTCTTAGGTAAGAAAGTTATCAACCTGAAACATAATATAAACTGTTATAACTTGGGCTACATATATCAGAATATTACGATACATGTACAATTGAGTTCGTGTCGAAATGTATTTCAATATAAGATCCGTTTAGACATATTTCTGAAAAGTTATATATGATTTTGGTAGAAATATGTCGACAAGTTAAGAGAGTACAGAGTATTATCTAAAGATAAAGTGTTATAGTGAAATTAGGAGACATTTTAACTAACAAATATTTAATTAACTATCATGAGAGCTCAAGAATTGCATAGAGAGAATCCAAGATTTCCTAAACTCTAATCTAAAGTATTAAATAATCCACATAAAACATTAAAATATGCACAGAGAGTCCAATATTTGTAAAAATCTTATGTAATAAAGTTATCAACATGAAACATGATATAAACGGTTCTAACTCGGGCTACGTATATCAGAATATTATGTTACATGTATCATTAAGTTCGTGTCGAAATGTATGTCAATATAAAATCCATTTACACATACTTTTGAAAAGTTAAGTAATGAACTTGGTTGAGATATGCCGACAAGTTTAAGACTTCAATTTACACATAGTTTTGAAAAATGTTTTAAAAAAAGAGTATTATTTAAAGATAAACTAATACTCGCGTAAGTGATTTAGAATGATTATGAGACATCTTAACAAACCAACATTTAATCAGTTATGTTGGTTTGTTAAGATGTCTCCTAATCTTACTATATTTCTTACTCGACTATTACTTTATTTTTAAATAACACTCTTTTTTTTCTTAAACAATTTTCGAAAGTAGGTGTAAATTAAAGTTTTAAACTTGTCGACATATATCAACAAAAATCATACTTAACTTTTAAAAAGTATGTGTAAATGGGTCTTATATTGACATACATTTCGACACGAACTTAATGATACATGTATGGTAATATTCTGATATACGTGGTTATAACAGTTTATATTATGTTTCATGTTGATAACTTTGTTACATAAGAGTTTTACAAATATTAGACTCTCTGTGTGTATTTTTTTAATGTTTTATGTGGTTTATTTTAATACTGAGAGTTTGCAAATCTTGGGACACTTTATTATAATTGTTTATTCTTATTTATTAAGTTAATTTCAAAACAAATAAGTAAACCATGATAATATTCATTTTTTGTATATTTTTTTTAAACATTTTTCACAAAAGTTTTAAACTTGTCGACATATCTCAACCAAAATAACACTTACCTTTTTAAAAATATGTGCGTAGGTATCTTATATTGAAGTAGATTACGATACGAACATAATGATAAATGTATTTTAGTATTCTGATATAATATTGTATTTTATGTTGATAATTTTATGTGAGCGTTTCACAAATATTGGACTCTCTTTGTGCATTTTTTTAATATTTAATGTAAATAACTTTAATAATCTATGTGAGAGTTCTCCATATATTGGATTCTCTGTGTGCATTTCTTCATATAATACTCATTTTTTTATTATTAATTTTGAAATATTTAAGTCATAAACTTGTCGACATATCTTAAACAAAACCATACTTAACTTTTCAAAGGTATGTGTAAGTGGATCTTATATTGATGTACATTTCAAAACGAATTTAATGATAAATGTATCGTAATATTCAGATATACGTAACCCAAGTTATAACAGATTATGTTATGTTTCATGTAGATAAATTTAATATTTGACGTGACAGTTCTACAAATATTGATCAATTATATTAGGAGGTTATTTAATTTCTTTTTAAAAGAGGTAATTATTCATAGATAGTGAGTCATAAGTCATCTACCCTGAAACTGTATAAATTCATAATGCATGCCTAATAAATTTGATTAAAGTTCAAACTCATAAAAAGGGTTGATTAGTGGAGTCACTACCATGGGAAAGGTCTCTAGCGACGCTTATGAACCTCTATTGTGATGTTTATTAGCGTCCCTAGGACCTATACCAACACTAGAGAAAGCGTCCCCTTAGCCAGTGTCCCTAGACCCTCTAGTGACGTGCGCTTTCCAATTGCGTCGGTATAGTTTCGAGATATATAGAATTGTCACGCCGCAATTGACTACCAAGTCAATTGCAAGGCTAGATATTCGATTATAATACTAAATAGAAATGAAACAGCGGAAGTCTTAAACAATTGTCGAACTACAATTCTCAAAACTAAACTTAAATTACATAATCCAAATGAAATCAAACTTAAATAATGTTTATAAAGTCCCCAGCATGCAGACGACTCTTCAACCAAGCATCCACATCAACAAACCTGTCAACTACGCCATCGAGAATGACGTAGGCCCCAGAATAAGGTAGGGAACAAACCAGAAGAAAGAACATCAACATACAGGCTGAGTAAGAAACACAAAAGAACAAGAAGACAAAAGATACGCGCCTGAAGGCGCGTAGCTAACAAATAACAGACAACCGTTACATCATCAAACTATTATATCAGTCATCATAGCGATACAGGATCCAGCAATCATATTACGTTCATTTTATTAAGGCTGGGTTCCTACCCCACAGCCACCACAATCTCGAACCGATGCGAGCTAGAGTACCATAAACAACCCCTAATGACTCAAAGTGTGCACACCCCTCGCTAGAGATCCAATAGGATGCGTACCCCTAGGAGGAAGCCAAATAGGAAGCCGGTAGCGAACCGACCACAGACTCCCTTTATACAAAGGTACATAGGTGACCGATCAACGCCGAGACACCTTACTCTAGGTGGTAATCCTCAACATTATCATCAATCATAATCCAACTCATAAGCGTCTTCCCCAATACGTTTAGTCACTTTGTAAGGTCCAATGAACTTAGAACTCAATTTCCCTTTCTTTCCAAATCTCATAACACCTTTGGTAGGTGACACTCTCAACAACACCATATCACCCTCAGCAAATTCTATATGACTGAGAGTTTTGTCAGCATAGCTCTTTTGTCGATCATGTGCAGCCTTGAGTCTCTCTTAAATCAATTTCACTTGTTCAGTCATCTCCTCAATGTAGTTTAGGCCCAAGACCACTGTCTCACTTATATCATTCCAACAAATTGGACTTCTACACTTCCTGCCATACAAAGCCTCGTAAATAATTAATCGATGATCGATGATCAATTGATAATTGTTGGTGGATTGAAACATAAACCAAGACTTGTCTTTTAATTGAACTCTAACATATTTGTTTATTGCTTAGTTTAATCAACCTTCAAACAAAACCCCCCCAATTGGTTACCCAATCGACGTTAGATACTCAGACATTAACTAATTCTCTGTGGATACGAACTTCCTTGCCCTACTACATAGTGTTAGGATAAGTATTGAATTAATTTGGTGCAACCCACGACAATTGCCTACCAGTGTTAGCTCTTGGAGGTCGATGGCATCTCAATGGCATCAAGGTGGCACCTCAATGGCATCTTGAAATTTGATGTTGGACTTTACGTATTATTATGCTAAGTTTGTGGATTAAATGTAACACCCCGTATTTTTGGGAGTTTATTTAATTAGGGTGTTACGTTTATTAATCATTTTGAGGGAATTAATAAGAGTTATTTTGGGAGTTTGGTGAATTATGGACTATTTTAGTAATTGGGTAATTCTATTTTGGGAAATTGTATGTATAATTGGGTTATTGGACTTGGATCGGTTTATGTATAACTCTTCTCACCCGACTAATAAAGCCCGAACCCGAGTCTACCCTCAAACCCATTCACACAAATCAAAGGAGATAAACCCTAGCTTATACTATATATAGTCGGCCCCCTCTCTCTCCCTCTCACAATTTTCTCGTAGCCTCCACCCGCAGAAGATTCCCAGCATCACTGTGTCAACTTCAAACACACATAATTCTCTCATACGACCTCTGATTAGAGCGTGGTTGGTTGCGTTAGAACTGTGCTTTCGATACGAATCCAGGAACATGTAGATCATGCCAAGATTCCATCGGATGATACTTGTGGAGATGTTTTAGTGGAGCTGTGTCTATCTACCCGAGAATCTGTTCCGCCCCTCGGTAGTTTGAGGACTCCCGTTGACTCCTAAGGTATTTGTGGACGAGATTTTGTGGAGGTGTTCCTTACTCTATCATAGACAACATATCCAAAATTGGTAAGACCTAGATCTTTAGATAAAAAGTTATATTAGATTTCGTGGGTAAACCCTAATTCATGTTTATGGTTCAGTGCGAGATCGATTCCCGTAGATCCACTTGGAGTCTGTGGACGAAATTTGGAGGAAATGTTCCTGACTTTACCCTTTATGTCATACTCAATTTTGGTGATCATACGATGTCAGAGGTAGAAGTTATCGATGTTTCAAATGCCACTGACTTCTTTTAGATTCATGATATATTAGTTAATTTGTGAGATTATGCCTTATGGTTATACCTTGTGAATTAGGGGATCATCGATTGAGTTTGTGATTGGTTGGACGTCTAGATTGTTGATTCGAGGAGGTGTTGTTCATTGACTTGATTTGAAGAGTTTGTTTTAAGGATTAGCGTTGAAAGGTAAGAACGTTGGTTACAATCCCAACCACGTTGACCAATCCTCTAAACTATCTTTCTTGAACTAACCTTGACTTCGATGATCATTGTTCATAATTATCTTACCATTGCTTTTGTACCTATACCTATCTTTTGAGATTAACCATGCAGCAATAGCCTTTCAGCTTTTCTTCCACCCGGCCCTTCGGCCTCTTTGTTCGACCGGTTCGGCCATTCGGCCGGTTCGGCCTTCTCGGCCACTCGGCGCTTTTGGCCGAGTGTGCCTCTCTTTGTTTTCTTCCTTGTTTCGATAATGTTGGTTCTTGAGCTTATAATTATGATATTGGTAATATAACATGATAATGAATGATATCGTAAAAGTGTACACTAATGTTGATGACTATGATTAATGATAATGTTTGACGATTACCACCTAGAGTAGATGACTCGGCGCTGACCGGTCATCCTGTACCTTCTTTATTAGGGGAGTCTGTGGTCGGTTCGCTACCGACTTCCTATTTGGCTTCCTCCTAGAGGCTTCGCATCCTACTGGCCCTCTAGAGAAGGGTGTGCACACTCTGAGTCATTAGGGGTTGTTTTTAGTGCTCTAGCTCGCATTGGTTCGAGATTGTGGTGGCTGTGGGGTAGGAACCCGGCCTTAATGAATGTTAATATGATATGACTTCTGAATTCTCTATCGCTATGATGATTAAGTTGGTGATGTAACCGTTGCTTCTTATTTGTTAGCTACGCGCCTTCAGACGCGTATCTTTTGTCTTCTTATTCTTTTGTTGTTCTTACTCAGCCTGTATGCTGACGTTCTTACTCGGGTTCATTCCCTACCTTATTTTTGGGGCCTACGTCATTCTCGATGGCGTAGTTGACAGGTTCTGTTGATGATGTGGATGCTTGGTTGAAGAGTCAAAATTTATTGCAATTATATTTGAGTCAAAATTTAGGGTTGTTACAGTTGGTATCAGAGCGTTAGGTTCTGATTAGTCGAGTCTACAAAAATTTTCAAAACTTGTTATAAAGAAATTTACAAAATGGGAATGGGATGGGTGCATTCATACGCATGCTGATTGCTAAGTGCTATGTGTTTCCCTTCATTTACGGAGTTTTAGGGCCAACTTTTGGGACTTTTGATTTGAGACCGAATTTTACTATTGGGAGGCATCTCATTATAGGTTTTCTTTGATATTACTAGAAAGCATGATTCTTTGAGTTCATTTTCTCCATCCCAAATGACAAAAGCCCTGGCCCTGATGGTTACTCTAGTAAATTTTTCAAAGATACTTGGGAAATCACAGGCACAGGAATTACAGATGCTATTTTGGATGTTTTTGAATCAGGCAAGATTCTGAAGCAGATAAACTGTACAAATCTGACTCTGGTTCCAAAGGTGAAACAACCCACTTCTGTGCTAGAGTTTAGACCAATTCAATTGCCTGCTGCAATGTCATTTACAAAGGGATTTCTAAAATCTTATGTGAAAGATTGAGCAGCATTATTCCAGAATTAGTCAGCAAGAACCAAGGAGCTTTCATTAAGAACAGGGATATTGTGGACAACATTCTGATTTGCCAAGAATTAGTCAGGAAGTACAAGAGAAAGGGTGTGTCTCCCAGATGCATGATAAAAATTGATTTGAAAAAAGCTTATGACTCTGTGGAGTGGAGCTTTATTAGGGAGATGCTGCAAGCTTTAAAATTTCCTGACAAATTCATTGAATTGATCATGATGTGTGTAGAAACACCTACATACACAATCTCTTTGAATGGTGGAACTTTTGGATTCTTCAAGGGCAAAAGGGGGCTCAGACAAGGTGACCCCTTATCACCATTAATATTCACTCTATGCATGGAGTATTTGAGCAGAATCCTCAAGGTAGTGGCTGAGAAGAAGGATTTCAAATTTCATCCAATGTGCCACAAAATGAAACTCAATCACTTATGATTTGCTAATGATCTCCTTCTTTTTTGCAAAGGAGATTTCAAATCAGTATCTCTTATGCTTAGGGGCTTTACTACCTTCTCTGAGGCATCAGGCCTATGTTCAAGCCCAGCAAAGTCTGAGATATATTTTGCAGGAGTTGGAAGTAATGTCATGAGGGAAATTATGGAGTTTTCAGGGTTTAAGAGAGGAGAACTCCCTTTCAAATATCTTGGTGTGCCAATTACTGTTGGTAGACTATCTATCATGGATTGCAATTGTTTAACTGAGAAGATAGTGGCAAGAATCAGAGCAATAGGCACAAGGACATTGTCATATGCTGGAAGAATGACTTTGGTGAAAGCTGTTCTTTCTCATTTACATGATTACTGGGCTCGGGTTTTCCTTCTTCCAAAAATGGTTCTGAAGAAAATCTCAGCAGTATGCAGAAATTTTTTGTGGGATGGCTGTGAAAATATGATAAGAGTCCCACTTGTGGCATGGGAGCATATCTGCAAGCCTGTGGAAAATGGGGGACTGGGATTGAGAGACATCTTCAGATGGAATATTGCTTGTCTGGGAAAATATGTTGATTGGATTTACAACAAATCTGATTCTCTGTGGGTAAAATGGGTGCATGAGTACTACTTAAAGGGCTGTGACTGGGAGCAGTGTTCCCCTCCTATTGATTCCAGTTAGAGCTGGAAGAAAATTTGCAGCACCAAGACAAAGATGCAAGCATGCTTCAATGGGGGTCACTGGACAGGTTCAGCAGGAAATTACAGAGTAGCTGATGGTTTTAAGTGGCTATCAGGAGCTGAGCCAAAGCTGGTATGGGGGAAATATATCTGGAATAGATATATAATCCCTAAAAATGCTTTTATATGCTGGCTAGTCATGCAGAAAAGACTTCAATTGAAAGATAGATTGCTAAGAATTGGAGTGTGCACAGAAGATAGATGCTTCTTGTGCCAGGATGATTCTGAAAGTCATGAACATCTTTTCTTTAAGTGTCAATACAGCAGGAAATGTCTTGACATTATAAAGAATAGATGTAAGATAGAGCTGCCTGTGAATGGAACCATTGAATGGTGCTGCAGGAGGAGAATGGGATCCAAACTCAGGAATCAAGTTGCTGGTGCGATTTCGTGCTGTCTCATTTACAAAATATGGAGCATGAGGAATACTTGCAGGCTTGAATGTTCAATGATAAGGCCTGAAACTCTTGTGGAACAGACCATGAAGGAGGTGAAATGTAGAATCAAGCACAAAATTAAGAATATTAGTGCTAGTGATAACAAATGGTTGACTGATAGGAAATTGATGTGAACAAAATAGGTTTGGTACTTTGGGAGCAATTTTGTGTGTATTTCTCCACTGTTTGCTAACTAGTCTTTTTGTGACTATGTGGTTAAATTGTGGATGTAATCAATGAGAATTTCTTACATTTTTCCCAAAAAAAAAAAAAATGATTCTTTGAGTTATAATTCCAAGGGTAATTAGTTCAACATGTTGTGGTTATTTATTATGTGAAGTGTGATGTGGAAGTACTAAGGGCGACTAGAGGTTATGTTAGAAGGATTTGAAGCTATTTTAAGATATATAAGGAAGTGAAAGGTATTTGAGATATATTGAGGATGAATATGATCGATGATGGTTTAGGCCTTGCTTACTTAATACCACCGTTGTCAACTTCTTTAGTCCTTGAGAATGAGTTACGATTTGGAACATGATGTTGGATTGGTTTATGTGAGATGGTGTTAAACCACAAATTCAAAAACACCCATTTGGTTCTTCTTTTCTAACCACGGTACCCTAATCATGTTAATAAGAAAATTGGGAGAAACCAATTGATTAAACTTATGCTTATCCCTTTTGAATACCCCGCACTACTCCATCTAACTTGAACCCACGCCCATAGGTGAGAAACCTTGATTACTTTAGGTGAAATGTGGAAAGTTGAAGAAGGGACTAGTAAAGGCAAGTCTATAAGGGAGTTGAGCATGAGGAATTTGAGGATTTCGTGTATATTGTTCAATTTATTATATGAGTTAGATGAAAAGGACTATGTGCGAGCAAGTACACTACTTTGAATTTTGAAATTTGGGAATGAGTAAGACGAATGGATACATTAAAGTGTCAATGAAGTGTTAGTATGGACGATGGGGTTGATAGCTTATGAGGCTCTATATATCTTGATCATAGTCTCGTTTGTTGAAATATTGAGGATCGCACTTCTAGCGGAGATTTTTGAGGGTGTGATTGGTTTATTACCCTTATAATTGTTTGAATACATGGTGTCGATAAGTTGGGTTTGATGATTGCATGTCTATCAAGTTTGTAATTTTAGTTGGTGTCTTGTCATTGCATGCGTCATAAGAGGGGACAATACCCCAATACTATTACGATATTAAGATTATCTACTGAGATTGATATGATTAAGTGCTAATTGAAGCTCTAATGCATGTGTTTGTTGTTGTGATTGAAGTGGAAATCCGGATGTTTGCTTCTGATGTGGGCACATCTCGTGCTACAGTGAACACGGGTCGTGTTCCGAAAAAAAAAATAATAAAAAAAAGTTATGAAAAGTTAAACTCGCGCGAGACGAGTAGCTGGATGCTGATTATCATGTATATATAATTTTGGAATGAATTCTTTACATGATTTACTGATTTTGCAATTATGCGATTGATTATTGATTAATATATCTTGATTTATGATTTTGAATATATGAAATGATTTGGGATTGATTGAAGTGGTTACAACTGATTCAAATGTTGATACCTTATAAACAATGGTGCGAGGGAACGTTTTTGATTTGACAGCTATTCTGGCTCAATTGGTACAAAACCAGAATACAATGACTCAGGCAATGGCTCAGATGGCCAACAATGGGGGGAAACAGGCATATGAATAATAATAATAATAATGCAGGGAACGATGATGAAATGTTGTTGGCAATGATGTCAGATGCTGTACAGAAGAAAAGGCCTAACAATTTCACTGGAAAAGGAGAACCCAGTGTATTATTGGATTGGTTGGAACTTATGGAGAGGATCTTCTTAACAGTCGGGTGTCTTGACAACTGTAAGTTTAAGGTTGCTGCGTTCTACCTTAACGAAGTAGCTGTACGCTGGCGGAGTTTTTTTTTTCAAACTAGTACAGGGAAACGGGCTGATGGAATTATGGTTGAGCATTATAGGGAATGGACAGTTTTGTTAGATAGTGGTGCGTTCCATTTATTTATTGCAGATAAGATTGTAGAGAAATGTGGACTTAGTGATAGTTCAGCAGTAGACTTTGAATTTTCGATGCCTGATGGGTCTAGTGTTGCCTGTAAGAGTAAGTATAAGGACGTGCCTATAGTAATTGTGGTCATGAGTTCAAATCGGACTTGATAGCTTTTCCCCTAACAAATTTTGATGTGATTTTGGGAATGGATTGGATGGGTCGATACAAGTCAAGAATAGATTGTTGGATAGGGAAAATTTCTCTTCGAGGACAGAAAGATGCTCATGTTACTTATTGCGTACTCCCTAAGCGACCAAGGATAAAACTAGTGTCCGCCATGAATTTGAAGAAACAGATATCAAAGGGTGAGCCCATATTCTTATGTCATGTACTAGATACCAGCGTGGAATATCCAGAACTAGGAGATGTGGAGGTAGTAAGTGAGTATCCAGATGTCTTTCCTGAGGAGATTCCAGGGATGCCCCTGAAGAGAGAGGTGGAGTTTAAGATTGAGTTGGTACCATGAACATGCCCTATTGCTAAGTCGCCTTACCGAATGGCACCAGTAGAAATGCAGGAACTAAAGAAACAACTTGACGAACTGGTGGAAAAATGCTACGTGCGACCAAGTGTTTCACCATGGGGAGCACCTGTCTTGTTTGTTAGAAAGAAGGTTGGGTCGATGAGACTGTGTATCGACTACAGAGAGTTGAATAATGTAACCGTCAAGAACAGATACCCCTTACCCAGGATTGACGATTTGTTTGATCACTTAAAGGGTGCAAGTGTGTCCTCAAAGATTGACTTGAGGTCAGGATACTATCAATTGAAAGTGGCTAAAGAGGATGTACCAAAGACTGCATTCTCGACTAGATATGGGCACTATGAGTTTACAGTAATGCCCTTTGGGTTAACCAATGCACCAGCAGTATTCATGGACCTCATGAATCGTACTAACCGACCCTATTTGGATAAATTTGTGGTCGTGTTTATTGATGATATTCTGATTTACTCCAAGGACAAGGAGGAACATAAGGAACATTTGAGGACAGTTTTGGAGATTTTAAGAGAAAAACAACTCTACGGTAAATATTCAAAGTGTGAATTTTGGCTGGACAAGGTAGCATTTTTGGGACATGTGATATCTAAGGATGGAGTTGCAGTGGATCCAGCTAAGATCAAGGCGGTCAAGGACTGGCCGGCCCCTAAGAATGTGTCAGAAATTAGGAGCTTTGTGGGACTTGCAGGATATTACAGGAGATTTGTGAAGGATTTCTCAAAGATTGCTAAACCAATGACGACTTTGATGAAGAAAACCACAAAGTATAGATGGGATGAGAGTTGTGAGAAAGCCTTTCAAACTCTAAAGGAACGGTTAACCACGGCTCCAGTGTTAGCACTACCTGATGAGAACATACCGTACGCGGTGTATACTGACGCTTCAAAGAATGGCTTGGAATGTGTCCTAATGCAGAACAGGAGAGTAATCGCCTATGCGTCTAGGCAACTCAAGAGTTATGAGGAAAACTATCCAACCCATGATTTGGAGCTAGCTGCAGTGATTTTTGCATTGAAGTTGTGGAGACACTACTTGTTTGGAGTGACTTTTAAGATCTTTTCTTACCATAAAAATTTGAAGTACATATTCACTCAGAAGGAGTTAAATATGCGACAAAGGAGGTGGTTGGAGTTGATCAAGGACTATGACATGGAGATACAGTATCATGAAGGAAAAGCCAATGTTGTAGCTGACGCACTGAGCAGGAAGTCCTTACATACAGTGCAATTGGTTGTTCAAAGAGAGAAACTAAGGAATGAATTTGTCAACTTTGGGGTTCAGTTGACAGAAGAAGGATTAAACCCAGGAACAACCACGATTGAGAATAATTTATTTGGAGAGATCAAAGGATTACAAGAAACTGACAAAGTGATAATGGACAAGATGGCAAAGGAGCCTGAATTGTTCAAAAGATATATAGATGGAGTGATTCGATTTCTGGAAAGGATTTGTATACCTAGTAATGAGGCGTTGAGGAGTAAGATTTTGACAGAAGCTCACGCCAGCAATACTCAGTACACCCAGGAGGAGATAAGATGTACCAAGATTTGAGAAAGGTGTTTTGGTGGTCAGGAATGAAAAAAAGGATGTGGCTGACTTTGTTTCTAGGTGTTTAGTTTGCCAAAAGGTTAAAAGTGAACACAAGAGACCTCAAGGTAACTTACAACCCTTACCAGTACCGGAGTGGAAATGGAGTTCCATATCATGGATTTCATTGCTAGATTACCTAGGACGCCTAAAGGCAACAATATGATTTGGGTGATAGTGGATAGGTTGACGAAATGCGCACACTTTATACCAATGAAGGACACATGGAAGAAGAAACAGTTGGCTGACGCCTATATACATAACGTGTTAAGACTCCATGGTACTCCCAAGGAAATTGTGTCTGATCGTGATGCGCGTTTTGTTTCTCGATTCTGGAAGAAGTTGCAAGAAGCTTTAGGTACAAAACTTCTTATGACTACTGCGTTCCACCCAACGACAGATGGACAGACGGAGCGTACGAACCAAGTATTGGAGGATATGTTGAGAGCTTGTGCCTTGCAGTACCAAGGTGGATGGGAGGACAAGCTAGATTTGGTTGAGTTTTCCTACAACAACAGTTACCAGGCCTCAACAAAGATAGCACCTTATGAGGCCCTGTATGGAAGGAAATGCAGGAGTCCAATTTGTTGGAATGATATAAGTGAGACAGTGGTCTTGGGTTTAGACTACATTGAGGAGATGACAGAGCAAGTGAAATTGATTCAGGAAAGACTCAAGGCTGCACAGGATAGACAAAAGAGTTATGCTGACAAAACTCGCAGTCATATAGAATTTGCTGAAGGTGATATGGTGTTGTTGAGAGTGTCACCTACCAAAGGTGTTATGAGGTTTGGAAAGAAAGGGAAATTGAGCCCTAAGTTTATTGGACCATACAAAGTGACTAAGCGCATTGGGGAAGTCGCTTATGAGTTGGATTTGCCTGCGAATCTGGATAAGGTTCACAATGTCTTTCATGTTTCTCAACTACGACGTTATGTCAGCGACCCGTCGCATGTGTTTAACCCAGAAACTATAGAGTTGGATGAAACTATGACATATGAAGAGGCACCACTGAAAAATTCTGGACACCAAAGTGCGAAAAACTAGACGAACAGAAGTGACTATGGTGAAGGTATTGTGGTGTAACAATAATGTTGAGGAAGCTACTTGGGAAGTAGAATCGGTTATGCGTGAAAAGTACCCTCATTTGTTCGCTTAAGGTACTTCGGTTCGGGGCGAACCTTTGTTTTAAGGGGGATGAGAACCCTGCGCAATTTAATGATTGATTATTTTGTGTGATGTGATTGATATTTTGGTCCATGTGACTTATGTGATTTCTGATCCTTATTTCTGTGGTTCATTGCTTCATGCCTTAACTACAATGCCTTGACACATTTCTTATCTTTTTCATACTCTTATTAATATTTCGACTTGAGCATATTTCTATGTTCTTGTTCCATCATTTTTTTTGAATACCCTTGTTACCTTGTGATCAACGTTTCTAGAGTGGAGCGTGTCCTTTAAGGATGAGTTTAAAGATTCGGGACGAATCTTTGTTTTAAGGAGGGAAGACTGTAACACCCCGTATTTTTGGGAGTTTATTTAATTAGGGTGTTACGTTTATTAATCATTTTGAGGGAATTAATAAGAGTTATTTTGGGAGTTTGGTGAATTATGGACTATTTTAGTAATTGGGTAATTCTATTTTGGGAAATTGTATAATTGGGTTATTGGACTTGGATCGGTTTATGTATCACTCTTCTCACCCGACTAATAAAGCCCGAACCCGAGTCTACCCTCAAACCCATTCACACAAATCAAATGAGATAAACCCTATCTTATACTATATATAGTCGGCCCCCTCTCTCTCCCTCTCACAATTTTCTCGTAGCCTCTACCCGCAGAAGATTCCCAGCATCACTGTGTCAACTTCAAACACACATAATTCTCTCATACGACCTCTGATTAGAGCGTGGTTGGTTGCTTTAGAACCGTGCTTTCGATACGAATCTAGGAACATGTAGATCATGCCAAGATTCCATCGGATGATACTTGTGGAGATGTTTTGGTGAAGCTGTGTCTATCTACCCGAGAATCTGTTCCGCCCCTCCGTAGTTTAAGGACTCCCGTTGACTCCTAAGGTATTTGTGGACGAGATTTTGTGGAGGTGTTCCTTACTCTATCATAGACAACATATCCAAAATTGGTAAGACCTAGATCTTTAGATAAAAAGTTATATTAGATTTCATGGGTAAACCCTAATTCATGTTTATGGTTCAGTGCGAGATTGATTCCCGTAGATCCACTTGGAGTCTGTGGACGAAATTTGGAGGCAATGTTCCTGAGTTTACCCTTTATGTCATACTCAATTTTGGTGATCATATGATGTCAGAGGTAGAAGTTATCGATGTTTGAATGCCACTGACTTCTTTTAGATTCATGATATATTAGTTAATTTGTGGGATTATTCCTTATGGTTATACCTTGTGAATTAGGGGATCATCGATTGAGTTTGTGATTGGTTGGACGTCTAGATTGTGGATTCGAGGAGGTGTTGTTCATTGACTTGATTTGAAGAGTTTGTTTTAAGGATTAGCGTTGAAAGGTAAGAACGTTGGTTACAATCCCAACCACGTTGACCAATCCTCTAAACTATCTTTCTTGAACTAACCTTGACTTCGATGATCATTGTTCATAATTATCTTACCATTGCTTTTGTACCTATACCTATCTTTTGAGATTAACCATGCAGCAATAGCCTTTCAGCTTTTCTTCCACCCGGCCCTTCGGCCTCTTTGTTCGACCGGTTCGGCCATTCGGCCGGTTCGGCCTTCTCGGCCACTCGGCGCTTTTGGCCGAGTGTGCCTCTCTTTGTTTTCTTCCTTGTTTCGATAATGTTGGTTCTTGAGCTTATAATTATGATATTGGTAATATAACATGATAATGAATGATATCGTAAAAGTGTACACTAATGTTGATGACTATGATTAATGATAATGTTTGACGATTACCACCTAGAGTAGATGACTCGGCGCTGACCGGTCATCCTGTACCTTCTTTATGAGGGGAGTCTGTGGTCGGTTCGCTACCGGCTTCCTATTTGGCTTCCTCCTAGAGGCTTCGCATCCTACTGGCCCTCTAGAGAGGGGTGTGCACACTCTGAGTCATTAGGGGTTGTTTTGAGTGCTCTAGCTCGCATTGGTTCGAGATTGTGGTGGCTGTGGGGTAGGAACCCGGCCTTAATGAATGTTAATATGATATGACTTCTGAATTCTCTATCGCTATGATGATTAAGTTGGTGATGTAACCGTTGCTTCTTATTTGTTAGCTACGCGCCTTCAGACGCGTATCTTTTGTCTTCTTATTCTTTTGTTGTTCTTACTCAGCCTGTATGCTGACGTTCTTACTCTGGTTCGTTCCCTACCTTATTTCTGGGGCCTACGTCATTCTCGATGGCGTAGTTGACAGGTTCTGTTGATGATGTGGATGCTTGGTTGAAGAGTCGTCTGCATGATGGGGATTTTATAAACTCTATTTAATTTATACTTCAGTTTGATTATGTAACCTAAGACTAGTTTTGAGAATAGTAGTTCGACATTTGTTTAAGACTTCCGCTGTTTCGTTTTAATTAGTATTGTAATCGAATAAATAGCCTTGCAATTGACTTGGTAGTCAATTGCGGCGTGACAATTCTAAATTTAATGCAATTATATTTGAGTCAAAATTTAGGGTTGTTACATTAAAGGAAGTTCGATAGTGGACCTATGATTAATTACGGAGAAGTTTATCGTTGATGAAGGTAAGAACGTTGACCCTCATAAGTTTGAGCATCACTTCCGATCATGATAATCTTTTCGTTCATCCTTGGTTCGATTCTTTGTTCATATCCTCTATCTTGACTATCATTGACTATTGATATCGATTCTTTATTTTTGATCATCTATCGAGCATTCATTGATTTCCTGCATCGTTTACTCTTGTTGATCATCTATTGATATTCTTGTTCCGGCTTTAGCCGTTTATAAATCAAGCTACTATGCGCGAATAATGTACTTAAGACGGATTGAAGATGTATCTAAATATATATATAACTTTACGTGTATTGTGATGTTTAAACCACGTAGAGCGATTAACCTCTGATCAAGGTATATGTAACTAGGCCGGAGATCAGCTACCGGTCTCCTAAATGACTTCCTCTTAGGGACTGTGCGTCCTACCGTCCCCCTAGGAGGGGTGTGCACACTCAGGTCTTTAGGATCGTTTTATTCTCGATGCTCTAGTGTTGGATCGACTTGGGGTAGGACCCTTGCGCAAATAAATTACTTAAAGAAAGATAAACAAAGATTATTGTGGTAATGAATACCACGTGCGCGCTCTACACGACTCGTATCTTTGGTGCACGAGCCGTGTCCATTGTTACATTGTATTTTCGAACTCACTGACTTGGGCACGACTCGTTTCAGGCCTCGTTTCAGGCTCTTGCCTCTTATGCGTAGCTTTGTCTATTCTTTGTTAGCTACGCGCCAATAAGGCGCGTATCTTAATTCTTTTTGTTGCTCTTTCTTCTTACTCAGCCTGTGCTGACGTTCTGTTTTATGGTTTGTTCCCTACCTTATTTCTGGGGCCTACGTCATTCTAGATGGCGTAGTTGACAGGTCTTGAAGTGGTTGCTTGCTAGTAAGGATGTCGTGCATGTTGGGGACTTGTCGTGAGCATTTATTTGAGTCTTCGTTTCGTATGAGTTGTATTTTGGATTTAAGTTTTGACAACTGTGGTTCGACAATTTAAGTCTTCCGCTGTCTTTTTCTTTGATTTGATTATTTATTATGTTGTAAATTGGATAATAATAGCTTTGCAATTGACTTGGTAGTCAATTGCGGCATAACAATCCTGAATAAAATTATTTTGTCGTTAGTAAAAATTAGGGTTGTTACATGAAATGTGCGCATTTCGTCAATCTGTCTACTATTACCCAAATCATATTGTTGCCCTTAGGCGTCCTAGGTAATCCAGCAATGAAATCCATGGATATGGAACTCCATTTCCACTCCGGTACTGGTAAGGGTTGTAATTTACCTTGAGGTCTCTTATGTTCACTCTTAACCTTTTGGCAAACAAAGCACCTAGAAACAAAGTCAGCCACATCCTTCTTCTTTCCTGACCACCAAACCTTCCTCAAATCCTGGTACATCTTGTCTCCACCTGGGTGTACCGAGTATTTGCTAGCATGAGCTTCTGTCAAAATCTTGTTTTTCAACTCTCCATTATTAGGTAAACATACCCTATCCTGAAATCGAATTATCCTATCTTCACTTCTTTTGAACAATTCAGGCTCCCTTGCCATCTGGTCTGTTATTACCTTGTCAGTTTCTTGCAATTCCTTGATTTCCCCAAATATGTCATTCTCAATCGCTGTTGTTCCTGCTGTTATTCCTGGTTCTGTCAGCTGAACTCCAAAGTTGAGAAATTCATTCCTTAGTTTCTCTCTTTGAACAACCAATTGTACTGTATGTAGAGATTTCCTGCTCAGTGCATCAGTTACAACATTGGCTTTTCCTTCATGATGCTGTATCTCCATGTCGTAGTCCTTGATCAACTCCAACCACCTCCTCTGTCGCATATTTAACTCCTTCTGAGTGAATATATACTTCAAACTCTTATTTTCAGAGAAAATCTTGAATGTTACTCCAAACAAGTAGTGTCTCCACAACTTCAATGCGAAAATCACAGCAGCTAGCTCCAAATCATGGGTCGGATAGTTCTCCTCATAACTTTTGAGCTGCCTAGACGCATAGGCAATCACTCTTATGTTCTGCATTAGGACACATCCCAAACCATTCTTTGAAGCGTCAGTGTACACCCCGTATGGTATGTTTTCATCAGGTAGTGCTAACACTGGAGCCGTGGTTAACCGTTCCTTTAGAGCCTGAAAGGCTTTCTCACAACTCTCGTCCCATTTATACTTGGTGGTTTTCTTCATCAAGGTCGTCATTGGTTTGGTAATCTTTGAGAAATCCTTCACAAAACTCCTGTAATATCCTGCAAGTCCCAAAAAGCAACTAATCTCAGACACATTCTTAGGGGCCGGGCAGTCCTTGACCGCCTTGATCTTAGCTGGATCCACTGCAACTCCGTCCTTAGTTATCACATGTCCCAAAAATGCTACCTTATCCAGCCAAAATTCACACTTCGAGAACTTACCGTAAAGTTGCTTTTCTCGTAAGATTTCCAAAACTGTCCTCAAATGTTCCTTATGCTCCTCCTCGTTCTTGGAGTAAATCAAAATATAATCAACAAACACAACCACAAACTTATCCAAGTAAAGTCGAAAGGTACGATTCATGAGGTCCATGAATACTGCTGGTGCATTTGTTAACCCAAAGGGCATCACTGTGAACTCATAGTGCTCATATCTAGTCGAAAATGCAGTCTTTGGTACATACTCGTCAGCCACTTTCAATTGGTAGTACCCAGACCTCAGGTCAATCTTTGAAAACACACTTGCACCCTTTAGTTGATCAAATAAATCGTCAATTCTGGGTAAGGGGTATCTGTTCTTGATAGTCACATTATTTAGTTCCCTGTAATCGATACACAGCCTCATCGATCCATCCTTCTTTCTTACAAACAAGACAGGTGCTCCCCAGGGTGAAACACTTGGTCGTACATAACCTTTTTCCACCAACTCGTCAAGTTGTTTCTTCAGTTCCTGCATTTCTACCGCCATTCGGTAGGGTGATTTAGCAATAGGGCCTGTCCCTGGAACCAACTCAATCTTGAACTCCACCTCTCTCCTAGGAGGCATCCCTGGAATCTCCCCTGGAAAGACATCAGGATATTCATTTACCACCTTGACATCACCCAGCTCTGGATATTCCACTCTGTTATCTCGTACATGACATAAGAATAAGGGCTCACCCTTAGTTATCTGTTTCTTCAAGTTCATGGCAGACACCAATTTTACCCTTGAGCTTTTGGAAGTACACGGTAGGTGACATGAGCATTTTTTCTGTCCTCGAAGAGAAATCTTCCCTAACCAGCATTCTATCCTTGCCTTATATCGACCCATCCAATCCATTCCGATCCCAATATCACATCAAAGTTGGTTAGGGGAAAACTATCAAATCTGATTTGAACTCATGACCACAAATCGTTAAAGCACATCTTTATACTGACTCTTACATGCAACACTAGACCCATTAGGCATTGAAAACTCGAAGTCTACCGCTGAACTATCACTATGTCCATATTTCTCCACAATCCTATCTGCAATAAACAAATGGGACGCACCCCTATGAAACAAAACTGTCCAATCCCTATAATGCTCAACCATAGTTCCATCAGCTAGTTTCTCCTGTACCGGTTTGAAGAATGCATCCTGGATCTTCATCCCCAGCGTCCAGCTACTTCCTTAAGGTAAAACGCAGCAACCTTAACCTTACAGTTGTCGGGACAACCAACTATTAAGAAGATCCTCTCCATATCTTCCAACCAATCCAATAATACACTGGGTTCTCCTTTTCCAGTGAAATTGTTAGGCCTTTTCTTCTGTACGGCATCTGGCATTTGCCAACAGCATCTCATCATCGTTTCCCCCATTATTATTATTCACATGACCATTCCCCACTATTATTGGCCATCTGAGTTATAGCTTGAGCCAATACTTCCTGATGTTTGTGCCAACTGAGTTAGGATAGCTGTCAAATCAGGAGCGTTGTTTCGCACCATTGTCAAAAACGCATCAACAGTCGAATCAATTGTAACCACTTCAATCAATTTTCTTATTCACTTCATACATTTATAACACAATTCATAATATTTCAACCAATAATTGAACGAACAATCGTATAATCAGTAAATCATGTAAAAAATTCATCTCAGAATTATAAATATATGATAATCAGCATTCAGCTATTCGTCTCGTCCGAGTTTAACTTTTCGGAACTTTACAAATTTTTTTTTTCGGAACACGACCCGTGTTCACTGTAGCACGAGCCGTGCCAGGATCAGAAGCCAACGGCCGTATCAAAACTTCAATCACAACAACAAACACATGCATTAAAACCTGAAATAGCACTTAAATCACATCTATATCTATATAATACCTTTAATAGGCTAACATAGACAGATTACGTGACGAATTTACGATAGCATTAGAGGAAAAAAAAGCCACATGTCATGTAGTATTGAAGTGTCTACCATGTCAGCATTATGTGGCTATTTGATGTGGCAAATGCTGTTTATTGCATAACGGAAAATGAAAAGGAGATATCAATATTTTAAGTTGCCAATTTAGACGTTATAAATCACTTCACATTCTTATAAATAATTTTTTTTTAAGTTTCATTATTTTCATCATAATTTATCTTAATCTTTATTATATATCTTAATGATGATATTATAAACACCATGTCTCTTGGCTATCCATATGCCAAATTTGTAGGTTACACATTACTTATATTACTATATATACCTTTGAACTTTATTGGATTTTGTAAGAAAAATATGCATCCCACACATGTACAACCTTTTCAAATATAGAAATCCGACTTGGAGAAGAGCTATATGTAGATTAATTGGTGTAAATGGTTTTCTCATATAACAATCGGATCTTTTAGTGTTTATTCTATTAATCATAGGTAGACTTCGTATAATATGTTTTTGTACTCCCAAATTATTATTGTCTTGAGTTTCAAATGAATTATAACTTTTAATACGAAGTAGTTATATTGTGTTATATATTATCATCAAGCAACTCATTGTTCTCATTTCGTTTGATTTGTCATTTGATATAATTGATCATATTCGAGTCATTTAAACCAATATTAGATTATGCATATGGTATAAGGTTTGAACCGTTCAAATAATTGTGAATCTATAAAGAATATGGGAGCAATGGTAGGAGGTTAGGGGGTCCAGTTTTCAAGATGGTGGAATATCAATGGTTTCATGGTTGACATAACGGTTTACGGAAGTGTTGTCGAAATGTCGAGAATGTCAATGGTTAATTTAAGGGTTTTTTTTGGGGGGGGGGGGGTAAGTGACTATTGTTTGGGTATAGGATAAATGGTTTAAAATGAGAATGATGAAAACGTTGGAGAGAAAATGGATGACAAAAGAGGAATCACAGAAAAGAAAAAGAAAAAAATGTTAGCAAGGGGGAAATTGTGAGCGCGTCTTAAATAAAGGTTTTGGTAAATAAACTTAAACATGGTTAACATGTAACAACATTTTTAAGAATAAAATAAAACGATCCTGTGATTTCACGGGACCAAAATCTAGTTGACTTTTATTAATCATGCATACTTCATAGTAGTATTGGGGTATGGTCCCATCTTATGAATCATGCATCGCATAACTTGTCTATAAGTTTCACATTACACATTATTTGACGACAATAAATGCAATAATACTAATATCTTAGCAAATAGTCTCCCCATACTTTTGGTTATGACATCAAGCATTCCTCTCGTGGCTTCCTACTTCATTCGATCCTTCACCTTCCTCCTGAATGGCTCTCTCATTAAAGGATTGGGGTTCAAACTGGCTATCACTCTCATCCTCTACCTCTCTTCCATTAAGTGCACGATTATTCCTAAGCAAGATAAATGGACGTACACTCTTTCTCGCGGTACGCCTGTAGAAACCTCCTCCTCTAACAGGCACGGGTGAGTCGGGTGGGGAAGGTATGTAGTAACGACGTCCAGGCCTAATGTTCTTGCTGGCAAGGTGGGTAGCCAAAGCATTTCTCCTTCTTTCCTCAGCTTTATCCTTATAAATCTTATAGGGGTTTGGGTGAGGGTAGTTAGGGTGAATGGTGGCTTCCACCAAGTACTTAGGTAGCTTCTCCAAATCATCCACCATTTTCCTGTAAAGCAAATCCTCGTATTTCAATATGGCCTTCAGCTCTTCTACAGTCAAAGTTTCTCCTGAATCATTCCTCAGATACTTCAAGTCTCCATGGTGGCAAGCGAAGTATGTCATTCTCTCAAGGCGTTTGTGCACGTGATCCCAACATGCCTCATTTTTCAGGTTAATCATGACCACAACCATTATCACTTTTTTGTTTAACGCCCAATCGTACGTCTCCCTTGCTACTCAAAGTTTAGCTATCACTCTGTCAACGAAGATTGCAATTGTCTCTCCCCATCCTATAGGTATGAAAAACAGTCCTGGATTCATGGCTATTGAATCAGTCTTTGCCTCAATCGCTGGATCTCCAATTACCCCATCAATTCCAAATGTCCAAGCGAATCCAAAAGGGTCATTAATCATCTGTTAAATCATCAAGGATAGAGACCCAAAACAATAATCATCTCAAACGGTTGTTAGGCACATACTAACACATAACACTTAGCAATTAACATGCGTATGAATGCACCCATCCTATTCCCAAGTTGACAATTTTTTTAAAACAAGTTTTGAAAATTTTTGTAGACTCGACGAATCAGAACCTATTGCTCTGATACCAACTGTAACAACCCTAAAATTTGCTCAACGAAATATATAGAATTGTCACGCCGCAATTGACTACGAAGTTAATTGCAAGGCTAGATATTCGATTATAATACTAAATTGAAATGAAACAGCAGAAGTCTTAAACAATTGTCGAACTACAATTCTCAAAACTAAACTCAAATTACATAATCCAAATGAAATCAAACTTAAATAATGTTTATAAAGTCCCCAGCATGCAGACGACTCTTCAACCAAGCATCCATATCAACAAAACCTGTCAACTACGCCATCGAGAATGACGTAGGCCCCAGAATAAGGTAGGGAACAAACTAGAAGAAATAACGTCAACATACAGGCTGAGTAAGAAACACAAAAGAAAAAGAAGACAAAAGATACGCGCCTGAAGGCGCGTAGCTAACAAATAACAGACAACTGTTACATCATCAAACTATTACATCAGTCATCATAGCGATACATGATTCAACAATCATATTACGTTCATTTTATTAAGGCTGGGTTCCTACCCCACAGCCACCACAATCTCGAACCGATGCGAGCTAGAGTACCATAAACAACCCCTAATGACTCAAAGTGTGCACACCCCTCGCTAGAGATCCAGTAGGATGCGTACCCCTAGGAGGAAGCCAAATAGGAAGCCGGTAGCGAACCGACCACAGACTCCCTTTATACAAACGTACAGAGGTGACCGATCAACGCCGAGACACCTTACTCTAGGTGGTAATCGTCAACATTATCATCAATCATAATCAGTAGCATTAGTGTACACTTTACGCAATCATTCATTAGCATATCATATAATTGATGTCATAATTATTAAACTCAAGATTCAATACTATCGAAACAAAAATAAAAGGCAGCAAAGCACACTCGGCCAAGAAACGCCGAGTGGCCGAGAAGAGCCGAGCCGGCCGAATGGCCGAGCCGGTCTATCACGAAAACCGAAGAGCCTGGCGGAAGGAAAGCTGAAAGGCTGTTGCTGCATGGTTAATTTCAAAGGACAGAAATAATAATAAAAGGCAATGGTAAGATAATCTGTGAATAACGGTCAACAAAGACAAGTTTAGCTGAAGGAAGGGCAGTTCAGAGGGTTGGTCATTGTGGTTGAAACTGTACCAACGTTCTTACCTTTCTAGCAAAATCACAAGATCAACACAAGACTTTAGAATGGTACTTCCTTGAACTCACAACCTAGAAACCAATAACAAATCACCAGTTAACAACCATCACACTACTAACACCAACAAGACACCTCTAGATTCATATTCCAACACTCAAACGATCTCCAAACGAAACCAAATTCGCGCAGCACCTTACTAATCATACCAACAACATAACCCCAACATAGTCTCATCAAAGCAACCATTATAATGCTCAAATTAAGGTAAGACAAGATCTGGACATCACGTATTTTCCACCATCAAAATATCATAAAACATCTCTAAACTAAAAACATAAATTCTACAAACCATCACAAGTATTCCCTCCAAATACTACACAATTTCAACCATAAAATCATCATAAATTCATCATCACACCAATTAATAAAACCCTAATACTAAAACTCATTATTTCATGCATCTAAAACATAGCTAATCAAAACTACAAACCCAACAATCAATAATCATCAATAAACTCATGTTTAAACCATAATTAACATGAATTATAGAAGAGCCCTAATCTGAAAATTATACTAGAGGGGTTTAAAAGAAAGGGCAAAGGGGTGCGGTGGTGGCGCTAGGGCGTTCGGCGGCGGCGTGCGGCGGCCTCGGGATGCGTGTGTCGCGCGTCTCTTCTTCTTCTCCCTTCTCTTCTCTCTTTCTCGTGCTCTCCTCTTCTCTTGCTCTTCTCTAGCGTCGGGAATAAGTGAGGAAGGGTTCGGGTTTTGGCTTTTTATTTATAGTGTTGGGTACATCAAATCATTAAGGGCGTTTTGGTAATTTTACCTAAAAGACTACCCAATTAGGAAATTGACCCAAATAGGAAAGTGACACTAAATTTCCCAAAATAGAATTTAGAAACCTCAAAATGAACATTTCTCGACAATCTTTACTAACTCAAAGTCCCAAAAACAAGGGGTGTTACAGATTAGTGGAGTCACTACCATGGGAAAGGTCTCTAGCGACGCTTATAAACCTCTATTGTGATGTTTATTAGCGTCCCTAGGACCTATACCAACGCTAGAGAAAGCGACCCAGTGTCCCTAGACCCTCTAGTGACGCTTTCCAATTGCGTCGGTATAGTTTCGAGAAAGCGTTCCCAGGTCATAGCCATGCTTTCCGAGGGACGTTTAAAGCGTTGGCAGCATATTCTCCAGGCATCTAAGTTGTCCTCTAGCGACGCAATTCATTGACAATGGGGGACGCTTTTACAAGCGTCGCCAGGCTTCCGATGCTTTTAAAAGCGTTGCTTTAAGCGTTGGGACACACATAGAGATTCGCCCTACCTGTAAAAATTTACCTTCACCCCCCCCCCCCCCCCCGACGCTTTCGGAAGTGTTGCCTTAAGCGTCGCCGGACATAGTAATCCGACCTCCATCCTTGCTCCTAATTCAAAATGCATAAACTAGCGGCCGAATTTAAATGAAACCAAAACAAATCACATGAACTACTCGGCAATATTGTGCTCATAGAGCTAATATGTGTTATATTATAAATTATTAACATTGTTGCAAAATGTTACAACGCAAAAGAAAGACATTACACTAATATCTAGTCGATTTCAAGAATCGACACATTAACATGTCTAATGAATTAAATCAAGTGTACACTTAAGTGTCATCCAAAAAGATACATGAGATCTATCATTAATTTAGTACATACGACTAAAGTTATCCACCACCTCCACCAAGCTTTAATATCATTGTACGAATGCCTGCATATAGAAACAAGCATATTGTCATGTTTGAAAGTGCTACCATCAACTTGTGCAGATTACGTACATGTTTCCCTAGTCTAACAAAATCCACACTCGGAAACGTTCATGCTTGTGTAAACAGATGCTTGCATTAGTGACTACCCTACAAGAAACATCCCATCTTGCGCCCATCAATTGATCACTACCCACAAATTCCAGTTTAAGATAAGACATACGGGTCTCTATATCAAACCTATCCCACCTTAGTCCCTCAATTGATAATCCATATTAAAATGCTAGAAGGCCTACAACTCTGCCAAACCTTGCAAAAGCTACATCCAGGAGGCTCTGAAGTGTTATAAGAAGACTTTGCTATTCGTGACTACCTAGCCATCTACAACATATACACTTGCCCCAACAAACGCTAGACGTTATGTTTTAATTCATACTTAAAAGAAAGTGTAGACATGTATGAAGAATTAACAGCCTTCATACTACTCCAGGTGACACTAGCTAACGCTAAATACTGAAGTTCCACTATATTTGTCATAATACTCTTCCACTCCACAAGCGTCTTTTTAGAAGGATCAACAATAATACATCACTCCCAACATTACCATTCCGTCTAAATATACACCATCTTTCAAATCCACCAGGAACTTTTCAAAACACATTTAAAGATCAAAGAACAGAAAAATTGATCATCTCCACAATTTAGAATAACTAACCTTATATTTGCAGTTCACTGCTTAGATGACATGTTGGACAAGAGGTTCAACTTAGATTCATCAGCATTGAGTGAAGTAGGCTGATGTGCGCTATTTTGTTGTGGTTAAAGTCGGGTTTTTGAGGTGTTTAACGTTGGTTTATCTAATTATGTGAGCACTTTGTTTCTTGGCTTATTATGTTGTTTGGTGTGATTTGTGTTTGATACAAGAATTAGTTGTTATTATGACCATTTGGACTCTCAAGAATTCCGAAATTCGATCCGGTTATGCAAGGCAAACTTTGGAGCTTCATATCTCTCAGAATATTTGGAATTTTGCATTGAAACCAAGTGGAGATGAAAGTTCATGATCTTACCTTTCCAAAAAGTAGTTACACGCCTTCACCGGATAAGTAACGAAAAAGTTATGCGAGTTTGAAGACGGGACCAGAGAGCAATGCGCGGTCCGCGGGTTCTGTTGGCGCGGTTTTGCGGTTTTGGAGGCGCGGTCCGCGGCCCACTGCGAAGCTACTTTTCGTATTTCTCTATTTTCCGTATTTTATTGTTAGACCTTATTAATACCTTGGTTTTACGTTTATTTTCAAAACTTTGCAACTCAAGACTTATTTTGCGATTATTGAAGAACTCTATGGAGAACTAATTACTCCATCTTGGTGAATGTGAATTGAAGCTACCGTTTATCGCCAGATTGTGAGATTATTACTTATCGATCCTATTGTGAGTATTATCAATTCTTTTGCACTATAATTCTCATAGATTGCGTTTGTTCTTGCTAGGAGGCCTAGTAGTATTAGCAACTTATATGATCTAATCGCTAGGAAAGTAGCAATTTTATCTTTCTAATTGATTGCTGATTCAACGTTAGATTGATTAAGGAGGTAATTGATTTATATTTCGATTTGAACCACGTGTGTTTGAATTGCCTATCTTTGTTGATATTCTTCTAGATCTAATTGCTTCTATTGAAATATATCTAGGCGCGTGTTCTAGATTGATTGATAGTTAGGGTTGTTTATGATACGCTGATTCGTTCTAAATAATTAGTAAAGGAAGAATAAAGATTTCGGTTTCTAAACAAAGTGCTCACATAATTAGATAAGTGATCTTCAAGGATCAATTGATAAATCGGTAGTGAATTGAAACAAGAACCAAGACTTGTCTTTTAATTGATTTCCAACTTATTTGTTCATTGCTTTAGTTTAATCAACCTTCAAACAAAACCCCCCCAATTGGTTACCCAATCGACGTTACATACTCAGACATTAACTAATTCCCTGTGGATACGAACTTGCTTGCCCTACTACATAGTTTTAGGATAAGTATTGATTTAATTTGGTGCAACCCACGACAATTGCCTACAAATTTTGGCGCCGTTGCCGGGGGAATTGGCGTTTTAATTGTTTTGTGTGTTTGGCGTTGATTTTAGTCTCTCTATTTCGTGTTGTTGGTTTATGGTTAACACCCGTTCTACTAACCACGAAATCTTGGAATATAATCCAGACCTAGAGAGATTTCTTTTCAGGTTACGCAAGGAAATCCGTGGCAATTTCAAAGAACTTCCGTTTCCACTAGAAGTTCCAGAAGAGAGATTACCATGCCTCCTCCACCTGACACCCGTACACTGAAGGAGCTCACTGCTCCTAATGTTGATCAGCAACCATTGTGCATTACTTTTCCGGCCACCACTGATGATCAAAAGATAGAGATCAAGTCGGGACTGATTCATCTGTTGCCCAACTTCTATGGCGAGCCCAGCGAGGATCCGATCCGACATTTGAGCGAATTCCATATTGTTTGCATGGGTATGAAGCCGCCTGGTGTGCCAGCAGATCAATTGCTATTGAGAGCCTTTCCTTTTTCTCTGAAAGGGAAGGCTAAGGATTGGTTGTACTACCTTCCGACAGGTAGCATAACCACGTTTCTTGAGTTGAAGAAGTGTTTTCTTGCTAAGTATTTCCCGGCCTCTAAATCATTGCAGATTAAAAAGGAGATCAGCAATGTAGAGCAGAATTATGATGAGTCTTTATATGATTATTGGGAGCGATTTTAGAAGTTATGTGCTAGTTGTCCCTACCATGGCTATACGGAGCAAGATCTCATACTGTTCTTCTACAACGGTCTTTCCGCAGATGATCGTAAGCATGTGAATTCTACTAGTGGAGGTGGTATTGTGAACAAGACCCGAGTGCAGCTAGAGCACTTATTGCTGATTTGGCCGAGAATTCGAGACCCACAAGTGTGAGGGAGTTTCCCATGAGGAAATGAGTTAATGCTGTTAACTCTAGTTCCACTGATGAGTTAAAAGATACGGTGCAACAGCTGGCTTCGTTGATGAAGGATTTTGTTACATCTGCTAGACCTCCACAAGTGAAGGCTTGTGGTGTTTGTTATGGAGTTGGGTATCCCACTGATACATGCCCTACTTGCAAGAAGATGTTGTGGCGGAGGTTAATGCAGTTGGTTTTACTGGTTCTCAACAGCGCAAGTATGATCCTTATTCTCAAACCTATAATGAGGGATGGAGGGATCACCCAAATTTCAAGTATGGGAACCAACAACAAGACAATATTCCCCACAGGAATCAAAATTTCCAAGGTAGTAGGTTTTCACCGAAACAGCAGTTCCAATCCGAGCCAGCTCGACCTTCAGGTTCATTTATGTCTACTGAAGACATGCTTAGGTCTCTTACCCAGAACGTGGTTCAGATGCAGAGTAATATTGTTCAATACCAACAAGAGACCAAAGCTAGCATCCACAACATTGAAAGTCAAATTGGACAAATGGCTACCTCTATAAGCTGTTTGGAAGCGAAAGATGCACTAAAAATACCATCTCAAGTGGAGCCACCTTCCAAACATCAAGTCTTTGCTATTACATTGCGTAGTGGTAAAGAAATAGAAGGAGGTGCATCACGGCAAGGGGAAGAGAAAACTTTGAAGCAAAAGAAGTTGAGGAGTGAAACGGAAGAAAACGGAGAAGGAAACCAGAAGCAAAACGGCGGACCGCGCCCAGCAAACGGCGGTCCGCTAGTTGAGATCGGCGGTCCGCGGTCCTCTGACGAAGGCGTGGCTGATTCGCCTTCCGAGTCCGAGCTGATACAAGATGTTACCCCTTCCGGTGGTCATCCCGTGGTCTCATATGAGCCTACCCCACCCTTTCCAGAGGCATTGGAAGATACTCGGAACTATGAGCATGACAAAGATATCAATGCCACTCTTCAGCAATGTCAGGTAAACGTACCTCTCTTTGACTTTCTTAAAAGCATTCCTAAATATGCTAAGGTGTTGAAAGAGATTTTGACTATGCAAAAGAAGCAAAAATCAAAGAAAGTTAAGAAGGTACAAGAGTTAGTGAATATGTGTCGCCTATTGTAGACACCTGCATTTGTCCCTACCAAAACGCCCGATGATGAAAGGACACTATACAGTGAACTGCGTCTACTTGCTCTACTATGTAAACCACCGTTGTCGTGAACCCGTTAGCAAATGCGTCTTTACCCGAAACAAGGCTAAAAACAACCACTTTCCAGCCCGTTTACACCTGACCTAACTCAGGAATAACCCGCATTCCTAAACCGCCAAAAATCATCAATAAAACATGTTTTTGTACGTCATTTGCCCACCCAAATTCAGATGTACAATACTCATGTCATAAGAAGGCCATAAATGCAATTTTGTATGGTGCGTCAAGGGGTCCAGGCGCACCTTTGCGCGCGCACAGAGGTCTTGGCGCACCCGCGCGTGCGCCACGCGCGACCAAGGCTGCGCCATGCGCGAGCCAACCTGCGCCATGCGCGACCAGGCTGCGCCACGCGCGACCAAGGCTGCGCCATGCGCGAGCCAACCTGCGCCATGCGCGACCAAGGCTGCGCCATGCGCGACCCAGGCTGCGCCATGCGCGACCCCTCCGCGCCATGCGCGACGCCGCCGCGCCTTGCGCACCAAACCCTAGTGGCCGAAAACCCTAGATCTTCTCCCACACTATAAATACCTCTCTCCTCCACCCTCATTTGAACCTACACACACCATTTCTACCCCGAATCTCTGCTTCTCTCTTTACATTCTCTCACAAAAACCCTAACCACAATACAAAACCCTAGCAACTACAACACCAAAACCCTAATAGCACCCCTACACCTCTAGGGCACCCCCAAACACAACACTACAGGCACAACTCAAGCAAAGCCCCTCTCAAACACCACGTTCGAAGAGTAACACATCGCTCTAAGAACATATCTAGCCCTTACGACGCATACTAAGGATCAACGCAGCGATCTCGAAGCATAGTAGAGCAAGTAGTGGTATGGCGGACACACGTAAGTCCTGAGGGCACCCCCTCTTTTCTAAACTCATCTTTTTACTTTATTCTCATCTTCTATCCCTTCTTTACGTGCGCAATTTATTGCTTTTGACATAGATTTATATTTTGCCTAACCAAGATTTAGATCTAAAACGATTACATGAATCACGCTTAACACACATAGCGCAAAACGCTTGGACAATTGGTAGCTAGGGACCGTTAATCAATCTTAACGACATTGCGACCTAAGATCTAGTTAATGTGCTAAATAACCGACTTAGCTAATTTACTAGGTTGTATATAACTTGTAAATGATTGTAAGTCGCATGGCTAACTTCTCGACGACTTGTAAACGATAATTCAACTAGTAGAGGCCGCTATACGTGGGCGGGGTTGGGTGTCTTATGGCTTCCCAACACGTACCGTCACCCCCGAACCCAGTCTTGCAGTTCGTAGGCTGCATATTGGCGTAGGGCACAGTGCGCATCTTGTTCCTTATGTCCCTCGGTTTTGTCCCTTTCGTTAAACGACTCGCGAAAGTGTTTTGTACTTGGCATGACTCGCTTCTCCAAGCGTTTATGCTCAATGGGTACAGACTCACCTAGCGTTTACGTAGTCCCTCAGTAACAAGGAACAAGATCACATTGCATGGTTTCCAAACACCCCACAATTGTTTGGTGGCGACTCCTATCCTAGTGCAATCATTCGCACGACTCGCGCGTCCGCCAATATAGAGGTCATCCGTGGAATCTACAGTGGCGACTCCGCTGGGGACTTATTGTTCAAAGTGGGTGAGACTCGAAGATTGGTTATCATGTTACATTTGTTGAGAAGTTTAGCACCTTCATTTACATGGACGCGACCCACGTCCCATAGGAACCCTTGTCCTTTCGGTATATCCATGTCTTTCTAACTCGTGTAGGACTGAATAATGGTTGTACCACCCACGTTCGCATCATCGACACTTCGTTTCCAATGAAACATTGTTTCTGGTGCAAGGATGTTATACTCTCGAGCATGGGCTGCCACAAATCGAGATATAGCTACCTATAACGTGGTACCCAAAACCTAAACCTCAAAGCCTAAGCCATAGCACATTTGCATGGTATGTGTTTGCTCTTACTTGCCTTTGTTGCTTGTTTTTGCCTCTTTTGTGCCATATTCATCCCCAAAACTTTGTCAAATCAAGTTTCAATTATATAAATGTCTTCCCTATGCACCACGTCAGTTTCTGTGACGTTTTGTCGCGTGCGTCCATGGCCTTGTGCGCACGTTGCCGTGCGTCCGAGCGCCTGTGCGCACCATTCCCGTGCGCCCGCCCAGTCCTGCGCACCACACATATTCCTTTGAATGGTGCAATTCCCATTCCTAGTCTTGGCCCACTGCATGTTTCCCATTTTTGAGTCATTTTCAACACTTGCATACACTACCATGCACCTATACACCTCGCACACACATGTTGCACCCACAAAATCGAGTCAACCTCATTGCACTCTGTGCTGCATTCTTGAATACTGCATTGTCGTGTCATGCATTCACAACCGTAGCTTGCTGCATACATACTTACATACGTTATGTCCATATATAGAGTCGCGTCTTGCATCATACATTTGCATATTATCTAGGTCCACCCCTAGTCATCTAAATCATGCATCATGCATCCGAGTGCATACCATTCATAGAACAAACCGTCTCGTGTAGGGTCAAGTTCATACCTAACTACGAACTCATGCATCATAGGAACCCGAACCATTGCACGCATTTTGCATTACGACTTATATGATCACATGCATACATACATACATGCATCACAACCCATACATCGAACCTACAAAAAAAAAAAAAAAAAAAACGAGTTACTTCATGCATTATGTCAAACACATCATGTCTATCTCATACGTCAATCCGTATCATCGACTCTATCCACGTGAGATCTTTGAGGCCCACTCCTCACTCTTTATTACACAAAAATTCACATCTTTCTACGTCAATTCGTATCATCGACCCTAGCCACCTAGGATTTTTTAGGCCCACTCCTCGCTCTTTTTTACCTGAAACTCCGCACCTCAGCGATACGTCAATCCGTATCAACGAGCCTACCTACTTAGGATCTTCGAGGCCCACCCCTCACTATTTTTTGCCCAAAACTTGGCAACTAGATGGCACGTCAATCCGTATCATTCATTCCTATCCACCTAGGATTTTTGAGGCCCACTCCTCACCCATTTTTCAACAATTCCGTACAACTTATGGAAATCCAAACCATATATCTTGATTTTAGTCACCTAGGATCACCGATCCCCACTACTCACCCACATCATCATTGATTTTTTGCATCTCGTCCATACGTCTATCCGTATGCGCACACATCACACAAATTGCACTTGTTTCGATCTTAGCCACCTACGATCATCGAGGTCCACTCCTCACCTCCTTCCTTTCCGTCGTCGAACCCCACTCTTCACGACCACTGGATTTTTACATACATAAGATCGTCACCACCTTGTCCAACTCGGTGACCCCGGCCCACGTTTTCAAGTAACTCAATTGAAGCACCAATGGTTTGAGGGACTGCTACTACTTTTCAATGGATCCACAATCCACGTCGAGATTGGTCGCACGTTCCTCTCGTCAATGTTAAGCTTTTTCCACAAGTTCTCGACATTACCATCCCGAAAATCAAAGGGGTAGCAAAATCCATGCACTATGTTTTGAACTCTAAAACTTACATTGCACGAAAACCGAAGACGATGAGAACGAGCATCACTACAACGATGCAACCTTCAACGACATCAACAACGAACGTTCTTTCCGAACTACGTCTGGTTTGATTCCACGCGCTAGTGGATACGTAGGCAGTCTTTTGAGACACAACCACACGACAAAAAGATTTCATGCTTGTTTCTTTACCTCCTTTCCATGTCTAGCATAGATACCTCCAACAGATTGAAATTTCTCTCTTTCGCTTATGGAATAAATGAGCTTTTGCTTGGTTTACCACATTCTCATGAGCAACCAACGACGAATCCTAGTCTGTCTTACGCTGCACGATTAATGACTGGAGGTAAAAAATCTGTAACTACATAAATGACTTTGATCCCTAACGATTGAATCCACTTTCTTTGGTAGCCCGCAGAGCCTCCATGCCGATAGCCTTTTAATTTCCATCCTACATCTTCCTAACTTGGGTAAAGGGTGTTGACTTGATCGAAACGGCAAGACTTAAAAAAGTGGAGCCACTAACAATAAATTTGGCTAACAAATGGCAAGACTTAAAAAAGTGGAGCCAAAATGAAAAATGGCTAACAAAAAAGGCAAACTTCTGAAATTGGAGCCATACTCTAACAAAAACAAATAGCAAGTGCCACGAACAGGTAAAAGTCATCCCTCAATAGGGACAAAATTGAAAACATCAAGCAAAATATGTATTTCCAACTGCAAACATGGTCAAGTCAGCACAATTGGGGGTAAAATGGGTCAGAGCCTTCATGCACATCCGTCATTTGTCACCCAAACCACCTACAAAAGCACCGAAAAAGTCCTCATTGAGATCGTGCAAATCACACTACCGCAATCTGTCGCTCTTCTAATCAACGAACTTGGCATTTGTTGATTCACCGCGAGAGTTCTTCCGCACGACGGATAATAATCGCGAAGGTAAGACGCTAGGAATTTTGAGGATTGCTCATCAAGCTCACCATGCATGCATTCTCTTATTCTTTTCCCGTAGTGCTATATGACATGGAAATCTGAACCCACGTTATTAACTTACCCTTTTGCATATTTAGACTGACGCATTGGTCTGAATTCCCCCTATTCCAGCCACATTATAAGCCATAACCCTCGGCCAGCCGCATCAAACTTGCCTTCAGAATTTAAATCCCACTTGGTCCAACATCAAGGATCAAGGCCCAGTTGAGCCAGCCACAGATACCGAACTCCACATTCCAAATCCTTGGACTCTTCTTTTCCCTAGCCCACGCATGAAATCTTTAGTCTACCCAAGACAAGAACGATCGTCATCACGAGCAGCACGTCTCGTCCATTTGGAACCATCAGACGTTGCGCCGCCGTAAACACTAAGCCTTGAGCCACCTCAAGCACCAAGTCGTGTGCCACCACATGCATACATTTGTGCCACCACAAATACAAAGCCCTGCTCCGCAGCAAGCACGAAAATCATCCTCAAACAGCTGGAATGTCACTATGAGCTGTCACCATGAGTTGGACAATCACAACTTTTGCTCACCTTTTTTCATCATTTTTCTTTTGGGGGATACCTCAAACTCACTCCTATACATTTCTATTCTTTCCACTATTAGGCACTCTTAGTTTTCTTCCACGAAACTTACCATCTTTTTTTTCCTTTTGGGGGAAGTCGGGATACCCCCTGCATTTTTTCGCATTTCACATCTGCATGTATCTCGAGTTTAGGTTGCATTACTTTAAGTTGCATAACATTATCGCATTGCATTTCATAACATTCCATTACATCATCGCATTGCATTTCATAACATTGCATTACATCGAGTCAGTTACACTTGCACACCACCCGCACAACCCTTTTACACGAGCACTAGGCATCACCGGTTTGCATACCATTATATACATTTGCACACTACTTGCATAAATCTTTGCATGAGAACTAGGCAGCACTGGCCCACCCACAGGACAAGATGCAATCGTCCGTCACAACTACTCTCCAAGTATTGCAACCGCGAGGTCAAAAGCACAAGTCACGGCACCACAATCTCCTTGCTCGCACAAGAGTGAGACAGAGTGCAACAAGATACTACTATACAAGCATTGGCACGACGAGGTCAAAAGAACACACTTCTACGCCACGACCTCCTTGCTCGCACAAGAGTGAGACAAAGTACAACAAGAATTTTCAACATGCATAATCAACAGGCAAACAAGAGGTCAAGCGGCATCCAATTGCTCCATAATCTCCTCTTTCATGCAAGAATGGGGGCTCCGCTCGAAGCTGTCAATCCAGCATAGAACAACTGAGATCACACACATTCAAGTCATGTAACAGTCGCACCGACTTTAAACTCGAGCATCTAACAAAACCTCGTATTCAACACCAACGGACCTAACTCCACCATGATCAAGCAACGTCGGACCCACTTTCGACATTTCAAGCAATATATCATCAACAACAGTGGATCTAACTCCACCGTGATCAAGGAACTTCGGACCCACCTCCGATAGAAGCAAAAACAACCACAAGAAGCAATAAACGGTCGCACTGACCTTAAACATTGACATAATCACCAAATAGCATCGGACCCACTTCTGACTTTCAGAACCCACTACAAGTACAAACAGCAAGATTCACAATGCTATCCGACGGTCGCATCGACCTAAAACAACTTGCACAGTCGCACCGACTATAAACACCAGGTATGTACTCTAATTGGTTGGCGAACCTCTAAAAACGCACCGGCGGTCTAATGGACCTTAAACGACCCTCCACGTGCATTCGCATCCCGTTTGCACGATTTACATACTTTGACTTTCGCCTTGTCCAAGCCTCAGTCAAAGTGGGGGCTTCTGTAGACACCTGCATTTGTCCCTACCCAAACGCCCGATGATGAAAGGACACTATACAGTGAACTGCGTCTACTTGCTCTACTATGTAAACCACCGTTGTCGTGAACCCATTAGCAAATGCGTCTTTACCCGAAACAAGGCTAAAAACAACCACTTTCCAGCCCGTTTACACCTGACCTAACTCAGGAATAACCCGCATTCCTAAACCGCCAAAAATCATCCATAAAACATGTTTTTGTACGTCATTTGCCCACCCAAATTCAGATGTACAATACTCATGTCATAAGAAGGCCATAAATGCAATTTTGTATGGTGCGTCAAGGGGTCCAGGCGCACCTTTGCGCGCGCACAGAGGTCTTGGCGCACCCGCGCGTGCGCCACGCGCGACCAAGGCTGCGCCATGCGCGAGCCAACCTGCGCCATGCGCGACCAAGGCTGCTCCACGCGCGACCAAGGCTGCGCCATGCGCGAGCCAACCTGCGCCATGCGCGACCAAGGCTGCGCCATGCGCGACCCAGGCTGCGCCATGCGCGACCCCTCCGCGCCATGCGCGACGCCGCCGCGCCTTGCGCACCAAACCCTAGTGGCCGAAAACCCTAGATCTTCTCCCACACTATAAATACCTCTCTCCTCCACCCTCATTTGAACCTACACACACCATTTCCACCCCGAATCTCTGCTCCTCTCTTTACATTCTCTCACAAAAACCCTAACCACAATACAAAACCCTAGCAACTACAACACCAAAACCCTAATAGCACCCTTACACCTCTAGGGCACCCCCAAACACAACACTACAGGCACAACTCAAGCAAAGCCCCTCTCAAACACCACGTTCGAAGAGTAACACATCGCTCTAAGAACATATCTAGCCCTTACGACGCATACTAAGGATCAACGCAGCGATCTCGAAGCATAGTAGAGCAAATAGTGGTATGGCGGACACACGTAAGTCCTGAGGGCACCCCCTCTTTTCTAAACTCATCTTTTTACTTTATTCTCATCTTCTATCCCTTCTTTACGTGCGCAATTTATTGCTTTTGACATAGATTTATATTTTGCCTAACCAAGATTTAGATCTAAAACGATTACATGAATCACGCTTAACACACATAGCGCAAAACGCTTGGACAATTGGTAGCTAGGGACCGTTAATCAATCTTAACGACATTGCGACCTAAGATCTAGTTAATGTGCTAAATAACCGACTTAGCTAATTTACTAGGTTGTATATAACTTGTAAATGATTGTAAGTCGCATGGCTAACTTCTCGACGACTTGTAAACGATAATTCAACTAGTAGAGGCCGCTATACGTGGGCGGGGTTGGGTGTCTTATGGCTTCCCAACACGTACCGTCACCCCCGAACCCAGTCTTGCAGTTCGTAGGCTGCATATTGGCGTAGGGCACAGTGCGCATCTTGTTCCTTACGTCCCTCGGTTTTGTCCCTTTCGTTAAACGACTCGCGAAAGTGTTTTGTACTTGGCATGACTCGCTTCTCCAAGCGTTTATGCTCAATGGGTACAGACTCACCTAGCGTTTACGTAGTCCCTCAGTAACAAGGAACAAGATCACATTGCATGGTTTCCAAACACCCCACAATTGTTTGGTGGCGACTCCTATCCTAGTGTAATCATTCGCACGACTCACGCGTCCGCCAATATAGAGGCCATCCGTGGAATCTACACCTATGTTTCAAAAGAAGTTACCCCCAAAATGTAGCGACCTTGGCATGTTTACTATACCTTGTGCTTTAGGATATAATGTGTTTCGTGAGGCTATGCTAGATCCAGGTGCGTCCATCAGTGTGATCCCTTTATCTTTGTTTGATAGTTTGAAATGTGGCCCTCTACATGACACTAGTATTGTGATTCAATTGGCCGATAAATCCCATGTGAAACCTAGAGGTGTGGTTAGGGATATGCTTGTTCGAGTTGATAAACTGACTTTGAAGACGGGACTAGAGAGCAATGCGCGGTCCACGAGATGTGTTGGCGCGGTCCGCAGTTTTGAAGGCGCGGTCCGCGGCCCACTGCGAAGCTACTTTACGTATTTCTCTATTTTCCGTATTTTGTTGTTAGACCTTATTAATACCTAGGTTTTACGTTTATTTTCAAAACTTTGCAACTCAAGACTTATTTTGGGATTATTGAAGAACTCTATGGAGAACTAATTCCTCCATCTTGGTGAATGTGAATTGAAGCTACCGTTTATCGCCAGATTGTGAGATTATTACTTATCGATCCTATTGTGAGTATTATCAATTCTTTTGCACTATAATTGTTATAGATTGCGTTTGTTCTTGTTAGGAGGCCTACTAGTATTAGCAACTTATATGATCTAATCGCTTGGAAAGTAGCAACTTTATCTTTCTAATTGATTTCTGATTCAACGTTAGATTGATTAAGGAGGGAATTGATTTATATTTCGATTTGAACTACGTGTGTTTGAATTGCCTATCTTTGTTGATTTTCTTCTAGATCTAATTGCTTCTATTGAAATATATCTAGGCTCGTGTTCTAGATTCTTTGATAGTTAGGGTTGTTTATGATACGCTGATTCGTTCTAAATAACTAGTAAAGGAAGAATAGAGATTTCGGTTTCGCAACAAAGTGCTCACATAATTAGATAAGTGATCTTCAAGGATAAATTGATAAATCGGTAGTGGATTGAAACAAGAACCAAGACATGTCTTTTAATTGATTTCCAACTTATTTGTTCATTCCTTAGTTTAATCAACCTTCAAACAACCCCCCCCCCCCAATTGGTTACCCAATCGATGTTACATACTCAGACATTAACTAATTCCATGTGGATACGAACTTGCTTGCCCTACTACATAGTTTTAGGATAAGTATTGATTTAATTTGGTGCAACCCACGGCAATTGCCTACCATAGGCGTCATCACAATCTAGACCATGTTATAAAGATTAGTCAGATGCATAAGATGCAAATAAACTTGGAAGGAATCTACCTAATCTCAAACATTAGCATGTAAGCCATCATACAGGTACCTCGACATTGGTTGTTTCATGAATATCATCCTGGCTTCCAGCTGATTTATTAGTTGCTTCACTATTTGTGACAGATGCAGTAGAATATTCGTCTTTAGAACTAGAATCATCCAATTCCGAGTCATCAGTGTACTCTCTCAGCTTTCTTTTCAGTTTACCAATGGTATCACCTTGCTTTGTGATTATCTTATTTTGACGTTGAAGATGCTGTACAACCGTATCCATTTGCTCTTTTAATTTGCGAAGAAGATACCCCGAAACTGTTTCATCTTTTGAAGTCATGTTCAAGCCCTTGCAAGAACGAGAATAGGCAGACTTTGACCAAAACTTTGAAGGTGTGACACCTAATCCTAGACCACGAACACGCCCGTACTTGTCTTTACCTAACACCTTTGTAACAACATCCTCATCAGCTTGATAGAATCCTCCTCCACATTCAACCTTAGAAATTTTGGCATGTAAAGGGCATGATTAAAAACACCTAAAAATATTTATAAGTAGATTAGTAGTAGACACCTTAGGGTATAATAGACTTACGGTAATATCTGCTTCTTTCTTGTGTTTGTGACATTTCAGATAAAGTTCAGCTCTTGTTGGAGGCCGTCTATACAACTTTTCCTTGCAAGTAATAAATAAGCTTTAATTAGATGTTAAATTTTACCATATTAGTCTTTAAGAAACACACAGAGCCGTCAAGTCATACCAATTCTCCAGCAACACGCGCATGACTTTTAGTACCCGTTGTAGAAACTGACCTAATCTTTGCAGCAGCTTTTTGAAGAGATTTCTTACTGTTTTCGCATCGTTTATGTGCGAATGGAATGTTTGATCATATCTATCACACACATGTGCTTATTGGAGTGAAGAACAACAATAAGTTAAGATCTTATAAGAGTAGATAATTTACCTTTCCTTCATCGGACCTCCAAAAGTTAACAAGACTAATCCATTGATCCGAAACAACATTCTCTGGGCAAGCATCATGCACAACAGAAATAGGATCGGTTTCAGAATAGTGTTGCCCTTTCAAGCTACATTTGTGGTCTCTCCATTTGGCCCCAATTGATTTCAATATCCAACTTTAGGGTATATAAATCTTTCCTGATTACGATAAGAAGCAAATAGACACATTGTGCAGTTAAAACCAAAAATATATACAAGTTGTATATAACTATTTCATTTACGAAAAATCACAATAAGATTACCTCAACTTCTTTGAGTATCATTACTTGATTGTTTCCCTTGTTTCCCTCCTTTAAGACATTCCACCTTGTGTAAGATAATGAGCAAAGCCCTCCATTTCTCGCAATTGTTCCACAAAAACCACCTAAAACTTGTGACTCGACTCCAATAGGCTGGCCAAATTCGTTCACTTCGACAACTATACGGTGTCCTTTAGGAAGATTCCAGATATCTGCAAGAACAGTTTTCCCACGACGTCTCTCTCCATTTGGACCTATAATTAAGGTTAAACGAGGTGTAGATTATAATTGAAATATATACCAACTCATTCGTATGAACCCAAGATAAAAATTTGGTATACATTGACAATACCCAAAACTTTGTACTCATAAAGTCGAATGGCATCAGATTGATTGTGACGAGTTCTCGTAGGACCTCCAGATTGATTGTGATGAGTTCTCGTAGGACCTCCAGATTGATTGTGACGAGTTCTCGTAGGACCTCCAGGAGCTGCATCTGTTGTTGATTGAACTTGATGGTGAATTTGATCATTTTGACTAGTAACGTTATTGCTCAAAGTCATATTTTGCTCCTGATTAGTATCTCCAGTACCTGAAATAGTGCTCCAAAATTTCATCTGATGATTCACATATGTACTATTTTTAGACAGAAAAGTCCAAGCTTAGCAAATTGATAGTGCTGGAAGTGGAGAGTGAAGCACCGAAAAACAAAATTCTGGAGCTTAAGAGTAAAATGTACTCTGATGTCCAGGAAAGGACTATAGAGAAGTTCAGTGTTGTACATGATTTAGCTAGTTACCTTGATTTATATTGCTGGAGGAGCCATTCTGATTCGAATTCCCACGTTGTTGTAGTTGAGGATCTTGTGTTTTGATTCGCAACCTCTTGCACTTTTTAGACATATTTCACTATATACCACAACAAACACATCATATCATATTGTAATATTACAAGCTCACATATGGAACTTTGACTGACATACGCCTGTTCATGCCCCAACGAAATAGGAAAAATTAAAAGATAGAACTAATATAAAAGACAATAGACATTTCACTATATACCACACACATAATATCATATTGAAATATTACAAGCTCACAAATGAAACTTTGTCACACATACGCCAATTCATGCCCGAACAGAATAAGCAAAAAGTAAAAAATAGATGGACCTAATACAAAAGACAATATAATGTTTAAAAAAATCCAACAATTATTAGCAATTAAACATCATCAACTATTGTTCCTTCAACATTAGGTCTAGCCCAACTACATCGCCCTTGATCATTCACAAGTATGTTATTTAGAAAAGATATATGGTATTGTGCATCCTCACGATCTTCCCTAAGAGAATTATCTTCCACGTCGTGTTTTCCTTTAGGCTTTAGTTTAGGTGCAACATACCAGTCGAGGTTCACCTGATCTTGTACATAAAACACTTGGTCAGCATCTTCAGCAAAAACATACGGCTCATCTTGCAATCTTTCTCCTGTGTGTATCAACCGAGAGAAGTCAACAAGTGTGAAGCCGTACTCATCTTTTTTTATCCCTCTTCCTAGACTAGTATCAACCCACTCACATTTAAACATCATTTTCAAATACCCCCCTAAATATTTCAACTCAATGATATGAGTTAGACGTCCATAATATGCAATATCTCCTAAGACTAGGTTTTTATCAATAGAACTAGAGTAGCTTGATGTCTTCGCAATTACAACAACCCCACTATTTTGAGTGCATCTATCATAGCGTTTGCTCCTAAATTTAAAACCATTGACACTGTAGCCTCGATACTCCGTGGCTACATCAAGTGGTCCACGAGCAAGCATGCGAAGATCTTCTGGTAAACAGTCAGGGCCTTGCGTAGACTCCAAAAAGGCAACCTAGTTCAAGTATGTAATGTTAATTATAAACTGATCCAAATACTGAACAAAAAATCATTACTAACTTACTATACTTACACGCTCTATAAACCAATCATGGAAAGTTTCGTGTTGTATTCACTCTATTTGATTAAGTGAAAGACGTCTCGGACGACTACATCTTTTTAAGAGCGCTCCGTGCGCTCTACATTTTAGACGAGACATGTGACTTAGAAACTTGAACACTATAATGAATGAAAATATTTTACCATTATTAGACAGAAAATTTACTTACTGGAGAAATGGTTTGACTTTGGAAGTATTAAAAAGAATATATCGATGTGCTTGAACCTTGTTAACTTGATCCAAAGTCAGATTTTTAGGCTTTCCGCCATGTGGCTTCCCCACTTTTGAAAATATGGAATTTTCATCAGTTCCCCCTGCCTCCACAGAAGCATCCGGGACTGCAATTTTGAAAAGTAATTTGAACTTCTCAAACCCTTTGAGGTAAAGAGAACAAAAGTTCATGCACTCATCAGCTAAATAGCTTTCAGCTATAGAAGCTTCCGGGTGAGCTTTGTTACGAACATAAAACAGTATTTATGGCCGTTGTCCAACCATTTTAAAACAGTTTCAGAATTGAAACAAGGGCATGCTTTCTCTCCATGTACGCCCCAACCATAGAGCATATCGTAAGCTGGAAAATCACTAATTGTCCAAAGAAGCCCCGCATACATTTGAGACATTTCATCCTTAGAAGCATCATAAGTTTCGGTTCCATTATTCCACAAGTTATTTAATTCTTCAAGAAGAGGCTGTAGATACACATCAATTTTATTTCCAGGACTAGTAGGGCCCGGAATGAGAGTTGATAGGATAAGGGATGAAGGCTTACAACATATCTCAGGGGGAAAATTATACGGTATTAGTACCACATGTCAACAAGTGTAAGTTGTACTAAGCATCACAAAAGGATTGAACCCGTCACTAGCTAGCCCTAGTCTAACATTTCGACTCTCTGTCCCAAATTCATCATGCGTCTTATCGAAGTTTTTCCAGGCTTCAGAATCAGATGGATGTTGTAATACCCCATCTTCGCCTTCACGGTTTTCAGCATGCCATCTCATAAAAGATGCGGTGTGTTTGGACATAAAAAGCCGCTTTAGCCTAGGTTTCAATGGGAAATAACGCAAAACTTTGGCAGGAATACCCTTCTTCTTTATGCGACCCGATGCTGTTTTCTGTCTCTATCTTTTTTCCACCTTGAAGTGCCACACACCGAGCATGCATCATCATCAGCCTTATCTTTCCAGAACAACTGACAATGATTAGGGCAAGCATGAATGTTCTTATACCCAAGGCCCAGCTTTTCAATAATGTTTTTCGCCTCGGTAAATGACTTAGATAATTTTATACCATTGGGAATAGCTTGTTGCATAGTTCCCAACAAGTCACTAAAAGACTTGTTGCTCCACTTATTGGTACTCTTTGTGTAAAACAAGAGCACCAAGAAAGATAGCTTAGTTAGCTCACACCCTGGCCACAACCCTTGGTCAGCATCACTAAGCAAACTACAAAAACTCTCAGCTTCTTTGTTTGGACCTTTAGTGCATGGTATTTGTGTGGTAGTGTATCCTTGCAAATGGGTTGCCCACCCACTAGGCCATTAACAAGTATAACTATAAGACCAAGACCCCGGTGAACCAAGACCAAGACCCCAAACCTGTTCAAAATTCAAATCGACCAACCCATTTGCAAGGATACACTACCAGACAAATACCATGCACCGACGGCCTAACACGAACTCAGATTTAATTGACCTAATCAACAACTCTCCCTTCACAGCAGCCACTCCTACAATATAAATCATACTCTCAAACTCTCACTTTCTCTATCTCTCCTTTCAAATCAAAACATTTCTCTAATTTTCAATCTTCTTCAACTTCTCTCTCCTCCTTCAACTTCTCTCTCCTCTTCAACCTAAAAACACTCAGAAAACAAGAAACCCACCTTTGCAGGATTCATGTCAACAAATAGAATTTCCCCCAACCAAAACCAACCAACATCCCAAAGGCTCAGAAATTCCACACCCAACCTTCCCCCCCAATTTCAACAACAATTCTTACCACAAACCCTGAACCAAAACTAAGCACAAAGGCCCCGAAATTCCACACCCAACCTTCCCTCACCATCCCAACAACAAACCCAGAACCAACTCCGTCTACAACCACAACAACCACCACTAAGCTATCCAATGACTTCATACGAGGTTATTAACTCGTTTACGCGCCCAACAACTAATTCTCCGCCGATACCTTGCATTTCCGTCAGAGTAGACATCCCGGAGGTCCCACGTGCACGCCTCTCCGTTTATCCCCTCGGTAACGGTGTTTACCGTTACTATGGGGTTTCCAACGAGTTTTATTTCAACCAACAAAACACCGTCTATGAAGGAGAGGTTCACTTTGATGGAGTATTGCTGGAGTTTTCTACGACCAGAGAAGGCCGTCTTTACCTTGTTGCCTCCAACGCCAAATCAGCCAAGGTTGTTGTATCGTGTCCTGTGGAAACCATACCACCTCCTGCGCCGCTTGCTACTACGGTTCTTGAAATGATGGTATAACATCCTCTTTTCTTTAAATTTATTTTTACTTATTTCTATGCCTATTTTTTTTTTTTTTTTCTTTTTTATATGAATGGTACTCTCTTATAATCTTTTTAATTGTTACTCCCTCCGGCCCCCTTTAAACACCCTATTGTCTTTTTTCAATTGGATTAAGGTAATTTTGTTTGTTTATTATTATTGGAGATAATGGGTGGTTTGTTTATTATTGTTGGAGATGATAAGTGGTTTGTTTATTATTGTTGGAGATAATGGGTTATTTGTTTATTATTTTTGGAGATAAAGGGTGATTTGTTTATTATTTTTGGAGATAATGGGTGATTTGTTTATTATTTTTGGAGATAGTGGAGTGTAGATGTGTGGTGAAAACTTACCCCATTTAGTTAGGTTTGAAATGGGGTGTTTAAATAAGGACACCCCAAAAAGGAAAGAGGGTGTTTAAAGGGGAACGGAGGGAGTATTTTTTATGATTTGTATAATCCGTATTTGTTTGCTTTGAATTGGGCTTCTATGAGTGATGTTTGGGTTTGTGGGCCTTATTATGATTTGTACACTCCTTTTTCTTTTTTATTTTTGTTTGCTTTGAATTGGGTTTTATGAGTGATGTTTGGGTTTTTCTTTTATGGGGTTTTCTAAAAAGTGCCCATGGGCACTCTATAAGTTATACAAGATTCCAACACTTCCCAATAGTGGTTTGAATGTTCTCATAAAATATTATTAACAACATTAATAACTTTTATCTAATACATTGACTTCTTAATTACCCACTAACTAGCTATTTATTAGGCTACTATTAAACTCTAAACTTCATGTTCACCGCCAAATTCCATATTTTTTTGGTTTTTTAAGGATAATGTACCCACTCCATTGTTGTTTATGCATTTGATTAATCTTTTGAGACCACACATTTAACTACTACATGCAAACCATAGAACAAATATTATACAACCTTAACTACAAAGGGCAATGACATTTAATTTGAGTCTAAAGAATGAAAATTAAGACTTACCAGATCATCCTCGTTTACAAGAAAATATATATTTAGCGATAATTAAAATCCATAAATTCAATACAGTATATCAAACAAAATAAGGACTAACACATCATAAGTTAATACTTGGCTAAGAAAATTGTATTCATATTTCATCGGATGAAATTTTTATTTTTGTCTGTTGTTGTTGGAATTTAGATTGAGAATAGTGGCCTAATTAATAGCTAGTTAGTAGAGTAATTGAGAAGTCAATGTATTAGATAAAAATTAATATTCTTAGTAATGATTTTATGGCCAAACTATTATTGGAAAGTGCTGGAATCTTGTATTGCTTATATAGTGCCCATGGGCACTGTTTAGAAAACCCCTTCTTATTGTTGTTTGGGTTTGCCATGTAAAATTCAATAATTGTAAAACTCTTATGTAATAAAACTATCAACATGAAACATGTTATAAGTTGTTATAACTCCGACTACGTATATTAAAATATTACGATACATGTATCATTAAGTTCGTGTCGAAATAAAGTTCAATGTAAGATCCATTTACACATACTTTTGAAAGGTTAAGTATGATTTTGGTTGATATATGTCGACATGTTTATATAAAAGCTAATAATTTGAAGTGCATTGAGAGCGTCGGGAGGTCAAGAAATGCACAGAGAGCGTCCAAGATATGCTAAACTCTTACCTAAAGTATTAAAAATCCACATAAAACATTAAAAAATGCACCCACAGAGTCCAATAATTGTAAAACTCTTATGTAATAAAGCTATCAACATGAAACACGTTATAAGTTGTTATAACTCCGGCTACGTATATCAGAATATTACGATACATGTATCATTAAATTCGTGTTGAAATAAGCTTCAATATAAGATCCATTTACAAATACTTTTGAAAGGTTTAGTAGGATTTGGTTAAGATATGTCGATATGTTTAAGACTTCAATCTACACATACTTTTGAAAAATGTTAAAAAAGAAAAGGAGTGTTATTTAAAGATAATGTAAAGACGAATCTAAGCATACCAATAGCGAAGAAGATAATGAAGAATCGGACGGGAAAACAGGAACCCAGCTAGAAATTCGAACGCCATTGTTGTTGAATGAGCTGCTCCAGAAGGCCAAATCAAAATCAGGCAAGGGTGTTCAAACAAAACCCCAAAGTGATAAAAATAGCAATACAAAAGCAGAAGGGAATATGAGAAAGGTAAATTCTAGCTCCCCTGTTAATACTGAGATAAGTAAGGAAGGGGGAAATGATGAGGCTGATAAAAATGGAAACCCAAGTCTAGAAATTAAGGTTGGATTGAACAAACCCTGGTCTAAAATTGTTAAATCTAAACCTAGAATGGAGATGAATTTACATCATTATGAGGAAAATTTCAATGCTAAGAAAATTATAATTGAGGAGGAGGATGTTAAAGAGGAATTGAACTACTGGGCTCACACACTTGTTGGAAATGTCATTGGGATGAAACCAACACTGAAAGACATCAAGGGATTCATGGGGAAGAATTGGCAGAATTACGAATTACCTGATGTGAAATACTACAAGCGAGGGTGGTTCAGTTTCTCAGATTTTAGAATAAGGAGGATATGCAGGGAGTTTTGAAAGGAGGGCCATGGAAGATAGGACCCAATACCTTGATCTTGAAACAATAGGAACCGGGACTTGCGCAGGAGTTGGAAAAAGTATGCCATGTGCCAGTGTGGGTTCTCTTCCCAGAATTGGAGCCATGGTGTTGGTCCGAAAATGCACTAAGTAAAATTGCAAGTAGGGTTGGCAGGCCTCTCTTTGCAGATTACACAACAACCTACAAGGAAAAACTGTCATTTTCCCGGGTATTAATAGAGGTTGATGTTTCATCTGATTTGCCTCAGAAATTACAATTTGCACTCCATTATGTGGAAAAAAGGTTCAATCAATAGAGTATGAGTGGGTACCCTACTTTTTCAAAGGATGCAAGAAGGTAGGACATGAGCTGAGCAACTGCAAATTAAGGAAACCTACACAACAGGCCAAAAAGCAGGTGTATGTACCTGTGAAGGATAAGGAAAAGACTGACAGAGCAGATGGAAGTGTCAAGCAAATAGAGCCTGAGCCTGTTTTGAATGCTACCCAATCATTCAAGGAAAAGGGACAGGAGACCAATCAAGCACCAAAAAGCCCTGAAAATATGACTGATCAGAATAAGGAAACGGAGAATCAAATGGTTAAGCTGGCACCATAAGCACCTGAGCCCGCTTATACCAAGATTCAAACTAACCAGGAGGTGGTTGAGGATTTATCCTTTATGGATCAGATGTCCCCATAATGGCTTACAACACCTCCACCCAATGATGATTTGGGATTCAAAGTGGTTAGCAGGAAGTACTCTACAAAGAAGAGCAAAACATCTAAGCACACAGCTCCCATTCTCACTGGAAACAAGTTTTTAAACCTAATGAGAAGGGGAATTACAGCTACTTTTGATGATACAGTGGATATTGATGTGGAAGAAGAGGAGGAGAAGCCTCCCGACCCTCCCAATTAATGATAGTAGCAGCCTGGAACATTAGAGGGCTGAATGATGCCCTCAAGCAACAAGGGATTAATGACCTCTTGTTGCTCAAGAAAGTGGATCTTCTAGGCATTTTGGAAACTAGGGATAAGGAAAAGAAGGCTCAAGCTATAATCAGGAACAAATTTGGAGGTTATAAGGTGATCACTAATTATAATCACCATAGGAATGGAAGGATTTGGGTTGTTTTGAAAGAACAACAAATAAAGGTGGACATTCTCAAATCTCATGCTCAGTATGTCTATTGTAGAGTCTATCATTTTGCATCAAGTAAGGAATTCTACATTACAATCACTTATGCTAGTAATGACTCCCTGATAAGGAGAGAATTGTGGGATGAATTGGGAATAATTAATCTTGGCAACAAACCTTGGGTGGTACCGGGTGATGTTAATGTCACCAGGAATAGCAATGACAAGCAGAGCTCCATACCCCCATATTGGCAGATATGTTGGATTTTAATAGATGCCTAAGCCATTGTGGGCTGGATGATATCAAGGGGCAAGGTTGTTTCCTAACTTGGACCAACAATAATCATAATGATGACACTAGAAATTGAAGCAAATTGGATAGGGCACTAGTGAATGCAGATGTTCCAGCTTCTTTTGGATAGCATCCCTTACATTGTTAATGTTTTGAGTTTCAAACATGTCAAAATGATTCATCGTCCATCAATAAAATGGTTAGATTTGTGCGAATAACATATTTATTAGTTCAAATTTTTTTATTAATTCTGCGGTTCTTGAAAAGTAACACAAAGCATCATAATATGCTTCATCTTAACCGTACGTAATGTTAGAACGCAATCTACACCATCCATTATTTTCAACTAGGTACATTTGATAAATTATCTTAGGTGCTCCATTTCCATTGAGGCCGAACCTATTGTAAATAACCACAAAATAGTAAAAAAAAGTGGTTAATTGCATTTATTTAAATTTTTATGCTATTATACATACTTGGTACAAACTATGATCGATTTATTTTTATTTAATAATAACTATTTACTTTATAAAAATTAATTAAGGTATCTATAAATGAATTATTATGATGTTTTGCGGTACTTATCGAGCACACTATTTGAAATTTAATTTTATGAGTTAATAATGGTCAAATTATATACAACTACAAATTAAACGGGGACGAAATAGAAACTTTAACAATGAAAAAAATATGAGAAGATATGTGTTTTCAAATAATATGTGTATCTCAAGGCTTGAGCTAGTGTAATCTTACGATCGATGGAAGGAAATTTCAACTTGATATCCTTTGAAGAACATAATAAAACAATCGGAAAATACACGTGGTATCCGTGTACATTGGGGTTTTGAACGCGGTACCCTTGTACTTCAACTTAGTGCACACGGTACCCCTGTACTTTTGAAAACTGAACACCATATCTCTTTTTTGCTTCTTCCGTCATAACATCATTAGAGAATTTTTTTAGTGCTTTAATTAAGCAACCATTCTGCATTAACATACTAAGGCCCTGTGCGATTGGACAGTATTTTTTTGATCTGATTTGATTTGAATTGAACTCATCTGATTTAATTTGATCTGAATAAACTTGATTTGATTTGACCTGAAATGAATTAATTGATAAATTAACTGCAATTAGACGAATTAATAACTAGAAATGGACTACATTCATTGATTGTTATTTGAATAATTCTGAACTCATTTGATTTAATTTGAATAAAACTGATTTGATTTGAATAAATCTGATCTGATTTGAAAATACTGTTGAATAAGTTGAATCGCACAGGGCCTATCTACACATTAAACATTAATTTATCCCTTTTAATACACATTAACCTACTTTGTAAGTTAGTACATGGTGGTGGTGGTGGTGGTGGTGGGCAAGGAAGGGGAGGGGGAAAGGGGAGAGGAGAGATAAAAATGAAGGGTTGAGGGTTGTTTTTTTTTTTTAATTATTATCATCATTTTATTTGAAATTATTTTGTAATTAACTTAAGTTAATTTTAGTCATGTCAACATTATTAAGTTGACATTAACGGGAGTTAAAAAAAAGGGGCATACTGTGCAATTCCTAAAAGTACGGGGGTACCGTGTGCACTAAGTTGAAGTACATGGGTACCGTGTACAAACCCCCAAAGTACAGGGGTACCGCGTGCATTTTCCGTAAAACAATTTGTAGTACTCTCTAGGATGTACTTGATTATTAATTTAAGAAAAAGATCATGATTGATCCATTTCCTTAAATAACATATTATGGAATCATGATGGCCAAACTACCAAATTGGTAAAAAAAGTTGGGAGCAAATGACAGATTGGTAAATAAAAATACTCCGGCGACAAATTGGTAAAAAAAAATAAGGTTGGAGACCAAATAGACCAAAAACACTCACTTTTGGCCGGAAAATCTTCTATCCTATATATTTTCATCAATACCATGATTTAATTACCTTTTCCAACTTATTAATAAATATTTAAAATATAAAAAAGCAAAAACATTTGTTTTTCAAAATAATGCACAAAAAAAAAGTTTAAACTAAATGGTTTTCAGAAAAAAAAAAAAAAAAAACACCTTACAACAAAAGAGGTGCACGTAGGTGCATTTTCGAATTCGCACAAATCTATAGTGTGATGAATAATGTCGAAAATTCTATATCATATTCAAATTGAACTTTCATCCCGCGTGTCGGTTCTAAATTTTAAATTAAACATATTGTCTAGTGTTTTAAACTTGGATTATTTTTGGTTTTGGTAGATGAGTACTACTCACTGTACAACTACATAAAATTGTCACACGAGATGTCAGTTGCAATTGTAACCTATAATCGAGCCAACTGTAGCCTCTTTTGTTGAAAGTTTTCTTTCATAAGAATCATAACCCTTTGTCGGTGTTTCTTTTTTTTTTTGCATTATTAAGAAAAAATGACTTCCATGTTCTAAGAGCTATTGTAAAGCATTTCATTCTATATTGTTAAGTCTTTAATTCTCTTCAATTGTGTAAATTGTTTCATCCATGTTTTTTATTTTTGCTAATAAATAAGTTTTATTTCTAATAATATAAATGTAAAAAAAGAGAAGTAAATAATTATATTAAAGGAAGTATGTCAGGTAAAGTAAAAGCGCTGGCCAAATTTGAGTGTTTTTGGTCTATTTGGTGTCCAGCCTCATTTTTTTTTACCAATTTGTCGCCGGAGTATTTTTATTTACCAATCTGTCATTTGCTCCCAACTTTTTTTACCAATTTGGTAGTTTGGCCGAATCATGATTGATTAAATTCTGAAAGATTTTGAAAAAAACTCAATTTTTTAATCCTGTGTCAATTTTTGAGACCCTCCAAAATCAACTATATTTTAATCTCTTACTTTGAAACTCATTTGAGAACCAAAATGAAGACGGTCATAATATCAAATTTTGGTGCAAAATAAAGTTGTGGGCCTAAGAGCAAATGCAATGGTGGTTTTTCATCTCGAGTTTTTCAATAAGAACAAAAAAATAATAGTTCTTCCGATCCATTGCCAAAAGCCCTCAGTTCTTCTTATAAGAACTCAGTTAACCGTGTAATTAATATTTAATAAATTCTCAAATATATATTTCCGTTGGGTTGACATTCTTATAATTGAAAAAAACAACTTGATCATGAAAAAGTTGGCCAAAAATGAATGTACCTCTACGTTTTCTCTCATATAGTCTAAAAAATCTCTCGATCCTGAATTCCTGACCCAATTTTATTGTATCCACTGACTAATAGTACTCTTTTTTACCTCTTTGACCGTACGTTACTACGTTAGCTCCCAAAATGTTCTCCTGCATAAATGCAAGTAAGTCCCCTTTAGTCTTGATGATCAATCGTGCGCAACGTGCCTCCCAATCCAATCATGTGACTTCCAATTACTGTTTTGTCGCCACCTTATCTTCATTAGTACTATATTAATAATTAATTATAATTATAGTAGTACTAATACTGAATAGCAAGGGATACATGATTCCAACAATGTAACACGATCAAATGAATACACCCACAAACTAACCAAACGCCCTCAAAACATTAATTGTCCCCCCTTATATATAAAAAAGTGTAGTCTGAACAGATTCATAGCATCATCATATTTAAAAACACCAAAAAATATGAGGAACGTTAGTCGCTACAACACAATGTCCCAGATGATGAAACAAACATCCAGCAAGTCTAGGCTTTTAGCCACGGCAATGCTCAGTTTCATCGCCGGCGTGTTCCTTACGTTTGCGTTGAACGGTGGCAAATGGGGCACGCAATCGCGTCCAATCTACCCGCTTGACGGCACACCTCCAACGTCGATCCAGCTCGAGGCGATTCTGCATTACGCCACGACCGAAATCGTGCCACAGCAGACTATACACGAGATCATGGAGTCATTCAATGTTTTACGTCCGCGCGCCCCATGCAATTTTCTTGTTTTTGGGCTGGGCTACGACTCAATAATGTGGGCCTCACTCAACCCAAATGGGACCACACTTTTCTTAGAAGAGTCATCCGAGTGGGTCGATAAGGTTCTCAAAGACGCTCCGTTTTTGCGAGCAGAGACAGTCTTGTACCGTACGCAACTCCAAGAGGCTGACCGGCTACTTATGACTTACCGGGACGAACCTGCGTGTCAACCAAGTAAGGCGTACTTGAAAGGTAACCGGAACTGCAAGTTAGCGTTGGAGAGTTTACCGGATGAAGTGTACGAGAAAGAGTGGGATGTGATCATGATCGACGCGCCTAGGGGGTGGGAGCCGGAGCATCCTGGGAGGATGGCCGCGATTTACTCCATGGCGGTGATGGCGCGTGCGAGGACACGTCCCGGAAATACGCACGTATATTTGCATGACGTGAATAGAAACGTAGAGAAGAAGTTTGCAAATGAGTTTTTGTGTGAAAAGTATAGAGTTGGTGCTGTTGGGAGATTATGGCACTTTGAGATCCCTCCTGCTAATGACAATAGCGCATCGTTTTGTTGAAGGCTGGTCGTTCCAACATTAATTATCGTCCTTATTTGAAATTCATGGTTTTTTACTTATTAGAGGGAGTGTGGATGCATGATGCTCAACCTCGCTTCAATATATACACCGTATGTAGTTAATTGGAGTGGTAGTTTAACCACCGATATATAATAATTAAATCTCGACTTGTGATGCGAACTTGCTACTTTGCCAGAAAATCATTTCATATTAATAAGATTAGTGATCTACTTTTATGTCTTAGTAGTTGAGCTATGTTTGTATGTTTTGGTGATGACAAGTATTACTGTTGTTTGACTTCCCAATACTTATGATTGGTTTTAGTTGAGATTGTGTTTCAGGTTTTACCGCTTGCTTCTATATGTTGAACAAGAAGAATTCGATCATTTGTGAAGACTGGATAGGTGTTGCTTTATTTCTAGTCTTTTTGTTATATGAGTAATTTGTATGTGATCGCTATTGAAGTAGACTACTACAATAGCCAGTATAGAACCACGGTCTGTTTTTCTATAGAAGTTATACTTTTACAAAGTACAGATGTGTATTTTGTACTAGGTTATTAGTACTGGACGAAAATTGAGTTAAAGATTTTGAAAACACGTTTTATTATTTTTTTATGGGATTTTTTCAAAGATCTTGTCTTCAGATTTCAAATAGTTGTTATATCATGGTTCTCGGATTACAAACTGCACTGTGGCCCGGGCCACATGTCACCATGCTATTAGACCTGTCAAAAACTGACCGACCCGAAAAAACCCGGGCCCGAACCCGAAATGACCCGAATGCCTGGGTCATAACCATACCCGACCTGGTCGACCCATTGGGTCAAATTAATTATGCCAAATATATAATATAATAATAAAAAATTTAAAAAAGAAATAGATAAATATTAACTAAATATTAACAATTTATTAATTTTTTTGATTGGAAATAATTGATTAATTGAGACATATGATGACACACTTATAATTAAACTATTATTATTATATAATAAAATACACAAAATGCTTGTAAAATAGTAATAAAATAATAATTTGATGATAATAATTACGGAGAAAAATAAGGCGCGAGCATTTTTTTTGACCCGTTAGTCAACTCGTACCCGACCCGAACCCGTATTAACCCGTGTATAGTCGACCCGTATTTAACTTGACCCGTAGTAACCCAAACCCCAAACCCGCCCGCTAGACCCGTTGATAGGTATACATGCTATTGATTGGTAGATTTTTTTTTTCCCATGTTTTCCTCAAACAAACAATTCCCCATATTTTCTTTCTCCTGGCCTCCCATATCACATCCCAACACCCACACCCACCCGAGCAAACCTCCAGCCGGCGACTGCCATTCACCACCACGATCACCATCACAAATTCCCAACCCCGAAGACCACCCACATACCAATCGACAAAAAATACTAACCTTCTCCTTGACGCCGCGAGACACTCCCCATCGCCCGAGGACAACCAGTGAAACTTCCACAATTGAAAAAAAAAACAGAAATTAAAACACATACCATTAAAATCCATGGACATTAAACGATAAATCCATGGATATCCAAAATACAATCCATGGATATTGTAAGTTTAGATCGTGGATATCCAAACTGTTGTGCAATTGGGCACAAAATTCGGAAGCGTATAAGAATGATAACAAACAATAATAGAAAAGATCACACAATGATTTAATGTGGTTCACTGTCAATGTGATAGCTACTTCCACATGGGTTAGGATCCAATATCATTATGGTAATCTGCTAGTCTAAGAACTATCTCACTAATTCCCTTCCGCCAAATAGGTTAAAGGAGGCCCAAATTATTAGGTACCCCTGAAGTACGTAGAGCTACGTACCCCGCGTGTCAGGTCCATATATTTGCTGCCAGTCCAAATCAAAAGCCCAATATTAACAAGCCCACTACTAAATTGAATAATAAAATAAACATAAAATAAACCCCGACCCCCACTTCATATTCTCTCCTTCTGCCTCACCTTTCCCGACCCACCTGATCATCTGCTCCGGCCACTCCCCCGCCGTCCCCCACCATCGCTCGCCACCATAAACACCACCATAGCCACCACTATCACGACAACCATTCTCCGGCGACCTCAGCCCCTCTAACCACCAACGACGCCACCTTCTCTTTCTACCTCATTTTCCTCTACTAATTCTTTTCTCTCTCCTCAGTCTTCACCCTCCCCCTACCCCGACAACCCCAGTCCCTGCCCCCACCGTAGCCTCACCATCCCTGACCTGCGCCACTTGACGGCCTTGATATGGCGACCACAAGCCCACCATCCACGTACGACACCACCTTGTCTTTCTCCCCCATTTTCTCACTCCCTCGTTTCTCTCTCCTTAAGTTTTCTCTTATACGACGAATCAGGAAACGCCATAGACGACCAGATAGGGCCGCTAGCAGGGGAGACGAAGGTTCATTGGACGTAAAACGAAGATGGAGAAAATGAAAGAGAAAGGAAATGAAGGAGGTGGTGTCGAGCAGCGTGGGTGGTGATAGGGGAGAAGGAAGCGGCGGCGGCTCGTAAATTGGCGGGGAGAGGGTCGCGGTAGGGAGGCGATCAAGGTGACTGGTCGGGGTCGTCAATGGTGGAGGTCGGGGACGGATCGTGGCGGGGCTGGGTGGTCGGGTGGGGTAACGGGGGGTTGGGGGAGGAAAGAGAAAAGGAAAGAGTGGGTTTTTTTTAATTTATTTTTTATTTATTTGGTTTAATCTCATCCCTTGATTTTGGGTAGATTTGTGCCTCAGATTCATGTGAGATCGGCGGCCGCTGTATGTCGATGTTGGAGATTAAAGAGTGTTAAAATTTGGAAATAATGATTATGGAGCGGAATATAATGCATGAAAAATAGACAATAATGAATGAAAACAAATAATGACCATAGAATGATATATAATGAATGAAAATTGACAAAGAATGAGTGAAACTTGAGAAATAATGAGTGAAATTACGTGAAAATAAATAATGACTGTGAAATGATATATAATGACTAGAAAAAGGGTAAATAATGAGTGAAAATCAGAAAAACAATGACTGAAATATTGTATATAATGAGTGCAAAATATAAAACAATGACTAAAAATAGGAAAATAATGACTATAAAATAGTATATAATGAGTGAAAAATAGAAAAATAGTTAAATGAGTGAAAATTAGAAAACAATGACTAGAAAATAGTAAATAATGAGTGAAAATTAGAAAACAAGGACTAGAAAATAGAAAACAATGAGTACTATAAAAAATGACTATAAAAGGGTAAATAATGAGTGAAAATAAGAAAAACAATGACTAGAAAATAGTATATAATAAGTGCAAAATATATAACAATGACTAGCATAAGAAAATAATTACTATAAAAGAGTAAATAATGAGTGAAAAGTAGAAAATAGTAAAATGAGTCAAAATTAGAAAACAATGACTAGAAAAAAGTAAATAATGAGTAAAAATTAGAAAACAATGACTAGAAAATAGAAAACAATGAGTACTATAGATAATGACTAGAAAATGGTAAATAATGAGTGAAAAATAAAAAAAACAATGACTAGAAAATAGTATATAATGAGTGCAAAATATAAAACAATGACCAGAATAATAAAATAATGACTATAAAAGAGTAAATAATGAGTGAAAAGTAGAAAATAGTAAAATGAGTGAAAATTAGAAAACAATGACTAGAAAAGAGTAAATAATGATTGAAAAGTAGAAAATAGTTAAATGAGTGAAAATTAGAAAACAATGACTACAAAGAGTAAATAATGAGTAAAAATTAGAAAACGATGACTAGAAAATAGAAAACAATGAGTACTATAAATAATGACTAGAAAAGGGTAAATAATGAGTGAAAAATAAGAAAAACAATGACTAGAAAATAGTATATAACGAGTGCAAAATATAAAACAATGACCAGAAATAAGAAAATAATGAATATAAAAGGGTAAATAATGAGTGAAAAGACTTTTTATCCCACTTTTGGTAATGTGCTTAAGGGTGGACCTTGGAGATTGGGACCTAACACTCTCATTCTCAAGCAATGGGAACCTGGGATTGCACAGGAATTGGACAGAATCAGTACTGTTCCAGTGTGGGTCATGTTCCCGGAGCTTGAACCGTGGTGTTGGTCAGAGAAAGCATTGAGTAAGATTGCCAGCAAGTTGGGCAAGCCACTGTATGCAGACTATATGACCACCTACAAAGAGAAACTAGCTTATGCTCGAGTTATGGTTGAGATAGATGTGTCTCAAGAGTTGCCTACTGAAATACTAATCAATACACCATATTCGGGCAAACAATTTCAAACAGTGATGTATGAATGGGTTCCCTATTTTTGCAAGGGCTGCAGAAAATTGGGTCATGAAGTACAGAGCTGTAAGTTGCACAAAGCTGGTTTGGGAAAAGAGAAAAAACAAGTTTACAGGCCTGTGGAGAAGGCAACTGAAGTGATAGGAGTGACTACAAGCTCTGAGAATACTACACAGGCAGCAGTAGCACCTGAACCTAGTGTAGTTGATACTCAGCAGCAAGTCATATTGGATGATCTCAATCATAAGGAGAATGACTCACCAGTTGGCAAAACCCCAAATCACAGTAAAGAGGATTCTGATACTGAGATTAATGGTGATGAACCAGGGTTTACCAAAGAGGAAAATATAGGATTGCTGATCAAATCAGTAGCTGAAAATTCTGATAAGGGCTCGGACTTTATTGTTATGAGCAGAAAACAATCCAAAAGGAAACACAAGATGCAACACCAGATTGTTCCTACCAACATTGGAAACAGCTTTGCAAGTTTGCTCACAGATGGCATGAAAGAAGGACTGAGTATCTTAGGAGATCAGAGTGACTTTCTAGGGGAAGGGGAACCTCCTGATCCTCCTACCCAATGATTTTCTCAACTTGGAACATAAGGGGGCTGAATGAAGCCCTCAAACAGCAGGAAATCAAGGATTTTCTGTTGAGATACAAAATAGATCTTTTGGGCATTTTAGAAACTAGAGTCAAGGAAAGAAAATCCCTTAATATTATCAGATGGAGATTTTCTAGCTACAAAACTTTCACCACATACAACTACCATAGAAATGGTAGGATTTGGCTTTTGTGGAAGGTTCAACAACTGAAGGTTGACATCATACAAGCTCACTCACAGTTTGTACACTGTAAAGCATTTCATATCATTACAAATAAGGAGTTTCTTATCACTATAGTATATGCTAGTAATGATGTAGAAGAGAGAAGGGTTTTATGGAAGGAACTATGCTCAATTAATCCAGGTAATGAGCCTTGGCTAATTGCAGGGGATTTTAATGTTATCAGGGAGAGCAAGGAGAAGCAGGGCATTCACCCACCAGTGCAATCGGACCTTGCTGACTTTAATGATTGCCTAAATCACTATGGATTAGATGATATTAAAGGGCAGGGGTGCTATTTCACCTGGACTAACAACCAGGATGGTGTAGCTAGGAATTGGAGCAAGCTAGACAGAGCTATGGGTAATGCTGGTTGGATCAGGGAGGTACCAAATTTCTTTGCAGAGTTCCTACCATCAGGAGTTTCAGATCACTCTCCTGTATTGGTAAGAGTTCTTGATCCTCCAAAAATCAGAAGGCAATTTAAGTACCTCAACTGCTGGGAAACTCATGACAGCTACACTAACATAGTTAGTGAAGCATGGGGAAAGAATGTCCAGGGTAGTAGAATGCAGCAGCTATTCCATAAGCTCAAAAATGTCAAATTAGCTCTAACTGAAATGAATAAAAACCATTTCACAAGACTAAGTGAAAGGGTGGAAGCTTGTAGAAGTGAGTTGCTTAGCAAACAGGGCCAGCTTCAGAACTCTGCTACTCTCAGTAGTGAAGTTGAGGACTTGAAGGAAAAATACATTAGGCTAAAGAAGGCAGAAATGAGCATGCTGTATCAGAGAGCTAAAGTTCAGCAAATTAATGAAGGGGACTGCAGCTCTAAGTACTTTTATGCCAAAATTGCAGAAAGAAGACATATAAGCATGATAGGGAAGATTAAGGACTTGAATGGGAATACTCACCAGGATCAAGCAGGTATTATTGATGCATTTGTTGAATACTATAAGGGGCTGCTGGGGACAGAACACTCAGTTGATCAGATTGATGATAGCATCTTTGAATTTGGCCCAAAAGTCAGTCAGGAGGATGGGTTGAACCTGATAAAGGAGATTACTCAGGATGAAATCAAAAAGGCTCTTTTTGACATTGATTCTAATAAAAGCCCAGGCCAGGATGGGTTTTCAGCAGGGTTTTTCAAGAAGAATTGGGACATGATCAAGGAGGCTTTCACTAAGGCAGTGTTGGAATTCTTCAATACTTCAGTAATGCCTAAGCAAGCTAACACTACCCTTATCACCCTAATTCCTAAGAAGGAAAATGCAACCAGTGTCACTGAATTCAGACCTATCTCATGCTGCTCCACCTTTTATAAAACTATTACTAAACTCATTGCTAATAGACTTCAAGATATTTTACCTAAAGTCATTGGTGAGGAGCAAGCTGCATTTATTAAGGGGAGGTGCATTTTTGACAACATAATGCTTTCACAAGGGCTAGTAAAGGGTTATAAGCAAAAGAATACTTCACCTAGATGTTTAATCAAAGTGGATATCAAAAAAGCTTTTGATTCTCTTAACTGGTCTTTTGTGAAAAGCATGCTGATAGGTTTGAACTTCCCTCAAAAGGTGGTGGATTGGATAATGGCTTGTATAAGCAGCCCATGGTTTTCATTGAAGATAAATGGCAATTATGAAGGATTCTTTGCAGGTAAATGTGGATTAAGGCAAGGTGATCCACTGTCACCTTACATTTTTGTCATGAGTATGGAGATTTTATCTAGGCTGCTCAGACAAATGCCAAATCAGAAGGACTTTTCCCTACATCCTAAGTGTGCTAAGATGAAGCTGACTCATCTAACTTTTGCTGATGATTTGATGATCTATACAAGAGGGGATCTCCCATCAGTAAAAGCCGTGCTGGGTTGTCTTAATCTGTTTGCTAGCATCTCAGGGTTAGTTGCCAACCCCACAAAAACTGATATATATTTTGGTGGGGTGAAATCTGTTGTCAAAGAGCTTATACTTTCAGAATCAGGCTTCACTGAAGGGCAGTTCCCATTCAGGTACTTAGGCATTCCTCTACATGCCAAAAAGCTGACTTCTGACATGTATCACAGCCTAATGAGTAAACTAGAAGCTTCTATTCACCACTGGTCAACTCAATTTTTATCTTATGCTGGTAAAATTCAGTTGCTCAACTCTGTTATTTTTGGTCTGGAAAACTTTTGGAGTGCCTGCCTTTTGATTCCAAAGGGGATATTGAAAAAGATAAAAAGAGCTTGCAAGAACTTCTTTTGGGGTATTAAGGAAGGTCAGAATAAGATGGTGTATAAGAGTTGGGATAGTTGTTGTGCTCCAAGGAATGAAGCAGGTATTGGAATTAAAGAAGTATTAGCCTGGAATAAAGCTCAATTGGCAAAATGGATCTGGAAATTGCATGATAAGAAGGAAAGCATCTGGCAAAAATGGAGCAAAGCTTATACAATGAAGGGGAGATGCTTCTGGGAGGTCAAGGTAGCATACACTAACTCAGAATGTTGGAGAAGCTTGCTACAGGTTAGAGATGAAATAATGATGACAGCTAGCAGCAAGACAGAATCCGAGAAGCTGATAAACTCTTGGGTGCAGGGTGGTAAATTCCAGGTTTCCAAGGCCTATGAATACTTCAGATGCAAATTTAGGAAAAGAAGATGGTGTAAAGTAGTTTGGGATGGAATTATCATACCCAAACACAGCTACACTATGAGCATGGCAACACAGCAATGTCTGCCAACAGTTGACAACATAACAAGGAGAGGAATGCTCCTAGTTAATAGATGCAGTCTCTGTAAATCAGCTGAGGAGAATCATGCTCACCTGTTTTTCAAGTGCAGCTTCTCTTGTAGTGTTTGGCACTCTATTCTAGATTGGCTAGGCATAACTAGGAGGGACTGGAACTTGAAGAGAGAGCTCAATTGGATTGGTAGCAGAGGAAGGAAGAGACATTGGACTTCGAAGTGGTTCAAATGTGCTCTTGGCGCCACAGTTTACATGTTATGGTCTGAAAGAAATGGACGAATATTCAGAGAAGAAGTACACTCAGAAACTTGGATAGTTAATCAAATAAAGTATAATACTTGTGTTAGATTGTATAATTGGTTTGGGAATGATGTTCCTAGTAGTGTAATGGATAGTCTTGCAAGCTAGTTTGAGAAAACCTATTTTTGTAAGATCAGTTTTTCCCCCTTTGTGGAGGAATAAAATCACCTTCTTACAAAAAAAAAAAATAATGAGTGAAAAGTAGAAAAATAGTTAAATGAGTGAAAATTAGAAAACAATGACCAGAAAAGAGTAAATAATTAGTGAAAATTAGAAAACAATGACTAGAAAATAGAAAACAATGAGTACTATAGATAATGACTAGAAAAGGGTAAATAATGTGTGAAAATCAGAAAAACAATGACTAGAAAATAGTATATATAATGAGTGCAAAATATACAACATTGACTAGAAATAAGAAAATAACGACTATAAAATAGTAAATAATGAGTGAAAAGTAGAAAATAGTTAAATGAGTGAAAATTAGAAAATAATGACTAGAAAAGAGTATATAATGAGTGGAAATTAGAAAAAATGTCTAGAAAATATAAAACAATGTCTAGAAAATATAAAACAATGAGTACTATAGATAATGACTAGAAAAGGGTAAATAATGAGTGAAAATCAGAAAAACAATGACTAGAAAATAATATATAATGAGTGCAAAATATAAAACAATGACTAGAAATAAGAAAATAATGACTATAAAATAGTAAATAATGAGTGAAAAGTAGAAAATAGTAAAATGAGTGAAAATTAGAAAACAATGAGCAGAAAAGAGTAACTAGTGAGTGAAAATTAGAAAAACAATGAGTACTATAGATAGAAAATGGTAAATAATTAGTGAAAATAAAAAAACAATGAGTAGAAAATAGTATATAATGAGTGAAAAATATTAAACAATGACTTGAAATTAGAAAACAATGACTAGAAAATAGAAAATAATGACTACTATTGATAATAACTAGAAAACGGTAAATAATGAGTGAAAATAATGACTACTCGATTTTCACTCACTATTTCCAAATTTTCACTTATTATTTCTCGATTTTCACCCATTATTTTTCATTTTTTCACTCTATATACCACTTTATAGTCCTTATTTATTTTCACTCATTATTTATAAATTTTCACTCATTATATATCTATTTTCACTGATTATATAATAATATATGGTCATTATTTATTATGAATCATTATTTCTCAATTTTCATTCATTATATCCGAATTTTCATTCATTATATGCCAATATATAGTTATTATTTATTTCAATCAATAATTATTTTCCAATTTTTACACATTATATCCCGATTTTCACTCATTATATACTAATTTTCACTCATTATTATGATCCGATTTGTTTTTTGAGGGAAAATGATCAGATTATTAGGCCAATAGTACTAATCATTATTTAAGAAAAACAATTCATTTCCTATCATTATCACATAAAAAAATAAAATAAAAATTGAATAGATAAAATAACCAAAAATATCTTCCCTCCCCCTCCCTCTCTCTCTCTCCCCACCCGACCCACAACCACGATCACCATTAGCCACCTCCGCCGGCAATCACTATTTACCATCTCACCATCATACCAGCCCCCCTATCCACCACTAGATCGAAACACCAAACTCCGGCGACCTCAACCCAATAACTCCGGCCCTATAACTGCGCGCCACCGTCTCACCTTCTCCTCCTTCCATTTTCACCCCACCTTCTCTCTCCTTTTTTTTTTCCGGCCCATTTCGCCGCGCCACCGCCACCACAATCACCGCCTTATTGTCGTTTTTGGAAATGATATGATAGAGAATTAGAGATAGAGAAACGAGAAAAATAGAGAATAATTTGGGAAAAAATGTAGCGTCGATGGTGGATTGTGGGGATTTTGTCGCCGGTGCCTGGACGTTTGGAAGGGGGGTCGCCGGAGGTAGAAGTGGTGGCGGTGGTCCGTGGGGCGGTGGTGCTGTAGGCCTGTCGCGGGCCATGGTGGGTCGGGGAGGGGGAAGGGGAGGAGAGAGAATGAGGGTGGGTATATTATTTTCTTTGTTTAATTTGGTTATTCAATAACTATTGGGCCTTGGACTAAAAATAATTATTGGGCCTGTTTTGAATGAAGAATTGTACTGGACTTTGTAAAGAGACATAGCAGACCAGAGTTATAATTGGACGGGGGGTACGTAGCTCTACGTACCCTCGGGGTACCATATACCAATTGTAAAGGAGGTGAGTTTTATATATTAACCACCTTATCAAAAGACCTAATGGATTTAGGAAAGTAATAGCTACTAAATCTCCCAAAACACTCTAAAAGTAATTAGGAAATAAGTCAAACATCAAGAAAAGAAAAACCCGGAATCGTTTGTTCTATCTTATGTTTTCTCCACATAAATCATCAATGCTATCTATACATTCCCGAGACTTTGAACATTGCGACGTTCTAGTCAAAATTTCAACAATGTCCACCTTGACTTGAACGGTCGCATACCACGATCTTCAATCAAGAACCCCATCTGAAATAGTCTGTACCTAAGTACCAATGCACCCACATGAACCATGATCTATTTCTAGTCGGAAATCAAACCATATTCATTGGATCGCAAAGAAGCTCCACCTTAATCGAGATAAGCCAAAACCGCTAGTAGAGTTTCAATCAAGCACAAAATTGTCGCACCTACAACGACCATTTTTGCTTCAAGAAACCCATGACGCATGCCGGAGTCCGTGCCTTTGCCAAGGCACACTATCATCCCCTCGGAATCCAAAAAACCTTCGTCGAAGTGCGCATGTGTTGAACACTAATAAACACTAGCTTTTGGTTAGACCCGTCAAGGCCCAACCTTGTGCTCGCGCCGGAGCACGCTCACCACCACCGTGGGAGCATGAGCCGGCTACTCCTCTCAATGACAAGTGGATTGCTCCTCCTCATGGAGCATTCCATCGGCTACTCCCTTGCTTGACCCAATGACCCCTTGCTCAAATCCATTGTCCAAGACCGGATAGCTAGGTACAATATGATCGATTGTACCGAACCTCAAAGTACCTTTACGACGTTGAAAGCCTCTTTGTGGTTCTTCTTGACAATCCAAAGCACCAACCAGTGACTGAGCTACTTCAACCTCCACCCCACACTTGGCACGATCATCCTCAACACAAGACGAACTCTTCAACTCTCTCACCTCTAGACTCGACGGTCTAGTATGAATCACCTCCTCATAGACCTTCTGTGCTAATGGCAAGATAGCCACAAGTCCACGATGCTCAAACAATGATGTCACATCCTTAGTCATCTCTCCCACCACGAAGAACCTGTAACGAACCCTTCCACACCCGCAATACTCCACCTCTTCCTTGGAATTTACAACCCTTACGGTCTAGCATTATTCCAAGCGAAATAAGACTACTCTTAAGTTGTGGAACAAGCACTACATACTTGAGGATCCTAACAACACCATCATGCATCCTGAATCGAACAGACCCAATCCCAACACCTTCACACATTGAGTATTTTAAGGAGATTTTTCTAATTTGATTAGATTAGTTACTTGTAGAGTTTAAATTAGTATTTTGGATAATTTCTTTTTTCTAAATGACTTTTATTCTCTAAGTGTTTTGAAGGAAATATAATTGGTAAAGAATTCTTTTTTGATTCATTAGTATCTTTTGGAGATAATATATTTGAGAGTTTTTCTTTGGTTGGAACTCTATCTTTTATTTCAAGAAAAGATTATCTCATAATATTTGGCTTTCTAATCAAAAATGATTTTCCAGAGATTTGGTTGAAAAATCCCATTGCATTTATACGTGTATTCTTCATCTGAATAAGTCAGATGTTTACATTGTGTAAAAATCCTAAGCTTTGTTTTGATCGAGAAAAACGTCTAATACAGTGTTGCATTCAGTACTCTCAATAGATCACTTCTAGCTATACATACCTAGGCCATAAAGTATCTCTATTAGCTTTTGTAAAGCAATCTTTGAGATATCATTCTACTCTAATCTTTCTCTTTAGAGTGAGAATTTGGGGTACGGGCCGGGGTTGTACTCGAGTTTTGCACAATTGGGTTGATGGTGTGATTCCTCTACTTGTCTTAGGTTGAGCGTCTAGGGAAGAATTTCTAGTGAAATTGTGTGGGCGTAGACCTTGGGTTGAGGCCGAACCACCTTAAATTTGTGTGTGTGATTCTTGCTTCCGCTCCCTTTTACTTTGATTTTATTGTGGTGTTGTGTACATCTAGGAGTTATAATCTCTAGGCTGTAAGTACAGAACATCATACTGTTCTTTCTAATCACACAAAATCGGAAAAGTAGCTAGTACTCAATTCACCCCCCCCCCCCCTCTTGAGTACTGTTCTCGTTAGATCCTTCAATTGGTATCAGAGCTAATTAAGTCTAAAATAATTTTTTCCAAGACCAACAGTTCGATCAAGACTAGTACACAATTCATCATCGACAAGTTTCTTACTCCTTTTCAATTCATCACAAGTAACAAGTTCTTTGTTTAGTATTTCAACAAGCTTCTTTCTAGAATAAGAATGCAACTTCTTCTTAATAGTAGAGAGAGAAACATCATGACTTACTTGTGAGTCGTCGTCGAATTCGGAATTAACGTTACTTGAACAATTTGCCATTAGACATAAGTTCGACCCTTCGACGGTTTGTCTACCAACAATCTTTCCCTTCTTCCATAAAGGACACTCCTTCATGTAATGGCCATATTTAAAACTTGAAACTCTTGCCATCTTCAATCTTCGATTTGTGCGACATCTTCAGGATCTTTACTCTAGGTGTTAGCCGATCAAGAGCACGAGGCTCTGATACCAATTTAAGGATCTAACGACAACATTTCTCAAGAGGGGGGGGGGGGTGAATTAAAAACTCAATGTTGAGTATGTATGGTTTTGATGTTGACTAGTGATATTGTGTTTATGGTTTGCTCTCCTCTTCGTATATGCTTTCATGTTGCATTTATATGTTGATTATGGTGTCGAAAGCATGCATTGGTTAAGGGAAAATTATGTTTGTGTGTCATCTAATTGTCATCGTCAAAAAGGAGAAAATTGTTGAACCATGTAGTGTGTTTTGATGATGACAAGATGATATGATTTATATGTTGAATACTCCCTTGTTTATGAGCTATCACCTTGTTTAGTTTTGGTAAGCTAAAATTTCAGGAAATTTTGATTGACCTACGTTTATTCAGCTATACTAATGGAGCTACAAGGTGTGAGGCATTGAAGAATAGATTATAAGGTTTATCTTTCATATATATTCTTGTTGTAAGATGAGTTTGTGTGGTTAATTGCTGTGCACAGGCGTGCTAAATGGTGCAAGAGACAGTTTGGCCATGTATTGTGCTAAACTGTTTTTTTACAGTGAACTGTACCTGATACTGTATTCTGAATTGCTAAAACTCTTGCTTTAGAAAACGTTCAAAAGGAAACATGAGTTTGTTTTTGCAAAAGGATTTTCCCAAAATGCCTAATATCTTAAGGATTTTATATATGATTCACATATCTTGCAATATATTATTTCTTTTATAAGAATATATATATTTGTATGTGATAATCTTGTTTTTGGAGAAATGGAAAAGATTTTATTCATAATTTTATCCGTAGACCTTCGATTGAGGTCGAACCATGTAAATCTGTGTGTTCTATTCTTTTTCCGTGCTTAATTTCATAGTACAGATCTGTGCACTGTACCATCACAAACTACAATCTCTATTTTGTTAAACAATACACTAGTGTGTCTCTTTTGCTACTTAACACACAATAACTTGAGTAAAAGTGAAAAAGTTCCCATCAAAGTTCATAATTAATTCACTCCCCCTCCTGAGTATATCTCGCAACATGGGTCTTCAATTGGCTTCAGAGCTAGGGCTTCCTGTAAGGTTAATTACCTAGAGAAGTTACAAGTCTACAAGTGACAACAATCGCTAAAGTAATAAGTGTCCGATATTCAAAGGCACTGATTATGGCTGGTGGAAGATTAGGATGATGACGTATGTTCAAGGCATAGCTTTTCAGTGTTCGAGTATTCAGTATTATCAAGGATGGTCCACTACCTATTACCACAACCGTTGATGAACGTATTGTCTCCGTGACGAAAAAAAAATCGTACACTTCGGAGGACTTTGAGAAAGCTGGAAAGAATGCCAAGGCCATGTCCATACTTCAAGTTGGCGTTGGACGACAAGACACAAGTCGGAGCTCTGCGTGTAACACGGCCAAGGATATATGGGACAACCTGAAACTTGCATATGAAGGTACGTCTCACGTAAGGTGATACATGGGAGCAATAGGTCAAAGCTAATAATGGAAGTGCAAGACTATCACGTCAACTTCCAGTCTCAATATCTTCTGAAGTACTCAATATTTCGAAGAGTCGAAGGGAGTTTCCTTCAAAATCTGGCCTTGCGAGGTTATGTGTTCTTTTGGTTCGTGCCTTGTTTCTTTGTGAACTTGGTGCTTGCCCTTTGTTTGTGCTTTGTTTCTTTGTGATCTTAGCATAAATTAGTCTTAGTCGAGTGTTCTTGCGAGGATTCTAGGCTAATTCATATCCTTTAATTACTGTTTTAATTCCGCTGCGTTATAAACTCAAAAATACAAAAAAATAGAGTAGGTTTTACATCAAATTGGTATCAGAGCTTGGTTGTAACAAACTTCTATGCTTTGTTAGTCTTGGTTGTGGTTGATTTTGGTTCATCAATGGATTATAAATTTCCTAAGTTTGATGGGAGTGGTGATTCTGAAGATTACATATATTGGGAAAGAAAGATTGAGCGTAAATTCAATCGAATTGGTTTTGATGATCGTGAAAGGTTTGATCATGTGAAACTTATTTTGGTAAGAGACGCGCTCCAATGGTTTGAAATTTTGAAGAAGCGACGCAAACATGAAGGAAAGTGCAAAATTCGTTCGTGGGAAGTACTCAAGTCTAAGATGTGTAAACGATATATGCCCAAGAATTTTATGGAAGATGTGTTGTTCAAGAAGTCATCTCATGAGCATGAACAAGCAAGTAATGACCTGATTTTGTTGGACATGATGAAAAAACTTGATCGTATGCAAGATGACTTGATGAAAGTTAGGAGTGCATGTTTTGTAAAGCATGATTCTTGTGAAGACAAAGGAGAAATCGAAGAAGTGATCTTGGAGGAACAATCGCAAGAACTTGAATTCATACAAATCCAAGAGCATGAAGAAATTGAGATTAGTGATCTAGACAAAACATTGGATCTTCATGATACTTCTAAAGAGGAAAGCATTGATTATTCACTAAAGTCTTATGGGGAAAACGAAATAAAGACTGCGATTGAACATGAGGTTGTAATTGAAGTTTGAGCATTAATATCGAAGAGTCGAAGGGAGTTTCCTTCAAATCTGGCCTTGCGAGGTTATGTGTTCTTTTGGTTCGTGCCTTGTTTCTTTGTGAACTTGGTGCTTGCCCTTTGTTTGTGCTTTGTTTCTTTGTGATCTTAGCATAAATTAGTCTTAGTCGAGTGTTCTTGCGAGGATTCTAGGCTAATTCATATCCTTTAATTACTGTTTTAATTCCGCTGCGTTATAAACTCAAAAATACAAAAAAATAGAGTAGGTTTTACATCAAATTGGTATCAGAGCTTGGTTGTAACAAACTTCTATGCTTTGTTAGTCTTGGTGTGGTTGATTTTGGTTCATCAATGGATTATAAATTTCCTAAGTTTGATGGGAGTGGTGATTCTGAAGATTACATTGATTGGGAAAGAAAGATCGAGCGTAAATTCAATCGAATTGGTTTTGATGATCGTGAAAGGTTTGATCATGTGAAACTTATTTTGGTGAGAGACGCGCTCCAATGGTTTGAAATTTTGAAGAAGCGACGCAAGCATGAAGGCAAGTGCAAAATTCGTTCGTGGGAAGTACTCAAGTGCAAGCTACGTAAACGATATATGCCAAGGAACTTTACAGATGATGTGTCGTGTAAGAAGCAATCAAGTAGAGATCTTGTTTTGTTAGACATGATGTGGAAACTTGATCGTATGCAAGATGACTTGATGAAAGTTAGGAGTGCATGTTTTCAAAAGCACAATTCATGTGAAGACAAAGAAGAAATAAAAGAAGTGATCTTGGAGGAACAATCGCAAGAACTTGAATTCATACAAATCCAAGAGCATGAAGAGATTGAGATTAGTGATCAAGACAAAACATTAAATCTTCATGATACTTCTAAAGAGGAAAGCATTGATTCTTCACTAAAGTCTTTTGGGGAAAACGAAATAAAGAGTGCGATTGAACATGAGGTTGTAATTGAAGATGAGATAGATGACAGATTTGTTTACCACAAATTTGAGACCAAGATTGTATACAAATCATTAATTGATCGCTATAATGATGAGAGACTTGAAGACAATGTCAAAGGTAAATCATGTTTGTCTTTCTTCCTTTATAACAATGGCATCGAAGTGAAAGATGAACAATACAGCTCTAAACTTGATGTCCAAAACATGATGGACCATGAGAAGTTTAAAGAAAAGAGAACGGAGATTGAAGATCATGGTGTCGAAAAGATCATCAAGTACATTGAAGATGATGAGTTAAAGGACAATTACTTGTGCATATGTTTGGTGTTGGTGTTAGTTCTACTTCTCTTTGTGATCCTTGTATATGATCCGGGTGGATGTGAGAATCTGTTTCTCTACTTTAGAACTTCAGATTCGAGGACGAATCTTTTCAAAGAAGGGGAGAATGATACATGGGAGCAATAGGTCAAAGCTAATAATGGAAGTGCAAGACTATCACGTCAACTTCCAGTCTCAATATCTTCTGAAGTACTCAATATTTCGAAGAGTCGAAGGGAGTTTCCTTCAAAATCTGGCCTTGCGAGGTTATGTGTTCTTTTGGTTCGTGCCTTGTTTCTTTGTGAACTTGGTGCTTGCCCTTTGTTTGTGCTTTGTTTCTTTGTGATCTTAGCATAAATTAGTCTTAGTCGAGTGTTCTTGCGAGGATTCTAGGCTATTTCATATCCTTTAATTACTGTTTTAATTCCGCTGCGTTATAAACTCAAAAATACAAAAAAATAGAGTAGGTTTTACATCATAAGGTGCACTCGTATTGATATTTTTATGCAAAAATATGAAATGTTTTCAATGCATAAAGATGAGTGTATGAATGATATGTCTGCTAGATTTTCTAGTATCACTAATGAACTAAAAAATCTTGAAGGAGTTTTGAGATAGTGGATCTTGTTCGAAAAGTGCTTAGGAGTCTCACGGACCGATGGCAACCAAAAGTCACAGCCATCGAAGAGGCCAAAGACTTGTCAAACCTGTCTTATGAGGAGCTTATGGGTTCACTCATGGCTCATGAGATAACCCTTGATAAAAGGGCAGGGGAGTCCTCCAAAGGTAAGGGTTTGGCACTTAAAGTCGCATCTAGTGATGAAAAGGACTCAGATGATGAGGAGACTGTCGTGCTCATAAAGAAATTCATGAAGTTCATAACCAACGATCGTTCCAAGCGGTGAATGAATATTTCAGGTAAGAAAACTCTTTCTTTCTTCCAAAAGTGAATTTAATCGTGGTTGCTATAAATGTAAAAGAACAGAACATAGGGTCAAAGATTGTCCCTTGTGGAAGAATGTGAACTCTAAGGAGAAAAGAGAGAAATCAAAGAAACATTACATAAAGGCTATGATTGCTTCTTGGGGGGATTCGGATAGCTAGCGATTCCGACTTCTAACCAAAAATTGACGCCAAGTTATGTCTCACTGCAATTCAGAAAGTATAGACATCCAATTTGTACCATCACGATACTCACATGTGCTTGATGACCAAAAATGGTGAGCTTTCCGATGATGAAGACACTGATACCATCCTGTAAAGGCTATTTACCATCCTTGTCCAAAAATAAGCTTGTTGCTTTGGTTGGTGATACCTTAGAAAATTGTCAAATGTTGAATGATGAATTAAATGAGTTACAAATTGAGTTTAAGAATGTTGGTGAGGAAAAAGCTTTACTTGATTGTGATTTGGATGATTTGAGAGCTGAAAATTTGGCTTTAAAACAGAAGGTTGATAATCTCAGAATTTCTGAGAAAATCAAGTCTAGCAATAATGGTTCTACTAGTAAAGAACTTCAGTCAGTTCTCTCTGGTTTACCTAGTGCTTCTGTTTCTGGTAGAACAGAATCTGATTCTGTTCCTTGATGTACGTCCAATAATTCTGATCATTTAATGCATATTGAATTCATGATTAAAGGTCTCATAGGGTTAAAGGATAGTAATGACATACAACTAGCTCACAACAATGATCTACAAAAGAAACATGATAAGTTGTGTATTGACTTTGAAGTAGTGCTAAGGCTTCAAAATGAAAAACTTTTGAATTCTCTAAACACTTTTGAAAAGGAACTTGTTGAAGCTAAAAAGATAAATGAGAAGTGTTGTAGAAAATTTTGACAAATCAATCTAGTAATGTGGGTAAGAGAGGATTGGGATATAATGTTCATCACTACAGGTCCCCATTTTGCTCTAGACAGAATGTGAAACTATATCATGTGATAGAGACTTTCATGAGAGGAAATACTCCCTCTATATCTTTTGATTCTTTACGTTTCCCTTATATAGCAATTTCTTTTGATTCTTTACGTTTCCATTCCGGACCATATTTTGTGACATCAAGTCTCATATTTACCCTTACTAACTATACTAACCTATCTTATAATTGAGGCAGTTGGCTTAATTAATCCCCCCAATTAACCATTCAGCTTTACCTCCTTTTATAATCAAACAACCAAAATCACATTCAACCCCCCTTGTTATTCAACCAACCAACCACTCTCATTCATCAACCTCTCATGCTCATCTATGTTCTTCATTTCTCTAAATTTTCTCATCTCTGGTCCATTATTTTCTCACTCTTCTAAAATAAAACTAACAAAAACATCCTCCATTTTCTCTCTCCTCCTCTTCACCACCGAACCCACACCCTGAAGCCGCCTGCCTGGCCATCGCCAGAATTAGTGACTACCAACACCTCTGACGTCGACACCGACATCGCCACCATCGATCGCCGCCGACTACTTTTCCATACCCACAAATTATCCCCCTAACATCACAAAGTTTAGATCTAGATTTTTAATTATAAAAATTCGTACTAGAAAAGGACCACCGGCGGTTGTCGACCGTTGACCGGCATGTAAACCAACCCTTCTCAAGTTCTTTTTTAGTGCACAATCCAATCTGATCTTCTTTTATTTTTCCATGAATTTGTGTTCAAATTTGTTCTTGAGTTTTGAATAATTTTTTAGTTTTGAGTTTCTTTATTTGCGAATCCGGAAAGTTTGTGGGCGCATTTGTACTTGAGTTTCAATGAATTTTGGAGTTTTTTCGTCTTTCATTTTGTTCGAATCGGAGGACGGCGCCAGAGCTCGAGGAGGCGCACGGTGGTGTTGCGGTCGAGGATGAGGGCACAGGTGGTTGCGGTGGTTTCGGGTTATAACTATGGTGGATGATTAATATACTGTTGAGATCTCATAAGAGATTAGTATCTGATTAGTTTCTTCTATCTAATACATGCCCCTCCGTTTCGTAATGTCCTTCTCTCTCTACCCACCTTGGTTTTCTCCCCATTTCTGTATGTAAAGAATCATGTGAAATGAAGGGAGTATATATATGTTGGTCTTCCTGAGTATTTGATTTGCAATTATTGTAGTAAAACAAGTCATGTCTTTAATAGTTGCTTCAAAAGAAAGTTTGATATTGATAAGAGCAATAAGGTTTTTAGAAAAGTATGGGTTAGAAAGGATTCACTTGATACTTTTGCTAATAAAAAGGGACTAAAATTCATTTGGGTACCCAAATCCAAAGAATGATTGCTTTTGCAAACTAAAAGTGAGAGCGAGCAGCTGCGACGATTGACCACTTATCGTTGCTCATGTATGTAATCAACCATTTGTCGTGATCCTCTCACATAGAGCCTACAAGATGGATGTGCGATTTGTGAATTGGTAAGTTTGGTAAAATTCACACACTATCCATCTTCAGGATTGTGGTAAGAAAGTTGGTGGATGATTTTAAGAATTATATTGGATTGTCATGGATTCACTTGATTCTTGAACTGAGGGGAAAAATAACATAGATTATTTCTCTTTTACGTCTTTGGTAGGTTGCGTAGATTTGGTTTTATGATGAGATGTTGTTCTTGACATGATATGCTCTACTCATACTTGATCTCTTGATAAGTGAGTTTGTTCGAATGCTTGGTTTATGGTATGCTTGTGTTGAGGGAGAACTTTGGTTGCTTGTCACCATAAAAAAGGGGGAATAATATGGAGTATGTTTGGTTTTGATGTTGATGTACAAGTGATATTGTGTTATATGTTACATACTCCATTGTTTATGAGCTAACACCTTGTTTAGTTTTGGTAAGCTAACATTTCAGGAAGATTTGATTGACCTACGTTTATACGGCTATACCTATGGAGCTACAAGGTGTGAGGCGTTGAATACTAAATTATAAGGTTTATCTTTCATATATATTCTTGTTGTAAGATGAGTTTGTGTGGTTAATTGATGTGTACATGCGTGCTAAATGGTGCAAGAGATAGATTGACATGTATTGTGCTAAACTGTTTTTACAGAGAACAATACCAGGTATTGTACTCTGTATTGCTGAAACTCTTGTTTTAGAAAATGTTCAAAAGGAAACGTGAGTTTGTTTTTGCAAAAGGATTTTCCCAAAAAGCCAGGATTCACATATCTTGCAATATATTATTTCTTTTATAAAATATATACTTGTATGTGATAATCTTGTTTTTGGAGAAATGGAAAAGATTGTATTCATAATTTTATCTTTTGATTTTACTAAATACTTTGTTAAGATATTTTGGCTATTTGGTTCAGATTTAATCTTGGTGGAAAATCTAATTTGGTATTTGGAAATCATTAGGTGTCTTCTTTTAAGATAGATTTTCATATTCTATGCTTCTTTGATAATATCCTTTGAGCTTTGCTTGGAAAAGTACTTATCTTTCAAACGTTTCGTAAAAAAAGAGATATTTGATTTTCTAAAAAAGTAGACGTTTTCCACTATAAAGTTTTGAGCTTCAAGTTTTTAGAGAAAACGTACAGATAGAACATAACAACATTATGTACCGTCCACTTATATTATACACAATTCTCATCATAGGTCGAAATTGTTACCTCTATTTGCTTGCCTAAGAAGTTTTGTTAAGAGGTGTAAAGTGAGGTATTTGGGGTTTGGGGTTGTGCTCGAGTTTCCTATTGTCTTAGGTTGAAAGAGCACGAATAATTTCATAGTTGAAACTAGCACAACTAGAGTTAGTTGTAGGGTTCCTCTACTTGACTTGGGTTGAGATAGTAGTGAAGAAAATTATAGTGAATTTTGTGGACGTAGACCTTAGCTTGAGGTCGAACCACGTAAATCTTGTGTGTACTTTATTCATTTTTTCGTACTTAAGTTCATAGTATAAATCTGTGCATTGTACCATCATAAACTACAATCTCTAGATTGTGGTACAATACACTAATCTCTCTCTTCCGCTGCTTAACACACACTAACTCGAGTAAAAATGAAAAAGTTCCAATCAAAGTTCATACTCAAATCACCCCCTTCTTGAGTATATCTCGCGACACGACTCTCCACCAATGATTGTCAAAAAGTTTTATATTAAAGAAACACTCATGGACAAGGCAGTTAATGCACCGAAGAAGCAGAGGTACGATTAGATAACAAAGATGGTGCATGGTACAATTTTCTAATTACTCTCTTATGTCAAACTAATTACATATGCATCAATTTCTCTTTCCTTTAAAAATAAAATATTTCAGATTAAAATTGAAAGATAAAATAAAATCGATTCAGGAAAAAATAGATTAAGTACATAAAAAAGTATTATATTTTGTAATACTGTGTGGTATGGTGTATTATAGGAAATTTTTCTAACCATGGTTAAAAGAAATCATATGGCTGAAATTTATTTTATCCTAATTTAATGGTACCGATTTCAAACCTTATCCTAATTGTCAAATACTGACAACTATAATAGAACTATTTGTTGGTCGGTCGGACTATTTGTATGAATGGTGGCGCGTTGAGCAGTAGACAAGTCACAGTAGTGGTGTTGGTAGTCGGAATGGAAAAGGAGCAACAGTCCCTAAAATGTTAATAAATCTTTATTATGTGATTCTATTTGCATTTTGTAGTATCAATGTGTCAAAAGATCCAATTTATTATTTTCAAAAAGATTATGAAATAATTTTTATTATTATTCAAATGTTAACTATGGTTATCTTTATCATAATTGTCAAAAACTGACAATCACCTTAGAATCATTGTTAAAGCCCGTATGTTACACGATTATATTAAAAATATTATAGATTGTATACGCACCATCCATTACTGAAATCATTATGGTATAGCGAATCAAAGTTTAATTTAAGGTCATAACTATATTGTAGATTTTATATTCTCATTTTCAATATGATGGTTATAGTTGTATTCCTCTGTTAATAGATAGAATATATTTATAATTCGAATATTATATATTTTACGACTGTGCATACACTTTTTCAAATCTCTAGGAGAATTCCATTTGCATTGTGGGATTTCCCCCATTTTCAGACGCATTCAATCCAAAAAAAAAAAAGTTGAATTTCTAAGAAGATTACATTAAGATGGCTGACCTAATAATTTTGGCTGATAGTAATAGTTTTAGTGCAAAGAGACCTACTCAAACTAATTAATTTCTTCAATTAAGGCATAACTCACCTAATTAAATTCAGTTATTTTCTAATTAATTTAGATCATTAGACATCGGAAATGTGCAAATTAAATCAAACAACTTCCAATTTAATCATATAGCATCATACCAAATCATACAAATCTAAAGAACAAAGTCATAATCAATTTTATGCAAATAATCAACTTTAAGTATATAAATCTGATATTTTTTTAATTGCTTTTATGCGAAATCAACAGCAAATTCAATACATTATCTCGCAAAATGAAATCATCATACATTTTGGACAAGACTCAAAGGTGGGAATATTTGTTTTTATGGTTATAATAAACTCAATTTTGAAATTTTATCTCTTCTTGACCCATAAGAAAATGTTTTGTATTATCTTACCATTTCTTAATTACCATAGACTTGCATAGTTTTTTTATTTTTATTTTTTTTTTGCAAGAAATTAGCTAGACTTTTATTCTTCCACAAGGGGGTAAAAGAAAAAAAGTCAAAAGCTCTTACAAAAAAATAAAGCCACTAACCTAAGAGTTTAGACTTTCAATTACATCATTAAATTATTCTTAATACAAGCTAACATTTTAATACTAACAACAATTTTAATTCTTCTTACTAACTCTTCCCCCCGGTTTCGATTCCTCTAAAGAGTCTGCAATTGCGCTCTTGCCAAATGGTGTAAGTGCTGGAAATCAGGCTGCAAATAAGCCATCTAGCCCGCCAATCTTTCTTCAAATTTCTCTTCTCGAAGGATCTAACTTCACGCCTAAGACTCCAACTTTGTCTCCCAATTTTCATCAAATTGAGCATACTCCTCCAAACTGCCTGAGCATAGGTGCAGTTGAAGAAGAGATGGTCTCTGGTCTCTGCATTTGCCTAAACCCCTTTTGCAAATATTGTCAACTGTAGGAAGCTTGTGTTGCACTGCTAGAGTAGCAATGAAGGAGTGTTTAGGAAGGTTTATGGAATTCCAGATGATCTTACTGCCTTTCATCCTAGGAAATTTCTGCCGAAAGAAATCATAAGCTTTCTTGACCTTAAATTTCCCATTGTTGCTCCATGAAGCAATATGAGCTTTGGCATTATGAACAGACCCAGTTTTCATCAGAATTTCATCTCTGATTTTGAGGATGCTAGAAAGTGCTTCAACATCACTCTGGCTGTGTTTCACCTCCCATATATCCATATTTTTGCAAATGTATTTGGAAATCCAGTGAGTCCAGATGTTCATACCTTCGGTATCAATAACCCACAGCCACGCACTTAGAAATAAGTGCCTTAATCCATGCCAGAATTTCTTTTATATTGAAGCCTCCTTCTTCTCGAGGGGCACATGAACTTTTCCAGCTCTTGTAGATCATCTTCCTTTGGCCTTCAGAAACATTCCATAAGAAGCTTCTACAGAAACTGTGCAGCTGCTTGACAATACCTTTTGGGAGTAAAATCACATTGCACCAGTAATTGTTTATGCCAAACAATACTGACTTAATAACTTGAGTCTTCCCTGCATAAGAGAGGAAGTTGGCAGTCTAGTGTTGCAGATGTGCTTTGATTTTGTCCAGGAGTTGACCATAGATATGGTTATCCTGGCTGAGTTCAGAGGAATGCCCAGATATCTGAAGGGAAAAATTCCTTCTTGGAAGAGTGTTATCTTCAAAATGTCCTCCTTTATCACTGAGTTAACCCTAGAAAAGTATGATTCAGTTTTCAAAGGGTTAGCTTGTAAGCCTGAGATTTCTGAAAAAAAAAATTCAGAGTGTTTGTGACAGCTTGGATTGAGGTGTGTCTCCTCTTGAAAAAACAATCAGATCATCAGAAAATACTAGGTGTGTGAGCCCAATCCTAGCACATTTGGGATGCATTGAGAAGTTATCATTTCTACCCAAAAATCTCAGCCTTCGAGACTGCATTTCCATGCTCAAAACAAACAGATAGGGCCGGGGGAGATTGGATCCCCCTGCCTTACACTACATTCTCCTTTGAAATAGCCTTTACTTGAGCCATTTATCTTTTTTTTTTTTGGTCAAAAATGTAAATTATATTAATAATCACAAAGTTACAAAACAATCAGATGCCATTGAAAAATTGGCATCAACACCAAAAAACTAACCCCATTTCCTACATTAACATCCTCTGACACAGCCAAACTTTGTTTTTCTCACTAATCTTATACAACATTTTCCTGATTCTATTCCTAACCTCCTTTCTAATACAATCAGACACTATTTCTGGTTTTCTCACAGCAATCTCCATCCTGCATATATTGCGAGCATACCAAATTTGGTACACCAAATCACAGATTATTGCTGCAGCTACTTGATTCCTTAGTCTTGAACCCAACTTCCTCTTTGCACACCAAGAGATAGCTCCTGTTACAGGGAAGTCAAGCTTGCTCCAGTTTTTAACCAGATCCAGGCACTTCATACTGTAAGCGCATTTGAAAAAGAGATGCTCATGTGTCTCTGTATCTGCGTGACAAATCAAACAATAGTCTTCATTGCACACCCCTATCTTCTTCAGTTTATCTCTAAGTTGTAGCTTTTCCAAAGCTAGCATCCAAGTGACAAAAGATGTTCTTGGGATGACATGCCTGACCCAAATAATCTTCCCCCATTCCACCTTTGGTGAGTTGCCAGCTAGCCATTTATACCCTTCCGACACAGAGTACTTCTTTGTTGTGCCAATCCACTCACCATTGTTGTAACCCTCTTTCATCTTCTCCTTGACCTTGTTAATCTTTTTCCAATGCCAGCTTGAGTCATTTGGGAGAGAATAATCCTCCCACTGTATTCCTTTGAGGTATATGCTATCAACCCACCTTATCCATAGGGTGTCAGCTTTGGTATAGATCCAATGCACAAATTTACCTATACAAGCTGTGTTCCATAATTCCATGTTCCTCAAACCCAATCCTCCACTCTCTTTAGGTAGACATACCCTCTCCCAAGAAACCAAAGGAACTCTAACTTGGTGTTCATTGCCATCCCATAGAAAATTCCGACAAATAGCATTGATTTTCTTCATTACTAGTTTAGGCAGCAAGAAGATTCTAGCCCAATAATCATGTAGATGACTTAATACAGCTTTCACTAGGGTGAGTCTCCCCGCATAGGAGAGTTTTCTTGCTCCTATTGCTCGAATTATGCTTGCAATCCTTTATGCTAGGATAGTACACTCCTTTACTGGTAGCCTTCCAGCCGTTATTGGCACTCCCAGGTACTTGAAAGGTAAAGAGCCCCTTTTAAAGCCTGAAAATACCAGCATTTCTTGTATTACATCTGCACCCATACCTGCAAAATATATCTCAAACTTGGTATTATTTGAGCACAATCCGGATGCTCTTGAGAAGGTGGCAAAACCTCTTAGCATTAAGCTGATAGATATACTGTTTCCTTTGCAAAACATCAACAAATCATCAGCAAAACACAAATGATTCATCTTCATTTTGTGACACATTGGATGATATCACTACTACAACAATATAGACGTCGGACATTTTTACATATAGACGTCGGTTTTGGATTCGACGTGAAGTTGAGTGACATCTATTGCAAAGGAATAGACGTCGGTTTTAAGTCCGACGTGCATTAAAAGTATAGACATGGGTTTTTTGAAAAAAACCCATGTCTATGTGGTCTAATAGACGTCAGATTTCCTTGGATATCCCATGTCTATATGGACTTTACACATGAGCCTTTTTTAAAAATCCCATGTCTATTCTTCGATTAAATATCAAAAAAAAAAAATTTGTTCCGAACCTAATATTTTCTGGTTCCGAACCAGATTAACATAAATTTAATTTGTCATGAACAAATAAAACTCTCATATACTCAGCAAAAAAAATTAAAACTCTCATATTGATCAATATACACAGTTACAAACGTTATACGCTCTGCTAAGGAAAAAACCAATCGATTTCGACAAATTTACCCACTAAAAAAAAAACAAAATCAACAACAAGATTTTATATATCGCCGATGCCGATGTTTGTGATTGTTTTAATTGTAGCTTTTGAAACTTCAATTCTCACAGACGACGCCCTCATGAAATTTTCACCTACAACTGACCTGAACCCAAGAAAAAAAATTTAACCTCATCAACACCCAAAATAATCCAAATATGCTTGAACAAATCATGAACAATTGAAACAAAAATTAAGAGGACAACCAAAATAGAAAGCAACGAAATAGAAGTAACACAAAAACAAAAATACAAGACTAGATCTCCTCAAATTTTCAACCAAATTTGTAAACTTCTAGCACATGCAAATTAGAAACTCAAACAACGAAAATAGAGTAGAAAGATCGAATTTAAAGACAAAAATACTACATTTATGCAGATCGAAGATAAAGAAATTAAAAACCCTAGAATTTTGGGGATTTTTTTTTCTTGTTGTTATTAACACATACCCAACTGAAATTTGACCCAAAAACACTGAGATTCGGAATTTTGGGAAATTTAAAGAGGTATTAATATCAAAACCACAATTTAAATTGATATCTTTGATCTTGCAAAAAGTAAACTCATACCTTAATTTTCATACGAAAAAGAAGAGCTGGTGAGATCTACTCCACATTGTACCTGCAATAATATAAAGACTTAGAAGTCGATGCACTTGTGATGGTTGGTGGTGTTCGTGTACAGGGCCGGCCTTTTACACGTGCAGGCCGTGCGGCCGCACAGGGCCTCCAAAAATTGGGGCCTCGGCCCAGTCCATTTCACATAAAAAAAAAAACAAAAAAAAAATAAAGATAAAAAAGAACACAGAAGAAGCGTATAACTATTCTCTACCCATATTTTTCTCTCTCTTCATAAACTTGTCTAATTTTTTCCCCAAATCTCCTTCTTTCCTATTTTCATTACTTAAATCAGTCCCAAATTATATTGTACAACCCAAAATTGTTCACACTCCCAATTTAATTAGTAAGTTTCCTAAAATTTGTCATTCGATTAAGTCTCAATTCCCAAATCTTCTATTCCATATCAAATTGGGATAATGGCTTCTATAACCTAAGGAGATTTTCAAGAAACTATTCATCATCATCGGTAAGTTCATATTTTTTCGTTCATACTGATTTTCGTATTGAAATAATTTGATTGAGATTGTGATTTTAATTTTAATCTTAATTTTAGTTTTAGTTTTTTCGTTTTTTCTGATCAATTATGTATCGGATTATAATTTTCTGTTTGTGATTTTTGAAGGCTTGGTAGAGTTGTTGGGAACGTTGCAGCATAGGAGAACATTGCTCACTCGGCCAATCCGAGTTTTCTTAAACTGCCTTTGATATTTTTCGATTGTGGGAAATTTTTGAAATTTGCCGTCTAAAACAAAGTGTGAATCTGGCTGTGAAAAACGTAGGTTTCCAAAGAGTAGCGGTCAGAATGCTCTTAATTTAAATGAGAATGCTGTTGATTTGGATGGGAATGATGTGAATTTGGATGAGAATGTTATTAGTTCGAATGAGAATGTTGTTAATTTGGACGAGAATGATGTCAATTTTGATGATAATGCTGTTAACTTGGATGAGGATGCTGTGATTTGGATGAGAACTTTAGTTTACTCGTACGTCTCTTGTTTTAGGGCCCCTTCTTTGGATTTTGCACAGGGCCCCCGAAATCCACAAGACGGCCCTGTTCGTGTAGGTATAAGAATAGAAGAGTTAAGAGATTGAAATAGGATGATAAATTAAGAAAGAGAAGATGAAAGAAAAAAAAAAAGTTTGAGCAGATGCAGAATGCAGTTGGCGGCTTGAGGAGAGAGAAAGAGAGAGTAAAGAAAGTGATGAGAGAGTTATTAGGGTTGAGTTTTATTTAGAGAAAAGATATTTTTTTTTTTTGGTAATTTAGAGAAAAGGTTGATAAACAATAGACATGGGTTATTTTATGATCCTTGTTGTAGTGATTTCGAGAAAAATATCCGTAAATTAATAGACGTCGTTTTTCCTAAAAATGTGACGTTTATATAGCCATAATAGACATGGGTTTTTCTAGAAAAACCCATGTCTATTAATAGACATGGGTTTTTCAGAAAAAACTCATGTCTATTATTTGATCAAAATTGCAAAAATGCCACCGGTTCTTTATAGACATGGGTTTTATAGATGTCCGATGTTTATTAGGTGATGTCTATAGTGCATTTTGTAGTAGTGTATTTAAAGCCACTCTTGCCTGCCACTACCATGAGTATCCTACTCAAATATTCCATGCAAAGAGTAAAGAGTAAAGGAGACAAAGGATCTCCCTGCCGCAATCCTCTTTTGCCACGGAAGAAACCAAATGTATTACCATTCAAAGCAATTGAGTAGGAGGGGGATTCAACACAAGTCATCACCAAGTCAATGAATTTTTGAGGAAACTTCAAAGCTGTCATCATTTCTCTCAGGAATTTCCACTCAACAGTGTCGTATGCTTTCCTCAAGTCTATCTTCATCATGCACCTAGGAGAACAACCCTTCCTATTGTACTTTCTCACTAGGTCTTGACAGATTAGAATATTATCGACTATGTCCCTTCCTTTAACAAAGCCACCCTGATTTTTGCTGATAATCTTAGGTAGGATTCTCCCAAGTCTATCACAAATAATCTTAGAGATTACCTTATAAATAGAGTTGCAACAGGCGATAGGACTCTGTAACACTTTCTGGTTGCTGTACTTTTGGGATCAGAGTGAGAGTAGTACAGTTCAATTGTTTCAGAAGTTTGCCATTTCTCAAAAATTCCATCACTGCTTCTGTCATTTCCTCTCCAATTATTCTCCATGAGTCTTTGTAGAACTGACTAGAAAACCCGTCAGGGCCTGGGCTCTTGGTACCAGGAATCGAAAAGAACGCTTGCTTGATTTCCACTTTTGAGACTTCTTCCAGCATCTCTCCTGCCATGCTATCATCTATTACTGGTCCCTTTAGGACAGTATTGATGTGAACAGGTTCCGTATGAGTTTCCTTCCCCAATAATTCTTCATAAAACTCCAAGAAAGCATTCTGAATCCCATTTTCCTCCCTCTGTATATCACCCTTCATGTCTTTTATCTGAAACACATTATTCCGAGTCCTCCTTGCTTTGATAGATGCATGAAAGTACGCAGTATTTTCATCTCCATCTTCCAACCAAGTAATCTTGCTTTTTTGCTTCAGGCGGCTATGTTGTGCTCTATGTAGAAACCTATAACACTTTGCCATCCTCTGTTCAGTATCTCTTAGAGCTGTATCATGAGGATTCTTGTGTAAGGCTTCTTGTATCTTCATCAGCTCCATCTGCACCCTTGCGGCTTCATTCTCCACATTGGAGAACAGATTCTTATTAAGGATTTTCAATTTTCTCTTTAACATTTTGGTCTTCCTAGCCACCTTATACATCTTTGTCCCAGTAACAGGTACACTCCATCCTTGCTTCACAATGTCCTTAAAATTTGGAGCTGAGCTCCACATATTAAAATACTTGAAGCTGGATTTTCTGTGTCTCTCCATGTGTAAGTTAATAACACAAGGGCAGTGATCAAGCAAACCTTCCGGATGATAATAAGCTTGACTGTCAGGAAATAAATCCATCCAATCCAGATTCATTAAAGCTCTATCTATCTTGCTAAACACTCTCCTGTCCCCTTGCTGTTTATTATTCCATGTATAAAAGGCACCTCCTGTTTTCATATCCTGCAGTCCACACACCCTTATACACTGTTTGAACCCATTAATTTCAGCCTGAGTGACAGCGGAACCAATCCTCTCATTGAAATTCAAGACATTGTTGAAATCACCAACAACTAACCATGCTTCCTTTATGTTGTGAGCCATGCCCTCAATTTTGCTCCTTTGTAGCTTTATCTTCAACATAAGTATGAATAAATTGCATTTCCATGCCTATAATAGTTACTTGATAGTAATTTGGATTCCAAAGTACCCAGATTCTTCCTCCTGGATGCATTGAAATGTTTGTACTAATAGACCAATCTCTACAAATACTAAGATGAATCTTGCTTAATGAGCAAGCCTTCACCTTAATTAGTCTCTAGAAGACTAAACAGCCCCACCTGATGTTGAGACATAAATTTCTTTATGTCATTTTGCTTATTAGGGCTGTTTAGTCCTCTCACATTCCACACAGCTAGACTAGCCATAGTCCACATGACCATGACCTGCATTACCACTTCCAACCTCACATCCAGCTGTATTTCCGTCGCCAATATTGCCATATTTGACCATACTTGCATAAGAGATATTACTCTCTCCCACATTTTGCTGCCCTGGATTCTGGTAGAGTATTAACTGCCTTTGAGGAGGTCTGATGCTACTAGTCTGAGAGGGAATAGTAGGCTGATTGATAGGAGTTTCAAAAGTGTTTCCTTCATTCCTCACTGGTAGATTTTCCTGATTTTGAACCACCTTAGGTCTCCACAGTTGTCTTACTTTCTTCAATGAGTACCATGGACTCTTGACATATGCCATGGTCCATTCAATAAACACCTAAGGTTTTTTCAATAAAGTCCCAGCTTAAGGAATCGAAAGCTTTCCTAATGTCAATTTTGAGCAAGCATCTTGGAGATTTGTTCTTTTAATCATAGCCTTTCACCAAAGCTTGTGACAAAGCTATGTTGTCAAATATGTTCTTGCCTTTAGTAAATGCTGCATGTTCATACCCAATCAAAGCATCCATAACTCCCTGAATTCTGTTGGTTATTATCTTGCTGACAGTTTTGTAAACAGTCATACAACAGGAAATAGGCCTATACTCCAGGACAGATGATGCATTTCGCTTCTTTGGAATCAGGGTAATAATGGCTGAACTCCATTGCTTCAACCATCTCTTTTATTTGAAAAAACACTTGATTGCCTGACAGAAATCCTGCTCAATTATATCCCATGTGCTTTTGAAGAAGCCTGAAGAAAAACCATCGGGGCCTGGACTCTTATTAGAGTCAATGCTGAAAAGAGCTTCCTTAATCTCTTCATTTCTAATTTCAGCACATAGGAATTTGCTCTGTTTTCCCAAAAGAACTTCCTCAACATCAATGACTTCTTTTCTAGTCCCCAGTAGGTTTTTGTAGTAGTCAATAAAGGCATTAGCAATCCCAACCTGTGTAAATCACACTCATGTGATTTCTTTGTGCAATTCTAGAATAGAAGTATCTAGAACTACAATCAGCTTCCTTAATGTGATTGATTTTAGCTCTCTGGCTAAGCATACTTATCTCTGCCTTTTTGAGTGTGCGGTATCTCTGTTGCAAAACTTCTTCTTTATAATGCAAATCAGTGCAATTTGGCCTAGTCAGCATCTCCTTTTGACAAGACTCCAGCTCCTCTTTGGAGTGATTCACTCGATCTACAAGTGAGACTTGTAAAGTGATTTTTGTTTAGCTTTGAGTTCCATTTTCACAAATCTCAGCTTTGCATGCATTCTGTACATAGGATTTCCATAGACAGGCCTGTTCCAAGCATCTTTCACAAGTTGTTTAATTAGTGGCTGATCAGTCCAGCAGTTTAGGAACTTCAACTGCTTCTGAATGGTGATTGAGTTGTCAACACTGACCAAAATAGGAGTTTGGTAAGAAATTCCAAAGGGGAGGATGGTAGAGCTGGAGTCTAGGAGTTGTGATAGCCAATCTTTGTTAATGAGAGCTCTATCTAACCTTGACCAGATTCTGTCATTATCATCCTGCTTGTTTCTCCAGGTAAAGTCTCCACCCTGAGTATGCATATCTTCTAGATTACAATTTGCTATGCATTCATTAAAATCTCTTATATCTCCATTGTTAGATTCTCCATAACTTATCCTTTCCTCAGGATCTCTTACAGTGTTGTAATCACCCATTAGAAGCCAGCAGTAATGTTTTCAGATATCTTTTCTAATTCTTTCCATAGTAGTTGTCTCTGATTCCTGTCATTGCTTGCATACACCATAGTAACTTAAAATTCTGCGTTTGTCAAGAGATTTTTGACTTTGCAGTGGAGGAGCTGGTCATGTGTGTTTATAACCTGCAAATCCACCCTTCCTGGATGCCATAGAATCCAAACCCTGACATTATAGTGATTTGAGTAATTGAAAGAAGCACTGTATATATCCCTTAAATCTGTTTGCCACCACTTGGGGAGCCTTATGCTCCTTTATTTTTGTTTCTAGAACACCCATTATATCTATATTATGTTTCAACATGAGGTTTTTGACCTCATGCTGTTTTAAGGGATCATTGAGGCCTCTAATATTCCAGGAGCAGACTTTCATGTTGAGATAATGTCAGGGGGGACATTATCCTCTATTATCTCTCAAATTTATGTTATGGATTCATGGTCATCCAAATTGTAAACTGGGGGACACCATGTGCACAAAAACAAAATCCAGATATTGATTTTTCGAATTTTTTCCCTCGAAATTATATTATTGGTGAAAAACACAGTGCACATGGTGTCCCTGAATTTTACACTTTTGTGCACATGGTGTCCCCCAGTTTACAATTTGTGTATGTGGTGTCCCTGAGTTTTCCAATTTAATGCAAATGGTGTCCATGCTTTACATTGAATCCATTTTTGTTTTTTAAATTATAGATTCATAATTGTGATTTGTGTTTATATTAGATTCCAAATGACTTCCTAACTAATGTAATTAATATAGCTCACGAATGCCAATCGCTCCGATTTTCCTAAAGCAAGGTCCAGACATTCACTTTTTGATTAACTCATAATGAATAAAAAAACGGATTTAATGTAAAGTAGGCATACCATTTGATTAAATTGAATAACTCAGGGACACCACATACACAAATTGTAAAACTGGGGGACACCATGTGCACAAAAGTGTAAAACTCAGGGACACCATGTGCACTGTGTTTTTCACCAACAACATAATTACGGGGAAAAAAAATCGAAAAATCAATAATCGAAATTATTTTTGGAAAAATCAATATTTGGATTTTCTTTGAAATTTTTTGGAATTTTTAGAGAATTTTTATTTTTTATGTATTTTTTTATTAAATATAATTAACAACACTTATTATTTTCCACCAACCACTAATGACGTCCACGTCATCACTTAACAGAACTCTGTTAACAGAGTTAGACTAAGGGACACCATGTGCCGGATTGTGTAAAACTGAGGGACACCAAAGAGTATTACTTTCAAAAATAGGGACACCATGTGCAAAATATCAAAACTCAGGGACACCACGTATTGATGCAAACGGGAACAGCCATACACATTCAAACATGATATGAGCCTTACCACAATACTCTGAAAAAGCAAAGTACTCCTATAAGGTGGTAAGTTACTCCCTAACTAGACTTTAACTGAGTTAGACAATAACTTGAAAACCTAAACACTCATGAAAGAGTTGAATGACAAGGGATATGAACTAGATTCTCCTCCTTCTGTAGAAACAGAGGAACAAAACCGAGAGCTAGGTTACTCCCTGACTTAGCTAGCTAATCAGACAATGAACCTCTTGTAAGGAATAGCTTCACACCACGATAAATCGCGGATATTAGCACTGAAAGTCTCGCACTCTAAGCTTCCTAAAACTCAGAGAGTTAAATTCAGATTTCTGGAGTTTTTAAGCAAACTTTGCTCAAAGGTTTTCATAATAAATGTTCTGCCTTTCTACAAAGAGTAGCTGGGCTTTTATAAGCCTTTTTACAAGATATTAAAGCAACTGGAGAAAAGAAAACAATAAAGAAACTAAAAGCCTAAAAATATCTCCCACAAAATGATCAAAAACGTGGAAGGATATCTGCTGCTGCTGCTGATGCTTTTCCCTGCCCCAAGGTGGAGTTTCTTCTTTAATAAGTAACTTTGTTGACTTTGGGGAGCTGCTTGCCTGCTTGCTTACTTCTTTTGTTCATTGCTTACAGCTTAGGAAAGGTTTAACTTAATTAATTACAATTACTAGAGTTAATCCTACATTATTATCACAAAAATGTTGTCAACAATACCATAACTTCGAGCTCCAAACTAGCATCATGCTTCAGTTGATAAAACAGAGTTGATCAGAAAACGCAACAGTATGAAATTTGCCATAACTTTTGCAGCACAAATCTGATGAAGCCTTAAATTATGTCATTGGAAAGATTAAATCTTGAACTTCAACTTAGACACAAATTTCACCCAATTTGATGATCTGGAGAAGGAGATATGCACCCTCGAAAAACAGACCTGTAATCTGAGTTTTCTGATGAAGCCCTTTGCTGTGATCCGGTTTCAAAATTAGACTGCACCTAATATATAAATAGTTTGCAGGTAATTTTACATCCATTGGTTAGTTTAATCTCTTAGGTTTCCAAAATGGTATGGCACAAAATTACCGGACTTCATTTGAGCCTTTTACGAGGCTCTCGAATTTAAGTGCGCAAACCTGAGTTTTCAGAAATGGGCTTCAATGAAATTTCTCCTCAAATATTGGCTTTCAAATCTGAATGGCTTTGAGCATCTTGGATTTGCATCATCTAACCACGTGGATTTGCCGTAAAATAAATTCTTAAACTGGAACAAAGCTCTTATGCAAAATGGATTGTGAAATTGTGCAGAAAAACTGACAACATATGGAGGTCTGCAGCATACTAATCTAAAGGGTCCAAATTCCTGGCAAACCAGAATGCACGCTGACAGCTCTATAACAAGGAGAAGTCTGCTCCAAATCAGGAATGATATTGTGAATAATGTTGGAGACAATGATAAAGCTGAAGATACGATCAAAAAATGGAGTGAAAGCAAGCTTTGCAGTGGTGACATTTACATTATCCACTTCAGGGGGAAGAAGGGGGAAGAAACCTCCAGTAAAATGGGCAAAAACAGTTCTGCTAGCTGTCTTCCTACATTTAGCATTATAACCATGTTGGCTCTTCATAATGCATTACCTATAGTGGATAACCTGAAGAAAAGAGGTATGGTTATGTCTAATAGGTGCTACTTATGTTAAAATCATGAGGAAACAATGGATCATTTATTCTTCAATTAGCATCTCGTGCAACATCTTAAAAAATGGTTTGGCTCCAACAAGAGAAAAGTGCAGCATCTGCCATGAGCTGAATTAGTTCAAGCACAAGGTGAGGGGAAAGCAGGGTACGCAGCATCTCCTAATAAGCTGCCTAGCTCGCACCTCTTACGAAGTCTGGAGAGAAAGAAACGCTAGAATTTTCACTTGTAAAAGTCGTAGTGTTGATCAAACAAGTATTTAACTTAATGTATGTGTTAGGGCTATAAATCGATTTAGCATGGATATTCCTTGCAATAACTAATTGCTAGTACTGGTTTCTAGAAGGGTAACTCTCGCTATCCCTTTTGGGAAGTTTTCTTGTATTTTCTTCTTTCCTTATATGTAAGAATTAAAAAAAAGCTAATTTTTCTATTAAAAAAAAAAAAAAAAAAACACCATCAAACGTGACTCAAGAATTCTAATTTAAAAGCAATATTTATCCAAACTGATAAGCTAGTAAAGAACACATGTATGTACTTTGTTAAAGTATCGTTTCCATAGGAGAAGACATGTCGTTGTTTTATACTGCCTATTGTAGCAATGCACTTATTTACCGATCAAATCTATTACTTTTATTACAAAAAATCTAGAAACAAGTAACACTTATCTAGTCTTCACAAATGATCTAATTGTTCTTCTTCTTCATCATAAAAGTAACCAGTCAAACCTTAGGGCGTATCAGGATCGGCGGTAACGGGCCAGAATGATTGGGGGAGTAATAACTCTGGGCATGTTCGCAAATTTGAATTGAAAGGAAATATCAGGCTCTAAATTGATTACCCCCAAACATGAGTAATGTATTATAAGCCCACCCATCCCCCCACGAATGATTTCAAGGTTATCAATTTCAGCCCAAAATTCATTCAACTCTTTCTTCTTTTGCTTCTCCTTTTCTCTGCTCTTCTTCAAGTCAAGTTTCTCTCTCCTCTCCCCCCTCCTGTATTCTTCTTCGTTCTTCTTCTCTGCATTGATTAATACACCACTAATCATTCTCGGTATACCAAACTAGCAAACCATGGAATTATAACCCCATAATCAATCCGGCATTAATCATTTACCCATGAATTACTTACCCCTAAATCATTCCTTGCATTTTAGGCATGCTCTTAAACACAATCTCAACTAAAAACGATCATAAGTGTTAGGGACATCAAACAACAGTAGTACTTGTCATCATCAAAACATACGTCGATAGCACAACAAATTCCCCCTTTTTGATGATAACAAGCAACTACATTCCCCCTCATAAAATAGCACTTTTACCAATTCTCAAACCAATATTCAATATTCCTCAAATATAAGCACGTCATGTTTTCGAAGCAAATAATCATGTCAAGCGTAACACCACATCATAAACCAAAGACAGACACAACCACAAGACTTTAAAGAGGCACATAAGAGAAATAAAAGTCTTGACAAGGTTTAATATCAAGCAAAAGGGCAATAGCTCTGGTTTTCTTTTTAATTTTTCTTTTTACGGCAAATTCACGTGGTGGCCCTGCGTTATGCCAAATGCGCGTGGTGCCCCAATCGTTCAAACTACTACCCCCTCCGTCCCAGCTCAAACGCCCCATGAAGTTTTTGTAGTGGAATAAGAAAAATTGATATAGTAAGTTGAATGAGAGAATATCAGAAAAAAGAGGAGAGAGAATGTGAGGAATAATAAAAGTAAGAGAGATAATGTGAGAGAGGATGTGATAATCTAATAAAAGTAAGAGAGGAAATGTGTCCCAAAATAGATGGAGTGTTTGAGGTGGGACGTCCCAAAATTGAATATGGGGCGTTTGAGCAGGGACGGAGGGAATAGTGCCCTGAATTATGTTACGCAGTTCACACGATGCTCTTTTAACTAATTTTGACTAACGGCGTCAAACTTTGACCGTTAAGTGATGATGTGGCATAAGTTAGGGTTTAGAATATTAATTAAGGCATAAGTATATTATTAATAAAAATAAGGGTTAATTCACGTGTTACCCTCATGTTTTGCCGATTTGCACGTGGTACCCACTCTTTTGTTAATTTGTACAAAATACCTTCGAGATTTGACTATTTGCACACGGTACCCTAAAGTTAACCCTCCCATTATCACCGTCAATTTTTTTATTTTAAAAAGAAGGGTTAATTCACGTGGTACCCTCATATTTTTTGCTGATTTGCACGTGGTACCAAGTGTTTGCAAAATTTGTACCAAATACCCTCAACCTTTGACTGTTTTTAAATGATAATCTTACCTTTAAAACTTCATGATCATTAATGCCGTTTAAAGTTGGCTTCAATGGAGAAGGAAAAAATGGTGGTTATGGTGTTTTTTATTGGTGGAAATGATAGTGGTGTTGGAAAAGGATGAATATATGTTAATGAAAGTGGTGGGGGAGAATTCATATGGTAATGATCTGGTGAAGGTTGTCAAGGGAAGATAAAAATGGTGATGAAGGAAAAATTCAAGGTTTATTTTTCCAATTAACGGCGTTAACGTAATTTTAAAGGTAAGGGTACCATGTAAAAACTGTCAAACTTCGAGTGTATTTGGTATAACACTAGGTACCACGTGCAAATCGGAAAAACACGAGGGCACCACGTGACTTAATTCCTTTTTAAAAAAAGAAAAAAAGATTGACGGTGTTAATAGGAGGGTTAAGTTTGTACCGTGTGCAAATAGTCAGATCTCAAATGTATTTTGTACAAATTTGCAAAACACTGGGTACCACGTGCAAATCACCAAAATACGAGGGTATCACGTGAATTAACCGAAAAAATAATTTTAGAAAAAAGTTAAATATTTTTTTTTCGAATATTTGCTACTTTTTGTTAAACATTGTGCACATAGTGCCCTTGAGTTTTACATAACCGTGGATATGGTGTCCCTCAGTTTTGCATAAACCTGCACATGGTGCCCCTGCCACTCTATTTCAAGGGTTAATTCACGTGTTACCCTTGTGTTTTGGCAATCTGCACATGGTACCCAGTGTTTTGAAAATTTGTACCAATTACCTCGAGATTTGACCGTTTGCACACGGTACCCTAAACTTAACCCTCGCATTAACACCATCAATTTTTTATTATAAAAAAGAGGGTTAATTCATGTGGTACCCTCGTGTTTTACCGATTTGCACCTGGTACCCATTGTTACAAATTTCTACCAAATATCCTGAAAATTTGATTCTTTATTTTTACATAGTACCCTTACCTTTAAAATTCCGTCAACGCCATTCAAATTTTGATTTCAATGGAGAAGGAAAAAATGGTGGTTATGGTGTTTATTATGTGGTGGAAATGATGGTGGTAGTGGAAACGGATGAAGATGTTGATGACGGTGATGGAGAAGAATGAATATGGTGATGATGAAAGTGGTGGGGGGAAGATAGAGATGATGATGAAGGAGAAAATCAAGTCTTTTTCTCCAACTAACGACGTTCACGGAATTTTAAAGGTAAAGGTACCATATAAAAACAGTCAATTCTTGACGATATTTGGTACAAAATTGCAAAACATTGGTACCACATGCAAATCGCCAAATACGAGGGTACCACGTGAATTAACCCTCTTTTTAAAAAAAAACAAAGTTGACGGTGTTAACGAGAGGGTTAAGTTTAGGGCACCGTGTGCAAACGGCTAAATCTCGAGGGTATTTTGTACAAATTTGAAAAACACTGGATACCACGTACAAATCGGGAAAACAGGAGTGTACCACGTAAATTAACCCCTATTTCAAAAATGAATAACCGTCTTACGTTGATTAATTTGCTAATTAACTACTCTTTTTTGTGCTAGGAAAACATTAATTACAAGACAAAAAACACATACACGGTACTATTTTTTTCTTGAAATAAAACGGCAGTTTTTATCAAATTACTCAACATACAACATTTTTTTAAAGGCAATTTTAGATGGTGCCGCCGAACTATGTCAAAATGTGCATGGCGCCCCTATGTTTGAAACTTGTACATTGCGATACCCCCGAACTTTGCACCTATAGGCACGTGGTGCCCCTAGCCCCCTTTATTCCTTAACACCGTTAACTTTTGGATGTTAAATGGTTATGTGGCATAGGATTAGTAAATTTTAATTAAAGGGTTAATTCACGTGGTACCCTTGTGTTTTGCCGATTTGCATGTGGTACCCAATGTTTTGCAAAATTGTACAACATACCCTCGAGATTTTACTGTTTGCACACGGTACCCTAAACTTAACCCTCCCATTAACACCGTCAACTTTTTTTTTTAAAAAAAAAGAGTTAACTCACGTGGTACCCTCGTGTTTTACCAATTTGCATGTGGTACCCAATGTTTTGCAAATTTGTACCAAATACCGTCAAGATATGATTGTTTTTACCCTTACCTTTAAAATTCCATAAACGCCGTTAATCGGGAAAAAAACAACCTTGATTTTCTCCATCATCACCATATTAAATCTTCCCTGCCACCGTCATCAACATCTTCTTCCTTATCCACCACCACCATCATTTCCACCCATAATAAACACCATAACCACCATTTTTTCTTTCTCCATTGAAACCAACTTTTAGACGGCGTTAACGGAATTTTAAAGGTAAGGGTATCATGTAAAATCAGTCAAATCTTCAGGAGATTTGGTACAAACTTGTAACACTGGGTACCACGTGCAAATCGGCAAAATACAAGGGTACCACATGAATTACCCTATTTTAAAAAAAAAAACAAAAGTTAACGGTGTTAATGAGAGGGTTAAGTTTTGGGTAACGTGTGCAAAAAGTCAAATCTCGAGGGTATTTTGTACAAATTTGCAAAACATTGGGTACCACGTGCAAATCGGCAAAATACGAGGGTACCACGTGAATTAACCCTTAATTAAATGGGCCGCATATGGCGGCGCGAACCCAGTAGGGTGGCTCGTCCTGGTCGACAATCGGTGGAAGAGGTCCAAATGTACGTTTCACGAGCCCAGATCTGTTTCCCACAACCCCTTTTACGCCTTCTTCCGCCTGTTTTCAGCCTTGACGGCCCACCTTACTGGGCTCGCGCCGCCGTATGAGGCCCATTGGTGGTGATTTCGGGGTGAGGGGGGGAGGTCGGAGTGGGTGGCGGTGTTTGTGGGGGTGGTAAGGAGGGTGGGGCGGGGTAAGGCTGAGGTGAGAGAAATTAAAAAAATTGGGTTCAAAGGCGTTAACGGAATTCAAAGGCAAGGGTACCATGTAAAAACAATCAAATCTTGACGGTATGTATCTGGCACAAATTTGCAGAACACTGGTACTACGTGCAAATCGGCAAAATAAGAGGGTACCACGTGAATAACCCTTTTTTAGAAAGAAAAGTTGACGGTGTTAATGATGTGCAAATAGTCAAATCTCGAGGGCATTTTGTACAAATTTGCAAAACATTGGGTACCAAGTGCAAATCGGAAAAACACGAGGGTACCACGTGAATTAACCATTTTTTTAATGATTTTTTAATTAGTTATTAATTACAATGATTTAATTAAATCTTTACTAATTGTAGGATTCAGTTCATATGAGAACAGTCCCTTAAATGAGAACCATGAAAACCTTTAATGACCTTTAGATTAGATAGATCAAGGGCTGAGATTTAATTATAATATATTATCATATAAAAACATAAGGAAAAAAAAACCCAAACCCAGATTTCCACGGTTTCTCACTCCTCTCCCATCCTCTCTCCTACACACAGCCACACACCCCGATGACCTTTGTCAACGCCGACCAGTGGCCGGACTTCACCACTCAGGCGTCGGAATCAGACGAGGCTGCCTCGCGCCACCACCTTTGCCGCCTGCCCCTCCCTCCTTTATCGAGTCCTCTCGATCTCACCCACATCCACCGTGATTCCACTGCTCGCTAAAACCACCCTCCTTCCTTACTACGTCGTCGGAATCATCCATTCTTTGGTGGTGCCGATATTGGTCGTGGACGGCGCAAAGTGGCGGTGGTAGTTGCGGTGGGTATGGCGGTGATAATGTGATATCGTGTGAACTCTCAAGGCATTCCAATTGATGTAAATGTTCATTCTCTCAAAACTAATTGTACAATCTATAATTATTGGAGGTACATTCTATCTTACATGATTGTGCAATTGAAAGTTTGATGTGCATTAAACAAGATCTAAATGTGCATTCTACTATTCTTGATTGTGCATTTCAATATACTTGATTGTGCATTTGGATATACTTAATTGTGCATTCCGATTTTGCATTATCGTTGGCCGGAAACTTCCGTTGTCGCCGAAGAGGGAGAAAATTGAGGAGAGAGGATGTGGAAGAAGAAAAATTGAGGAAGGTGAGAGGGAAGAGGTGTTGCGGGGGCCGCGGCTGGCGAGTTTGGTGGTTGGGTCTCCGGTGGCTGGGATGGTGGTTGGTGAGGGTGACGGTGGGGGTAAGGTGGTTGCCGGTGGTCGGGGCTGGGGAGGCAGGAGGAGAGAGAAAATGTTGGGTTTGTTTTATTTTAGGGGTCTAATGTTGATCCTTCATCCTTGTAATCTAAGGGTACATAGGGGTTCTCATGGTTCTCATGGGAATAAGTGTTCTCATGAGAACTGAACCCACTAATTGTATGTTAAATCACCGTTTAACATTCAAAATCTAACGGCGTTAGAAAATAGGAGGTGATAAGGGCACCATGTGCCTATATGTGTAAAGTTCGGGGGCACCAAATTGTAAAAGTTTCAAAGGTAGGGGCACCATGCACATTCTGACATAATTCGGTGGCACCACGTGAATTTACAGTTTTTTTTATTTTTGAAATAGTCTGACATGGGTACCATGTGTACTGTTATGTAAAACATAGGGGCAGCATGTGCATTATTATGTAGAACTTAGGGGCACCATGTGCACAATGTTTAGATCAAATTGAAATTTTTGAGAAAAAAAAAGTTGTAAAAAAAATTGCAAATTTTTTGAAAATTTTGAAAAAAAAATATAATTTTTTTTTAATTAAATTTTTATTGTGAATAATATAATTTTCTCCCAAACTCTAACCCACGCGACATCATCACTTAACGGTCAAAATTTAACATCGTTAGTCAAAATTAGTTGAAAGGGCACCATGTGCACAACGTACCATACTTCAGGGACACCATGATGTATTGTAGTAGTTTGGATAATAGTGCACCACGCGCATTTTGACATAACTCGGGGGCACCACGTGAATTTGTCGAAAAAAGCTTGATCTCCAAATTGGAGAGTGATAAGTCAACCATATGGGCTATGAGCCAAAGATGTATCTTCAAGTTGCTAGTTGAGGTCTCTTGTTAGGTTATGTTTGGACTCGAGCTGTCTAGATTGTGTTTTTCAGTGGATCGAGACCTCTTACATCATGTTTGATGCAACTTCTAAAAGCAGAACATTTAAATCGTATGAGATTCATATAAAACAAATCTCATAATATCAAATATATTCAAATTAGATAGAATCGATCCAGAATTATTCAAATTCTAATGAATGAATTTTGTTCATATACTATGCTAGTATTAATTAGTCTAAACTCATCTAACTTTTCAACAAACAAATTGTTTCTAGACATGACTCGTAGGAGTGTGAAACGTCCAAGAACAATAACCTCGTATTTCCATGAATGAGAATACGAAACTACCATCCTCTAATCCATACTAGTAAATCAAGCTCTAATCATACTATATATGGCCCATGCTTCAAAACTCATCATTCATGAATCAGTTTTATTTGTCTCACCCCATATTTCCATTCATTCAATGACATTCACTTTTATTTCAGCTTATCTTTTTTTTTTTTTTTGGGGACAAATTTATTTCAGCTTATCACATTAATCACAATGCACTTATCAAAACATCATGAGCCAAGAGATAACATGTCTATAATGTCTACGATAACAATGAAGGACCACTCCTTATTCAGTTGGGGTACCCCCAACAATGAGCAATCAATGAATCAAAATTCCAACCTGGTTTGATCCAAAACCAAACAAATCAAATTTACCTTCACTTTGTTTGTTTGTGTCATTTTAGTGATTGTGTCATGTACTCATGTCCCCCTAATCTCCATTCTCCTCACCTCATACTCATACCATACCATTTCCATTGCTTATCTGATCTCCTTTTTGTCATCAACTTTCCCATGCCACTCCTACATACCCAAAATATAAAGGACACCTTTTCTTTGATTCCCAACTCTCCACCTTTCTAAAGGCCACCTTTTCTCCAAACAAAACTCTCCTATCCTCCATAGTCAAACACCCTCCTCCTCTTCTTCTCCCCTCTGTTACACTTTTGGTTGCATCCATGTTTTCATTTTTCTAACCATTATTTTCCTGGTCAAATTATTTGATTATTCTTCTCTTAGTACTAACCAGCCTTTTTATCATCGCCCTAAATTAAATTAATACCCTCTAACCATACTTTAGTAATATTAATTAAATCCTGAATCTAATCTGATCCATTATACTCTCAATATTATTCCAATATCAAGGGAACATTACACTTCCTCCACCTTACACTTAGCTAGCTGTACTTAGAAAATTCTACTCCTCCACATCTACCAAACACGCCCTTATATCAAAAAAAAAGAAAAAAAAAATTATGATTTCTCTCTCCTCTCTCTCTACATCTTATAATTACTGTCAATATTATTATTATAATAATAATAATAATGATGATCATGGAACATTTAAAAGCAGCAGAAGTAGCAGTAGTACCCAAACCCAACTAAGTGTCACAAATAAGCTACACTCAGATCAGCGATTCAGCGATCTGGGCAATCATAGTTTCCAATTTAACGAAAAGGGTAGTCGCTTTTTTCAGTGGGGTCGTCGGAAAATGCCTACTTTGACGACGGAAAACCATCTCCGGCATGTCGAGTCGTTGGCAACGTTTCCTTCCGGCGCCGGAAAAATTCCGAAGTTGAATGCTGTAATTCTTGGTGAAGCTCTTGCTTCTGAAGAAAACGACCTCGTTTTCCCTAGTCAGGATTTCTCTGCTGTTGCCAACGTCCCTTCTGCTTCTAAGGTCGATATCTTCTCGCACACTCTTGTTGACTTTTTTCTTTTTTGAGAATTTAAATCTGAAATTGAATTTTAATTGTTGGGTATTTGTTCTTTTTGGTTAAAATTGTGATTTTGATTGAGTTTGGTTTGTTATGAAGTTGGTGGTATTGGCTAAATATAGGGCATGGTTGTTGGAATTTAGTTGATGGGTCAATTTTGAATGATAAATATATACTATATGAGAAAAAAATGATGAGGTTTTATGATGATCTGTGTTTAATTTTGGTTGGGATGCGCAGTATTTGGAGATGTATAAGAGATCAGTGGAGGATCCATCAGGGTTTTGGTCAGACATTGCATCAGAATTTTACTGGAAGAAGAAATGGGGAGATAATGCTTGCTCTGAGAATTTGGACGTGAGGAATGGAGCTGTTAGTATTGAGGTCAGTGACTTTTTATTGATTATATATTTGTCGGTTTCAGACGACGATTCATGTTAGCCGACCCCAAATCATTGTTGTGGTTGTTGTTGTTGTATGAATATCAGTGATCATATATAGGATTGATTTGAGGGTAATGATTTGATTTGGACAGTGGTTTAAAGGTGGGATCACCAACATTTGCTATAACTGCTTGGATAGAAACGTTGAGCTCGGCAATGGCGATAAAATCGCATTGTATTGGGAAGGGAATGACCTTGATGTTGATGACAGTTTAACTTATAACCAGCTCCTCGAGAAAGTTTGCCAGGTAATTGTTAAAGATTGTTTCTTTTGATCTGCTTTGATCGAATGTGTGTGTTTAGTAGTCGGAGTTGGTGTGTGGATTTTGACTGGATCGATGAATATATGATGGTGACAGCTAGCAAATTACTTGAAAGATGTTGGCGTTAAGAAGGGTGACGCTGTTGTTATTTACCTGCCAATGCTCATGGAGTTGCCAATTGCAATGCTGGCTTGTGCTCGGATTGGTGCTATTCACTCGGTACTGCATAACTACCTTTCTTTGGTCCTGTTTACTCTGTTTTTTGTTACAAAATTCTTTATGGTTGACGCCATCACTTTTAAAAAATTTAGGTTGTCTTTGCTGGCTTCTCTGCGGAGTCTCTTTCCCAACGAATTGTGGATTGCAAACCTACGGTTGTCCTGACTTGCAATGCTGTTAAAAGAGGAGCAAAAGTTATTGGACTCAAAGAGATAGTAGACGCTGCTCTTGTTGATTCAGCTAAGAATGGCGTTTCTGTAGGTACACACTGATCAGTTTTCTTGTAGCTGTATCATAATGGGTTGGGCCATCCTTAACTCAGCGTGAGTTAACAAACTGTATAATGGACATAGTGTTGCATATGAGCCATGATGCTTAGATAGTTAGATGTTAGATCTAGGGTAACTCAGTTGACTTTTGAGATTTAAAACAAGGAAAATATGTTTTTATTGTTTGAATGTGAAATAGCATGCTTCCCTGCTTCAGTGTTCCTAGATGTGTGGAAGTGACAGTTAATTGTATGGTTTATTTTGAGAGCTCCAAATTACTGCTCTGACTCATCAATTAGTTAAAGGTTGTTAGTTGCATTACGTCATTAGATAATTGGGTTTGTAAGCTGTTGGATGATGGGAAGAATTCATACAATCTAACTCCAATCTGGCATATGTAGTAGTGTTGTTTCTTTTCTTCTTCTTTCTTTTTTTTCTTTTTTTTTTCTTTTTTTTTTTTTAAGTAGATGTAGCAGAGTAGTTGGGCATGCATTTACTCTCTTCACAGTAGCATGATTGAAGGGTGTCGTCTATGATCTGTCTTTTTACGTATGTTGATTGTTTGCTTTCTTTATTACTCCATACGAGAATTTTTATTTGTTTGTTTGTTTTTGTTTTTGTTTTGTTTTGTTTTGAGGTCCTTATGAGGTAATATGGAGTAATTATTAAGAGAAACTCTAGTCTGTTGTAAATATTTTCCTCTGGTATCATAAGAATGGTTTCATGATCCAATCCATTCAAGCATTCCCAAATCTATGACATTCTTGTAATCCTTGACTAGAGACTTCTATGTTTCCTGTGGTCAGTAGTGACTTGTGAGCTGCATATTGTTTATGTAGAAGGCTTGAAGCAACTATTTTCTGGACAATTCTGACTCATAATCTTCCATTTTTGGGCAGATGTGTGCTTAACATATGAAAACAAATCAGTAGTGAAAAGAGAGAACACTAAATGGGAGCAGGGGCGCGATGTATGGTGGCAGGTTAGTAGTATTTCATTTTGATCTTATCTTCCCCTTTGTGTTTTATGATCTTGTGACATATGTACAAAGCTCGATATAGTGGCCTTCTGTAGCTATTATTTTGAAATAATCATAATAGTGTTTTTTAACACAAACTTTGTTGTCTATCCATACCCAAACTAGTTAGATGGGAAAGGCAATTGTTTCTTTCTCTTATCTTGAGGATTTACATAATGTGTTACAGTTTGATGTGGAAATGACTTTGAATTTGGTACTGTAGGATGTTGTTGCAAAGTATCCTAGTACATGTGATGTGGAATGGGTTGATGCAGAGGATCCTTTATTCCTGCTTTACACTAGTGGAAGCACTGGGAAACCAAAGGTAGCTAGATTTTCGTTCTTATCTGAATAGTTCTTTTGCTTAATCATTCTCTTCATATGATCCAATGATCTTATTTAGAAAATGGTATACATTTTTAGGGTGTTGTGCATACAACAGGAGGATACATGGTATACACGGCCACAACATTTAAGTACGCATTTGATTACAAACCCTCGGATGTTTACTGGTAAGATTGCTCAAGCAAATCCTCCTCCATGGTCCAAGTGTCCAATTTTTATTGTCTATCTATCCATTTAGCAGAATAGCTTGTAAGTAGTTTCTCCGTACTCTTGACAGGTGCACAGCTGACTGTGGCTGGATTACTGGGCACAGCTATGTCACATATGGGCCTTTACTCAATGGAGCAAGCTGTATTGTTTTTGAAGGGGTAATTACCTTCCATCTTCTTCTTTTCATTTTAAATGAATATGCGTAATTTCTTGTCCTCGTAGATTGGATCTATTCTTGTTGATCTGTTAAATTAAGGTGTTTTGTAGCAGAAATTAACCTTAGAAAAAACAAGGTTTTAAACATGAGGGTGTTCTTTTTAGTCTTCCTGTGGTAATTGAACCCATGTACTCTTTATCTATTTCGTGGAAGTTTGTATTGAAGTTTATAAGTAAATGGTGGTGAAAGTTTAGTGTGCTTCTTATTTGAGTACTTACTGTTCTCTTGCTTACTAAACATTGAATTACGCAAGTTTCTTTTTTTCTGATAAATAGTGCCAACTACCTGAAAATTACTTTAAACAATTTATCAGTATCTTTTCACCGTTTCAGTTACTGGTCTTAACTCTGTCCTTTCTGCTTAACGTCTTCACACATGTTTTTTAATAGTTTATTCTATAGAACTTGCACTATCATCAAACGCCAAGTGAACACTGTTCGGCATCTCATATTGTGACTGCACTCTGCTATTTCTTTACTAGTAAGCATTATTTGGGACCAATTTCAATCTAGTATAGAAAACTAACACAGTGATGTCATGTGGTCTAATTTGTGAATGCATCTCATATCTGACCAAACTATCATTATTTACAACAAAACCACTTAGTGTATGACTTTTACGTTATATTCTAATTGGTTGCATCTAGGTTAATGTAATTCAATCTCTTCAGCAAAATCATAACCAGCAGGAGTGAAGTTGTTTGAAAGGGAGATTATAAATGCTTATACAGACTGGTTTAAGAAAAAAGAAAAAAAGAAAAAGAAAAAAAAGAATAGACTATTAACTTGGCAAAAAAGTGAAAAAGAGGGCTGAAAATTGTGTTACCGATTTCCCAAATTATATGGTTTACAACTAGTAAGTTGTACGGTTGTTAAAATATTATTTACCATTTCCTTTTCAAACTGGATTATTTGTAGGCTCCAACTTATCCAGATGCTGGACGCTGTTGGAACATTGTTGACAAATACAATGTCTCTATATTCTACACTGCCCCTACGCTTGTCAGATCCCTCATGCGTGAGGGTGATGAGGTGAGAGCTATATCCCCTCATGCTCTGCATTCCTATATGCTTAGATATCTAAAATTCACTCATGCTGCTTCATTTGTGCTTATTTTAAATATAATATAGCCTTTCGTATGCATAATTGACTGTGTAGCCCTTTTTATGTCTGAAGAGGTTCATATGCATTTTCTCTCACATGCATTATATTGTCCTGTACTAATTTACTCTTTATCTCCCTTCTATGCTACTGATGCAGCATGTGACTCGTTATTCACGCAAATCCTTGAGGGTCTTAGGAAGTGTGGGAGAGCCAATCAACCCCAGCGCATGGAGGTTAATATACTTTGGCCCCTTCTCTCTGTGAATAGTGTGCTGATGGCTATCCAAATAAATCTAACTGACCATAATTTCCTTTCTTGCAGGTGGTTCTTCAATGTTGTTGGAGACTCGAGATGCCCTATATCTGACACTTGGTGGCAGACTGAAACCGGTGGCTTCATGGTAGAGAACTATACCCACTCTGCATCCTGTTCCTGTTGCCAATAGTAAAGACATGGTAGATTTCTGTTGCATTGAGTGTGACAAAGTGTCTTTATTTTGACCTTGCAGATAACTCCTTTACCGGGTGCTTGGGCACAGAAGCCCGGTTCTGCAACTTTTCCTTTCTTTGGAGTTCAGGTTACGTCTCCTTTTGTACTCTCCCTCCCCTGCCCTAAGCTTCTTCACTTTCAAAGCTTTTAGTTCTTATTTTGCGTCATTCTACTTTCAGCCTGTCATCGTCGATGAGAAGGGCAATGAGATTGAAGGTGAGTGTAGCGGATACCTATGTATCAAGCACTCATGGCCTTCAGCCTTCCGTACCTTATATGGTGATCATGAACGATACGAGACAACATATTTCAAACCATTCCCAGGCTATTATTTTACTGGAGATGGCTGTAGCAGGTATGCTTGCATACATTCTTCATCTAACTGAAAATTTGACTTTGACATGACTTGCGTCATTATTTTATGGTGTAATGATCAATTATGTGACTTTGGCGTAAACTTAAGTTCAATCAAACCACAAATATAGCCCTGGCTCTTGTTTTCATACGCTGATGAATTGGTTACATGTGTTTCCCAATGGCCAGGGACAAAGATGGTTACTACTGGCTCACTGGAAGAGTGGATGATGTGATCAATGTCAGGTATGTCTTAACGTCATATAGCACGGTGTTATCTACATCGGATGTGTAGGACATAGACCTCTCTCTTATGTATTTGAAATTCTTAATGTGTACTTTTTGTGCAGTGGTCACCGTATTGGTACTGCTGAGGTGGAATCTGCCCTAGTTTCACATCCACAGTGTGCTGAGGCAGCCGTGGTTGGTGTTGAGCACGAGGTATCTTCACACTTTCGAGCATACCACTGTTATGATAACTTTGGTTTGCATCAAATGCATATCTTTTTTATACTACTAGTTTTCTGGTCTTCTATCTATCAGGTTAAAGGGCAGGGCATCTATGCATTCGTGACATTGGTGGAGGGTGTTCCTTACAGTGAAGAACTTCGTAAAAGCCTTGTCCTATGTGTGCGCCAGCAGGTTAGTTTATCACTCTCCATGTTTCTCCCTGTGAAAATTAGCAAATCTTAAACTTGAAATCTTCGAGATTGTTCGTGTAACAAACTTGGAATCTCAAAAACTTCAGATTGGAGCATTTGCAGCTCCTGATAAGATTCACTGGGCACCTGGACTTCCCAAAACAAGGAGTGGAAAGATAATGCGGAGAATTTTGAGGAAGATTGCCTCAAAGCAGCTAGATGAACTCGGTGACATCAGCACGTTAGCAGAACCAAGTGTCGTTGATCAGCTCATAGCCCTTGCTGATAAATAGGATTTCAAATAGTGCTGTCAAAAACCTATACTTGGGTTGTGGCATTTCAGCCATCACCCCTCTCGGCATGATATCTGATTCGGAAGCCCGGGAAACGAAGAGCCGTCAGAGATTTGGTAGTTCAGATGTTCTGTGTGATTCCAGAGTGCAAAATCATGCTGGTGTTACATAGAAGTCATTTTGTCCCTGTGTACATTGTATTATTGTTGTTTTGAGTATTTTATCACATTGCTGAGTCACTGATTTTACGCGAACAATTAGAATGATTCAATTTTATTTCTTTGTTTTAATTTGTGAACTTTTTTGAGAATAAATGTAATAGTTTCATTTGCATCATTCCTCTTTTTTCTTTTGAGACTTGCATCCTTTGACAAGGTTTGATTTCAGCCTCGATAACTCTTGTTTTTTATAATTGGAAAAAAATATATGAAAACCTACTGGGGATTGTTCAATAAGTGAAATGCAAACGGAATGAAAAAAGATTTAAAGATGTTTGGATCAAGTATGAATTGATACAATAACTTTTATATTTTATCATATCCGTTAGTAAATTTTGGTATCGGATTAAAAAACATCCTCTTCAATGAAATCATATCCGTTTGGTAAAATTGCGGGTTAAAAAGAAATCTCATTCAATCAAATCGTATCAGTGTAGTAAATTTGAAATCCAATAAAAGAAGAATACAAATATCGAAAAATTCACGTGGTGTCCCCGAGGTTTACCAGTTTGCGCGTGGTGTCCCAATGTTTGAAACTTGTACATTGTGGTGTCCCTGAGATTTGCAAAACGCGGTACGTGGTGTCCCTCAAGCTAACGGTGTTAACTTTTTTCCGTTAAGTGATGACGTGGCGGCCATTTATAAATTTAATTTGGTATTAATTCAAATTTGTAATTTCTGAAAATATTAAAAAAAAAAAAAATTAAAAAAAAAAAAAGTTCCAAAATCAATTTTAATAATTATTGGGAAAAAAAATTCGCAAAAAAAATCAAGTTATGTAATTTTAAACGTAATTTTAGTGAAAAAATTTCGAAAATTCTCTAATATCTGTAAACTTCAGTGCACATGGTGTCCCTGAACTATACACACTAGTGTACATGGTGTCCCTGAACTATACACAATAGTGTACATGGTGTCCCTCAGGTTTGCATTACACTGCACATGGTGACCTCTGTTTTTGTCTTTTTTTTATTGCAACCGCTAGTTAAAAAAGTGAAATAGTCTTGAAGGATTTGAAGGTGTTTCGGAGGACCTAATGTGAGTGTTCGTTTTGCATCGAGGGCATAAACCGTTTTCCACGAAAAAAACTTACGAAAATGAAGATTCATGGGATGAAATGGAATCCATGAATATGATTTGATTTAATAATAATGTTTGATTTGGAAAGAAGGAGATTTTTACATATATATGCAGCTACAACGGCTACTTTTGTAACTAGCTGTTGCAATAAAAAACAGAAATATGGGGTCACCATGTGTAGTGTAATGCAAACCTGAGGGACACCATGTACACTAGTGTCTATAGTTCAGGGACACCATGTGCACCGAATTTTATAGATATTAGAGAATTTTCGGAAAAATTTCACTAAAATTACGTTTAAAATTATATAAATTGATTTTTTTTGCAAATTTTTTTTTCTAATAATTATTAAAATTGATTTTGGAACTTTTTTTTTTTTTTAATTTTTTTACTTTTTTTAATTTTTTTTAAATATTTTCAGAAATTACAAAAATTAATTTTCAACTTTTTTTCTTTTTTTCCAGAAATTACAAAAATTAATTAAACCCAAGTTAAATTTATAAATGGCCGTCACGTCATCACTTAACGGAAAAAAGTTAACACCGTTAGCTTGAGGGACACCACGTACCGCGTTTTGCAAATCTCAGGGACACCACAATGTACAAGTTTCAAACATAGGGACACCACGCGCAAACTGGTAAACCTCGGGGACACCACGTGAATTTTCCGTACAAATATTCTTCAATCAAATCTTACAAAAATAATTAAATAATTATTTAATACTTGATTTTTAGAATTTTGATTTTGTTTTGAGAATTATACCTGTTATGGAAAATTGTAGGCAACACGTAGGCCTTTCCTTTCCTTAGCTTGGGATGCAAGTAAACAGAGTGATTGGTAACTACGCGTTTATTATACGCGTCAAACACACCTCCTCTATAAATACAGAATTATACAACGCACCAATAACCATTTCATATTCATTAGCGCCAAACACAATTTCAAGTTGTATTATCGCCGCGAGTTTTCTTCATCAAAGATCATCATCATGAGTTGCGATTTTGGTTGCGATTGTTGCCCTAGATACGCTCCACCATCTCCATCTTACGTTCACTACCGTTGCTGTGTTTCATGTCCGATGTACTCCCCTCCTTCTCCTTTCTACACTCCCGAATACACCCCCTATTCGCCGGAAAACACCCCCAATTCCCCTGATTACACCCCATCTTCGCCGGAATACTCCCCATATTCCCCAGATTATACCCCTTCCTCACCGTACTACATCCCCAATTCCCCTGAATACACCCCGCTTTCTCCAGATTACTCCCCATATTCTCCGGAATACAGTCCACAGTCTCCGGAATATAGTCCACAGTCGCCAGAATACACTCCACAATCGCCAGAATACAGTCCGCAGTCGCCGGAATACACTCCGCAGTCTCCGGAATACAGTCCGCAGTCGCCGGAATACAGCCCACAATCACCGGAATACAGTCCGCAGTCGCCAGAATACAGTCCTCAATCTCCGGTCTACACCCCTGGGTCTCCAACATACGAGCCAGGAGGGTTTGTTGAGGTTAAATATTACGCATCACAAGCAAATAATTGGTCTGGTGGGTCGCCGTATTACACGCCCATGTATTGAGATGGTAGCTTGGTGATCAAGTTGTTATAGTTCTTTGTACACTGTAGAAATCGTACGTTACTTATTGTTCTAATCTTAGGATATGATTTTTGTTGAGTAATTAGTATGAGTTCTTGATTTTTGTTGTAATCGGTGATTCATCAGCAATTATTTCTGAGTCATAATTGTGTAATATTACTTTGTAATCTTCTATGGTTATTTGCCAAATTTCACATCAATCGCTGCGTTATTTGATCAAATTCATATCGCTCACAGGAACTCTGAAATCGAAATTTTCAGCTTTTTTAACCTAGTTGGTAACCTCTGCAGGCCTGCAGCTGAATTTTCCTTCCAAACATAGAACTTATAAAACAGCAACAATCTCGAAAATTCGTGCGCATATGCTTAGTAACAGCATCTGGTTAATAATACAGAACCATCCTAAGTAGGGATGTTCATCTAATTAGAGTATTAGAGTAAGAATTAATTACTACAATCTGAAGGTTCAAGTCGTAGTTATCTGCTTAATATGATCAAGGAAGTGAAGGTGACAGTTGAGATTCATAGGGCTCATTCCCTATTTCCATGGCCTTGGTTATGATCTCCATACGGAACTCTTTGATCTTTCTCCCCTTGTCGAGAATTACCTCGAATTGCAGCTCATCTCTATCCCTTACTCCAGTTGCCTTCCAGAATATTGTCAATCCCTTGTATCCCAGAACTATCCTGTCTCTTGTTTCGCGCAACTGTGTTGTTATGAAGCATCCCCTATCGGTTTGGCTGCGCAAAATTATGTCCTCATTCAGCTTGTAATCACATGCATCAAGCACACTCTTGGGCACCCCCTGTAACCACCAATTCAATGTCGGCAACTTGGTTAATTTCAGCCCTGATTACATACTAATAAGTAGGACTGATGCACCAATACTCAGACTTATGAGGTTAAAATTTAGCAAGAGTTACAGCCTTACTGCCATGAGCTAATTCTAGGGTCAGTCAAACTGGACATCCAATATCAACTTTCCAATGACACTTCGTTGAAGCGTTTGCTTTACTTTAACTTTGTACTGTTGGAACTCTTGGAAAACATTCAATTCGTATAAAGTTTGCGCTTTCCAACTAATCGATATATAGATTGGACCACAAGAAATGTTGTTGACATTCAAAGGGCATCACAGTAGCACACCATGAATTGCTCGAAAGAAAGGTTATGATGCATCAGAACTTACTAGTAAATTGAATAAACAGAAACAAAAACTATCAGGAAACGCGAGATGTACTAAGTTTTTTTAATAGAGAAGCATCCAGAGTTGGCACAGGAACTACGTAAACAAGATGAAAAATACAGGTTGATAGGCAGGATAGAGAAAAAGGAAGCATTTATATGTTTCACCTTGACAAGACATAACTGTGAGTACAATAGATTTTAACCTAGCCATGTGTTATTAAAACCAGCACATTCAAAACGGATTAGATCAATAGATTGTCCAATTTAACAAGGTCGAAGAAGTATGTATTAAAAGATTTGAGGATGACAGTTCTTACCAATATATTTCTATAATTTTTCCGGTATGTCTTTTTGAACCGGATATTTGCAGAAGCAGCAGCATCTCCTCCTAGACTTGAACCAGGGGGTTGTGGGATTTTTTCTACCAATTGGGGCCATCCCCTCACTACCTCCATGGGGATGGTAACAGTAGCCAGACGGCCCAGACCTAAATGTAAAAGAGCATTTATCCTGTTATAGCCCAAAGACATCATAAAAAAATGGACTTGTATCAGTCAGAATAACTGTTGTACCTTCGGATGAACTGTCATTGTTCCGCTCTTCCTTAATACAGCCATTGGTACCGTAAACCTTAACATAGAAGATAGAGTTGTCAAGAAGATGGAAGACCAACATGTCTCCACCGAGCAGGAAATGATCAGCAGCGTATTTTTCCCAGCCCTGCGTTATGTACACCCTGCCATGTTCATCAACTTCCAAGTTTACTGTCCAAACATTCCCCTTCATGTTCATCAGCTGTGCCTTCTCTGGAATTTTCCCCTCAAAATATTTGAAAAATGGTGAGGGTATCAGCTGCATCATGGACAGGAACACGTTATCCAAACATTAGTTTCAAGTTCACTGAACTTTGTTTCGACTCAATACAAAAAAGACTACAGTAACTTCTATACAGAATATTTCTGTAACTACCTCATTGAGGTCCCATCATGCTATGGATTAATATTTCAAGCACATTGTCTACTTTAATTCGAATTGAAGAACACATGCTGTCATGCTCCAGTATCTATCAAAAATACCATTCTACACAACTCGTGTTTGACTTTCTGCTCAAGCAACAAAAACCAACATACCAATACCAGGTATTAGTATGATTTATGCTTCAATCCACCTAGAATTGATGGTAAAGGAGATGAGATTCATAGGTTGGTGTACAATGTGGAAGTGATTTTTAGTAAGTTTGAGTTTGGTGAGAGTCGTAACTCATAAGGTTAAGTTGGCCGTTTCTTGTTTGAGTAACAGTTTTCGCATGATTGAATGAGTTAAGCCTCTACAGGAAGATCATAGGGAAAGAGAAAATCAGTGCATGGAGTAAGATGAAACAGATTCTGAAAGTAAAGTTTTTGCCTAGGGACTATATGCATCAAGCTATTGACGAATTGAGTTCTTTGCAGCAAGGGAAGAAAAACTTATGTGAAGATTTGAGTTTTTGACGCGTAGATGTGATGAGAGTGTTTGTTTTGGATACATCAATTTGATGTTACATTCTATGTAGGATTAAACTCAAAAATTGCTATCTAGTGAGATGGAAATGATGTCTTGTGTTTCTTTTTGAGAACTACATTTGAAAGCATTAGACATTGAGAAGCAAGTACATCCAGCTATATCTATAATGGATGAATTGGAGAATGCACAAGCGTTGGCAAAACAGATTGAATTTTGTGAAGGGGCAAGTACTTCAGAAAGAATACCTGCAACTTTTCTCAAAATTCTGTCATGGCTCATTTTTGGTTGGTTTTTATTATTATGGTGATCAAATTTGCATCACCTTGCAGTATAAATCATTCATTTCCCTTCGTTTATTTGCAAAATTGATCTCTTGCGACCAATGAAACAGAGAACTCCTTACAATGAGTAATGTATGACTTCTTTTGTTAGTATACTTCACTAAAACTGTTCGTATCCTTATAACATAATCCGTATACACAGCATCCTAATGTGACATCATAACAGAAAAGACATTCAATATTTCGGCCACAAACAAGATGAAATGAGGACTTATTCACAAAGAAATAAACCGCGGTATTTGCCTAATGTCTTTTACCATAGCATTACAGTAACATATGTTACTTCCAGGGCATATATAATATGAAGCCAATTCTTCACCACAAAAAATTATGCGAAGTATACCTTAAGACGAAGTCTCATATGAGACCCTCATATGTTATTGTGAGACCAACATATTTAAGTATACAATTTAGACTAACACAATCCTTAAACCACTTTTAACCTCACTTCAATTTTTAAAACCCTAACAACACAGCATAACAAAATACACAAAATTCAAAAAGAAAATAAAAAATCATACCAGTGTACTGAAGTGCATCTCAGGAAGATAAACCTTGAAGAAGGAAGGAAGGCAGTCTCTAATATGGAATTGACACGACGACACGGCTTTCGTTATTGCCTGATTCTCCATTCTTAGATTCAGTTACCTCGCTAGCACAGAATTCCTTCACATTTTCAAATAAATCCAGTTAAAAATTTGCAGTTTCACCACAAACAAACAAAAAAAAATCTATACAAGAACAGACCTTTGGAAAAAAGTGTAGAGAAAGGAAAAGAGAAGTGAATGAAGGTTTGGTGGGTGGTTGATATCTAATCTGAGTAATGCATGAGTAGTGGTGATGTAATGGACATGGAAGAACAGAGCGCTTTGCAATTTGCATGGGTTTCAGTATTTGTGTTTACTTCTCTTTGATTTTTACTTTGCCATTACTATGAAACAAGTACACACTGATTTCCACTTCGTCAAAAAAAAAAAAAAAGGAAACAAGTACACTGTTGCCACTGTCCCAAAGATTTGGGTAAATCGCCCTTGTTTTAACTCCTCTGATTCTTTTATTTTTATCTTGGTACAAGTTTGGACCATTATGTTGCTGTATTATAGGTGCAGAGTGAAATGGACATATGTCTCTACTTGGTAATATCTTGGTGACTAAATATGCGACAAGTTTTCGGTAAGAATATCGTCTATTAAGGATTAGTCGACTAGACACCGTAAGATGCAAAAAGTACTTACACGTTTGGATAAAACACGGACTATATGCGTAGATTATACTCATGGAGTCATGGCGTTTGTATGTATGTCTATCACAGTTTTGAGTACTCGAAAGCAAATGAATTGCTCCAACTACTTGTACTCAGCTCTATGATGACTTGATGAGTACAATTGCCAACCAAAGCTCCGATTTGCGAATGCACCTTTGGCGTACGGAAGTATGGAAGAATTTTTTTTGCCGAGTATATTGTAATACTGTTGTGTCAAACTGTGAGTAATAGTATCTTTAAAAAAAAGTGAGTTATAGCCTCTGTTGACCCAAAAGATTAAGCTAAAAGAGTGATAAGTCAAGCTCGTACAATCATTGTCAGATATGTCACAAATCACGCACATCTTCTACTTTTCCAATGTGAGATTTTCAAACACATATGAGAGATTCCGGACAGCCGTTCGCACATCTTTGGAGATTTGGTTCCAATTTACTAATAATAGTGCCTTGAGAAGGAATAGATGCATTGCATATATGTAACAGCTTCAACTCGGAGATGTATAGAACTGATTAAAGACTCCTAATACAAAGGTGGTTTGTCCTTCACCTTAAAATGTTAATAAAAAACCAAGTACTATAGCTTAATTTGAAGGTTGCAGCTGTAGTTCTCCAATTTGTTCAGCGGAAACATCTTCTCATGGCTTTGTGTATAATCTCCACGTGGAACTCTTGTATCTGTCTTTCCTTTCCAAGAATCACATTGAATACTAGCCTGTCTCCTGCCATTACTCGATTTTCCTTCCAGAACACCGTCAATCCACTGAATCCCAGCACCACTCTGTCAGCAGTTTCGCGCATCTGTGTTCTTGTATAGTTCCTCATATTAGCCTTGTTGCGCAGAATAACATCCTGAGGCAGTGAGTAATCACATTCATCGAGTACTTGCTTGGGCACACCCTGCGTGCATCCAACATCAATATCAGCAGTTTACTGAAGTTATATATTTAATGCTTCATACATAAGCACACATATTAAAAAAATATTATTCAATCATTACTATCAGAAATTACTTCAAACAAGTTATTAGGACGATGAAAATTTTGCTCAGAATACAGAGTGCTTAATAATTTGAGTACACAATGTACCATGTTTAATTAGTGAGTAGTCATGCCTCTTCCTTAATGGTTTTCGACATGCATAGTTGATCATGTAATTCAGTGGAAATTAGGTTTTTTCTATCCTACTTCAACTATGCTAACTGGGAATCAGAAGTGGCAATTTGGTTGTTAGTTATCCACTTCACTACATGCAGGACGCACTCAATTAGGTAGTCAGGTCATACTGTCCTGTGAAGTGTGAAATCCATGACTAGCATACTGCAGGTGCTACTGAAGTTGTGAATGGGTTACTAAAAACTAGCTCAAAAGTCTTCCTAAGGTAATCTAAAGAGAAGAGATAAGAGTTGAGAGTGTATCTACAACCTACCTATCGAACCAGACCAAAAATGTGAAGAGGCAGAACAACATCTATCAAAAACTCAGTATTTGCATAAATGGCTATTACTCAGTACAAATGTCTTCAAACAAAGGTCATGAGAGCTCAACACTTCAGTGCGTAAAAAAAAAATTGCAGCACACAATGGATGGAAGGAAAATACAAATGATGTAAGCGTACGCTAGAAAAAAGAACATAATATTTCAGAAAGATTAACCACGAAGATTCTGTCCGTGATATAGTGATTCAAATCCAGCAGAAAAGGAACACAGTGAATTTGAAACCATTAAATCCCTGCCAACTAAGACTCCTAGGAGCATAGGAATGGAGAAACAAGAAAGGTGGAAATTTGCTCCAATGTGCAGGAAACATTAAATTCGGATTTTGTTACAGTGAGTCGTGACTTCCAAATTAAACTTCAAACAATGCCCCTTACTTCATGGTTGAATGATATTCTCTAACATGTTATAAATCATAAAGCAATCTACAAATTATTTCTAACCTCTCTACTAGAACTGACCCTCAAAGAGAAAAATAAAAAAAGACTTTGTACTACAGGTTATAGTTGTCTTATGACAGTAACACAGAAACATCAGAACTGTCAAAAAATTTACAGATAGTAAACTGCTATGTAAGTTATCAAGGAATTAACATAAACAGAAAAAACAGAATATGTATAGAGATAATTATGTTCTATCAAGCTGAAAACATTCGAACTTAGCAAAAAACTTATCAAGCCGGATATATAAGTGGATTGGGATAAAGAAGTTGTGCAGTGTCTTGCTACAAGCAGAGATGTAAGCTTTCAGGATGTTGTGCAATGGGTACATACAAAGACAAAGCATATGAAAACAGGTTCAATCAATGATACGCCATTGGTAGACTAATTAACACAAAAGACATTTCTTTCTAGTGAACAGTTAAGAGTATACTTTATACTTTATTTTGTGCAGAAAACAGATTGGAACAAGTGAGATTAAAGTTCCGGCATCTCAATAAATATGTTATTTCTTTGATTGGAAAATGACTTTTCTTACCACACAGTTCCTGAAACCAGTCCTGACGGTCTGACTAAACCTTATAATTCTTTTATCAGCAGATTCTCCTTGATATGTAGGAGATGTGCGAGCCACACCTGCAAGATAAAAAATTCATTCTCTTACGTCTCATAGAAATTCATTCTTTTAATTAGAATGATAAACCCTTTCCTTGAGCCTTGAAATATTACCTGTAGCTCTTTCGTTTTTAGCAGATTTACGAATGGGAATATTGGCAACACTCCTGTCCAGGGGCTCCTCTTTCATGCATGCATTAGGTCCAAAAACCCGAACAAAAAAGGCAGACTTGTCGACAAGCTGAAACACCAAGAAGTCTCCACTCTTAATCGAATGATCAGCCACGTATTGTTCCAAGCCCTGTGTTATGTATACTGAGTGGTCCTCAGCAACTTCTACTTTGGCTCTCCAAACTCTTCCCCAAATATTCTTCAGGTGGACCATCTTTGGAATATCCCCCTTGAAAAACTTGAGAAAGGGTGAGGGTATCCTCTGCATCATGGACAAGAACATGTTCCAAACATTAGCTTAAATTTTACTAAACCCAGCAAAAGTTTAACTAAACCCAGCAAATTAATCTTGTTTCAAACTTTTCAAAATAGAAGCAAAAAGTAGACAGCAGCTTCTACGGTGTACAGATCAGAATAACAGCGACAATTACCACAGCAACATCACCCAAATATCTCAAAGGCTTTCGCCTATGGCGTGGTATCTCTCCATTAAAAAATGCAACAGTGTCTATTTACCGAAAAGAGCAGTATTATTCTAACTAGCCTAGTACTAAAGTAAAGGACAGACAAAAGGTATTTGCGTAATAAAATTAACATAACAGTATGGATTGAGGGACTATAATCTGCTTTATCACCCTGGTCAATTATGATTGGATGCCTTATTAATGTTAAACCGTGTCATACACCAAACTACAAAAGACGAGCAACCAAGGAGGCACTGCAGACTAAAATCACATCATTAATCCACACTACATCTCAGAGAAGCCAACTCAGGGCAATCAAGAGTACATCAGACACAGGAAACATTTAAATAATGAACAAAACCCTCTTCCTCAATTTTAATTTAGCTTATCCTCCTACCCCACCTGAATATACATGTAAGTGTACATGAAAATAATATGCAATTGATACTCTTATCTATCTACTGTCTAAATCTCTCTTCTTTTATTTACTCACAATTTCAAAAATTTCAACTTGTTCCTTTTCTTTTCTATTGGATGTAAGCGTCATTTGGAGTGCATTAAACAGAAAAACCATAGAAAGTACAGCATCAAAGAAAAGTTAAGTTAAAATAAAAATGTTGAGCATCACATTTCATACTCGGTTAACCAAACAAAAGTCTGATGTTCTCATGTTCTCCTATATATTATCCAGTTAAATACCATTCATTTACAAATACGAAAACCAAAAAAAAAAAAACAATTAATTTTTTTTGTTATAAACAACTTGCAATATACTAGTACAATATTCGAAGTAACAAAGATGAGCTTAGTGTGAAAATAAATAAATAAGTGGAACCATATAAACAAAAGACGGAGTCAGAAATGAAAGCATACCAGTTTATGGGAGCAACCTTTAGCAGCGTCATAAAACTTAAAGAAGGAAGGAGTGCGTGTCTCAGTCATACGGTAAGACGACAAACCCATTTTCTTTCGACGAAGATGCTTCTCCATTGCTCTTAAGGTGAGATCCCAGAAATCCTTCTCACTTGCAAATACATCAAACAAGAAGTTTTATACTTATACTCCAACAACGCGTTTCGGTTATTAACGTTAACAAATAAAAAGAACGTTAAAGAAATAACAAAGATGATGGGGGAAATTCAAACCTTTGGAATAGAAGCTGTGGTATATTCTTAAAATTGTGATATGATGAGAAATGAGTAATAACCAAGGGACAAAAGAAAAGAGGTAGTAAATTTTAGCTGTGCATGGATTTCTGCTTCTTGCCTATGAAGTTAAGTGCAGTTTTTACGCCTGCTTTAATTTCCTTAACATTTTGGTGAAAGAAGCTGCAGAAAAGAAGCCGTGTTTCGGTTTCCAAATCCCTTCGGTCTTAACTGTTCTGAATATGTATCAGATAAAGTTTTCAAATTTTGGGAACCAGTTTTATCACATTTTGCCTGTTTTAGTATGCATGGTACTGCGCACAGTGTACTTTGCACATATCATTAATATACTCTATATCAAAGAAAGATTATGTGAATATTTTTGTCGGTTAGAACTTAGAACCATACAGTTCTCCATTTACGGAGTAACATCATATAGAGACGGATGTAAGAATGCCTAAATACTTCTACTGAGAAACAGAGTGGACAAGTCTACAACAAGTCAATAGAAGTTCTTGGCCTCGTAACCTCGTTGATACAGCTTCCGACTCCCGTTCTATGAAATCACAGTCTCGGGTATATGAGAAATTCAAACTAAATGTAATGACTTCAGACAGTGTGTTCCGCTCCACTCCATTTTGAAGCACCTTTCGTCAAAAGCAATCTGCTAGCAAATTATCGACTTATCGTACATAAAAATAACAATTAGAGTTATGCTTACGAGTGTATTAATTTCACCACCATAATTATTACAGGGAGCTTTGCGTTGCTTAGTTCATTGGGGTGTTGTGTCAACGTCAGCTCTCCTAACCGTTTTTATGAAAGAAGCAGAAAGGTACACTGTCCCAAGATTTGGGTCGGCCAAGCATTTTAACTCTTCTGATTTCTTACGTTTTCTCATGGTACAAGTTTGGACTTTTAGGCCGGGACAGTAGATATCCACTGCTAAGACGTCGTAGAATCCTAATCGTACACAATTCAGCAAATTTTCAATACCACGATTTTACGGCAAAGATAATTTTCACATTTGACTCCAAACACTTAAATTGTCACCTTGTCCTACAGTTAAGTGAACCCGTCTTACAAAGTTCGTAGCGTGGACATGGCACAAACAAAATCAACCAGAATTGGCACTACACCCAAATAATCATTCAGGGATAACTTGTTTCCTAGAGTCATACGGGTTATCGCATGTCATTTCTCATAGTTGATCACGCAAACTGAACATGACTACAGAAGCATCAACGCACCAACAGGGTAAACCATGCTAAAATGCCAGACAACAAGCTCGAATACGACGTCTACATGTAGTTTCATCAAGCATTATTATTCACCAATACGACTAAACGGATTGCAAACTACACTCAAAAGAAGCAGCATATGAACTTTTTTTAGTAAAATGATATGCATGCGCTTCCATAACCATTGCAATACTCACTAAATGGTTCAGCAGACATTGCAACGCTCCGGAGTTTAATTATCCACAGCTTAATCAACACATGTTCACCATAGAGACAATTCTAATTCTGTTACCCAACTCTGAAAAGATTTAATAAATCCAGTTCTTGACAGCATTAGTAGTCCACCAGCTACAAACTTAGCACAGCAATGTCACTAGGGCCAGAAGTGATGCCTGCAAACATCAAAGTGAAAAGAGATAGCATGATAAGTGATTATGTCAATTAATTTCATTTCAAACGAAACGAAACTCAATCCATCCAACATGGCCAATGCATGACATATGCGGAGCATATATATCACTGAAAATGAATGTTAAAGAAAGGGAGCTGACTACAGAAGCTACAAACACAAACCAGAAGAGCATGATCTCAACAAACAAACAAAGAGCAATGTCTCGTTAATACTTTCCCGTCGGCCAGTAGTAAACAGCAAAGGTGAAAAAGCACGATTAGGTTCTTTTGAGGTTTCTTAGAGAAATTCTTATCTCAAATAGCAAATCTAACTTTTTAATGAAAGACCAATCGTCTTTCTTTCCACCACAAGACCAGCCACAGATAGTGAGTAAATAAAAAAAAAAAGGGCATGATGTAAAGCGAGAATCAATTGAAAGTGAAAGCCAACGACAGAATGCTTCTCATAAGGCCATACCACATTGTAAACTATGTCAACATAACAAAACATGTTTTGGAGGAATCACCACCCAAAGGTGCTCTATTGAATTAGCAGTTAGTGTGTTGGAATGCCTGGAATATAAAGATATTATACTTATATCTGGGCAAACAACACAAGACAATACATAGTTTGCACTCACGTATGCTATACAGGTAACAGGGCAGTAGTTCTTTGGTTAACCAATGAGGCAGAAACTCAAGGAAAAACATCAAAACGAGGACTAACTGGAAGCACCAATCAACAAACATGCATTAGCATATAGTAACTTGTAGAACAGGCTACAAGGACAACACACAACGAGTACGCACATTGCACAGTGTCATTAAAACAGACAAAAGTAGCAGACATAAAAATCAAGCATCCTTACATATCCCACAGACAAACAATGTAGAGATAGACATAGCCAAATAGGTAAAGGGGCACATTGAAGTAATTAAGGTAGTTGAATCAGGTGTCCATTACTCGATCGATGCTACTCCATCCACCCTAAAAAAGATTTGACCACTTGCATTTGGCGTTCACATTAACGAAATTAGAGGGGTTTCCCTCTACAGATCAAGAGCAAAGTCAATCTACGCAAGTATAGCTCTTAAGCTTCAAGTATGCTAGATGTCCTAAGTCTCTAAAACTATGAACGACACAAACAGTCTCCTGATAAGCCCTAAAACGATATGATTCCCAGAACACAAACAGGTATTGAAAATCATTTCAGACCAATCGAATGAAAAGAAAAGTTAACATTCCAAGCAAACTTCACAGTGCAGAGTTGAACAACAATAAAATGCAAATTGAAAAAATTTAAGCAGTGCAAGATGCATTTTGCCTACAGCCCTTTGGACTAAGTTCATATATACAGATAATAAAACATAGGATATCCACTTTTCTTGGTCATACTCTGGTGTGCCATAGAGCTAGAGATAAAAAAATTAAGCACATGTAAATCGAAACTTAATGTAAGCTATTCAGAGCACAGAATTATTTTTCAAGGGAATTACCTTTGATTCATTAATGGCAGGGAAAATTAGAAATGACACCAGGCTGTGACTAGCTATGAAATATGAAATAAAAAACTAGCTCAAAGCATATTTTAAGCAATAAAAAGACTGGTTATTCTAAAGATAACTTCACAAAGTAACAGCTACACTATATTCTGTCTATGTGACCATCTATACACGGAATCTCTATACAATACTATGAGAGTAGTAATACAAGATACCAGAACAAGAAAGACAAATGCAATTTGGAACAAAACAGCCGAAATTCAGAACTTCAAGATTCAAAAAATTCTGTAAAACAAACTTACCATTTCTTAGCGACCTGAGGGCATGCCCATAAGCATATTCATTGCACCAGGGATATACGTCACATGAGGACTCCTTGCCATTGTAGCAGCATTTTCCTTCATCGCTTCAATCTTCCTTAGCTCAATCAAGCCCATTCCTGCTGCTGCAGTTGCCTCTGAAATCAGCTTGGCAGCCTCACTTTCTCCTTCTGCCCTGATAACTGCTGCTCTCTTCTCCTGCTCAGACTTCATGACCACATACCTCGACCTTTCAGCCTCCTGTTGTGCCACTTGCTTCTGCTCCACAGCTTTTGAGAATTCATTTCCATATGATAGGTGAGTGATAGCAACATCATCAAGTACGATATTGAAATCCTTTGCCCTGGACATATAAAAAGTAACACATCAGAAAACAGAAAGAGTGGGAAAAGTATCTAAAGAGGTAACACCCTGAGTTACAGACAGCTAATATCCCGGTTCTTTCAACTGATTAAAGAAGTAACTAGGCCTTACTGAAAACAGCGTAAGAAATAGTAGGAATAGAACCCAAAAAAGCACAAAAGGCCCCATATGAACCTATCTTGGAAATCACAGATATAGGTAAGTGGAATACTTTTGCACTCAGAAAGCAGACATGCAAGCATCCCAATTTTCAATTTCAAATAATTCTAGATCATTTCCAATATATTACAATTGCATTCGCTGTGCATTTTGAACTCACATTCAAAGTCAAGCATCCAATTTTTACACCCATATATCCATCAGCACCACCGAAAGACAACGTAAATCGTATTCTAAAACCCAGGATATAGCACATCCATGCAAAAGAGAAATAAATCGTTGAACAGAATAATCAACCCTCTTAACACTTAAGGAATACACTTAACTTCAGCAAACCAGTAAAACCTAAGAATTGGTACTCATATGACACTGATAAACCGACCCTACTGGGACCGAGAACATGGAAGATCTTTCAATTCTAATAAAATGAACTAGAAACGTCACCTCGAAAATGGACTCATCATACAGACCGAAATTCCCCAAATAGTCTACTAACACACAAACACTACTAAGAAACAAACACAAACTTAAAATCCTAAAAGCAACTTCAACACCACAGAACAGACCCATTAGCATCAAACCCTCCTCATCTCAATATCGAGCTAAACCCCATTATTCACATTTTTCAACACTCTGAGGTCACATGACAAATCATTGTCAACCGACCATAATTTTTCGGATTAAGGCTTCAATGTTGTTGCATCACATTAATCAGATTCACCAGATGCAAACACCCCACAAATCAGTACCACACACGAACACCCTTGGCATTAAATCCTCTATCGAAACGAAACTAAAACCCAATTGAATAACATAAACACAGTGTAAAACCCCCAAATAACATCGAACTGGAACAATTGCGAAAATACAAATAAATCGAGAAGACAAACCAATCAAAACTCAAAACCCCTAAAATAAAAACCAAAATATATCACAAATTCACAATTACAACATGAAACAACAATCAAATCATAATTAAAAGAAAAAGGGAGGGATACCTCTTGACCAAACTGTCCCTGACAAGAGCAGAAACCCTAGGTCTCTCAGTAAGAAGCTGATCAGCATTAAACTGAGCAACAACAGCCTTAAGAACCTCATTACCAATACTGGGTAAGACCTTGTCGTCATACTCAAGCCCAAGATGCTGGAATATGACTGGCAGCTTGCTCTCATCGGGCCGAGACAGGACCCGGAGTGTCAAGTTGACCATCTGGAGATCCTTGGTACCAGACATGGATGAGAACTGGTGGGGCCTGGTTCGGATGTCGAATACGAAGGGCTTCTGTAGCCATGGGACCAGGAAGTGGGTCCCTTCTCCGGCTGTCTCGTCTAGGACTCCTCTGAAACGGTCGAACAGGACGGCTTTCTCGCCGCCGTCTACGGTGTAGAGGGCTGAGTTGATTGCGGTTGCGCCCAGACCAATCCCGAAGGCGGCCCGGGCTAGGTTTGTTAGGAGAGAGATTGCTTGCTGGGAACCCATTCTTGGTTGTTTGTTGTTGTGAGAGAGAGAGAGAGAGAGATCGGAGGAGGAAGTTTCTAGGGTTTAGGGTTTATAAAGGGAGAGAGAGTTGAAATTGAAATAATATAGTGAGATTTGTTATATGGCTTGCGGAAGGGGAAATGTTGTGGATGGGGAATTTGTTTTCATTTTCCCTTTTTGCCCCCTGCATTTTCTTCTTTGCTTTGGTAGAGAGGTAGAGAGTCTAGAGACGTAGAGTTCCGTGTTTTTTTGGATATTTAAGAGCCGCTAATGTTAAGCAATTATTGTGTAGAGTATTATAGGTCGTAATTTATCACTAACTTTTGTAATAGAAGAAACTTATTACACGTGTTTTATATTGGTGATAAATTTTGACATATTGACAATTTATCGACAACACCAACAAAAACAGCAAGCCAAAGACGTCTGTCTGTTTATTTTGTTGACATAGCTCAAACAATCAAACGTATCATAAACAGCAACGCGCATATTGAAAGAATGATTTTGTTGTGGGAGGTATGACCGTATGACTTATGAGCAATTCAACATTGCTCAAGTGGTGCTTGGGGGATCGAAGTCCAAACCTAAACGAAAGATAAGGACTACAAAAAAACAAGCTACAAACTTCATTATCTTGTTTGGCAAAAGAGCCATGTTACTGGGGAATAGCATATAATTCATTCGACCCAAATAAATTTCCTGTTTATTTTTACAGTTTTGAGGTGTCATGTTGTGAGTTAATTTTAAACCAAATGAATAGTTCACATGTTACAAAAGTTAATAGATATTTCATTCTGCATTGAAGTCTACAATCTCTACTTGATTATAAGGCAAACGGGTGTTTTAATGTTTTATTAGGAAAATCTCTTTGAATCGTAGTAGTAAGCAGTATGCTACCCTTGAGGGCGTTGACGTGCGAGGGAGTCAATATAGTTTTATGAGTCAATATAGCACGGTCATTTCATTAATTCTGATTATACATCGTCACCACCACAATTTCTTGGTTCTCATGTCCGACACATGTTGTGTAAGCCAAAATGTGCATGAGTTCTCAACCACTTTTCATTACAATATTGTGACTTCCAATTGATCGATAACTAATTATCACTTTATCAGTGGTTACTGCCACCTACTCCTCGTATGTGAATTTATCGTGGAACAAAATTTCAGTAATCGCGCCAATGCTATTACCGTATTAGACTCGTCCCAATAAAACAAAACAAAATAACAAAAAAAAGCCGGTAGTATTAAGGACTCCCATTGGCACCGGAAACATGTATACCAGAATACCACTGATATCGACCCGAAGTTAAGAGAAATCGGAGCAGTCTTCTACCCATTTAATCAATCAGTATTGTTACAACTAATTTTAGGCCACTAACCAATTTGAGTAAAGTTCAAGAAAAATGAAATTATAAGAAAAAGAAGAGAATTAATGAATGTTGAACTCTACTGAAACCAGTCATTTCAAAAAAAAAAAACTCTACTGAAACCAGTCATTTCAAAAAAAAAAAACTCTACTGAAACCAGTAACATGTACTGAGTGTACAATTGAAACATGTATTAGAAATTCCCATAACAGACCAATGTCTGTCTACAAGTTCCTAATGTTTCTACACGAAGCAAACGGCACCTATCAAAGAACACAAACTTATCCGATCACCGTCCATGACCATGCCCCCATTACCTCCAGGTGGAACCACCTAATCTGATAACCTCTTCAGTGCCGCTGTCCTTGTAGCCTCGTTCCATGCTAGAATCACCTTTCTGTTCACCTTGAACACCATACAAATCTTTGAGCTTGGCCAGATTGCTAGATGCAGCTGCCTTTTCTCTATCTTTGCTAGCATCTCTGTGATAGCTGGGATGAGAATCAAAGCGATCACTAGGTGCTTGTCGGCTCCGACTTCTACTCCTACTCCTGCTTCGGCTCCGGCTTCGGGATCTGCTTCTGCTTCTTCGAGAGCGATATTCACTGTGCCTACCGTTTTCTCTCTCCCTTCTACTCCCCTCCCTCTCAGAGTACCTAGGTCTATCATGCTCACGCCTCCGATCTCTGTCTCTATCATAATCTCTTTCTCTATCTCGATATCTATCTCCCCGAAGATCTCTGTCCCGGTATCGATCCCGATCTCCTTTAGAGTCTCGGGCTGGATCTCTCGCTCGGTCTCCGTCCCTGTCAGACAAATCACGGCTCTGACTGCGATGTCTGCTAGGAGACCTCCGTGAATCGTCTCTATGATCATATGAAGGGGGCGGCAGTGCCCGGCGAACAGGAGAGGAATCTCTAGTTGATGCACGATGAGGAGCACGTTGTCCAAAGGAAACAGAAAGAGCAGCCTTAACAGAAGGAGGACGTCGTGCAGTATCTTCAGACCCAAGCCTACTGTTGTCTCCTATTGAACCTGAAGGCTTTGTGGACAGATTCATTTTTTCGAGGTGGGATGTAATCTGCCGCAGAACAGGTACAGGGACACGAGGGAGAAGTGTATCAAAATAGTACTGCATCAGCAATGAAAGCAATTAGTCAAGGCATTTCTCACAGACAAGCCAAATTATGACTAATCAGTTAATATTTTCAAAAACTAGCCTGAGAATGCAGACTCAAGTCAGACTGACGTGGCATTCCTGGTCACTTTTTCTCCATACTGGCTTTTTCATTTGAATGGTAAAATGTTCTTGTAACTAAATTACATGGCCTGATTGCCTGAATACAATCAAAGGCAATAAAGTACCCTTGACAGTGACAATTTCCTTTCTCCCATTCTTTGAAAAAGCCACATCTAAGGTGACTCTGAAACTAAAACGACTTGATCTACCTTATGTCATATTTTACTCCAATGGAACTCAAGAATGATATAGCATATGAAGTGTGATTTCTTACGTAACACCTTATAATCATACCATTCCTAAGGAAGAGTAAAAGCAGAACGAGTCTAGCAGATTTAAAAAAGCATAACAAATTTAGATATACTAACCTGTCCAAGAAGTAGATCTCGCACATACACACCCATGGTTGTCATTTTTTTACTAGATCCTGGAGTAAATTCCTGCGAAAAAATTTCAGTGGTATTTAAAGACCAACCATAGGCAAGATTAGGGGAAATAGGGGAGGGAAATAAAGCACGAGAAATGTGGAAGTATTATGAACTTATCACCATCCAAAAATAAAATTTAGATAGCCAAGAAAAAGCAGCTACAAGGAGGTTAAGCAATCACAAGGAGGAGAATAAACATGAAGACATATAGAAAACCTTATCATTTTTGTGAAGAATGCACCGAACCACTTCATTGTTGACAAAAGCTGCAATGCCAGACCTTTGAAACATTATCAGTAACAAGCAAAAGCATGCTTTTCACCTTCAAGATAAAGGCTACCAACTGAGAAGTTAGATAACGTTAACAGTAAAAACCTCCTTGTTACTTTTACCTTTCATGACACATGGGATTAGTAGATAGGAAATGTTCCACAACCAACCTCCTCTGGTGAAGGAAATTCACTTTTGCAGTCAAACCTACTCAACAGTCAACACTTGAACGAACAAGGTCAAGTCGGGAGGAACCAATAGCGCCCTTCCCTCAAGGCCATTAACACCCACTAGGCCCTCTACATCAATTAGTTCGTTGTAGACTTGTAGTTGCTAGAGTAGGTATTTAAAACGTTTAGGAATTAAGGGCACTATGTGGTAAAAGGGAAGCAGGCATTCTAGGAGAGTACTCGCTTTGTGAGTGATTGACCTGATTGTTACATAACTTTTCATTACATAACTCCAATATTCCTCTTAAAATTCCCCCAAATCCCTCTTAGTTTGATCTTTTTTTTTTTAGGTCCAGAATATTATAGTTATATACTTATGCATCACCCCTTTGGAATTCGGCCAAAGTCTCCAATTTTTATTTCAGCCCTGAAGATAGCTCACCATAAGAACACCAACAAGGCTCCACCACCAATTTTGCCTAAACACCACAATAGCCTTGACCACGACCAACATCATGCCGGCTACCAAAGCAGCTGCCACCACAATGAGCTGAGAACCACTCCTCAAATATCCAAAATAATCACAACCAAAAAGTTATATCCAGAGTCGCCAAACCATATGAGAGATGAAAGGACGACAACAGTGAGCAGCGAATGAAAGTTCCCCAGGTCAGAAGATTAAAATGCAAAACCTGAACTAGCCACCAAGGCTCCGAAACCAACACCAAAGTGCCGGATACTCCGAAAGAGAGGCATAGCAATCTCAGCAGCGTCAATGAGGGATTACTTTTATTTGAGGACATTATCGGTGAGAGAAGTGCGGAAGAAGATGGTGGGCCATCAATGGAGAATAAGAGTGTTATTATACAACCGAGGATGGTCTGCGGTTGATAAAAATAGGAGGGAAGAAAGGGGCAGAGTTTGGATTCCGTTCCTCGCTCCAACGAAACAAGCTAGCTAATCAAAATAGTTTCAATTCCTTTCTCTTTTCTGTATCTCGATTCCTATCCCGTTCCTTTTTTTCTGACCCAGGCAACAGCAACTCCCGAGTTCCTTTAATAAGTATTGTTCGTATGCATTTCGATCCTAACTACGCTTGTCAGAGTTGTCACAATATTGCAGAAGCTTGTTTGTGACAACTGACAAATGAGGAACTATATTCCCATGAAAATACATAACCTTAGCAGGGGGCGGGGGAGGGTGGAAGAAACCTTCATATATTTTTTGGGAGTTACAACCACAGCTCCCCCTTCGGAGGGTCCTGAGCTAAACCCTGGAAATCTTAATGCCTTTCATACCCAAAGGTTTCCATACTAGATACAGCCTGACACAACTTTCCAGCTTTAGTTTTCCAAAAACCACATGCTAAATCATTTTGACAATGCACCGAGATCACACCAGAAGATCTCAATCTAAGGCTATAAACAGCAAATTACTGCAACACCTGTTATATTTAAGTCATCTATTGATCGCAATTCAGATCTTCCATTTCCATTGGGGCCAAAGACTAATTATTTTTTGGCTTTGGGATTTAATGGAATAAAGCAAAATGGCTTATAAAACTGTATGTGCTTCTTATATTGTGAAGTAGTAGGCATTCGATACGATTCTCAAAGCAATTTTCATTTTGGGTCATCCGTGCACAGTCTCTTTCTCAATAGGGGTATGGCTTACGTACATCCCCCCCCCCCTTACCGCACCATATGGCGGGAGCCTGAAAGGCGTTGGGGTGATGAAGTTGTATTGATCGCAATTCAGAGATACCTAAAAAGCAAAAACCCATATCAAGAGATCCCACCGTCACAATAGAGGTTGCCGAATAGCTAAGTTAGAAGGAAGGGTAGGATTATATAATCTAGCCAAAATAAGTTATTCACTCAGTATACTACTTGGACAAGTTAAGAATTTCTAAACTTCCATTTACAAATCCACACTACTATGGCTGGGCCAGGCCAAGCCAAGCCAAAAAACATATCCTTCCATGGATTCATCCGGTCCTGTTGGGTCATGGGCTTTTGTGCCAAGACACTACCCAGGCCCAGGAAATATGGTCAGACAAACCTGAGCCGTTTGATCACCTTTACTCAGCTTGATAAGGGAATTACGGATAGTTATCAGGAGATCTTACGACCCAAGAATACTGTAATGATTGGAAAGTTTGGCCTATGTTGACATGAATTGACAACAAATCGAAGGGCAGTTATTATTACATAGAGATAGTTTTAGATGGGTGCCTCCGTAGCAAAAGCAAATACTCTCTAAGAACAACATTATTTGCTTTTGGCATTTTATTTTTGACAGCTTGTTTACAGATAATACTGGGAAACACTGGTATATTGTGACTATTTTGGTCAAGCAATAGCTACCAAGCAGCCAAGGCCAAGTTTTCAAGCATAAAAATTGAAACCCATTTTGTGACTCAAAAAGTTCAAACACAGACACTCTGAGATAGGTGTTACATTGCCAATTTTATTAATTTAGCAATAAGGTTAAACCTACTAAAGAAAAATTAGACATTCCATCAGCATTATTTATACGACAGGAATACAATACATCAATCTTATTTCCATCAGGATCGATAACAAGAACACAGCAAAAATGCCTCGTCTGCTGCAGTTAACAGCATAAAGACCCCCAAAAATTGAGCAAGGTTCACAACATATGCAACATCATACAATAGATCAAACGTGAATGGTGAAACCAAAATAATTAAGAAAGAATTAGAAGCCAGAAAGACGCAGATACCATACCTCATCATCTGTAACATATGGTTCAAACCAATTCCACAAAGTCTTTGGATCTGCAGCATACCTTAGGTAGAGGAATCCAATCTGCAAGACAGATATAATCATTGACCTAACAGAAACAGATGTGCAATACACCGGAAAAACCTAACACCTTAAAACGGCCATACAATTGCCATAAAGTGGACTCACATCATAGAAGCAGAAATACATTCGAACCAAGCATCATTTTTTTTTTCAACTGTCCGTTTTCAAAGAAACTCTCACAAGCATTCTGGTAAGGATGGGCATAAGGAGAAATGGATGGAGCTTAAAGCATGAGCTCTCAAAGAGAAGATTCAGCATGGCATTACAACTGGTACTGCTGCAGTATTGTAGCACTTATCTACATAATCTGGATGTAGAGAACTCCAGGTTTTTTGTCAACATGGAGCATTCTATGCACTGGATAGTCTCGCAGATCAGGCAAAAACTAATGTAAGGCTCCTATCATAGTCTATTTGTTGTTTTCATGGAGAAATTTGGATAGTTTGAATGAAACCAAGGAATTTCTCTAGATTTAGTGGTTGTTTGCTTGGTACAACTTCATCTTTTTCCCTATATGGATTAATACAACTACAACAACAACAACCACGCCTTATTCCCAACATGATTTAGGGTCGACCATAAAATTAAAAATTAAAAAATAAAAAAATTATCCCATGCCATATACGCTGTATATATAACAGTTAACATAAAGCATAACATCTTCTAGGCAGCTCAGCCTCACCAGCGACAATGCGCTTAAACCTTATTCTGCAAATTCTTCAACAGGCTAATACTGAAGTTTGACATCGATGGTCTTGAAAACTTAATTAGTTACCATGAAAAGGTTTAAGAAGTTAATTCCGCTAATATGGAGCTCCCAAATCCCAATCATAGGGTTTGAAGACTTTAGCATCAGACTGTGGTTCAAACCTCAAATCCAAAAGAAAAGGAATGTATAATACATCAAAAAGTCTTGGTAAAAAGGGAGAAAAACAAATTCACGATCATATGCAATTAGAAAGAAGTGAGTCTTAAGCCTTCGGATAAAATAAGAGGTACAGAAATTTGGAGAGAATTTCAAGCCTATAGATTCTACCGAGGACACTTCAGTCTCAAATCCTTAGAAAGAAATACTTGTGCTATCAAGATACTTACGTTGACTCTGGCTTTAAGACCAAATTTTAACCTTTTCACAATCTGAATGTATCTTGTATCATACCCTGGACAATGAAAGCTCAAACAAGTAGAATATCTAATTGAGAATATCATAATATCTTCATAAGACCATCTGGACAGAATTTTTCCCGCATAGTAGAATAGCAGGTCGTAGGAACGGGCTTGATAGTTAATACTTCTAGACAATATAGACTGCAATTACCTCTACTGTTATGTTGTTTTGAGATTCTTGCTTTGTATTTACTAATTTAGGCTATCACGTTTTACTGAGTTAGATTGATTCCAACATGCATATTAATAACCTTGCTAACTAAGAAAATCTGAAAGCTGACGGGTTATTAACAATAGAGATACTAACAACCAAAAATGTTCTCTCCCTAATGAAACAAGTTAATGACTGATTGTCGGCTACTTTAATGTCCTCGATGAAATATATATAAACCACCCGTAGCTATGTCACTAAATTAAATTATACACATCTAGGACGGTATTCGCAGATTTCAAATTAAAACAAAACTATATGGTCCTACCCACCAATCACTTCATACTTCTTCATGGCACAATGTAGGAAACTGTTTACATCTTTGAAGCGCTAAAATTAATCATGCCATTATTTGACACATGATGTGGGCCTTGCTAGAGCACAAGGGAAGCATTTTAAACCGTACCCACGGGATTGAGTGTAAAAATCAATCATGAAAACAGAACAACCCTACCCAATAGTTAAGTTGGGGGAGCTAACCGTTACAACTCCACTTTAGGAATCTACACTCCTTCTAAAGTGCAACGGGAGCATCCGAAAAAGTACCCACACCGGGCGGATGGTGTGAAAAGATCAATCCTTGGAATAACTTCATTAATTAAGCCAATCTTAACAACTCTCTCATCCAAGCAAGTGTTATTTGGCAAACGACATTAAAAATTCCCCTTTGTAACAAACAGCTTAAAGTTCAATCCTCCTTAGTTATTAATATCTCAAACCTACACCTCTATCTTAAAAAATCACAAGGTCCTAACACTCGTAAAACCGCCTCACCAAAAAATAACAGTCAATTTATGAAACATAAATCATTACAGTATCCTAGACCAAACCACAAAAAAAGCAAAGCACAACAAAAGCACATAAAGCACAACAACAGCAGTCCAAAAAGGTAAATAAAACTTACGGCGCGGATATACGGAGAGTCGGGATGCTTCAACAGTCCGTGCATTTGCTTGACAGTAAGCTTCATGGTTAAGAACTTGTACAACAGGCAAAAAGCGGTAGACGGGCCGCGACAGTTGCCGGTCATCCAAGGCTCAACATGATCGACTTGATTATAAATCTCATCAATAACCTCATGATAAGTTTTCAAACGAAAGAGTTCCCTGAAATAATCAGAAGAAAGTATGTTCATACACAAGACCTTCTCCACCAGCACGTCTATTGGCTTCCCTGATGTTTGCAAATCCCCCATTTTATTTTATCATCCACACCCAAACCACACCAATTTCAAAGGAAACCTTAGCACCTGATTTTTAGAAAACCCTAAAAATTGTTCTTTCCGTTCCGAATTAGGGTTAGGTTGAAGCTCGATAGTAGTATTAACCTCCTCAAATTCAATTTGAAATTCAATTGGGGGGATTTGAAGGGGGCGAAGTAGATATGGTTTTCCCCAATTTTAGAATTTGAGAGGGATGGAACTCATGGAGTAGGGAGACTGGAGAGAGAAGGAGGAGATGGCTCGAGTTGACGAAAATCGTTGAAACGAATAACAAGCCGATATTTGGCGGTCGCCAAATTGTTCGGGTACCGGATATCCAGTTTTAGTTCGGTTTCGGTTCGGGTTTTAGATTGGAACATAGTATTAAATTGATATGATATGACATAAATTTACGAACACGTGGAGTACACGGGTCCGACCTAAATCCTTGTTTCGTTGCTCTGCCTGCTGGTATCATGAACACAGGGTCTTCATAATTTGACCATAACAGTCTCATTTCTTCATGTATTTAATCGAAACAAAACCCTAAGTTGAACTTCAGTTCAAGCTCTTGATGTTAGTCTTTTGTAATGCTTGAAAACCAGTCGTTATGATCATCTTATAGTTCCTATAAGTTGGATGCGCATTTGGTACTATGTTTCGGAGCAGTTGTGGTATTTGGGCTATAAATCCTTTAAAAGTTAATGAAAGTTAACTTTTGATGAGTTGAAATACTCCTAAGAGGAAGTGTTATAATTTACAGTTGGTTTTGTGTCTAAAAGGTTAGGAATTCATTACCAATTATCGTCTAAAAAGCAGTCATGTGTTTTGAAAAAAAAATGAAGAGAGTGTAACCTATTGTTCTATCGGATTTGGACAAGTTATACTTAGTCTCTTTGAGAGATTTTTGGGAAATAAAATGATAATGTGTAGTTATTTGATGTCCCATGCTTACATGGTTCGTTGGAGGATGATGTATGGAGGTTTTGGATGCTTGATTTGCAGTATGGAACTGTTCGCGATAGTTAAGAGCTTTGTGAATTCAAAGAGGTTCTGTTCGCCGATTTTGAGAAAGATTATTAAGGAGAAGTTAAGCTTGTGTGGTATAAACGTTAACCCCTCTTGAGCTTCAGCATGTTTTCATATATCTTTTGGTGAACCGACTTTTCATTTTATATAATCTATATTGCAATTCATATATACTCTTATTGTTTCAAATATTTATAAAGTCGGATTATTGAAGTTCAACCAAATGAGAAGGGATTCGACCCCTTTGTTATATATTCACTCTTGGTACTTGTCTTTGTTTGATATTCGGCTCGGGCCTAGGTTGTCATATGAGATTGATTCTATGAATGGAATAATGAATCTAAGACGGATAAAATGTATCTAAGACGGATAAAATGGCCGTGTTAAATAATGTTACATCACAATCTGCTAGAACAGGCGTGACAACTGGTGTGTCGGGGAGTTACAAATACACCTCGGATCAAGGTGAAATCTGGGCTGGGGTAGCTGCCAGTCGCCTATTAGACTTCCTCCTATAAGGGTTACATCCTACTGGCTCTCTAGTGAGTGGTGTGCACACTCGGGTCTATAAGGAGGTTCAGAGCTCTAGTAGCGTGTTGGGGTAGGATCCAATCACGAACCGGACTTATAATTGTTGATATAATGAATTGATGGATTATTGGCCTTGAGCTTTATTATGATTCTGTACTTGCCTTCCTTTGACTAAGCGTTGCTTGATTAGCTACGCGCCATGAAGGCACGTATCTTCTTTTCGTTATTATTCTGTATGCTTTTGAGTTCTTACTCAGCCCTTTGCTGGCGTTCTATGTTTGGGTGTGTCCCTAACCTATTTTGGGGTTTGTATCATTATTCTGTGATGATGCAGTTGGCAGGTCTGCTAGAAGTGAATTGTTGATTGGACGTCTGTGCATATTATGGGGCTAGCTTTGAATAAATGATACTCCGGTTGAGTCATCTTAATCAATTGTACTTGTCATTTCAATCGGGAGTGGGTTCTTTTTGTAAACTTGACTTCAAACTTCCGCTGTCAACTCGTTATCATTTATATAAATAAGTTGGTTAAATTCTATCAGTTTTTTAGCCTTGAAGTTGACTCAATAGTCAATTGCGGCATAACAATTCTAGATTTTTGTATAATTAGATCTGATCAAAATTCAGGGTTGTTACATGCGGGGTAATGCAGTGGGATTGGGGTGTGGGAGGAGAGAGAGAGAGAGAGAGAGAGAGAGAGAGAGAGAGAGAGAGAGAGAGAGAGAGAGAGAGAGAGAGAGAGAGAAAATGATAAATGAGGGGGATTCAAACTATGAAGCAGGGACACCTCCCCCGAGTGACGTGTCCGTGTCCAATACGGTGTCGGATACGGACACCAGAAGGACACGAGTCGGACACGTCGGACCGGTGTCCGGTTTCTTCTTTTTTTTAACTCGGACACAAAACCCGGTTTTTTACACTTGACACCAGTTGGACACCTCTCGAACACCTCTAGGACACAAAAAAAAAAACAAACATTAAGCAACAATTTGGGCGAAATAGACATTGTTAATCTCGAATTCCTTGCCGTTTCACTTGACATATTCAATGATCATGTGTGTAATATTTTCATTTTGAAATTGTTTTAAGTTTGAAAGTTAAAAATTCTCATTATTTTATTAAAATAATATTTAATTTATTTTAATATATTTATATTAAAAAATAATAGCGGTGTCAGTGTACTAAATTTCGAGATTGAGGTGTCCCGGTGTCCGCGTCCTCCCGGTGTCGGTGTCGGTGTCGGTGTTCGTACTCGCGCAACATAGGATTCAAATTGTTACGTTAGATGTTAGGTGAGTTTCATTTTGGGGGATTTGAAAGGGAGTAAGAAAAGATTAGAAAACAAAAAATATGAAAACAAACACAATGTAACGGAGTGGTAATCGAATCTGTTTCCAATCCCCCCAAAATGATGAACCAAACGCCCCCTTAATGTCTATCATGATCAAATATTGTCAATTCTGATACAAATATTTGATGATAACTTCAACCTAAGTAAATCCTTCTATACTATTAAAGGAGTCTTTTTTAGCGGCCTCACAACGACCGGAGGCTTTTAGAGAGTTCGGGTAATTTTATATTATTAAAAGTTATCTTACGTTTGTATGAACACTTTATTGTTATATCGATCTAAGATTTGATAGGACTCTTACTAGTAGTAGTAGTAGTAGTAGTATTATGTACACACACTTATGCATGACGCACATAAAACGATCATCAATATAAAGATGACGCCATAAAGAGAAGTCAAACGGAAAGCTGAAACATTTTGGGCCAAAATCCCATCATTTGTAGCGTCTCATAAACAAATGGAAAAGTAAGGCAGTGTTCCGGGAAAATATTTCAATTAAAAGTCACATTACGACTTGCATATAGTAAATCGAGTTTTCTAACGTGTGCCCATTGGGACCAGTGCATTAGAAAAACCAATTCCTGAGGATACGAAGATCAAAGGAAAAAAGACGATATTGAATCCCAAAAACCGTTATTCAATAGTACTACGAAACCTAATCAGTTGGATATACAATTTTGCCATCCAACGTGAACATAGGAGTTCAAATTTATCCCGATTAATCATAGAAATGATAATTAAGAGACCCGTGCAACGCACGGGCTTCCATCCTAGTAGATCTTATTTGAGTTAAATCTTGCGTCCGGACAACTCCAAGAGCATTACAACTAGTCCTGAATTAAATATACTAGAAGCCTGGTTGTAAGACGAAGCTCATTGTTTTTTTTTTTTTTTTTGACAACGTCTAAAACGAAGCTCATTGTTGAAACCGTAAATACTTGCCCATGATTGTCCATTGTTGCAACGTCTGTTCAAAAAAGAGAGAAGAAAAAAGAGCTCACAAAATTTAGCCCTCAATAAACTTCACACAGGAGCTAGAAAAAGGCCTCCAGAAATAAAGCCTCTGCTTGTAGAATACAGTATATATCAATATATCCATACATGTGCAATAAATTATTTGATGTACATATTTGGCTGAAGTAGCTGATGAAATACAGGAGGTTACATGTAGCTAAATCTTGATGTATCAGGAGCACATAGCCTTCTCCAGTGTTTCTTGGAGTTCCCCGCTTTTAAATGCCTCTGTAAAGAAAAACCCTTGGATTAAGAATACGTTAATTAATAAGAAAAACTTGACAGTAAGAAAACTGAAATTGGGAGTTTACTATGCTACGTTGCTACTCTGCAGTCCTTCAAAGAGGGAGCTAATCTAAGTTCATACAGGATTTGCCGACACCTTAGGAAGGGGTGGAGAAGGTCAACAGCTTGAAATATTAGAAGTTCAGAACCAAAGAGAAAGCTGAAATAGACGTAGAGACTTAAAATGAAGAAGTGCTAGAACAAACTACTCTGGTTTGGTCTAAGACAACTTCCCATCCGATCCAATCCCTCTCAAGTCTCAAGTATGGCCCTATTTGATTAAAATAATGAGATCGAATAGTTTGGAATCAGTGCAGGGTTGCGGGGGAATAGTGGTGGAACTTGATTTCAGGTAGCTTAGATTTAGTTCATTACTTCAGTTTAAACTTCAAAGATGACCTTTATCTTAGCCAAAAACCTGGGTAAGAAGTTCCTAAGGCAGGACAAGGTCGAAATTCAAGGTTTCGAGGTGACCCTTTAAGTTAAACTTGACAAGTCACTCCAAACTTTTTAAAGCTCACCACGTAAACTTATCGTCATTAGTGTATAGTTATAGGATCAAAGTATATCATCTGTGGTATAAATAATATGATGGCTTTTTAATACTATACTAAAGTAACACAGCTGAAGCAAGCACCAGGTGTTTTATTTAAACGCCACTCATTGTATTTGTTGGCTACTGCTGCATATACTGATGCAAACGCCAGGAAGTGTTTCCTAGCACCATGGGGAACATGTAAATGGTATATATCTACAGATTTAATTGCTCTGAACCCAAACATTCATCCGACCCCCCTTACCCCGCCTTATGGCAGGAGCCTTTAAGGCGCTGAGGTAATGATGTTGTTGTTTTCCTTAACAGTCCAAAAAGAAAAAGATTCGTGACTCCCTTTTACTCCTTTTCCCTCCTTTGCTCTCCATCCAAACAAGGTTTGTCTTTAAGAGTTTGAACCAAAACCAAACCTCGCGAAAACGTAATAGGATGGCGAAGAAACAACAAGAATAATTATGACTTGGGCATAGCACAAAAATAAAACCATTACAAAGTATGAAAGTCGCTGCAGTGTAAGCCTTTCATCATTCTTATATTTTTATTTTTTTTCATCTTCTTCAGTTGATCTCTATGGCGGGAAATACAACGCTACTGGCTCCACAACTCACTCATATCACCTTTGATATGGTTTACTAAGGTCTAGGTGCAACCAGCAGGTATGGTTTTATAATCGAAACCCATTCCTGATTCCAACAGAGTGGGACCCAAATGCCTGCCTCCTCAAAGATTTAAAAAGGAACGAAAAGATGGAGCACAAGAAGTGCAATGAGATTATGAGAAGGCAAAAGATCTGTGATAACTTAGGTGCCTAAGTGGTGAAGGGGGTGTTTGAAGTTCTTCAATGACTATAGGCTATAAATTCACACCCCCACTTCTCGATAGGAACTATTGAAGAGTACAACAACAACAACAACAACAACAACAACAACCAAGCCTTATCCCCAAAATGATTTGGGGTCGGCTAACATGAATCGTCATCTAGTAACCGTCTTGTGTACGCCAAGAAATTTTGAAAACGTTGTAAACCTTTTAGAAGTATTTAAACACTTTCAAAGGAAGTTTAGAAAGTCATCAAAAGTTTTTGAAAAAAAAAAACAAAAAAAAAGAGCAAACTAAGTTGGGAAAACCAGACAAAGAAATCAAAAGGAGTCAGAATAAGTCCTCCACATGGATAGAGTCTCTCCACACCGCCCTATCCAACACCATACTCTCTTCAAGCCCTAGGAAGCTCATATCACTTCTAATCATTTCTAATCACTCCCGCCCTAGGAAGAGTACAATAAACATAATTTTATTCTTCTTCTTTTTTTCCAGTTTGTCGAGAAGACCCACAACCCTAGTCACTGAAAATTAGCGCTCTGCAGATTTTACATACTTCCTGATTGTTCCAGCGTAGAATATCTGATGTTACTTCCCAGCCTGCCAGTGTCTATCAGAGAATTGCAAAATCAGGTTGATAGCTCTCACCTTTTAAAAGAACCAATATCAGATACTGGACAATTGGACATGGGAATGGGACAAGTCAAGTTCCTGTAAACATGAGAAACAGTACTGCATTTGGCTTCTACTTATATCCATCACATATATGGCCATATGGGTGAGAACTGAAGGGAAACAGATGCTCCAAAAAGGTAACCCGTAGATTTCTATGAGAGTATGAGACATTCCCTTAAAGGAATACTCCTAAACAGCTAAACCTGCATGAGCATCAGTTACAAAGGAAAGGGGTCTAAAATGAGGCACACTGACCCTCAAGTGAATAACCCTCCAATAAGAAACTCTAAGTCACAAGATGAAGACCTAAACGAAGCCAACATAAACAAGTGGAAATAATAGGGGGAAAAGCCACTGCTCTCCCACAAGATCTACAAACAATAACGTACACATTTATACTCCATTGACCAATGTAGCAATACCTCTGGCTACCCAACTAGGTGAAAAAAAACAATACTGGACAGTAGAGGCAAATGAAGAAAGTGAAAGGCTCGTACACAGCTCCAACCTCAAAGCAAGAGCTTACATTAACAGGAAAGGCAGAAAGTTAAGGGGATAATTCGAGAATAAAAAGGAGATCTTTTGCTTCAATTGATCGATACAACTGATATTGGACGGTACCAATATCAAATAGATCTTGAGTTCTGATAGAGTTCACAATGTAAGATGGTCTGGCCTCACTACAAAAAAGCACTGTTTACAAGGGACTTTCAAGTATCAAAACACGTTCTCCTCTCTTCCCAACAATGACACATGGAACTATGGAAGCACAGAGCTGGTATTGGAAGTGTCTATGCAAGGAAGATATAAAATGGCAGGAGCTTTTACTAGAGGAAATTGGATCAGTTCTGAGCAGCATAACACTCTCAGGGAGGGCTATACTTGGCTTTCAGGACCACACCACAATTTTAATATGGACTAAATTACTTTGGAACAGGTACTGTATTCCAAAACACTGCTTCATAACAAGGTGGGCTCTTTTTCGGCCTGGTTTCTGGTGTCGTATGGGAGGGAAAGTCTGACATCTTAATTTAAATGCGGTTGCTTGGTCAACCTAGTAATCTAGTTCTTCACTGTCTACACTTCTGAAGCTGAGTACTAAAATTGGCCCTTCAGAAATACACAGAGAGAACAGCTATCCTGTGTTGCACTTCCAAACACCGTAACTCAATTAAATCATGATTTAACAGATTTTGACAGAAGTACTGAAGTTAAGAACTGAGTAAAATGACAGCTAATAAGTAAATAATCGATAATCAGCTATGAAAACACCCAGTCAAGAGCAAAAGATTTAGACTCTTTATTTCAACCGTTGTATTGATAAATTAAGGGAAAACTACATGAAGACAAAAGATGTTAAAGAGTTACTAGAAGTTTTGAGCTGAAAGATTGGAGCTAGGACTATGAATAAAGTGAATATCAGAAATGCTTTTGAAAATATGGATTTCTTATAGAATAACCAGCTGGAAACTGTGTTCTTAGTTAGTTGGGAAGTCTTTCCAGCCTGAAGAGCCAACAGAGGACACACGTCCAAATAAAGTTAATTGTGTTTGGACTGAAATGTCCAAGAAGACGAGGGAACTCAAAAAATATAGGACTCGCAAAAATCATCTTTTCTTTGGAAGATGGCTTCACGTAAAAGAAAGCTTAGTGCTGTCATGGAGATAACTCGTTAGTAGTAGAATAACTTCCACGAGGACCTAGTTTTAATAATAAAGCTTCGTAGTTTGTACACTTTTTTCCCCTAATCCAACATGACGCATGGAAACAATACAGGAAACAGGAAGTTTGTATGAATTCCACTGGAATAGATGGGTGAAGTTTTTTGTTGACTAATACAGTAGTTAAGAAACATGTCAATGCTGATAGCATAAGATTTCGCTTTTTACTTAGACTTAAGTTGAGGGCAGAGCACTTTTCCACTTTCTAAGGGTCTGCTTGTTACGTTTCTTTGTTTAAAGTGTTCGAGAAAATGCAAAATGGTTTCAGTTTTTTTCCCTGTTTTTTAAACTCTATTCACCACTTTGCTTTATCACCTCATCCCCACAAAACATAAACACTTTACTACCCTTTTCCAAGCTGAACCCACTAACTAGGGTTGCCTCCTCCTGCTTTGCCTTGCTAATGAATGGGCAGCGCCACAATCAATATATATTTGACATCAATCGCTTAGACAGTTTCTCCAAACCATATTTTGGAGAAAACAACACTAAACATCCACCAACACCTGAAATTTCTTTGAGTATGAGAGGAAAATGTGAGAGGTAATGGAGTTATGGTTACAAGTTTACAACAGCTGATGGGCATGAGAGAATTAACAATGGATACAAAATTACAATGAAATATCGGCTATTTTTAAAAAGGGGGAGCAAATGAGAGAGAAGGGGATTTGTGTTAGTTTGCATTGACTACGGAATCATGACATGGGTTTTTTTTTTTTTTTTTTTTTTTTTTTTTTTTTTTTATGAAAGGGACGACAAATAAGAAAGAAGGGAGTCTGCTTTAGACTGCATTAATTACCGAGAACTAAAAAAACATTGTTTCTTACAAGTTAAGACCACCTTTTGGTTTGTACTTTTCAGTTTCAGTGTTCGCTTTCATAGGGATAAGAAGAAGGGAATTAGTTGTTGTAAACCAAATAGCCAAACATGTTTTGGTTTAGATATTGAGGAAACATAACGGAAAATCAGAAACTAACAATGATCTCAAATGAACCCTGAGTTTACTTGTAATTTCTACCCGAATACGCTCATAACATGACGTGTTTATTCATAAGAATAGTGGTTAGTTAATATCTGAAATTCTATTTTGTTAGATGCAAAACAACGATTATGGCAAGTTCTGCTACCATGGAGATGGATCATTTGGATTGGAAAAAAACTCACGCTTTTTGGGCATTTAATGAGTGAGTAAAAGAGCTCTTGACGGTTACTTGATGGATATGTTCAAATTCTAGTCTTCACCACTCTGAAGGGGGGCTTTGATATCCATATGTTTTGCAACAAGAGGCATGGTAGCTCTCAAGTTGGCAGCCTTGGTAAAGCATAGAGTTTTATCCGTAGACATAACTAAACGAAACTGGAGGCGGCTATCAAATTCTGGTAAGCCTTCACAATTAATTAAGAATCCCCATTATACCACGGCATTTATTTGCACATTGCCTAATAGGCCCTTATCTACATCACTCAGCCATTACTGGTTGCCTTTTTGGAGAGTGAAGTATATCTCACCGTTGATGCCTTCAATTTTCTGCTCTTACCATCCTCTAAACAGATTTTCACAATTAAAAACCAGATATGACCTCATTTGAAGAAAAAAAAAAAACAGGTACCATCAAAACGATTTACCATTTTTCTTATGAACAAGGTAGAGATGTGGATGAGAAAACAAAAGGGATAAGGGAAAATCTTCGGCGAATTCTGAAACGAGAACTAAATATTAAATATGGGATTGCAAGATACGCCAAAACTCAAGCCAAGCTCCATCTTTCAGATTCACTTTTGCAAAGCTTTTTATGTGGGAGAATATAAGGGTATATTTGGTATTTGCATATAAATGCCGTGGAAGTCCACAGAAAAATTATTGCTAATTGGCCAAAGTGAGAAGCACAAATATTCTGATAAAGACGTTCTTCGGTAATATCATCATGACTCTCGAAATCATGTGCGGTAGCAATGCCTAACCAAATACGACGCGTAGTGGGGTCCTGAGCTAAGCCTTGGCTAAACCTTGGAAATCTTAATGCCATAATGCCTTTCAAATCCTCCTAGCCATTATCCTACTGCAATAATTCTTGCTAAACAGCTGTGGCATTATGGGGACCCTTAAGTAATGGAGTATGCTTTCCTTAGGTGATAAACCTCAACTTGTTGGATCGTTTATTAAGATGTCAGGTCTCTTCCAGAAGATAATAACACTCTTGGCTCTTGATTGACTATCTAGGAGGGTTATGTAAAGACTTTTGGCCATTTGTTGATGACTGAATTACACTGTGTAAACTGTCCCGTTGAATCATGTCGTGCTATTTCATGGGCGGCATTGAATCAAGTTCAAGTGTGGAAGGCCACAGCAGAAAGTAGGACCTAAAACATAGTGCCTTCGCCTATGTTTGAACTTTAGTTAAGCCCCTTAAGTATTTTGTTTGTTAAGGTGGATGGCCTAATTTGATGACTTCTATGGTTTTTAATGTTGATTAATTTGCTTTATTTAAAAGCCTATATATACTTGAGGTTTTAGACTCGCGCAGATGTCTAATGTTAAAAGTAGATGAAGTCATGAAACCACCCAAAAAAAAAAAAAGCAAGAGGGTGTCACATGTCTACTGATACTCTCCAATGGCCGTGCATAAGATAATACTTTATAAACATGCGTTTTGTTCAAAATGCATTTCCACACAGCGTTCTTGATATGTATTTTGCTATGCTTATTCACATCATCTATGTGGATCAGTGTACTGTTACCACTTATTGTGTATAACATGTTTATCCTTAAGAATCCAAGGCCTATCATAGAGGTTTCATTTTCTTTATTATTTTTAAAACTGAAAACCAAATTTCTCAACTCTTTCAAGTGCAAGGAAAAAGGTTGGCGCTCTGTGGTACTACTCTTTCCTTGCTGTGACAGCAGAAAGCACCCAGAGATATTGACACTGAAATTCTCAAAGTTGTTATGAAGATTAGAGCGGACATCTGCTAACACTTTTGTTCGCAGAGAAACGGTTTGTGGAGTATCATAAAGCACTCTCTTTCTTTTAGTGCCCATACCTATGGACTGGCTAAGGAAGCAAGAAAAACTCCCCATTTTGTCCTTCCCTGTGCCCATACTAAGATCTCAAGAGACTCCAAGACTTTACACTGCTAGTGCATGTCACTTCTATATCAATTTTCTGCTTCCCATCCTAGAACTTAGTAAGTTGATTGTCCCCGCTTATTGCAACATAGGGTTCGACACCTCACATTCTGAAGTCTAACAAAGGGGTAACAGACTCACAGTTGTACTAGGAAAAGAAAAAAAAAACCAACAACAAAGCCTCTATGATAGTCCCAAATGATTTGGAGTTGGCTAACATGATACGTCCCTGAAACCATCGAGAACCAATGTTAAGGTTCAAGAGTTCACAAAAGAAAGAAGAGGGGAAAAAAAAAGAAAAAGAAAAAAAGAAAGTAGAAGAAAGAATTATATACTAGAAGTTAAGAAGAAAGGATAGAAAAGTAGGAAAAAAAATTAGAAAGACATTTTCAAAACAAACAAAGAAACTTTAAAGAGTCAGACTCTATCCTCCACATGAGTTCTGTCGCTTCACACCGCCCTATCCAATGCCATACTGTCATCAAGCCTCAATACAATCTTATCACTTCGGATTTCAAAAAAATACACTCTTATCACTTCAAATCACTCTCATCCAATTCCTTTTCTTCTACAGTTGCCGAAAAGATAGCACAAAGGAATTTTAAAAGAAAAGAAGAAGAACAAAGACTCGTTGATTTCAACACGAAACCTTTTAAGATTGCAAGTGACGCACTTTAACGCAGATAAGGTAAAGACAATCTTATAAGCATTTAATATGTATATTGCCTGAAAAACAAGCTAAGCAAGCATTTTAATCAACTAAAGCTAAGGTTACATAACCTCACTCAATAAAAAGCCATACACGATAGTCCACATAAAAATTGGAGCAACATTATCAAATTTATCACAAAAAGAGGGTGCTAGTGGATAGAAAAACTTACCGACAGTGATGTCACAGCCACCAAAGAATTCCCCATCAATGTAAAGCTGAGGAAAGGTTGGCCAGCTCGAGTACTCCTTCAAACCTTGACGCAAGAACTCATTTTCCAGAATATTAATAGTTTCGAAAGGCACATTTGATGACCTCAATATCTGCACAACGGTATTAGAAAATCCACATTGAGGGAAATCCTTAGTCCCCTTCATAAACAGAATCACTTTGTTTGACGTAACAACCTTGTCAATAGTCGTCTTCAACTCCGGACTAAGAGCTGCAAAAACAGATAAAACAATCTCATTCCACAGTACACATAAAGCCCAATCATACACTCAGCCCCTACTACACCAACACAACCTTAGTTCCCAAATGGTTTGGGGTCAGCTAACATTAATCGTCATCTAAAGCGCCATATACTCAACCACTGTCGCTTATAATGATTCACGGACACCCTCCGTCCCAAATCAAACACCCCCAACCCAAAATATCCCAGCATTGAGGAGGATGTACACACTAACTGATTAATCAGAGTTCAAAAAAAAAAAAATTTACATAGCAAGTTAGATGAGAATCTTAACTAATTCGCCATGCAATATTTTTGGAACTTTAACTAACCGATTATTGTGTACAGCCTCCTCAACAACAGTTCGTTTTTTTATATCGGGTGTTTGAGTTGGACATAGGGAGTAGTTGTTTTTGACTTCACGTAAAGGTTCAACTCATCCATAGCAGCCTAGTATCCGACATACCGTGTAAACAATAACAATCACCGAGAATCGAGTGGTAAATTCTGGTCTCTTTACATAACATAAGCATAATTTAACCAAGAACTTTTCCATTTTCTAGTCCAAATACAGAAATAGATTGAAATTTCAGGCTAAATGAGCAGGTATATGCATAAATCACAGGATTAAGAACATTGGATAATCAGCAATCAGAATGCAATTCAGAATACCACCAATTAAAATGATACAGAATTGAGAGCACTCAAAATCCATCAATTTAATTCACAAAAGACTCAGCCAGCTTATACTTAGCAGAGGATAACGATAATTGAGTGATTCATCTCAATCGAAACCAATACAAATAGGGAAATTGGGAAAATTGAGAAGAAGAGGAAGAAAAGGAGACTTGCCGGAGAAGCAACGGAAGGATGAACGCCGGCGGAGGACGGCGTGGTTGTAGTAGGGAAGGGTGGTGGAGGAGACGGCGGCGGGAGAGGAGGAAAGAGATAAGCGTCGGGAGAATGGAACTGATGGGAGTCGGTAAATGTTGAGTGTCGATGACGGCGTAGTCTCCGGCGAGAACCGTATCGCCTGCGGCAGTGTTGCTCCCATCATTGTCGTCATTTGTCACTGTCTGGCTCTGTACCTCTTTTTTTATTTTTTGCTTAATTCTTGTATTTTTTGAGCAAAAATTTTACGGTAGTTGCCTAGTTTAAACACCTCGTTACCTATTATACGGTAGTTGCCTATTATCCTCGTGTACAATAGGGTAACGAGGGAGTTTAAACTTCGAGAGGTACGGCAAACGTTGTACACCGTTCATCACATTCCCCAACTCATTCATCTGTTATACGTACGGCAAACGTTGTACACCGTTCATCAATTCGAATCAATAAACGAAGTATCTTGCAAATTAAGTTGACTTTCGGCAGTTACTTTCGAACGGTTGGATACTTCGATGTGTTTATGTGATAATATGAATAAATGATTTGCAATGCCATGACAAAAAATGCTTTGTCCCCCCTTTCATTCATATCCTGTATTGTCACTATGAAATGTCCTAGGACTTCTAATAATCCACATAAATCAAGCGACAAGCGTGATATACATGGTTATAATCCTAGCTAGAACTGTTGCACATCAAGATGAGTTATGCTTTTTATGAAATACTAGTAAATCTTAGCGGAAATCATGGGAAACAAGGAGATATGAAAGATGATTTATGTAATTTGCGGTAAGAAGGGTATAATTGGTAAAAAAATACAAATTAATGGGCGATTTTAGTATAACCTGGGCGACGAATAGCAATTCACATTCCAAGAAGGGAGGAGGATGCTCCCGATTAAGGATTCCTGAACAAACTTACCAAAAGCTCATACTGGGTGAAGAAGTGAGCTTTTTTCCAAAACTTCCAAGTGACAGTGATGAAGGTACGGATCCTAAGATAAAAATAGGTGAAGGCTGATGAGAGCCAAACCAATCAAAAGAGAGAAGATCAAGAGGATGAAGACGACGAAGACGAAGAAGAAGAAGAAGAAGAAGAAGAAGAAGAAGAAGAAGAAGAAGAAGAAGAAGAAGAAGAAGAAGAAGAAGCCAACAGGCGAGGATGAGGAAGTCAGCTTAGGAGCTTGACCGTGTCCAAGAACCATGCATACAACTCCACCTCTCTGAAGGAAGTTATGTCTTCTGCTTGTGATTGTGAACTTGACTTAATGCTAGTGTATAATTAACCGCCATATGTCGTCACCTGCTCTTGATCTATTGGAGCAAGTTCCACAACAAAATGTTTGTTTTCTCCTTCGTTCCAGAGCGAAGAAGATTTATTGCAGCTCGAAGGTTGATACCGAAAGGTCAATGCCGCGGGAGCGAACCTGTGAAACATATTTACTCTCCTTTAACAAGTAAGTGTCCACGTTACGGTTCCCGAAACGTGAGTGTGTGTCCAAGATTTTCTTCCAAAGCTGATTTGACGGTTAAGAGGAAAACGATATCATCCTACCAAACCGGCTGAGAATCTCCATACCAAAGAAACTGTTAATTTGTCTTAACCCTTTACGCGATTTGAATTCAATGTATCATGTTAGTGTTGCATCCCGACTATGTTGTAGGTGACTTTTTTTTCCATCTGTAAAAAAAAACAAAAATAAGGAAAGGTTTCGAATGGTAAACTTAATTTTGAACGCCTAAAAATAGGGAAGTGGAAAGTTTATAACCGAACGAAAAGGATACATAGGGTGTGTTTGGTAACCTTGGTTGTTCAAGTAGTTGTTAGCATTTCGGTAGCTGTTAGCTATCTCAAAAGTTGTTAGTTGTTAGCAGCTGGTAGTTTAATTTTTAAATGTTCGAGGCAAAAGTCGTTGTTAACAAAGACGTGTTTGACATAACTAGGTGTTGGAGTCAATAAATGATCATCTTATTTAGATTCAAAGCTACTTTTTATATCATTTATCAAATGCCCCATAAATGTTAGCTGCTACTTCAAATGCTACTTAATAATGTACAACCAATCACGTCAACTAGCATTTTGTCTCTAGCAATTGACTTGCAAATGCTACATGCTACATTCTAATGGCTTGCCAAACATAGCCTTAGTAGAGAAAAAATGGGTAAAGATTCCTTGAACTGTATGTTTGGTATGTGGGAAACATTATTTGGGTGAGGGAGTAATGTAATAAATGTATTACCTCGGGGCAGGGCTGGCTAACCGCACGTGCAGTCCGTGCGGTCGCACAGGACCCCTCTGTCTTAGGGGCCGTAATATATATTTGTTTTGTTACATTGAGTCATGATAGTATGGCTGGCTTAGTGGTAAAGATGCTCATATGTGCTCATTAACATTCCTGCGCGGGTTCGATTCCCTCTGAGCATGTTTTTGTTTGCTCCAGAATTTTTCGTGGGCCATGCTAATTTTTTTGGGTTTTAAGTTATTAAGAAATGGGGGGCCTCAACTTAAATTTCGCACAGGGCCCCCGAATTACACGAGCCGGCCCTGCCTCGGGGTGACTTGGTGAGGGAGTAATGCATTAACTCTTAGAGGGGGGTAATGAGTTATGGGATTCAACTTTTTTCTCTTAAATGAACATGCATTATATCAAGGAATACTAAAATGACACAAAGAATTCTTCCAAGCACGTTAACGATAACCCAAAACCAAAGATAAGTCACATAGAGTTTACCATCACGAACAACGAAGAATAATGGGAGGCGATGCGGAATGTACTAATGGCCAAGGCCAAATTTGGCTTCATCAACAGAACCTTAACTCAACCCGCGGATGATAGCGATGACATTGATCGAAGGTGGATTATTAACGCTATATTCAACTCCATAAAGGCAAAGCTCCGAAAAATGATTTCCTATCGTTATGTTTCAAAGTTACAATGGGATGATATCAAGGATCAGTTTTCGGTTGGAAGTTAACCAAAATCTGTCAATTGAAGGCGGAGATTGTTGAGTTCAACAATCTAACGAATCACTTTTGAATTATTATGGACGAATTAAGAAGGCATGGGACGATTTGAGTGACTGTGACTCCAACGATCTCTTCTGGTGGATGCAAGTGTAGGCAATGTGTCACTCTTGAGGAGCGACGTGAAGATGAACGAATGCGTGAATTTCTGACGAGCTTGATGAATCGTATGCTACAGTTCATTTTAACACACTTGGTGTTGAGCCGAGTATCGAGATTTCGAGGGCACTTGCCGAAATTTTAAAGCGGGGCTTTTGAAATTTTGTTAACTAAAAGCTATATGTATTTTAATTTCAGGGAAAAGTCATACGGAGTATGCATTATATGAATGCGAAAAGAAAAAAAAAATACTATAAAATATTAATTGTATATATAAATGAAATATTGTCACACATGTCAAAACGTCAAAGAAAAAACATAAGGGAAAAAAGAATGAGAAAAAAAAAAACACATATCTTTGGTTGAAACATAAATACAATAAGTGTACAAGCGAATAGAGGAAGAGGAAACACTATTAACTCAGGAATCAAACCTAGGTCATCTACAAAAAAAAACCCAAGTCTTACCCACTACACACTTGGTGTTGAGCCCATGGTTAGGTCGGTGATTTCGGGGGCACTGGGCGAAATTCTAAAGCGGGGCGCTTAAGATTTTGTTAACTAAATCTATTCTTATTTATCTTTTTTATGGGTAAGGCATACAGAGTATGCATTATATGTATGCAGAAAAAAAAAATTATAAAATAATAATATAAATATTATTATCACGTATGGGCAAATGTCAAAGGCAAAAACACATGGGAAAAAAATACTCCCAAATAAACACATGACAAATGTCATTCGGCGTAAAAAAAACACATAACGTTGGTTGAAACGTAAAAACAATAAATGAACTAGCGAATGGAGGAAATGCTGCTAACTTAGGGCATGCTCGGTATCGTTTTTTATTTTCAGTTTTCTGTTTTCTTGAAAACCAAGGACCCGTTTTTGAAAACCACAAAAAGTGGTTTTCAGTTGTCAGTTTTCATTTTCTGTATGACTATTATAAAGCCAAACAATTTAATATTAATTCTGTAACTTATTTAACATAAAAAATTACGTAGAAAAACCAAAACTGAAAACGACAGTAATAATGAACGGGCCCTTAAGAAATCGAACTAGGTAATCTACAAAAAATAAAACACCCAAGTCTTACCAGGAGTATGTATAGTAGCGATGATACATTTTATTATAATTTAAGTATTGTACATGTATCTCGCCTTGGCCCAAAGACGCCTCTAGTTGAACCCCTTGATAATGTGAACCAATTGTAATTAAGGGTAATGCAAGAAGAAAGGGTGATGCTGTTCGTGCAGCTAAGGGTGGAGACTCGAATTGAGCTTATGGCCCACAATAGTGGACATGGGTTGGGGAGCTCATAGGGACTATGTCAACCAGCTGGATTGTACCAATTGTTGAAGACACGGAAAGAAGGCTAAGACCTGCTTTGGGGCACACGACAATAACAATGTGCCTCACTAGGTGAATGGACGGTGAACAAAGGAAGCAGAGGAGGACGCGCTTGAATTGATTTACTCATAGAGTTGGTTGTAGTGAAGATCTAAGGAATGACTTAGTTCAATGCCAGAACAGATTGCAGCATAGCCCCTTTGATCAGCATATCATTGAGGAATGCAAGGATATTAAGGAAAGATTTTTTAAAATGAAGAAGGCTAAGTTAAATATGCTCAATCAAAGGGCAAAAGTGCATTACATTAAAGAGTTTGATTGCAGCATTCAGAGCAGCATATGGCAGATTACTAATAGACATGGGGTGTTGCATAAAGATCAGAATGGTGTTATTAATGCTTTTCTTGATTATTATCAGCACTTGCTTGGCACTGAGAATGTTTCGAAAATCACAATTGACCCCAAATTGATTTTGACTGCACAATCCCGACCTCCTACAACTTCTCCTTTCCGACTCAGCATTCTTGGGGGCTATGGTACCCTTTCCATACTCCCTTGTCTCAAATCAAGGGCATCGAAGATTAGCTTGGTCAACCCTCACCGTCGATCCGCTCGCTCTTGAACGATCTACCACATGCAGGTAAGTGGCCAGGTATGTTCCTTTCCTCCTGTTCTTTAATTGATTTTTGGCTTGTTGGGTATGTAAGAACACCTGGTTGACCTTGAGTTATTGCTTATGGGTTCCAATCAATTTAATGATGTTGTTAAATTCACTTTTAAGTTGTTCTTGTATAACGTTCTTTGAATTAAGCTTGCCCTTTTGGTTGCACAAAGCTTGTTTTCCCTAATTTGGTTAATTTATCGTCTTCTACGGCACAGGCTTGTCATATCACATGGAGTTTACCATTAACTTGCGTTGTTACTTAATGTTTTCCTCTCTTGTTCTGGCTTCTCTTGTCCTATACCTTTGTCTCTGGTTATATTGATTATGCTAATACTGGCCAAGGTTAGTGGCCATAAATTTAGTGGTCTGGTCTGCCATTGTCCAGAAAATAGTTCAAGTTGTTCTCTTTTTAATTCGCACTCCTTTCCCACTGATGGTCCTTCAATTATTCATGTAGTATTACTATTTAGTGCTTTCGTTTCTATTGTTCTATCTCGTATTCTGTTGTACTCTGGTCAGGCTATGCGAATTACTATGTATGATTGATTGAAGCATGGCCTTTTTCTTGTAAAATTCTTGTATCACGTCTATGCTGAATTCTCAGCCCCTTTCTTATGCCCGACCAGTTGCCTTGCAACTTCGTCGGCATCTTTACCTATGTACTTAACTACCTTGTCACGTTAAATTGCAACCTAGACTGCCATTTTCAATTCAGTCCATTGCTACAATTTTTTGGCATGTGGATGTGTTGCTGTAATTACACTTTCTTGCAAATATTGTATCCTTATATACTTGGAATGGCTGTAATTCTTTATTTACACTTACACCAGGTGCAATGAATGTTCATTTTACCTTGTTTCTGCATCACGGTCTAAAACTGTGTGGCATGGGCCTCGCCCCTTACGACTGATTGAACTACCGATTAACATGCACGATTCTTTCTTGCCTGATCGCATACTTAACATTTTTGTTTAACTTGCAACTAATGTTGTAAACTTACATGGGTTATCTATTATCCAACGTTTATGAAAATACTTTTATGGAATATTCGCGGGGCTAAGAAAGCGCAAGCCCTCATCGAACTTCTTTTTTTTAATAATTCGTTTAATATTGACGTAGTGATTATCTCTGAAACAATAACTATAAATATTTCAAAAAACCGGATCTTACGTACTCTTAACTATTCCGTTATAGAGATGATTCCTCCCCAAGGACACATGGGGAATGTGGCTACTCGGGCATACACACAACATTGCCTTTGTATCTACTACGACACATAATTCCAGTTTTTTTTAACATTATTATTTGTGATAAAACTATTTCTCCCCATTTACATGTACTTGGGGTTTATTGCGTTGCCCAACCACGAGATACAGACATTTTTTGGTCCTTCCTTACTGCCTATATCATCACAATCAACGGACCCTGGATTCTGCTAGACGACTTTAATGAATTGCTAACCTTGGCTGATAAAGCTGGTGGAATCCCACCAACACCTAGTCGGTGTCCACGTCTCTCGCAATTATTAGGACTGCTAGCGCTATTTACATCCCGGCAACCGGGAACTTATTCTTCTGGAAGCACGCCTTTCAGTCGGGCTTAGTTTACAAGCCATTCGATCGCGCATACTGTAACTCAAGTTTTCTCAACTTGTACCCCTCATCCCTTTTATCATACGAGCAATTCTGGTGCTCCGACCATGCACCCAATATATTAACAACCGCGACATACTACCGGGGGTCAGGCCACCATTTCTCTTCCAAAATACATGGACAAATGACCCTGAAGCCACTCATTTACTTACTAAAACGTGGGATATCTCTATCCCAGGTACACCCTTCTTCCATGTCTCTTAGAAGCTCAGACGCTTAATAGTTAACTTAAAACAGTGGCATAAAAGGAAATGTGGTAACATTCCCCGTCAACTTGAGCAAAATGCCGTTAAACTTAGAGTAGTTGAAGGGAATTTCTTGCAACAACCTTTTAACCCGCATCATTTTCAACATTTGGCGCGACTCACCCGCGAACGTGAAAGATGTTGGAGTAGGTGTCCTCCGACAATAATGCGTTGACTAATTAAATCTAATTAGGAATAAACCTGGGATATATTATAAATACTAAGTCAGTTGATTAACGTAAATCGATAACGCTTGGCTGGCTAGAGTTTGACGTTATTGTCGTTTTGACGGCGGTAATCAACTGATCCCTCCCGGTCACACTGATAAAGATAGTTTCTCCAAAAGATATTATATTTGTATTTAATACAATATAATATAAACCCTAATGTATCAGTAATAGAGTTAACTGATTATGTTGGATAGTGTTTTACGAGTTCGGAACTCGAGTCGGATAAATTATGGATTTTGTGTAAATTGTCAAAATTGACGATTAGCTATTTAAATTACAAAGAATTGTAATTTTAGCTTAAAATGATGTAATTAGTAATTATTATATAGAGATATAATAAGTAACTAACACTTAAAGAAATAAGTGTAGAAATTATACCCAAATTGTAACATAAGATGTTAAGGGGTATAATTAGTAAGGGCAAAATGGTCATTTGCCACAACCATTATATATAGTGTGTTTTATGTCAAATAAACACAACACATCATTTCTACATACACAAAAACTTGTTTTAGAGAGAGAATAGAGAGAAAACCCTCTAATTTCTCTAGAAATTCAGCCTACTTCCAACTCTTTTAAGATCAAGTTTTCTTCATTGCATGTCAATAAAAACTTGATCAAAACACTTCACTAAACCTAGAATAACATTAGCTAAAGTGTTAGCTAATTTTATTTTGGTTTTAGGGTTAAAATCTCATAAAAACTAGTCTTTTAGTGAGATTTTTTTTTTGGAGAGCTTCTTTGGTGGATCAAGAGAGGAGGTTTCCTAACTTGGAAACTCAAGACTAAGGAGGAGGATCCCCATAAATTAGCAGCTCAAGATCCTTCATTTGAAGGAAGGTCTAAATTCCTCTTGATTAAGGTATAAAAAATATGTTTTATTACCTTATTTATGCTTTAATCTTGCATGCAACAAAAGATCCTAGCTAAACTTAATTAGGGGTAATTAAGTACTAATTAGAGGAGTCTAATTAGGGGCTAAATAACTTTCATGTGGTATCAGAGCATCGGTTTAAGTTGCATGTTAATTTTAAGCTTTAATTAGGTTAATTGGTAACTTAATTAATTTTTAATGATAAAAATTGGTTTTATCATACAAACTAAAGTTGCATGTGATGTTTTGGGCATGTGGATGCTCCAACCGAAATTATGATATTTTAGGAATTTATTTGCTAATTTTTGCTTATTTTTGGTTGTTTTTACAAGATTAATGCTATTTTCTAATTAATGGGTAATTAGATTAACATGCATGTTGATTTTTGTAATTTAAGAAATTTATAATTTTTCCAGAATTATAATGAGTATAATTTCCATAAATTTATTTCATAATTTTTATTGGCCATTTGTTATTAATTAGTAATAATGTAAATGGTGGAAAATTGATTTCTTAAGAAAAAATGACCAAAATAATTTTGCATATTTTTGTCCTTAATTAGCTACTGGTTGTGAGCTTAAATCACATAATGAAATAATTTCTAAATTTTTTTCATAATTAGTTATGATTTATTTAGATATTTTCGGGTTTATTATGTGTTTTTTGGACAAATAGTTAGCAAATATAATCAAATTAAACTAATTAATTCAATTTTAGTGGAGACTAAATATTGAAAAACTAATTTGTTGGTGGTTAGTTTAAACTTGAAAGGTGTTTTAAGTGTTGATTATTGATTCTAATAAGTTAGAATCGGAAATTCCTAAATTTATCGGGTTGCTTGTACTGTAAAGTTGAAAATCTGATTTTCGGTCTTATTTGCATGATTCTAAGTATAGTATGGCCATAGAGTACTATAGTATCGGTACTGTACCGAAATGTAAGGACGGTATCCGATTGGTTTGTAATAATTGCGATCTCGTATCGCCGGTTTGTAATAATATTTAATTTCCTTATTTTTTCAAAAATGTATAATAGGATAGTCCATATGTACATTTGTTTATATTGAAGACCGGCGCTTTTCACGGAGCCAATAGTTGGTGACTCGAGATCGAATTGAAGACGGAGCCTTTGAAGCTTTTGAAGCCTAGTTTAGGTTTAATTGCTTTTATTAGGTTCTAGTCTTATGGCCATACTAGGACTTGGATTTATTTGATGCATGCTTGGTTTAATTTCTGCACAATTATAACCAAACGCAAATCCCACATTGTCATATCCATTATCCACGACTCGCTAGATTTAGTTCACTTAAAAGCGATAGATAAAATATGACAAGATCTCTCACAAAAAATTTTAAAATCGAGATTTAGTCCTTCCACAATTCATACCTATGCAACCCTTGTTCATTAGGGGCACGCTCGCCCTAGCGGGGTGTTTCCTTTTTACCTTGGGGAGTAGGTTAATAAAGAGTTATTACGAGTGAATTTTGGTTTAATCTTGACGTGATTTGCAATACAAGTCTTGCAATACGGGACTAAAGGATTGATTTAGTTGAAATCGATCAACCGAGAGTTCTAAGTGTAGAATTAATCATGAGTTGGTTTACCGAAATTACATAAATTTAGGATGTATCGCCCTCCGCGTGCCTAGATTTATATAAGATCGGATCTCGGAATCATTTATATAATTTAGAGAGATCATTATATAAATGCCTAAATTCACAAATAATTATTTTAATGTGAATTTGACGATGAATTTAATCGATTGTTTTTCCCACGTTGTAGTTTAAAGTCGAAAATGGCTCAAATGTCCAATTCAGTAATATCCAAAGACTCCTGGCTTCGTAATTTTATGGAAAAGAATGAACTAAAGGAGGATGGAAGCAATTTTACTGATTGGGAGTTAAACCTGCGATTAGCCCTTCAATCTGATAGAAAACAACGTTTTCTATACGAACCCCCGATTCCCGCTCCAGGTCCCGACGCCACCCCTGATATGATACAAATGTATGAAGAGTACAAGCATGAATCTGACCAGATTAAGAATGTATTGATTTTTGCTATGCACCCGCGTTTACAGAAACGCATGATTGATTTTAGTGCATATCAAATATTCGCTAGGCTCACGACTAGTTTCTCGCAAAAGCCGCGAATACTTCAATACGAAGCAGCTTCGAGTTTCTTTGAGACTAAGCTCTCAAAGGGCCAACCAGTTGGTCCTCATGTTCTCAAATTTATCGAGAATGTTGAAACTCTTGAGAAGTTAGGATGCCCAATTTCTGAAGATTTTGCGGTATACCGTCTGCTTAATTCTTTGCCTGCTACATTCGGTCCTTTTAGGACGAATTACAACATGAATGATTTAAAGAAAAATCTTCATGAATTGCATGCCATGCTTGTACAACATGAGAGGGATTTGGTGTCAAGTGGGAGCGCGAATAAAGATGTTTTATCCATGGCGGTAAAACAAAAAGGGAAGTTCAAGAAGGGTGCGGGGAAGGGTAAGAAACCCGCGCGTGGCAAAGGAAAAGGAAAAGTTGCTTCGGGCAACAATTCTATTGCTAAGAGAGGCGCGACTCCTGAACAAAAATGCTTCCATTGTGGAAATTTCGGCCATTGGAAGCGAAATTGCCCACAGTACCTGGAGGAGAAGAAGTCGAAACCAGGTATATATATGATAGACATTAATTATGCAAGTACCACGTCCTGGGTATTGGACACTGGATGTGGATCTCACCTTTGTAATCACTTGCAGGGGCTGACGAAGGCACGTCGGCTGGCAAAAGGTGAAGTTGACCTCCGTGTCGGGAATGGAGCTAAAGTAGCCGCCGTATCAGTAGGAACGTATATTCTGTCACTGGCCTCAGGGCTAGAGTTGTATCTAAATAACTGCTATTTTGTACCAACTCTAAGTAAGAATATAATTTCGGTTTCTGTTTTAGACGCTGAAGGTTTTGAATTTTCAATACGAAACAACAGTTGTACCTTCTCGTTTAATGATATGGTGTACGGAACAGCCAAATCTATAAACGGTATTTACGTTTTAGATTTGATAAATGAGGTCTATCATGTAACAAATAAAAAGCTCAAAATAGGAGATCCCGATCAATCCTACCTTTGGCATTGTCGTTTAGGGCATATAAACGAAAAACGCATTGAGAGACTCGTAGCCAATGGAGTTCTCAAACCATTTGATTTTGGATCATATGGAACATGCGAATCTTGTCTTTTAGGCAAGATGACTCGAGCACCTTTTTCAGGAAAAGGAGTACGAGCGAGTGATTTATTGGCCCTCATTCATACAGATGTTTGCGGTCCAATGACAATCACTGCTAGAGGAGGTTATGACTACTTTGTCACTTTTACAGATGATTTTAGTAGATATGGCTACATCTACCTAATTAAATATAAAAGTGAGGTACTTGAGAAATTTATAGAATTTCAAAAGGAAGTAGAAAACCAATTAGGAAAGAAGATCAAGGCCTTACGATCTGATCGGGGAGGTGAATATCTCAGTAATGACTTTGATATTCATCTGAAAGACTGTGGAATCATATCACAGCTTACACCTCCTGGTACACCACAATTAAATGGTGTAGCCGAAAGAAGAAACCGTACCCTGTTGGATATGGTAAGATCAATGATGAGTCAGACTGAGCTTCCTGATTCATTCTGGGGTTTTGCTCTCCAAACTGCCATTTTCACACTCAATAGATGCCCGACTAAATCAGCTCCGAAAACTCCATATGAGTTATGGAGAGGAAAAGTTCCGAACCTCTCATTTATCAAGATCTGGGGTTGTGAAGCATATGTCAAAAATAAGACTGACAATAAGCTTGCACAAAGATCTGATAAATGTCTCTTTGTAGGTTATCCTTTACATACTCGAGGATATTACTTCTACAATCGTCTAGAGAACAAAGTTTTTGTGTCTCGAGATGCTGTCTTTTTAGAAAAGGAATTTATTTCTAAAAGACAGAGTGGGAGAAAATTTGAACTTAGTGAAGTTCAGGAGCCACAAATGCATAATGAGGCTCAGGATGTTTTGCCAGAAGACATTCCTGAATCGTCTAACTCTGTGGTTCCATTTTCCACTCCTAGAAGGTCAGGCAGATCAAGCCACCCACCAGATCGATACCTAGGTGTGATCGAGGATGGTGGTGATCACCTTTTGCTTCTAGAAAGCAATGAGCCTGCAACCTACAGAGCAGCCATGACTGGACCGAATTCTGCTAAATGGCTGGAGGCAATGAAATCCGAGATAGATTCCATGTACGAGAATCAAGTATGGGACTTGGTTAACTTGCCTGAAGGAACCAAGGTTCTTCAGTGCAAATGGATCTTTAAGATCAAGACCGGCATGGATGGAAATCAAGATATTTTCAAAGCTCGATTGGTAGCTAAAGGTTTCACACAAGTTCATGGTTTAAACTATGACGAGACCTTTGCGCCAGTTGCAATGCTTAGGTCTATTCGGATAATATTAGCGATTGCTGCTTTTCATGATTATGAGATATGGCAGATGGATGTTAAAACCGCCTTCCTGAATGGGTTTCTGGAAGAGGAAGTGTATATGACACAACCTGAGGGTTTTATTGATCCAAACAGTCCTAAGAAAGTTTGCAAACTTAAGAGATCCATTTATGGTCTTAAGCAAGCATCTCGGAGTTGGAACCATCGGTTCAACCATGTGATTAAACAAAATGGTTTCACCCGAAGTGTCGAGGAACCTTGTTTATACATGAAATTTAGTGGGAGTAAAGTAACTCTCCTAATCCTATATGTAGATGACATATTACTCATTGGAAATGATATCCCTATGCTTAACTCTGTTAAGGACTGGCTCGGGAAACATTTTCAGATGAAGGATTTAGGAGAAGCGCAACGCATCCTAGGTATTCGAATCTATAGAGATAGATCAAAAAGAATACTAGCGTTAAGTCAAGAAACTTATATTGATAAGATTCTTGACAAGTTCAATATGAAAGACTCTAAACGAGGATTTTTACCTATGGGAAGTGGGATAACTTTGAGTAAATCTCAATGTCCAACTGAACCTGAGGATATTGAACGCATGAAATCGAAACCTTACGCTTCCGCAATCGGTTCGATCATGTATGCTATGATGTGTACGCGTCCAGACGTGTCATATGCTTTGAGTATGACAAGTCGTTACCAAGCCAATCCAGGCGAGAGCCACTGGATAGCCGTTAAGAACGTCCTTAAATACCTAAGAAGGACTAAGGACACGTTCTTAGTTTATGGAGGGGATTCTGAGCTTCGTGTAAAGGGTTATGCGGATGCTAGTTTCCAAACAGACCGAGATGATTCAAAATCTCAATCAGGATATGTTTTCATACTGAATGGTGGAGCTATATGCTGGAAGAGCACCAAGCAATCGGTGACTGCGGATTCTACAACGGAGGCTGAGTATCTTGCGGCGTCAGAAGCTGCAAAAGAGGCAGTTTGGATCCGGCAGTTCCTGGAAGGATTAAATGTAGTCCCTACAGCAGCGGATCCTATTCCAGTCTATTGCGACAATAGTGGAGCAATAGTTCAGGCTAAAGAGCCTAAATCTAGTAACAAATCTAGACATGTACTCAGGAAGTTCCATGTAATTCGAGACTTTGTGGAACGAGAAGATATATCGATTTGTAAGGTTAGGACAGATGATAATATCGCTGATCCTTTAACCAAGCCATTATCACAGGCTAAACACAATGGTCATATTGTCTCGATGGGTTTGAGGCGTATGCCTGACATGTGTTAGATTATATGTTGTAATAGTTAATAAGTGTATTACCTTTTACATATATGATAATTAAATTCATCGTTTTAAGTTTTATTGAACTCTTTTATTAATTCAGTTTTAAGAAAATGCTGAATTATATATATGCTCTGTTGATTCCTAATAGGTCGTGGAGACGATTTGAACCCTATTAAGTGATCAGGATCAACAGTGTATTCTGTCTCTAGTCATAAAATGAGGTGACGTCTCAATTGACTAGATTGTAAGTCGGTTGATGACTAGTTCAATAGTCATGGATTCATAGAGATGAATACCGATTACATAGACAGGCTGTAGAAGACACCTTGTCAGACATTTGACCAATTATAGAACCTTTGTGCCTGGTCGTGGCAAGGTAATCTATATTATTCCTATTAGTCGATTCTTTTGACCTGAGATTATTTGTCCAAGTTTATACAGCAGGTGGTGACTTTGATTTATGTCCTAAGACGTGCCGTAAAAGGAGGCTAAAAGAACATCTATTGGGTCATTACCGACTGTATGAAACGAAGAAGATAATTCAAGAAGGGATCGTCCACCCACGTCAGGGTATAATATCTTTGGGCCACTCGAGGAATTGTGACTGGAAATGCGTGGCCACGCTCGGAAGAGATCTATGATAGATATTCCGGTCAGACAGTCATAATCCAGATCGAGAAAACCACTTTTGATAAAGATCCAATGCAAGTTCGACCTGAAAGATACTTCGCATTGAGTGGGAGATATAACGGACAAGAGAATCGGTAACGCATGACTTGTCTCGGACAAGTGGGAGATTGTTGGAGTAGGTGTCCTCCGACAATAATGCGTTGACTAATTAAATCTAATTAGGAATAAACCTGGGATATATTATAAATACTAAGTCAGTTGATTAACGTAAATCGATAACGCTTGGCTGGCTAGAGTTTGACGTTATTGTCGTTTTGACGGCGGTAATCAACTGATCCCTCCCGGTCACACTGATAAAGATAGTTTCTCCAAAAGATATTATATTTGTATTTAATACAATATAATATAAACCCTAATGTATCAGTAATAGAGTTAACTGATTATGTTGGATAGTGTTTTACGAGTTCGGAACTCGAGTCGGATAAATTATGGATTTTGTGTAAATTGTCAAAATTGACGATTAGCTATTTAAATTACAAAGAATTGTAATTTTAGCTTAAAATGATGTAATTAGTAATTATTATATAGAGATATAATAAGTAACTAACACTTAAAGAAATAAGTGTAGAAATTATACCCAAATTGTAACATAAGATGTTAAGGGGTATAATTAGTAAGGGCAAAATGGTCATTTGCCACAACCATTATATATAGTGTGTTTTATGTCAAATAAACACAACACATCATTTCTACATACACAAAAACTTGTTTTAGAGAGAGAATAGAGAGAAAACCCTCTAATTTCTCTAGAAATTCAGCCTACTTCCAACTCTTTTAAGATCAAGTTTTCTTCATTGCATGTCAATAAAAACTTGATCAAAACACTTCACTAAACCTAGAATAACATTAGCTAAAGTGTTAGCTAATTTTATTTTGGTTTTAGGGTTAAAATCTCATAAAAACTAGTCTTTTAGTGAGATTTTTTTTTTGGAGAGCTTCTTTGGTGGATCAAGAGAGGAGGTTTCCTAACTTGGAAACTCAAGACTAAGGAGGAGGATCCCCATAAATTAGCAGCTCAAGATCCTTCATTTGAAGGAAGGTCTAAATTCCTCTTGATTAAGGTATAAAAAATATGTTTTATTACCTTATTTATGCTTTAATCTTGCATGCAACAAAAGATCCTAGCTAAACTTAATTAGGGGTAATTAAGTACTAATTAGAGGAGTCTAATTAGGGGCTAAATAACTTTCAAAAGATTACAGGCTTTCAGCCAAAACTTATGGGGCAAATTTCATCGTAAACTATGGATTACCCTAGGTGATCGTAATACACGTTTTCTCATTCCTGATTCCGCTAAAGACGCAATCGTAATAGCATCTTCCGGTTAAAATGATCTTAACATGTGGACATCATCGGAAGATGATATTGCCCAACTCTTGACAAATGAATTTACTCCCTGTTTTACCACAATAGTAAATCCATCCCGCATACTATCTTCGGGGGTGCTTTACCCCTCAATCTCTACCACGGACAATAATACTCATACTGGGACATTTGGGAGGCATTATCCCAAATGTGTCCGTACAAAGCCCCAGGTTCCGATGGTTTTTGCCCAAAATTCTTCCAACACTATTGTCATACATTAAACATGACATAGTACGAGCGATTCAAACCTTTTTCGTTCATGGTAAAATGTTAACTCAAATTAACCACTCTTTAATTCAGCTCATTTCTAAAATTGTACAGCCTGAGACGACATCTCACTTCCGCCCAATTAGTTTATGTACCACACTTTATAAAATTATTGCCAAAATTATTGTCAATCGCCTTCGACCATTACTTACTCGCATTATCAGTGCGTTTCAGAGAGTTTTTATGTCCGAACGTGTAATTCATGATAGTATTCCACTAGTTTAGGAAATCCTTAATAACTTTAATAAATCTCGTAACAAAACCGAATGGTTTGCTCTTAAACTTGATATGGAAAAGGCTTACGACCGAGTTGAATGGGATTTTCTTTGGAAATGTCTACACGAACTCGGTTTCTCACATACTTGGATCACATGGATTCAGGGATGCATTACTTCAGTATCATATTCGCTCATCCTTAACAATGGTACAACTAAACCCTTTCGACCTAGTCGTGGATTTGGGCAAGGCGATCCGTTGTCGCTCTACCTGTTTATCCTCTGTATGGAAGTCCTCTCCCGTAAACTCACGGTGGCTTCTGGCCCGCGATCTAATGGAATCGGGATCAGACTTACACCTAATAGTCCCAAGATTCCTTGTCTCTTCTTTGCTGATGACGGTCTCATTTTTTGTCGCGCCAGGCAATCAGATTGCCAACAATTTTGCACCATTCTCGACGGCTTTTGTTATATGTCTGGCCAACATATTAAATGTCAAAAATATTCTATTGTTTTTTCCAAATACGTGGACCCTACCCGCCGCATTGTGCTATCCAGTTTTTTTCACACGCAACCCATACACGTCCTCAGTCGCTATTTGGGTGTAATCTTAAATGGACCTCATCCGTAAAAGGGTGATTTCGCCTCAATCATTGCAAGTACCTATAATCGTTTTAAATCATAAACCTGCTCTTTTAATCTAAAGTTGGACGAACGATTCTCATCCAATCTAACCTGGAATCTTTACCTAGTTTTGTTATGGCTACAGCTATGCTGCCTAAGCGTTTCTGTCAAACGATGGACTGTATTCACCGTCAATTCTTTTGGTAAACTTCTGATACCAAAAAAGGCTTCCCCATGATTTCATGTGATTAAATTTGTCGGCCAAAAGCTATGGGAGGTTTGGGGCTGCGATGCATGACCCCTTTAACCAAGCTATGATAGCTAAACTAGGTTCGAAAGTTCTAACCCAACCCTCTAACTTATGAGTATCTCATATCCACCAACGTTACCTCAAGGGTCGAACGTTTTGGGATATCAAGGCGAAAAAGTCTGACTCGTGGATCTGGCGCCATATTCTCCAATCTCGTGAAATTCTCCGCAAAGGCATACGCTGGAAGGTTGGGGATGGCACCTCTATATTGTTTTGGACCGATAATTAGTGTTATCCACAAAATCTACTCCATATGTTACAACTTCCTTCGTTTTCGGTGGACCTCACCCTTAGAGTATCCCATTTTAAGTACGGCTGGCACGTGGGACTTCAAGGCGCTTGCCTCCGTTCTCCCCTCGGTTATTGTTCAAGTAATCTCACGTATCCCGATTCCTTCTACCCATGTCCCTGACACATTCTGTTGGGGTGCCTCTTCTACTTGTGATTTCACTGTCAAATCAACAACATGGATGGCTCATGATTTGCCATCCACGGACCCTTGGATGTTTAAATGGATCTAGAATCTTGATGTCACTCCAAAATTTCTCATTTCCTTGTTGCAATTACTTAGTCAGGTAATTCCTTCCCGTCAACGATTAGCATAACGCATCCCTCATATTCCCCCAACATGCCCCTTGTGTCAGCAAGCTGATGAAAGTGATGACCATCTTTTCTTGCAATGTCGGGTAGTCAAATTCATCTGGGACGACCCCACGGTTCGATCTTGGTTAGATATTCATATAACCAGCGCTACTATAACCTCCTTATTTTCCAACCATGGTAGCTTCTCGAGAAAGAAATTTGAACGTTTGACCTATATCATCTGGTTCACACTACAACAAATCATCACTTGTGCCACGAATTATGCCACGGGAATTCAAAATTCGTGGCATAATTTTACCTTGCCACGGGAAAAGTAGATTACTCTACGTTCTTAGGAAAAAAATTGCCACGGGAGGGATTTTTTGTGGCAAATAATGATGTTGCCACGAATAAATACCCGTGGCAAACAAATTCCTTTTTGGACAACGAGTAGTTCTATTTTGACTTGTATAATTTATGTAATTTTTGGTTATGTGCATTTATGTGAAATTCAATGTTAATTCCTATGCTATCCAAACGACCCCTAAGAAAACAAATTGTTGGGGAAATAAAATGTAAAAGTCATTCTTATAGCTAAAAGCTTGAAGCTAAAGTACTTAAAAAAATTTCACTTTAAAACTGAAATTCCGCCACAGTTAAATTAAAGCAGGCTCCCAAAAAAAAAAAAAAAATCAAACACTCGCAACTATTCAAGTTCTCTACGTGGCTCTGCGCACGACCGTCTGCACATCTGCGTGGTTTCAGTCTCCGGTACAATCGCCACACGGCTTGCCTGTGCTCTCTCCTCCAAGCCTCTCGTCTTCACGTTCAATTCAATTCTTTAGCCTTGATTCTTTGATAAAAGGTATGTGCAATTCAATCAATCTTAAATTTTGGAGTGATATTGTGATATTGTATTATTGAACTACTTATTTAAATTTTGTGTTTGTGTTTGTGATTCAATAAGTTTGTGTTTGTGTTTGAAGTGATTTGGGAAAACCAGTTACATCGTCATGCCCTAAATTTAAGTTTACATTTGCTCTCTCGGAATTGATCAATTATCTCTCGAATCGATGAAATATCATTGTCGATGTGCTATGTATTCAGACTTGATTGCTGCTAATTAATCTATGAAGATGTGCGGTTAGTCTTATACTAGTTGTTGCTGCGTATTGTTATTGTTTTGTGTATCTAATTGATTGCTGTTAATTAATCTTTCGAGCTTGTGTAAATTGATTGCTTGATATAGCTATGTAATACCCTCCTTAATACTACGAATTCAAGGGCTATAGATGAGATTGAGAAAGCCATAATTCAATTGAGGTTATTGCAGTTTTAGTTGTTGGATTTTGACGCCTGATTTGGGTTGCTGGATGTTACTTGTTGCTGCTTCTTCTCTATTCAATTTGCAGTGATAATCGTCATTCGGGGAGCTAGAGAATAGACTTGGTTCTTTAGTCAATGAAAGCTGCTGTAAAGTGACAAATTGGAATATTAAACAAAGGCAAACCCTTCCTTAAGGTTTTGTCATCCTTGCTTAGTATTCATTTCAGGTGCTTGCTTATTTTTTTTTTTTTTTTCCTTTGAGAAAGTCCTTTTCTTCAAATTTATTTTCACTTCACGTTGCAAGCCTTAAATTACCCCTGAAAATCTGAAATATAGTATTCTATTGATAACCAACAATAGCCAGTTTCGAAAACAACAGAACACATGAACGTGACAGTGCGGAAATAGCTTTCAGACAAAGCAAATGTTATCGTATGATGTTGTAATTGGTACCATTGGAAAGCTATCTTTCTGAACTTGATTCTGAACATATAGTTCGCCCAATTCCGTTGTCTAGAGATGGAGATATTAGTCCTTGAACTATAGACCTGAAAACTGAAGTTCTTGACGACTTTGTCTCTGACAGCCTGCTTCAAGCATAAACTGCGACTTATTGAGACATCATTTTATCTTAATTCCAAAGCCATGATTTAGATTAATCCCTTAGCTTTCTAAAAAGGTATGGCACATAAAAAATGAACTTCGTTTGACCCTTATAAGAGGCTCTCAAAACCGAGTGCGCAAACCTGAAATTTCTCGAAACCTGCTGAATTGCTCTATTTCGTACTTGCTTTTGGTTAATTCTTGATTATGCATGAGTTAATGATATAGATGATGAGGACGAGAATACTGTCCTTGTCCTTGTTATGATAACCAGAAGAGTGTATTGTTAGAATAGTGTGTAGAAGAAGAAAACCAGAAAAGAGTGTATTAAATTTTGCAGGTTGTATGATTGCTAATATTATCAGATTTTATTGAGTTTTTTTTTGTGTAGAAGAAGAGGACCAGAAAAGGAGTGTTCAAGAGTTGATGTGTTACTATAAATTCGTAAAACTAAATCATCAATGAGGTCGGTAAATCTGACCAACTTAGCTAACAACACGAATGCAAAAGTAAGTTTTTGACTTACTGCTCCACATTGTTTGATACTTTGCTCAACTCATAAATTAAGTTCATTCAGAATTATGTGTAGAATGCAGTGAACAAATTAGAGAGAGAAAGAGAGGAAGGCTAGGAGGATGCTAAACATGCTAGAATAGAAGCGGAAGGAGCTCGAAAATACATTGAGGCAGCTAAAAAAGAGGCAGAGCAAGGCTGGTGCGTGGATGTACTTGAAGAGTCATGGATTCAATTCTTCTCATTAGGGTTAGTACAAGTTCTCTTTGCTCATGCTTTGAGTAATACACTTCAAAAGGAATTCATTACAGTCTATAGAACAGTGATGAAATAGGCCATATGAACAACTATTTGAAGTTGAGAAACAAGAGCAAAACTGGAAAATGCAATCTTTGTAAAATGTAATGTGGGTGTCATTTGCAAATATTTTTTTCTTCTCTCCATTCTATTGTAGGTATATTGCTTGGATCTGCTTGGATTCATTCAGGAACCAGAGAACAACAGATTTGGGGCAAATCAATATTCATAATAGCAGTTGTATCTTGTATCTTAGATGATTTTACATAGCTTTAGGACATGATTTTATTCCCTTGTATCGTAAAATTTATGTACAAACATTTCTTATAAATGATAAATTTCACATTTTACCATTCTCCGGTATTTGTTACTTGAGTTTATTAATCTTAGTGAACCTAATGGTGCATCGCAATATTATTTTTTAGTATAGAATCTTTAGAATGCTAGCTTTGCAACAACAAAAAATGCTAGCCACGAGTATACATCTATTTGTGTAAAGAGGTGATAGCCACGGGATTGGACACAATCTTGCTTGTGGCCAGTGTAGATGTTAGCCACGGGAATATCAATCTTGCCACGAGTTCTCCCGTGGCTAAAATACGTGGCAAAAGATCTAATTTATGCCACATTATAACTTTTCCCGTGGCAATTTCCTAGCCACGGCCACTTGTGCCACGGGTACCTCCAAGTGAAATTCCCGTGGCAAAGTAGCCTAGCCACGGAAATTTTGCACTTGTGCCACGAATTCAAACGTGGCACAAGTGCTTATTTGTTGTAGTGTCATCTGGAAAGGTCGGAATGCCGTTTTCCGTTCTTCCCCTTTCGATATTCTAACAGTTGTCTTTCAAAGTCGGTCGGCTTATGACGAATGAACAACCAGAGTAGTGCTCGAGCAGTAGCAATCGTCAACGCCACAACCTACGCCTTCACCACCAATTTTCGGAGCGGGACGACATCAGCATCATGATCGCCAAACACTTTGGCGAGACCCCCCCGCACATGTCTTCAAGTTAAATTTCGACGAATCGCTTGCTTCTGGAAAAGCGGCCGCTGGGTTCATCATTTGCGATAGCAATAGCGAACCTGTTCATATCTCCTCCACGAATCTTAGAGTTTGCTCAATCCTGGTTGCCGAAGCCACGTCGTTGTGCAATGGGATACTTGCTACCCAACGACTCAACATTGAGAAACTGCAGTTGAAGGAGACAATTTAGTTGTCATTAACTACCTCCGGGGCACCTTCCATTGCCCATGGCCCATCCACACTCTTATCCGTGATGCAACTCAACTGCTACACAGTTTTCGGCACTACACAATTCCACATATTTTTCGGGAAGCTAATCAAACAGCTGACTAGGTGGCTAAATGTAGTCTCAACATCCTACAGTCTCAGGATATACCCCTGCCACCTCCGTACCACCTTTGTTGTATTTTGTCGTGTGATAGATTAGGTGATATCCTGGCTAGAAGGGTTATTACCTGATTTGGTACGCATATTGCGTACATGTTCTTACCTCTGGAAAAAAAAAACAGTCGTTTAGCTGTTATATCCCTTCTCAAAATAAAAAATAAAAAACGGCAAATTCATAATAATGATTATAAACATCTTCTTGCAGGTTAGATATGGTGCTCCAAATGTACGACATGCAGATGTAACATACCAAACCAGAAATTTCATACTTACCGTAAAGCTAGAAGCTTTATTACCGTCGAAGAAGTCACGAGGATGATCGCTCAAACTTTAAAGGTTGCCTTTTAAGGATTACGAGGTATACCCGAAAGATTTAATTATATACTCATATGTTACTATAGTGTCAAGGCCTTCAGAAAAATTATTCTTTCATAACGAATGCGTTTTGCAGGGAGTTGAGTTATTTGCGACGGTGTTCGAACAAGATATTGATTTCTTGAAAGGGATATTTCATGAAAGGAAGACATATGAGATAACAAATCCAATCATTAACTGTGCCCGTGGCAATGTGAGAAGTGGAAGTCACAGTTACCAAATGGTTATAAAGTCAAGAACAAGGGTTGTCATGAAAGCACCTTGTCCAAGAGAAGAACAATCACACAGAGTACCAGTAAATGAAATCAATGACCATTTCGGCGAAAGAGGAAGGTTGGGTAAGTACACCAAATTTTATTTTTTTTGGCTACGTATGGCTAAAGTAGTACTCCGTGTGGATTTGATGTTCTGCAGATCTTGTAGCTCTTGCTGTTTTAGTGCACAACCCGCGAAACGTGTCATACATAGACAACGACATGGATTATGATGCTCGTAATATAGTCATTTGTTGATCAAAGGTAAGTGTTTTATTAAAAATCGTGCTTCATAATAATTGGGTTATGGAATAATCTTAAATTAAGATCATTGTGTCAAAAAATGTCAGTATGGAGCCAATTACATATACTGCTTAGCATGGTTACGTGTCGAATGAAGCCGAAGATATAGCCCAGAATATCCATACTCTACCAATAATCGAAATTACTTGAGTTGGAGCTTCTACGTTTGGAGGTTGAATTATTATTTTGAGATAAACTACAACTTATAAAATTACATGACTTCTAATGTGTCTAGTACATAAATGTGCACGAGGTTGTTGGAACACTTCAACATTTTCTACGATTAAGATAAGTGGAGATACTCCTGCAGTAATAGAACTACGCCAATGGTTAGAGACAACAATAGTAATTTTCGTCTTTACAATGAACTAATTTTAAGTTAATATAGGACAGAGGAACATGCGGGGAAAATTGAGGAAATGAAACATACGTTCTCATCAAATGTTGCGGAAAGCTCACGTCATACGCAAGAATGCAAGTCGAGAGTAGATACTATTGTTCCAATTACGGCACTCCATGAACAAGAGGTTAATACAATGAGACAAATTCTCTTAGTGTACAATTGCACGAGCAAGGGACAGACTTCTTACGATGATATCGATGACGTGTACTTCAACGACAAACAACAAAAATGCTCCGATGTCCATACCGTACCAAAAAATGAAAACACTTGTAGGGCAATTAAATATATGTACAAATACATTACGGAAGGTTCAAAAGCCCATTAGATTAAAAAAACATGTATGAAGTCATTGAGAGAAGCAAAACAGATTTTATCATCGGATGTAACCAACAAACCCAAACTGGAATTTACATGCGGCTATTGTATCACCTTAATCTAAAACAGAAGTAAGATCTGCATTGTTGATGCGTATTTAAAGTTTGTTTAATGTTTCAAATAAACATCACAAAACGTGTTGTAAGATATGTAAGACCTATGTCAATTACAACTTTGTAACAAATTGTGTTCTATTAATGATACTGTCCAAATGTTCTAAGACTAGTGCAGTTCATTTTTTTTCGTTGTGCAATTTTTTAAAACACGTGTTCAATCAAATAGCTCTGAATGACTTGCTAGAAGATTTATTTACAAGCTACATTGAGAGAAGTATTTATTTTCACAACTCTCACAAAATATGAGGATAAATAATTTAATCTTGAACGACGAAAATGGATACGATTAACCTTACAGAAATATTGCATCTTTGAAAATCATGATGCACAAACGACTCTCTCAATAATATACTATGTACAAATGAATGTCTACTATTTTTTGAAAAACAAAGGTCCGATAAAAGAATATTTACTAAATAAATATACTCAACTGCACAGATTAATTACTGTGATTAGTTCCATTATAGCTATACCTTCAGATCTATAACAAATCAATGTCCTTTAAATTAGGTCAAACATAAAGTCTACATCGATTTGTCTAAATTCAAAACTCTAAATTTAATTTCTATGGAAGGAATGATCGAGTTATTTATAGAAGTAACAATACATGTGTATTCGATTAAATTGCAGCTTGTAATCAGCGCGTAGAGGTGCCCTTTATGCGCCACCAAAACAAATTATTACTCACATCTAGAAATCTTGATGACGAAAAAATGGACAACAACACTACATACGTTTTTCTCCGGAAGTTTAACACGTGTTGCTCTTAAATCAAATGCCTTTGACACGTAAACCGTATTTAATAGAATCGTTTTACGTGGAACCAATACTATCTCTTATTCACTATAAATAGTACCACATACAACTTCAAGAACTTACTTTTTGTACTCGATAATAGGTTTTCGTATTTAGGAGGCGTGATCGGTCAAAAGTATAATTTTTGTCAGAAATCAGAAGCTTAACTCCAAACTTGAACTGCATAACTCTAGTCGCTTAACTCCACCAACTAAAATCGGTAACTCCAACCGTTTGACTCCATCAACTAAAATGCGTCACTTCAGTCGCCTAACTCCAGTAATTAAATTGTATAACTCCAGTAATATCAACTCCACCAACTTCAACTAAATTCTCGTAACTATAACATAACTCACCTAATTAATATAACCCGTAACTCCAATAGCTCTAACTTAATTCCAACAACTAATAGACGTAACTCCAACTTAAATCCAATAATTAAAACCCGTAACTCTAATAACCCTAACAACTAAAATACGTAACTCCAACTTAACTCCAATAATTAAACCCGTAACTCCAATAATTCCAATTTAACTCCATAAACTAAAATACATAACTCCAATAATTAAAGTGAAAAGCTATTTGTCACCCATCATGTTACTAATCTCGCCCACCGAATCCCACAAATACCCTTCCTTAATTTACGGACTTTCTCCCCACATCCTCCATTCAAATAGCTCAGCGGTGATAATCAGAAGGCCCTAAAAATCAGACGCCCTTCGCCGCCGTAAGTCTAACACAGACCGTCCACTACCTACACCCGCATATATATAGCACCACGCGATTGCACCACAATTTTCCTTCCTAGAGGCACGAAATTAGCCTTTGGTTTTCTTAATTAAGCATAGCTACTTAATACATATGTGACGTTTGTCTTCTTTTGAGCAACTCAATTATGGGTTTTGACCATCATATTTGAGTTGTCCGCCATTGTTGTGTTCATTGAGTTTTTATTCTAACAGAAATTTAGACACATCTGGTTTGATTTCAAGACAAGCAGCCTACGCATCATAATAAACTCTAAACATAACCAAGCAAGGAAATCATCTATTCAATCTTCATGTTTGAAATTATTTGTATTTTCCACCTCTAAAATCTATAAGTTGGTATGATCAGAGCATTTTTAATTTGGTGTAGTGGTGGTTGATAAGGATGATCGGATGACAAAAGACTAAACTTAAAAGGGGCAAAGTTGGAAAATTATTGAAATAATTGGGCGATAATAGTAAATCATGGGCGACAAATAACACGACTCTAATTAAAACTCGTAACTCCAACTTAACTTTACTAATCAAACACGCAACCTCATAACTCCTCTAACTAAAATACAGAACTCCAAAAAAAAAAAAAAAAGATAAACAAAACACAACTCCAGAGCCACGACTTTCTCTCTCCTTCCCCTTCCCCGACCTAACGGCAACCCACGCACCGCACCGACAACCGCATCGACAATCGCACTGACGAGTGACGACCATATTCTCCGGCGCCACCTCCACCACTGTGTTCACTGTCCTCCGGCGTGCAAAAGTCTCGTCCCTGGCGACATTGCTAGCGCCTCTTCACCCCATTCCTCTTCCGTCACTCGTTCCTCTCTCCTCAAATTCGTCACTTTCCGGCGCCCTAGCACTACCTCCACCTCGTCCTGAAGCTCCTCAGTACTCACAACCAACCATACAAGCCACCGCCATCCAATCTCCGACGCCACCATCACTGGCATCTCATTTCAATTTCACCTCACCTTTCACGCGTTTCTTTTCCCTTAACGACGACGAAAACATGAGGATATGATGAGAATAGAGGCGGAAATTAGAGAGGTCGCCGGCGAGGGTGTAGTTCGATGGCGGACATGAGAGACGGCGACTGGATATGAAGAAAACGAAACCAAAAAGACGGAAGAACAAGGTGGTTTTTGCGGTGGAATGTTGTTCGAATAAGGCCGTTGATTCCGGGAATGGAGTCACGGCCTTGAGTGGGGTCGGCCGCTGCTGTCGGCGCGGGCGTTGGTGGTTGTCGATGTGCGGCTGGCGACGACTGTCTAGCGGCAAGAGAGGTGGGAAATGAGAGAGAAGGGAGAAGGAGAGGAGAGAGAAAATGTAATTGATTTTGGGTTTGGTGTATTTTTATTAGATTTTTGCTTTTGCTTTGAAATTAATATGGGCCATTAGATTAGTGATCTCGTTCAGTGGTATGGATGGACCATATCACTTATGACTTGTGACAAAATTATCACTTCTAAGTGGATACTTTTCCTACATATTTAAATAAACGACTATACGCTCTTTTTAATTATTATTATTATTATTATTATTATTATTATTATTAACCATTCCCTTATATAGAAATCTAACATTACTTTTATGCTTTTTCATTCAGGTGATAAAAATGTAATGGATCGTCCACGTAAAGCGTTAGAGGTGAACCTGAAAATAGTACTCCTTCCATTTTTTTTTATTTCTTTACATTTCATTTGAATTCCTCTCACATATTCAAACGAAAAGTAAAGAACAAAAAAGGGAGAGAGTATTTAATGATATACTAAAGCAATTGAAATTGCATGTAGCAGAGTTTGGGATACACGCGGTCAATAACGATGAGCTGAAGGCATATATCGAATTACATGGGATTTGTGCCCTCTAAAATCCGTCGAGTTCATCGGAAAGGATTCAAAGCTAATTGGACCTTTACAACAATATTGTGCTCACAAAGCAATCAAATTTCTCATAGAATTGTAGGACTTTGATGTACAAGACTTCAACTTCTATGATATGCAACTACTACAACAGAACTATCACACCTTGGAGAAGGAATATAATATGGTCATGCGACAACTTATTTGATCTTTGCTACCATCAAAACACTATCAATTCAAAATAGCAACTGAAAATTCCAAAAACAAGATGCCAACTTGTTACGTTTGTGCATAAATATACGTTATTGTGGATAAATAAACGGTACACATGTAAACAATTTTCAGTGCGTACATAAATAAACATGTTGTTGTGATTAGTTCATTCATACGTGCACAATTACTTCGCATATGCAACGAATAGTTGGATATCGCGTGCGTACGCACGTGACCTTCCAGCTACTTGTATTAAATTCAATTATTAGTTAAGATATGATAATAAATTTTCATAGGGTAAATTATTAGCTAATTTATGTAAAATAATATTTATTTAGTAGCTAAGTTTTGGTAATAAATTTAAATAATGTGATATAACGGGTGACGGGATAGTAAAATGAAAATGAAATAGTATAAAAGGCGACGAGATAGTGAAATGAAAATCCTTCTATACTATTAAAGGAGGCATTTTTGTAGCTCTCACATCGACCGGAGATTTTTAGAGAGTTTTGAGAATTTTATAATATTAAAAGTATTTGATGTCCATCGAAACACAAACACTCACATACTAGATTTAATCCTTCTATACTATTAAAGGAGGCTTTTTTGTAGCTCTCACATCGACCGGAGATTTTTAGATAGTTTTGAGAATTTTATAATATTAAAAGTATTTGATGTCCATCTAAACACAAACAGTCACATACTAGATTTAATAATATTATTAAAGTATTTGGTATCCATTTAAACACAATAACGAACTCTATTTTAAACCATACGAACGTACATACTAATGTCCTTATGATTCATCTGACAACATCCAAACTGATCTGATCTGAATTGGAGTTGAATAGGAGTATATGCTCACATAAAGATAAGATTCATTGCTTCCGAACTATATTAACTACTCCCGGTGAAAATTATAGTTTTAATTTTATAAATCATTTTTTATAGGAAACATTATCATGTGACCCGTGCAATGCACGGGCCTTCATCCTAGTAAAATAGTATAATGGGTGACGTAAAAGTGAGAATGTAATGATAATGAGTGAGTGAAAATAGATTATAATATAATGATAATGATATTAGAACAAAAATTGACTTACATTTTTATCAATCGATTATGAACAATATAAATAGATAGTGCGAACGTGACACATGCATATATAAGGGCGTGTTCGGTGCAGATTTTTCTTGTAGCTTTTAGTGGTTTGACGTGGTCAAAACACTACTTTATTAAAATACACGCGTTCGGCACATTAGTTTTTTACCTAGATGATTTCCCAGCTTTTTCCAAACGCTACTTTGGGTAACGTTTCAAGCGAAAAGCTACTTGCGAAATGATTGTGCTTCAAGTGTACCACTGTACCCTTATGGCCTTATACGATAATTAATTAATTATCATCCAACCGCCTGCTCACCATTTATGTATGATCTTATTTTTTTTTGTTCCCAAATGTTAAAGAGGATTCAAGCAATGCGGCAAATTAGTATGTAGCAGTAGTAGGTCGGTAAATCTAAGATAAAAAGTAGGGATTTGGATTATTAGGTTTGTATTAAGTCTTTACTTTTAAAGTCTCGATATGATAATTGTTGGTACCGATAACTTCGATAAATTAGATTTTAGCCACGAATGATATTTGATTGTTAATAATATATAATTTCTCTATTATATGATATAATAATATCTTATTAAAATTTCATGTGAAAAATACTAATGAAAAAATAGACAAGTTGTACTGTTGTACGTTAATCTAAACAATCAATTGATTTTACGTGAGGTTATTTATGTCAATATACATAATTTTAAAACATAACAGCTAGTTATGCCGAACATGTCACAAAGAATCAGCTACCGCTACAGTTAACAGCTGACAGTTACTTAAACCGCTACAGCTACCAAAAACGCTCCCCGCTACAGCTACAACTACTTTTACCGATTTTGGTCATTCAGACCTCCCTGACAGCCTGATTCAAAATAAAACTGCAATTTATTAAGAGATTTTTTAATCTTAATTCGAAAACCATGACTTAGATTGATCTCTTAGCTTTCCGAAAAGGTATGGCACATAAAAATTGAGCTTCGTTTGAACCTTCTAAGAGCTTCTCAAGACCTGAAACCGATTTTGGTCATTCATTCCCCCCTGACATCCTGATTCAAAATAAAACTGCAATTTATTGAGAGATTTTTTAATCTTAATTCGAAAACCATGACTTAGTTTGATCTCTTAGCTTTCCGAAAAGGTATGGCACATAAAAATTGAGCTTCGTTTGAACCTTCTAAGAGCTTCTCAAACCCGATTGCGCAAAGCTGAAATTTTCTGAACCTGCAGATTTGCTCTATTTCGGATTTGGCTTTTGTTTTGGCCTTCATCATGGCTTTTGCCTTTGAATCCCAAATTATGCACAAGGAGCGATGAAGTTTGGTGTACTGAGCAAATTTAAATTGCTTATGTAAGATGTGAATTGCTTCAACTTGAATAATTGATTTCCATGAATATGCGAGATCGCGAGGCAAGAGCATGATTTTCCGTACCACTCTTGATGTAATTGTGTTTATAATGATGAAATGATTAAGAATTTGATATACTCCGTATGCTCTTTGTTCCAATTTTTTTTTTTTAAAACTATATTAATGTAATTTAGGGTATTGCTATTGTTGTAAATTATGCGAGGATTACAGAGTATAACCTGATTTAATTCAATGTGTAAAGTTGGAAAAATGAGATCGCTAATGTAATTGCGAAATCCCAAGCTGGATTTGCTGCAATGCTACTAGGAAGACTGGATTACGACAAAGGTGGAGAGCAATTGGTTTGTTACACTGGTACAGTGCAGTTTTTCAGCACTGTTTTCGTTGTACAAACTGAAAGACAAAGGAAAAGACTCACACTTACATACCTGCAAACCAGATTTCTCCCTTTAAGCCTGCATCGATTTACATTTACCTTGGCCTATTTCTGGCTTCAATGTGTATGCTTTAATCAATACTTTATCTCTTATATGCGCATTCAACTGGCCTTCACTGCCTTTCTAATAAACATCCAACCATCTCAACTACCCTGCTTTGCTTGAACGCTGGCTCTTCCCTCCCCAAAATGTGTATCAATAAAGGCAATATGCCTTTGCCTAAATTGTTTCTAATACTATTGCCAGTTTAGCAGGTGTTGGAACCGACCATGTCTTGCTCCAATAGGGGGTCCTTGATCCTCTCGGCTTATACCTGCAAGGAGAAAACTCCGAGCCCCGAGCCGTAGCTCGGGGCGGAGCCTCCGACGCCCAAGTCAGAAGTTGAGGCATAGAGAGATAATAGTATATAGAGAGAGATAAGAACCTTCCCCCCCCCCTCTCTGGTGGAATGAAGGGGGGTAAATATAAGGGTCGTAGAGGTCCTAGGAACAATCCAAAGGTACCCCTACCGATCTTGGCCTTCCATCTTGCTTTCATCTAAGGGTTGCCCTTAATTAGGCTTTATTGCATCACATGAGCCTTTATTGAGGTACACCGACCAAAGGGCTATGGCCAACCACAAAGTGGTACCAACAAAACCCCTCGGATCCTGGTCGCGCCCTTCGTTGTCGACAGGGGCGGACTCGTTAGTAGCGACTGGGGTACGATCTCTGGCCGCCCTTTGCCGAGGTGTACTCTGTGGACCTTGGTAAAGCCATGTGATGTAACGTACCCCTCTCGAGGTCTTCTATTCTTCTGACTTTCTCGAACCATGTACGTTCGAAATTTCACCCCTAGAATGGGAGTGAGGGCTCGAACACTGAATCGTTCGAAAATTTCACCCCTTTCGAGGCCTCAATCCCATGACTCGGGAGAGCTCGAAAATTTCACCCTTCAGTCGAGGGAGTGAGGTCTCGAATTATGAATCGTTCGAAAATTTCACCCCTTTCGAGGCCTCAATCCCATGACTCGGGAGAGCTCGAAAATTTTACCCCTCAGTCGAGGGAGTGAGGGCTCGAACTATGAATCGTTCGAAAATTTCACCCCTTTCGAGGCCTCAATCCCATGACTTGGGAGAGCTCGAAAATTTCACCCCACAGTCAGGAAGTGAGGGCTCGAACTATGATACGTTCGAAAATTTCACCCCTTTCGAGGCCTAAATCCCATGACTTGGGAGAGCTCGAAAATTTCACCCCTCAGTCGAGGGAGTGAGGGCTCGAAATATGAATCGTTCGAAAATTTCACCCCTTTCGAGGCCTCAATCCCATGACTTGGGAGAGCTCAAAAATTTCACCCCTCAGTCGAGGGAGTGAGGGCTCGAACTATGATACGTTCGAAAATTTCACCCCTTTCGAGGCCTCAATCCCATGCCTTGGGAGAGCTTGAAAATTTCACACCTAAGTCGAGCGAGTGAGGGCTCGAACTATGAATCGTTTGAAAATTTCACCCCTTTCGAGGCCTCAATCCCATGACTTGGGAGAGCTCGAAAATTTCACCCCTCCGTCGAGGGAGTGAGGGCTCGAACTATGAATCGTTCGAAAATTTCACCCCTTTCGAGACCTCAATCCCATGACTCGGGAGAGCTCGAAAATTTCACCCCTTAGTCGAGGGAGTGAGGGCTCGAACTATGAATCGTTCGAAAATTTCACCCCTTTCAAGGCCTCAATCCCATGACTCAGGAGAGCTCGAAAATTTCACCCCTCAGTCGAGGGAGTGAGGGCTCGAACTATGAATCGTTCGAAAATTTCACCCTTTTCGAGGCCTCAATCCCATGACTTGGGAGAGCTCGAAAATTTCACCCTTCAGTCGAGGGAGTGAGGGCTCGAACTATGAATCGTTCGAAAATTTCACCCCTTTCGAGGCCTCAATCCCATGACTCGGGAGAGCTCAAAAATTTTACCCCTCAGTCGAGGGAGTCAGGGCTCGAACTATGAATCGTTCGAAAATTTCACCCCTTTCGAGGCCTCAATCCCATGACTTGGGAGAGCTCGAAAATTTCACCCCTCAGTCAGGGAGTGAGGGCTCGAACTATGATACGTTCGAAAATTTCACCCCTTTCGAGGCGTCCATCCCATGACTTGGGAGAGCTCGAAAATTTCACCCCTCAGTCGAGGGAGTGAGGGCTCAAACTATGAATCGTTCGAAAATTTCACCCCTTTCGAGGCCTCAATCCCATGACTTGGGAGAGCTCGAATTCACCCCTCAGTCGAGGGAGTGAGGGCTCGAACTATGAATCGTTCGAAAATAGCACCCCTTTCGAGGCCTCAATCCCATGACTTGGGAGAGCTCGAAAATTTCACCCCTCAGTCGAGGGAGTGAGGGCTCGAACTATGATACGTTCGAAAATTTCACCCCTTTCGAGACCTCAATCCCATGACTTGGGAGAGCTCGAAAATTTCAACCCTCAGTCGAGGGAGTGAGGGCTCGAACTATGAATCGTTCGAAAATTTCATCCCTTTCGAGGCCTCAATCCCATGACTTGGGAGAGCTCGAAAATTTAACCCTCCGTCGAGGGAGTGAGGGTTCGAACTATGAATCGTTCGAAAATTTCACCCCTTTCGAGGCCTCAATCCAATGACTCGGGAGAGCTCGAAAATTTCACCCCTAAGTCGAGGGAGTGAGGGCTCGAACTATGAATCCTTCGAAAATTTCACCCCTTTCGAGGCCTCAATCCCATGACTCGGGAGAGCTCGAAAATTTCACCCCTCAGTCGAGGGAGTGAAGGCTCGAACTATGAATCGTTCGAAAATTTCACCCCTTTCGAGGCTTCAATCCCATGACTCGGGAGAGCTCGAAAATTTTACCCCTCAGTCGAGGGAGTGAGGGCTCGAACTATGAATCGTTCGAAAATTTCACCCCTTTCGAGGCCTCAATCCCATGACTTGGGAGAGCTCGAAAATTTCACCCCTCAGTCAGGGAGTGAGGGCTCGAACTATGATACGTTCCAAAATTTCACCCCTTTCGAGGCCTCAATCCCATGACTTGGGAGAGCTCAAAAATTTCACCCCTCAGTCGAGGGAGTGAGGGCTCGAACTATGAATCGTTCGAAAATTTCACCCCTTTCGAGGCCTCAATCCCATGACTTGGGAGAGCTCGAATTCACCCCTCAGTCGAGGGAGTGAGGGCTCGAACTATGATACGTTCGAAAATTTCACCCCTTTCGAGGCCTCAATCCCATGACTTGGGAGAGCTCGAAAATTTCACCCCTAAGTCGAGGGAGTGAGGGCTCAAACTATGAATCTGAATTTCACCCCTTTCGAGGCCTCAATCCCATGACTTGGGAGAGCTCGAAAATTTCACCCCTCCGTCGAGGGAGTGAGGGCTCGAACTATGAATCGTTCGAAAATTTCACCCCTTTAGAGGCCTCAATCCCATGACTCGGGAGAGCTCGAAAATTTCACCCCTCAGTCGAGGGAGTGAGGGCTCGAACTATGAATCGTTCGAAAATTTCACCCCTTTCGAGGCCTCAATCCCATGACTCGGGAGAGCTCGAAAATTTCACCCCTCAGTCGAGGGAGTGAGAGCTCGAACTATGAATCGTTCGAAAATTTCACTCCTTTCGAGGCCTCAATCCCATGACTCGGGAGAGCTCGAAAATTTCACCCCTCAGTCGAGGGAGTGAGGGCTCGAACTATGAATCGTTCGAAAATTTCACCTCTTTCGAGGCCTCAATCCCATGACTTGGGAGAGCTCGAAAATTTCACCCCTCGGTTAGGGAGTGAGGGCTCGAACTATGATACGTTCCAAAATTTCACCCCTTTCGAGGCCTCAATCCCATGACTTGGGAGAGCTCAAAAATTTCACCCCTCAGTCGAGGGAGTGACGGCTCGAACTATGATACGTTCGAAAATTTCACCCCTTTCGAGGCCTCAATCCCATGACTTGGGAGAGCTCGAAAATTTCACCCCTAAGTCGAGGGAGTGAGGGCTCGAACTATGAATCGTTCGAAAATTCCACCCCTTTCGAGGCCTCAATCCCATGACTTGGGAGAGATCGAAAATTTCACCCCTCCGTCGAGGGAGTGAGGGCTCGAACTATGAATCGTTCGAAAATTTCACCCCTTTCGAGGCCTCAATCCCATGACTCGGGAGAGCTCGAAAATTTCACCCCTCAGTCGAGGGAGTGAGGGCTCGAACTATGAATCGTTTGAAAATTTCACCCCTTTCGAGGCCTCAATCCCATGACTCGGGAGAGCTCGAAAAATTCACCCCTCAGTCGAGGGAGTGAGGGCTCGTACTATGAATCGTTCGAAAATTTCACCCCTTTCGAGGCCTCAATCCTATGACTCGGGAGAGCTCGAAAATTTCACCCCTTTCGAGGCCTCAATCCCATGACTTGGGAGAGCTCGAAAGTTACACCCCTCAGTCGAGGGAGTGAGGTCCGCTCGGTTTCGAGGTCGGCGATGAGAAGCGGTCTACCCTTTGCGCCGACTTGCTTCTCTCGCATCGATCCTTCGATTTCGAGCTTGAGCATTAGTAACGTGTTCTTCCGATTCAAGTGCATTCGGCGAACATACCGAGTCAAACTACTACTCGAGATTAAGTGTCAGCTCTAGTGTGCCGAGCAACCACTCAAGACCGTGGGCCAGCTTTACTGAGCAGCCGCTCGAGGTCGAGGGTCGACTCAAGCATGCTGAGCAACCACTCGAGGAGTTCGAACTCTCATAATGGATCCGCCGCCATTGCGGGTTCCTACTTCGGGGGCGACGCATCAACCCAAAGGGACGCGTAATCGTGGTATTCTTCATTGCTCCAAATATCAGCCCGATTGTGCTCGTACCAATCACTCAACCTTCCTCAAGCCGAGCCATGCTCAAAGGCGAGGTCGATAAATCGAGTTTCCAAGCCGAGCTTGTGACCAAGCTCTTCCAGCCGAGGCTTTTAAATGAGCTCCTGCGACTAACCTTGTTGGATTTCAGTATCGGTTTGCATTTGGCTCAAATACAGAGCACATAATACGTAGCAAACAGTAATCCTCCATAAACTCTTCCCGCTAGCATTCTCCGATGCGAACTTGGTTTTGCTCAAATAAAGAGGTCTTCGCTTCGGTACAGCAGCATTTGAAGAATTTCAGTCGCAGTGAGCTTGCAATTCACGCGACCACCTCGAACTTAGGACGAGTCCGAACAACCGCGACCAGGTTCGGCCTCCATGGTTCGCACAGCAGTCACAGGCGACCACCAAACTCTTGGTTGCGGCTCTTCTCACTTCTGTGCGAGTTCAAGACACCTCTCCGCACACGAGCGCATCGCGCTCAACCACTTCGCACATCTCACCACGCATACACCACCATGCACACCCCATTATGCCAGCCTCACCTCCTGTCTCGCCGCCAGATTGCCGCCTCGGATGCAAATCAGATCCGAGCAGCCCAATCCGATGTGGGTTGCTCGAGCCGGCATCACCAAGACTCGGTCAAGGCGGCCAACGACCGTGCCCCTCGCACGCGAACTGGGTCCCGAGACTAAATCCGCTGCGTCAGGATATGAAGAACTCTAGTCGTCGTCATCCTGCAATCCGCGCGACCACTTTGAAGAATCCGAGCAACCGCGACCGGGTTCGGCTTCCTCGGTTCGAAAGCGAACCGAATCCGAGCTGCCGCACCGAACGGCGGTCAAGTCCGCCTCATGTGTAGTCGTTCTGGTTCGAGCTGTCGTGGTGAACGCGGATCTGAACCGCGCCTCAACTGTTGGTCGAAACCGACCACCCCGAACTCGGGTCAAACTCGATTTGCTGCGTCAGGTGGTGGTCGCGAATGCCTCCGAGCCGACCGCGTAACCGAGCGGCCGCCTCTGGTGCGATCTCCGTCTAAGGGGACGCACCATCTCGGTGTGCGACCTCGAGCAACCTCCTGGCCACCAGCGAGGGTCGAGCCCGATCAATCTAGCGGTCCCCGAACGCGAATCGGATTCGGATCAAGTAGGCTTCGACCCAGGTGACCAATCCGAAGCCGCTAGCTCGCTTGCAGCGAGCGCGGGTTAAACCGGCGCATCGAACAACGTGACTGGTTTGAACAGGACCGAGCGCTTTAACCCAGGTCAAATCTCCTCTTCATCACTCGCATATTGGTTGAGCCATTACTTCCTATCTTCATCTTCGGACCGCTAGATCGGCTCGTCCTCCTCGATGCCAGTGAGTCATCGTCTCACTTGAGAGGAGCGGCCTCATTGGGGGCTCAAGGTCCGGGCTCTAGCGGCTCACGCGGCTCGCGCCGCCTTTCATCTCCGGATTGCTAGAGCGGCTCGTCCTCCTCGAGCCCCAATGAGTCATCGTCTCACTTGAGGGGAGCGGCCTTATTCGAGGCTCGAAGGGCCGGGCTCCAGCGGCTCGCGGTGCAACGCCTCATGAACAGTTTTGAAATATCGATAAAATCGATGGGGAGGTGGTCTTTTGTGGTATTCAATGGGTACCACCACTCGTCCCCACAGACGGCGCCACTTGTTGGAACTGACCATGTCTTGCTCCAATAGGGGGTCCTTGATCCTCTCGGCTTATACCTGGAAGGAGAAAACTCCGAGCCCCGAGCCGTAACTCGGGGCGGAGCCTCCGACGCCCAAGTCAGAAGTTGAGGCATAGAGAGATAATAGTATATAGAGAGAGATTAGAACCTTTTTTCCCCTCTCTCTGGTGGAATGAAGGGGGGTATATATAAGGGTGGTAGAGGTCCTCGGAACAATCCAAAGGTACCCCTACCGATCTTGGCCTTCCATCTTGCTTTCATCTAAGGGTTGCCCTTAATTAGGCTTTATTGCATCACATGGGCCTTTATTGAGGTACACCGACCAAAGGGCTATGGCCCAACCACAAAGTGGTACCAACGGCAGGTTACGGCCTATAAAGCTTTATCCTCAAGATTGTGCTCAGGCTTTCCTTTGTACATATATTAGGTAATTAATTCATGGTTAGAATTGTGCTCTTGAAAAAGATAGTGCAATCAAATACTTTATTTTACAAATGAAGCTAGGTTTGATCTTTCGCAGAGCCCTAAGGCATGTTTATGTCCTTCCATAGTTGGAGATCCGTATAGATTCTGATTAAGGGTAAAAATAGAGCACAACCTTTACTCCCATAAGAAATGTAAGCGGGATCCATCTTGAGTTGAGCTAACTTCAAAAGTAGTTTTAGTTTAGGATCATGTGCTCACTGCTTTCTTTAATAGAAATCAGTTTCTTCCATTATTGTTATGCCAATTGAATTTCATTTAGAAAAATCTACATGGTCTTTGACTCTTAGTTTGAGAATAATACGTATTGCTCACAAGTTTGAGTTTAGGATCATTGCCTCTTAACTTTCAAGAGTACTTAGATCTGCATATTTAATATAGTAATATGATTATCGATCATGACCTTATGTCTTTAGCTTCCATTTTCCTGCAGCCATTGCTCTTCTTCAGTCTATAACTGCATTTGCTGAACTTGGTGCTTCTACCAACCATATCGTGTCTTTGTCTCCTCAGGTATGGTAGTCTACACATCTTAAGAATACTTTAAAACTTTGAAAATGCTATGAATTCCCAAACAGGGCCTATATCAAGTATATTCTGTCAAACCAAAGAGACCAGGCAAACTTACTCCCTGACGAATACTAAAAGTTAGGCAGACAGAACTTCATCATAGAATGCATTTGTGACTCCTCACTATTGTCTTGGTGGCTTATTATATGCAGGTATAATGTTTACAATGGACCGTACAGAGCGTGCTGAACGTGCTCGAGTCAATCGACAAATGAGGAGATATATTATCGCTCAAAGAAGGAAGAAAGCTTTCACCAACTCTAACGATAATCCACCAGCTGAAAACAGAACTGGTGTTTCATCTTCTTCAAATGAATGTGTGTCGCATAGAGTTGATAATAAAGATTTAGGGCTACTGAAAAGAGGCCGACCTTCATCAAAACAAAACGCCAAGAGTAATAAAAAAAAGAAGAAATTGATATGTTATGTATGCACCATTAATGTTAAGTTTCAAAGTTATGGCCTCTAATCTTGCTTTTGTATGGCCCAGGTCTTACTAAAGTTCGCAAAAGAAATCCATTGTACTCCTCTGGTAGCAACCATGAAGCCATGGGATCTCCTACACAATTGACTTCCGTTAATGAATCGCCAATAACCAACCCTGACAAATATGGTAACTTCCCTTGATTCATGGATCAGATTGGACTAAGTTTAGTCTTTCTTGAGTAAGAACCAGCAAAGATTAATACTATCTTTTTTTTTAGCTGAAATTGAAACAGCTTTTTAAAATTCAGTGTTTCATAGACAAATACAGTATGAAACAAGATAATTTCAGTGTTTTTTTCTATACATTTTATGTATCCTGTGTTCTGTTCTTTGGATGGTCTGTTGTACCTATGTGGGGACTACTCCCTCCGTCCCAGATCAAACGCCCCAAGGCATTTCTGTAGTGGAATAAGAAAAATTGATATAATAAGTGAAGTGGGGTAATATTAGGATAAAGGAGGAGAGAGAATGTGGGGTTTAATAAGAGTAGGAGAGATAATGTGAGAGAGGATGTAATAATTTAATAAAAGTAGGAGAGAGAAATATGTCCCAAAATAGATGGGGTGTTTGAAGTGGGACGTCCCAAAATGGAATATGGGGCGTTTGAACTGGGACGGAGGGAGTATTTGTTATCACATTGTTCTAAAGTTGTCCACGTTGACTGGATGTTTCAATAATCAAGATGTATTTTGATGTTTTGACCGGGGGTTGTAAAGTATGCTTGGGTTTAGTTTGGGTGGCGAGCGCTGAACAAGTAGAGAACTGGAATTGGGGGAAAACACAGCAATGTCGAGGTCTGTCAATAAAAGTGGATTGAGCAGTAAAACTGTGGAACACACTGAGATTTCTACTACTTATCAAGGCATCTACGGTTCGACCATTGAACCCTCTGACAATCGATGTTCTGTGTTCCTGCTGCCAGTAACGGTTTTTTAAGTTGCTGCAGCTTAAATTAGAAGTTTTGTTGTTGCTGTTTATTTACAGTTAGTTTTGTATTCTTTTTTCTGTTTTCTGCTGTAATGCTGCCGCTGCTGATTTCTGCTGTAATGGTCCTGTTTACTGCTCTAATGATGCTGTCTACTACTGTTTAGTACTGTTATGCTCCAGTTCTCACCTGTAATGCTGCTGTTTTCTTCTGTAACGCTGCTGCTTTGTGCTGATATTTGGGTCTATCACAATATGTCTATTCGGTAGAGCTGTGCCTTAATATGTTCTACCTTAAAATAGTTTCCAACGTCCAAACATTTGTTAACATGTCGTAGCTTCCCTGGGCGTGTTTTCTGTGTTGTTTGATCTTCTTCAAATCTGCTAATGAACATTTTTTTACCTCAATGTGATTGCTTTTACAGAAACACAACAGATGGACCGGGTGATACAAGCAAGACAAAACCGTGCATTTAAGTTCAATAATGGTTTTATACAATCAGTCCAAATGATCCTTCTTGATTCACAAGTAAGTAACTTAAATTCACCGATTTATGCAATTATTAACTTCATATGGCAGCACATACAACATATATTCACATTTTGTGTATCAGTTCTTAAGTTGTACCTCCTCTGTTTTCTTTGTATTCTTTCTATAATTTGCACTATACATTCAAAGTTTCTGAGGAATGATGGTGGTCATGTTATAGTGCTCCTCCAAGGTTTGATTGTTGTGAATATCGTCTATAATTCATTGTCTGTCTCAATCCCGGATAAAGAAGGAGAGGAGTTAATGGGCAAGAAATGGTATCGATTTAGTATTTGTTTTGGTTTAAGACTTTGTAGTGAATTTGATTTGAGAGTTGGGAGTAAGACTACGGGGTCAAAGATAATGATAGCAGGATCCCTTACTACACCTTCCATGTAGCTGCTTCTGCTTTTGTTGCTGTCATACCTCCTGTGTTTTAGAAAAATCTTTCCTATGTTTTTCACATTAGAAATTCTAAAAGTACAGTCTGTGGATCAGAACAAAGTTTTACATGTCATCTCCTTTATGAAAATTCATCAGAGAATTCGTGTTATAAGAAAGCTACTTTTAGTATGACTGTATATTAAAAACTTTGCCTTTTGTAGGTTTCAAGGTGAGCAGAGCTAGGAAAACAAATGGAGACAAACTTGCTAGATCCAGAAGTGGAAGTCATATCAAGAGAAACTGTGAAACCATCAACTCCAACGCCGTCCCATCTCCATGACTTCACTGTTTCTATGCTTGATCAAATATATGCTCCTATTCATGTCTCAGCTCTTGTGTTCTACAACCCCAACACCTAAACACAATCCCTGGATGTTACTGGTCTAAAAACAGCCCTCTCCCAAACACTTAGCCGTTTCTATCCACTTGCAGGTCGTTGCAAAGACGACCCTACAATCATCTGCAATGATGAAGGAATCCCCTTGATTGAGACACATGTGAATTGCTCTCCTTCGTCTGTCCTTAGCTCACCACAGAAACTTGAATTTTTGAGCAAGTTTAAATTTCTCCCTCCTAAAGATCTGCTAGGCACAGGAAAGCAACAGATGTCAGAACTGGTACATCTAGCGTTTCAGATAAATATTTTCAACTGTGGTGGAGTTGCAGTTGGTTGTTACATGCTCCACAAGATCATGGATGGGAGTTCCCTAGGGCTGTTCTTCAGGCATTGGTCAGCCCTCGCAAGAGGGAGCGGTGATGATCTGATCCAGCCGGACTTTGATTCAACTGTAAAAGCATTTCCTCCTACAAAGCAGCAAGAACAAAAGCAGAAACCTATAGCTGATGATCAGTACTATCCCCCAGTGAGGAGAAATTGAACATAATTGGAAAGGTATTTCTTTTCAGCGATGCTGCTGTGTGCAAGCTGAAGGCCAAAGCAGCAAGCCAAACATGTCCCAAGCCCAAGCCGCTTTGAAGCCTTGCTTGGATTCATCTGGGAGCAAGCACTAGCTGCAGAGGCCGCAGTTTGTGCACACTCTGAGATTCCAGTGCTACTCTTTGCTGCAGATTTAAGGAAAAGGGTTGGCCCTCCCCTTTCTGAAGGATCAATTGGTAACCTACTGGCTAACCCAATTACCATGGTTGAGTATACCACTTACAAGCGATTTCTACAACTCATCATGAATGCATTTTCCGTCAATTTACATTCTTAGGAACACCGAAAAACAATTTCCTTTAATTTGCATGCAAACAATGAGTACAGTTTTAGAAATAAAGGTCTTTCATATGTGCTACTCAAGAATCATTTAGTTACAGGTACAACCTGTTCTTACTGGCTCTTGCAATTCCTTTGTGTATCATGGTGTACCTTCAAAGTCTAATTTCACTATGATTGATGATTTTAGATCATATACATTTCTCCATAAAATATCTATGTCTAATGAGGCCTGAGGGGTCTCAGCTCACAATAATTCTTCCACTTCCTTTCGTTGCTTCATGTGAGCATTTGTAGATTATGTTAGTGCTCTTTGTGGGTTACATTATGTTGGTGCTTAAAAATTGTATTTCTAAACGGGCTCCTGCATATGGGCTATGTTACTCTTTCACGATATAATGTTTTATCCACAATTAAACTAAACCCCATTAATTTATGGAATAGTACAAATGTTTTTGTTAACTACTGGCATCAACAAAGAATTCTTCAACATATACTTAAAGGTTTCAACGAAACCTTAAATTTCAAATCAGACAAACACACCTCTACAAAATGAAGTCAACATAAAGGAAAATGTACCATAAATAATGCATTAGTAACATTAGAAACAACTATTTCATAAATTACAATTACTTAACAAAATAAACACACACATATGTTATAAAAAAACAACAATCAAAATCATTAATAACACCCGAAGAATGCCTTGAAACCTAATGAATCAAACTATTTATAATTGCCAAGAAAAGAAAAACCATAACTCAATAACAAATAAACAAACCTACACTCAAAAACACATACAGAGTCAAAGGAAAAGTCATACCATAAGGAGTACCTTCATCAACAAAAAAACAAAGATATGGAAGCGAACACAAAATCCCAAAATTAAGTTGAACAAATGCCGAAAACAATGAGAACAATAAAATACTTATTCCAATACATGAATAAGGGTCCTAACATGGCACCTACTTCGGTTACTGAAGACATTCCAAACGAGAGGAAGAAGAAATCGTCAACTACAACAACAAAGGCGACAAACAAGACGCATGCTAGGATGAGAAAAAAAACAAGGATGCCTCACAACAAAATAAGGAAGAGAGAATTATTTCATGTACTATTTCAAAACAAGAACGATTTGTAATGAATTATCTATCATCCATATTATATAACACTACATACAAAGTGCGTTCATTATAACACATTCCCAAAAACCATTAAAAAAAAACGTTTAACAAAAACAGTCCCGTGAGACCACGAGCCAAAAAACTAGTTATTGACTAGATTGTAAGTCGGTTGATGATTAGTTCAATAGTCATGGGTTCATGGAGATGAATAACCGATTAGATAGACATGTTGTAGAAGACACCCTGTCAGACATTTGACCAATTATAGAACCTTTGTGCCTGGTCGTGGCAAGGTAATCTATATTATTCCTATTAGTCGATTCTTTCGACCTGAGATTATTTGTCCGAGTTTATACAACAGGAGGTGACTTTGATTTATGTCTTAAGTCGTGCCGTAAAATGAGGCTAAAAGGGCACCTATTGGGTCATGACCAACTATATGAAACAAAGAAGAGATTGTCCACCCACGTCAGGGTATAATATCTTTGGGACACTCGAGGAATTATGACTGGAAATGCGTGGCCACAGTCGGAAGAGATCGATGATAGATATTCCGGTCAAACAGTCATAATCGAGATCGAGAAAACCACTTTTGATAATGATCCAATGCAAGTTTGACACATCATTTTTACACAATTACATTTCATTTTAGAGAAAGAGAAAGAGAAAGAGAATTATTCCATTTCGATGACCGAGATGTGTGGTGGAGGTTGTTATCAAGTACTAGTGGTTTTCGTTGGTGGTTGATGAGAAGAGAGAGAAAATGGTTGGTGGCAATGGCGATGAACGACGGCAACAAAGACGATGAATGGTGCGTTGTGATGAAGGTGGCCTTCTGGCTAATAAATCACAACCCTCTCTTTGCTCTAGGAACCACGTGGCAGCATCTGGCAAAACGAAATGGAGGTACATCTTTTGAGAACTGGAGACAATCCGGACGCAAATGATACATGAATTTGCTAATTATACTTATTTATACCCAAAAGTTGATAGTGACATCTCATAAATGATGAAATGACAAAACAACGCTAACAAAAAAGTACTCGTAATAGGTATATACTTTTGTCACTTTCTCCTTGTTCCTTCTCTTTGGGAAGATGAAAAATGCTGAAAACAGTAGAGTGGTAGTGTGACTAGACACTAGAGTGTAGAGTTGAGTAGGGACCTCTAACGGTACAAAGTCCCAACAACAAGTAAGCTTGGTTGATTGATAATTCAATAATACACTTTATTTTGATAATCGAAAAAGAAAACCCTACTATCCTACCGAGCTAATGATGAAGAATCTTAATAATTTCGTTTCAAAAAAAGAATCTTAATAATATACTTCATTTTGATACTCGAAAAAGAAAAGCCTACTATCCTACCGAGCTAATGATGATGATAAAGAATCTTAATAATATATTGTACTTCATTTTGATACTCGAAAAAGAAAACCCTACTACCCTACCGAGCTAATGACGATGATGAAGAATCTTCGTGAGAATGATAATGGTTTTGGCAACAAAACCTATTACTCTCTTCCTGCCAACGACAAGCGACGGCGGTAATATCGGGTGTCGACTTACTAGGCTTTTGAGACGAAGATATGATCCTTCTAAGCTTCATCGATGGAGTGATTTCAATTGTTACACACTTTTTGTCCACCAAGTCTCGTGTCGCGGGATCGTAAGACCAACACGATAAATTACCGTCACGATAAATATAGAAGTTTAGTTATTATTGTATCAATATTGATAAGTTTTATTCTATTTGCTCTCACAATAAATTACCGTCACAAAAAGGTGTTGCTCGTAATAAGAGTAAAGGGTAATCCATTTGTGTTCATTCCTTCTTATTCTACATTAAATACGTATGTACAAGATTATTGTAAAACTTAATGAGAGAAAATTGTAGTACCAGTGATTAGTTATGGAGCCATTACATTATTTTTTTCGGTGAGATGAATATTGCAACGAGTTATGAATGAATTGAAGGTGTTGTGGTAGAGCAGGAGAAACCCTAGCTGTCAATTTTCAGAATGCTCCTGATGTGTTAGGATTTGTATGCTATTTTACCGGGATTTTCGTGACTTTTACTTATGATTTTGAGCTGATAAAGTCGAACATTCGCTCGTAATTATGGTGCGATTTGCTGAAAATGAGCACAAGCAAGTTGGGTCAAGTTTAAAGAGTTGCGGAAGAAGATTTGGAGCTACCGCGATGGGGGAGGCTTTGTTGGAGTAGGTGTCCTCCGACAATAATGCGTTGACTAATTAAATCTAATTAGGAATAAACCTGGGATATATTATATATATTAAGTCAGTTGATTAACGTAAATCGATAACGGTTGGCTGGCTAGAGTTTGACGTTATTGTCGTTTTGACGGCGGTAATCAACTGATCCCTCCCGGTCACACTAATAAAGATAGTTTCTCCAGAAGATATTATATTTGTATTTAATACAATATAATATAAACCCTAATGTATCAGTTAAAGAGTTAACTGATTATGTCGGATAGTGTTTTAAGAGTTCTGAACTCAAGTCGAATAAATTATAGTTTTTGTGTAAATTGTCAAAATTGACAATTAGCTATTTAAATTACAAAGAGTTGTAATTTTAGCTTAAAATGATGTAATTAGTAATTATTATATAGAGATATAATAATTAACTAACACTTAAAGAAATAAGTGTACAAATTATACCCAAAATGTAACATAAGATGTTAAGGGGTATATTTAGTAAGGGCAAAATGGTCATTTTGCCACCACCACTATATATAATGTGTTTTGTGGTCAAAACACATTACTTACATCATTTTTCACAAATACAACAAGTTTTAGAGAGAGGATTTGAGAGAAAACCCTTCTTTTTCTCTAAAAATCAGCCAACTTCAAACACCTTCTAGATCAAGTTTTCTTCATTGCATGTCAATAAAAACTTGATCAAAACACTTTACTAAACCTAGAATAACATTAGCTAAAGTGTTAGCTAATTTTATTTTGGTTTTAGGGTTAAAATCTCATAAAAACTAGTCTTTTAGTGAGATTTTTGGAGAGCTTCTTTGGTGGATCAAGAGAGGAGGTTTCCTAACTTGGAAACTCAAGACTAAGGAGGAGGATCCCCATTAATTAGCAGCTCAAGATCCTTCTTTTGAAGGAAGGTCAAAATTCCTCTTCATTAAGGTATAAAAATATGTTTTATCACCTTATTTATGCTTTAATCTTACATGCAACAAAAGATCCTAGCTAAACTTAATTAGGGGTAATTAAGTACTAATTAGAGGAGTCTAATTAGGGGCTAAATAACTTTCATGTGGTATCAGAGCATCGGTTTAAGTTGCATGTTAATTTTAAGCTTTAATTAGGTTAATTGGTAACTTAATTAATTTTTAATGATAAAAATTGGTTTTATCATATAAACTAAAGTTGCATGTGATGTTTTGGGCATGTGGATGCTCCAACCGAAATTATGGTATTTTAGGAATTTATTTGCTATTTTTTGCTTATTTTTGGTTGTTTTTACAAGATTTATGCTATTTTCTAATTAATTGGTAATTAGATTAACATGCATGTTGATTTTTGTAATTTAAGAAATTTATAATTTTTCCAGAATTATAATGAGTATAATTTCCAGAAATTATTTCATAATTTTAATTGGCCATTTGTTATTAATTAGTAATAATATAAATGGTGGAAAATTGATTTCTTAAGAGAAAATGACCAAAATAATTTTGCATATTTTGTCCTTAATAAGCTACTGGTTGTGAGCTTAAATCACATAATGAAATAATTTCTAAATTTTTTTTCATAATTAGTTATGATTTATTTAGATATTTTCGGGTTTATTATGTGTTTTTTGGACAAATAGTTAGCAAATACAATCAAATTAAACTAATTAATTCAATTTTAGTGGAGACTAAATATTGAAAAACTAATTTGTTGGTGGTTAGTTTAAACTTAAAAGGTGTTTTAAGTGTTGATTATTGATTCTAATAAGTTAGAATCGGAAATTCCTAAATTTACCGGGTTGCTTGTACTGTAAAGTTGAAAATCTGATTTTCGGTCTTATTTGCATGATTCTAAGTATAGTATGGCCATAGAGTACTATAGTATCGGTACTGTACCGAAATGTAAGGACGGTATCCGATTCATTTGTAATAATTGCGATCTCGTATCGCCGGTTTGTAATAATATTTAATTTCCTTATTTTTCAAAAATGTATAATAGGATAGTCCATATGTACATTTGTTTATATTGAAGACCGACGCTTTTCACGGAGCCAATAGTTGGTGACTCGAGATCGAATTGAAGACGGAGCCTTTGAAGCTTTTGAAGCCTAGTTTAGGTTTAATTGCTTTTATTAGGTTCTAGTCTTATGGCCATACTAGGACTTGGATTTATTTGATGCATGCTTGGTTTAATTTTCGCACAATTATAACCAAACGCAAATCCCACATTGTCATATCCATTATCCGCGACTCGCTAGAATTAGTTCACTTAAAAGCGATAGATAAAATATGACAAGATCTCTCACAAAAAAAATTAAAATCGAGATTTAGTCCTTCCACAATTCACACCTATGCAACCCTTGTTCATTAGGGGCACGCTCGCCCTAGCGGGGTGTTTCCTTTTTACCTTGGGGGAGTAGGTTAATAAAGAGTTATTACGAGTGAATTTTGGTTTAATCTTGACGTGATTTGTAATACAAGTCTTGCAATCCGGGACTAAAGGATTGATTTAGTTGAAATCGATCAACCGAGAGTTCTAAGTGTAGAATCAATCATGAGTTGGTTCACCGAAATTACATAAATTTAGGATGTATCGCCCTCCGCGTGCCTAGATTTATATAAGATCGGATCTCGGAATCGTTTATATAATTTAGAGAGATCATTATATAAATGCCTAAATTCACAAATAATTATTTTAATGTGAATTTGACGATGAATTTAATCGATTGTTTTTCCCACGTTGTAGTTTAAAGTCAAAAATGGCTCAAATGTCCAATTCAGTAATATCCAAAGACTCCTGGCTTCGTAATTTTATGGAAAAGAATGAACTAAAGGAGGATGGAAGCAATTTTACTGATTGGGAGTTAAACCTGCGATTAGCCCTTCAATCTGATAGAAAACAACGTTTTCTATACGAACCCCCAATTCCCGCTCCAGGTCCCGATGCCACCCCTGATATGATACAAATGTATGAAGAGTACAAGCATGAATCTGACCAGATTAAGAATGTATTGATTTTTGCTATGCACCCGCGTTTACAGAAACGCATGATTGATTTCAGTGCGTATCAAATATTCGCTCGGCTTACGACTAGTTTCTCGCAAAAGCCGCGAATACTTCAATACGAAGCAGCTTCGAGTTTCTTTGAGACTAAGCTCTCAAAGGGCCAACCAGTTGGTCCTCATATTCTCAAATTTATTGAGAATGTTGAAACTCTTGAGAAGTTAGGATGCCCAATTTCTGAAGATTTTGCGGTATACCGTCTGCTTAATTCTTTGCCTGCAACATTCGATCCTTTTAGGACGAATTACAACATGAATGATTTAAAGAAAAATCTTCATGAATTGCATGCCATGCTTGTACAACATGAGAGGGATTTGGTGTCAAGTGGGAGCGCGAATAAAGATGTTTTATCCATGGCGGTAAAACAAAAAGGGAAGTTCAAGAAGGGTGCGGGGAAGGGTAAGAAACCCGCGCGAGGCAAAGGAAAAGGAAAAGTTGCTTCGGGCAACAATTCTATTGCTAAGAGAGGCGCGACTCCTGAACAAAAATGCTTCCATTGTGGAAATTTCGGCCATTGGAAGCGAAATTGCCCACAGTACCTGGAGGAGAAGAAGTCAAAACCAGGTATATATATGATAGACATTAATTATGCAAGTACCACGTCCTGGGTATTGGACACTGGATGTGGATCTCACCTTTGTAATCACTTGCAGGGGCTGACGAAGGCACGTCGGCTGGCAAAAGGTGAAGTTGACCTCCGTGTCGGGAATGGAGCTAAAGTAGCCGCCGTATCAGTAGGAACGTATATTCTGTCACTGGCCTCTGGGCTAGAGTTGTATCTAAATAACTGCTATTTTGTACCAACTCTAAGTAAGAATATAATTTCGGTTTCTGTTTTAGACGCTGAAGGTTTTGAATTTTCAATACGAAACAACAGTTGTACCTTCTCGTTTAATGATATGGTGTACGGAACAACCAAATCTATAAACGGTATTTACATTTTAGATTTGACAAATGAGGTCTATCATGTAACAAATAAAAAGCTCAAAATAGGAGATCCCGATCAATCCTACCTTTGGCATTGTCGTTTAGGGCATATAAACGAAAAACGCATTGAGAGACTCGTAGCCAATGGAGTTCTCAAACCATTTGATTTTGGATCATATGGAACATGCGAATCTTGTCTTATAGGCAAGATGACTCGAGCACCTTTTTCAAGAAAAGGAGTACGAGCCAGTGATTTATTGGCCCTCATTCATACAGATGTTTGCGGTCCAATGACAATCACTGCTAGAGGAGGTTATGACTACTTTGTCACTTTTACAGATGATTTTAGTAGATATGGCTACATCTACCTAATTAAATATAAAAGTGAGGTACTTGAGAAATTTATAGAATTTCAAAAGGAAGTAGAAAACCAATTAGGAAAGAAGATCAAGGCCTTACGATCAGATCGGGGAGGTGAATATCTCAGTAATGACTTTGATATTCATCTGAACGACTGTGGAATCATATCACAGCTTACACCTCCTGGTACACCACAATTAAATGGTGTAGCCGAAAGAAGAAACCGTACCCTGTTGGATATGGTTAGATCAATGATGAGTCAGACTGAGCTTCCTGATTCATTCTGGGGTTTTGCTCTCCAAACTGCCATTTTCACACTCAATAGATGCCCGACTAAATCAGCTCCGAAAACTCCATATGAGTTATGGAGAGGAAAAGTTCCGAACCTCTCATTTATCAAGATCTGGGGTTGTGAAGCATATGTCAAAAATAAGACTGACAATAAGCTTGCACAAAGATCTGATAAATGTCTCTTTGTAGGTTATCCTGTACATACTCGAGGATATTACTTCTACAATCGTCTAGAGAACAAAGTTTTTGTGTCTCGAGATGCTGTCTTTTTAGAAAAGGAATTTATTTCTAAAAGACAGAGTGGGAGAAAATTTGAACTTAGTGAAGTTCAGGAGCCACAAATGCATAATGAGGCTCAGGATGTTTTGCCAGAAGACATTCCTGAATCGTCTAACTCTGTGGTTCCATTTTCCACTCCTAGAAGGTCAGGCAGATCAAGCCACCCACCAGATCGATACCTAGGTGTGATCGAGGATGGTGGTGATCACTTTTTGCTTCTAGAAAGCAATGAGCCTGCAACCTACAGAGCAGCCATGACTGGACCGAATTCTGCTAAATGGCTGGAGGCAATGAAATCCGAGATAGATTCCATGTACGAGAATCAAGTATGGGACTTGGTTAACTTGCCTGAAGGAACCAAGGTTCTTCAGTGCAAATGGATCTTTAAGATCAAGACCGGCATGGATGGAAATCAAGATATTTTCAAAGCTCGATTGGTAGCTAAAGGTTTCACACAAGTTCATGGTTTAAACTATGACGAGACCTTTGCGCCAGTTGCAATGCTTAGATCTATTCGGATAATCTTAGCGATTGCTGCTTTTCATGATTATGAGATATGGCAGATGGACGTTAAAACCGCCTTCCTAAATGGGTTTTTGGAAGAGGAAGTGTATATGACACAACCTGAGGGTTTTATTGATCCAAACAATCCTAAGAAAGTTTGCAAACTTAAGAGATCCATTTATGGTCTTAAGCAAGCATCTCGGAGTTGGAACCATCGGTTCAACCATGTGATTAAACAAAATGGTTTCACTCGAAGTGTCGAGGAACCTTGTTTATACATGAAATTTAGTGGGAGTAAAGTAACTCTCCTAATCCTATATGTAGATGACATATTACTCATCGGGAATGATATCCCCATGCTTAACTCCGTTAAGGACTGGCTCGGGAAACATTTCCAGATGAAGGATTTAGGAGAAGCGCAACGCATCCTAGGTATTCGGATTTACAGAGATAGATCAAAAAGAATACTAGCGTTAAGTCAAGAAACTTATATTGATAAGATTCTTGACAGGTTCAATATGAAAGACTCTAAAAGAGGCTTTTTACCTCTGGGAAGTGGGATAACTTTGAGTAAATCTCAATGTCCAACTGAACCTGAGGATATTGAACGCATGAAATCGAAACCTTACGCTTCCGCAATCGGTTCGATCATGTATGCTATGATGTGTACGCGTCCAGACGTGTCATATGCTTTGAGTATGACAAGTCGTTACCAAGCCAATCCAGGCGAGAGCCACTGGATAGCCGTTAAGAACGTCCTTAAATACCTAAGAAGGACTAAGGACACGTTCTTAGTTTATGGAGGGGATTCTGAGCTTCGTGTAGAGGGTTATGCGGATGCTAGTTTCCAAACAGATCGAGATGATTCAAAATCTCAATCAGGATATGTTTTCATACTGAATGGTGGAGCTATATGCTGGAAGAGCACCAAGCAATCGGTGACTGCGGATTCTACAACGGAGGCTGAGTATCTTGCGGCGTCAGAAGCTGCAAAAGAGGCAGTTTGGATCCGGCAATTCCTGGAAGGATTAAATGTAGTCCCTACAGCAGCGGATCCTATTCCAGTCTATTGCGACAACAGTGGAGCAATAGTTCAGGCTAAAGAGCCTAAATCTAGTAACAAATCTAGACATGTACTCAGGAAGTTCCATGTAATTAGAGACTTTGTGGAACGAGAAGATATATCGATTTGTAAGGTTAGGACAGACGATAATATCGCTGATCCTTTAACCAAACCATTATCACAGGCTAAACACAATGGTCATATTGCCTCGATGGGTTTGAGGCGTATGCCTGACATGTGTTAGATTATATGTTGTAATAGTTAATAAGTGTATTACCTTTTACATATATGATAATTAAATTCATCGTTTTAAGTTTTATTGAACTCTTTTATTAATTCAGTTTTAATAAAATGCTGAATTATATATATGCTCTGTTGATTCCTAATAGGTCGTGGAGACGATTTGAACCCTATTAAGTGAACAGGATTAACAGTGTATGCTGTCTCTAGTCATAAAATGAGGTGACGTCTCAATTGACTAGATTGTAAGTCGGTTGATGACTAGTTCAATGATCATGGATTCATAGAGATGAATAACCGATTACATAGACGGACTGTAGTTGACACTCTGTCAGACATTTGACCAATTATAGAACCTTTGTGTCTGGTCGTGACGAGGTAATCTATATTATTCCTATTAGTCGATTCTTTCGACCTGAGATTGTTTGTCTGAGTTTATGCAGCAGGCGGTGACTTTGATTTATGTTCTAAGTCGTGCCGTAAAAGGAGGCTAAAAGGGCTTCTATTGGGTCATTACCTACTGTATGAAACAAAGAAAATATGTCAAGACGGGATTGTCCACCCACGTCAGGGTATAATATCTTTGGGCCACTCGAGGAATTGTGACTGAAATGCGTGGCCACGCTCGGAAGAGATCTATGATAGATATTCCGGTAAGACAGTCATAATCCAGATCGAGAAAACCACTTTTGATAAAGATCCAATGCAAGTTCGACCTGAAAGATACTTCGCATTGAGTGGGAGATGTAACGGACAAGAGAATCGGTAACGCATGACTTGTCTCGGACAAGTGGGAGATTGTTGGAGTAGGTGTCCTCCGACAATAATGCGTTGACTAATTAAATCTAATTAGGAATAAACCTGGGATATATTATATATATTAAGTCAGTTGATTAACGTAAATCGATAACGGTTGGCTGGCTAGAGTTTGACGTTATTGTCGTTTTGACGGCGGTAATCAACTGATCCCTCCCGGTCACACTAATAAAGATAGTTTCTCCAGAAGATATTATATTTGTATTTAATACAATATAATATAAACCCTAATGTATCAGTTAAAGAGTTAACTGATTATGTCGGATAGTGTTTTAAGAGTTCTGAACTCAAGTCGAATAAATTATAGTTTTTGTGTAAATTGTCAAAATTGACAATTAGCTATTTAAATTACAAAGAGTTGTAATTTTAGCTTAAAATGATGTAATTAGTAATTATTATATAGAGATATAATAATTAACTAACACTTAAAGAAATAAGTGTACAAATTATACCCAAAATGTAACATAAGATGTTAAGGGGTATATTTAGTAAGGGCAAAATGGTCATTTTGCCACCACCACTATATATAATGTGTTTTGTGGTCAAAACACATTACTTACATCATTTTTCACAAATACAACAAGTTTTAGAGAGAGGATTTGAGAGAAAACCCTTCTTTTTCTCTAAAAATCAGCCAACTTCAAACACCTTCTAGATCAAGTTTTCTTCATTGCATGTCAATAAAAACTTGATCAAAACACTTTACTAAACCTAGAATAACATTAGCTAAAGTGTTAGCTAATTTTATTTTGGTTTTAGGGTTAAAATCTCATAAAAACTAGTCTTTTAGTGAGATTTTTGGAGAGCTTCTTTGGTGGATCAAGAGAGGAGGTTTCCTAACTTGGAAACTCAAGACTAAGGAGGAGGATCCCCATTAATTAGCAGCTCAAGATCCTTCTTTTGAAGGAAGGTCAAAATTCCTCTTCATTAAGGTATAAAAATATGTTTTATCACCTTATTTATGCTTTAATCTTACATGCAACAAAAGATCCTAGCTAAACTTAATTAGGGGTAATTAAGTACTAATTAGAGGAGTCTAATTAGGGGCTAAATAACTTTCAGGCTTGACCGCGCTCGCGAAGCCTATGCAGAGCCGTTAACCGCGATCGCGGAGGATTTACCGCGATCGCGAAGCCTATGCAGAACCGTTACCGCGTTATTAGATTAACTTGGTAAAAGTAAGAAACTTAATCTAGTAATTTGTATGCAGATCATCGTTATTAGATTACGCCCGATTCTCTATTGATTAATTTGGGTTATTAGGAGAGTGTAGATCACATCATTAGGAATTTATAATTCCACAATAGAGTCATTAAGAGGAAATAATTGAGTTAGAACTAGGACCAATTGTTAGAATTGCTAGCGACAATTAGATCGACCAAGTCTTCGTTAATCTTGATAAATCAACTACTTTTCCACTAATCAAAACCCTTCAATTGTTATCACTGTTTAATCACGTATTTAATTACAAGTAACTCGTAGTATTCCCTGAGGATCGAACCTTACTTCCCTATCACATAGTTTTAGGTTAGTATTGTATTATATTTGGAAGAGTGACACGATTTAGCTCCACCAGCTCCTCAAAACCACCTTCGCATCACTAAAGTACTCCCTTCGTTCCAAATAGATTGATCTTTGTAATGCCGTTGATTACTCTATCATTGAGTTTTGTTTTTTGAAATTTCGGCAAACATAAGTGTAACAAGTACAAACCAGCATAATGCATGGAGATTTTAGATACATGTCTTTGGATGACATTGATCATTGTCAAATTTATTTACTCACAATAAACCTACTTTATGTGGTCATCGGGTCTTGATGTGGTGATCGGGTCTAGCACGCGTTGACACCTAAAACAGAAAAACCCACAATTTATATATTCATATCAACCACAACAATGGTCCTAATTAAATTAAATACAATACTAGACATTAAATTAAACACAATTTATAGTCACCGGGTCTTGTATGAGATGGTTTAAATATTACCTAGGTTGCAATAACATCTGAAGAACCCCTTTCAGCTCCCCTGGTAGGGCCGTTATTCTTGGTGCAATAACTTGGGATTGCACATTGTTATGTGCTACAGAATTGTTGGTGCAAAGAAAAGTAGATCCTCCACCACGTCTTCCACCTCTACCACTAGGGCAAGCATCATCATGAGCATCAGTGGTCATACCAAACTAAACATTGTTTGATACATTTTAGGTTTTTTTTAAGCCAACTTTTTTTCATTGGTAAAGTTCCAACTTTCCGGTACGTAAATAAAAGTGAAAATCATAAAAGATTTCGACTTAAAACTTACTTGGGTTTCGCAGATAGTGCAATAATGATAGGCAAAGCAGCAGCTGGCGCGCGAACAGTCGAGGCAGACGCATCAAGAGAAGTGTCGGCAAGGCGTGAGCAAGGTTGACCACCTGTAGTGTTGCGCTTTCTTTTACCCTTTGTCTTGCCACCAGTGGAAGGAGGAGAGGCAGGAAAAGCAGCAGCAGGGGAGGCAGTGACAAAAGCAGTCCCGTCAGATTTGCGGGGGCGACAAAAACGATCACTCTCAAGGAGAGTACGCGCCTCACTAGCTGTACGAGAGCCCTCTTTGTCCTGAAACAGAGCCTTGAGAAGAGACCAAGCGTCATAAGCAGACGAAGCATCGTTCAAAAGTTCACAAACGAGTTCATCCGAAATAGTCTCATAGATCCAGGAGAGGACCAATTTATCGAGAGTTTTCTATGATTTGGAAGCCGCATAAGTAGAGGTGGCTTCACCATCAAGTTGAGATTCAAGATCGTAAGCTCCCACAATAACACGAAACAAGTTCGCCCATGCATTGTACTTCACTTTGTCACCATCAAGAGTAAACCGGACACGGGACTTCAAATTGGTGACAAAGAAGGCGGGGTGAAGTCTGTCGTTTGAGGGGGGAGGAGTAGCCTCGCTTGTCATGATTAAAGGAGACGACGTGATATAGACAGGGATATAATCTGAGGCTATATTATATGAAAGTTCACAATAGAGGAGAGAGAAGGTAGAAAGAAATGGATGAGAGACAATTTCTTATTTTTATTGAATGAATGGTAGATTATGTTACAATTCTGTTTTTATACTACTTCAAAAAAAAAAAATTAATTTGTCAGCTACCTCAGAGTCCTCAATCGTGATATGGACGATATGGATCATACATTATATATAGTGAGAAATATTTTATAAAATAAATAATCTTAATATAGCTACCTGTGGTGGGAATCTTTTATGGAAGATCTCAAAACCTAAATAAACAAGTTAACCACCTGATTAGGACACATCACACTCCCTTTCACTAACAAATTAAAAAATGTAAGGAACATTCCCTATGTCTCCTATTTTTCTCTCTCCTCACCTCATAAACAAACAAACAATAAAAACATGGGAAATTATCCAATATACCCCTGAGTTTCCCGAATTTTTCAGGTATACCCCTCAGGTTTCCGAGCTATCCAATATACCCCTAAGGTTTGCGTTTTCGCGTTTTTTCCAGAATTTTGCGAACGGCCGTCTAACCCTCCTAACGCCTTCCAACTCCGTCTCCCTCTGTCTCCTTAAGCCCCTGTTATTTTAAAACAAATTAACCCTTATTTACACATCAATTAAAAAAAAATAATAAAACCCAACCATTTCTCTCTCCTCCCCACTCCCCCACCCACCACCCTTGCTCCGCCCCTCCCCCACCCTCGCCCACCTCCACCACAGGCGCCACCATCACCACCCAAACCCTTTTTTTCAAAAAAAAATTACCCTCAATACCCATGATTCAATTCAATTCGAAAGAGAAAGAAAAGAAATCACCTTTCATTGTGTCGTCACAGCCGCCGGACTCAGCCTCAACTTCCTCTTCCTCTTCATTAGCAGCCTCCTCTTCCTCTTCATTAGCAACCTCCTCTTCCTCGCCGTCAGGTTGATCGCCATTGTCGTTTTCGGGAGGCTGGAGAATATTGTTAATGAGTTGGTTGATGAGTTCCTTTTTGTTGGACAAATCGAGACCCATGTCGGGCTCCAGTTGCCGCCTCACCGCTTTCGCTGAGGTCATGTTCAAGTCCGACGTCTTCAGTATTTCACGAAGCCTATCACACAACTCCGACTCCGACGCCATTCCCGATCTATTCACTGCTGCCTTCTTATTCAAGTTTCTTTCTTGCTTCAACTCAACTCAACTCCTTGTTCTTTGTTTGTGTGGGGGCGTCTGTGGTGGTGGTGGTGGAGATGGGCGAGGGTGGGGGAGGGGCGGAGCAAGGGTGGTGGGTGGGGGAGTGGGGAGGAGAGAGAAATGGTTGAGTTTTATTTTTTTTTTTAATTGATGTGTAAATAAGGGTTAATTTGTTTTATAATAACAGATTAAGGGCTTAAGGAGACGGAGGGAGACGGAGTTGGAAGGCGTTAGGAGGGTTAGACGGCCGTTAGCAAAATTCTGGAAAAAACGCGAAAACGCAAACCTCAGGGGTATATTGGATAGCTCGGAAACCTGAGGGGTATACCTGAAAAATTCGGGAAACTCAGGGGTATATTGGATAATTTCCCTAAAAACAAACACATGAATGGATGAAATCCAAGTCGACAATATGGATCATATATATAGTGTAGTACAAGAATATAACAGTAAATGTGCTCATGAATTAGAAAATTTGGCATAACACCACCTTTGAGTTTCACAACCAAGTTTTAAAATTATATTTGCGAGAAACCACCTTGTAAAATCAATAATAGTAAAGACCACCTACTGTCTTTTGACCTCCACCAAACCACCCTTGACCACCATTGACCACCCCTCCCCGCCTAAAACCGCCTTATACCACCACCAACGACCCTTGAAAATCTATATATATAATAGACTATGTACATCTTAACAGCCCCCCAAACTAAATATCAAATTAGTATAGTACTAATTACAGATTACGGAAAACAATTTTTATTTTATGTGATTTTCGAGGGTGGCTGGTGGTGATATAAGGCGGGCGAGGGGTGGTCAGTGGTAGTCAAGGGTGGTTTGGTGGAGGCCAAAGGACATGTGGTTTTTTGCCAATTTTCCCATGAATTAATTCATAATTTAGAGTATACACTATTAGTCACCACACAAAAGCCAGAAGGTCGGAATCTTTTATGGAACCTCTCAAAACCTAAATAAACAAGTTAACCTAAATAAACAAGTTAACCACCTGATTGGGACACATCACACTCCCTTTCACGGACAAATTAAAAAATGTAAGGAACATTCCCTATGTCTCCCTCAGTCCCTCTTTTTCTCACTCCACACCTCACAAACAAACAATAAAAACAAACACATGAATGGATGAAATCCAAGTCGAAAGGAAAACATAATATCATATGAGAAAAAAATATTATAATGCACGGAAAACGTAATATCATATGAGAAAAAAATCTTATAATGATGAATATGAAAGGATTTTCCTTTTTCCATGCAAACTATATCATGAAAACGTAATCGAAAAATATGTTTCATAATAAGCTCATACGTACGGTTACTACATAAATGCATAAATCATCGGTAAGCCATTAAATAATCAAGAAAAAAATACATAATATTAGAAAATAGTTCTCACCCGACACCAAGCACTTGAGTTCATATAGAGGGGTTCTGATTTAGTTTTTGGGTTAGGACTATATATAAATACTATATAAGGGGTGGGGAGGACTAAAAAGAATGAAAAGGATTCCTTCAAAAAAAAAAAAAAAAAAAAAAAAGAAGAATGAAAAGGATGGGAGACAAGATAAAGGGTTGAGAATGATTTTTTAATTGTTTAAATTTGTTTAAACTATATCACATAATCTTATTTGTGTGTTATTAGCATATAATTATACACACCCATGATTTGATTATTTAGGGCATGTTTGGTTTCGTTTCTGTTTTCAAGTTTTTTTTTTTAAACCAAAGTCCCGTTTTTGAAAACCAGAAAAAGTGGTTTTCAATTTTTAATTGTCAGTTTTCATTTTCAGTATGTCTATTATAGCAACATACAATTAAATTAAAATTTATCTTTGCTACTTATTCAACTAATTTTTTTACACAAAAAAAAAACCAAAAATTGAAAACGGCAGTGATACTGAATGGGCCCTAAATTTTCTTTGTTTAGATTTATGCAATCCGGCAAAATGCTAACTGATTTAAATCATTTGTCGTTTGGTTTCCATGTTAAATCATGGGAATTCAGAATTCCCATGAATTGAAAAAATTAGAGTTGTTTGGTCAGCCAAATTCATAGGAATTGAGAATTCATGGGAATTTCCAATTCCTACAAAATAGAGGAATTGGCTAACCTAGCCCCCCTTGGTAATTGGCAATTCCTACATGAATTTACTTCCTACATTTAACCAAACAACTTTGGGAAAATCCCATGAATTAGAATTTCATAGGAAGTGAAATTGCACGGGAATTCCAAATTCCCGTATGCAACCAAACGACCACAGTATAAAATGAAAATCAAATCTATAAGTTTACCAAAATTACAGGGATTATTTGGTCCTCATTTCCTAAAATATTAATATTACCTTCTTTTTATCTTTCTAATACACACTAACAAACTACTTTTCAAGAGCATACAAACGTCCTAAATATTCCAAATTTACCACAAAACTAGATGGAAAGCCTGTGCTTCGCACGGGTGTTTCGCACGGAACACCTTTTTCATATTCTTTTTTATTAAGCAGTTACTCTCAAAAGAAATAAATTATGATAATGGATTAAATGTTTGTTAAAATCAATTTTCACAAAAATCTTAAACTTGTCAACAAATCTCTACCAAAATTATACTTACCTTTTAAAAAGTATGTGTAAATGGATCTTGTAGTGAAATACATTTTGACACGAACTCAATGATACATGGATCGTAATATTTTGATATACGTAACCCAAGTTATAACAGTTTATATTATGTTTCATGTTGATAACTTTATTACGTAAGAGTTTTACAAATATTGAACTCTCTTCGCATGCATATCTTGGACTCTCTCTGTGCATTTTCTGACCTCCCGATGCTCTCAATGTGCTCTAAATTATTAGCTTCTTAACTTTTCAAAAGTATGTGAAAATGGATCTTATGTTGGCATACATTTCGACACGAACTTAATGATACATGTATCGTAATATTCTGATATTGCATTTCTTGACCTCCCGACACCCTCATCAATGCATTTCTTGCACGGACGCTTGACTTAAACTCCTTTTTGATTAGTTTTTAAACTCCAATAATCAGTATGATTAATTAGTATGCAATTCTCCCAACACCTAATATGTTCATGTTAAAATATGTACAATGGATGAAAACCACAAATAGTTAGACCGTCAAGCCCATATCAACACATACATTAGCTTTATGAGAGGATTATAGAGAAACTCGATCATAAGTTGATACTTAAACTGTTAATTACAATTCTGAACCATACTATAGAAGCCATGCTCATAATTTAATACTCATGTTTGCATCTGATTCCAAAGCTAGTTATTTCTCAAGTCTCAACAATATAGGATTTCGACATAAGATAATAATCAATATGTAGTAGGATTTTGACATAAGCATTGACAATAATCGAAACGTGGTAGGATTTTGTAATCCTAAACTCCTACAATTTTACAATAGTTGGACTCTCTCACAAGGCTAGAAAAATAAATAGAATTTTCTGATTAATCGGAAAAAATAGCTTTTAACGTAGGCTCATGAAAATAGTCAGCTTTATATATATGTATGTATGTATGTACTAGTTGAATGCTTGTGCGTTGCACTCACTATCAATTTAACCTCAAATAGTTAGTCAAATTTACTTAATATAATTTGAAATTTGATTTGTTGATTTGGGCAGGTCATTGCGGGCAAAATTTATGTGAATATGATACTATCAAAGCTTAATTTGAGAAAAAAAATTTGGTGATATAAACTTCGATACCCTCTCCTATTCTTTTGATTTCCCCCATTTGGATGGTACGTTCGCCTGATTTCTTTTTTTTTGTGTAGCATTTGTCTAAGTCCATTTTAACCTTCATGGAAGATGGAGTATACCTATTTGCATGTGGGACAAATGTCCTTTTGGTGTAAATTAAAACCAAAGCTACCCCACAACTATTAAATCTTGCCCAAAAGAAGTAATGCAATTTTTGTTTTAATGATAAATTATACACTTCCGAATAGGTGTTAACTTTAGCGGGTTAGAAAAAATGGTATGATATAATAAGAAACTATTATATATCAATTCAACAATTTTATATAGTACGTAGGAGTCTAGAAATGTATTCTCATTGTAAGAATTTTATTCATTTTTATTTTTTTTTCTTTTCTCCTACTCTTATACGTCAGGCAAAATAAAGTAAATTAACGAATGTATGGTTCTTTTTTACATGCTAATTAATTGTGTCCAACGTTAGATAATAATCTTGACTTTTCATCAAGCGATCATACGCCGCGTAAATCGGTGATTGAGGTAGGGAGATATGCGTGTCTTAATTGAGTCCCACTTCCTAATTTCTATGTTGGTTCATTGCATACTAACATGATGATTTAATGGCAATTATACATTTATGAATTGAATAAGCTTTAACTTATTTAGAACTGAGAATGTGATCATGTATCTTGTATCTTTTTTATTAGCCTATTGTCAATATAATTAGTATAAATAATGGACTCTCTAAATAATGTGAGAGTGTTTTATTGTAAATTTGTAATATAAATTTAAGATACTTAATTCTCAATTTTAAATATAATCTTCTTGAAAAATGAGCTCTAAGTTTTAAAAGAAAAAGTGTATAACTCTCTATAAAGTAGGATTAGTATATATGATAATGAACTTAATTATTACTATTCTATTATAAATGATGAGCTCTCTGTTTTAATTCATTTTTTTTACTACTACTACTACTACAATTCTCCAATTTTCCAATAAAGGAGTGTATATTGGACTTAGACAACTACTATTACTTCTACTCCTCCTCCTACTATTAATCTTACTCCTACTCCTACTACTACACCTACTACTCTTTCTATGCCTACGATATGCATGCTCCACGCCTCCTCCTGCTGCTGCCACTACTACTACTACTACTAATACTACTACAAATACTAATACGCCTACGATATACTCTCCTACTCCTACTACTACTACTCCTCCTCCTACGCTTCCTTTTAAAAAAAAGTTGTAGATGTTACCTCTATATATATTGGTCCAAATATTTTAGCGACTCATTTATATTTCTTTTTTAGTGAATTACCTATTTGAAAATGAAAAACTATTTCCTTAATGAAAATATGAAAAAATTGGGAGTTTACCATGAGTTAACCCCGACCAAAATGTTCAATATCGTTGTTAAACAAAGTGAGAATATCCAGAAAGTGACGAATATGATAAACTGTAACACGACCCTACCTAATTGAACTATCCCGAACCTGAAATTAATTGTCTCTAACACTAATAATTCGAATTTGTCGTGATTCAAAATGACCGATTGGCCCATTTGCCAAGTATAATTGCTACGGAGTGATAAATTATGTCATTTTATTTCATTTCTTTGTTACATTGTTAGTTCACATGTATGTACTATGGCTGTTTGGCGAAGTTATTAGGTCTGGGATGAATAACAAAAATCATTTGATTTTAGGATGACATAAAATGGATAAGGAAACTTATATCGGGAATGCAATCAATTATTTTTTAATTCTTTTATTAGTAACACATTTGACATCTAAAGTATCCTTGTTGCCAAAATTTAAAATTTTCACTCTTGAATAATGGAAAAAAAAGAGCCTACGGATAGATTTGTGACGTTTGGAAAGAAGCATGTTTACCGGTCCTCAGAACATAGCTTTCAAGTTGCGTTATGATATGCTTCTGCCTAGAAGTTTCGAGGTGTCACGAAAACTCAAGCAAGGAGTACATCAAATGTAGTTAGCTACTTAGCTGTGCTCGAATATTCTTACACCGTACATTGTTTCCTTTAATTTGAAAGTATCAATGTTAGAAGAAATGTCCTTGTTGTCCTAGTTTGAGAATTGAATTTACAGTTCATGAGAGGAAATCAAAAAGATAAATGCTAATAAATAAAGATGCCAACCCATTCTGGTCCTAGAGTTTGTTGATCACCCCCTTACATTCACCTTCGATGGTAAATTTCCAATAGGGGCACTTAACAGCCATCAGCCATGCCAGCTGAGCACTGTGAGCAGCCTTTGCTTCCGTCATCTGCGAGCTGAGGAACAGGTGCCTTGGAAAGCTTTACCCTCTGCTCCTAATACCAGACTACCATCTCACTTCGGGCAATGATCCCAACAATAGCTATCCTACCATCTGCGCCTAGTCCCCCCATCAAAATTAATCCGCATGAAAACTTCTCAGCCCGCCGACGCACGCTTTCCATATCTGGAGCACTTCTATATTGCGAAAATTCCAGTACAAATGTCAATACCCTCCTCTTTGTCTCCCATACTTATTCCAGCTACATTACACACTTCGTCAGAAATCGACACAGATAACCCAGTGGTGTGGCACAACTCTCCAAACCTACCATGATCCAATGATGTACAATAGCAAGCCATATCACTACAATCACAACATACGACGATAATCGCTGTAGAAGTTAGAGTCATATCAAAACTGTAAACGTAAATTGCAACAGTAATAAAAAGAACACTAAATTAGAAGTTTCAGTGCTACTAAAGTTTTTGGTTATGATCATTCGTGTCTAGCTATCCCCACTAACAAAAAATCTCCTTAAAACTTTGAAGACTTAAAGAATATGAGCACAAGGGGGGGGGGGAACCGAACAGTTCCCAGCATGGTATTTACAATATATTGATATCTAGGCATAATCATGCTACATTCAATTAATTTGTAAATGTTGACTGAGAGTAAAAGACTTCAACATCTTCTAATTTAATTTGTTAATTTTCTAAGTTATGATCATTTAAATCCAACACATTGTCACACATTTGCAAAGAGAGCAGAGGGGAAGTCGTGTAATAGTTTCAAAAGTCTTCTTTCTCAATAATGTTAAATAATAAGAGCTCTGCACCCACGGAAGGTGGCTTGAAAGAAGAACCCATAGAAGGAAAGAAAAGATGGAAATAAAGGCAGGATAAAGATAGTAGAAAACTATTCAAAGCTTCGAGAGTTTATGAGAATTCCTAGCATTGCTTTACTTTCGAAGGTAGAATAACTATTCGAAGGAATGCAGCAGTTTTCAACCAAGCCAAGATAACTAAAGCACTGCTACGGTATAAATTCACTAAATTCAACTTTAAAGAGCAGGAAATCACCTTCTAGCGATAGTGTAACCAAATCCAACCTGAGAAAATCACCCAAAAAAATAATTAATCAGAAATGCATTCATAACTGTGCAGGTTAATAAAAAAAATGAGGTTAAATCATACTTGCTCTAATTTCAATTCTTTTGGCAGTATACAGTAATGTGGTTTCATTGCTCTAAAGGGTTGTTCTTTTACTGTAGAAATCAATCACAAAATTTTGGTGGGACGAACTTATCCAATAAAACTTGTCTTTGCCTAAATTGATAAACAATGACCCTGGAAAACAAATTTAACATCCTAGATGCAGTCTTTTGACATATAACAATTGATTCCAACAATGTAGTCTTTCGACATATAACAATTGATTCCAACAATAGAGATAATTGAGGTTGGCAAAATCAACTCCGATCCTTTCTTCTTTTTCTCTTTGACAGGTTTGGCAATATCTGAAAATTGTTTAGTTCGTCGGATCAAAATGGGCGTTGATTCTCAATTGTGACCATAACCTCATCCCCAAGCCTATACACATACTTTTGTAGTTTCAAGCTTTAGAATAGGAGCTCAATCTTCCCCTTTTGCAGCCCTAATTTTATGAATTGAATTTCTCGGTTCTTCTTTGCTGCTCGATTCTCCAAACCCAATAAAAGAGAATTTCTTTGATAATGAACTTTCTGGGGGTTGCAATCAGATACAAGATGACTCATACAAAATGAGCTATCACCCGAATCTAGACCAAATAGTTATTCTACCTAGTTAGACAATACGACATCGTATATTCGTACGTGTTCTTTTCTCCAATTGGTTTGATCCAAAATTTCCACCAATTTCACTTCCTAAAACCCTTGCTAAACCAAAAGAATCTTCATATCCTAGCACAATTGCCCTATAAATGAATACTTTTTGGAAACCCAGTGCATTATTCGATCAATATTGCTCATCAGAACATGAAATCGACCACATTCCAATCATAAAATGCATTGCATATTTGCATCCACTAACCAAAAACCAATATATAAACAATTTCAGGATAGTAATTAACACACAATACACTTGATAAAATTGAGAGGGGAAAGAAAAAATCAGAAAAAGATATGAGACAATTAGCATAGATAGGCTCACGATAAGCGATCCAGTCCAAAATTGATGCTACCAAACGCCGGTAGAGTGAGTGAAGACGCAAATCTAAGACAAAATTAAATCAACAAAAATAAACGAAGAGTGAGTGAAGGGCATCGCCGTCGTGGGCGGCCGCATAGCCATCGTCACTATCTCTGGCAACCCCTTCGAATCCGGTGCGTCAATCATACACCCTCAAAATTGGACTTTCGGGAAAAAAATTGCTTTAAAAAGGCCATGAAAGGGGGAAGATCCAATGGAAGGGATACTGTTGAGATAAATCATACAACCAAAAATCTGGAAAAAAGACGAAACAAACATGATTAGTAATACAAAGAGAGGAAATTCAAGACCAAATAAACAACAAAAACGACAAAGAATTGAATTTCAAGCCAGGCCAATTAAATCAATATAAAACCAAATAAAATTCACATGAGCAATACTCTAATACAACGTAGTAAGTCGCTTAATAGAAGAAGATCAGTAATACAAAAGAAAAAAAAAAAAGAATAAATCACCCTGAAAATGAAAACAAATCAATGATCAAATACACACAAGAGCATCAACTAATTTGTAATTTAAGCATTTCTTTTGTTACTACAAACCTTGGTTGATTTTGCAAGGATGTACAATTCGATCCGACTCCGTCTGAACAAAGCTGCCATATGGAGAGACCTTAATAAGGCCAAGTCATGAAGGGGAAGACGGAAGGCCAAGATGGAAGGTCGACCGCACTTTGACATACCGTCTTTTGTGTTTAATGGGGTGTTAAAAGGGGATGGTGAGAAGGCGAACATGAACGTTCTTCAGCACTAAATATGATATTGAAGAGGAAGGGTTTCTGAAAAATTGAAGAGGAAGGGAACGACTCAATTAGTCATTTATGACGTTTATGACAGGCTTGTGTCTATGACGTGGATAGCAACGAAGTTTTGAAGTGACACGTGGCTTTTACTTTTTAACAGCATGCCAAACTCTCTAATAACATGCCACGTCATCCGTGATGCTAGACTATTAATAGATAAGTATAGATAAGTCAATAACGATACCGAACAAGACCTAAATTAAAATGAAGCTAAGAAGGAAGTGGGCCTTCAAACCTTCCCGACTCCTCTCAAATGGGCCTTTTTCAATTGAACAACATTCTCGACAATTTCAAGTTTCAAGCTTCAAAGTGCAGTACTACCTAGTTTGGACTGCCCGCTTCTCTCTCTCTCTCCTCCCCTCGCACAGTCGCCAAAACCTCTGGGATCTTTGAGTTCTTCCCTCTCCAAAAACCCTTCTCAACTCCTTCTCCTTTACGCAACTCGTCTTCCACATTTCACTTGAAGCAGCAAACATGTCTGCCCCAGACATCCTCGGTGACCGCCAATCTGGCCAAGATGTCCGCACCCAGAACGGTATCTTCTCTCTCCTTCAAATGTGCTTTATTCATCATTTTTCGACTTCAATTTTGTTGGGTGATTTCATATTTTTTTTATTGGTTTTATGTGATGCAGTGGCCGCATGTCAAGCAGTTGCTAACATCGTTAAATCTTCCCTTGGCCCGGTTGGCCTTGACAAGGTTCGATCTTTTTTTCTTTGTGCAGTTTGTTTAAGTGGGTTTTTTCTTGGTTAAATCTCACTTTAGTAATTGGTATGCCTTCAATTTTATTGTTAATATATGGCTAAGTGAACCTAATTTTATCATTTTGCGCCGGTTAGGTTATCGGTTAATGCTTTTTCGGCTAAGATTTAGGGTTGAGGTTGTGCTAGATTTGCTGAATTTTACAGAAAGTGTGGTTTTTGACATTTTTGTCATACGGGGTTTGATCTCGTCTATTGAAATGGCTGGCAGTTTAGGTTGTGTAATTTGATATGTTTTCGTGTTGAACCCCATTGTATGAACTGATTATCGATCGTGTTGTTGGGGGTGATTGTGTTCCGTCACTTGGCATCGGGGTATTTGTTGGAGTATATAAGCAACAGTTTTAGGGTGAGATTTAGGGTTGGGGTGTTGGTGTAACTGCAAGTTTAAGTAAGAGATTTAGGGCGTATGTGTTAGTGTTGCTGCATATTTAAGAATGCAAAAATAGCGAGTGTTCTCTTGAATTGTTCTATTGCAGTGAGTTTTGAGATCATCCAGTGGCAGGGATGTTTGTGGGATGGAAGGAATACTCACATTATAAAATATGCGCAGCTTAAATCGAACTTAAAATGGGTAAATTTTAGAATTTTGATTGAGTGATCTACAATCTTAAGGGAATTACTGGTACTGGTAATACTGGCTAAATTTCATTTAGGATTATGGCTAGTGGTCATATTTGAAGTTCACATGTGCCATTATCGATGTAAAAGTTTGTAGTTTGTACCCTCCCTTGTTTCGATATTGTTTTAAACAATCTAGGAAGCAAATTTTTGATAGCAATAGTAAACCATCTTTGCATTGGATTTATGAAGCTTAGAATGTTACAATTGGTTGAGCCGACATTTGAAGTAAATGCACTAGTTCGCTACATGGCAATAGTGATAACTGATAAGATTAACTGCTTCTGATTTCTGACTGTTTCACTTCTGTTTTCTTTTCCCTTTTTCTACCAGATGGTTTGTTTTTGCTAATATCATTTCGTGTTATGTAGATGATGGTTGATGATATTGGCGACGTTACTATAACTAATGATGGTGCTACCATACTTAAAATGTTGGAAGTTGAGCATCCTGCTGCTAAGGTACCTTAATGCTACTGACCCATGGTATTAATATAGTGTTATTTGCTCCTTGTTGAGAGTCTAAGGGTAACTTTCCTAAATTTTTTTAGGTACTTGTGGATTTGGCTGAACTCCAAGACAAGGAAGTTGGAGATGGAACAACTTCAGTGGTTATTTTTGCTGCAGAGTTGCTTAAGGTTTGAGGGGCAATTCTTATGGCATTGCAATGTCTTTGTTTAAAGTACTCTTTACTTAGTTTGAAGTGGACTTGTCATTATTTTGTCCTTGATATCTTTGCTTATTGCTGCAGAAAGCAAATGAGTTAGTGAGGAATAAGATCCACCCAACATCAATAATCAGTGGATACAGGGTGAGTGTAGTTGCAAATTTCATGCCTTGATGTTTAATTAACTTTTACATTCAGAATGGCATTCCTTTTCCCTTTATATAGCTTTGGAGGTACTTATGCTCCTAAATCTTACACAGCTTGCTATGAGGGAAGCCTGCAAATACATTGAAGAGAAACTGGCAGTGAAGGTATAGTTTTGTTCGTCATCTAATTACTGTACGTGAGTGTACCTGTCTTTTTCATGTGCACAAGTCACATTATGTTGCCTCTTCCATTGGTTTGTACTGTAGTAAGTACTGTCATGTCTACATCTTCTATTTAGGATGAGCCTCAAGAGCATTTATTCTCTAATTATGGATTATGCTTGTAAAGATTATGATAATTTCCTTACTGTTTCTTCTAAATTGTCTTCATGTATAATTCTTTTTTCATATATTTTCATAGTCAATCCAACTGCGAATGCTACTCCAGTTAGTGTGTGTTTTTTTAACTAGTGAGGGGTACCTTCTGGTGATTAAAACTAAATACCATAACACTCACAGAAGCAATCTGCTCTCATGGGTTTATTACAATTTTTGTGTTTGGATAAGCATATCATAATTACATACAATTATCTAAATGCCTCTTGTGTGAAAGTAAGTCAGGACATGTACATAAATCACTTAATTTGTCCGATATATTGCACAAATTTTATGTTCTTGAACCTTGATTGAAAAGGAAGGGGCCTTATCGAGTAAGCTGGAGTAATAAATTTGAGGATAACACTGCTATTTGTTCAATTTGATCCATTATAGTAATTCCGACTTGAAAGATGCCTATTGTTGAAACTCTACCAGATATGATCTGATTATTGTAGGAAATTATGCTACATGCAATGGTATGCTTGCTGTTCTGCAAAGTGGTTTTATACATATTTTATTGTGCTTGACCTTGTTATTTATCATATTCTCCAGGTTGACAAGCTTGGAAAAGATTCACTTATCAATTGTGCAAAGACAAGCATGTCATCAAAGCTGTTAGCTGTAGATAGTGACTTTTTTGCCCGCCTGGTATGCCCTGTGCTCATTTATTGCTATCAGTTTCGTTCTTTGTATTTTCCTAGTGACCTTGAGAGTCAACATGCCGTCTTTAACTCTACGGGTGCTTCATGCCTGTATTATGGACATTTCTGATTTTCGGTCTGATGCACTTTGTTTGGGAACTCATCTTACTTAAAACCACAATGGGGCATTATATCATAAAGTTTGTTTGTTGCTATTGCTTAATACTGCTCGTGGTAGCTGATACGCGGATACCTATTATCTCATTGACTTAATAATCTGTATCGTGGTGTATAATTTGTTTCATTCCTTTTCGCGATGTTTGTGCAGGTTGTAGAGGCTGTACTCTCAGTAAAAATGACTAATTCACGTGGTGATGTTAAGTACCCAATCAAGGTTTGTCCTTAACTTGGCACTGACACTGCACGGGCTGTGCTCTAGCCTGATGTGATGTAATGCTGACTTCTCTTGCTAATGTATTGGGGTCTCTTTCGACAGAGCATCAATGTTCTCAAAGCTCATGGACAAAGTGCAAAAGATAGCTATCTATTAAAAGGTTATGCTCTCAACACAGGCCGTGCTGCTCAAGGAATGCCTACACGAGTTTCTCCGGCAAGGATTGCCTGCCTTGATTTCAATCTCCAGAAAACAAAGATGCAATTGGGCGTTCAAGTCTTAGTTAATGATCCACGAGAACTTGAAAAAATCCGTCAGAGGTAATCTGCTTTCCTAGTTTTACAGGCCAACAAATAGTATTCTATTCAAATCGAGGATGAATGAAGTGAAAAATGTTGGAAAGTTTAGATATGTGGGAACTTTTCATTAGAAATTGTTAAAAAGTATAAACTGTTAGAAATTCAGCTTGTTGGGGGCAAGGTCATTCACGCTGCCATATTTTCTGCGTCTGTTTAGGAGGATATGCGCTAATAGTCTTTTTGCATTTTGATTGTGATTTGGGGCTTTGTTGTTGCTGTACAGGGAGGCAGATATGACAAAGGAGCGAATTGAGAAGTTGCTTAAAGCTGGAGCTAATGTCATCTTGACAACTAAAGGGATTGACGATATGGCACTCAAGGCAAGTTCCTTTTCATGTTTCACTAAAGATTCTAACATTTTGTACTGGACGACATGCATGTTTTCTGCTGTTGGCTTATTATATTTGCATTTCGTAGTACTGTTGTTGCTGAAACACTCTTCCGCAAGATAAAAGAATGTCAGTGCACCTTAGATATTTTCTTGTTCAACTTGCAGTCTATTTAGAGACTGTACTGTTAAATGTTCGGTTGTTGATTTATCCCAATCCTTATTGTTGGGAACAATCTTGTTGCCACTGTGATGTGTCTGTTCTGATGTCTCAATATTTCTTTTCAGTATTTCGTAGAGGCCGGTGCAATTGCTGTCAGGCGTGTGCGAAAGGACGATATGCGCCATGTAGTCAAGGCCACAGGCGCAACAATGGTAGGTCAAAACTTTTTACTGCAAGATGCTTTCAACTATGATTGCATAGGGGCATTGTCATGTTTAGTAACTTTCTTAGTATTGTTATAATTGCATGTCTGATATGAAAATGCTGCTTAGTAGTACGTTTTATCCCACTTCATGGATGATGTAAATGTGCTCATATGGCGTTATATCCTGAGTGCTGGTTGAATCGTATGGTTTTTCTACTGCTTAGTGCCTCTGAGCAATTGAAAAACTTGACAAGTCCTGGTGTAATGCTATTCGGCTCATGTGATCTTAGTATTTCAATTCTTTCATTATAAGTAATAACTAATGGTCAGTTTTCTACAAAGTATTAAATTTGAGCAACTGAAAGCCTTGTCAACGCCTGATGTAGTGTCCAATTGGCTCGTAGTGTTTAGTTTCTTTTCCCCACAAGCTGTAACTATGAGTAAGCTGTAAGCCTATTCAGTCCAATGGGAATATTATCCATGTGCTCATGTAACTTGTCAACGTTTATTACTTAGTTTTCGTTAGCCTGAAAACGTTTGATTTACCTTTGTTTCATGTGCCACTGGGAGCAGGTTTCTACTTTTGCTGATATGGAAGGGGAGGAAACGTTTGATTCATCACTTCTTGGACACGCAGAAGAAGTTGTCGAGGAGCGTGTCGCAGATGATGATGTGATAATGATTAAGGGGCCCAAAACAACTAGCGCGGTGTGTACTGACTCAAAAATATAGTTGTCATCTTTGAATTATGTACTTTTCCAACTTTTGATGCAACTACATTTAGAATGATCACAGTTTTGTTCTGCAATATAAGCTTTATTGTGGGGTATCTTTCCAGGTTTCTTTGATTCTGAGGGGTGCCAATGATTACATGCTTGATGAAATGGAGAGAGCTATGCATGATGCTTTGTGTATTGTGAAGAGGACCCTTGAATCAAATACGGTGAGCCTTTTACCGATTTTGTTTTGGATAATTCGTAAATTTGTCTTAAATTGGAATGGATTCTATTCCAAATTCTGGCTTGTGTTGTTTATGATTTGTACTTGTATGGTAGATAACATCTTTAGTTATGTTATCTTTATAGTATATAAAAAGCTTTGAAAATTAAGCGTCACCTTTAATAGCGAAGAGGTCAATCATGAGAGCTTTTGTACGTATCTTGATAGAAGATTTTAAATTAGGGTCTGATAGAGTCATTTTTTTTTGTAAAATCCCCTTCACATAAGTCTGACCATCTATTGCTCCTGCTCTAGTACTTTTCATCCCCCCCCCCTGCTACCTTAGTTTGCGTTTTAGCTTGTCTCATGTTATTGTCATATTTTTGTAATGGATGTATCTACTCCCTGATATTTTTTTTGAATAGCTATCCGTCGCCCCAATATTACTACGGTCGCCCAACTTTTTTTCATCGTTGACAATTATACCCTTATTTCGTCATAATAATAAACCAACTGTGGCCTCCAACTCCAATTTAAAATGTATAGTTCACAACTTCACATAGTCATAGGCAATTAGGCATTAACAAGCTAGAAATCAATGATCTTTCAAAAAAAAAAAAAAAGCTAGAAATCAATGATCATGGTTATACATAATACGAGCAGTAGCGAAATGGAAATTATAATACCACCTCACTTGGAAGCATTTCATTATCAAAATAATGCATAAAGTTAGAAATCTAGAATCCTTAGTATCAATAATTATCAAAGTTTGCATTGCTGTGGAGGTGTCGTCGGCGTAAGTGACGAGCGAGGTTCCATAATTTGGGGTTGTGGGAAATGCGTGTATCAGGTTTGATCAAGTCTCATAGCCAAAAATGAAATGATCAAGTTGGGCATTATTTGCCCAATTTCTTAGTAATAAATAACAAATCCGTTTTCAGTTTCTTATTACTCCTACATTATTGTTCCACTTGATTTGGTTCCTAGTGCTCATGTACACGATTTGATCAATTTTGTTCCATTAACCCGCACATAACTCTCGGGGATACACTTTTGCAAAATCTTACGAATTATTACGGCCGAAGACTGAAGAGTGAGTGGTATTCAATTAAAAGGGGCTATAGTGGGCGATATTAGTAATATGGCGGGGGACAAATAACACCTCTCTATTTTTTTTTTGTTTGCTGCTTAAATTACCATCATTAGCTCTGATTTCTTTATTTCTCGTTTGTCAAAAATCAATTGTGACCGATCAAATTATCATAAAAAGGCGGTGCCAAATTTTTTTGTTCTGCAAATTTTTGGACTTCGTTACACATTCTATTCCAACTAGTATTCAGACAAATTTTGTGTCAACCTTTCTTTCATTACTTTTTCTTCTTTGCTGATTGAAATTTGGCTCAAGTGCCGCGTGTTATGAGATGGTACTACCTTAAATGCTTGTTTTTGCAAAGAGAAAAACTAGTTTCTCTGAGATGTTTATTCTTCTTCCTTGACTGACGAAGGGGGAATAGTTGTAATATTTTCCATTTGATGATTCAGGTGGTTGCTGGTGGAGGAGCAGTCGAGGCTGCACTGTCAGTGTACTTAGAATACCTAGCTACAACTTTGGGGTCAAGAGAACAGTTAGCCATTGCAGAGTTTGCTGAAGCCTTGCTTGTTATACCTAAGGTATTTTATCTGTTTACTTTTGAGTGTGAAAGTCTCAGTAACTGCATGTTGTGCTTTGCGAGCTTCAAGTTGGACTGATGTGTTGTCAATGTTGTTTGTACAGGTTCTTGCAGTTAATGCAGCGAAGGATGCAACCGAACTTGTTGCCAAGCTGCGAGCTTATCATCATGCGGCACAGACAAAGGCGGACAAGCAGCATTTGTCTAGGTATCTTTCCTTTTTTTTTTGTTGTTGTTTTTGTAATGGTAATGTTGGTCTCTTTACATTGTCCTACAATAAACAAGAAACTAGTGTTCAAAACAGATTAGAGGGGGTAAAGTGATGACAGAGTGGTGAGTGATTTACTTGTACCTATATGGAAATTTTCTTCATTGATTGCTCCACCCTCATTTCTACCTTCATAGGGTGTACTACTTTGTAATGTCAAATGCCGAACGAAATGTCATAAATGATATCTCATGTAAAACAACCTTGATACATGAAGTCATTACCATTTCCCCATTTTAGAACATGTCAGCTGAATGGTCTGATATTGCGATGTTAGCTTTTTCTTAGCATTGAACTACTAGTCTACATATGCATAATGCATGTATTCTATTCTTCACCACAAGACTTTCTTATGGTGAGCTTTATGTAGTTGCCGTTCTTTTACAGTCGGAATAATGTTGTGGGCTTGTGGTAGTTTTTCTTTTCCCTTTTTTTTTTTAGAAAGCATAATTTTTAACAATAATCAAAGAAGCACAACACAAGAGTTCTCTATGGAACTGAAAGAAGCCGAAGCTATCAAGACCTAATTAGAAGCCTTTAAGGCTTTTCCTTGCCAGAGTTTAAATAAACCTGCCTGAGGCACGCTTAGCACCAGCCAAACCTACTTAGAGTGCCTGAGGCGCCTCGAGGCATTGCACCTCTCTGAAAGTGAGGCGATGTGAGGTGTACCTGAGGCGTTAGACTATGCAAATTCCATATTTGTTTCCTGTAGTTCTTTTCTTCTACTCTCCTTTGCCCCTTAATCCCTAACTATTTCTTCTTTACTTATTCGCCTCTTTAAAACCAATATCATGGGTAATCTTTTGTAAAATATTGGAAGTAGCTATTTGTTTGAATTTTGAGAAAAGAGAACAGCTCCCTTCCATGCGGCACACACCTTCGCCTCGCACTTCTGCGCCACTACCCTTCATTACCTTGGTGCATGTCACTCCTTTTTAAATGAATTTCTTATCATAATTAATTTTCTACTACAGTTCTTGAAAAAAACTTGTAGTTGTGCTCCTAAAGTTTTCCGGGCTCGTAGGAAATTAGGTTACACCCTATGGGCAGCTAAAATGTCTCTCCCAGCATCCTTGCTCCTGAGGGTAATCCACAGGAGTTTTTCCTCAAAACAGTGCTCCTTGTGCACACAACAGTCATCAGTCTCGCCTAAAGTATTCTCACTTTCTCAGTGATCAGCTTTTACATTTTATTGTCAAACTTGTATCTCCTGTCACTTGTCCATTATGTTAATGGTAAGAGTGGTTATGGATGGTCTATTACACCACAGATTTGTAGTAGATGTTGAGATAATATATGAATGGGACGAGTTCCTGATGTCTCACCTTTGAACCTCTTTGTTTTAATCTACTTATTCTAGTGGTGCATCATCATGTGCTTTATGTTCTCTCTAAAAATGGCAACTGTGCTTTTTCTTTCTCTTTTGGTTCTAATACTGTGGGGCTTATTCAAGTGGTACTTATTCAAGTGGTGCATCTTCAAACATTGGAATGAGAGAATAAATTTGTTTTGGCAATGGATGATAATTGATCTCCATCCTTTATGTTTTGTTTTAAAATGGCAATTAGTTTTTTACTTCTTTTGGTTCTAATTTTGTGGCGTCGAATGATCTCGCTCATTAATTCCTCATTGTTTGCAGCATGGGGTTGGATTTGTACAAGGGCATCGTCCGCAACAATCTGGAAGCTGGGGTCATTGAGCCAGCAATGAGCAAAATAAAGATTATTCAGGTATATCACTATGTATTCAAAATCTTTGGAGCAGCTAGCATTTGATTTTGAGCATCAAAGAAGAAAAAAGCATGAATTAAAGACACAGAACACGATTTTCTCAATTTATCTTTTATTGCTAATTTAGCTTTGGTCATTTTACTTAGATGTGCATACTAATTTTGAACTTGGGTCTGTCTTTCAAATGTTTTAATACAATGTCGAATGTATTTACATATTCCAGTGGAGGTCTAATGGATTCTGCCCATCTTTTGTGTTGCAGTTTGCCACTGAAGCCGCTATTACAATCCTTAGAATCGATGACATGATCAAACTGGAGAAGGACGACGGCCAGAATGACGGCTAAACCATATCTAATGGCCAGATCTTGTGGCTTGAAGAGCTTGTTATCAAAGTTTTGGGCATAACTTGTACTCTCATCTGTTCGGCCTTTCCTTTCCCATTGTCTCCGATGCTTGCCGTGGTGCTGGGTTTCCTTGTGTGCTTAGATAGGAATTAGCCTTTGTATTGTGTTCGCATAGGTCTCAGTTTGTAAACTCAATGTGTATTGATATTAACTCCAAGCCTGACAAGGATAAGTTTTTGATACTCATGGTTAACGATTACTCTAATCTTCCTTTCACCTCCCTCGGTAAATTGAACGGTAAAAGAGAAGGCAAATGTTTTAACCTCTTGAAGGGGTGAAGCCGCGAAGGATTTTTTGACCAGTTATCGCTCAACTAAGTGAGTTACCACGCAACCTTAACCGGACTAGCAAGTTTTTGTAAGTATATTAGCGAGTGTGAACGCTTGTACTCCCTCCATTTCATTAGATTCTTTGTATTTGGTTTGAATCTGTGAGAGGAATTCAAACACAATGTAAAAAACCTAATAAAATAGACAGAGTATAATGTAATTACGACTATCAAGCACTTTGTACGACCGATTTGATATCATTCGGTTTTCAAATAATAGCAGAAAACGACAAAGAAAAACTAAAATATGAGAAAATATAATTGGTTAGCACAAGAACATGAAAAAAAAAGAAGAGGAAAAGGATAATAGGAGGTGGAGTGGACATGGCGGGTTCAATGTTATTGGCGGGAGCATCTCCGTTACGACTGCCGTCACACACATCACCATTATCTCGCCGGCTGTCGACTGGACCCCAACGGCGGCGGCAAGAAAAGACGGAACCACCCCGCCTGACACTGCTCAATGTATCTTCTCGGAAGCATCCCCTAGTATCGCCACCGGGCGCAGCCGCGACTACCACCGCTTGGAGCGGCGATGATGTGTTGGAGGTGGCAGATATTAAAGAGAGGTCGCGGAAATGGCTGTGGAAAGGTCGTTACTCAATCAATTACTTCGTTCAGCAGCCGCTTAGTGGTGGCGGTGGCCGGCCTCCGCTGGTCCTTGTTCATGGCTTCGGCGCTTCTATCCCTCATTGGCGAAGGTGCTTTCTTTATACCTTACTCGTCTTCGGTTTTTTTTACTAAATTGCCTCTTGATCAATCTTTATTTCCAATGCATTTATCAACATTGTGAAAATTTGGTAGTGAGGGTTCATGATTTGGAATTGGAGTTTTTAATTTAAATGTTCGTTATTGCGTGAGTTAGTTAGTATTCGACATTGCGATTTCCCGAGATTGGGTAGTTGTTGTTTAGTCTGATAACTTCGGAAATGAGGCTTAGATAGATTTAAGCAAGGCATGTTTGTTCAACTGTGAGATGTTGTGTTGTCTCATTAATTCAATCTACTGCTAAATATACGGACATAAGAAGCTTACACTACCCTAATCTAGGTTAAATAGTTCGATTAAGCTAAGCAGGGCGACACATGTTCTATCTCGGGAAGATCAATGAGTATGAATTAAAACATGAAGAAGGACAAGTTGAATCGTGTACAAATAGAGGAACAGATCTTAGAAATACGGAGCATATATATCAGTAGCTTTTCCTGCTGGTGCTTGTCTTAGGATATTCATATGCCCTTCATATGGAGAGGGGTGATAGTAACCTCGCATTTACACAGTGCCAACAACCTCGGCATCTAGTACCAGTTCGCTCTTGGTTGCTAAAACATGAACTGTAACCTGCTTCTCTTTACATAGTCAGAGGCAATCGTCATTGCAATATAATGAACTGTTGTAATAGAGATACACCAACAACAACATCTTTAACCCCAGTGCCCCGCCATAAGGCGGGGTAAGGTGGGGTCGGATGCACGCAAGCCTTACCCCTATTGAAACATAGAGAGGCTGCGCACGGATGACCCAAAATGAAAATTGCTTCGAGAATCGCACCGACTGAATGCTACTTCACAAGATAAGAAGCACAGCTAGTTTTATGAGCCAATTTGCTTTATTCCATTATATGCCAAAAACCAAAGAATAATTAGTCTTCGGCTCCATTGGAAATGGAAATAATTGTTGTAATAGAGATACGGTGGGGAAATGGAGAGGAGGGACGGGATTGCCCGGTAGGGGCGTATAATATCTAGAGATACAATGGTGTTTATGTGGGTTGAATTTGAGCAATTGTCATTGCATTTATGTCATTGTTTGGTAGATTGTAATATCATAGCAATCTAATTGATTTCCATATAGGAAAATTGTGGTGGAAGTGTAGGAAAAGTGAAGAATCTTATGACATGATGTGCAACTTATTACAACAATCCATACCTCCGAAAACGGAAATAAAAAGAAAAAGAATCATCTAGAAATGTAATTACATAATGCTTTCAACTACATACTCTGCGGTTCCCGTCACGTGCTTAAATGACCATAACTTGTAAGTATGTGGTCAATGATTTACTAAGATAAATACTCTATAGCTTTAACTTTTGTGTGCTTGATGATTTACTAAGAAAAAACCCTACGCTTTCAACTGTATGCCTAATAGTTTAATTATGTTCACAGATGATTTACTTAAATAAATCATATACCTAATGGTTCAACTACATGCTCAATGGTTTTGATTGTTGTCAATTATTTCATGATACCATGGTATTTCGGACTGAAAAAAGATTTACCCCCTGGTTATCTCATTATGTATGCTCCCATTGCCCTTCCCCATAGGTCCAACTGCCCTTATCGTTGCTAAAGGAGATCGTTTACAAAGCCATGTAAACTATCTTTAACCAAAGACGCACCTAATATGTTGGAAGACAATTACATGTATTTAGAATGTTTGGATGGTAGGCTCTGAAGAAACTGGCAGTTTTTTCTTTTTTTGTTTTTTTTTTTTTTTTTTTTTTTTTTTGGTGACGAGGGGAGTCAAAAGAAACAGCGAAACACGCTAAAAACTAAACATACACCAAAAGACCCACTCTTGTTGGCTGGCGTCACCAATACTGGACATTTTGCTACACACCATCGTAGACGTAGGATGTAGAGATTGTAGACCAACAGGGATATTTATGCTGGTAGCTATCACAATACACTAGACGAAGCACCATTGTCTCTGTCCATTTGAACCCTGTAGAAACCTTGCAGAGCAAAGGTTTATTTTTATCCCCAATGTTGGTTGGGTAACATTTCCTAGTACAGTGAAATCTTGACGAACATCCATTCCTGTTTTTTATGCAATCGCATACGTTGCGTTACGGAGGTAGAAAAGGAAACTTGACTGAGAGAAGACAATCTGGACGATGTCAGCTCACAAATCCCACAAACTAGTTGGAGCTTTCCACTGATTTTAGAGCAGGAACTTCAAGGGTATCAATAGCTTCTGGATGTATGTTAGGACTCTCTACACTTTTTGCAGTGGGAGAATTGGAAGCCTCTGGTTCTCATGAATTCATTGCGAGGACTTCAACCAAAAGTCTAGACTAATGGTTGAAGCCCACACAATGATTTTATACCTTAAAACTTTTATCTCCAAATTCCAATGTTTTGATTCGTTGAAGTGAACTTTGCACCAACACTGCTAAGAGTCACTATTCTAGCCTTCTCTTCCAATTTCTCAATCCCCATTTTAATGGCCTTCTCATGGGGCTAAAATTCTATAGCTTGATTATAATCTTAGGAGGGTTTTCCCGAATCCCCAGTTTGTCCATAAGCTTTAGCATTCTTTCCTTCCATCAACAAAGTGTGCGAAAAGTTTGAAATTTCCAATCTTGCTTTATTTAAAATTGCTTTCAACAAATCTACTCATATGCCACATAAATTGTTTGTCTTCCCTAGAATGTTAAAAATAGTGCCTCTGGCTGTGTGTTTTGAGCATGTATTATAGAGCCTTACAATTGATGATAACCATTGTCCTTTATATATAGTCACCTTTGTAACAGTTTCATTTTGCGCTTCTAGTTCTTGATTTTGTCTGCCTTAGCAAAGTAGGCTGTCTGGCTGCGCTTCTTCATCTTATGAGAAATTGGCAGTGTTGTTTAGTTTGTCTAAGTTATTCTGAACTATGGTTTTGTAAACTTTCTCAAATGAATATTATACCTTCACAGACGCATTAATGGATGGTTTTTTTTTGTAAGAAATACTAACTTGTCTAGGTACCTGCAGAAATATCATGACGCTGGCTCAAGATCAAATGGTCTATGCAATTGATCTCCTTGGATTTGGTTCATCGGACAAACCAGCAGGTTTTGCATATACAATGGAAACATGGGCTGAGGTATAACATGGTTAAGCTTGACACACTGGTTGCCATGTTAATATTTATTAAGTCTCTAGTCATTGCAGATCACTCCACTTGGCTCATTTTCAACAGTTGCTCTTGGATTTCTTAAATGAAGTAGTTCAAGAGCCAGCAGTTTTGGTAGGGAACTCTGTGGGTAGTCTTGCTTGTGTCATATGTGCCTCAGGTATGCTTCCAGTCCAGTGATTTCTCTTTTATGGGGCATTTTTCAGTAAATTGTCAATAAGAATAGGGAACAAGCTTGTTTGAACTCTTCTCACAGTTTTCGGACTGCCTGTTTGCTTTAACCAGAGTCTTCTGAGCCGCGAACTCTGGTCAAAGGACTAGTCTTATTGAATTGTTCTGGTGGGATGAACAATAAAGCAATTGTTGATGATTGGAGAATCAAATTGCTGTTACCTTTGCTCTGGTTTATCGATTTCATTCTGAGTCAAAAGCCTATTGCATCAGCAATCTTTGAACGCGTGAAACAAAGGTAGCAGGTTCCTTATCAGAAATTTGGAGGAATCTAACTGTCCCTATGACTAGGCTGCTAACATCTTACTGTGCACAGAGAGAGTTTGCGGAACGTCTTGTTGTCTGTATATGGATGTAAAGAGTCTGTGGATGACACGTTAGTTGAGGTATAATGGATTCAGTTTCCTAATCGCACATAATCAAGAAATTTATTTATAATTTGTTGAGCAAAACTTCTTTCCCTAATATGAGATCTGCAGATAATTAGGGAACCTGCTGATTCTGAAGGTGCCCTTGATGCTTTCGTTACTATAGTGACTGGCCCTCCAGGGCCGAGCCCAGTTCAGCTGATGCCAACAATTTCAGCTCCTGTATTGCTTTTATGGGGTGATCAAGATCCGTTCACCCCCCTTGATGGTCCTGTCGGCAAATATTTCAAGTCTTTGTCTGCTGAGGAACCAAATGTTACACTCTTAATTCTGGAAGGTGTAGGACACTGTCCACATGATGATAGACCTGCTCTGGTCCATGAAAAGTTACTTCCTTGGCTTGCTCAACTTTCATCTGCTTAAACAGTAGCAAATTTCCTTGAGTCGCGACTTCATTTGCCAGGGAGTTATTCATGTGTTCATCTAAGTTACATATGTAAGCTCTTGTATATTATTGCGTATTGGGAAGTGTCGTGTACTGTCTAAAACAAGTTCATATTCATTGAAAAAGTGCTCGACACATACCATTTGTTACTTCTATTCGTCTTTTCCTTTTTATATCTTTAGCCAGAGGCTATGAAGCATAAGAACTCTCAGGTTTTGTCATCTTCATCCCCTTGCTGGAAACTCGAGAACACTGCAATGCTTTTTCATGTTAACTTCGTATTTTCTTTTCTGCGTCCAAGAACCTGATTCTTTTCCCTTCCCCGACTCCATTTGAGACAATTTGACATATTAGTCAAAGGTGCCATTTTCGTTCACTTTGTACCCGTCACTCCAATCCGAAAGGAAAGGCATACAGAATCATAGATTGCTGAATATTCTCCCTCAAATTTCTTAGTATCTGATTGAAATGACTGTAAGTCTGTAACTCTAGTGACAGGTATCTGCATTACTTGATGTAGGGACTTTCCTAAAATACTATCACTTCCTTATTATGCACGCTCCCATTTATTCTTTGCCTTCCCTCTAATGAAATTTAACACATTTTCCTTGTTTAACACCATCTTTCTCCTTTCCCTCTCCAAAGAATATTCTTTACTCCCTGATGACGTCTGTCTTATATCTGTGAACAAGCTTGCTGCAATGGCAGAAGCAGCATTTTTACGGAAGTCTCCCGGTTCCATAATTATTCATCATCACAGGAGTAAATGGAAGGAGAGGCCAATTCCTTGGAGTTCACTCCAACATGGATAGTTGCAGTTGTGTGCTTTATCATCGTTGTCATTTCCCTAGCCGCGGAGCGTGGCCTTCACCGTCTCGGCAAGGTACTTAACTACATACCTCTTGCGTACTTGTCTAGAAACCTTCTGTTACATGTCTACAAGTATTCTGCATGGTGTTAGAAAATTTTTGTTTGTTCTTTGAAGCATTACAAGTTCAAAACCAACCACCCGGTTTTAGTTGGTTTTCTTAAATAACAATTTTTAGGCGTTATCTAAGAGCATGAAGTGAATGACTGAATATCCCCATAAGAACCCCAAAGACGGCCCTCTTCTTCTCCTTTTTTAGAGCCGGCAGTCGAGCAAATTGACTCATAAACTTTACGTGCTTCTTACACTGTTGTAGCATAGGTCATTGTAATTTTCGACACAATTTTTTGTTTTAGGTCATTCCGAAATAACCTTGAATAGGCAAGAGCTTTTGTGGTATTTGGATAATTTTGTGTTTGGGAGCATCCTTCATGGTCATTTTATGGAAGAGCACAACAAGGCTTAGCTTCCGACAGCATATGCTCCGGCCTTATGTTGACAAACTCGCACTCAAAATTTGTTCAAGGATGAGTGTGCTACATAAACACAAGAATAGGTGCTGTTATGATACCTAAGAGATTATTAGGGAGATAGACAGATAGTGTATAAGGTGGTATACAAACCTTCTTTGTCCGGAAAATAGACATATTTTGCTTCCTTGTTCTCTGACATTCATAACATCTAGGAAGAGTGTGAAAAGGATCTATGGTGACTCCAAAAAACTTATGCAGTTTATAATCTTGGCCTCGAGAGTTCTATAAAAATCTTGAAAGGGAGGAAACTCTGTAATAAAGCTGAATATACTAGGAACGGACTGTGAACACAAGGGCTTCTATGTCATGCTAAGAGTAGTCTTTCGATATTTCTGCTATCTATAAAGAGTAGCGTCAAAGGAATCTGCAGTGCCATTGGCTCTGGAGTTAATCACCAGTGATTTCCTTTTGCTTGCTATACATAAGCTTGATGAACCTATAAGTGATTAATTTTAGTTTCTTTTCCTTGATATCTAGTGCTTGATAGCAAAGGATCAACAGTCACTCAACGACGCCTTGCTAAAAATTAAAGAAGGTAAAGTTATACTCCCGCATTTGTCTTTCTGCTGCTCAGGGCAGTTATTTTATGTGTAGCTCTACTTTCTTGTTCATGAAAGTGTTACAAGATTGGTCTATCGATAATTCTGTAAAACTGGTGTAAAACATGCATTTTTCTAATGTTATCTTTCATCTTGAATGTTTTCATTTCCAATGGAGCCAAAGACTAATTATTCTTTGGTTTTTTGGATATAATGGAATAAAGCAAAATGGCTCATAAAATTGTTTGTGCTTCTTATTTTGTGAAGTAGCAGTCAGTCGGTGCGATTCTCGAAGCAATTTTCATTTTGGGTCATCCGTGCGCAGCCTCTCTATGTTTCAATAGGGGTAAGGCTTGCGTGCATCCGACCCCCCCCTTACCCCGCCTTATGGCGGGAGCCTTTAAGGCACTGGGGTTAAAGATGTTGTATCCTTCATCTTGAAAACCCTGATTGTATGTTAAAAGCTGCATGTTTCGCTCAATTTACAGGTCCCTATATTTGAATGATTTCTGTATCATTTTTGGATGTATACTTTGCAGATTGTTTTGTCACCAATTGCCATAGCCAAATTTGACTACTAACTGTTATTGCTACATACAGAGTTGATGCTCTTGGGGTTTATCTCTCTGCTGCTCACTGTCTTCCAAGGGCTCATCAGCAATATCTGTATTCCAGAACACTTGACATCTTATATGTTACCATGCAAAAGGGCTGATCATAAGCGCAATCATTCTAGTAAAAGACGACTCCTATCTGAGGGAGGTAACTCTCATCATTGCACACAAAAGGTACAGAAATACCCATTTATATCCTTCAGCATGCTAATCTTATATCAAGAAAATTAACCTTGATTTGTTTTTGCCCAGGGAATGGCTCAATTTTTTGCATTGGAAGCATTACACCAACTGCACATACTTATCTTTGTTTTGGCAGTTGTATTTGTCATCTTCAATGCAACAACCATGATACTTGGGGGAATGAAGGTCTGCATTTTATACATTATTCTTTTCTCTCCTTTTTTCTTCTTTTCTGCATTTTTTATTTGTTTGTTTAAATAGGACAAGAGACAAGAGCTGGATTGTGGTTACTTTGGAGGTCAATTCAAGGTATATTCATGCTCTTTTGTCTTTCTAGGTACGCAGATGGAAACACTGGGAAGAGTCACTGAAGCGTGAAGTCTCAAAATCAGAAAATGCCAATCAACGTGAGAACACAAATTTGTAAATGTGTTTTATGGTTACCTTGGATGTTAAGCAAGAACTTAACTGGAAAGTGTTGAATTGTGTTAAGAATCAAGCAGGGTGCACCAAATTCATGCTCGACATCGTCATGAATTCTTTGAGCAACGCAGAGGACACTCAACTATAGTGGGTGTTGTGGTGAGTTCATATTTAATTAGACCTTGTGATGTAATGCAACAGAACCTAGCAAACTTTAGGAATTTCTTCTTTGAATAGACATTCCTGGAGGTTTTTTAGCACTCTGATTGACTGGCTGCACTTTACCTGTGCAATCACTCCTGGCCGGTTGCCTTTATTATATTGTAGTCGGGTGAAGTCTTGATTTTAGGAATTCACTGGAATGTCTTTTGTAATGATACGAGAACTTGCTTCAGATGAAACTGACTACAATAATTTCTGTACGACTTATGACATACATTTGACTTCTGGTGGTAATTCTGTATGCCTTGGTAGGTTTCTTTTTTCAAACAATTCTATGGCTCTGTCACAAAGTCGGACTACATTGCGTTGCGACATGGATTCATTATGGTAAGAGGTCTATTGTCAATTATTACTCTAATGTTTATAGTATTTTTTAGAGAAGAAGTTCCTGATGTGATGTGCAGTCAAGCTAAGTTGGGCATATATACTTAAAGCATGAGTCTAACACAATATAGTTCATCCTTTCTTCAGACTCACTGTCCTTCAAATCTCGGTTTTGATTTTCATAAATACATGCTACGAACTTTGGAATACGAGTTCAAGAAAGTTGTTGGGATTAGGTAATCATGCTCAATCTATCTTCAGGATTCTAATGCACTCGTTAAAATAGACAACCTAAAGTCGTTAACAAAGGGCCGGTTTCTTTGTGTAGCTGGTGGTTGTGGATGTTTGTTGTGCTCTTTCTGTTGATCAACATTGAAGGTACAGCCCCTCTCTTTGTTTACCGCTTTTGCCATCTCTTTTCCTCTCTACTAGCTTGATAAAATGATGTAATGATTTGTTGTGCAGGGGTTCATATATACTTCTGGTTATCATTTCTACCACTGATTGTGAGTTGATTATTTCACCTCTGATGTAAAAACATCTAACATACTTCAGCTTGAATTTTGTCTAAGGTTGCTTTGACATGTAATGATTTGTTGTGCCATTGAATTTTGTAAAAACATCACAGCTTCTGCTTGTTGTGGGTACTAAACTTGAGCATATCATTATGAGTTTGGCTGAAGAGATTGAGGAGAAAGAGAAGAAAAAAAAGCCACTAGAGAACACACCAGAAGCCGAGGGTGACAAAGCGCCTTGGGTGAAGCCATCTGACAAGCATTTCTGGTTTGAACGTCCCAACATTGTTCTGTATTTGATACACTTCATCTTGTTTCAGAACTCTTTTGAGATTGCATTCTTCTTCTGGGTCTTGGTAAGGAAATATACATTAGAGTCTTCTGTAGACTTCCATAATCCTACTTGTTTTGTCGAATGTTCTTATCTCGTGCCATTTATTTTTCAGTTAACATATGGTGTCCATTCATGCATTCTTGATAAAGTCGGCTTCATCATTCCCAGGCTTATTATTGGGTAAGTATCTTATCTATATTTCGCTGTCATTCGCCCTATTAATTGATCCTGCCAACTGGTCACTAGTTTCGCCCTGACTTAGCAAAGATAAAGGGGGAAAAAACTACGGTTAGGAGGCTTACAGTAGGACAAGATGATGATCACATTTTTTTTTTTCAGTCATGCTTGTCGTAAGATTTGGGCCGAGCTTCAAAGTCTTTTGGAATGGTTTCAAAGCTGCATGATAAAAATAAAAATAAAAATCACTTCAAACCTTATAAAAATGCTTGCCTTGTTGTACCATAGGACCGTGTTACCCAAGCTGTGTTTTGTACCAAGGCTACTTGTTTATATGTTCATCTATCACAAACATATTTCTCACTGTTCTGTGCTTTAACCAAAAATATTAAACCATTCTTTTGTGTGTATGAGATCCAAAGCACCGTTCATGTTTTTCGTAAGAACATGATGCTCTTACTATATGCCTGTTCTCAGAGGCTATTTTCTGAAAAGCGTTCCAAAAGTAATTTGTTCAAGTTTGACAGCCTCTGATCTTCATAACTCAAAGCTCAGAAGTTCAACAGATCATGATGTAGGTTACACTGTGTCATGTAATGCAGGTTGATCGTTCAAGGGCTCTGTAGTTACAGCACGTTGCCATTATACACAATTGTTACCCAGGTGAGAAACTGACTGAGCTATATTTTTTTTGTTTGACAGTGTCTGACTGAATAGCAAAACGTACACCTTGATAGCCATATGCTATACTGCCAACTCTTTCTCACGTCATTGTTGTTGCCTGTTTTTCATAGATGGGAAGCATGTTTAAACCGGGTATTTTGGGGCCAATGGCCCATGAGTCCGTTGGGAACTGGTTAGAAGACATAAGGGGAAGATCAGGACATAATAAGGGGTTCTTCAGCTCAAATAGAATTGAGATGCGAAACATGGCTTCAGATTCGCAGGAAGTTATCCCCGTGTCTGATCAGACAACTGTGTGCCTCGAAAGATTTCAGTTACCTCAACCGGCTGGGCAATCCCCTACTACATAAGATTTAGTATGACATCTTCGTGTAGGAAATCTCTGTAAACTGTCGTAGAGTTAAACACGGATATCTTGTAGCCCTATTGTACAGTTAAATGTGGACTTGTTGAACATTATCGTAGACCCTCATCGAATAGAGGAGCTTTGTTGAACACTGTTTTATTTGTGCTACTTATACTAGTGTCAAATGAACTGATGAAGTTCGCTAGCATTTTAATTGCGCAGAATGTTGGCATGTTCCGGTTTTCTAATCTGAAGCAGTACATCACCAGTAAGTTAGAAAAATTATCCGAACACATGGCACAGCTATCAAAGAAATTCCAAAGGAACAACGCAAGATTATAAAAGATGATCAGAAACGCTCTACTGTCAATTCATTCATCTTTGTTCAGGCAAGCCTCGTGTACACACCCTATGATATACAACCAATTTTCAGCTCTTGGTAACCCATACGATACCATCTAGCAATGGACTTATTTACAGCTCTAACACCTACTTAGATGAACATGAAGTCATGAAACCATGGAGTGCCTGGGTCTCTCTAACGGGAGTGCCTCCATCTGTATCTGTATCCGAGTATCATGATTTGAAGGAACATCTTCATGGTTCTCTTTCTTGTCTGCCCTCTTTAATTCTTCCAGTGCTTTCTTCGTGTATAGAGTGAACACAACAATGGTAATAATTGCAACTATGAACGAGAGCACATTGTAGACAATCTCCACCCAAGTTAGATGGTGATTCCCATACTTGACATCAGCAAATGTTTTGATTAATCTGCCACTGCAAACAATGCTTTGTTATCACTATTGAGTAATTAGCAGCAATTTCATTAAAGTGTTATATGTAAAAGCCTCAAAAGGGATAAGTACAATTCTATCTATGATCAGAAACAAAATTGCTTATAATTTCTTTTGGCAGCCTCCTTCAGATCACATAGAATGGCAGACACCCTCATCTTCACCACAATTCTAAGTCTAAAAGGGTCATGAACACTGAACAGGTCTAAAAGTTCATTTCCGCATACTGGTAAGCAAGACACGATATACATCTTAAATGCAGAAAAGATGACCTAATGTCAAACCAGTTTAGTAAAATCATATCAGCAGTGCCTGATATAGACAACAAACAGGATGTCATGTAAGTCACGAAACCATATTTAACGTCTCTAGATAATAATTAACACAAAAGCAATGGAGCTAATTCTAATTTAACTGTTGATTAACTTTGCTGTAATACTCAAACATGTCAATCCAGATTTAAGCTTCTCAAACTTACGTGTAGATGTAAAGAAAAGCTTCTGGCACCATTCCAGCAATTGAACCCCATAGGTAAGGCCAAAATCTCATGCTCGTTACAGCTACAGCATAGTTGAAGATAGTATATGGAAATGGTGAAATCCTGAAGAGTGCAACCACACGAAACTGATGAAACCAACTACCTTCTGCAGCCAGTTTAAGCACAGCAGCCTTGTCTGGCCATCTTTGCAACCATTGCTGGAAAGTTCACGAGTTATTTCGCAAGTTAAAAAGGAAAAGTGCATCGATATCAACAAATCACCAAATCTCAGTCACCAGCTTACATGAATTTTATCCCGGAATAGTAATCCAACTAAATAGGGAAGAATCATTCCAATAGTTGTTCCAACCATAATTATCACAAAACCTAGACCATAGCCAAAGATCATTCCTGCAAGCCACATGGAAGGGCCAGACGGAAGCAAAAGTACAGGGAAGAATGCAAGGGAAGCAAGAAGCACCATAGCAAGAACCGGACGGCCAAAGGCAGTGGCTTCCCATTGCATCATCGGGATAAGAACCTGCAAAACGAAGAAAAATGCCAAAGTTGAGACAAGAATTTTTGTTTTGAGTATCATAAAATATAGTACATCCCTTACCTTCATAATGGGTGATGTGCAAATTTTTTAAGAAAGATCAAACCAATACTTCAGTTCTAAACCATATAAGATGGAGACAACCACAGAAGAAAAGTTTGAAAACTACTCGCAGATTGTTCACTTATACTGTGAATCAGGAGATAGAGTAACACAAATTAAGAGTACTACTCAGAACTCGAAAGGTAAGATCACCCACAATATACCAGGTTCCACATAAATGGCCCTCTTCAATAAGTTTTTAATACTATGGTATCCACCGATGAGTGTTCTCCCACCCTCAACTGAAATTAATCCAAGGCCTTAAGTTGTATTCTTTTCATTAATATGCTAGTCAGCACCACTCATCTCCAAACCACTTTTCCAGCTTCAATAAGTGTTTGACAACTGCGTATTGAAAGTTCAGTTACATTTGCACCTTACTTTACAGTGACAACCCGTCGATGGGCAAGGTCCAAGTTGACTGGTAACGGGGTTCAAGAATTAGTGAAAGAAAAAAGATTGAAGAGGCTCAAAATGTAATAGGACAGCTGATTTAAGAGTCTTGAAAGCATTTACGTGGCACCAAGTCTCCAGTGGCCTGCCTATGATGCACTCTACTAGGCTAATCTATGCAGCCTGGATGAGGTTACTTTATTACTAATCTTTTTTTAGGAAATTATTTATTCTGCTCATATTTACAAAAGACACGAACAAAAAGGACCTGTCCTTCGACAGCAATCTCATGCTGAAGCTACTTAACCAAAAAACAGAAGAAAAGAAAAAGACTGGACTCACAATTACAGCATACCTTCTCAAAAAGGAAAGGAAATCCCCATTTTACCAATATGAGAACAAATGCTACGGCACTAATGCAGGATAGAAGAATTTTGATCCACCAGAGGAAGGGTTTTAATCGTGTGTCAGCCTGAGAGTGTAAGGTCTCAGCCACAGGCTTCTTACTCAAATCAGAGGTCACCAATCTTTCATATTCACTGTCGTCTCTTGTTGCTGGTCCAACATCTTTGTCATGCTTAGCTAACTCCAATGAGTTAGGCATCTCACGAAACCACAAGAGCTGCCGAGAAAAAAATAATTTCAATTACTAAAATGAAAGAATGCATTAGCATAAAGGACACAGCCACCCACCTGTCACATAATATCTACCTGTGAAATATCTTATTTGTACACCCTACAGGAAACCCTTGCATAAGCTAACAACGCCATAATACCGCTTAGGAAAACACTACTTGTGAGATGTGACCAAAGTTAAAAAATAAATAAATAAATAAATAAACAAAAGGATCTTCATACCGATCCCTCCTCTGCCTATCTCCACATAAGAAACATCAGCAGCTATAAACAGAAGGACGAAACCAGAAGATATTCTCTTATCAAACAAACGATAGTGTGGCACCTTTAGGGATTATTTATATCAGAGGCAACAAATTTACTTCACTAGGAGCGGGAACTGTCATTCTAACCCTTCTTGGGGGTGGTCAAAGGTGGTGCATTTTTTCTCAAAGATGAGAAAGGACCTTTGACTTCTAAGTACCAAACTGACCGAGGACCTGAACTACAATCAGTTAATTTATCTAGTGAAGATGTGATTCTTCTATCCCACAAAACTTATAATCTGAGGATAGAGGTTGGCCTAGAGATTAGGAAATTAACCTTGGGGGTTGTCCCGGAATCAAATCCTCGTATCCCCACCCCACAACATTAGGTGCTCCTTGGTACCAAAAAAGAAAAGAAAAGCTCCTATAATCTACTTAAAATTGTCCCTAAATGACTATCTTGGTTAGTAACTTCAATGTTAATCAAACGCATTCCATTTGAGGCAACAGCAGAATCAAAAGTTGATTGTGTCTAGCATCTTTAAACAAAACAAAAAATAAACAAACAAAAAAAAAAAAAAAAAAAAAAAAACCTTAGTGAGGTAAAGGAAACATCGACTTGAGTAAGGAGTGAAAACATTAATTGAGTGCAAACTCAATTAACACAATCAAGAAACAGGATGTTTGATATAATTGATTTCATTAAATCTCTTGCAAGCTATGGGAGAACATATAGAACTTTTGAAAATTCCAGCACAGCCCATAACATCTTGCTGCATGCATGCTTCTACTTACTGAGACAGATTTTAAGCATACAAGTTTGCCCTTCTAAGGCGCATCGTTGTAATTTAACCATTCATTTCAGTCCAGTCAATCCATAGTTCATCACGTTTATAAGGATACACTCAAACTGAGTACTCAAACAAGCTTGACTTACAGTTCCACACCCATGGAAAGACACAGTCAACTACATGCTACAACCTTCCCTCCTAAGGCAATTCAAGATATCCCTCCTGGCGCCCTCCCCGCATTGAATATTAGCCCCCTCCCAACTTAAATTCTGGCTCCGCATCGGCAGACCTTGCACTTCCAACACTCCACCTTATATGTTCTCTATTTATATTTTTGCCTTATATAGTCCAAGCAACCTTGTAGCTCATCGCATCCTAAATGGAGATGTGTCTGATATCCAACTTAAACACCCATATACATCCTTATAATCTAAAATTCGAAATGTTGGCACTTCAAAAAATCATCATTTTTCGAAGTCCACCCACCAAAACTGAGTTCACAATCATACCCATTTTACGCGCAACCTAGCTTCCTAATACAATAGATCAATTCACCCAAAACCCTCGACTTTCGCAAACTCTACTATCGATTCCGATCACGAAACTACCATAACCTCCTAATTTCATCAGAGAACCTAATAAAGGAAGCATCTTTCTCCAAAATACCACTTGCTCATCAAATTCCCAATCACAAATTTCCACAAAAACAAAACCCCAATCCCCAAATCCCCCAAATAAAAACCCAACAAGGTAAAATCAAATAACAAAAGTCCAGCAAAATACACCTGAACAAGTAGTATATAACAAAATAAAAGCAAGTTAGGTAGCTCAAAAATATCAAGAATAAATCAAGTTGGCATGTGATTTGCGATGCACAATTTCTAAGTCTTATATATATAAATAGTTAGATAATAATCCCACAAGAATCACAAGATACTATAAATAGTAGGAGGAGGAAATATACCGAGATTATCCCCGCCCCCAAATAACCCGCAGAAGAATCAGCAGAATTCCTGATTCTCAAGCTTAGTGCTCTTCACGACGATGATGACGAGGAGAGAGAAAGAAGAGAGAGAAAGAAGGTTTGAAATGGCGTGGGAGAGAGGAGAGAGAATCAGGTGAGTTTTTTAGTTTGACAGTTGAGTTGAGAACTCGAGGTGGTTATTGATTAAGCTAAGTAAAAGGGAGGGAGCGAGTTAGCTTAGCTTGCCAACCGGATTTGACTCAGTGAGTTAGTGGGATGGTGACTCGTGGAAGGCAAGGCTGTGGTGATTTCGTGACTCGTGAGTGACCGCATGCGTATAAATATATTTTGTGCGTGTGGTGACGGATGCGGAATAATGTGTGCCTGATTCGCCGCTTCATGGAATTTTTTTTATTTTGTTTTTGAATTTTTGATTTCTGTCAAACATGTTGTTGTTTGAATTTGATTTATCTTTGGGACTAACGATCATCTAGAATTTTAGATTGGGTTTTCATAGGATTTGACTTCTGCTCTCATGGGAAGAAAGAGTAATATTATTTATTGTACTCGAAACTTTGCGACTTTTTTTTTTATGGTAATCCTGTGTTTTCCGAATTGTTCAAAATGTTCTTGAATTTTTGCGTTTTGTCTATTTGCATGCATTTTTTCATCTCCTCGAACGCCACTAACACCGTTGACCGCCCCCATTACGTCTTTGTACTCACCAAACCTTCAACCCAAGCCTAAAAATCAATTTTTGAATGAAAAAAAGGGGTTTGCTAGGTACGGGGAGATAAAGGGTTAGGCTGGGTTCGGGGTGGGGCAAAGACTAGCAGACTGGCGGGGAGTGACATGCTAAAGTCGTATGCCTACAAATATAAAATACCAACACGAACCTAAAACGTAGTAATGGGCAAGTTGGTGACGTATCCACAGAGAACGATAATTATCTAAGTATGCGAAAGTAACCAAATGGGGGGTTTAGAGTTTGTATTTATCAAATGTTTAAGCGAAAAAAAGTTCATGGGGCATTTCGGAAAACTATGCATGCACATATCCCAAAATAGATGGGGTGATCCCTTTATCCGTTTGTTAGAAATTAAAATGTGGTCATTTGCATGAGACTAATGTTGTAATCCAGTTAGCTGATAGGTCTCTTGTGTATCCTAGGGGAGTGATTGGGGATGTGCTTATATATGTAGAAAAATTGATATTCCCCACTGATTTCTATGTTCTTGAGATGGATTGTGATAAGGCTACACCCTTATTCTGTTGGGGAGACGTTTTCTAAAGACTGCTAAGACCGAAACTGATGTGCATTCTGGTTCACTTACAATGGAGTTTGATGGAAAAGTTGTAGGGTTTTAATATCTATAGTTTCAAGGAGGATCTTGTTGATAATTCTCTTTGTGCAATTGATGTCTCTGATTCCCAAGCGCAGGTTCCTCCTACTCCCATTGATCAGACATGTTTGCCAATGACCATTGAGAGTGGTCAGAAGGGTCGTAATTCCAATGATAATGTGTATGATTTGAACTGTAAACTAACCACTTCAACCATCTCGTTTGGAAAGTCTTTACCATTTGTACGTTTTGCGGGATTCACGTCATATGAAGGCGGTTCATAGAGCCCCTTGGAACAACTTAAAGACTGTTGCAAAGTCCAAGGGTAAGACATCCTTAGATGGAGGGTGAAGAAGGCAGATTCCCCAATCGGTTTTCATGACTTGGTAGTTGGGCTTGGTTAATGGAATGCCCATGTGATACGTCGAGCCAACGTCGTTAAACAAGTGTGCTTCTTGAAAGGCAACTCGAGCATTTTTTTTTTTTCCTTTTCCTTCTGATTTATGTGTTTATTTTGTAGGCTATATAACAAAATGATCCAAAAAAAAAGTTTGATCCCGGTGCTAGTACGCAAGTAGGTTGTCTTCCCTTCCCATTTTGGTCTCCCTTCTTACTATTCTCACCATTTTTTTTCAACCTAAATTTTCTTCACCATGGTTCATAATACCATCTCTCTTTGTTTTCGCACCCACAATTCCCCACCTTAATTTGTTTTTTATATCCACCCCATTTTTGTCCTTTACAACCAGTTATAGTCATGTTGATTATTTCCTGCCGGTGTATTTGGAGGATGAGTGATTGTGTTACTGAATGGTGGTGAGGAGGTAGTTTATGTGCATTATTCTTTCATGGAGATGGAAGTTTTGTGAGAGAATTGTGGTAGATTGGTGACGACTTTTCCTGGAGGGTTTTGGGATATGGTGTGAGTTGAGAGTGGCTTTACATCTTGTTTCTTTGTTTGATTAGCCTATTGCCTTGAGGAGAATGCGGAGTAAAGATTGAGATCTTGTTTTTGTGAGATGAACTTTTTTGCTATACAAGAGCATCAGAGCTAGTGCATTCTCTGGGATTTGAGAACCTGATATGATGTGGTGTGATGATGGTGCGTTAATCAGCATGATTTAGACGCTTTAAGGATCAAGTGAGCGTGGTTTTATCATGACTCGTAAACCACATCTTAAGGAGTATATTTGGAGTTTAGTTGATGGTTTTATGGGATTTTTGTGGCTCAAAACCCTTTTTGGTGAGCGTTGGATGACTCTAGAAAACCACACACAATCACCTCCAACTTCATTGGAGCATAACTCCCCAACCATAAGGTATTTTGAAGAAATTCTAATTGGAGAGCAAAGCTCATGATCTTAGTTTTCCGATAATATATTATGAGCTCAAAATGAACTTCGGATGTGAGAGATATGCCCGTTCAAAGATGGCCCTGCGCACAGTCCTCGACTCGAGGACTATGATCCTCGACCCGAGGATTCTCCCTCGACTCAAGGCAGTCACATCTCGACTCGAGGACAGTCAGATCTCGGTCCTAGACGACTCCTTCTCGGTCCGAGAAAGGCGATTTCCACGAAGCGTCAGGATGGCTTTTGGCGGTTGCTTTTCTTTTACTTTTGTCTTTTAATATTTTTGTCCTTATCCTAAATAAAGGGTCATGAACCCCTCCCTAGTTTTTATCACCTTTCATATTATTTTCACCTTGTTTTCATTTTCTAGAGAGAGAAACGTGGAGAGATTTTGAAAAATTAGTACTTTATTATGAATTTCATCTCAAAAATTAGGGTAACTATTTTCATGGAAGACTAATTAATCCCCTTCTAGACTCTTGGTGTAATCAACATCTTTCTACCTATGTATTAGTAAGATTTATTCTCTTTAATTTCATTGTAATTAATTCTTTGTTCTTCAAGTGCATGATTTACCCTTATGTTCTCTAATTGGTTGATTAGATTGAACTGGGTGTTTCATATGCTTGGTTGATAATTGATCGTGATTGATTATTAGCCCAAAAGGAAGCAACTTTCACATGTTTAGTGTATGGGTATGCCTAATTTGTGATTGGGGAATTAATTAGGCAACTAATGGATTAAATTTGATTAGTATCGCGGTTGCGGCTAATTAGATACTAATTTGGGTTGTTCATAATCCTTTATTAATCCTTGATCTTCATACCTTTGATTGTGATTTGTTTGAGTGGTCACTAGACAAATTAAGATTAAAGGAGGGGACTTTGGTAACGGTTGCTCAAATTCCCCACAAAAGTGGATTAATTGGTTAAAATCGGGATTATCTATGAATTGGTATAATTAGAGAGAGGTAAAACTTGCTATATTACGGTGTTTGATTAGATTATCACTGAGGGTCGTTTTAGTCAATTTGATAGCTCGTTTAGTTCTCGTTTACTCAACTTTCAAACCAACCCCCCCCCCCTCTTTTTTTTTTTATTTATTGTTTTACTTCTTTTATTTCTATTTTTCCACAATAATATTGTAATTTAGACTTCCCCTCTTTTTCGTGGATACGATACCCACTTATCCTATCTACTTCAGGTAGTAGTTTGTGCTAATTTGATAGGATTTAACGACAATGTTCGTATCATGATACGTCTACCGGTACAATTTTGTGACTTCATTTGTTGTCCTACTTATCTTGTTGGTGTGATTCACATTGAGGACAATGTCTAGTTCAAGTATGGGGGAGTGGATTATCATTGTATACTTGTAATGTGATTATTTATGTATTATTTTTTTAACAAAAAAAAAATCGAAAAATGAAAAGAAAAAAAAAAGAGAGAGGAGCAGAAAAGAAAGTAAAGAAAAGACACGAAAAGAAAGTGAGCCGGTGAGCATGGAAAAAGTAACGAGATGTAGGTGAAACCCATTGGGAGCTTAGGAAAAATGAGTGGCGTGTGTTACTTCCCGGCGGGTGGCATAAGTAGGGTGTTTGAAGGTCATTTCTGGGCAGGTCTCTCTTTGATGGCATAAGATGGTTTGGTTGTTTTGCATAGAATTGGAGATAAGATTAGAAAATTCTCGATTTGCTTGGTTGAATTGTTGGGGGCGGTTGGTTGTTATATCGAGGTAGTGTTTGATCCGAATAATGTTAATGAGGGAGTTGGAAGTGTGCTAGATTGGGAGATATTTAGGACATTTCAGCCTCCCTTGCTTCTTGAGTGTGATGCGGCATGATGATATAAGATTACTTGGTCTATTGCGTGAGATCAAATATGTGACAAATCTTGCCAGCAAGACGAAAACTCATCACATATGATTGGGAGTAGAGGAGATAAAATTTATCATTTTCCACCCGTGCTAATTGTCAATAGACCTTTGATAAATCTTAGAGGAGAGTTAGCTTGCTCGAGGACGAGCTAAGGTCTAAGCGTGGGGGAGTTTGATCGGCACGATTTGTACGCGTGAATTTGATGGTTTTTATTGTATTTTAACGTTCCAAATGATGTTTTATATTCACCATTTGTGTTGAGTATCGGATTTAACCTTTAATGTAATTTTGGTTGTTTTGAGAACATTTTGGATGCGAACAATTGAAGACGTTTACGAAAGAGCTTTCCAGGCCAGGAAGAATTGGGGGTCCGCTATGGATGCTTGGCGGACCGCCAGAGCGAAGAAAATAGTTTGCGGCAGTGATATTTGGCGGTCCGTGGAATGACCATGGCAGACCGCTATGGAGCTTGGCCGTCCGCGATTTACTCATGGCTGACCACCAAGGTAGGGTTTTCTGGTTTTCATTTATTCCTATTTTACGTTTTTTCTTAGAACTACTCGCTCTGTCTTCCTTTAAACACCCCATTACTAGAGCTGTGCCGGGCTAGTGCCCAGAAAGCCGAGCACTGGCACTAGCACTAGGTACCCGGGCTAGTGCCGGGGCTCGAATTTCTGGGCATTGGCACTAGCCCGCCAGTGCTTTGACGGGGCTAGTGCCGGGCGGGCCAGTGCTCGGGCACTGCGTCGGCCAAAAAAAAGAAAAAAAGATGTGTGTGATTAATGGTTAAGATTTAATGTGAATGATCGGACGCCTGTGAATGGTGATCTGTGTGGGGGGGCTAAGGAGGAGTATGAGCCGTTGATTGGATTAAATTGAGGGTTGAGATTCGTTGTAACTTTTATTTAGTTGTGAACCGGATTTAGATGTGTGTTTTTACTTATTTGATCGAGGGTAAAACGTATGTACAGCCAAATTTATTATATATGACAGTTTAATTCAAGTTTATATTATATGTGTAATATAAAAATCAAATTCAGTATTCGCATGTCGGTTGAGATTTAGATTTAATATTAGACTGATTGTGATACTGATATTATAATATGGCTTAGATTACATATGAATACATCGAATTTCAATTAGTATATATACTCGTATAGCTCAATTGTGTAATCTTGTACACCTAAATTAGGTGCATTAGTGGTTGAGTCAAGTCATAATAAGTTCTTTTATAACTAAACAACGTGGTGTAGTTGATTTAGTTGTTTAAAGTCGGGTAAAGATCAAACGATCGACTGTGTAGTATATAAGAGTGAATGTGATATACGCTATAATATATAACACCGAATGTGATACTATGTTTATAATATATATCTATTCTTATTGTTTATAGTGTATAATATCTAATATTGAATGTGATATTATAATATTGTACTTAAGTACGTAAATGTATGATCTACAGTCGTTACCTATCATTAACTATTTAGTGAGTATAACAATTGAACTAGCAAATATGATCACCAATTAGCTTGTTTATCCTTTGTCCAATAAAGATTGTTATTGGAATAAAACATTAAACTCGTATTTTGTTTGAAGTAAATACAACACTTGTATAGGTAACCTCCAAAATAAACGTAAGTTACATAACAAATGAATATTAAAAGAGAGAATAAAGCCTGAACATAAGAGCATCCTTTACAATGAATGAAAATTTCATTCATTCATCTCTCTCTTACCACTTTCTCTCTCTTCCTCATGTTTTTTATGAAATTTTCATTCACCTCCTACTACCATGAATGAATTTTTCATTCATCCAATACCTCACCACACTTTCTCTCTCCTACCAAACATTTAATTACTACATTTTATTTACAACTAGTGTTAATAAAAGTACTAACAACTACTAAATTACGTTTAACTATGGTTAAACACGGTAATTAATTACAATATTAATAAATTAGTGAAGTTAAAATAATCTCTTTTGTTGTGATAAAAAAAAAACGATGAAAACGACAAAAAAAAATTACAAATATTACATGAATTTGGGAAATACATGAAATAAGATAAGTACTACGACCGTGTCCTCTGAAATCGTTGCCAGATATGTTCGACTAAATCTGATTTCAATAACCGATGTCTGATCTTATCACGAACTCGGTGTCTATTATTCAAATATTGCCTTATATCTTGAGGCAAATTCTCTGATCTATGGACCTCAAAACTAGTTGCATCCTCTGCATCTGTTGTAAATTGACGTCGTTGTGGTAGATCAGCATCAAACTCTGACGTGTCGTCATAATTTAAATATGTATCGCGTTCATCTTCCACTATCATATTGTGCATAATTATACATGATGTAATTATTTTACCCAAAATGTTAGTATCCCAAGCAAGTAATGGCCTCCGGATAATTGCGAATCGAGATTGAAGGACTCCAAATGCACGTTCTATGTCTTTTCTAGCTGCCTCTTGTAATTCAGAAAACTTCGAATCCTTATCATTTATTGGAAGGTGAATTGGTTGAATGAATGTAGCCCACTGTGGATATATACCATCAGCGAGATAATATGCCAAATCATATTGATTACCGTTCACCACAAAGTTAACTGAAGGTGCGCGACACTCCAAAATATCATCAAACACTGGGGAACGATGTACCACGGTTATATCATTGCATGAACCCGGAATCCCGAAAAAAGAATGCCAAATCCACAGGTCTTGTTTGACTTGAACCATTGTGTAATTTGTTTGACTTGAACCATTGTGTAGAACTATATATAATATTCAATTAAATGAATAATTCTTTTTTTCTTCAAAAGGATAAGTATTATTTGGATTAGATTCTTTGGGATAAGATTTTTTTTACACAATAATTTAAGGATTATACTTTTCGGATAAGATATTCGATGATACGATTTTCGCGGACAATAATTCAACGAGTAGATTTTGTAGATAAGGATAAGATTTTCGCAGACAATAATTCGATGAGTAGATTTTGTAGATTAGTTTCCATTGATAAGATATTGTCAGATAAGAATTCAATGATTTCATACATAAGTCTCCAAACATATGATTTGTGTAGGATCAATAAAAGAAAATGAAATATGACATTAAACTTCATAAAAAGATAGGATTACATTGATTAAAAACCATAAAATAACAAACAACATAATTAAAATTGCGTCAACTAAATACTTGAGAAATCATAATAATTCCTTCATTAAATCCGCCTTCATCTGCTCTTGTTCAGGCGTACAATTTGTAATTTGAAGCAAAGTTTGAAGTAAACTTAACTTCAATTTTTTCCCCTCTAAGTTAATCTTTTTCTCCTCTAACTCAAACTCTTTCTGTCTCCTTGCCTCCTTTCTTTTTGAAAACTCCAACCTTTCCCGTTCTAAATCAAGATCAGCGTTCTCAGTGTAAAATGCCAACGATGAAGCAAGGTTGTCCATTGATTGAATGGCCATTGCTTTGCCTTTTCTCTTGGCAGCTTTCACCCCCATAGGTCGCTTACTACCTTTTGAACCACCATCATCGCTACTTGGTGTAGTTGGTGTAGTTGGTGTTGCTGGTGTGGAGTACCCACTTTCATTATTTCTCATTCTCTTACCACTACCACCACTATCCGGATCACTTTCAATGACTCCAACCGGATCCCGATAATGGGTTCGCGTGATCTCAACAGCCTTATTTTTAGGAATTATAGATTGTAAGAAATCTTGTACAAGAGGATTCCATTTATCAACCCCATATGTGCACAATAACCTAAAACAACCCATGTAGGAGAATTTCACGCCTTCTTGATTCTCATATAAAATATGAGCATGTTTTTCATAATCTGCAGTGCTATAACCACTTATGTTCCGTCTCAACGCACTTTCGTAACACCCCACCCACTTTATTACAAAGTGGGCTACTCTGCCCCAACGACATCTCAACGTGGATTCCGTTCTTGGATTTATTTCGTTTGGTCGTTGTTGTTGAGCTTCATTATAGCTTGAAGCAATTTTCCCCAAAATATAGACTTCTTTTGATAGGTACTTACTTTTTGATTCATTGCATGTTTCATAAACGATGACACCAAAGCTTCATCCTCGGCATGAGACCAAAGTCTCTTCGAATGCACTCTTCGCTGGTTTCTTTGACCTGTTGGTTGTTGGGAATTTGATTGCGTATTCACCTCTGGAGTTACAGCTACAATTTCATCTTCTTCATCTTCTTCTACCTCGAAAAAATTGGATGAACGTGGTTGAGTAGATATATTTGGATAATTTGTAACATATTCAGATGTGTGGGAGGAGTTGGACATATTTGTTTGAGAAAATTCTACATTCATTTGTGAATTTTGTAAATTTCTTCCCAAAAATAATTCAGGATGATCTCTTTGGATATCTAAAAAAAGTTGGTAATTTGGATTAAATTCGGGAGTTGAGGAGGGTGTTGAACTACTACCATAATTATTAAATTTTTTGTCCATCACTTACAAATTTTTATTTACTAGCTAGAATATGTAAAAAGAAATAGAGAGAATATAAAGAAATTAAGATTTTGTGCTAAACTATAACAAAATGGGTCTCTATGTATAGAGGATGAAAAAACTGAATTATTGATATTTTTTTTATTTTTTTTTATAAAGTATTTTTAGAGAGATGGGTGTTGCAAGATTCAAAACCGGGGAAATTTTTGATTGGTCCAGGGAGGATAAGGGCCACGTGGCGCCTTCTCATTGGCTGAAACACGTGGCCCTTTATCCTTTATTTTTTTGCGTCAGTCTCTGCGAAACGACGTTGTTTTGCCCGATAAATGGTCAAAACGACGCGTTTCAAGCTGGAGAGTTTGGGGGAAGTGGGCCCCAATACTTGCTCTTGCACTCGCGTAGAAATCATTCATCCAGTGAATGAATTTCATTTCATTCACTCATGAATGAATTCATTCATGGCAACAAACCCACCTTTTCATTCATTCATCAAATTTTTTTGATGAGTGAGAATTTTGTACATGGTAACGGATGCTCTAAGATATAAACTAAACTTTTAATTGATTTCAAGTGAAAGAGTCTTGTATCAGTTACGACATATTTGTATCATCCAATGCACACACTTCCATTGTTTTTATTGATTTTCAGATATGATGAACTGGGTAGATCGTCTGCTCGCCGAAGGCGACTATTGGCTCTCGGAGCGGAGTGATGTCCTATGCAGTATACTTCAACTTCTGTAAGCATTCGAAGGCCATTATGTCTACTGACGAGCCGGTGTCCACCAAGGACCTTCTTACCATCTTGTTGGCCACCTGCATAGTGATCACCACCGCATCATCGTGAGGCGTCTTGGCAGTGGCGGAACTTGAATGAATTTTTAAGGGGGACCGGAACAATTGTGTGCCATTTTAGCTTGGCAGCCGTTAATCTCGTATAACTCCCGGGTCCAGTATTTCTCTAAATAAAATCCTAGACATGGATGTCCTAGTTCATAGTTTTTTCAAAGTGTCGAAAGTAGAGATCCACTAGACAAACAAAGATACTAACTGATTACAAATTACATAATTACTCGGCACGTCTGAACAATATAAATCATCATTTATTAATTTTAGAGTATTCTTAATCATGTACTAATCCATTCTATAAACATACAACAAACACCATGATAATTGTAGTATTGAAGTCGGAATTTGAGTACACGATGCAAAAAAATCAGCTAATGAATCTGTCTACATATGTTTGTGTACGTGAGATTCACACTCGCTATCCTTCGTGTGTGCTCTGGGTAAACCATTGCCATGTGACCCGAGGCGAAAAAGGGCCACTTGTCTATAAATGTCGAGTAATTGAGAAGAAAAGGTCGCAAGAATTATAAATAGATTATTTAGAAGAAAATAAGATACTGATGTGGGTTTTATTTTGGGTCAAACTGATGAAAATGACGAATGTTGCCAAAATAACAATATGCAAAATACTATTTAATTCATTCTCCTAGAGTCCTAGAAATGTAACAACCCTAAATTTTCGACAGTTTAAAAGAGAAAATTAAGGACTGTTATGCCGCCGTGGACTACCAAGTCAACGGCAAGGCTTATTAAAATAAAACTTCATAAAAGAAACAACGATAGTCAGCGAAAGACTTATAGCTAAGTTTACAAACCAAAATCAAACCAAATGAAATAAATTACAATCGTTCATAAAATCCAAATGTTTGACGAATTATTCTAAATCCCCATGCCATGCAATTAACATCCAAGCAGACAAGCAATCAACTTCAAGACCTGTCAACTGCGCCATCAGAACAATGATACAGGCCCCAAAATAGGGTAGGGACAAACCTAAACAGAAAGAACGTCAGCACTGGCTGAGTAAGAAGTTAAATAACATAAAGAAAATAAGATACGCACCTATATGGTGCGTAGCTAATAAGAATCAGTTTGAACATGTAAAAACAAGCAAGAATCGCAAAGAATAGCCTGGCACGAGTCGTGCCATCAACAGAAAACTCGAACTGAGTGCGGAACAGTGGGCACGAGTCGTGCCAGAACGGCACGAGTCGTGCTCACCACAGAACCCGAAACAAGCGGCCAAAAGCCACGGTTAATGTATACATTATTTGCCTTTTGAGTAATTCTTTCTTAGCAAATCTCTAGGGCCTTTACAAGGTCCCTAGCATGGACAAGGGCCCTACCCCAAGCCATCCCACATCTAGAGTAACAATAACTACCCTAAAGACTCGAGTGTGCACACCCCTCGCTAAGGGGACGATAGGACGTACTACCCTTAGGAGGAAGTCAATTAGGAGGTTGGTAGCTGATCTCTAACCTAGAAAATGTACCTTGATCATAGGTTAATAAAAGCATGTCTTTAAGACATGGCGACGGCGCAAAATCCGTCCTCTAGATGGGTACTCGATTATACTTATGTAATTCTTATATAAACTTTAGGTGTATTATTTGTGCTTGCGCATTTTCAATCTATAGACGGCCGTAGCCGGAAAGATAAGGTATCGAAAACAATGATATTCGACAATATAGTCAAGAGTAGCTCATAGATCAACAATGGTGGAATATGAAACATGAACGATAAGAAATCAATGAAACAATAAGAGACGATGAAAGAAGGTTTCAAGGAAGTGATGTAGGTAATAAGCTACCACATGGTTGATCAATGTTCTTACCTTCAAACACTCAAATGAACTAGCAAGGTATCAAGAATTCGTGAAAGGCACTTCCTCAAAATCACCACCTAAACAAACACCGAATACAAGAATTACTACAAACCACAAGGTAAACATCCCCAAATAACCACACCATACTTCCAATTCATATACCACACACCCCACAACATACAATCACATACAACAATCCCAACAAAGATGATCATAAGATAACCAAACGAACTCCGAATCGCACCAAACTTTCACCACAACTCCATAGACATACTAACAACATTTACAATCATTAAAACCCTTAAAATCTCAACAATAACACCCAAAATAAGGCAAAATCAGATCTGGGCAGAAGCAGTTTAACTCAATTAAACCATTATAAAACATTCCCAAATTTATACTACACACTCCCCATATCATAACAAGTCACCCATTCGATTTTCATGCGATTCCAATCATAAGTTCACCACTAAACATGCATAAACCCCAAATTACAAACCCTAATTTATAATTTCATGATATCATGCTTATATTCTCAAACAACAATATATTAAACACCAACTACAATCCCATAATCACAATCATACCCTAAATCACCCATTAAACATAAATTCAAAAAGCCCTAATAAGTTTATGAGGAAAAGGGTGAGAATCCTTACTACACTTGATCAAATTATCAAGAGAAAGAGTAGATGGTAGGGCGGCGGTGAGGGCGACGGCAGTAAGGTGGTCCGGTGGTGGTCCGGCGGCTGTCCACGGAGGTGCAGCCTCCTCTCTCTTCCCTTTTCTCTTCTCTTCCTTTTTCACGTTCTTTCTCTGCTTCTCTCTCACGCGTGCAATAGTGATGGGTAGGGTTTGGTTTATTTTTCTTTTTATATAGTGTAGTAGTGGGAGTAAGGGAGTGTTAGTAAGGGTATTTAGGTAAACTACCATAAAACTAACCCAAATAGGAAACTCGCCCCAGAAATAGAAGTCACTCTCTTAAATAAGTCCTTAAAGCGTAACACCCTAAATAAAGAAGAGTCCCAAAAATTACGGGGTGTTACAAGAAACTAGAATCTATTAGATGACCCAAAAGAAAATAAAAACCACCATCACGTGAAGTGATCAACTGAGAGTTGGGCCCTTGTGTTCCTTTTTATGAGAATTGAAGGGGGGCTAGCCTGTAGAAAACTTAGGACTTTATCACATTTTGCCTTAGCAAATCAGGACTCTGGGCTAATGTGGAGGGGGGCCTGGCCCCGGCCCAAGGACACTAAGATCCGCCTCTGCGTCTTGAGAGATTTAATTTCAACATCATAAAATCTCCAGATGAAAGGATTACTTCTTGTGCTGGTAACATAGGAGGTATGGAGGAGTTCTGTGATTGTATGGTATCCTGTGATTTGGAAGATATCAAATGCCATGGTGGTGACTATACCTGGTCCAATCACCAAGATGAGAATGATAGGGTATGGTCAAAATTAGACAGGGCCTTGGTTAATCCTTTTTGGATGACTGATTTTCTTAGTTCCTATGCTGAAGTTTAAAATCCTGGGATTTTTGATCACAGTCCCATTCTGTTTAACATTACTGAGCAAGCAAAGATTGAAAAAAGGTTTAAGTATCTTAATTGCTGGGAGGAGCATGAGGGGTTTCACAATGTGGTTAAATCCGCTTGGGATCTGGAAGTTAGAGGCACTCCAATGTTCAAATTGTTTAGCAAGTTGAAAAATGTTAGGAAAGCTCTGCAGGATTTGAATAAGAAGCACTTTTCAAGTCTGACCCTGAGAGTCAAAGAGAGTAAGGACAAGCTTATGAATTGTCAGTCAGCTCTGCAGAAGAATCCTATGTGCACTGATCTTATGGAGGAGGAGAATGCCCTGAGAGAGAAATTTTGTAAACTCAAACGAGCTGAACTTAGTATGCTTGCTTAGAGAGCAAAAATTACTCATCTAAAAGCAGCAGATTGTAGCTCCAGATATTACTATTCTAAGATTGCTGAAAGGGTGCATCACTGTAGCATTGGGATTATTTCTGATGAGCATGGTGTAATTTACAAGGAGGAGACTGGAATTTGCAATGCTTTTATTGAGTATTACAAAAATCTCCTAGGTAAGGAAAATGCAGTTGTTGATACAAATGGATTTGACTTGAGTGGTACTGTTTTAAATGATAGCTAGAGGGTTGTTCTTGACAGTCCATTTACAAATGAGGACATTAAGAGAGCTCTCTTCAGTATAGATTCCAACAAGAGCCCAGGAATTGATGGATTTTCTGCTGGGTTCTTTAAAGCTGCCTGGGATATTATTGGAAAGGACTACTGTGCAGCAATTCACAACTTCCTGAAGACAGGGAAAATGCTGAAGTATGTCAATACTACCTTAGTGGCTTTGATTCCAAAGAAATCAAATGCTGCCTCAGTACTTGATTATCGACCTATTTCCTGCTGCACCACAGTTTACAAAACTATTAGTAAATTGTTGGCTGAGAGACTTAGAGTTGTGCTAAATAGGATATGGGCATCAAGAGAAGAAAGAATGAAAAAGATCGATAAAACTCAAAGGAAAAAGTGTGCCTTAGCGCTTTCAGGAGGTCCTCAGCACTAAGGGGCGGCAAGAACGAGGAAAGACGGGCAAATGCCCACCCCATTCAAAAACTCAGGGCCCCCAACAAGGGTCCTGGCAACCCTGGCTCGAAGTTAGGGCCGGGGCTGAGTCAGGATACCCATGAGAGGCTTATGTTGGGGCCAAAAATTTCAATGGGCCAAAGTGTATAAAAATCCATGTACGAGAAAAGGATAAAAGCCCACAAGAAAGGTTAAATGAAGGGTAAAGTAGTCCTTTCAAAGGGAAAATATCCTGTCCGTTGATAGTGGTTACCCCTTCCCCAAGGAAGTGAGGACAACCTTACACTTGGCAGGGGGACCCTTATTACAAGTTAACCCTACTTGGAGGAGTATTATAAGTACCCCCCTCATTTATGGAAGGAAGACAAGCTTTTTTGGAATAATTCCCTACTCTCTTTCACAATAATCAGTAAACCTCTCTAAACTCTCCCTCCCTCTTAAGTACTCCAGTAATACTATTTGGCAAGACCCTGACTTGAGCGTCGGAGGGTCCGCCCCACTGGGGGGGGGCTCCTCTTGTGTCCTGGGCTTGTTGTCCTTTTTGCAGGTCCTCACCTAGCAAGCAGCTCAGATCTACTGAAGGCCCTGACGTCCCAACAGCACCTCGGGAGAAACACCCCGAATAGGCCCTGCAACAATATAAGGAAAATAAATCGCCGATTCCCATTACTGCTTTTCTCAACATTCTTTACCTTATACATTTTCTGCACATTTCCTAAACTTTGACAGGCTTCTTCAATTTGCAGCTCTGTATCTGATGGCCAAGTTTCCACAACCATGACAGTAGTATGGGACCCATTCATACTCCACCCTTTGTATAATCTGATCACAGAAAGGTGAAATAATAGCGATATGACATGTGAAACTCAGTGTCCGTACAACAATGGAGGATGAATAACCGCCATTGGTGAATGTAAAGAAAGCTTAAAGAAGAAGATTTGTAAAGAACACTCAGACAAAATATTAATATTGTTTGTATTGATTAACTTAATGAAAGAAATGTACAGATTATTCTTATATAAACACTTGTGGATGTACAGTAACTAAGCTACACTCTTCCTCACTCAATCACTGCCTCTGTAACAAACTCCGACATGTCATAACAACCTTCCAGCTCAGCTTATTCTGTTATAACCGTTCTTGCAACGTGGCACTGATCACTGGCTGAATGTCTGGCTGACTTGATGAAGAATCACCGGCAATATAAGAGGAGAAAGCAGAGAGCTCAGATCACTGCTTCACATCCCCCTCTCAAGTTGGAGATTCTGTGAAAGCAGAACTTAAACTGAAATGTTGATGCTGCCCTAGTGGTTTGGTCAGTAGATCAGCTAATTGAGAAGCAGACTCAACATACTTAGTTAAAATGAGACCTTCCTGTTGCTTCTCTCGAATATAGTGACAGTCTATGTTGAGGTGCTTAGTCCTCTCATTAAAAACAGGTTTATTGGCAATGTGTTGGGCAGCTTTATTATCACAAAAAAGTGTAACAGGAAGTGGACATCTGACCTTGAAGTCAAGGAGTAGATTATTTAGCCAAACAATTTCACCAGCAGTATAAGACATGGCCCTGTATTCTGATTCAGTACTAGACTTAGAAACAGTCTTCTGCTTCTTAGTCTTCCAAGAAATTAATGCTCCACCCAGAAAAGTACACTGCCATGTCACTGATTTGCAGCTGAACTAGCAAGAGCCCCAGTCAGCATCACAGAAAGAAGTCAGTTGAAAATCTGACTTTGCAGGATAAAAACAAGGCTGCATCTATTGTGCCTTTCAAGTACTTGACCACATGCAGAGCAGCCTGCAAATAAATGTGGCTGTCTAGGAGTCTTCATAAACTGGCTTAGATGTTGCACATCATAAGACAAATCAGGACGAGTGAGATTCACATACAGAAGTCTGCCAATTAATCTTCTGTATATCTCAGGCTCAACCAGTAAATCGCCATCTTCTGTAAACAGTTTCAAACCTTTGGGTAAAGGGAATGCTGATACAGTACATGTGCTCAATCCTGTGTCTTTCAAAATGTCCACCACATATTTTCTCTGATTGAGAAATAACCCTTCAGAAGTTCTTGTAATCTCAAGCCCCAGAAAATATTTGATGAGCCCTAGATCTATAATAGTAAAAGCTGAATCAAGAGACTTTTTCAAAGTAGCAATGTAGGCTTGATCATTACCTGTGATTAACAAATCATCCACATAAACCAATACCACAGTAAATGTTGCATCACTATCCCTGGTGAACAAAGAGTAATCATGCTTTGATGGATGAAAACCCTGAGCAAGTAGAAGTTTGGTGAGCTCAACATTCCATTGTCTTGATGCTTGTTTCAAGCCATAAAGAGACTTTTTCAGTCGACAAACTTGTCCTGGCTGTGCCTTAGAACATCCCAAAGGTGGAGTCGTATACACTTCTTCTTCCAAATATTCATGTAAGAAGGCATTATTAATGTCAAGTTGGTGAATATCCCAATCTTTGGCTGTAGCTGTGGCTAACAAAACCCTGACAGTTGTGAATTTGGCCGCTGGAGAGAAAGTATGCTTGAAATCTTTACCCTCTACCTGGCTGTATCCTTTGGCAACAAGTCGTGCCTTATACGTTTCCACTGTGCCATCAGATTTAAACTTCGCTTTATAAACCCATTTGGAGCCAATCTCTTTAAGACCTTGAGGTAAAGAAGTAAGCTCCCAGGTATTATTCAGCTCTAAAGCCTGAATTTCCTTATTCATGGCTTCAATCCAGTTGGCATCATTCTTTGCCTGATGATAATGAGATGGTTCATGAACATCTAGAACCTTAGTGAGAGATGTCTCTGATGCAAATGGAACCATGGTAAGGGCTGCAGCAGAAAATGAATAAGCAGTATCTGCAGAGGGAATGACTGTTACAGGAATGCTACTTGGTAGAATTGGACAGACAAAATCTCTGAATTTTTTAGGAATTTTCTTAACTTGAGTAGATTGTCTGATGGGTGGATTTGGAGCTACCAAAACAGGTGAATCTCTGGAAGAAACAGCAGATGAATCTGTGATGAAAGAGTCTGAACCAGTTTCAGATGTAGCAGCAGGAATGGAGGACTGATGCTGTAGAACTGGAGATGGAGCTTCAGATGTTTCAAAAGAAGCTGTGCGTGTAGTACAATCAGTGAACAAAAGGAGTATCATCAGCAGAATCAAACATAGGAGCAGGAAATAAGGGCATGTGGCTGGTAGAGATGGTAGAAACAGGCTGAAGCTTGTAAGGGAAGACATCTTCCTGAAAAATTACATCCCTGCTGATGATTACTTTATTGGCTTCAATATCATACATTTTTTATGCCTTCTGACCATAGGGATAACCAATGAAGACACATTTTCTGCCTTTCGGATCAAATTTGTCTCTTATGTGTTTTGATATTAAAGCAAAAGCTTGACAACCAATGACTCTAAGCTCATCATAAGTTGATGATGTTCCCAATAAGACCTCTGCAGGAGTTTTCTAGTCAAGAATTGAAGTTGGTAACTTGTTGATAATATGAGTTGCAGCCAACAGACAATCACCCCAAAACTTTTTGGGTAAACCAGCATGAAGAAGAATAGACCTAGCAGTTTCAACAAGATGCCTGTGTTTGCGTTCTACTCTACCATTCTGCTGAGGCACACCTGGTGCACTTTTCTGATAAATTATTCCCAGTTTCTCTAAAAGAGTGGTGCATTGTTCTTGCAGAATCTCTGTACCATTATTTGATCGAATAAGCTTGACAAAACCCCCATACTGAGTCCTAATTTGATTCAAAAAACCTTCAACAGTAGCATAAACTGAGGTCTTTTCTTTCAATAAGAAAGTCAAGGTTACTCTTGTATGATCATCAACAACAGTAAAAAAATAACTGGCACAGTGATGGTTGGGATCTTGTATTTCCCCATAAATCCATATACAGAAGTTCAAAAGAAGTAGAAGCTCGAGATAAACTTCTAGAGAAAGGCAACCGATGAATCTTAGCCAAAATGCAAGTAGAGCACTCATAAGGTTGCAAATCAACATGTTTTATTTCAGAAATGTGCTGCCTTTTGCTTACAAAAGTATGCCCTAATCGAGCATGAAGAAGCTCACATTTGCTTTTCCTAGAGCAAATGTTGCAATTATTACAGGATTCAGTGATATGACTAGCACTACAATGATTGTAAGAAGCTAATTAAAGAAGGTCTAAGCTTGTAAAGACCTCCTTCTATGTCACCAGTTGCAACAACTCTCTTAGTGACAGGGTCCTGTAATATGCAATTCCCATCAGTAAAGTGAATCATACACTTGTTGGAAGACAATAATTTGCTCACAGATAAGAGATTATGCTTGAACTCATGAATGAAGAAAACATCAGATAATACTACTTCAGGAGACACAGCAATATCACCAACATCTCTCACAGTTTGTGAAGAACCATCCGGTAAACCAACGAGAACATGATTCTCTAACATTCTCATGTTTGTAAAGAGACCAAATAATGGAGACATATGATCGGTGGCTCCAGAATCAATAATCCAATCAGAATCAGGTATACTTTGCACAGAAGTAACATTGGAGGCAAGTAATTTACCTGCAAAATTGACAACAGAAGCAGGTGTGTCTAGAATGTCTGACTGCTGATGTTGTGCCATTTTCATCATCTATTGGTATAAAGAAGAAACCATCTGAGGATCAAGTTTTGGCCCTGATGTTGATGCTCCTGAATCCTGATTCTGAGGTGCAAAGAAACCTTCTGAACCAGTCTCCACAGCATTAGTAGAATAGCGCATGTTGACAGCCTTGGGATTTGTTTTGTTGGCATAGAACTGATACTTCAGCTGCGGAAATAACTTGAAGCACTTGTCCTTGCTGTGGCCACGCCTGTTGCAATGCTCACAATAGATGACAAGTCTGGCATTATCAGAATAAGGCTTGTATCGCTTGACATCTCGATTCAAGACATTCCAAGCTGCCGGACTGTTAGCAGAATTGAAGGCAGATGCTTCAACAGGTGCAGAGTTGCTGTCAGTGATATTCTTCTGACTCTCAATTCGAAGAACAGTTGAATACACCTTGTTAGCCGGTGGAATTGGCTCAACAAACAGGATGTTAGTCCTATCACTATTATCTGGTAACCTGTTTTATCTGCTAAAATTTCTGGAAAAAACTGGAATGAAATTGCTGCTGCTAAGAGCAAATTTCACTCATTATTTCTCAATTTGCACTCATTATTTCCCAATTTTCACTCGTTATTTTAGCTCATTATTGTTCATGCGTGAACAGTAAATCGGGGGGTACGTAGCTTTAGATACCCCGGGGTATCTAATAATTTGTGAATTAGACCTAGTTTCTACTAATCGATTCAACAATCAAAGAATTAATCCTTTAATTGAGAATCTAGCAATATAGATTAATCTAAGGTTAATTAGTGGCCACCTAATTAACAGCAAATCAATCGATAATAACAATCAAATCAAGAGAATAAACAATGCACAAACGAAATTAAGAATTAGAAATCAGACTCACAATTGTCGGTGAATAATAGCTTCAATTAATAAATCCGAGAATAAAAAGGGTCTTAGCCTTGCATAATTCTTCAAAGTACAACTTTTACCTTGAGAAAACTGAATAATGAATGTAAAACGTAACTTAGGTTTAAATAAAAAAAGATTATAATCATAAATAAGGTATGAAATCAACGTGGAATAAGTAATAAATATAAAAATGAATGCTCTTATGATTCTATCATGCATTTTCAATTATAGAAAGGACGAAACTAACATGGTTACAAAAATGAACAAGTCTAATACTTAAGGAAGAGAATCATAATATCTCAAACATTAAGGGTAAAATATCAACAAAGTTTATTTGCATAACTTATCATATGAGATCTTTTTCACACAAAGAAATACTAATTTTTTTGCATATATATACACATTGCCTGATTGTGCACAAATTCCCCAAAATTTTAAGATACTGATCTACAAAAGGAGCACTTGATATATTATTCTTACATATTTATCAATGGCGTTTTGGAGGGTTGTTGCAGTTGTAACCTTATTTGTTGTCTTATTGAGTTTTTTTCATCAATCTACAGGTAATTATGGTATTCTCTTAAGTGAAAGAGAAATGTAATAATTCCTAGTAAATAATTCTTAATATTGGAATCAAAACAGGGTTATAAAATATTAGAGTATAATCAAATGCGAACTCGACACCTTTGAAACCTCCTCAGCTATAAAAGATCAACATTTACAAAGGCATTTCGTATGTATATAAATTAACTAGCTTTCATTTCATTTTGGGTGGTTTTAATTTCTAGGTGAATTCCGCCATCCGGGGTGTCGGATGTTGAAAATATGCGAAAATGTGCAAGATTGCGCCTTACAGTGCAAAGCTGCAGGCATCAAAGTGAAAAATAGTTATTGTGAGGCCGGCCTCGACAATGTGAAATTTTGTTTTTGTTGTATTCATCATTAAAAATTATTGTTATTATCAAGGGACATTTACACATTAAAGACATTATCTTTATTATACTTAACTTCTTGTCTTACAAATGCCATATTATATCTTCACTTTATACTCTTAAATTTCACGTAAAGTTTAGCTATGACCTCAGGATACTACCCAAACTTTATAATTGATTTAAGAACAAGTGGTTCTTTTTATCTATATATTATCTATGCTACATTAGAATGAGTAGCCATGATTTATCTTACATAAAAAAGAATTTATCTCCACTTTGCAATCTATGTTATACATAAACTTATCATAATGCCGGTAATCAATATATCTAAGTACTATTTATTCACATACTTCGTGCATCTCACCTAACTTCCCCGTGAACAAGCAATGCGAAACACCTGTTTTAAAGCTTTCATTTTCAGAAGTCATCCGCTAGCTCTGAAACACTAGTTTATCTTAAAAATATTTATAAATCTCCCAAATCAAAGAGGTTTCCATGTGCTTTCGATTCCTTAAGAATTTTCATTATTTTAGCTTTATGAAGACCTGTCATACACACTATTTGAATAGAAAATGATGATTGCCAAGAACACGTTGAAATGGAGGGTGTATCTAGACACCGCCATTTTCATTCTTATTTCTTTTTTTTTTTTGAAATAAATTGAAATTCATTAAAATTGTCGCCAAACGGCACTTACATCAAGAATTCTAACGATACAAATATTATCAAATAAATGTAATTGACACAATTGTTCCCTAATTAACAAAATTGATCCTTTGCACGTCGACATCTTTGCGTCTTTCATCGGCATCGGAGATCTATGTAATTCGGAAAAGAAAAGGCAACCAAAGTAGTTAATGGTATTTGATCTGAATTCAGCGTCCATCGCAGCGCCATGACAAAATCAATGAACGTCAGATCTTTGTAGATATCTCGCGAATCTCATTATAAACCCACCTATATGGTGGTAGAGATACCCTCTCGAGGAGGTAGAAACGAGTTATTATTAATAACTAGCGATAACTAAGTAATTAGTGAGAACAATAAGAAAATTGGGGCTTACCACCATCTAATTGATGGCTAGTAGCCCTAGATTGAGAAATAGAAGGTATGGTTTTTGAGAGAGGAGGAGGAGAGGGAGAGAGAGGCTAGGGTAAGATCACAATTTACATATTGGATTATTACATCTCTCTAATCCTTTTTTTTTCTTTGCTTAAATAGTGGAAATATCTATTTAAGTTATATTAATGGTAAGGTAGTTTTTTAACAAAATGTGGTATTAGTAGACCAACACTTGTCTTAGACTAAAAAATCCGGCTCCGCGTTAAAAAACCCTAGGCCTCCCCTAGAGTCAACGTGTGAGGTATTGTGGCCCCAAATTGATTTCAATTTGTGGGGATTTAGTGGCTCTCCTTCAATCCAAGCATATTTCTCTCTCAAAAACTCGATTTTTTGTCCTGCTTTTCCCTGAACTCTGCTCATGGATGCCAAGATTGCGGTGGCGTGCAGGAATCTAAAATTGACCGATGAGGAAGAGGAGTTGATTGAATTGGGTGATGAGGTTAATGAAGATATGGAAAAACAAGTGTCTCTGTGCATCGTGGGAAAGCTTTTCTCGACGAACACCTATAAACCGGAGACGATCCAGAACGCGATGACGACCATCTGGAAACCGGTCAATGGTTTGGTGGTGCGGCCTTGGGATGATGGGGTTTTTATGTTTCAGTTCTTCGCTATGACAGACAAGATGAGGGTGATGGAAGAGGGGCCGTGGTCCTTCGACGACCATCTTTTGGGGATACGGGATGTCAAAGGAGATGAAATTCCAGGGGATCTGACCTTCGACTCGACAGCGTTTTGGGTCAAATGCTATGACCTTCCGATTTTGAAGCGCACCCAGACCATGGCACAAGTCATTGCTGCGAAATTGGGTAAGTTTGTTGATTTCGATGATAGTGATCCTTCTAGGTTGAGTAGGTCAATAAAATTTAAGGTGGAGATACCCTTAGATAAGCCGCTTATGCGTGGTTTTCATCTGGCTGTTAATGGCAACAAGAAATGGTTTGATTTAAAATATGTCAAGCTCCCAGAAATTTGTTATTATTGTGGTCGGTTTGGACATGTAGTCCGTGAATGTGTAGAAGCTGATGATGATGTGGGAGAGGAGGAGTTTCAGTATGGGGGGTGGTTAAAGGCGTCTCCTATGAGGTTTCGCCGTAAGTTGACAGAGAGGGAGGTTGCGGAAAGCAAACTGTTTCAGAACTTAAGGGGGGGGGGGAGCAGTGTGACCAAGGCTCGCGTGCGGCTGTTCCCCAAGGCATCCGACGCGAGCAGTAGTCAGGGGGATGGTAGGGAGGAGAAGGAGGGTGAGGTTACTAGCAAGATGCAGGTTGATGCGGAGACCATGGTGGAGGGGTCGGAGGTGCTTAAAAGAAAGTTTGAGATTAGCAGAAAAGGGGATAATGGGGGGTCAAAGAGAGTGTTAGGGGTGAACAAGTCGGGCATACTTAATCAGTCAATTAATATGGAGAGATCGGCGGAGATTGCCATGGAGCAATCCCGCCGGGAACAATGAGTCTGCTATGCTACAATTGCCGGGGTTTGGGTAGCTCCCCGGCAATTGCTTATGTGAAAAAGCTACTAAAGCGGGAGAAGGCGGAGTTGGTTGTGCTTACGGAGACAAAGCTGAGTGGGAGTGAGATGGGTAAGGTGACAGAGAGGTTGGTAGGCTATGAGGGTGTGTATGGGGATTCGTGTGGCAGAAGTGGGGGGGTGGCGGTGTTGTGGCGGGAGGGTAACAGTGTGAGCTTTCTTGGGTCTTCTGCACATCATGTGGATGTGGAGGTGCAGGGGGTCTTTGGGGGTGGGAAGTGGAGGCTGACTGCCTTCTATGGGTGGTCAGATAGGGAGGAGAAATATATCTCCTGGGAGCTGTTGAGAGAGTTGAGAAGAAGATCGAACTTGCCTTGGTTAGTAGTGGGTGACTTCAACAAGATTTTGTTCGATAGCGAGAAGATGAGGGGTCCACCGAGGGCTCCTAGGGAGATTGAGGAGTTTCGAGAGGCACTCGACGACTGTGAGCTCAAGGATATTGGTTTTGTGGGTGATCCGTTCACATGGTGGAACAAGAGGGCTGAGCCAAACCATGTTTTTGAGCGTCTTGATAGGGCAATGGCGTCGGCGGGGTGGATAGAGGCTAACATATCGGTCACTTCTGACCACTTGCAGCGTGAGAGAGGTGATCACTGTCCACTGATTCTGCGTGCATATGTTTCGCAAAGTAGGAAGCGGAAGAGATTGTTCCGGTTTGAGGACATGTGGGTTACGTCACCAAATTGTGTTCGGGTGGTGGAGGAGGCATGGACGTCTGGTGTAGGCCTCAATAATGCGGCTGATGTGCTGGTTAAAATTAAAAGGACCAGTGAAGAACTGTGGAGCTGGGAAAAGCAGAATTCGGAGCCATTTCGAAAAAAATTGAAAATGTCCGCGAGAGATTGGAGTTTCTGAATGGTTGCGCGCCGTCGGAAGAAGTGGTTGCTGAACGTGTCATGGTGTGTGAACGATTAGATGAGCTGCTCCTCCAGGAGGAGATATACTGGAGACAGAGGTCGAGGGTAATTAATTTCGTTGACGGAGACAAGAATACAAAATATTTTCATATGAAGGCATCATCGAGACGAAGCCGAAATTTGATTACTAAACTGAAGATTGATGAGAACACGTGGGCCGAGGAGGACGAGGAAATCAGTGGGGTGGCAGTGAATTATTTCAAGGATTTATTTGCCACTTCGAATATTTTGGGTGTTGATGAAGCACTGGAGGGTGTTGACAGGAGGGTCACAGAGGCAGCCAACGAAATGTTAACAGAGGGGGTGAGGAAAGAGGAGGTGTGGGAGGCGTTGAATCAGATGGGACCGAGTAAGGCACCGGGACCTGACGGGATGAACGCGAATTTTTATCAAAAATACTGGCATATTGTAGGTGATGACGTGACACGGTATGTGGCGGCGCTGATTGAGGGTGAGAGTCGGATGGAGGACGTAAATAAGACATTGATCGTGCTGATACCCAAAGTGAACAAGCCTACACGGATGAGTGAGTTCCGACCCATAAGTTTGTGTAATGTAATTTACAAGATTGTCTCGAAGGTTCTTGCGAACAGAATGAAGGTGTTCCTTCCTTTGATAATTTCGTCTACGCAGAGCGCCTTTACCCCGGGGAGATTAATTACTGATAATGCCTTGATAGCGTTTGAGATTTTTCACCACATGCGTACTCACTATAGTGGGCAGACAGGTTTTTTGGGGTATAAGCTTGATATGAATAAGGCTTATGACAGGGTTGAGTGGAATTTCTTACGAGCAGTAATGGTGAAACTGGGGTTTTGCGAGAAGTGGATATCGACGATTATGCGATGTATATCCACTGTGAGTTCAGCTGTCATGGTAAACGGTATGCCATCTGATGAGTTTCACCCGTCTAGGGGGCTTAGGCAGGGTGACCCGATTTCACCCTACCTTTTTATTCTGTGTGCGGAGGCTCTGTCGGGTCTCATAGAGAGGGAGGTGGGAAGGAAGGCTCTGTATGGTATTCGTATCTGTAGGAGGGCTCCGTCAATTTCGCATTTATTTTTCGCCCATGACAGTAACGTATTCAGCAGAGCGAGAAAGGAGGAGGTCCAGTGTGTCAGGGAGGTGATCCAGATCTATGAGAGAGCTTCAGGCCAAAGGGTAAATCTCCAAAAGTCTGAGGTCTCTTTTAGTGCGAATGTGGGGGAAGATTTGAGGTCGGAGTTAGCAGACTTACTGGAGGCGAAAGTGGTTGACCAGCATAGCAGATACTTGGGTTCACCGGGATCAGTGGGGAGGAACAGGAGGGCTGCTTTTAAGCTGATTAAGGATCGAGTTTGGAAAAAGTTACAGGGCTGGAAACGGAAACTGGTGTCTTTTGCAGGTAGAGAGATTCTAATAAAGGCGGTGGCCCAGGCAATCCCTACCTATCACATGGGGCTCTTTAAGATTCCATCTAGTCTTTGCAACGAGATAAATTCGATCATTGCTCGGTTCTGGTGGGGGGCTAAAGAGGGCGAGCGGAAAATTCACTGGGTGGCATGGGACAAGCTGTGTAGATCGAAGCTGGAGGGGGGCTTAGGTTTTCGTCATTTGGAGTCTTTTAATGACGCAATGCTGATGAAACATGCCTGGCGGCTTGTTAAAAATCCGGAATCCTTGGCTTCGAAGGTGTTTAAAGCAAGGTATTTTTCGGATGTGACTTTTTAGGAGGCGGGTCTCGGAAACCATCCGAGCTTCGCGTGGAGGAGTATAGTGGGGGTACGACCTATGCTAGAGGAGGGGTGTAGATGGATTGTGGAGGATGGTAGGGCGATTCAAGTGTGGCGAGATAGGTGGACTACGAGGAGACCATCAGGGCGCCTAATTTCGCCTGTTGTGGGGAGTGGTGAAGAGAGGGTGGCAGAGTGGATTGATGATGAAATGAGGTGTTGGAAACACGAGGTGGTGCGAGCTAGTCTGCCACCGTTTGAAGCAGATGAGGTCTTGAATATTCCTCTTTCAGCGGGGAGGAGGGATGATGAGCTGGTTTGGAGTTATAGCAGGGACGGGGTGTATACAGTAAAGTCGGGGTACCACTTTGTTAGGGAGAGGGAGAGACGTGAGGAGGGGCAGGTAGGGTGTAGTGATGACGCGGGGAGTAGACGATTGTGGCAGGAGCTGTGGAGGCTAAAGGTACCACCAAAAGTGCGTATGTTCGCGTGGAGACTGAGCAGAGGATTAATGATGTGGATTTATTGTGTCCCCGATGCCAAATGGGGATCGAGGACGATTTGCATGCATTGGTTTTGTGTCCACAGGTGTCGGGGGCTTGGGAGAGTTTGGGATTCGACGTGAGTTTGTGGAGTCGTTGTCGTCGAGGGAGGGAGCTAGTGGAGGTTTGGTGCGAGGCTGAGGAGGGGATTGATAAGGAGCTGGTATTGGTGTTGGCATGGTCTGCTTGGAACGCGAGAAATGAGGCAGTCCATGGAACCGAGGAGCGGAGGGAGGTGAACATCATTCACCGAGCTAAAAGCTACTTGGAGGCGTACAGGGCAGCGCTTGGTACGGAGGAGAATGGCGTTGTATGTGCTGATAAGGGGAGTTCAGAAGTCTGGAAACCTCCTCCAATGGGGGTTTTTAAGGTAAATACTGATGGGGCTACTCTTGGGGAGTTGGGGTCAGGGATGGGTGTGGTTATTAGGGGTGCAGAGGGGGAGGTGACAAGGGTAGCGGTAAGGCATGTGAGGGATGGTGGGACCCGGACGTTGTTGAAGCTAAGGCAGCGGAGCTGGGGTTGCAGATGGCGTGGCAGCAGGGGGTTCAAGACGTAATACTGGAGTCTGACTCTCTTATTCTGGTTAATGCTCTTAAGTCTAGGTCTTTCGTAGCTTCTTAGTTTGGTTTTGTCGTTTCAGATGTTTTTTCGTTGTTCCGTAGGTTCCGTTCTTGCACTTTTACACATATTCGTAGGCTAGGGAATACGGCGGCACATACAGCCGCCCATTTTGATACAGTAGATTATTCGACACGACTTTGGGTGGACAGTGGTCCAGCGGATGTACTTGATATCGCTGCTGCGGATTTCGTAGCAGCTATGACGTAATAGATTTGTTTGTGTTTACGAAACTTTCATATAAAACTAAGTAGTGGTGTCACGCATGGTCCGCTAGTTCGGACAAATCGTGAAGTGCACCCTTGTTGGTGATCCAAACAAAAATGCATGCACCTATCGTGTTTTGGAAGAGTACTTGTGGGGGATCGCAGGATTGTGTTGAGAGAGTTTATCGGGATTTTGTAGTCTAAAACCGACCACAACGCATATCATGGTCCCCAACACCACCTTAATATTGAAAATGAATTTCCATGTTCGAAAACACTAGCTTTTCCTCTTTCCTTCCTCTTTCGAGGAAAATACTCTTTCGGAGGTTTCCAACTAGTACAGTTGCTACAGTCGCCATTCTTAAGTTTTTATACATTGGAACACAAAATTCTGGTATTACCTCTACTCTCACTAAGAGCAACTCATATTTTACAAAATTGTTTAGAGTAGAGATTCGCCCACGCTGACATTGACTCACTTGGAAAATGCACACGGCACAAGCTTTACATATCATGCCATATTGCCTATTCTGTAACACCTTTTCTTCTCAAGAATAGCAAGAAGAGATGGCATCTTCAGAGTCTGTTTTTAACTGCAATAGGCAAACAGGTTTCGGATTAGTACGATCAATAGGAATCTGAACATTCAGCTGTGTAGCAGAGGAAAGAAGAATACCAGGATAAGATGGCTTCGTAGAGCTCCATGCAAAAGTGCCTTAAGCTTTTCACTCTGCTCAGTCATGTGACCAACACGTACTGACTCTTCAAGATGGCACCACAAGCGTTCAATGGCTGTGTATGGGAACCAAGCAGCCAAGGGTTTTTTCCTGTGAAAGATAGCGGCCGGTCTCTGCAGTCACAAAATTGGAACTTTCAACAGCCTTATTCAGGAAACCTAAGTATTCAACCACATGGGAACCACAAGCACGCCATCGAACCAAACCTCACCCATGAAAGATTATTAATTTGTCATGCATAACACAGGTTTTTGACAGGGAGAAAAAAGAAAAGCTGGGGTACGCATGAACATATGAATGGACTTCAATCTGAGCTCTTCACAAAATTGGAACTTTCAACGACCTTATTCAGGATCTCTAAGTATTCAACCACATGGGAACAAGCAGGCCATCTAACAAAACCACACCCATGAAAGATATCGATTTGTCATGCATAACATAGGTTTTGACAGGGAGAAAAAGAAAAGCTGTGGTACGCATGAACATATAACTGGACTTGTATCTATGCTCCTCAGAAAAAAGAACAAGGATCCAAAATCAGTAGTGTAACACTGGATTAGCTTTGCCTACTACAGTATCTCAGTGACCTTTGATAGATTCTACTTTCAAGCAAGCATTTCTGTCGATCTTCCAGATATTTTTAAAGTATATTTGAACAAGTTTAGTTCATTTCTTTCTTCACAAGAGTTCTAACTTATTTCTCAGTCACATGTTTTACAAGCAACTTTATCTTCTCCCTGTCCTGAGAATAAGAGGACACTACAGGATTAACAGTGTAGAACAAGCAAAAAAGCGTCAGGTTTTTTATAGGATCAATATGATATGAGAGTATGAAACACAGTACCAAGTGAATATGCGGAATATAGATCAAAGACAAGTAGCAAAAGGTGAGAAAATAGAAAAACAGTCTTTGGATTATTAGAAAAATCATTTACAGGACACAGAACATTTACGCACTGCACATTCCTGGCTCTAATCAAAATCGATAAATCGATTTTAACATGAACCCACGTCCCCTCCTACGGTCAAATCAGATTACAGATTCCGTTGTTGATCATCGACAAGAAAGTATGGTCTAGGACTCTAGTCAAATGCTGATAGTTGATTTCAGGTTACAAATTTCAACCAAGACTACGATATAAAGTAAAGAGCCTGTCAATTGTTCCATCCATTCTTTTATCAGCTTCCCTATGATACCAGTTGGCATAGTTAGAGCATTTGCAGGGTTAAGGATAAAATGATGAAAGCTTTTAGGAATGGAAATTGGCTGAATACTAGTAAATACTTCATTAAAGAGGGTGTGAATGGCTCTCAGGTCAGGAGCCTAAGCATAAACAGACCGCCATGTTGTGGAATAGGTGATGTATACCAAAACACAGCTTCATTACATGGATAGCAGGACAGAAGAGTCTGAATGTCAAGGAGCAGTTACCACAGTTAAGAATATGTTCACGTGGACTATGCTTTCTTTGTCAGCAACAGATAGAATACCAAGAGCATCTATTCTTTGCTTGCCCTTTCAATCAGAAATGTGGGGAATTGCTGAACAGAAGGCTGAAGTGTCAAATCCCTACAAATGAGACTATTGTGTGGTGCAGTAACAGGGGAAGCAGATCAAATTTTCAGAAACAAATCATTGCTGCCTGGGTTTACAGTCTGATCTATTATATACGGAGTATGGTTCCAAGTTGTAATTGGTGAGGCTTTTGCCTAGTTAAGCTACAATATTACATTCATAGTCTCAAATAAATAAATAAAAATGTTAGGAGCATTCCTTTTGCTTTGGGATATATGATGGACAAAATTAACCCGGTTCTTGAAACCCTCTACTATTCTCTTAGGAGGTAGCACGTGGTCGTTTTCACAGGTCAAACTCCCCCCCACCCCCCCCCCCCTCTCTCTCTCTCTCCTTTACCCTCTTTGAAGTGGGAGCTTCTTGAAGAAGCTGCGTAATAAGATGACCAGCAGCCGAGTAATCATGACACTTCAAAGTACAAGCAGTAGAAGTCAGCAGAGATTTCAATGAAGAGGAAGTGACGGTTGGTTTAGAAGAGTTTACAAGACTGCTATAAGAAAATTGATTTGTGCTGACATCAAAGCATCTAAATAATTAAGACGGCTAAGATTAAACCAATAGACACTTGCCGATCAGAATAATGGACACCTCATAACAGAATGCTCTCAATACAAATTAGCAAATTAGTATCAAAGTAAAGATAGAGCCAAAAAAAAAAAGCAATTTACCATTGATGCATATGCCTCCATGTAGTCCAGTAGCAGCTCAGTAGCCTCTGGATAACGTCCATAATCAACGTATAATCCTAAAAGTGTCGCAGAATCAGACTCTTGACCTGACATCCCCATGAGTTCTCTTCGACGACCCTGGAGAAATGCAGCAGAAGACAGATCAGATAAGTTTGACCAATACTTTAAAGGAATAGGAGGAAGATCTCATAGAGTTAGTAATATAGTGGAAGATAAAGATCAGATAAGTTTCGAGATTGACCAATTCCCTAAAGAAATACGGAGTAGGAGGGAGAAATGAATAACAACTCTCATAGAGCTAGTCCTATGTGAGAAGCTTGGACACTGAGATAGGGTGACTTTACTGCTGAAGGTTTAGAACACTGGACCGCTCAAGTTTCCAGATCCCCATGTGCCTAATTGCATGCCACATAGCAGCAAAATAACGACTTCGGTGGAGGTCATGATTAGGTGAGGAAAGTTGGAGGGAGGAGAGCAAAGTAGCACAATGTAGAACTGCGTGGTTATGAACCAGTGAAAAGGGCAACCAAAAAGATGGGAAGCAAGGCGCATATGCCACGTGGCATGGAGGATGATACACAACACCTCTGCTATGGAGAAACGGACAGCAGAGGATACACTCCCTTCTTCATTCAACAAAAACTCTCACCTCCAAATTCTAAGATAAATGAACATATAGCATGAACACATCGAATAATAAAGTCAGTAATCAGTAGCACATGTACTGCTTTTTATTCATTGAGAACTGACTGAATTCTGCAATGGGCCCTCCAAAAGTTTTCAGGCTACGTATGAGTAAGTCTTAACAAAAAATTCCTCAAGTTCATCCACTGGGAGACTGACGACTGCCTCTGTAGCTATGGTTGTGGTAGTGGTAAGTTGGTCACTACAGTAATTATAGTAGGACAGGGCTGTTACCATAAAAAAATAGAGCTGTATTTCATAATAATTGGCACGATGAAGATAAAAAAAAGAGTCCCAATGCTGGATTGTTTCTTCCGGTTTTTCAACAAAAAAGTCCATCTATGGCTCTAGTCTAAGCAATGACGAAGAGCAGTATTTAACCAGGGATTCTGTGATCACACCAAACTGTACGCCAGAGATAATTGCTCAGTTCAGAGCTATGTTAGACAATTTATGAATTATAAAATAAGGATTACTGGAAACCGATGACAGTGCGAGCATGACCAATAAGCCTTCACAAAAGAGAGACATTGTTTCACAATACTCTGCTATGTATGATCTGGATGAAAGAATGACACACTCAGATAACTTATCAAGTGCGTTATAAAAGCTTTGAATTCAGCACATTGCCTTTCCTTGAAAAGGCTTTGACTGCTTATGGCTTTCCCAGAGGTCTAAAAGCTTTACATTTCTTTAAGTTAGTTCTCATGGCTTTCAAGGATGAAAGAGCGTGAGGCAGCTAGATTATGTTAACGAGAAGTCCTGTCCAGGGTTTAAACAAAGCTCAAAAATCCCTAAAAAATCTCCTACCAAGCTAGACACTTCAGATGAGGTCTGAGTCATCCTGAAAGTAGTCATTACTACACTAGTCATGGTCCATGAAATTACCTTGAACATATCAACTAGCCAAAGAGGCAGTTCAATGTGCGGATCAGAGCGGAGGAGTGTCTCTGCAATCACTGCAGGTAGTCTTGCATGGAATTCTATGTATTTCTCCTGCATACAATAATTTAACAAAAAGGTCCATAAATCACGTGCATTTTAGTGTCTAGCAAACAACTTTACCAAACTTCCATGCATTGAGATCATGATAAATTAAGACGCGAGAGAACTATGCATTCAAGCTGCTCTGTCTTTGACGAAGCACTAACCTAACTAGTAATCACAAAATGAAGCAAAACACTATTTTTCCAAATAATTTTCAGGATCAGCATTTTCAAATATTTAGGAACACCATGCAAGTTCATAAGATAATGATAGCCTCTACAGAAAGGAGTTGTTTCTCAGGTGGTAAAGGCCTTTTGTCACAGGTCAACAGCAACTAATGATGCGAATAAACAGAGACAAAGCATTGTTACTTCTGCAATGCTAACCGGTGATATCCAACCAGGAGAGTTAAAAAGACGCAAGATACAAAGACCAACTTCAGATGGATGTTCTTACGAATCAAGCTTTTAATTTTGGGACTTGTATATTTGGTGTAAAGTATTGCATAAAAGCAACACTTATCTTTAGTAGATAGGGTTATAAGATGTTACGTGATAATATGGGGTTAGGGATTGGGAATTAGGGATGTCCCAAACATGTAAAGTGTTGCATATAAATGAACACTCGTCTTTTGCCAAATATCTTTCACCAAAACTGAGCTTTGTAACTGTGATCGGGAATTAGGGATGTCCCAAACATGCCAGCTTCTTTTGCCGATACAGAGGCCAAGTAAATTTCCATACTCCAATGAATTTACATTATATGTCAATCCAGAAAAGCTATGCTAGTTTCTCTCCAACCAAAAACCGAGATTCCGAGAAGGTAGCCATAAAAGCCCCTAAGTTCTACTTATTCCTTCCTAGCCCTACGTAATAGATAAGCAAGTGGTCCATGGTTCCGAAAGGACAAACCCACTCTCACCAACACGTGTTAGGAGAAAGGTGCCTCATAGCTCTTCTTAGTTGTAAGATGTAAGTGTGGAGTAATGGAATATTAAAATATTATAATCTAAACAAGGCCGTGGCAAAAGCTCCTAAGGTGTATTCCAGAAAGAGAGATTGAAGCAATGGAAGTAGCACCTAGAGGATGAAAAGAAAAACACTACCTTAGTGCGTCAAAGGCTACCGCCTATGGCAAGGAGCAGGGGGGTGGATCTAAGCAGTCTTACCACTATAGAGCATGTTTCCCAAAGACACAAAATGAACTTTGCCAGGACTGACTGAGCTAGTTGATAGAAAATGTGACAAACTCGCAGTAGAGTGTCACATATGTGAGTTTTTGGTTTTGATAGAAGAAAGGGTAGGAACAATGCAACGTGAGGATAATGAGATACATTGTCAACGGTTTGGGGTTGCACAAGAAACGAAATTTGGGGAAGGAGGTAGACCTTGAAGAGTTTTGGTAAAATGCATTTTTCAGGAGGCTAAGCTAGCAACCGCAGTATCATTTTCATTGAATGTTTGTGGCAGTCCAGACTCCAGATCGTGCACCTTGCTAACCCAAGATCATATCTCTAGCCAATCTCCTCCGAACAGCGAAAGAACATCCAGGCAAATGAAAATCCAATGATAAAAGAGTTCTGTTGGAATGTATTCTATTATCAAACTCGTGACTATCTTTTTTTCGGGGCGTTGCCCCTCTTTGTAACCAAAAAAAAAAAAAAAAAAAAATCAAACTCGTGACTACAAAGCACTGAAATTCAAAGCTTCTCAAAAACAATCACTTACATAACAACTTTTGAGTTTTCATAGCACATTAATGGTAAATGAAGTGCATACACGCCGTTGAAGAGAGTCCAAGTTCAAAAGTAATTACCAGGTGCAGTTCCCAGCAAGAATAAAAGCTAAAACTACAATTGCTAGGGTGTCAGACGAAGGTTATTTAATATCAGTAGCATGCTCTTTAACCATAACTGTATAAGCAAGGTTACTTAAAATAAAATCTTCTATAATTTCATAGTTCAGCATGCATTTCAGAAAGCTCTAACTTTGAAAAGAAGTCCAAAATGTTAGAACAAGTACATACAAGGTATTGTTGAAGCACTTCCCACTGACTGCTTCTTATCTGTTGTGATTGAGATTCCATATCTGAGGGTGCCTCAGTCATTGTCTCATCCTTTGGATATGTTAACAAAAGACCAGGTGATCTACAATAATGCAACAAAAGAAGAGAAGAAAAAATGAACATACAGAATTCAGACATAAATAAGTGCACAAGGATCACGGATGTCTAACCCAACCATAGAAGGATACTGATAAAGTGATCAAGTAAGGCTTTAGCAGAAGAAATGTCTTACCCGACCATAGAAGCATCTACTCTACTAGGACAGCATCTCATGGCTAGAGCGGAGAAGACTCTTTCCAGTTGCCTGAAGAAGCACAAAAGCGAAAGAAATAGTTGCGAAACTAAATATCAAACCAAAATATTCTTAACGAAATCACAAGGGACTGACATGAAGAAGCTAACCTCTTCAATAGAGAACCCTTCAAAAATCTGAGAAGTACTGTGAATGCCATATCATACAAATTTGCCTCGACCAAGTGGTCAACTAGGTCTTCCTGGAAATCTTTGTTTCCTGAAGAAGAAATTCAAATCGGTAATTCTAGAAGACAACTGCAGGTTTTTTAATTAGTAACATTAACAAGACACTAATCCAGTATATCCTGCGGCTCAGATCTCAGATTCATTCCTGGTGCAGAACAATCCCCTTAAGCCCTGTAGCAAAGACCATTTTAAACAAAAGACATGGGAAATTGTGCCTGTAAAAAAAACAAAAAAAGTAAAAGAAAAAAGAGAGAGAGCTCTGGATAATCCCTTAAAAATAGATTCCTCCTTCAATGCTATCCATACAATATACTCATCCTTAAAATATATATGGGGGTGACATGCATGGTTGGATAACAGAATGAGGCTACTACCTGAACGCTTCCATTTATGATTCGCCAAGGAAAGCAAATATTCTGCAGAGGTCACCACAAACTCGTCTTCAAGTTTATCGATGCCAATGTAAGATTCCTTCTTTTGAGCCTGGCTGTCATCTTTACCTGCTACATTCATGAGAAAGTCAGACTACACTTTTCTAACTTAACATAAGCAGACAATGGTAAAAAAATTATTGTATACTAGATATGTCAACCTATGGTGCTTCGCACTAATTGCCTGTTGTTAATATCGTAATTTTAGAAAGTTGAGAATGAAAAAATGACAAAGGTCTATGATGGAAAATGAGACATATTTGTAAAACATTTGAGTTAGAACATTCACAAAATAAAGTAGTCACTAGCTCTGAGTTACAAAAAGAGAATCGCAATTCTGCCTTACACTGTTCCTCCAACGTTCTAGCCCTTTTAGATGGATGAGTTGCACTTGTTAGCTCACTCCCGATCAGCTGAGAATTGATCCAGGCATACATGGGATGAACAAGATGCAGACAATTGATGGCAGCAGAAATGCCATTCAACCTTTCTTGAAGAGCATGCGATGTGTTCTGGTAAGCCCTCACAGACATTTCATTTTTCAACTGAACTGAATACAAGTAAATATAGGTTGCAGCCTTTCGCCAATTCTGCTGCTGCATCTCAAAGGCATACAGTAGTTTGTAAGGATGTGGCCTTGCTGAAATATCTGCACATGCAGCCTGTAAAAATCAGAATATCAGCACCCAGCTTCTCAAAAAGGAAAATTAATGAAAATCAGTACCTATGGCATGTGTGAATTTACCTTCCAAGCTAGCTCTTGCTCAGCCTTCTCATTTAACCCAATAAACGGTAGATGGCTATTACAGAGTATCTGCAAAGAACGCACAAACATTTACCAAACTTTAAACTCTTTTGGCACAAGAATTAACTCCACTCTACATATTGTGCATATCATACATATCACTAGATTAGACGGAGATATGTATAGATATGAAGGTAATGACAACATGAACAACTGCGGATGTCTATTACCCTCAGAGATTGCGGCTCATAAAGTACATTAAACTTTGGAAGTTAACAAACAATAGTTGAAATTCCAACCTTTGTGGCACCACGCTCGTAAAGAACTATTATGAACCGCCTCAAGCAAATGTATTTACTCTCATCATCTGGATTTGAAACTATTGCACAGTATGCATCATAGTATTGATCAAGATCCAAAGAGAACTTAAAGACATTTGCCCAGAGCCTCCCCTTGACGGAATTCACTGATTCATCCTTGAGCAGGAAGTTGGAGGTACCACTGCTAGGCGCAACAGCTTCATCTACATGCTCAAGAGCAGCAAGAGCAAACTGGCAAGCAGCATCACTAATACTGAATTGCTCAAACTTCTGCATCACCCATTGATAATAGTACAGCTTCCACGTTGCAGCAGAAACATGCTCAGCTGCATTCAGGGAATATGTTTATGATTGGGATGAGGTAAGAAAAGCAACTCTGTGGCCAAGAATTCAAAAATATTTCACTGACATACAAATATTTAGATGCAACAATCCAGTTTCAGCAGGCAATTTCTGTAAAGCCTGAGCAGCACCTTCACCAGATGAGGCCCTGAGAACACAATCAGCAGCCAGTTAGACTGTAAATAATAAAGACTCAACCAAAGAGCCTAAGTCCCAAAACGATTTGGGGCCGGCCAGCAGGAATCAACATATGAAACCCCCTTATGTGAGCAATAAAAGTTTAAATTAGCAGGAAACATTTAAGTTCGACGACATATAAGTTCCAGGTGCAATTTCCGCATGAACAAAGAGCAACAAAGAAAACTTAAGCTCCAGTGAGATTAACACTGCAAACAGGCACATCCAATCATCAACTGAGAACAAATCATGGTTAATGAGTATGGCTTGGCTTGAAGAACATAATGCATACTTTTGGGCCATCAGGCAGATGGCATCTTCCCTTTCGTATGACTTTTACAAGACTGGGTGACATCCTAGAGAGCTTTTTGCCTTGAGCAGGATTAATTGGAATTTAAAACCACTATCGTAGTATGCAGGAGCATGCTAAATTAACAACCATTTGACAAAACTGAGGGAAAACACTAGGAAAAAGGAAAGGAAGGGAACACACGGCAACTAAGAGTCGTAAATTGTTTATTTTTACACACTTAGAGGTAACACAACTTCTCCTCAATCCCTTTGTTTCTGAGACTTCCTTGTCACCTCATTAGGGACTGCAAGAGAGACCAATGACCTGATGTCACTCAGTGGTCAATATCTCCTTAACCATGATAGATTTGTGAGTGATTCTTTTTGCAGATCAAAGCTAAGATCTCTAGCTTTAATTTGATATATGATAGGCTTCAAAATGAGTCCTAAGCACAAAGTTATTCCATCTTGAATCCAATGCCAGTGCAAGACCAATGCTATAATGTTCCAAATGGATCTCAATCAGTGTAAAGGGCATGTTTGCCTCTCCACTTGGTTGGCACTCACCCTCATAAGCTGTCATCTGGTCCAAGGATGGAAAGTGAACAATTGGACTAGTGAATGAATTTGGAAGAGGTCAGAATGCTTTGAAAGCGACACCACATGTCACTTTCACCTCTTCTGTTGCTTCAACCATCCACGTGTCACATTCACCTCTTCTGTTGCTGCTACCTCAACCATTTCGCCTGCATTTTGCACCATTTTGGCACAAAGATGAGCTGCTTTTTCCTAGCAGTTACCTCACCAGACTCACATGAAGAAGGGACAAAGGAGGAGCTATCATCCAATAGGAATTTAGCTTCCTTCTTTTTGTATTTTGTTGTGGTTTTATTTGCAACCCATGGATCAAGTTTGTTCAGATCTTAGGGACAATTTAAGCTTTTTGCAAGCTCCTATATATACATCAGAAGCCTCTTACGTAGGGCAAATATTGGTGACTAAAATCATCTTTGGCTTGCCATTTTTTTTTACCTTCGTGGAGAAACCCTTGCTACCCGTGTTTATGCCGCATTAAGCCATACAGGCATTAACTCAGCTATATTAGCTACATCTGACAGTTTCAAACTTTACTCCAAGCAATAATAAGGCCTGAAGGCGGTTCACATTACTAACGAAACTAGCCCCATTGCTAAATCATCATTACATTTCACCTTCATGCATTTATGCCACTATCCAAGTGTGTGTGTGTGTGTGTGTGCGCGCGCGCGTGCGCGCACATTAATGATCCGGTAAATGTTTATATTCCATACCTAAAGAAGCATCTCATGGCTTCTCTGAGTTTTTTCTCCTTGGAAGGTTCATGTTGTCCTCCTTGAGCTTGAGCAAGAAGACAGCATCCTAGCAGATGATGGAGCACACACCATTCACCATCGCTGCTTTGAATGCTTCCAGATAGCTTTTCATTTCTCAAATGTGAATCCATGACCATGAGCAAATTCTGCCATCACAATGACCAAGTCAAACAATATGAAATTTAAAGTATTTGAAGATACAACTGTGCAAAGCTGAGGAGAAGACATGAACCTCAACAGCATCATACTGCCGATGCCTCAGCAGGCTCAGAGCATGTTCAATTGAGTGGCCAAAAACATGTGATGACATTTTCGTAGATCTGCCCCAGACTATCCAACTGCATAACTGCCTTATTAAATTAATGCAGCTTCTTGGGTTTGGAAGACGAGTAAGACACTGACTGCGCCAGCCTTTAGAGAAGTCCTGAGCATCCAGTAGCAAAATAAAAGCCAAGGTGAAGTCAACGGAACCTAGCTTCTCAGCCCAAGATCTTTTACTGCTATTGTGATCTGAACAAGAGAAAAGCAGCAAAAATGAATCAAAGATAGACATGAACTTGTCAGTTAATTGAATCAACAAAAACTCATTGCGTCGGGCAAGAGCCCAAGGCTTTTCTCAGTTCATCAGCAGGACATTCTGTGCAAACAACAAAAGGCAACCGCACAAAGTGATACCCTTATTACTTTAATTTAAAAAGTAACCGCATCACCTTAAAAGTGTTGTTTAAAGCCTTTACAATCTGAAACTTTTCCTATCATCTGAGACAATCTGACACGAATTCCACCCTTTGCCTCAAATACATTTCTATTATGCAAGGTAATCCATAGAAATCACATCACGGAGAAAAGCGTCATGTGCCGATTGGCTAGGCCACGTGAGACAAAAGACAGAACCATCAATCCAATCAGGAGGATTGGAGGATAACAAACTGAAGAATTTGCGAGAGACGGACGATGAACTAAGAACACTTGGTTAAGAGTGATTGAGCCACAAAGATGATAGACCCACTTACTATTGAAGAAATATAGCTATCCGTTGGGTTGAGTTTAGGGCAAAATGAAGAGACGAGACTCATGTGGGTAATGGAGTCTAAATTTGTATTGAATTTCTTTTGTTTTCCTTTGCTTCTTTCATATAGAATTTTCTTTACTATTGTTTTCCTTCCCACTGCATCCCCTTTTCGTTCTTATTTTCCTGTTCTTCCTCTGTGTCTCACTAACTTTCCCCAACATCGGCTCACTTATATCCAACAGTTGTCTACTAGAAATAGCTCAATAGATGATGTGCGCCTTTGAGATACAAGCAAGTTCCAGTAGTCGGCCACAAATGTTGACCCGGTAACAATATTACTCCATACCTTAAAGGCTCCTGCCTGTTGTAAGCTTAGTAGGGGAGGGGATGGGAGGATGTACAAAGCTTTACCCTACATTTTGAAACATAGACAGACAGACTCCGCATGACCTATAATGAAATATGCGTTGAGAATTGCATCGACTGGTGTTTCCCAATATAAAATAGGGACTATAAAACTTGATATATCCGATCAACCAGTCTAGCACAAACAAAGAAAACATACACATACCAATAGTCAACGATGATAACCGAGAGCTAAAATCTTCTGCTGAGACAGATTCTGATGGCACTGTAGTTAGAAAATGAATGATCAGCCACTCAGCAATTATTTCTCGAATCATCGGAATGAGTTCAAGCTGAATTTTTGACATATCATCGGATGACATATGAACCTGTAACGACAGAAGCAGTATTTTAAAGCATGCATCAGAATTAATAACAAGTTACTCCTTTTTTAGCAGGCTTTTTTTTTCTCTCGTTCTCTCTTTTGAGGTGTTTGTGAGGGGGAATGAAGTAACTCTGCAAGCAAATCTAATGCTTAACATGCACAGATATGAACAGGAGGGAACATACTTCACAGTAGCAAAAAAACTAAAGCTACTAAAGAAAAACATTAATCACATTAGCTATTACCCAAGAAGCAAAAAGCCAAAAACTGTATATGTCACATACCACGGGTCATGGGTGTTACTAAGGCCCCCTTAAAAAGCCCCTTGTTTTAGCACAGTAGAGAAAGCAATAACAAAAATTAAATGAATGCATCTGGTACGTAAAAGCTTAATGCAATACCAAAATATAGAGTACTGGTGAAATTTATTCCCTTCCCTCTCCTCTCGCTTTCCTGACATAAAAGAAAGAAGAAAAAAACCCAGCTAGCATCTATGATTGATGGTAGTCTCAATCCGCTCACAAACTAATATTCACAACTATTGTTTTACTAATAAATAAAGTAGATCTCTGAAGACCTCACATGCGTTCGATTTTTTGGTTCCTACTATAGCCGTTTGGTTGAAGGAAAATTAAGTCAAAGAGACCATAATCTCTGGTACACCAATAATTTTTACGCCAAACAAACTATAGCACAATATGTAATTTTCCGTGCCTCAAAACGGTTTTGAATCACCGAAAGGTCATGCTCATAAAACAAGAATACCATGACTACGGAGTTGTGCTCTAGTATGCTCAAAGTTAGTTACTTTAGTGATATGGTTTATGATTGTATTGTCAATCTTAGATTCTTCTAAGAATTATTTACAATGAAGACGTCATGTGTCCTGTCATAAAATATACTACAGAGGTCGTGTTATTATTGATCAAAACTAGGGTAAGTATCAATCATTCTACAGGGGAGTCCCACAAAAAGAGTTTTGCAATCCCTATGCTACAGAACCTTGGCAAAAAGAAAGTAAGAGCAAGGAATTAAGATACTTTCTCATGTGTGGTTTACAAAAACTTAATGTAAGGTTTCGGGAGAACATAAAGGAAGTGATCAAAAGTGTTTACAAGTAAAGACATCTCTTATCTTCCTCTCTTCCAACCTGTTAATTTGGGATAATTTAATAAATAAAACTAATTCATTGTTCCATAATTGCCTGATCAGAAATGTGGATGTTTCCCATTCCCATTACTTGAATAAAACACAGAAACACTACTACACTTCCGCTCCCTTCTTTCCTTTTATACCCCTTATCTACCTTAACTTGTCCAACAATTTTAAGAAACCATACAAGCAGCTGATATTTCTTAAAACCTTAAGCTTGTTTATGTAGAGAGGAATACGACGGAAAGAAAGGAACTAAAAAATAGAAAGGGAAGGGAAAAGAATAGAAAGGAAATGAATTAGTGTTTCCACTGTTTGGTTTATACATTAATATTCTGAAGGAATTGGATGTAATTTTATGTTGTTAAATTTCTTTCAGTCCAATTCCACCCGTTTTGGAGAGGAAAGGAACTTGGAGTTTAATGAAGGACCATTTCCTTTCCTTCCCGTCCACTTCCTATGTTGTTTTAAAAACAAGCGTTGAAAAATTCATTTCCTTTCCTTTCCTTTCCTTTAAATTCCTCCCACCCAAACAAGCTGTAAATTAAATGGGAGTTCCTATCATGTTCTCTATTATACAGGCATGATACCTTGAGTCAAGCAAAGCAGATGGCCTATACCACAAAGCTAACAAACAAGTACTTTTAGAAGGGAAATCTCTGAAACTGTTACTAACTACCCAAATTATCAATGTGGGGATTCGTATCACATAAAGCAACAAGCACAAAGAAAAAAAAAAGATTGTGATGTGATGCAACAAGTGATAAGAGTAAAGTAAATTAAAAGAAGAAAGAAAACCAAAACCCCAAATCATAGACAGATCATGTACCTGTCCACTGATGTCTATCATGTAGCTTAGGAATACTAGTATATCAAAAGCAGACTGGAACATTGTTTCAGCAACTTGAGATGTGGCCTGGACCATGATAGATATGTTGGCACTGAATACCACTTCAGAATCTACATTCTCTGTGAGTTTTCGGGGCACTAAAAGATTCAGATAATTCTCTATGACACCTAAAACTCTGCCCCATCCACCGCCTTTCTTGCATAAAGCATGAAAGGATATCAGAGTCTCTATGGAGAATTTCCTCCAACTTTTGTGATCAGAAAGCTCCTTCTGCCAGACAAAATCAGCTCCTAGCTCTGATATATTTAGTGCTGCTGCAGGTGAAACATATCCACACTCCACAGTCTTCAGCAACCGAGGGACTATATCCTCAAGAGATATTATTGATACACCAACAACTGATTCATGAATAATTGGTGAAACAGCAGGACCCAAGCGTTCGTTCAAACGCCTAGTGCAGCAAAGCACTTCAAATAGAATCTCACGCTCCAGACTATCGCTTGATGAATCAGATAACTTAGGAAAACTTTGAAACTCGCCAAAGGTGCCTAGAAAGGTACATATAATGTAAGAATTTATGGCCTGTTAAACAGTTGAAATTAGCTGAGAAAAATTATTATGAAGCAGCATTACGAGATCAATAAGATACACTTGGTGGAAAATAAAATTTCTAGGAGATAGAGATGAAAACCAACCATACGCAAGAAGCTCAATTTCCTCAAGAGAGCGGAAAAGAGATACAGATTTTTCTCTAATCAATCCAACAGCTCCGCAAGCTTGATCAACAAGCAAGCCACATGACGCATTGCTCTTGCACCACAGATCAAAGTAGCTGGAAATTAATCCCTTCCAGCACTTAAAGGCTGAATATGGACTTCCACTGACAGCCTTAATAAAAATAAAAATTAAGTTAAAACTCAGCAGGCCTGACCACCTTCCAGTGGGAGATTGTTAGATGAAATGCAAGTGGAGAAGCTAATGTCCGTGTTGTATTTATTCCTCTTTCAGTCAATATTATCTTTTCATCCTCAAAAGTAGAAGATAAAAATTGAGAAGTACATAGAGGGTCAATTGTGTACCTGATGTTCAATCAAAAGAAGGACTTCTTTTTTTATTTCATCAACAGTCAAGGCCTGAAATTCAATATCTGACCATTGCTTATCATAATTTTGTAATGTCAAACGCAAGACACTGCCATTATAAACTCCTGGACGCAAAAGCCTCCGCAAGAAAATAGATGAAAGAAACCCAATGATTTGTGCCTGCACAAAACCATACAAACATATGCTTATTCAGTAACAAAACAGAATCACAGGATACTGAAGCTGAACAAACTCGCTTTAGTGATCCAAACATCGCAAGTAATCTCCTATGACTTGTTTCTCTTTCATGACATCTATATATATATTGACATAGCTAGGAAAATAGCAACAAGATGATAATGTAAGCTTGTACCATATCTGATCGAAATCCTTTCAGCCTCCTCAACTATACGTCACATGTGCAATAAAGCCATCTTTTAACAATAATTTGGCTGCTTACCTCAGTTGTAAACATTACAAGATCACCTCTCCCACTAAAAGTAACCTTTTTGTTACAGCACAAATGTCAACAATAAATATCAGGAAGAAAATGAGAACAAGGTGTCACATTGCTCTACAGTAGTTACAAAATGCCCGATTCTTTCCAAACGAGTTAAAAGGGTTCCTTTAACGAAACCAGCTACCTAAGCCAAAAAGAAGCAAGAAAAACAACTATCCCCCAAATATAGTCAAGAGAATGACTTTGCCCCAGAAGAACTCGTAAAGTCCGCTCATTACCAAATGCAGCAAAACATAAAAACATAGCACAATTACAAAGCAACTTCTTCTCTTTATTTGCCCCTAGGCCTAGACGGCTAGACCCACAAACTTGATCCAGCGAAATTCAAATAAGAGGCAGGACAGACCCACTGCTCAAGTATGCAGTCAGCTGATCCCAAAGCATATAAGCAAACTCAAAATGAAGGAAGAATCGATTATAACCTCAATTTTAATGTGCCTTCACACAGGGAGCTAATACAAGAAGCAAACAGCCAGAACAAGTAAGATTGACAAAATAGGAGCAGTTTCCCAACCCCCTGTCAAGTTCAAGTTCCGCAGGAAAAAGAAACAGCTGGGGAAAAAAAGCCATCTTCACGCCTTTAAGATTGATGTTTTGACAATATAATGTGGACAAGGTAGAAAGGAGTGCTATGCAGATATTCAAAGGTCACGCCTATGCTTAGTTTAAAGAAGTGTGCCTGAGGCGACCGAGGTGATAGTGCCTGAGCCTCAGACAGCGTGAGGTGAGGCGGTTTTGTGAGACGATCTGAGGCACCCGCCTAAGGCTGAGCCGTGAGGTGAGAGAGGCGAACGCCTCATGGATCTGAGGCGTTTTTATGGCCAGCAGATTCTTGAAATTCATTTTAAATGCTTGAACTAAAAATAGGACATCATATTGAAGGATCGTTAGATACACCTCTCCTACCTCAACCCAATACTACTAAGAAGAGTGTCCCATTTCAGCGTTTCTTTTATCTTTTTTCGTCTGTTAGCCCAAGGTACTTTTCTTCTTCTTCCTTTTTTCCTTTTGTTTGTTTTAACTTCTGTTCAGCACTTCAGCTTGTTCTTCTTCTTTAATAGTCTTTTAAAAACACAAGAAATGCCTCGCTTCTGTGAGGCGCTCGCCTCATTCTGTAGCCTCACGCTTTATCGCCCCGGAGCGTGTCACACTTTTTCAAACTAAGCTCCTATGGCCAAAACTACAACAAAAATCCTATCTTATTCTAAAAACTGAAGGATACAACCCCAAGTCCCCAGCACCTACAAGACTGTCCCAATACATTGTACAAAACTCATACTGTCTTAGCCACCAACAAAAGTTTGCAGATACCAAAGTTCAAAGGCAGGATCGACCTCATTTTATAAGCTAACAACCAATTCTTAACTCGAAGGTCACACCTTGTAGCCTCACCCTCCATAAGCATAGGAAATTCATCTCATGAGGTTCTTGGTACTCAACAAGGAATTTTAAAAGAAAAGTGGCACAAAACCAAATACAAATCCACAAGAAGACGATACATTTCAGCATAATAAAGGCAGTCTACGACACATCCAACCTCTAAGAGATTAACTAAGCAGTGGATTTCCCATCATTCATAATTCATAACTGCCAACTCAGGGACAGAAAAATGCTGTGGAATAGAAAGGAGTCATTTCGCCTAGCTAGTACAAGCACGAGCAGATGTTCGTGCACCAGAAAAAAGGCAGATATGAAACTGCCATTTCGCCTAGCCAGCACATTTCGATTACAACTGTCCTACGATATAAGACATCAATAGAAAGGAGTCATAGTACTTCTCCTGGTATTTGCTTGAATTCTTCTATCTGCAGATAAGATTACTCAAGATAGCATGAGAGCTTAACCTTTTAGCTCACCGCCTCACCTTTATTTTTCTCTTATTCATTACCACACAAACAGCAATAAATGAGAAATTTAAGATTCGAACTTCGGACCTACATGTTATTATGTCAATGTTTCACCCAACAAATCACAAACATTTTGATAAGATCTTTCTATACCACAAAACTAATAAATACAACCATGATATGACTGCAAGTGTAGAAAGCTTCAATAGGCTGTGAAATTACACATGACAATATTATTCTTATTAAATGTGAAAAATATTGTCCATCATATTTTAAATTTTTTTTCTTCAAATTTTCTGCATTCATTATTTTTGAAAAATTGAAAAATAGTCACTCATGCCTTGTATGAGCTGAAAAAACTAGTATTACTTAAAAACAGGGGGAAAAGATACAGCAAGTTACAATGAGGTTTGAAGGTTTTAGGGGTGAATTTCAACTTGGACCTTCAAGAGCTCACCTGACTCTTTTGAGTTTTTCTTACATCTTACGGAAATCATACATAAAAGGGTAACAGTTCGCTGACAATCACAGACAAACAAAAACTATTCAGATGGTTCAGCCATGACATAACCATCAGCTTAGATAAACCTAAGGAGAAAGTACAATCCCATCAATCATGAATGCTGATGTCAAAAAAGTGCATCGCTCAACAGAAAAACTGAGGAGCTTGTGGCGTTTTCAATGACGGCATATTGAAACTAACAGCCAGGGCTTTGGCTCATCTATCCTGTGATAAGATAGCTACTACCAGTGCGACGAGTGATGTACCCACCCAAAACAAAGCGGAAGGTCAAGAACTCTGATAAATTGAAGACATGGGATGCAATCAATTTCTATTACAAGGCATAAAACAAGATCTGCAGCTGCTTTGGTAAGAAGTCAAAATTAAGGGACTGGCAATAAGTTTCGGGCTCTTTGAGTAAGCTTATATAGGATCTCTATGAATATGTTACTCTCATTTGTGCTCACTACCACAATATATCATTTTTGTTGATGGACATTTAGGTAAAAGTTAAAAGCTGATGAAGAATAAACCTAACACATGTAAAATTATTTAACTCATTGCCATTCCTCAAGTTATTGTGTCTATCAAAGAAGACATTCCTGACAGAATCCTCACATGCTACTATGAAAACCCACAAGCTTTAGACATTTCGTATATGATATATCAACTCTTGATACCTTGGGTGATGGCAAAATTGAGCAGGTTGCTTGGTATAGATCATCTAGAGAATGTTCAGAACTCTGAAACAGTTGCTCTGAAATGAAGCCTTCCTGCATGGAGTAGAATCGCCTTTCTTCCCTAGAAGAACATAAACGTTGAAGTCAATATAAATATACAAGCTCAGAGTAAGCATCTTACTGACTCTTACGATACATACACAAACAAAGCAACCTTCCTGATGTCCTCGGTGAACCATTAAACACTTAAACACAACACCTACCCAAGCGCAATAAATATTCATTTTTCCATCAAAACTAAGCTTATTATTAACACAGAAGTAATGCCGAAAGCTTATCATGGAGGTACCAGTCAGATACTATTCCTGTCGCTTTTGGAATTGACAAGCTCATCGTCCTAAAGGTATACTTTCCTTCGTGTTTCCAAGCACGATTAGTTTCAAGGTTTCCTTTTGCTGTTGTTTACTACTGGACGAAAGGATGAAAGATGGCTTATTTCGATGATTAATGGCCAAGGAAAAGAACGTCTTTCCACTCTCCTGCCTTAGTAGCTGAGTATGCATTTTTAGTGATTGGCCCCTCTCTTCCTTTTGATAAACAGATAAGGTACGTAAATATAAATTCAGGTAAGTTCCGCTGTCATGTATAAACAAATACGAACTGCTCATGACCATCATATTAAACAAATCTGCAGTGTGAGGTGTCCTTCGAAAAGAATTTTTCATCAGGATTATTAAGTGTTTTTGGTGAAATTATGGAAAACCCTTTTAGTGATAAAGGTGACTGAATATGTTTTGGGGATTGAATAGAATATGCCAATATGGCATTGCAGAGGGCGTGGCACACAAAGTCCATGTAGAAGGTTGAAGCAGCACATGACGAGAAAACGAAAGGGGGTTGAAAACATTGCTGTTTACATTAGACAATCGAACTCAATGAGATTCTTATTTTTCTTAGTTGTGTAAATCTAAATGATACATGGGAGCTATGGGTCAAAGCTTATCGTGGAAGTTCAAGACTATCAATATCTTCTGAAGTACTCAATATCTCGAAGAGGAGTCAATTGGATAATAAAGTTCATGATCTAAGCTTTCCGAAAAGTGGTCATATGCCTTAATTGGTTAAGTAATGAAGGAGATATGCCTATTTTAAGTTGAGCTGTCCAGTTTCTACGCGGGTACACGAGGATGACCGAACCTTCTATATTCTCCAAGCCATGCACGTCCAAGGAAGTTCTTGGTAGATGATAGTATTATTATTATTATTGTTTAGTTGCCTAATAATAAAGGAGCCTAAAAGGTTTCCAAGTTGTTGTCGAAATAATTAGGAAAGTTCCTAATTTGTGAGTCAGAAATAAGGAAAGTTTCATTATTGATTCTTACCTTAATCCTTAGAGTCTAGATGTGTCTAGTTAGTATAAATAGAGAGTCTTATTGTATTGTTTTTCAGATAAGATTGAAGTCTGAGCATTAATATCGAAGAGCCGAGGGGAGTTTCCTTCAATCTTGGCCTTGCGAGGTTATGTGTTCTTTTGGTTCGTGCCTTGTTTCTTTGTGATCTTGGTGTTTTTCCTTCGTTTGTGCTTTGTTTCTTTGTGATCTTAGTACAAATTAGTCTTAGTCAAGTATTCTTGCAAGGATTCTAGGCTAATTCATATCCTTTATTTTCTGTTTTAATTCCGCTGCGTTATAAACTCAAAAACACATAAAAATTAGAGTAGGTTTTACATCAAATTGGCCTCAGAGCTTAGTTGTAACAAACTTCTATGCTTTGTTAGTCTTGGTTGTGGTTGATTGTGGCTTATCAATGGATCATAAATTTTCTAAGTTTGATGGGAGTGGTGATTCTGAAGATTACATATATTGGGAAAGAAAGATCGAGCGTAAATTTGATAATATTGGTCTTGATGATCGTGAGAGATTCAATCATGTGAAACTTATTTTGGTGAGAGACGCGCTCCAATGGTTTGAAATTTTGAAGAAGCGACGCAAACATGAAGGCAAGTGCAAAATTCGTTCGTGGGAAGTACTCAAGTCAAAGTTGCGTAAACGATATATACCCAAGAACTTTATGCAAGATGTGTCGTATAAGAAGCCATCAAGTGAGCATGAACAATCAAGTAGAGATCTTGTTTTTTTGGAAATGATGAAAAAACTTGATCGTATGCAAGATGACTTGATGAAAGTTAGGAGTGCATGTTTTGTAAAGCATGATTCTTGTGAAGACAAAGGAGAAATCAAAGAAGTGATCTTGGAAAAACAATCGCAAGAACTTGAATTCATACAAATCCAAGAGATTGAAGAGATTGAGATTAGTGATCAAGACAAAACATTGGATCTTCATGATACTTCTAAAGAGGAAAGCATTGATTCTTCACTAAAGTCTTTTGGGAAAAACGAAATAAAGAGTGCGATTGAACATGAGGTTGTAATTAAAGATGAGATAGATGACAAATTTGTTTACCACATATTTGAGACCAAGATTCCATACAAATCATTAATTGATCGCTATATTGATGAGAGACTTGAAGAAGATGTCAAAAGTAAATCCTGTTTGTCTTTCTTTCTTTATAACAATGGTATCGAAGTGAAAGATGAACAATACAGCTCTAAACTTGATGTCCAAAACATAATGGACCATGAGAAGCTTAAAGAAAAAAGAACAGAGATTGAAGATCATGGTGTCGAAAAGATCATCAAGTACATTGAAGATGATGAGTTAAAGGACTTATGCATACGTTTGGTATTTGTGTTAGTTCTACTTGTCTTTGTGATCCTTGTATATGATCCGGGTGGTTGTGAGAATTTGTTTCTCTACTTTAGGACTTCAGATTCGAGGACGAATCTTTTCAAAGAAGGGGAGAATGATACATGGGAGCTATGGGTCAAAGCCTATCGTGGAAGTTCAAGACTATCAATATCTTTTGAAGTACTCAATATCTCGAAGAGGAGTCAATTGGATAATAAAGTTCATGATCTAAGCTTTCTGAAAAGTGGTCATATGCCTTAATTGGTTAAGTAATGAAAGAGATATGCCTATTTTAAGTTGAGCTGTCCAGTTTCCACGCGGGTACACGAGGATGGCCGAACCTTCTATATTCTCCAATCCATGCACGTCCAAGGAAGTTCTTGGTAGATGATAGTATTATTATTATTATTATTATTGTTTACTCCCTTCGTCCCAGCTCAAACACCCCATATTCCATTTCGGGACGTCCCACCTCAAACACCCCATCTATTTTGGGACATATTTATCTCTCCTACTTTTATTAAATTATTACATCCTCTCTCACACCATCTCTCCTACTATTATTAATCCTCACATTCTCTCTCCTCATTTTTCCTAACATTACCCCACTCAACATACTATATCAATTTTTCTTATTCCACTACAAAAATGGGTCGGGGTGTTTGAGCTGGGACGGAGGGAGTAGTTGCCTAATAATAAAGGAGCCTAAAAGGTTTCCAAGTTGTTGTCGAAGTAATTAGGAAAGTTCCTAATTTGTGAGTCAGAAATAAGGAAAGTTTCATTATTGATTCTTACCTTAATCCTTAGAGTCTAGATGTGTCTAGTTGGTATAAATAGAGAGTCTTATTGTATTGTTTTTCAGATAAGATTAGAGTCTGAGCATTAATATCGAGGAGTCAAGGGGAGTTTCCTTCAAATCATGGCCTTGCGAGGTTATGTCTTCTTTTGGTTCGTGCCTTGTTTCTTTGTGATCTTGGTGTTTTTCCTTTGTTTGTGCTTTGTTTCTTTGTGATCTTAGTACAAATTAGTCTTAGTCAAGTATTCTTGCGAGGATTCTAGGCTAATTCACATCCTTTATTTTCTATTTTAATTCCGCTGCGTTATAAACTCAAAAACACATAAAAATTAGAGTAGGTTTTACATCACTTATCCTTTATCTATAAACATATACCACAATCACTTGGTCATTTGTGAGTAAAGTATCGCTTATATCATAAATCAGTTTGCTTAAATCTTCCAATTTCCAGACTCTCCCAAAGAAAATTGTATGAGCATCTCAAATTATGGAGTTGATCACCATTTCATTTAGCACCACATCCAAACTCTAAATATATCTGTCAATTTTCACAAAATCGAATTCCAACCTGTACCAGAAACTTAGTTTCCGAGAATGGAGCAACAATCCTATCATCAAACACAAGAGTCAAATGTGATAAGAGGATAGAATAGGAACATTTTTAGAGTCAAGGGTTAGGGTTATTGGAGTCCTCTGCAAATCAGTTGTATTATAAATACCAACCTATCGTACCAAATTATCAATAATAAGGACATCACTTATCAGTATTCATTATCCACAATATGTTGAGGGGCAGGAAGATAGGCACTTCTGGGTAGAATTTTCTTTGTTGACACAATTATCAGAAAACCGACAAGGGAAAGAGAAAGGAGAATAATGACTGCCTTGGCTGGTAGCTAATTAGAAAGGACTGTCATTGAGGTTAACTCAATTGGGGATAGTAAATCTTGAAATTTGCGAAGAGTCAAAGACAAACCTATCTGAAAAAAATTGGTCAAACAATACCTTACAATTGTTCTTTTTACCAAAAACTCTACACAAAAGCGTTCCGGTCTCTTTACTCAAATTCCAGTCCAATCTAAATTGTGAACCCAGCTTGTCAGCCTGGAAACACCCCCTCCACAAAAACATTTTTACCAACAACGATCAAGCTAAGCAAATTCCTCTAGTCAACAGAAATTACTCTATTCAACAGCTATTTACAGAACCATTTGACAAGCCTTACTAGTACCGGCAAAATTTTTCTTCTTTGGGTCATGTACCCCAAAAATATCTCACCAATCACAGCATATTCAAACTAATATCAAGACCCCCCAAATTTTGTCTCCTCTAATGGGCCACTGGGTACGAGAATAAGTAGGAAACATTCAGAGAAAATAAAGAATAATTGCTCTAGAATATGGAATAGAGGATGAGGAAACTAGGGAAAATGATTTTGGTGTGGCAAACTATAGGTGAAATGTTGGGAGCGAAGAAAATGGAAGGTAGAGACTCAAATTGGCCAGCGTTTGACCAAACTGACAGGAGAATGTCTTAGGTAAGGTTTAAGAAAAAAAAGTACAGTTTGACAGTTACTCCATAATAAAAGGTATGTCTTCACAAATTTCAAGTTTCAAAAGGTATGGTTTCGCAAAAATCAAGCAGCAATCGTAGCACCAAATATAAGTATCATCTCAGGATAACCCTGAGCCCAAAGTGCAGCCTGTGGGGTATCACCCATACATTGACAAACAAATGAATAGAAATGGAAGGGGGATAGAAAAAGTTAGCCACCGGGCATAACAAGTTACAAGAGAGCTTGTATCGAAACATTTGTAATATCTTCTTAAAAAAAAAAGTTTCATTTACTTACAAGTCAGCAGTTGGAGAAGGCAAGCTCCACTCAAGCAATCCATCTTCCTTCAGAATCCATATATTCTTAGATGACAACTTTACATCAATCAGCTTCCCCTAAACAGAGACAATTGGTATACATATTAAAAGGGAAAAAAAAAAAAAAAAACTTTGCATTTTTTTATTAGAGGAAAAAAACACTCTGCATTAGAAAGAACAATTTCTGTAACTACTATGGATATTGCTGATAAATAACAAAAAGAAACACATCCTTACCTCAGACAATTGGATATACTGCATTGAAGACACGGGAGACAAACTGTACCTCTGTCCAGGCGGAAAACATAGTCGATAGATACCAACTCCCTGCATGTTGGCTTCCTTCACATTGAAACAAATAACAGTCACTTATAAGACCAGTAACTAAAAATATAAAGAATTCGAAAATAGCACTGTAACACATTTGCACAACAGATGAGAGTAACAACTTCAGGATCATTATCAATCGAAAAAATCACAAACGGCATTTTATTGCTTATTGGCATGTCACTTTATACATAGGCCAAACATAAATAAATAAATAAAAGACAATAAGCAACAACACTTATCAACAGCATACATACCGAACATTGCTTGTGCAAGATTGCCAAAGGAATCGAACATTCGGCATCGTCAACTGGACCAACCCACAATTGTGATGGAATAGTTCCTGGAAAGAACACACACTTAGATAGCACTCCCTGACGTATCAACTTAAGTAGAGTTATCAACTTGGCACAAGACATGCAGACAAGCAACTAGTAAAAATCCAATGCTTGTGGATGGTAAGAAGTGCGCTAGTGCGCTACAGCACCAGTTTCAGTAAAGCCTCGCACGTTTGGGATCCTCTGCCCCGTTGTCATTCTAAATCATATATAGCTTATTCTAAAACACCCACAAGGTAAATGGTTGCATGAATAATCATCAGTACCAAAAGTACTTGAAAAGAGGCTTCCACACCAGGAGGGGTAAGGGAGTCAGATGTACGGAGGAGCTCTGCTGCGAGGCAAAGGTGTGCGCCTCATGGACAGAGGAGCTCTCTTTTTTTTAAAGAAATTTCCATTTTCCAGGGAATTTTAGCGAAAGAGTCCTCCTCTCTGGTTTCATAAAAGGGTCAATTAAAGTTAGGGCTTAAGGACCAAATAAAAGGCAGAAGAAAAGAAATAGAAGAAAAATATGGAAATTGCATAGCCAAACACCTCTCTATTAACGAGGCGCTGCACCTTGTGCCTGGGCGTTTCGCTTGCACCTCAGGAGGTACGCATTCTTAAACTAAGGCTCAAATGACTAGGATGCTCACAATTTACACAGCTCATCCAGCAGGTGGCTCCAAAGATCCATGGTAAATATTTTGTTAAATATGGGAATTAGCAAAGGCGTCTCAACGTAAGCAGGATACAAGAACCCGGCACTTGAAAAGTTCAAATGGTATGATACATGCTGCACTATACCATGTCATTCAGCTAGCATATCAAGTTCGCAAGAGTGTCATGCTATCACCTACAGATCAAGATATAGTCAATCTAACATGACCATCATTCTTAGCTAACATTCGTTTTTCTGAAGCTGTTATACAGCCACACAATTCTAACTTCAGAGAGGTTGTCCTCCTTGACAAACCACGGAGATTCTAGTTTTTAGTAATTGAATGAAATCTTATAGATCGATTGCTCATCGGACGTCCAGTCACATCCTTTTTCCCAGCATGGGCAAGAGTCCTAACTCCTAGTTACACTATAAATAATTTTCTCCGTGTCGCGTCAGATAGGTTTAGGCTAGAACCACAAAAGGAATTTGTTTCGGATTCAGATTTCACTTAACCACTTCACAGCAAATTAGCCTTTTTCTTAAGGTACCGCCAATAATGTTATTGAGATACTAGGTAAGATGCTTTTAAAAGCTCAAGGGCAACAGATTCACTATCTTTGATGAGAAATACATGGAGGACATAACTGTATTACCAAGCCAAGTCATTCGGAGAAATATTTCTCAACCCTAAGGAGTGAAACACAACTCAGCATACCTGGATCACCTAAAGATTGACTAAAAAGCTTGCCATGACGGTCAAGATCCCAAACTTGTAGGTTACCATCGGAGTGAAGTGCAATCAGAACCTTTCTACAGTGAACCTCTGCTATCACCAAATCCTTCACACTCCCAGTTAACCTGTTCCTGTAACCAGATTTAAACAATGGTAAATAAATTAGCCTGAGGGGATCATAAACACAGAGAAAACCGTCAGGGAAGGTGCAATTGTGCTCAAAATTATGACACTCGTTAGGGAGAGTGGGAGACTAAATGACCCCAAATGGGTTCATTCTTTTCTCTTAGTTGTATATCAAGAGTAAAACTTGCTGTAAAATATGAGTGCATCAATTCGATTCTATAGAGTGCATCTAATAGAGTTGTGATAACCAAAAAATTTTAAGCCCACTTGGAAATTCTATTGAAAGATTCCACCAATTACCAAGTCCACCTTCACCACAGGCACCTCACTTGCTTCAGCGTACAAACAGCAAAAGTTTGTGTTCCTTCCAGGAGGCCAGTTTCTTTGTTGGCATCAAGAAAAGTGGCTAAGCTATGTAAAAACAGCACTTAGACTGATTATCTTACTGAAACTTATTGTCTGATAAGCCGCAAATGGTGAAAGAAGGCCACTAACCACACTTTAACATGATGAAGCAACAAAGAATTTACAGTAAATGAAATTCTGCGCATGTTAATTCACAAGTCTGGATGGACATTATTACGAGATTCTTGTGTATAACTAAGAGACTAACATGGCTATGCTACGGATCTCATAGATGCTACCACTCAATTTAGCTGCTGAGCGCAATCTTTAATATTAATCCAACCCCAGCAAAAAAAATAGAGAAGCATACTTTGCCACACAATCTTTACAAATCTATTACTTCTTTCACTATTTTTGCACCCACTTTAGCTTTTCCAAATGCCTGTTTCTTCCGAATCAAAGCTGTTTGCTTTTCGCCGTATTCCAAAAAATAACATAGATCACACAGGAGAGTAAAAGTCAAGTTTAATTTAGAGATCAGGAGAGACCAGACAGACAGAGACCACATGGTGGCTGAAATACTGCTTGAACGGTTGATTAGCCCTTCATGAATCTAGAGCTTCGACTTTGACACAATTTGTCAGAATTTTGGGCCCCCTATAATTTCTCTCCCAGCCATACAGATAAAAACGTTTGATATTTCTAAATCAATATATGCGTTCCCTCAGATAAACCGGACAAAGAACTTGAAAATGTAGATAAACCAATATAGTAGCTACAGCAATTAATAAAATAAATAACGTAATAAGAACTTTTAAGAAAACAGAAACACATGTAACTTTCAAGCCCATCTTAAATAGGAAACAACCTCATCTAAAGACACTTTCAAGACAACAACCCTCTCCACGTGCACACACTATAAACACTCCTTTAAGTTAAGCAATCTGGAATACTGGTGGACACATCCTAATGAGGTTTCAAGGCCTATACTGACACGGTGAAAAAGCTTTAGTGTTAGCATGATTTTCTCATGAGAATACAAGTTATTAGTAAGACGATGGTACAGAAAGAGTACCTGGACATTAGACCCCACAATCGACTTAAAGCTGCATCATCTCTCAACTCGTACATGAAACCTTGAAAAATAAAAAAAAGTATGAATGTATGGCAGCTTGCGTAGAGAAGCTCAAGCTCGTTTGAAAATCAAACAACTGGCAGTAAAAATAAATGCCTTTACCTGGAGCGTTTTGCTCAACCAGACCGAGTTTAAAACAACTTATCGATCCATCATGTCTTCCAATAACAATATAACCAGCCGTCGCAGCGGCAGCAGTTAAGTATGAAGAGTCAGGGGAGAGATTCGTATTGACGTGCAGGAACTCATTAGATGAAAAGGTGAATGAAGACGCATAAGCGGAGACCTCTTTCAGGCTGAGAAGGTACGCAACACCAGATACAGACAAGACGTACAAAAGATACCGGCTGCCATAACCAAATTCTATCTGCTCACGTACATGCACAGTCAGACATAAAGATCCTCACAACTTGACTATAATTTCATTCAATCACAAAAAGCTAAAGAGTTTGAGCATTAATCTAGTAGGAATAGAGACAAACCTCATTCTTGCAAATACACGCAAAATTAAACAAGGCCTCAGGGAAGAGGATGCGCAATCCAACCGAAGGAATGTCTTTGTCAGCATTAAGCTCCAATATCTCAATAGCATGAGGTAACTTCTTACATATACGCCTAGTAAAAGAATGAGCACAAGTCAAAAGCCCCGAACACTTATCAAGCAACACATACTACAGTATCCATCTAATTGCATATGGACATTTCCCCCACCTCACAAACTACTGGAATCTGGAAACATACCCAACCACGTATTAGTTAACTCTTCGAATATCTATCTAATTGCTCGCTTGATTGGCCGAGGATACCTAGGGCGCGACATAAGCGACTTGCTCAATTCCGAGGAAGTGCAACTAGCAAGGTTTAATTAAAACACCATCACAGGTCTTTAACTAGTTCCCGCCAATTACAACATAAGCATCACTAAAACCCTAGAAGCGAAAGTGCGAACACGCCGTCGGAATTAAAGTTCCCATTTAAACTACACATACATAACACAAATGTAGGTTACATGAAACAAGTGGAGTATCAACAAAACCCTACCAGTAAAAAAAGCGAAAAGCGCATACGGTAGGTGGAATTAGAGAGAAATTAAATTGCGAAGCGTAAGAAGGACGAATGTACCAAATGAGGTAGGTTGGAGGGGTGCCAAAGACAGAACAGGAGGCGTAGTCTTTGGACGACGGCGGCGAAGGCGGAAGCGAGAGACCGATGTTAGGGATGGATGCCTCTATCCACCTGACGGAATCGCTGCCAATATACGGCACTTCCATCGCGGGCGGGGGCGCGGCGCTGTGCGGTGGTTGTGGCTGGCGGCAGGTGTGCTGGACTTCTTGAAGGTGGGACGGGGTATTAGAGAAAAGAGTGAGAGAGAGAGAGAGGGGGAGGTTGAGTGAGCTTGCGAAGCCGAATCTTTTTGGGGAGCGACAGGCGAGTAGGCGACAGACCAGAGAGGAATACAAATACAGTAGCGGAAGGGGAGGCTGGGTACACCAGTAACGGTGATTGGCAGGGAATTCGCCAATAAGAGCAAAAGCAATAGTTGTCTATAGGCATTGGGTTTGACAACAAGAACTCAAAAATGGAGTTCATCTATTGCATAACTCTAGGTCGTTCCTTAAAATAAGTACCCCTTTCTTAGGAATGAACTTGGTTTTGTGCTGAAAAAGAGGAGACACCCATATGATGTCAAACCTATTTTAATGAGCAAAATGGTAGTAGTTGGAGGAATGATCCCCATACAAAGTTCTTCTATTGTATGCTTTGTGTTCTTATATATTGCGGTTTTCAATATATGATGTGGCATTGACAAAGCCAAAATTTGGGTTTGTCTATTGCCTTTGCTCTAACAGGGCGAAATGACAAAAATTGATGACTCACCCAGTCACCCGTATAAAGTAACTTCCCACCACTCCGTCAATGGTACCCGGGGGTACCATTCTATCTGTACCCCGGCCCAATCCAAGCAGGAAACTGCATATTCAATCCAGACAGTAAATTGTTTCTCAATGTTGGATCAGTTTATTACAAACAGCCCAATCTCAAATAATAAAAACAGCTCAAACAGAAAACATAAAGAAACAAATAAAATAAAATAAAAAAGAAAATTTGTGAGGCCGCACCTTATAAAAAATGTTTTTTGCGAGACCGCACCTTTTTTATTAAATTTTGCGAAACAACACCTTTTAAGTCTATTTCTTTGCGAAGCAGCACCTTTTTTCACTTTCGACCAATTTTGACTTCTCTCCAAAGTTGACCCGACGTTGACTTGTTCTAACAATTTAGGTTTCTTTAATTTGGGGAAAAAAGGGGGGAAATTTGAGGGAAATTGAAGGGGAAGAGTAAGGTCGGGTCAACGTTGGAGAGTGGTCAAAATTGGTCGAAAATGAAAAGGGTGCTGCTTCGCAAAGAAATAGACTTAAAAGGTGTTGTTTCGCAAAAATTAACATAAAAGGTGCGGTCTCGCAAAAAACTTATTTTATAAGGTGATAATCTTACATTCTCTCTCCTCACCTCCCCCCACCCACGACCCAACTCACCTCCCCTCCGTCCTAGCTGCCGGCGTACCCAACCACCACCACCACCGTATAAACCACCACTAACCTCATCGGTTTTGGGCCCTATAACCCATCCCCCACCCCTCGACATCACCACTTCTCTCCTCCGCCGCCATTCTTTCAATTTCTTTTCCTTCTCTCTCCACGTTTTTATCATTTTCCGGCAGCAATTGGTATTCTTGGGTTATGGGTGGTTTTTCGCGCGACAGAGCACCGATTTTGAGGTGCGGCGGGCATGGCATTGTTAAGGAAAAGTGTGGGAAAGAGGAGGATCGAAATGGGACAAAAGTGGTTGTGGAGGGGGAAGGAGGCGACTAGGGTGGGTGGTGATATGCTAGATGTGCTCGCCGACCTGCCTCCGTTGGGTCGGCGGTTCTCACCGCCAGTCAGGTGAAAGCTCGTGCTAGTGGCCGGCGGCGCCAAGGTGGCCGGGTGGTGATTGGGGGAAAGAGAAAATTATTCAAATTAGATCATTTTATTATAATAACAACGAAAAACGATCATTATAGAACTAATAACGATTCATTTCAAGACAAACAAAATTTATTCCAAAATAAAAATTATTCATTACAAAACAGAAACCATTCATTATACAACAAAACTAATTCATCGCAGAGCAAAAACATTCGTTCCGGAATAGTAACCACTAGTTTTAAGCCCGTGCGTTGCACGGTTCAAACACCATTTTCATTTTATGATTTTTAAACTTAATTTACGCCATTAAACACCACTGCAAAAATTCCGCATTATCAAAATAAAACAAAGTTGTATTGTCTACTTTGTTCAAACGTGTCAATGTTGAAATGATAAACTTGTCAATGCTGTTATAGTAGTAATGTACTTTCAACAGGATAGACTTGTGGCAAATACTATTAGTAATAGACTCTCTTAGTATTTTACCTTGAGTGGACTGTGGTAATTTCTTGGCTAACTATTTAGGTCAATAAATCGGAGTGTTTATACCGTAGTTGATGAATGGTGGTTGAGATGGACTCTCAATAATGCTAATTAATCTAAAATTAAATTATAGCATTCATGGAGGCAATGGATAAGAGCCATGCATGTGTTCATTAATTGTATGTGGACTATCTAATTTTGTAACTCAACGTAGGAGATTGCTTTAATTTCATGCATGTTAGGATTTTGATTATGTACGTGGAATATGACTCAAAGAGGACTTTCAGTTATTGTTGACAACTAAACTTTAATAATAAAATAATACCAAGACTCTCTAAGAAAGCTTGGTTATTGTGAGAGTTAGAAAAAAGCCTCCTTTAATAGTATAGAAGGATTAATTTCATAACAGTAACCATTCATTTCAAAACAAAAATCATTCATTTCATGACAAAAACAATTCACTTTAGAACAAAAATCATTCATTCCAGAACAGTAACCATTCATTCAGAACAAAAATCATTCATTTTACAACAAAACCAATTCATTATAAAACAAAAATCATTTATTTTATAACAAAACTCATCTATTTCAGAACAAAAACTAACCATTCCAGAACAAAAAGCAACCATTCTAAGACAAAAACTAACCATTCCAGAACAAAAGGCAACCATTATTGGACAAAAACCATTCATTCTTGAACAAAAACTAACCATTGCAGAACAAAAACTAACCATCGTAGGACAAAAACCAACCATCGTAGGACAAAACCATTCATCCTAGAACAAAAACTAACAATCCTAGGACAAAAAACAACCATCTTAGAACAAAAGCTAACCATTCCTAGACAAAAAACCATTCATCCCAAAACAAAAAGTAACCATTATAGAACAAAAACTAATCATCCTAGGACAAATACTAATCATTCCAGAACAAAAACTAACAATTTTAGGACAAAAACATTCATCGCAAAACAAAAACTAACCATCTTTGGACAAAATCTCAACCATTTCTAGACAAAGACCATTCATCATAGGACAAAAACAAATCATCCTAGGACAAAAACCAACCATTCATAGACAAAAACCATTCATCCTACAACAAAAACAAAACATCCCGAAACAAAAGTCGTTCATTGTAGATCATAACCAACCATTCTAGGACAAAAACTAACCATCACAGAACCAATAACCATTTCAGAACAAAAACTAGGACAAATAACCATTGATTTTTGTTTTGTATTTTTTTAACAGTTTGTTTATGCTCTAAAATGATCGATTTACGTTCTAAAATGATCGATTTTTTGTTTTGTAATGATTTGTAACGACAAAAACTAACCATTCCAGGACAAAACGGTAATCATTTTAGGACAAAAACCAACCATAGTGAAACAAAAACTAATCATCCTAGGACAAAAACCAACTATCTCCGAACAAAACCAACCATCCCGAAACAAAATACATTAATCTCTGAACAAAACCTAACCATACAGAAATAAAATCCGTTCATCTCAAAACAAAACCTAACCATCCCGAAACAAAAGCAGTTCATCGCGAAACAAAATGAATGGTTATGTAATGAATGATTTTTTTTGTTCTAGAATGAATGGTATTTGTTTTAAAATGAATGGTTATGTAATGAATGATTTTTTTTTTATAAAATGAATTGTTATTGTTTTAAAATGAATTATATTTGTTTTAGAATGATTTCTTTTTGTCTTGAGTTATTTAATCTGAAATAGGTAGTTTCTGTTCTAAAATGAACGATATTTGTGCTAAAATGAACGATTTTTGTTTTAAAATGAACACTTTAGATCAATGGTCAAGATTAAATCAAATAAACAAAAACAAAAAACAAAAAAAACACCCCCTCCCCTTCCTTTTTCTCTCTCCTCCCCCAACCCCCCCTATACCACCTGACCACCCCAGCCCCGCCGGCGGCCGTCGCCGACCACCCCTAACCCCAGCCCCGACCCAGCCATCCTAACCGCCTCCCTACCGCGAACCTCCCTCTGCCTCCACGCGATGTCATCGCTTCTTCGTTCTCCCCCATTTCCACTTCGAAAATTGGGGGAGAGGTGGAACCTAGGGCACAGTAGGGCGGCGGTCTAGAAAAGGGGCTGGGGAAGGGAGTGAGAGAGGAGAGAGAAAATGAGAAAAAGGGACTTGGAGGACGATAGAGGAGGTGGCGAGGGCTTAGGGGTGCCGCCATGGGGTCGCCAGAGCGGCGCCCATCGAATGGTGGTGGTTGCGTCGAGTGGGGTGGTGGTCGGCACATGGGGGCGGCAGTGGTCAGGTGGTGTGTGGTGGTAGTGGTAGGTGGTTATGAGAGGAGAAAGAAAATAAAGGGAGATGAGGTATGAAAGTGTAAGGGAGTTGGGTTTTAGTTGAATAAGTATTGGGTCAAATTTGACATGAGCCGAACATAAATTGTTAATATAAATAAAACAAATAAAAGGCAAGCTTGGAAAAGGCCCAGGGGGTACCATTTAGAGGTGATCATGGGCCGGACCAGGTTCGGGCCGGGCTTAGGGTAAAAAAGTCGGCCCGTTGTGCGGGTCGGCCCGAGTCGGGCTTTCTTCCGGGCCTAATCGGTCGGCCCAAGCCCGGCCCGTTCATGCCAAAGCGGGCTTTCGGGCCGTTTCGGGCTCGTTCGGGCTTTTTAAAAAAAATCTCGTATTAGCTAATTTGTACGTTTTTGATCACTTTAGTCATTAATATTATCCACTACTTGCATATTTAGTTCAATAATAAATTATTATACATTTTTAAAGAGCTTTTTGATGTTATTTTCATAATTTACAATATTTTATTTTATTAATAGTAATTTTTTTATTATTTTAATATGTTTTATTCACTACATTTACCCTAATTTTGCTACATTGATAATTTAATTACCAAATTCGTCATAATCCGACATCATTTACACTATTTTACATAACTTCGGTTTATAAAATCAAAAAAAAAATTGCGTTTATTTCTAAAAGCGGGCCGGGCCGGGCCAATTTTCGGGCCACGAGCTAGGCCCAAGCCCGGCCCATATTATTGCGGGCTTTTCGGGACGGGCCAAAATCGGGCTTTCGGGCCTAGTTGGTCGGCCCAAACCCGGGAAAAAGTCGGGCCGGGTCGGGCTTTCGGGCCTGGGCCTTTTAATCAGATCTAGTACCATTATATCCGTAACCCCGGGGTACGATAGTATTTGCGACTTCCCAATAGTACTTTGGCCCCGTTTGATAGGACTGCATCTTTCTGAACTGATCTGATATGATGTGAATGATTCTGATTTGATCTAATCTGATCTGAATGATTCTGATCTGATCTAATCTAATCTGAATGTTTTGAAATTTTGATTGAATTTCAACAAATTAGTATCAATTATAGACCAAAAACATTGATAGAAATTTGAACATTTCTGATCTGATCTGATCTTATTTGAATGAATCTGATATGATCTGATCTGTTTGAATGATTCTGAACTGATCTGAATACTACTGCAAATAAGTTCTATCAAACGAGGCCAAAGCCTCAAACAAATACGCATATAAATACATGTAGAAATATAGTTTGACTTTTTTTTTTACCTCAAATATAACCTCTCTCCTCCTTAATTTAGAGTGTTGGGTTTAGTTCTTCCTTTCCTCCAATGCTAATTCTTCCTCCTCAATATCTTACTCTTACTCCATTACTCCATTAATCAACACTTCATTTCTTCCATATATCTCCAAAATTGTGTCGATTATCCCAAATTTTGATACAAGTATTCCCCAAATTTTGATACAATTTGTCCCTCAAATACTACCCCAAATTTTGCCTCGAATTTTGACCAGATATTCCCCCCAATAATTCCCGAAATTTTCCTTCGAATTTTGCCCAGTTTTGTGCCCAATACATCTCTCGAATTCTGCCTAGTTTTCCCCCAATTCTTCTCTCGAATTCTGCCCCGTTATTTCCCCAATTATTTTCTCAAAATTTGGGCAGATATTTTGCCCACAAATTATCCAGGATAAAAACCCGATTTGAACTCACCCAACAACGATTTGGAGCTGAATTGAATGGTTAAGTCGTTGTGAAAATCAAAGGGAGCAAATAATTCAAGATTGTTTGAGAGGAGATCGTTGTGAATAATTGAAGGACATGGATTTGAAAAATGTATGGTTTAGATTTGTTTAGGGCATGTTCGGTATCGTTTTCTGTTTTATGTTTTCGGTTTTCGGTTTTCGGGTTTTTTTGAAAACCAAAGCTTCGTTTTTTAAAACCAGAAAAAGTGGTTTTCAGTTTTCAGTTGTGAGTTTTCATTTTCTATATGACTATTATGGAAACAAACAATTAACTTTATTTTTGTAACTTACTCCCTCGTTCCCGGTCATTTCCTTACCGTTGTGTTTTGCACAAAGACCAAGGTAAGGGGAGGGGGTGCAATTAAGTGGGGCTGTTATCCTTAAGCACATGGGATAATTACTTTTGTGGTGGGGCTATTAATCCTTAAGCATCAAAACAAATTAGCTCTTGGTCCGTAATCAATACTCCACACCAATATGCTTGTAGATTGACCACATCAAAATCAAACGGTGTAACAATATTCGGCATCAGAGAAAAGAAAATCAATTTGAATCAAAATCACAACAAACCCAACTTTTAATCAAATATATGACAAAGCCAATTTCGATTGGAAACAAGGGAACCAATTTCAAATCAAACCCAACAATAAAACAGAATTCATGTCAATACAACAACAAACCCAAATTCATATAAATACATACAACAACAGACCCAAGTTCATATCAATACAATAATTAAAAAAAAATTGTATCATCAATACAACAACAAAAAAAACCAAAATCGTATTACACAACAACAAACTAACCCAATATAAATCATGAGAACAACCAAAATTCATCAACAAATCAGCCAAAAGGATGAACAACCCACAAAAAATTTGAAGCTTTTGGAGATCAAATTATAAAGGACACATGATTAAGGGGGAGACTATGTGATTGCAAAAGTCAGATCTATTTTAGGGTACAGATTAATCGAGATCGGATGAGTAACGATTAGGGGGTGGGAAGAACTAGGGTTTCATAAATAGTGAGAGGGTGCGTGGGAAATTCTGAGAGAATAAGGAGATAGAAAATGAGTGAGTGGAATAATTACATGAGATAGATGGAGTACCTAATTGAATTAGGTTAGGTTAAGTGTGATTAGAAGGGTTGGGGTTAGTGAGTAAGTGAGGACATAAGAGTAATTTTAAGTGCCAAAAATAACCCAAATACCGAAAGGTAAGGAAATGACTGAGACGGGCCGAAAAGGAAAGGGTAAAGAAATGACCGGGGCGGAGGGAGTATTAAGCTAAATGTTTTACGCAAAAAAAAGCAAAAAGTGAAAACGGCAGTGATACCGAACAGGCCCTTTCTTGTTTATTTGAAATGTGGTGTTTTGGAATTCATTAGATTTGTGTAGGGATGGTGTAATTAGGTTTGCTAGAAATGGTGTATTTAGAATTGAAATTGAGAAATTGGGAGATTTTTGCTGGAGGTCGACCTTTGGTGAAATTGAAGGTTGTATGTAGCCCAGTTTTCAACCCGGCTATACTATGGTATAGCCTAATTTTCAAAACGGCTGCACCATGGTGTAGCCCAGTTTTCAACACGGCTTCACCATGGTGTAGCCCAATTTTCAACACGGTTTCACCATAGTGTAGTGACTTGATTTTTTTGAATTGAATTTGTGTTTGATTTCTTAGTTAATTGGATTAGAAATTGCAGTTGATTTGTTGGATTAGAAATTGCAGTTGATTTGGTAGATTAGATTAGAGTTGTTCCACTTGATTAGCTTCAATAGAGTTGTTATGATTGTGTATTATTTGAATGGTTGTTTTGTGGTTTGAAGTGGTGAAGATGAGTGGTTCTAAACGGAAGCAAATAATGTTTCATGGCAGTGGTCGTGGTAAGGTTAATGTTGATGGTAGTAATAAGGTTGTTGGCCGTGGTAATGCTGGTGATCCTGGAATGTCTATAGCATTAGCAGTTAGAAATGTTGTCCACGAATCGGAGTCGGAGGAGGAGGAGGATGAGTCTTCGACCGAGCCGGAATTTGATGATGAAATTATAGGTAAAGATGGAAAGGGTGGTTCGTCGACAAGATCTTCTTATATCCACATTTCCCGGGGAGACCAAGGTCACTTCAGTACGAAATTGGGGGAAGTTTCGGTGAGGATTCTTTGGCATTACCTAGGAAAAGAATAAAGAAGGATCGAGATATGTAATGGCTCCTCACCGAATCTACCGCTGGGGGTCCGATGCAGGTGGACGTGATCCCTAGCTCTGGCGGTCATGTTGCTCATCGTATTTGGAACAAGAGTTCCAAAGATCGCGGTGTTTTCTAGTGCTATACCCGCGATAGGCAACTAGAGCAACTTAGGCAGTATTCTTTTTTTTTTTTCACAAAGGTGCAGAGGACATTGTATGATGCGACATTTAGACCTCCCTTTATATCGACTTTCGTTGAGAGTTGGCAGCCGGACACGAACACCACCTTCCACTTGCCCTTTGGAGAGATGACCATCCTCTTGCACGACGTGTACTATATTCTCCGTATACCTATAGAGGGAGAAGTACTAAGTGGCAGTGGATCACCTGATCAATTTAAGGGTGACATGTGTGAGCTCCGAGGTCGGACCCCGGACGAGTTGAAAGAGCCGGCTGATAGTGAAAGCGGTCGGAAGGCTCCATGCATGGTACAAGTATGGTGGTGTCATGTCGGAGTACATTATGCCTATGGTAAGGAAGGGTCGGCATGCCTCGATGATCCTAGGTGGGTAAGACCGTAAGATCGAAACAAGTGCAATGTGTGTGATGTGTACGCATACGGATAGACGTATGGACGAGATGCAAAAAATCAATGATGATGTGAGTGAGGAGTGGGTCTCGGTGATCCTAGGTGGCTAAGATCAAGTTATATGGTTCGGATTTTCATAAGTTGTACGTAATTGTTGAACAATGGGTGAGGAGTGGGCCTAAAAAATCCTAGGTGGCTAGAATTGAATAATACGGATTGACGTGTCGTTAAGTTGTCAAGCTTTGGATAAACAATAGTGAGGCGTGGGCCTCGAAGATCCTAAGTAGCTAGGGTCGTTGATACGGATTGACGTATCGCTAAGTTGCGTTGTTTAGGGTAAAAAAAGTGCGAGGAGTGGGCCTCGAAAATCCTAGGTGGCTAGGGTTGATGATACAGATTGGTGTATAAGACAGACATGATGTGTCTGACATGATGCATGATGTAACTTGGTTGTTTTTATGTTCGATGCATGGGTTGTGATGCATGTATGCATGGATGCATGTGATCATACAAGTCGTAGTGCAAAAATGCGCGCAATGGTTCGAGTCCTAAGATGCATGAGTTCGTAGTTTGGTACGAACTTGACCCTACATGAGACGGTTTGTCCTAGGAATGGTATGGACTAGGATGATGCATGATTTAGATGACTAGGGGTGGACCTAGATGATATGCAAATGTATGATGCAAGACGCGATTCTATGGACATAACGTATGTATGTATGTATGTATGTATGTATGTATGCAGCAAGCTATGGTTGTGTATGCATGACACGACAAAGATGTATTCAAGAATGTAGCACGATGTACAATGAGGTTGACTAGATTTTGTCGGTGCAACATGTGTGTGCGAAGTGTATAGGTGCATGGTAGTGTATGCAAGTGTTGAAAATGACTCAAACAATGGGAAACGTGCAGTGGGGCATGACTAGGAATGGGAATTCCACCATTCAAAGGAATATTCATGGTGCGTATGAGTAGGCAGACGCACGGGATAGGTGCGCACATGCCTTGTAATGCATGCATTGGTGCGCACAAGGGGGGAGACGCACGACACGAAAAGTGACGTTGTGCATGGGGAAGGCATTGATGTAATTGAAACTTGATTTGACAAAGTTTTGGGGATGAATATGGCACAAAAGAGGCAAAAACAAGCAACAAAGGCACGTAAGAGTAAACACATACCATGCAAATGTACTATGGTTTAGGCTTTGAGGTTTAGGCTTTGGGTAACACGTTATAGGTAGCTATATCTCGATTTGTGGAAGCCCATGCTCGAGAGTATAACATCCTTGCACCAAAAACAATGTTTCATTGGAAACGAAGTGTCGATGATGCGAACGTGGGTAGTACAACCATTATTCAGTCCTACACGAGTTAGAAAGACATGGATGTACCGAAAGGACAAAGGTTCCTATGGACGTGGGTCGCGTCCATGCAAATGAAGGTGCTAAACTTCTCTACAAATGTAACGTGATAACCAATCTTCGAGTCTCACCCACTTTGAACAATAAGTCCCTAGTGGAGTCGCCACCGTAGATTTCACGGATGGTCTCTATAGCGACGGACGCGCGAGTCGTGCGATGATTGCACTAGGATAGGAGTCGCCACCAAACAATTGTGGGGTGTTTGGAAACCGTGCAATGCGATCTTGTTCCTTGTTACCGAGGGACTACGTAAACGCTAAGTGAGTCCGTACCCATTGAGGTTAAACGCTTGGTGAAGCGAGTCATGTCAAGTACAAAACACTTTCGCGAGTCGTTTACCGAAAGGGACAAAACCGAGGGACGTAAGGAACCAGATGCGCACTGTGCCCTACGCCAATGTGCAGTCTACGGACCGCAAGACTGGGTTCGGGGGTGACGGTACGTGTTGGGAAGCCATAAGACACCCAACCCCGCCCACGTATAGCGGCCTCTACTAGTTGAATTATCGTTTACAAGTCGTTGAGAAGCACTACAAGAAATTAGCTAAATAGAGACGGATTTTTGTGAATGAAATCCGTCTCAAACTGCAGTTAGAGACGGATTAGAGACGAAATATGATTCGTCTCTAAACACCTCGTCTCTAATTGTTAGAGACGGATTGGAATCCGTCTCAAATTGTTAGAGACGGATTTTACCATCCGTCTCTAATAATTTGAGACGGAATAGTACTTTCCGTCTCAAATTATTAGAGACGGATTTTAAATTCCATCTCAAATTTGAGATGGAATAAATAATTTTCCGTCTCCAATTTTGAGGCGATCAACTGCCCCCGTCCCAAATTAGAAAGACATTTATGAAGAGTCATCTCAACCTAGAAATCGGAATTTTACATAATCCACATTAGTCTCTATCACTATATATAAACATCACATTATCTTATTTCATAAGCTATATGGGATTCGAACCCACATCTTTGTGCAAATGCACATGCTCTCCCCCCTTGAGCTAATAGCCTCTAAAGATTCACAATATCGACACTACACTTCCATCTCATCTAACAAACAAGATTAGCAAACCGAACATGCTTTACTGATAGGACACTTAGCATGAGATATTAAAATGAACCGTTAGAATGAAGAGCATAAACATATGCTCTATCTGATTTTGGTTCACATAAACAGAGAAGCTAGACGACTTAAATGAACATTGATACATGTTCTCACTTTAGACATCAATGTTGTGCTAATTTGGTGCAAGGAGAAACCAACAATCAAATATAGATTTGATCACTAGCCATCAAATAACATGTCTTTGAGACCAATCTGTCACAATCTGCCTGAAGACTTGGTCTCAAAGTGTCAGATTATTAAACACAATTACAAAGAAAATGTAGCATACAAACAGAGCACAGTCAACTGACCTCGCATACCAGGGCCACCCTGGTCAGAATAGTATAAAAAGTTTGGGTCCTTTTGTTAGCTAGCAGCGACCTTGTCACTGCCACCTGCAGTAAGAAACGCGTAGAGGTTGTCTTGGGTGACACTTTTACCTGTAAAATCATGGTATTCATGTATCGCCACACCTTAAACTTCAGTAAAAAGCTATTTACACAAGTTCAATTACAAGGCAAGAGCCGTACTAATTTATGCTTTTTGGAAACCAATTTATACTTTTTGGAAGCCAGGAAATCAAATTGACAAAGGCGTTAAAATAGAGTTCTATATGAAGTCTTGGTTATATAGCTTTAGCTAACAGCAAAGAGGTTCAATCGCAGATGCTATGACTTACATATATAGCATTGCAACAAAAAGGCCTCAAATTTGTTACACTAGACCATAGTGCCTTTAAATAAGCTTACAAAATACAATATACGTTGGCACAACTGATGATTTCTCTATCCCAAATTCCCAATTGAGGACCTATCACTCACAAGTCACAAACTTGGGTTTCATATGATAATCATTACTAGAAGCAGCAGCCATCAAGAGTATCAAGTGACATATCAAAGTTTAAAGGTCTTGTTCAAAGTCTACATATGTATCATTTAGTGAGTAACCACAAATTATCAATAAAATCCCAGCAAACTATAATCAAAGGAGATATGCAATAAAATTTATACACAAACACATGGGTACACGGCATATCAACATAGATGTGTCATTATTAGACCAAGCACATAGATTATATGTTATGACGAAACAACATTGGATGAAAAACAATAGTAGTAGTCTAGACAATGCAAATTTCTGATCTACGAATAACTTTCACATACTCCAAAGTAACATTTTCAAAATGTAAGATCGTAATTTAACGGACAACTACCACCAAATCACACGCTAAGACTCTCCTACAAGTCACATACTCACATTTACCCCAAATTAGAAGTCACAAAACACTAAACACCCACCTTTTAGCATCATTTAGAACCAAAACCTGAATGAACAAGCCTAATACCTAAGTAATCACATAATTTCAGCTCTAAATTTGCGGTTTTAATACTTGTAACAAATACAACAGCAACAAATCAATAGTAAACCAAAGCAAAAAAAAAAAAAAATAGAGAATAAATGATAATAACAAATGAAGGACGAAATAACTTACATGTTGAACATCCTTGCACTTAAGATCCTACATACACCAAACAAAGACAAAAAAAAAACAACACAAATGAAATCATCAACACTTAATATTCAGAAAATCAAGAGAAAAGAAGGGAAAATATAGAGATGGAGCAGTTCATAGAATCATCAGCACTACCTCTCTCATCCACCGGCGACGTCTTCGGAGGTAACGTCGAGGGACCGAAAAGAGGCGCGACGGTGACTGCTCTTCTGATTAATTCGAATACGAAATCGGAATCGGGATCGGAATCCAAAATCGCCATGTTTTGCTCTTCTTCTGATTCTTGCTGAGATTCTGAGATCGGAAATGGATGAGAGAGAACATTAGGGTTTAGAGAGTAGAAAATAGAAAAAGGGGCATTTGTCGTGGATTACTGGAATTTGAGCTTGATTGGGCTGGACCGAATAATGAAGATGGAGATGAATATGGCAATGGCGGCTGTACTCAGAGAGAGAGAGAGAGAAAAGAGTGGTGGAAAAAGAACTAAAAGAGAGCCAAAACATCTGTTATCCGTGTAAAATAAATGTCCTCCAACAATGGACCGTCTCTATTTAGAGATGGATTCCAAATCCGTCTCAAATTGAGACGGCTCAATAGGTTTCGTCTCTAATTAGAGACGTTATTATGACATCCGTCTCTGATGAAAATTTGAGACGAAATGTAGCTTTTCCATCTCAAATTCAGAGATGGAACTATACAATCCGTCTCTAAATAGAGATTTTCTTGTAGTGAAGTTAGCCATACAAGTTACAATCATTTACAAGTTGTATACAACCTAGTAAATTAGCTAAGTCGGTTATTTAGCATATAAACTAGACCTTAGGTCGCAACGTCGTTAAGATTGATTAACGGTCCCTAGCTACCAATTGTCCAAGCGCTTTGCGCTATGTGTGTTAGGCGTGATTCACGTAATTCGTTTTAGATCTAAATCTTGGTTAGGCAAAATATAAATCTATGTCGTAAAAGCAATAAAATGCGCACGTAAAGAAGGAGTAGAAGATTAGAATAAAGTAAAAGATGAGTTTAGAAAAGAGGGGGTGCCCTCAGAACTTACGTGTGTCCGCGATACCACTACTTGCTCTACTATGCTTCGAGATCGTTGCGTTGATCCTTGGTATGCGTCGTAGGGGCTAGATGTGTTCTTGGAGCGATGCGTTGCTCTTCGAACGTAGGTGTTTGAGAGGGGCTTTGTTTGTGTTGTAAGTTGTGTTTAGGGGTGCCCTAGAGGTGTAGAGGTTGCACTAGGGTTTTTGTTGTTGTAGTTGGTAGGGTTTTTTGTATTGTTATTAGGGTTTTTGTAAGGAGAATTGAGGTGAGAACGTAGCAGAGATTCGGTGGTGGAAAATGGTGTCTGAAGGTTGTCCAAGTGTGTGAAATGGGGTGGAGGAGGTTTGCTTTTATAGTGGTGGTGAGAGGTAGGGTTTTAAGGTGGAAAGCTAGGGCTCGGCCACCCTAGGGCTGGGTGCGTCAGGCACAGCTGGTGGTGCGTCAGGCGCGGGCACCGGTGCGTCAGGCGCAGGTGTTGGCGCGTCAAGCGCAGCTGGTGGAGCGCCAAGGCCTCTGTGCGCGCCTTTAGGTGCGCCTGGACGCCTTGACGCACCATACAAAATTGCATTTTTGGTCTTTTCACGACATGAGTATTGTACATGTGAATTTGGGTGAGAAAATGATGTACAAAAACATGTTTTGTTGATAATATATGACGGCTTAGGCACGCGGTTCATTCTTGAGTTAGGCCAGGTGCAAAAAGAGAGGAAAATGGTTGTTTTTTGGCCTTTTTTTGGGTGAAGACGCATTTGCCAACGGATTCACGACAGCGGTGGTTCACATAGTAGAGCAAGTAGACGCAGTTCACTGTAAAATGTCCTTTCATCATCGGGCATTTGGGTAGGGACAAATGCAGGTGTCTAATATATTATACTTTTAATATAGAAAAATATTTTATGGCCATTGCATTTGAATTTTGTTTTAATATGAGTATTATCGGTAAATGATTCGAGCGAAGTTAGACTAAATAAATATGCACGAGCAAAAAACTATGGGTCAAACACGGGTTGGGAGAAAGGGGTGGTAATTCCATGAGTCATCGGTTTAGACATCGAGAAACATTTTTTTAATTATATTTGTCTTTCGTATATTACTTTTTTTTTTATAAGATAGCACCTGAATTTGTTCATTTTAATTTTGTAATGACTCTTTTTTTGTATTGGGGTTACGACATGGTCTCTTCAAACAATCTCTGTCATAATCAGTAGACTAACATTTTCAATAATCAATTTAAATAGGAAAAAAAAATTAGTATTATAGCTACGATATCTTTTTATACTAATAATTTTATTAATTTCGGGTACATAATCATTTTATTAAACAGCCCGTGTAATTTTGCACGGGTCATTAAACTAGTATTAATTAATAGGCAAAACATTTTGTGTAAATTTTTGCGTCCACATCATCGATGATGTCATTTGCTGATGTCATCGCCACCTCATCACCTAATACATACACATATATGAAAAAACTAGTTCTTTTACCCGTGCAAAAATTGCACGGGTAGTTATGAAACTACTTTTATTATAATTAAGTTTAATTTGAAATTATAATTTACAGCAATGGTGTCTTTTCGATGCTATAGGCCTTGTGCGATTCAACTTATTCAACAGTGTTTTCAAATCAGATCAGATTTATTCAAATCAAATCAAATCAGATCAGTTTTATTCAAATCAAATCAAATCAGATCAGAATTATCCAAATAACAATCAATAAAAGTAGTTTATTTTTAGTTATTAATTCGTCTAGTTGCAGTTCATTTATAAGTTAATTCAGTTCAGATCAAATCAAAACCAATTTATTCAAATCAAATCAAATCAGATCAGTTCAAATCAAATCAAATCAATCAAATCAAATCAGAAATATGCAGTCCAATCGCACAGGACCATAATAGGTTTGAGTTTTTGACACACTGAAATACATTGGATACGCATTGGATAAATAAACCATGTTGACCGACGATCATATAAACAACGAAGAAAAGTGACACACCGAGACTTACTTAAAAAAATCGCACCAAATGTTCGAATATTTTTTAGAGGGACAGACTCGAGATTCAGTTATGAATATATCAAATTAATTAAAAAATTGACATAAAGAATTGTTGTCCTATATCTTTTTTTTTTTCTTTGCCTATTCAGACATATTTTACAATCTTTGGTGTATTCCTTTTAAAGTAGTAATTCTCTGTTTATTTGCATATTACTCTATCAGAATTGCTAATTATAGATAATAACATCATTGTTATCAGGTAAGGGCTCGCATCTGATTTGATCTGAATTAGAGCTGTATATATGTTAACATAAGGACCAGGTTTATGCTTCTGAACTGAACTTAATGTTTCAATTAATTTCTATCATACAGGGCCTAAAACCCTTAATCGTCTTTGTTTTTACCAACTCACAACAATTAGGAAAATAAATTCACTTTCCTCTTTCCTGAGATTCTCCGTCCCTTCCTTCAACACTTCATCTTCCACTGCACGTAGCATCCTCACTATCAATCACCACCTTTTTAAAAAAAAATAAAAATCATGGCCAATCGATATAAAAATCATGCACCTATTTCAATTTCATAGCTCTTCACCCATACACATTTGTGCACGAGATGTAATATGGGATCGATAATAACTATATTTCTATTCGTAGGCCAAGCATGGTGATATTGTTATTAACTATCTATTGTGAAACTAATAGATGCGTATTAACATGAAAAAAAAAAGGATCTGTGAAGTTAAACCTCACAGCAATCGATCCCATTGAGTATTAACATTAACCCGTTTTAATAGATCATGAACCCGTTATTATTATTTTTTTTTACTTGTGACCCATATTAACCTAGCTACGATCTGCCGGAATACGATGTGATCTTTGTATTGAACTTCATACTCGATCTGACTCGTTGTTCAAATTTGACCCCTAATATTAGAAATCACCCTAAGTTTAAACCAAACTTTTTTTTGAGACGACCCCTAGTTGACCTGACTTCATACTTGACGTGACTCAGTTACAGGTTTACAGACCTTAGTTTTCGTATACCTGTTCAAAATGTGATTTTTAGTAAGGTAGACCCCTCAATTATACATTATAAAAATAGTGATTACCTGTAATTAAGACAACTGAATTATGTGAAGCTTAAATCTCATAATTAAAACACTATTTCGAGGTGTTTATTTCAATTGTTAATAAGTTGCTCAATGCTCGAAAAATATTCTCTTTTTCTTTAAAAGAAGAAAAGATTTTCTTGCATGGATGTATATAGAGTACTTCATGTATAATGATTTGTTGAATACATTCTCAAAACTTCTATATATCACGATCATTTGCTTGGTTTAGTCTTGCATTGTTTATACTTTGACATATTTTTGTTGTCTCAACTGCCATCTTTGTCTTTAATAAATCTTTATTATTGGTTTCATTTTTGACAAATTTGTAAGTAATTTGTATCTAGGTCACTTAATTTCACAAAAAAAAAGTAAATGTGATAGAATGAAAAATTAGAGTCATCATATTGTAGTATGAATCCTGACATATTGATCTTAGCCTGATCCTAGATGGTAAGTCATTTATGTTAAGGTTGACATCTTTTCGTTGGTTATATTATCACCCCGCCAACATGATTGATCAGTCTACTGCAGATCCCGTATTATTCAATGCGTCAAGCACTCAAACCGCGAAATAAACTCCAACTGTCACTATTATTATAAATTTGACGTAACAACATTTTATACTTAAAATTAGTAAGTACTTATATAAATAGTTCAAAATAAAAAACAGTTACAATAAAATTGTGGTAGAACACCCCGTGCAATTACACAGGTAATAGTTGTAACTCGACCCATTCGTGTTTCTAACCCGAACCCGTTGCTTTGGCTAGTTGATGTGCAATTTCAATTGTTAGCTAATATATATATACATCCATGACACAAATCAAAAATAAAAACAGACAGAAAAATGAGCTTATGGAGGCTTGATCTCAGGTCCCATGTGATAGAGTCAAGTCTCCTATTTTTTAAGGTATACCGACAACTTTCATTTTTTTTCACACATTTCCTATATTCGAAAAATAACAAACAAACATATAGTGTACTGTAAAATCAATGCTTATACCATGCACCAAGGTGCACAATGAGTATGGCGTACCTTCTCACAATAGAGGAGTAGGGACCACACTTAAATAAATTTAAATTATTTTAAGGGCGAAAGTAGCAATTTGACCCCAAGACTTTGCTCAATTGTGCAATTTACCACCTTAACTTTCAATGGTGGCAATATGCCCCCTTAACTTTTCAATTTTGTGCAATTAAACCAATTTTACTAATTATTAGTTAAATTATATATTAAATATATACACAACACCAACAAAATAATTTTACATTTATAATCAATTAAAATAATTATTAGTTAATCAATTTTACAATTAAAAAGATATAGAAAATCATTTATAATCAATTAAAATAATTTCCATCTCAAAAATTTATACACAACACCAACAAAATAATTTTACATTTATTTTAATCTAACAAAATTAGATATATATGCATTTAAATAAATAAAAAAGGAAGACAACAACAAACTCCCAAAAAAAAACATTTTTATCCAATAAAATTTGTTATAAATCTATAAGACCATGAGCTATCATCTTAAAAATAATTGAAAAGCAAGATGGCGAGAACAAAGTTCACTTTTTATTTCTATTTTATTTTGTGATTTCTTAGGCGAGATTAACTTTTTTGAAAAAAATAAAATAAATAATTTTCTGAAGTTTTTTTAAGGTTTTATCTAATATTTTAGATATTGGTTTCAATTTATCGAATAAAGATATATTTTTTTCTATGTTTTTTAATTAGCACAAATTTGATTTTATTGAAAAATTAATTGAAAATTAGAGAAAATGATTGAATTGCACATAAGTGAAAAGGAAAGGGGGCAAATTGCTACCAATGAAAGTTAAGGTGGTAAATTGCACAATTGAGTAAAGTCTTGGGGCCAAATTGCTTTGTAAGTGTGGTCCCTACTACTCTATTGTGAGAAGGTGCACCATACTTATTGTGCAGCTTGGTGCACGATATAATTTGCGCCGTAAGACACAACATGTTTGTTTTTCCTTATAGTGTATCGCTATATTTGATACTATTTCCATAAATTGTTACCGGATTTCAGCCTTAATATTGACACTAATAGTTGTTTATTGCAATTTTTAGAACTTGTATATATGGTTTCCCGTAATGTTTTACACAATATATATTGGGATTAGAGGTGATGTTATTTTGACCCATGGGTCAACTTGTAACGATCACGATATTCACGAGTGAATAATAATGCTCAAAAGAAAGTGACATTTTTTAAAATTTGACTAATTAACCGATAATTAAGCAGGTACACCCTACCCACGAATGTGTAGAGTTGCCATAGACAATTTATAGTCGAACGGAGGGGGTATGTATTAGCGCCCTTGATTAGTCTATCACTCTATAATTTGCAGATTTATATATTATGGTGTAGTGGCGTCAACCTTTATTTGTTAGTCTTTTAACACAGTAATTTTGGATACGAAATGCGTAAATTTACATGCCGATAATTTGCCATATCAGGTGTAGAATTATATGAAATATTTTCCCATGTTTGTAACCCAAAACTACAGTAGTTGGAATGAGAATCCGACAAACAGCAGTATACCCATCTCAATGTCTAATTTTCGACCAAATACATTGTTAAGATTTGGAATCTATTTTATTGATATTTCCGTTTTTGTATATATATATTGCATGACTTTTAAGATTCTGTAGCAAATTTTTGTTTGTCTTGAAATATGCCCGTAATCTTGGAAAATGCTTATCATCTTGAAATGGGCTTTTAATTGTGTGGCGATATTTGCGATTATTTCCGTATTTTATAATCAAAATTTGCCATTTTGATGTATACGATATAAAATTATATTTTTTAGGAATATTATGCTCCTTTGTAATTACTTTCTTATTTTTGATTGATTTTAATAATGGTATACGTCATTTGGTGTAGATTCATAGAAAAATATGAAATTTTGGAAAATGCTATTTATGCTATAGATTATATTGACTAAATTTCCGACAAATTCATTATAATTCTAATCTGACAAATTAATTAAGGAAAATGCTATTTATGCTATAGATTATATTGACTAAATCCCGATTATTGATTATATTGCCTAAATTTCCGAAAATTTTACTATGTGTCTATCTTTTTTTTTTCTTTGGTTGATTCCGTTTTCAAAAGTTACCATTTTCAAAAATATATGTTTTATGTTCGACTTGTTTTTTTTTTAATGAATTTTGGTTTGTACTTTATATTACAGTAATTTCGGAAACTTTTATAATTAGTCAAGATTTTCCGGATCTTGTATGATGGCCAATATTAGCAGTATTTTAGGAAGAGTATACATGCATGGGATTATTTGTTAGTGCATCTTTTTTAAAAAATAATTAGTAAATGTGCATCATATATTTTCTAGGATATTTAAGGTGTATTTTTGCCAATATTAGTGATAATAGATGCATAATATTTTTAAATAAGGCAAGAAAATATATTAGTTCTATTATTACGGTGTATATTATATGCGTGTGTCTTTTGCATGCTGGCGTGTGTCTTCCATGACCATGTGAGTGCTATTAAGAGCAAGTTTCATTTGACATCAGCGTCATACGTGGACGTCCTAAGAATTGCTCAAAATCACGGCTATTAATAAAATATATATATAGGGGGCGTATCCAGTCAGAAGTATAATTTCTGTCAGAAGTCAGAAGTAATCTCAGCCATTGATTTCCCCTAACTCCATAACTTGAATTGTATAACTCCAGTCGCTTAACTCCAGATTCTAAAATTAGTAACTCCAGCCGTTTAACTCCAAAAACTAAAATGCGTAACTCCAGTCTGCTAACTCCAATAATTAATTGTATAACTCCAATAATATCAAAACTCCACCAATTTCAACTTAACTCTCGTAACTCTATCATAACTCCACCCACTAAAACACGTAACTCTAACATAACTCCACCAACCAAAACGCATAACTCCAACTAACTCCACCAACTAAACCACGTAACTCCAACTTAACTCCACCAACTAAAACACGTAACTCCAACATAACTCCACCAACTAAAACACGTAACTCCAACATAACTCCACCAACTAAAACACGTAACTCCAACATAACTCCACCAACTAAAACATGTAACTCCAACTTAACTCTACCAACTAAAACACGTAACTCCACCAACTGAAACACGTAACTCCAACTTAACTCCACTAATTTAACACGTAACTCCAATAACAAAACGTAACTCTAACTTAACTCCAACAAAAAAAAACGTAACTCTAATAACTCCACCAAAAAAAACACACAACTCTAAAAAAAAAAAAAAAAAAAAAGGAAAAACAGAAAATAAACCCCCATTATCACCATTTTCTCTCTCCTCCAACCACCCCAAACCCCACCCAGCCACCTTCACCCGCTACTGCCATCCCGCCTCACCTCCGCCACCACCTCACGCAACACCCCCCAAAGTCGCCGGCAAAATGACCGTCCACCAGCCGCGAACCAAGCGCTGCCTCCAACCACCGCATCCGCCACCTTCGCGCGTCTCATTTCCTCAATCTCCTCACCTCTCCCTTCTTTCGTTCCGCTCAAACGCGGCCAAATTGAGATGTTGTGCCGGCAAGAGAAGCGCGAATGTCGGACAAAGCCTTTAAAGGTGACGATCGACGGCGGCGTTTGACGGTGGCTGCGGGATCTGGAAAAACAAGTGCGAAAAAGAGGGAGAGAGAAGTTGTTTTCGCGGTGGTTAGATGCTCGACGCTGCTCCGGCTCACCTTCCACCGCACCCCCGCCAGCACCACCACCAGTCCACCACATTGACCAATCACCGACGGCGCACCAGGCTCCGACCACCAACACCTACTTCGCTAACCCCATAACCGCCATTTTCGCTCTTTCCTCGTCGTTTCAATCGTTTCAATCGCTTCACCACGGCTAAACCAAGAGAAGCGGGAACGTCGAAGGAGGATAGTGAAGGTGACGATCGACGGCGGGCGGCGGCGTTCGACGGCGGCGGCGACATTTGACAAAAATGAAAACGAAATGAGGGGAGGAGAAGTCGTTTTTGGCGGTGGAATGGTGCTCGAATTGGGAGGTTGATGCCCGACGAAGACTCGCCGGAGTAGTTGGCGTCGGCCGCTACTATCGCGCCGGCGATGGCGGTCGTCGGTGAGCGTCGGCGGCGGCGGTTTGGGACGGGATGGGGGAGAGAGAAGATGGAAGGAGAGGAGAGAGAAAATGTGAGGGACCAGATTACGGTTGGGGATGTTTTTATTTTCTTTTTTCTTTTTTTTTAATAATTAATATAGGCCATTGGATCAATTAAGATGAATGGACCAGATTACTTCTGACTTCTGACACAATTGACACTTCTTACTGGATTCATTTCCTATATATATATATATAGGAAATCTATCCAATCAGAAATATGATTTTTGTCAGAAATCAGAAGGAATCTGGTCCCTCCATCTCATCATAATCAATGGCCTAGATTAAAATTGAATTAAAAGAAACTGAAAATAAAAATTCCCAAACTCAACATCATTTCCATCTTCTCTCTCCTCTCCTTCCATCTTCTCTCCGCCATCCCGTCCCCAACCGCCGCCAGCCGCCGGCGAAGCTCACCGACGGTCACCATCGCCGGCGTCGACAACTGCGGCCGACGCCAAAGACTCCGGCGAGTCTTCGGCGGCATCAACCGCCCATTATGAGCATCATTCGACCGCCAAAAACGACTTCTTCTCCCTTTTTTCGTCTTCATTTTCTCAGATCTGCTAGGCGCCTTTCAACACCGCCGTCGACGGTGACTTTTCAAGGCCTCTTCCGCCGTGGTTGCGCTCCGCCGGGCGATCGACAACTCCAGCGATCTTACCGCACGGTTTTGCCTCAAGTCGCGCTAAACCCGCTCATTTTCGATGCGGTGGAGGTAAACGGCGAGAGATGGAAACGCCGGTATGATTCGCTCGTCAGAGGTAATTTTCCGGCGACTGAGGCGGGGGCGGGGGTGACCGGAGCAGTGGCCGTGATGGGGGAGAGTTGGCCGTGACTGAGGGTTTGGGGTGGTGTGCGAGAGGAGAGAGAAAATGGTGATTTTTCTTTTCTTTTCTTTTTTTTTTTTTTTTTTTTTTCTGTTTTTCAGGTTTTTTTTTTGGAGTTACGTATTTGTTGTGGTGGAGTTACAAGAGTTACGTCTTTAATTAAGGAGTTAAGTTGAAATCACTTGTTTAATTAGTTGAGTTAAGTTCGAGTTACACGTTTTAATGGTGGAGTTACATGTTTTAGTTGTTAGAGTTACGTGTTTTAATGGTGGAGTTATGTGTTTAATTAATAGAGTTAAGTTGGAGTTACGTGTTTTAATTGTTGGAGTTACGTGTTTTAATTGGTGGAGTTACATTGGAGTTACGTGTTTTTGTGGTAGAGTTCCGTGTTTTAGATGATTAAAATAAGTTGGAGTTACATGCTTTAGCTAGTGGAGTTACGTTGGAGTTACGTGTTTTAGGTAGTGGAGTTACGTTGGAGTTACGTGTTTTGGTTAGTGGAGTTACGTTGGAGTTACGTGTTTTGGTTAGTGGAGTTACGTTGGAGGTATGTGTTTTGGGTAGTGGAGTTACGTTGGAGTTACGTGTTTTGGTTAGTGGAGTTACGTTGGAGCTATGTGTTTGGGTAGTGGAGTTACGTAGGAGTTACGTGTTTTAGGTAGTGGAGTTACGTTGGAGTTACGTGTTTTGGTTAGTGGCGTTATGTAGTTACAAATTTTAGATGTTGGAGTTATGTGTTTTAGTTGATGGAGTTACGTTAGAGTTAAGATACTAAAATTAAAGTTGGTGGTGTTTTGATATTAGTGGAGTTATATAATTTAATCAGTGGAGTTAGATGACTGGAGTTACTGAATTTAGTTGGTGGAGTCAAGGGACTGGAGTTATGCAATTCAGGTTATGGAGTTATCTGAAATCAATGGCTGAGATTGATTTTGATCTCTGAATCAGTGGCTGAGATGCCTTCTGATTTCTGACAGAAATTATACTTCTGACCGGATAGGCCCCCTATATATATATATATAGGAATTGAATCAGGTCAGAAGTGAAGATTGGTCAGAAGGTCAGAAGTAATCTCAGCCACACATCTTGATAATCCACTAATTCTCATAACTTTACTTGCTCCGTAACTTCAGTAACTATATAACACATAACTCCAATAACTTTATAACTCTAACTTAACAATATTTAACGAAAATACGTAATTTCAACTTAACTCCAATAACTTCAATAACTAAAACACGTTTTTTAATTTAACTCCAATAACTAAAACACGTAACTATAATAACTCTAATAACTTTAAAACACGTAACTACGACTTAACTCCAATAACTTTGATAACTTTAATAACTGCAATAACATCACACACTAAAATTCATAACTTTAATAATTAAAAAAAAAAACAGAAAAAAATTAAAATTTAAAACACGTAACCCTGACTTAACTCCAATAACTCCAATAACTATAAAACACGTAACCCCGACTTAACTCCAATAACTTTGATAACTCTAATAATTTTAATAACTCCAATAACTAAAACGCGTAACTTTAATAACTTTAACACAACTATAAAAAAAACTAATAACTATAATAACACGTAACCCCGACTTTAACTCCAATAACTTTTGATAACTCTAATAACTTTAATAACTCCAATAACTAAAACAGGTAACTTTAATAACTTTACGTAACTCAAAAAAAAAAAATTCATAATTCCAATTAAAAAAAAAAAAAAAAACAGAAATTAAATTTTTTTTTCTCTCCTCCTTTCCCCAGCCCCCACCCCTCCCCGTGCACCACCACCCACGGTGGCACCCAGCACCGAACACCACCAGCGGCAGTTCCACCACCACCACCAGGGCCGGGTCACTCACGCGACCTCGACCCCGCCCCCTATTCCACCCAACCCAGCCCCCCAACCACCGCGCGACCACTTCTCTTTTCGTTTCTCTCTCCTCTCTCTCTCCCTTCCCCAGCCCCAATCACAGATTTTCGCCGCCCGGAAACCATCCCCCGCCCCTCTTCTGTCGTTTCCGGCGACACGCAAGATGCCTCCCCCTCGCTATCGTCGCCTTCACGAGTTGTTTTTGTAATTGAAGGAATAATCGGAGATAAAGGAAGGGGTGGCGGCGTTTAATGACGGCAGAGGGGAGGTCGGAGTGAGCGGCCGATCAGGTTGGCTGGGTCGTAGCCGGTGGTGGTGGTGGTCGGCGACGGTTGACGGCGGGGGTGGGGTGGTCAGGTGGGGTAAGGGGGGTTGGGGGAGGAGAGAGTAAAGGGAAGGGGGCTGGGTGTTTTATTTTTTGTTTTTTTGTTTTTTTGTTTTTTTGTTTTTTGGTTTTGTTTTGTTTTTTTTTTTGTTTAATCTCAGCCATTCATTTGGATGTGTGGTTAAGATAACTTCTGACCTTCTGACCAAAATTTACTTCTGACCGGATACGCCCCCTATATATATATTGTGAGTGAGGATCATAAGAGTACCCTTCCTTAGGTGAGTACTGCGCACGAAATATGAGTCGTACGATCTAGCAATTTCGACGCCCTAGATTATGCCACCTGTCTTCCACTAAAAAAGAAACTGGTTTCTAATTTTTCCCCAATTTTCCATCACTTTCAGCTTTCTCGTTTCTCTCTCTTCCAATTCTCCCTCTCCTCGACATTTTCTCTCTCCTCTCCCGCGCTCTCATCTCGCCTTCCTCGCGTCGACGCCGCCACCTCCATCGCTGTCGCCGCCGCCTTCGTCCGCTACTTTTTCTCTCTCCTTGTTCTACGCCGGGGCGATCTCTGTTTCTTCTCAGCGTCACTCTCTCTCCTCGTCGAGTCGTCGTCGCCGATTTTGATCGTCGTCACTGGTTTCGATTGTTGCCGCCACCGCCTCGGTCACGTTACCTCCCATCCTCGCCGTCGCCCTCTCTACGAATTCCGGTGAGATTTGTCTAGATTTTTTATTGTTTTGATTGATTTGTCCTAATTAATTCGATCTATGTATATTCTTCCCATTTTGCTCTCATTTTTTTGTAATTTGATTTTGATTAGCTGCAATTTATGTTGTTTGATTTTTGTTTGACAAAAATGTTGATTTGTTTTGACGAATTTGAGAACTTCGACGGCGATTTCGCGACCGATTGAGAACTCCGGCGACGTTTGAGAACTCTAGATCTGATCTCCTGGAGTTAATCGTACTTTCAGTTGAGTCGATTCTTGTTAGTATTGATCGAATCTAGCTTAATTTTTATGATTTAGTTGTTAATTTGGTATGATGTAATTTTGCGGAAATTTTATGTGATGAATCTGCTAAGTTTATGATCGTCGCCGTCTCGCTTTCGCCGATCTATTACTCGCCGATGCCGATGGTATTTTGGTTGTTATATGTTGTTATAGCGATTGTTGTTGTTGTTATTTGCGGTGGCGGCGACGAAATTTTGGTGGCAGTGGTCACTGGTTGCGGTGGCAGTGGTTGTGGTGAAATCAGATTCGATTGAATAATCAGATTATTTGATTCGATTGAATAATATGCTGAGAAAGTGCTAGAAATGAGTATGAGGTGCTTGATGAAATGCCTTACAGAAACTTTTATTGCTGCTAAATTAGTTTTATGTGTGCTACGTTGAACTCTTTGCTAGATGCAAAACCTGTCATTCTATGGGCTATGTTTGTGATTTTATGGATAATCGGTGTCATTGTATCGATAATCGGTGCCATTGGATGAACACTAGGTGTCATTGTATGGATAGTTGGTGTCACTGTATTGACACTCTTGTGTCATTGTATGGACAATTGGCATCATTGGATGGAGGTGTCATTGTATTGACACTCTTGTGTCATTGTTTGGCAAGTCGGTGTCACTGTATGGACACTCTTCTGTATTGTATGTATAGTTCAGATTTCGGTAGATTACTTGTGAGAGTTCTTTGAGCATTACTTGTGACATAGATATCATGTGGTTGTCGTTGTAGTTGTGGTGGTGGTGGTTGTTTTGGTTGTGGTTGTTGTGGTGTGGTCGCGTTGTTGGAGATATAGCAAATTGGGGTGGTGGTGGAGGTACTTTTATGATCTCTGATCTGAAGTTTGTGAGTTGTAGCGTCGTGCCTTTTGTTTTCTCCTTGAAAGCTGGCTAGCTCAATAGGAAGAGCATCGTGCAAGGCACGAGGTGTGGGTTCAACTCCCACGTCAGCTAGAAATTCCTAGAAATCTTTTATCTATTGTAGGTCCTTGAACAAGGTTTGACAGTTTGGAGAGAATCTGTTCTCATAGTTTTTTATAAGCATTGGTGAGCAGGCTCAAGTTTCATTTATGAACTTCCGAGTATGGATGGCAGCGAGATTGAATGTATGGTATCGTTGTGATGTGTCCAGATAGCACTGAATGAGGAAAGAGATGTCGTGAGGTATTTCATTCAATTTCTTAATTTTGTAAACATTGTGTTTGGTATCAAATACTAGTAGTGGACAAAACTATAGAATACAAATAGGTTTTGCTTGTGCTGGCCTTTTAGCTCAACTGGTAACTGGTAAGCATATGTGCATTTGCGCAAATGCTGTCGGTTCATTTGTTACATGAGCTTGTATACTTCTTATGTATGCACGAACTGATGCACAAAAATCTAGGATTTAGAATTTAGCATCCGTTTCCAGTGTTAATAAAACTAGGTCGAGAATGTCACTGGTAAATCTTCCCCCAACTGATCTTACAGCAATTGTGGATGCAAACTGATCTTACATGTAATTCCCTTATTTGATTGTTGAGACAAGGGCATGCTATGCTCTGAGCGCACCGTGCCTTATCTAACTCCAAAACTTAAAATTTTGCTTCTGTTTTACATTCAACTCTCATTTATTTTGTCCTCCAGCCCCGTAAAGCGTAAAAACATTATGTATATTTTGATCTTCTTGAATGAATTTTTCGAAAGCAAACATAGCTTGGCCCTTCTATTTTCACCAACCCAATAACCAGCTCAATACAACATTCCCATCTCAGACAACACAAGTAAGAAAGCCCGTACCATAGTAGCCTGAAGTCAAACGAGAACACATGCACATAGATATAAAAGATGAGGATGTGTTTCACCTTGAGACCATACAGATTCAACGGGAATTGCAGCACTGATGTTATGGCAGACGATGTAGTTCCTTTTGCAGCTATCATATAAAAGCGAGGCACAAAATCACAGTTTACTATGTAGGAGAAATGACTACTTTAATCAGGATCACAAGAACTTGGTCATCAGCACAATAAATTGCAAAAAAATCCAGACTAGTGCTCAAACATATGGCCTATGTGGGAGTTGAACCCACAAATTCATGCAACCGCATGATGCTCTACCAATTTGAGCTAATAGGCTGCTATTCATGCAATCGCATTATGCTATACCAACCACGACTAACATGAAAAATATGCACACGCAATCTCAATCTCAATATGCAGCTTATAACTCTGATTTCTTTCGCATTTCTTATTTCGTTTGACGATTGAGAAATTTTCAAGCATCTCCATCAGAACAGGATCAGAACAGGATAAGTTTGTGAATAGCTCACTCCAAACAAAGCATAAATCATCGGAAACTAGGTCCATCTACTCCGTTTGTTATTAATTGACACACATTTGTTCATAGAGTGACACACATTCGTCCATGAATGACACCGACATAGAATGACACAGCCATAAAGTGACACACGTTTGTCCATAGAGTAACACACGTTTGTAAATAGAGTGACACACAATGGTTCATAGAATTACACAACCATACAATGACACACGTTTGTACATAGAGTGACACGGGTTTGTACATCAAGTGACACACGTTTGTCCATAGAATGACAGGCTGTTTTCACTCAAAAAATTAATCTCAAACCTAGTGTCATTTTATTGTTCAGCAATTGTCATTGTATTTTCCATGAAATCTAAAAGTCTCAAACCTAAAAATTTAATTCTAAAATTAGATCGTTCAACTAATATTCGAAAAAAAGTGTCATTATATTGTTTAGTTGGTGTCATTGTATTTTCCACGAAATTATAAATCCAAAAACCTAGAATCACACGATTGAAACAACAACAACTGAAATGCAACAAATCAAATCGAACAAATCAGATTCAGCTACATTTCTGGACAAACAACAACGAACTGAAACAAATCAAGCATTTCTTCAGCGCACGATTTGTATTCTGAAATGAAGAGGAGAGAGAACGAAATCAAACCTGATTGAAGGAGAGGAGATGGAGCTGCGACGGTGGAGTGCGCGGCGATGGATCTTTGGCGGTGGCGGAGATGCGACGACGAAGGATCTGCGGCAGTGGCGGAGATCGATGACGACGAAGAGAGGATGAAGTTTTGTGAAGTTTTTTGGGAATGCAGATGAGTTTCCCATGAATTTGAAGAGAGAGAGAGAGAGAGAAAAATCAGTAGATAGGAGGAGGAGGAGGAGAGAGAGCGTGTTATTTTTGGAAATGAATGAGTGAGATTAGAAAATTTGGACCCCTCCCACCAAAACTGTAGCGCGTCTTTCTTTTTTTTTTTTTTTTTTTTTTTGCGGGTGTCATTCTATGCAACACGCTGTGTCACTCTATGGCGGTGCGCAGTTCTCACGGGAAGGGGAGTTCGCACCTGATCTCGCCTGTATATATTGTAACCAAAAAAAAAAATATATATATATACAGGCGGGTTCAGGTGAGGTCCTGCCTTCCCGTGAGGCGTGAGGTCCAACAAGGACCGTCAGATTCGAGGATATGAACGGCCGTGATTAATACATGATACGCTTGACCGAAAAAAGAAAAAGGAAAGTCAAAGGCCTCTATCTTGCCTCATTACACGCCTCTTTTCTCTACTTTCTCTCTCTTCAAAGCCCAAACTGTATTTCTCTCTCCTCTTCTCTCAATCTCAGCTTTTTTTTCTCTCCTCAAAAAACCCCCTTCTCTCCTGCATTTGCACTACCGTAGCTTCCGACATCCGACTCCACCACCAGTAAGAGTCGCCGCCGCTATTTTTCGTCGCGCCACCGCCATCTCTCTTTCTCGTTGACGCCGCCGCCGTTACATCTCGTCGACTCCGCCGCCTTCGAAGGTCGCTATAAAAATTCATCATCAAAACGATCATAAATCAGGTTCGAAAGTGCAAATCAATTGCTACTTTTAACTTTTGTTGAGTGAGGCTCAAGTTTATTAATTGAATTTGGAGTCACTGATTGTTGAATCTCACTCGATTTTATATTTTGAATTTGCAATCACACTGTATTGACTATTGAATCACCCTCGATTTTATAATTGAATTTACAATCACAACGTCTTGACTATTGAATCACACTCAGTTTTATAATTGAATTTACAATTACACCGTATTGACTATTGAATCACACTATATTGAATATGAAATCACGCAGACTGTTGGTATGATTGATTTTTTTTTTTTGCAAATTTGGTCGATTATATTGTAACAGGTACAGGTTCCTCTTTGATTGCGATTTCATAGAATTTAATCGAATTGATATTTGTTAGCGTGTGATTCCATTTGTTAGTATGTGTTATTTTATAGTGCGTGTGATTCTATTCGTCAGTGCGTGTGATTCTATTCGTTAGTGTGTGTGATTCTATTTGTTAGTGAGAGTGATTCTATTGGATAGTGTGTGATTCTATTTCTTAGTACGTGTGATTCCATTTGATAATGTGTGTGATTCTATAAGTTTATGTGTGTGTGATTCAATTTATTAGTGTGTGATTCTTTTTGATAGTGAGTGTGATTTTATTTGGTTAGTGTGTGTGATTCTTTCGATCATGAGATAGCAAGTTAACTATATTTCTAATATTGCGCTAAAGGGAGTTGTCGAGTCTATTGCTAATTGCGATTCTCATGTACCATTCAGAGACAGCAAGTTAACTATATAGATTTGTATGCTTAGATCAGTTGTGAATCTCCTGAAGTCGATTGCTGCTTGATTTATGTTTATGGCTTGTGTTTGTATAATTTGTGGATATCCTGGAGTCGTGGACTACATTGGTGTTGATTTTTGTAATAGGAACAAGTATATCTATTCAGAATTGTTACATCAGGCCACTCACGTCTATTAGCTCAAAATGACAGAGCAGTGTGCTATTGCACACGGTGTGGGTTCGATTCCCACATAGACGAATTATAAAGCTTTATTTTCCATTTCAAGTCATCCTCGAAATATAACAGGATAGCTACATGTCTACATGAACAAAAACTGTCTGCTTGCATTGACCTCGTGGGTGCTTACAAGAGGGAAAAGACTCCTCTACAAAATTATCATACTATCATACTGACTGATGCAGTTTACTGTAAGTCTCAAGCTGCCACAAGTTCTACACTTTCATTGAATCTTTAAAGAAGAAAACAAACGCACTTGCTATAGGTGATCTGATCAAATGAGGCAACAAAAACAAAAACATTATCTTGGCTATGTGGGAATCGAACCCACACATTTGTGACATCTTGCACAACGCTCTACCGTTGAGCTAATAGCCATGAGTATCAATTATACTTGATCGATCTTCTGCATATATTATATCAGACCAACACCACATAGCAAACTGGTACAGTTGAGTCCCAACATCAAAACTTCCAGTCATACATGAACAACAACAGATTCACCTATAAACAATAATAGTCAACTATACTAGTCATTTACATAACCACTACCATCTAAGTAGTCATGCTTAAATAGCCAACGGACAAACAGAAAACCAACTAGATTGATACATATACGTTTATTGGCCAATTAATGCCCTGTTTACAGTCCCACTTCACTTGTATATAGTCCTAGCTCGCCTAGTTACAGTCCTACATCCCCAACAGTCCATCAGCCACGGACAGTCGATCACTGGATATTCTCCAAGCAATCCAATGATACGGACGTCTCCAAACACGTACCATAATACTGAAGAGATCACAAACCAAAAACAATCTAATGAAACTCACAGGGACTGGAGAATGATCAAAGGAAGACGTCTAGATATCGAAGAGTCGGTCGTTCTGCTGAGTGTCACATTCTTCTTCAATCAAGTTCGGCAAACAATCCATATGACCAATCCCAAAAAATAATCTGGAAGGTGTCGCATTCCTCTCTGCCTCAATGGCATTCAGCAACACACTCCATCAATCGGCAACCCCCAAGCACCATCATGTTTTCAGGAAGAAGACTCAACAAATCCTTCCTAACTAAGCCCTGCATCTCAGAAAACGACACAAGCAATTCCCTGTAACCACGATAAAAAACATACAAAATCAGAATCACACCAGTACAAGTATCTTAACATTTTTTTTCAAATGACACTATTGAATAGAATCACATTATAGAATAGAATCACACTCTGACATATAATATCATACCACAATCGAATAGAATCATACACAATAACACATAGAATCATACACACTGACAAATAGAGTCATACACACAATCGAATACAATCACACATACTAGCAAACTGAATCACTCTCACTAACCACATAGAATCATACAAATTATCTACCAAAATCATACAAATATCCACACGGAATCACAGTGAAACAAAATCACACAAGACATCACACAAAATCACACAACATATTAAAAAAAATCACATAAAAATAATCATACACAGGTTCATCATCGTCTTCTTGTTCAGACTCGATTTCGTCGACATCAAGACCACTCTCTTCTTCACTGACATCCTCTTGTTGCTTTTATGCAATACAACAGCACGTTGCTTCATCCTTACACTACAAACACACAAGAACTGTCACTTATACTTACAAAATACATGCGCAAAATAGAGTCATAACTTGCGGAAAATGCAATCACACTGTAGATTTTGTTCCAAATAAACTAGGGTTTCCGAAAATTCGAAATAAACAACAGTACACTAAAACATTCTGAAAACATGAAATCGAGCATCCAATCACCATAAATCAAACGTAATAAGCACTAAACCAATTAAAATCGAACAAATAATAGCTTGAATTAGACGAAAAATGAAAAAATCGAACAAACAATTAAAACTTTCGAAAACACCAAATCGAGCATCTAATCAACATAAATGAAACATAATGAGCATTAAAATACATAAAATCGAACAAATAACAGCTTGAGTAACACGCAGAAACTTCTAAATCAGCGATTACCTGAAAAAAAACTCAAATGTAGCGATAATAAGTGAAATAGAGCAGCGGCGGCACGGCGGAGGCGAAATCGGCGGTGACACGGCGGAGGCGAGATCGGCGGTGGAAGAATAAGTCGCCGGAGAGCACGAGAGAGGAGAGAGAAAATGTGGGAGGAAGCAGAAATTTTTTTCTGGAAAAATGAGAAGAGAGAGAAATTAAAATGGGAGGAAGGGGGAGTTTTGTTAATTATCCGCAATTACTAGAGTACCCTTATGACGTGTAAAATCACAAACCATCCGATCTGTATAATCTAACAGCTGAGATTAGACCTCACGCCTCACCTAAGGAGGAGACCTCACGTGATCCTATTTCTATATACATATATATATATATATATATATATATATATATATATATATATAGGAAATGAATCCAGTAAGAAGTGTCAATTGTGTCAGAAGTCAGAAGTAATCTGAGCCCTCCATCTTACTTAAGATCAATGGCCTACATTAAAATTGAAATAAAAAGAAAATTGAAACAACTGAAAAACAAACTAATAGAAAATCAAGCACCTCACATTTTCTCTCTCCTCTCATTTCCTCTTTTCTCCCCCAATCCCGTCCCCAACTGCCGGCAGCCACCGCCAGCCGCCGCAGCAACCGCCGACTACACCATCGCCGCCGCCGACAAAAAAGGCCTGATTCGAACACCAATCATCCGCAATTCCGCACAAACCACCTTCTCTCTCCTCTCATCTCCTTTCCCTCTCCCCGCTTTTGTCCCCGTGCCGCCCAACCGCCGCTGCCGGCGAACTCCTGACGCAACCACCGGCGACGCCGACGTTACTAATCGATTCCTAAGACTCCGGCGAAGACTCGCCGGTCATTAACGGCCTTTGTCGAGAATTATGCCACCGCGAAAACCGTCTTCTCCCTCCCTCTTTTTCGCGCTCAATTTGTCAGATCTGGCGGCCGCCTCTGAACGCCGCCGCCTAGCGTCATCTTTGCCGGCGACGACACCACCGTCATCCTCCAAAGACGACGGCGAGTGTTCGTCGATCATCATCATTCCTCGTCAACTTCACTTTAATGCGCGAATCCGCCTTCTCCTTCATCTTTTTGGCGATTCACCGGGAAAATGAGAGGCGAAATTGGTGGAGTCGGTGGTGGAGGACGGCGCTAGGGTTTCGGCAACTGAGCTGGGGCCGGGTGTGACCGGAGCAGTGGCAGGAGAGTTGCCGGGGAGGGTTTGGGGTGGTGTGGGAGGAGAGAGAAAATGGGAAAGGGTGAGTTGTTTCCATTTTTTAATTTTTTTTTTCTTTTAATTTTTTTCATTTTTGGAGTTACGTCTTTTAATTTGTAAAGTTATTGAAGTTACGAGTTTTAACTATTGGAGTTACTTGGAGTTACGTGTTTTAATTATTGGTGTTAATGGAGTTATTGGAGTTACGGGTTTTAATTTTTGGAGTTACGTATTTTAGTTGATGGAGTTAAGTTGGAGTTATTGGAGTTACGGATTTTTATTTTTGGAGTTAAGTTGGAGTTACGTATTTTAGTTGATAGAGTTACGTTAGAGTTATTGGAGTTACGAGTTTTAGTTAGTGGAGTTATGTTAGAGTTACGAAAGTTTAGTTGAAGTTGATTGAGTTCTGATAATACTGGAGTTATACAATTTAATTACTGGAGTTAGACGTCTGGAGTTACGCGTTTTAGTTGGTGGAGTTATGTGGCTGGAGTAACTGGTAACAGTTGATGGAGTTAGGCGACTGGAGTTATGCAGTTCAGGTTGTGGAGTTATGTGAAATCAATGGCTGAGATTACTTCTGACTTCTGACAAAAATTATACTTCTGACCGGATACGCCCCCTATATATATGTATATAGAGTGAGGATCATAAGAGCACCCCTCCTTAGGTGAGCACTGCGCACCCATTAATAGCCGTCGGATCTACTTATTTCGACGCACCAGATTAAGCCACATGTTCCTGGTTTAAATAAGAAATTCCCGGTTGTTTTTCCACGTTCCAAATCATCTGCAACATTTCACTTTCTCTCTCCTGAAACTCTCTCAGTCTCTCCTCTCCACATTTCTCTCTCCTCACTCGGAAACTCCCTTCCGTCGCCGCCTCCGGCACCGCCGCCTACGGTTGCGTCACCGGTCCGGCGCCAATTCTGTCACGTCTTGTCTTCCTCGCGGTCACTCGCTTTGATTTTATTCATCGATTTTTATGCGGTTTGTCTCATTTTCATCTGTATTTTAAATTTTCTAATGGTTTTTTTAGTTGTTCAAACCCTAATTAATTCGATAAATGTAATTTTAGGTCGAATCGAGGTGGAATTTGCTAGGTTTTCATTTTTTCAGATCTGTTCGACATTTTTTGGAGCTTCGATCGACATTTTTTGGAGCTTCGATCGATGTCGACGATGATCGCAGGTTAGTTGTTCATCCTTTTTCTCGAATAAATTCGATATATGCACGATTTGATCTTTTTTTTTTGTTAATTATTACATCCGATTTGTGATTGAGATTTATTATTTTGAAATTGCGTGAAATTAGATTTGGTTTTGATTAGAATCGTCAGTCGCTCCGACTCGAGATGAATGCAATTGCGATTGATTTCGACTTTCGGCTGCCGATCGCCAGAGTTGCTTAGTCTTGTGAGAAGCTTTTGGTTTTCGGCTTATAGTGAACAACTTTGGATGTACAGGTTTCAATTTTGAGTTTGATAACGTAGTTTTAATTTTTCAGTGAATATGTGTCATTTTATGGGAAACTATGTGGCCTTGTGTGAAGAGTGAGACATTCGGTGGCCTTGTATGGAGACTTTTGTGTCATTGTGTTGATATTCGGTGTAATTCTATGTGACACTCTCGTGTCATTGGATGGAGGTGTCATTGTATGGACAATAAGCGTCATTGGATGGAGGTGTCATCGTGTGTACGCTCTTGTGTCATCGTATGGACATAGGTGTCATTGGAAGGAGGTGTCATCGTATGGACACTTCTGTGTCACTGTATGGACAATGTTGTCATTGTAGGGACACTCTTGTGTCATTCTATGGACAATGGGTGTCATTGTATGGTGTTTGGCGCGTGCTGTTTTCGTGTGATTATGCTCTCTTTCCATTTTTGTTTTGATGTTGGATCTATGGCAAAATGACTAGTTAAAATCATTGGAGCATTAGCTGTTTTATCATTTTTTGCTAGGTTCAGCAATGATTGTGAGGTTGTTAATTCTGTTTTGATTTTTTGTCAAAGAACTCTAGACTTTCTGTGTCGTTTAATACTTCTAGTTCCTCTTAAAAGCTGACTAGCTCAACAGGAAGAGCATTGTGTAATGCACGAGGTGTGGGTTCAACTCCCACGTCGGCTACAAAATTATAGAAACTTTAAATCTGGTTCTTATTGTTCTAATGTAACTGAACCTACAAAGTGGTGAAACTGAGCAGAAGTGGGAAGAGGTATGTCACAAAAGCCATGATCAATGTTTAGACTAGTGAGCTCATGTAGGAATTGAACCTACAACAATTATGCACTTTTGCACAAATGTTATACCAATTGAGCTAGTATTTCATTAGACATGGAAATGAACGTCTAAACTTTATTAGGATCCCCTCTGCACAAACCTCAAGCGTAAGTGCGCAATATGCGACTAAGGAAGCAAAGACAAAGTCGATAGCAAAAATTCAACTATGAACTAGAAGTCCACTTTAAATTGAGAAGGCGAAAGAATACAAAAACAGAAAGAAAAACACAAGTCGGATGAACTAATGGGTACCAAATCTGATTCTAATCAAAGAGTGTAGTTAATCTAGCTATCACAGGATACACTTAAGCAAACCTTCCACATTCCCAATTCTAGCGTTAACATAACAACCACACTACTATCATACTATACTTATATTTGAATGGTGCTCGTATTTGCTCGCTGCTCATATTTGCACATGAACTGAAGTTCTGATGATGTAGCAATTTAACTACACATGACCTGATAAAAAAACACTAAAACATATGCAATGACCATTCCACTTGAGCCAAATCCAAATCACATTAGGCACCTATAAGGAGATTACCGACTGAAATTGCATTCACAATATTTAATAGCTGGCGGAAACACTCACATCACAATAGCAGCAAAGCACGCTTTTAAAGTACTGCAAAATAAAAGTAGAATGCCAACACAGAGCCTCACACTCTCACAGTCATGATCAATAACATTAGAATTCGACAAACAGACATCAAAGTTTTGAAAATTCATATACAAGTGAATCTGAAGCACACGAAAGGTACGACTTCACAGAAATTTTTAGGCATCTCCATCAGAGAACAAGATCAGTTTGTGAATAGCTCACTCTGAACACACCATAGATCATCGGAAACTAGGTCCATCCACTCCGCTTATTATTTGAGTGACACAGGTTTGTTCATAGAGTGACACACGTTCCTCAATAGAGTGACACACGTTCCTTCATGAAGTGACACAGGTTTGTCCATAGAATGACACCGACATAGAAAGACACAGCAATAGAGTGACACACGTTTGTCCATCAAGTGACGCACAATTGTTCATAGAATTACATAACCATACAATGACACACGTTTGTACATAGAGTGACACGGGTTTGTACATCAAGTGACAGACGTTTGTCCATAGAGTGACACAAACTGTTTTTCACTCAAAATTAATCTCAAACCTAGAGTCATTTTATTGTTAAGCAAGTGTCATTGTATTTTCCATGAAATCTAAAAATCTCAAACCTATAAGTTTAAGTCTAAAATTTGATCGTTCAACGAATATTCGAAAAATAGTGTCATTATATTGTTTAGCTGGTGTCATTGCATTTTCCACGAAATTTTAAATCCAAAAACCTAGAATCACATAAACTAACAATTGTTATGATTCTAAACACCAAAAAATTGATTCTAACAAACAAACAAACATTCTGAGTAGAAGCAAAACAAATTAATCTCGAAATTTTCTTTAAATTTGCAAATACTCGGATTTTCAACCTGATTCGAGATTGATTTGAGCATTTATGAATGGAAAATTAATAGAAAAAGCATAAAACATTTGTCTAAAAGCAGTAAAAAAAAAAAAATCAAATCCAGCTACATTTTCTGGACAAAGAACAACAAACTGAAACAAATCAAGCATTTTCTTCAGAAATCGAGAGAAAAGAGGTGCGTCGTAAAGAAACTACAATAAAAAGCAAATAGAAATCTCACCAAAAGTGCGATTCGTAAATTGATTTTACGCGTTCTCATCATTGATGTAGATTCACTTTGATTCCATGTGAATTCGAAGCCCAGATCTGAGAAATTTGATGAACTTTTATGAAGTTCTTGGGGATTTGCAAGAGCTTGAAGAGAGAGAAAGAGCAGGAGGGAGGACGAGGAGAGAGAAAGTAAATTAGATTGTTTTTTTTTTGAAGGTAGAAGCATATTTAACATTAATCAAAAGCGGAAACAAAGTCAGCTAAGATTACATCTTGGAGACCAACAGGACCGGTCCCAAACCACACCCTAACATTAGAACTTATGGGGGTCAAGTGCGCCATAAAGTGAGCGGCTTGATTACCCTCTCTACGCACATGCGAAAAAAGAACTGAATTAAAACACTGAACTAAAGACTCAATATCTCTACCTATAGTTCCTAGATAATTTAAGGGAAATGAACTAGATTGCAACATAGTAATAAGCTGTAAGCTATCAGATTCCGCAATTATGTTTCGAAGTCCCTGCTGCACAGCAAGTTTCAGCCCCAACTCCAGTGCTTTAGCTTCGATGATCACTGGTTCCCATAATACTCTTGGTTGATGACATCCAGCTAGCAGCACCTCCCCAGCCCACCCACGAATGACAACACCAAGACCCCTACCAGTATCTCCTAAATCTGCTCCATCAGAATTTATCTTCCAGTAGTCATTCTTTGGGGCTGCCCACTTCCCTCGCTCAACATTTTTGGATTTTGGCTCCTTCGCAATAAGCTCCCGATAAGCAGCCAAATAGCTATTAGCATCATTAAGTACCTGTATTCCGCTCCGTAAATTCTTACCATGAAAGCAATTATTACGTTCATTCCAAATATTCCATAAGATGACAACCATCTCTTCAATTTTTGCAGTACCACCTGAAGCTTGAACACATTCGAACCAGTCCACCACCGAATGACAAAGGCCCCATTCCTCCCCAACATCCACTCCCCCAGCACCCCACACTTCAGCTGCGGCTGGACAAAAGAAAAGTGCATGAAGATCAGTCTCGAAAGAGTCTTGGCATCTGCAGCAGGTTGCATCAAAGTCACGAACTCGTTTTTGGATAGCAGCCCCATGAGGGAGAGCCCCCCGACAACCACGCCATAAAAATGTTCTAATCTTAGGTGGGACCTGTAGCCTCCAAATTTTACTCCAAATTTGCGTACGCTCACTACCTCCCTGCAAACCAGTCTCAAGCTCCTGACACCATCTGATAAAATGGTACCCTGATTTAACAGAGTAACACCCATCCTTAGCAAAGTGCCAGACCATTCTGTCTTCCGTATTTCGTGAAGAGATTGGTATTTTCAATATTTCATCAGCCTCAAACGGGAGGACATGCTCCCGAACCATATCCTCCTTCCACTTTCGAAGGTCCCAATCGACCCACTCAGACAACGTAACCTCAACGTCTCCCTTTGGCGGTGAAATTAGTCGGAAAGATGGTGGACTTAGCTTCCATTGGTCCTTCCAAACTTTGATGTGACGCCCATCACCCAGTAACCATCTGCAACCATTACGCAGAACATATTGACCATCCAGGATGCTCCTCCAGACGAAACTAGGATGGTGTCCTAGTTTTGCATCGAGAAAGGAACAATTAGGGAAATATCGAGAAAGGAACAGATTGTTATGATAGAAGGGAAGTCGGGAACACTGACCCCTCTTTTTTTTTTTTTAATTTGTTCAATATACGCCGGCTGTCATTCTATGTGACACAGAGTGTCACTGTATGCGGGTGCGCAGTTCTCACGCGAGCGAGAGTTCGCACCTGATCTCGCCTGTATATATATATATATATACATATATATGAGTCTTGATATGCTCGTGGTTGTGACTATATTTGGCTTGTTTTTAGTGCTATTTCGGGTTGTATTATTGATTTTTATATTGTAATTCTCACGAAACTGATTTATGTGACTTATGTGAGAAAATGGCTATTTAGAGCCGCTTGTTAGAATATACAATCCCGAGAATGAATTCCAATATGTTGTGATGTTGCTGAGTGAAGTTCGAAGGTCTTTTGCACGAGGAACAAGGCAGACCGCGAGGAAAAGAGGCGAGCCGCGGCACGAATTGTGAAGAAAGCTGAAGATTGGATCCGAGACGAAGGCGCGGTCCGCGGATTTCCTAGCGCGGTCCGCGGATTTCCTAGCGCAGTCCGCGGGCCTCTGCGACGGATATTTTCCGTAATTAGTTTATTTACTTTATTTTAATTCCGGAGACTATTAAACCTAGTTTTGTACGTTTTATTTCATAACTTTACATTCACAACTTTATTGACGGCTTGTAATTGGAGATTTATGGAGAACTAATCTCCTAACTTGGTTTATTACGGATTGAAGCTGCAATTTATCATCATATTGTGAGATCGTTCTTATCGATTCAATTGTGAGTAATCAATTATCTAGTTTTAATTCTTATATCTCATAATTGTTCTTGCTAGGAGTACTACTAGTTAGGGGCTTTTATGATTTAATCGCTTGGAATAGTAGCATCTTATTCTGTTTAATCGATTGGTGATTCAATGTTAGATAGATTAAGTGAGAATTGATTTATTATTATCTGATTTGAACCGCGTGTGTTCTTATTGATTATTGTTGTTGATATTCTTAGATGATGCATGGGAGCAATGGGTCTATGCTAATAACAAGAAGTTGAAGACATTCAGTATATTCCTAATTCGTAAGTTCAACTTCCAGCTGCAATATTGACTGAGTTATTCAATATTTCGAGTGAAATCAATTGGATAATAAAGTTCATGATCTAAGCTTTCCGAAAAGTGGTCATATGCCTTATTTGGTTAAGTAACGAAGGAGATATACCTGTTTTAAGTTGAGTTGTCCAGTTTCTACGCGGGTACACGAGGATGACCGAATTTGGTATAATTCCCAAGCTATGCACGTCCAAGCTAAGGAAGTTCTTAGTAGACATAATTCTTGTTATAGTTTAGTTTCCTAATAATAAAGGAGCCTATGAGGTTTCCGAGTTACGTTGTCTTATTTTAAGTGAGTCGTAATTAAGGAAAGAGTCTAGTTTAGTCTAATTTTCCTTATTAGTTTTCGTATGAATAAGGAGCCTTTTCCTAGAAGGTTTCCAAGTTGTTTAGGAAGTTTAGGAGAGTCTTATAAGCCTATATATAAGGCGTGTTTCGTAGCTTGTTTTAGACAACATATACAGTTTAAGTTTTACACATTGAGAATTAATATCAAAGAGTCGAAGGGTGTTTCCTTCAATCTTGTGTCCTTGCGAGGATTTGTGTGGATGCGTTCACAAACACGTTTATCACTAGTCTAAAGATTGACTAGGGGATTAGACAACCAATAGATAGGCGAGATTCATACAAGTCGGTGACTTAGGATCAAGCTTTGACATTGTAGTTTGGGTTCTTAGTTGGTAACTAGGGGCGCCATTCATATCTTTAGTTTATTTTTCGTTCATATAAACACAAAAACACAAAAATAAGTCTTTTAGTTCTAATTCCGCTGCAAAAACTCTTAGTGTTATTAGTGTTAGAATAACATACGTATCAAGTGGATCGCCGCACGCATCATTAGATCTTATTGCTTCTATTGAATAGATCTAGACGCGTGATTTAGATTGATTGATAGATAGGGTTGTTTAGATACGCTGATTCGTTCTAAATAGCTAGGAAAGAAGAATAGAAATCTTGATTTCGCAACAACGTGCACACATTGATAGATAAGCGACTTTCTAGGATCAATTGATAAATTGTAGTGGATTGAAGTATAAAGCCAAGACTTGTCATTAATTGAATTCAACATTTGTTTCCATCACGTTTACAGTTGCTTAAATTTCTAAAACTTATACAAATCCCCCCCCCCCAATTGGTCAATCGGCGTTACATACATTAACATTCACTGATTCCCTAAGGATACGAACTTGCTTGCCTACTACATAGTTTTAGGATAAGTACTGATTTAATTTGGTGCAACCCACGATAATTGCCTACCAAGTCTATGACGGTTTGAACCAATGATCTCAAAGTTATATTTTAACACTTCGCCCATTAAGGCAATTGTTTTTGTTTGATTCTTATGAGTGACTTTAATCATACATACGAGTGTTTGCTTTGCAAAAATACGCCTACAAATCCGGCCTACAATGACGTTTATACATTCAGACGACATTTCAGGTAAATGTAATTGACCTGAATAGTAGACTTGAATAATGATTAGGGCGGTATATTTGGTTACCATATAAGTCTTTACGGAAATCTTATAAGATAATATAATAGTATCTTGAAACATAACAATATCTACGATAGTGCCTTATTTACGTTTGGTTTAGGAAAGAGTATATAATTTATACAGAGTATATAAATCATATCTTACGCAATCTTCTGTAAAGAAAAAGAATTTAATTTCGGCCACATGAAAACAAAAATGTAAAGAATAATAGTAATATCTTCATTAAAAAAATTTACGCAAAAGATAAACTGCAATATAATTTGAAAAAAATATAATTTGCCTAATAATCTGCAATAGAAATACCATTTTCTATTTTAGTGCATCCAATCAAATAAAAAAAAATCATTATTCCCTAATAATCTGCAAGTGAAATTCCGTCCCTAAGAATCATTTTTTACCTAAACGGATTCCATAAATATCGCTCCATAAGCATATTTGACAAATAATTTGCAACTGAAATAAGGAAATCGCCATAAATTAAAGTTTTTGTAAAAATTTGCATACATTTTTTCATATATCTTCTCAATATATACTTTCAAGATTTTGTAAAAATGATACAAAAGATCACTTCATTCGTCGATTCAATTTTGCACCAATTTTCCTCGCACTTCGTCGATTTTTTTTTTTGGTTCCTCATATTTCTCACTTCAATATATCATGTATTTTCCCTTGATGAGTTCACCTCCTCATAATTTTAATAAGCATGCTCCTACATGTCATTTTATTTCGTATTTTTTATAGTGCTGATTATACGTTGATTTGCATGAGTGCTTATTTGTTGCAGAAATTTTGGAGGACGAATTTTCTTCCAAGTCTATCGAGTTCGATATTCGACATGGTAAGCATTTGGAATTTTCTTCCCTTCATTGAATTTGTGGAGGACGAAATTTGAACTATTGTTTGAAAGAATTGTACTTCTACATATCATAGATTAACTCTTAATAATCAATGGAGTGAAAAGTTTGGCTAAAAGTTTTGCAGTGGTCATGGAGGGGGCAACAATTATCAACTTTTGGTCTATGAAGTTAGTCATCAAGTTTCATGACTTTCAATTAAGAAATTTTGTGATTTAAATTATTGTTTATGCGATTTGAAGTTTAGTATTGTCATGATCGTAAATAAAATTTTTATAGTTATGATCTTTTTCCTCTCGAACAAAATCCATTCTCATGGTAATGCCTAGAGTAGGATGACGCTTAATTGTGATGTAAATCAGGTTTTGGCATATCATTTTTACTAATTGAACACAACAATGATCATTTACAAGTTCGATTAGTTCAAAAGGTAGTATGTTGGTGACAAAATCATTAAAAGTAGTACCTTACAGAAGATCAGACGCACACCAAAAGAAGCAAGTCAAAATTTACGTCCCATGATTTCACGTCAATAAATTGAATGGAATATGTATATATACAAGTGAAGGGAAGTATAATTAACATCTTGAATTCTAAAAAATGTCAATGTATGAATCGCTATTGTTTTATTATGTTTTATTATTATCTCACATTTATTTTGTTGATATAAACAAGCCGGACTCATTAAACATATGGGTCATGTCAATAATGTGTTTGGATCAATGCGGAATCATGTCCGTCAACTTAGAATGAATACGAATAAACGGGTGTAGGTCAATGCTTGTTAAGAGTCATAAAAGGTCAATACAGGTAAACCGGTGCAGGTTAATTAACGTTGTATGCGGAATCATATCCGTCAAATTAGAATACGAGTAGACGGGTGCAGGTAATACATGTCTAATTAATTTCTTACAACAACAACAACAAACAACAACCAATCCTTATTTGCAAAATGATTTGGGGTCGGCTAACATGAATCGTCATCTAGAAACCGTCTTGTATACGTCAAAAAATTTCAAAACGTTGTAAACCTTTTCGAAATATTTCAACACTTTCAAAAGTTTTATACAATCTTCAAAATAAGTTAAAAAGGTTTAAAAATATTGAACAACAAGGTAAAAAGTTTTGGAAAAAGAGTTAGGGAAATCAAACAAGGAAATCAAACAAGGAAATCAAAGGAGTCAAATTTAGTCCTCCGCATGTATAGAGTCTCTCCACATCGCCCTATCCAACACCATACTCTCTTCAAGCCCTACGAAGCTCATATCATCACTTCTAATCACCCTCATCCAAGTCATCTTGGGTCTTCCCCGACCCCTACTAATATTATCACTTCCCCACCCTTCTACTCTTCTAACCGGTGCGTCACTAGGCCTCCTACTCACGTGAACATAGCATCTCAGTCGGTTCTCCATCATCTTATCCTCGATGGGTGAAACCCTTACTTTCTCCCTAATAACTTCATTTCCTAACCAATCACGTCTTGTATGTCCACACATCCACCGTAGCATGCGTATCTCCGTCACACTCATCTTATGAACGTGACACTGTTTCACGGCCCAACATTTCGTGCCATAGAACAGTGCCGGCCTAATTGTCGTTCCATAAAACTTACCCTTCAACTTATTGGGCATTCCTCGTTCACATAGAAGTCCTGTGGCATTCTTCCACTTCAACCAACCTGATTTGATCCTATGGGCCACATCTCCATCTAATTCTCCATCCTTCTGAAGAATCGATCCCAAATATCGAAAAAAATCAGATCCCTGAACAATCTTTCCATCCAACCTGATCGTTCCCGTCTCCGTTTGCCTAATGCCGCTAAACTTACACTCCAAATACTCGGTCTTGCTCCGGCTCAACAGAAACCCTCTAAACTCCAAAGTGTGCCTCCATAGTTCCAACCTCCTCTCCAAATCTTCTTTCGTTCCTGAAATCAACACTATATCATCTGCAAACATCATGCACCACGGTATGTATATCATCCTGGATTGACCTCGTCAATTCATCCATGACTATAGTAAAGAGAAACAGACTAAGTGCAGACCCTTGGTGCACTCTAATTGTAATAGGAAACTCTTCTGACTTCCCTACGCTAGTCCGTACACTCGTGCTAGCTCCCTCATACATGTCCTTAATGATGTTAATATATTTTTGCAGAAATCCTTTCTTAGTTAGAGCCCACCAAAGCACTTCCCTTGGTACCTTGTCATACGCCTTCTCCAAATCAATGAACACCATATGTAGGTCCTTCTTCCTATCCCGATAAGTTTCCATTGTCTGTCTTATGACATGAATTGCCTCCATAGTTGACCTCCCCGCCATAAACCCAAATTGGTTCTCCGAAATCTTCACATTTCTTCTTAATCTATTTTCAATCACTCGTTTCCAAAGTTTCATTGTATGACTCATCAACTTGATCCCGCGATAGTTGACACACTCCTGAACATCCCCTTTGTTCTTGTACAAAGGGACCAAAGTGCTCTTCCTCCACTCCACCGGCATCTTATTAGAAACAATTTCTTGCAAAAAAAGAAAAAAAAATAGAAACAAAATAGAATTATTAAACATAAGTATATAAGAAAGTTTTTGTGAAACAAAATCCTTTTATTCTAATTAAAAAATTATTGTAGATATCACTAAACAACGGGTTTTTCTAACATATGCTCATACGGCACATGATAAAAATTATTTCACAATTTGTTTTTTAAAGTAAGAATATCACTTAATTAAGGAAAGAAATGAACACTTATCATGTACTCCATGGGCACACGATAGAAAAATCCTGCAATTTTGCACGGGTAACAACTAAAATTAGCTTTTGATTTATTATATTAACTTTATATTGCAGTATTTCATTTTTGTATTGAACTTTATACATCTTTATTTTGTCTTATACTAAGGGTCAAATTGGGTCAACGGGTTGGGTAGGCATTGACTCAAAATATATGCTGATTAAATTATGATCGGTTAAATATAGGCCTTGGCCTACGGGTCACTAAAAGTTTATTCATTGCTCAGAAAAAGCGCACCCAATCAGATCTATTTACTCGGTCGACTAAGCTTTACAAGTTGCATTCATTGTTAATTTTAAATCGATGTAACATATCAAACTAAATAGTAAATACGACACTTATTAAAAGTTGGTTTCAATATTTACTGAGTTACAATTACTTTTTAAAATGTTACTCTGTGCAATTTTGCAAGTCAAAATTAGAGAGAAACTGGGCCTACCAAAATTGCACGGGTAAAAAGCTAGTTATTGATTATGGTGCGGATTCTTTACCTAGACAACAAGCGCCTACCAAACAAAGTCAGCTGGTATCGAGAACCTAGAGTTCTCGCATGGAACAAAGCAACTCTTAGACAAAGCATTAGTCGTGATCGTGTAGGACCTGGAGAGTATGGCATGTTGGAGGTACGTTGTGTGTCATGAATCCATTTCAATTTATACCATATGTTTATTATATATAATCGTATATATAGTCGTTGACTTGTGGCCTCATGTGTGTCTCAGTTTGTGGACAACGTTTTCTACGGAAGTGGCCATCCAACAGAACATCTGCACAGGCCATATGGGAAGGAAGTTGTGCCACCCATGCTGTAATCTGCAAAACCTAAGCAGGCTACTATTTCTGACGCCCCTTCCAAATTGCCGCGGAACAGAGGACATGGTGATGCTGAGATTGGTAGGAATGCACCTAAGGTCGGGAAAGACAAAAAACAACAAAGTGACAAGCTAAAGTCGTATGCTAACAAATATAAATTACCACCTATAAACGTAGTAATTGGACAAGTTGGATCGTATCCACAGAGAACGACAATTATCAATGTATGTCGAGTAACAAATGGGGGGTTATTTAGTGTAAGTGATCAAGCAATCAAAACACAAAAAAGTAATTTGTAAACAAATGGAGGAAGAGATCTCGGACAATTAATACTCACTATCGTGCACCTAATTGATCCTAGTTATACACTAATCCTAACTCGCTGAGTACTTAGTTATACAAATATAATTTCCTATCGTTTCTTAATTGTAGCTAAGAGGAGAGATTAGCCCTACCTAATAGCCCTAATCGGTGCATAACAAAGACGCGCGTCTAAATTCAATCCTGTGAAAGCATAAAGCAATTAAACGATATCAACTAAGATTAAAAAGATCTAGACACACGCGGTTTTGATCTTCAATTAATATATTTTTTCTCTCTAAGCTAATACCGATGTTCAACATAGAAATATTAGGCTAGTAGCTACTTGTGAATTAACAATCTGACAATTAGTCCTTAAATTGTGATCTAACAATATGATAAATCTAGGGCTATTTAGTTTACAACCTAATTAACCAATTAATCAATCAATGACAATAAGAACGAGATAAATAAACAATACTCAAACGAATTAATGAATTAGAATCAAACTCACAATTGTAGGTAAACTATAGATTCGATAAATCGATCCAAGAATAAAGGCCTTTAGCCTTGAATAGTGTTGAAAATAAACTCTAAAAGTTCAAAATACTGAATGATAAATAATAAACGGAGTCTAGGTATTTATACTAAACTATTACAAAACGGATTAAGTAAATCCACAAAATAAGCCGACAAAGCGGCGACGACTCGTCTCCAACCCGACGAGTCGTCTAGCTTTATGCTGACTTTCCTGCGGGAGTTGTCTGTAAGTCGTCTGAATTGAGACGACTCGTCTGGACGACTCGTCCACAATCCAACGAGTCGTCCGACAGCTTGAACTCCGAACTCTTGTTGTTCACCTCTCCGGATCCTCCTTGCTTCTCGGGATTCATTGGAACCATCGTCATTACATTCCCGAGCTTGCAAAAATCATCAAACTTGCATATATTCTTTAAATAAGCTCAAATACACTATTAATCGAATAATGCCACAAATGATTCGAAAATGATATGAAAAACCGTCAATAGCACCTCCAATTAGCTTTCCCAAGTAGCCCCAAACTTCACTTTGACTTTAATTAAGAAACCCCCAAAACCTAGGTCAAAGGGTGCAAAAATCGATTTGGGGAAATTTGGCAGGTGTGAGGATGAAATTGTGGTTGTAAGTACTAGGAGATGGGTTGGATCGGAGATGAAGATTTGGTGTAGTTGTGAAGTGAGTAGAAGGATTTGAGAAGTTTAATGGAGGTGGGTAGTAAAAACAATGGAGTTTTTGTTGGGAGGAGGAAGAAGAAGAGGCGTGAAATTGGGAGGGGGAAGAAGAAGAGAGTCGGGTATTTAAGGAAAAGAAGCTTACTGAAATTACCCGGGGACGAGTCGTCTGATTCGCGACAACTCGTCTCAAATTGGACGACTCGTCCGAATTTTGCTATCTCCTCGGGTGGAGTCGTCTCCTGCAGGACGACTCGTTTAATTTGAAGGAAGACTTTTCACCAATCGTCTATCGGAAGACGACTTGGTACGCAGAGTTCTCGATTTCTCCATTATGAACCTAAAAACACACAAGAAGTACAAAATCACACGTAAAATCACAATAAAATGAAAATTAACTTGAAATAAGAAAAAGAGAAATGCTCGATTTGCCTTCCGAGAAGCGCACTTGTTTAACATCATTGGCTCGTCGCAAGATGTGGAGTATGATTAATCCTCAATCACCAGATCGCTCAAATCGACATCCTCCACCTCGGTTTGCGTGAATCCCTCATAATATGGTTTGAGCCTTTGACCATTAACCTTGAACACCGAACCTGAAGTAAGACCTCATCCATAGCTCCATGAGGGTATATTTTCATCACAATGAACGGTCAAATCCACCTAGACCGTAGCTTGCCCGAAAATAGCTTAAGGCGCGATTGATAGAGAAGGACTTTATCACCAATCTTGAAATCCTTTCTCAATATCATTTTGTCGTGCAATGCCTTAGTCTTTTGCTTGTAGATAGCCGCATTATCATACGAATCTAGTCGGATTTCATCAAACTCTTGCAATTGCAGCTACCGGTGTACACCCGCCTCATCGATATTCAAATTAAGGTTCGTTCTAGTTCTAGTTTGTGTCAATGGATAACTTAAACCATTTACTTTTAATGCTCCCAAAATTTTCAAATACTGATAAGTCTACTAGAAGAAACAAAAAACCCTCAAATGTGAAGATAGACCTCTAAACTGTGATTTCCTTGACAATTTCTATTCAAGTTTTAACATGCAGTTTTATGAACCCATATGATCTTCTGATTCCAACTCAATATTTTCATTTGGATCTTTTAACTTTCCGAAAATTATTGCCTACATCCAAAAGACCTCACCCGATAATCCTAAGAACAGTTTGAAAAATAGTGCGCAAAAATATTTTTTCACACTTCCAAACACGAATGTTTGATATTAGAACCTTTATCGGCTCCTTAAATATCAGGGAATATGTATTTTATTTTTTTAACCATGTCACTCATACATCCAATAGACCAAAGCCATAGTGATTCAATCAAAGCCATTTCTTGTTGTGTATATATATGCTTATTTTGGGAATGACTATGGGACTTGAAACTCTTTGCGTGATTATAAAAAACAAACCCGAAATATAAATTTTTAACCCAAAAAGCATGAACAATAATATCTTGAATTGAAATTATCTTATTAAAAGATGTGCATAAATTTGCTTTAATTTCCTAATTCTTTGCACACTGTTACTCGGGTTTGAATCTTTATATGCCCCTTATTGTAGCACTAATTACACGCGTACAAAAAGAAATAAAGTTTTATGCGGAGGTTAGAGAAATATTATATTACAAAATATGGTATAACATCAAAATGCGATAAATGATAAACATAATAACAATTAATGTCCCCATGATTCTACCATGCGTTACCAATTATAGAAAGGAAAAAGTTAATAGGGATACAAAAATGAACAAGTGTGATACATAAGGAATAAAATCATAATATCTTAAAAAATAAGGGTAAATATCAACGAAATTTATTTCCATACCTCTTCGCATAAAATCCTTTTTTGGACAGAGAAACACTTCAAATTTTGCATATATATTCATTGCCACATTGTGCACAAACTCCCACAATTCTTAAGATCTTGATTTACAAAAAGAGCACTCGACATATTATTCTAACATATTCATCAATGGCGTCTTCGAGGGTTGTTGCAGTTCTGACCTTTTTTATTGTCTTATTGATTTTGGTTCCTCAATCTAAAGGTAATAATGCCATTCTCCTACGTGCAATGGTAATGTGACAATTCCTATAATAGTTCTTAATATTGGAGTACAATTAGGGTAAAAAACAATTAGAGTACAATCAAGTGCGAGCTCGACACCTTTGCGACTTTGCTAGTTTTAAAAGATGGGCATCTTATTACAAAGGCATTTTATATGTATAAGTTATCTAACCTTTATTTCTTTTTGTGTGGTCTTTATCTCTAGGTGAATTCCGGCATCCGGGGTGTCGGATGTTGAAAATATGCCAAAATGAACAAGATTGTGCCTTACAATGCAAAGCTGCAGGTATCGAAGTGAAAAATAGTTATTGTGACGCCGGCCTCGACAATGTGAAATTTTGTTTTTGTTGTCTTCATCATTAAAAAGATGTAGCAATTATCAATAATGGACATTTACACAGTAAAGACATTATTTTTATTAAACCTAGTTTATTGTCCCACAATTACCATATTATGTCTTCACTTTTTTTTTTTGAAAGGAAGATATCGTTCATATATTGATAAAAGCCATACGGCATCTACACCGAGTGCTGAACATTTCAGCGTACAAATTTAACGGATACAAATAAAATTCAACCCCATAGAAACTAAGATCGTGATAAAGATATCTCGACTGACGAAAACCCTCTATGATATCGCTGGTCGGAGCAGCCTTGAACGAGGGGGTCTTGAGAGCTTGAGTTGGTTGGGGATGGAAATGATCAGATCTGTCGATTTGAAAGCCAGAGAACAGCATTAGATTCATTACCGCACACTTACCCGTTGAAGACCATTTCTTCCATCTACAAAGCAAACCACATCTCCTAAAAGGAGAAGCAAAAGGTCCCTTTGAAGGGATAGCAAGACTCTCACAAGAAGGAGAGAGATTATTTATCATACACCAAAGCATAAAGTACCAACTAGAAAGCATAAAAACAATGAAAAGTAAACGAAATCAGGCTGGAAATGACCAAAAAATGGCCATTCCCAGCCTGAGAAGAACGAAAAATGAAAATGGGGCGGAGATACTAAGGACATGAAGAGCAAATAATAGTGGAGAGAGAAAGAAGGAGAGAGAAAAAAAGTTATTATGTCTTCACTTTGTGCTATTAAATTTCACTTAAACTTTGACTATATGATCTCAGGATACTACCTAAACTTTGTAATAGATTTATAATAAATAAATAAAAAAACGGAATCTTATATACAAATGATCTGTGCTACATTATACTCCCTCCGTCTCAGCTCAAACGCCTTGTGGGCCATTTGTATAAGAATAAGAAAAATTAGTACAGAAAGAAAAGAAGTGGTAGTGGAAGGAAATTAAGAAAAATTAAACGGACTAACAAAAAGTAGATGAGACAATGTGAGAGAGGGTGGGAATATTAAAAAAAATAGGAGAGATAATGATGTCCCAAAATAGATGTAGTGTTGGAGATGGGACGTCCAAATAAGAAAATGGGGCGTTTGAGCTGGGACGGAATGAAGGAGTATTGAGTAGCCTTGATCTCTTATCTTACATTAACATGTAATCTAATCTCCACTTTGTAGTCTACGTCGTACGTAAAATTCTTGTGATTAAGTTAATCAATGTATCTCAAGTACTACCAATTCACATCTTTCGTGCGTCTAACATGACTTTCCTACGACGTAGCAATGCAAGACTTCGGTTTCAAAACTTTATGTTTTCCAAGTCATCCGCGAACTTTGAAACACTAGCTTACCAAAAAACAAATATTAATAAAACTCACAAATCGAAGAGGTTTCCGTATGATTTCGCTACCTTAAGAATTGTTTTATTTTCTCTTTATCAAGACATGTCATACACTTTTTTGAATCAAAAGTGGTGATCTTATTAACCCTAGCGCTCCTATTTCCCAAATAGTTTAACCAAGTGGATATTGGTTTCTTAAATTCTTACTCTACCGTTACTATTCAAGCTCAACCTCGCGACTTACCAATCTCATTAAGAATCGATTTCCGTGGGCACACAGAACCACAACATTGATCATAGCGAAGACACGTAATTGCAAGTATCACACAGAAAGAAAACCAGTAACAAAATGAATACTGAATACTCGTGCATGCAATTTTGAGGATTTTGACCTAGAATTCACATAATTTGATGCGTACCGCACCATATCATTATCCATTATGCAATTCCCTTTACAATAAACCACACAAAAATAATTCATACCAAACTATCTAATCTAAAGAACGCATCCTAAGCATTCGATTATAATTTGACATAAGAGAAATCATCAATCAAAGTGTTAACAAATTCTTTCATAAGATTTATAAATTACTTACTATAATATTATTGGGGGATATAACAAGACCGTTGTACACCTAACATAGTTTGACCAGACCACTTTTTACCCGATGCATCAAAAAATGACCTAAATCTACCATTACTTAACTTATGTTGTAAAAATGTGGTGTAAATCTTCATGTTTTAGATGTTATGAAGACATACACAAGCTACTACAATGGAATGTTTCCTAAAGGTTAAATTTTATACGTTTGTGTGAACTTGAGTTACTTGAGAGAGCATGACTGTTTTTGGCGATAGAATAAATCATTGTTTCACTCATGAAATTTTTTTAACTTAATAAATAAAATAGTTGTAATCGAATCAATCTTATACGGCAAAAAGATTAGATATCCTTGTGTGTGCCAACAGATCATTTAAAAAGAACACACGATGCAGAGCTGACGATAACCTTTTAGACCATTATTCAACTCAAGTTCTAGTTTGTGTCAATGGATAACTTTTACCATTTACTTTTATTGTACCCAAAATTTTCAAATACTGATAACTCTGCCAGGAGAAAAAAAAAAAAAGAAAAAACCCCTCAAAGTGAAGATAGACCTCTAAACTGCAATTTCCTTGACAATTTCTATTCAAGTTTTAACATGCAGTTTTATGAACCCTTATGATCTTCTGATTCCAACTCAATATTTTCATTTCGATCTTTTAACTTTCAGAAAATTATTGCCTACGTCCAAAAGACCTCACATGATAACCCTAAAAGCAGTTTGAAAAATAGTGCGCAAAAATACTTTTTCACACTTCCAACCACGAATGTTTGATAATTAGAACCTTTATCGGCTCCTTAAATATCAGGGAATATTTTTTTTATTTTTTTTAACCATGTCACTCCTATTTCCAATTAACCAAAGCCATACTGATTCAATCAAAGTCATTTGTTGTCGTGTATATGCTTATTTTTGGGAATGACTATGGGACTTGAAACTCTTTGCGTGATTATAAAAAACAAGCCCGAAATATAATTTTTGAACCCAAAAAGCATGAACAATAATATCTTGAATTGAAATTACCTTATTAAAAGATGTGTATAAATTTGCTTTAATTTCCTAATTCTTTGCGCTGTGTTTCTCGAGTTTGAATCTCTATATGCCCCTTATTGTAACACTAATCACACGCGTACAAAAAGAAATAATGTTTTATGCGGAGGTTAGATAAATATTATATTACAAAATAAGGTATAAAATCAACATGCAATAAATGATAAAGATAATAATGAATGTCTCCATGATTCTACGATGCGTTACCAAATATAGAAAGGAAGAAGTTAATATGGGTACAAAAATGAACAAGTGTGATACATAAGGAAAAATATCATAATACCTTAAAAAATAAGGGTAAAATATCAACGAAATTTATTTACATACCTCCTCGCGTAAAATCCTTTTTAAGACAAAGAGACACTTCAAATTTTGCATATATATTCATTGCCACATTGTGCACCAAAGAGACACTTCAAATTTTGCATATATATTCATTGCCACATTGTGCACAAACTCCTAGGGCAGAGCAAAATATCCGATTATCTGATCCGATACCCGATCCAAAAATTTGGATAACCGATCCGAAAACCAGTTCGGATTGGATATCCGTATCCGAAAATTTCGAATATCGGATCGGATATAGATAGTTGGCACAAAAGTTGCAAATATCCGATATCCAAAATTGGTTTCGGATACGGATTCGGATATCGGATATCCGATCCGAAAATATCCGGACATAGGCTCTTTCCTAAATATAATAAATAATAAATAAAAATAACATAAAAATATACTCCAATTAGTTCACAGAGAGCTAAAATAGGATAAGTTCAACTCTTTGGCATTTGGGCATATGTCAGTAACCTTGACCAAATGGACCACATTAATCAATGTAGTTTCCAAAATAGCCCAGGGGAGGCTCTCATATTAATAGAAGCCAAGTTGGTAAAACATTTTCTACAAACCGATGTGGGACATTTTCTGCCGCTTTATACAAAAACAACTTCGCAAATTTTTTTGGTAAGAATGGGCAAGGAATTGAAGTGCCTAAGGTGTTTTATTACAAGAGAGGTTGGTTTATCATGAGGTTTACTAATTTTGAATTAGTCACTGGAGTTTTGAGAGGAGGACCATGGAAACTCAATGGAAATGCCCTGATTCTGAAAAAATGGTCTCCTGAAATTCCGCTTGAATTAGAGAAGATCTTTGTAGTCCCAGTCTGGGTTCTGTTCCCGGAGTTAGACCCCTGGTTTTGGTCAGCTCAAGCCCTGAGCAAGATTGCCAGCAAAATTGGTAATCCATTATGTGCTGACTACACTACAACTCAAAAAGATAAACTAGCTTTTGCTAGGGTCTTGATAGAAGTTGATGTGTCAAAGCAATTGCCTGAAACACTGACTTTGAAAACCCCATTTTTCTGAAACTATTCACCAGAGAATTGAATATGAATGGGTTCCTTTTTTCTGTCAGAAATGCAAGAAATTAGGACACCTTAGGACAAATGCAGGTTGAATAGGAAGCCTGTGCATCAGAAAATGGTGTACAAACCAAAGGAAACTGAGAAAGTTACCGTCATTAAGGAGAATAGTAAGCCTGAGCCTGAACTTGTGCCAAATCCTATTCCGCAGCAGGAAATTCTGGAAGTAGCTTGTACTCCACCTCCAAAGGAAGTCGCTGATGATCCTGGCTTCAGAGTTGTCACTAGGAGGAAAATGGGAAGTGCTAAATCTCAAACCCAAACTACTCCAACAACTGTGCAAATGAAAGGAAAGAATTATGGAAGAAACAGAATGATCTCAAGGTGGACAGGGAGCCTTGGATTATTCTTGGGGATTTTAATGTGATTAGATCACATAATGAAAAAGAAGGTGGTGCTCCTCCTTCTGTCACTGATATGACTGATTTCAACAATTGCATCAACCATTGCTGTTTGGATGACATCAAAAGCCAGGGTTGTCATCTAACATGGACTAACAGTCAGGATGGGAATACAAGAAGTTGGTGCAAGCTGGACAGAGCCCTGGTTAATAATTGTTGGCAAACAAATTTCTTCTCATCTTTTGCTGATTTCAAATCTGCTGGCATTTCAGACCACTCTCCAATTGTGGTACATGTTTTGAAACCTCAAAACGGGAGGAAAATGTTCAGATACTTGAATTGTTGGGAGAGTCATGCAGATTACAAAGAGATTGTGGGGAATAACTGGAAGAAATCAGTTAGTGGCACAACTATGTTTACACTCTTTTAGAGGCTCAGAAATGTCAAACATGGGATGTGTCAGCTAAATAGAGATCATTTCTCTAACTTGAGCAAGAGAGTGGAGGATCTGAAGAATGATCTAGTCCAATGCCAGAGCATATTGCAGCTCAGCCCTATTGATAAGAATATCATTGAAGAATGCAAGGAGATTAAAGAAAGATACATTACAATGAAGAAAGCTGAGTTGAATATGCTCTGTCAAAGGGCTACAGAGCATCATATAAGAGAGTCTGATTGCAGCTGTAGATATTTTTTTGCCAAAATTGCTGAGAGAAAGAGTCAAAGCTGCATTATTGGTCAGATTATAGATAGACATGGGATGGTGCATAAAGATCAGGATGGTATTATTAAGGCTTTCCTTGATTATTATCAGCACCTGCTTGGGACTGAGAAGGAAGTAGAGCATATTGATTTTGATTTTGTTCAAAAAGGGAATGTTCTTTCACAGGAGCAGCAGCTTTTCTTGAGTGCAACTGTTTCTAATGAGGAGATAAAAACTGCTCTCTTTAGCATGAGTGCTAACAAAAGCCCAAGCCAAGATGGTTTCTCCCCTGGTTTCTTCAAGGAGAATTGAAATATCATAGGTAAGGATTTCATCAAAGCGGTAATGGACTATTTTGAAAAGAAAATCATGTGTAAAGCTGCAAATGTTACTATGGTCACTTTAATTCCAAAGAAGGTGAATGCCAACAGTGTGGCTGATTTCAGACCCATTTCCTGTTGCTCCACTTTCTACACAACAGTGACTAAAATCATGGCAAACAGACTTCAAAAGGTTCTCCCTGATATAATTGGTAAGGAGCAGGCTGCATTTGTCAATTGTAGAGATATTTTTCCGAATATCTTAATGTCTCAGGCCCTGGTCAAAGGTTATGACATGAAGAACATTTCTCCAAGGTGTTTGGTAAAGGTTGACATAAGAAAAGCCTTTGATCCTTTGAATTGGAGCTTTATTAAGGAGATGCTGGATGCTCTAAATTTCCCCAAAGTCTTTACTGATTGGATCATGGGCTTCATTACTACTCCCTTTTATTATTTCAAGATAAATGGGCAGTATGAAGGATTCTTTCCTGGGAAATGTGGGATAAGGCAAGGAGATCCCCTTTCTCCTTACCTTTTTGTTCTCAGTATGGAGATTCTTTCTAGATATCTCAGATCAATGCCTAATCATAGCTTATTCTCCTACCATCTTAAGTGTGTAAGAGTCAATCTTACTCACCTTACATTTGCAGATGACCTAATGATTTCTGTTAGAGGGGATCTTCCCTCAGCAAAAGCTGTGGTCAGATGTCTGGATACTTTTGCTAGGATGTCAGGGCTTGAAGCTAATCCGAATAAGACTGAAATATATTTTGGAGGAGTAAAATCTAGTGTGAAGGAGATGATTCTGAATGAAACTAGTTTCACTGAGGGTAAGTTTCCCTTCAGGTATTTGGGCATACCTCTGCATTCAAAAAGATTGAAGGCCGAAGTCTTCCAAATGATGAGAGGGAAAATCAGTAAAGCTGTGCAACATTGGTCCTCTCAGCTGCTTTCTTATGCTGGTAAAGTTCAACTTATCAATTCTGTGATTTTTGGTCTTAAAAGTTTCTGGTGTGCTAGCCTACTAATGCCAATTGGGGTTATTAAGAGGATTAATAAGGTCTGTAAAGACTTTCTGTGGAATATTGAAGAGGGGCATAGGAGGATGTGTCTTAAAAGTTGGAAGAGTTGTTGTAACCCCAAAGATGAGGCAGACTTCAGCACTAAAGAAGTTCTGGCCTGGAATAAAGCTGTTATGTTTAAATGGGTTTGGAAACTGCTCAAAAATCAGGAAAGTCTATGGTGTCAGTGGATAGAGGCTTACTGCATTAAAGAAAAGAGTTTCTGGGAGATCAAATGCAAACCAAGTGATCCAGAGTCTTGGAGAGGGATTTTAAAGATCAGGGACCAGTTGAAAAACCAGCAGCAAAATGACAGTCTTGAAAAGCTTATTTTAAGCTGGCAGCAGGGTGAGAAATATAGTGTGAAAAAAGCCTACGATTTTTTCAGGGTTAATCAGCCAAAGGTCAAGTGGAGCAAGGTGATTTGGGACAGTGTTGCCATTCCTAAACACAGTTCATTACTGCACTGGCAATTCAGAGGAAGCTCCCAACATTAGACAACATTAGAAGAAGAGGAGTTCCAATCATTAACCTGTGTAAAAATGCTACAGAATCCCACAGACACCTATTATTTAAATGTCCATTCACAGCTCAAATTTGGTCTGAAGTTTTGAGATAGATTGGCATCAGAAAAATGGGCTGGAACCTGCAGCAGGAAGCTGTTTGGCTGGCAAAACACAGAAATCAGAGAAACTGGAGGGCAAAGTGGAGTAAATGTAGTCTTTCAGCCACTGTTTATTGCATTTGGCTTGAAAGAGACAGAAGAATTTTTGCTGAAACTGAACTCTCAACAAATGCCATTATAGAGAATATTAAGTATTTAGTTTGTATTAGAGTCTTTAGTTGGATGAGAAATGTAGTGAGTGAGGAGGTCATAGAATGCCTCAACTCCTAATCTTTGCTTAGGGGCTCTTAGTTTTTGTAAGATCTTGTTTATTCCCTATATGGATGAATAAAGTTTCACCTTCTTACTAAAAAAAAAAAAACTTCGCAAATTTTCTTCCAACACCGATATGGTATATTCCTCATACCACACCTAAGTTTGCAAAGTTCAATCTTTTTATTTTTGTTTAACATAATTAAATAATCTTTTAAAAATGATCGATTGTTCATCATTTTGATTGATAGATTGTTCATCATTTTGATTATCGATCTTAATTTCAATATGATCAAGCGAGCAACTCCCCGCTCATCGTCACCCCCATGTCACCCACAAAAAGAGATCAAATCGATGTTCAAGGGTCTAAACGATTAAGAGTGAATATTTGATCAGTAGGTAGCATATCTTCGACCACAAATTCCAAATAATTTCGACTTTGTACCTTCTCTTTTTACGTAATGTAGTCCTTTTGTTGCAATTTGCAAACACGCCACATAGAAATTTGTTCAACTCTTTATATTTATGGTGTGCGATTAGCAATTTTGATATCATACTAATGAATTCGATATGCACGTTGGTTATGTTACATTAATATATAGGTTGGTTGTAGACACACAATCACACACAACAAATAAAGCGAAAAGATGGTGATTAGGTATATGCACTTAACATATACAAGATGGTGATTAGTATATACTATGAAATGATGAACTAGTAGCTAATTAGCTAATATAAAAGTTACTACTCGTATGTCACTTATTGATAAGAGATTAGCTAGTAGCATATAGTTGTCTCTTTTATATCATTTTATAAACTTTAATTTGACGTACCGTAGCTAGATGAATTGTAAGAATTAGCTACACATAAACGTTTTACGTGCAAGACTTATTTGTTTCATTGTAACTTTTGCCTACAAAGTCACAACTGGTTGAAATAGATGTCCATCTACAGCTAGAAACAATATCAACGAGATTTATTCCAGGCATGTTTCCAAATTTCGTAACCGACTAGTCGAAATCCATGGCCGAACTTAGCACGTATCTAAAGGTTTCCGAAAGTGTTTTTATGTGCAAGTGCTATTTTCATTCTTATCATAACTCCCACATACGATGTCCAAAGCGTCAAAATAAACATATACAGATAGCTAGGAACGAGATCTACAAGATTTATTTGAGCCATTTTCTCCAAATTAAGCACTATACGGATCAAAATCTAAGGTCGAAGTTAGGAGGTTGGCAAAGGTTATGGGAAGCTCTAAAGTTCATAAATTCGTCCCACATCGGTGATGTAAGAAATGATATGGGAATTTTTTTCAATAAAAGCTCCTGGGAAATTGCTTTATGGATATGGCTGTGACATTTCATGGTGGGGCCTTTTCTTTTGAATGACTCAACTAAAGTCATAGCTGGCTAAGTCATAGCTGGCTACCATGCCCGCGGCCTGGGATTGACATGGGCTTAGCGTTGGCGTGGGCTTGTTGGCTCATTCCGGGTGAGTATCAGGTATTGGATATCCGTGATATTTGATCCGATATCCAATGGATAGCTTCTTCGGATATCCGATCAAGTTCGGATCGGATATTGATGTGGGGTTATGGGACTGTGTTAATCCGCATGTTTTAGGCAATTTGGGGTGTATTAGAGCATGGTTTTATAGTGATTCGTGAACCACTTCATTTGGAGTAGCTTTGGAGCTTATATGTGGATTCTACGAGGATTTTAGTGCTTAAGACATCTTGGAGAGCCGTGGACGGGATTGAAGTTTCGAGTCTTGACCCGAGTCATGATACATGGAGAAGATGGCTCGAATGCGTGGCGGATTCACACGGGAGCTTGGGATTAGGAGCGGAGAAGAAGGCGAGAAGTTCGAGTTTCTCGACTCGAGATTTGGCATCCTCGAGTCGAGAAGGCTCACTCTCGAGTTGAGAGGTTGTTTCTCGACTGGAGATTTTCCTGACGCTCGACTGGAGAAGGTGTTTTCTCCAGTCGAGGATTTCTGACGCTCGATTCGAGAATGTCCTCCTCGAATCGAGAATTCCTATTTCCAGGAATCTTTTGTGTTGGATTCTTTTACTTTTGTCTTGTAGTATCTTTTGTCTTTATCTTGAATAAAGGGGCATGAACCCCTCCCTAGTTTGTATCACCTGCCTACTTTTTCTTATTAGTTTTTTTCAAGAAGTTTGTAGTTTTAGAGAGAGAAAGAAGGAGATTCAGAATTTTATTATGAATTCCATCTCAAATATTGTTGTAATTATTTTCATGGAAGGCTAATCCCCTTCTAGACTCTTGGTGTAATCAAATTCTCTCATCCTATGTATTAGTAAGAATTTCTTCTCTCCAATTTGCCTTTAAATTCATAATAACTAATTCCTTGTTCTTTAATGCATGATTTTTCCTTGTTTTCTCTAATTGGTTAATTAGATTGAATTGGGTTTATCATTTGCTTGGTTTTTAATTGATGGTCATTGATTATTAACTCTAAAGGAAGCAACTTTCACATGTTTAGTGTATGGTTATGACTAAAACTTGTGATTAGGGAATTAATTAGGCAACTAATAGGTTAGATTTGATTAGTGTCGCGGTTGCGGCTAATTAGATACTAATTTGGGTTGTTGTTAATCTTTTATTAATCCATGCTCTTCATGCCTTTGATTTTGATTTGTTTGAGTGGTCACTAGGTGAATTAAGGTTAAAAGGAGGGGAATTTGGTAGCGGTTGCTCAAATTCCCCAATAAAGAGGATTAATTGGTGCAAACCGAGATTATTTATGAATGGTATGATTAGAGAGGAGTAAAATTGCTATATTAGGGTGTTAGAGGAGATTATCACCGAGGGTCGCCTTAGTTATCTTGATAAATCGTTAATTTCTGGTTTCGTTGACTTTCAAACTAAAAATCCCACCATTTATAACTTTTATTTCTCGTATTTCTATTTTGCCGCATAGAATCGCATATTAGGCTATTACTCTTCCTTGTGGATACGATATCCACTTACCCAAACTTCTTAGTTAGTTATTTTTGGTAATTTGATAGGATTTAACGACAATCTCGCTATCAGATATTGGATACTAGAAATTTAGGATTTCGGATTCGGATATCCGATCCGAACGCTAACTTCGGATCGGATATCCGAAAATGCTCTGCCCTACAAACTCCGAAAATGCTCTCACTGGAGCAAGGTAATCAAGAAGTTGTTGAGGAGGAAGGGAACGTGTTTGCCGGGTTTGATTTGTTTAGAGAAGACGAGTCTTACACCTCCGCGACCTCCGACATCATTAACATTGGCACCATGAGTATTAGAGAGTTGACGGCCCCTGATTTGACTTAACAACCATCTTGTATAGTCTTCCCGTATGATGAGGCCACGACTAGAATTGAAATTAAAGGTGCTCTATTACACCATTTACCCACCTTCTACGGACTTAGCACCGATGATGCTAACAAGCATATCATGGGAGTACATTTGGTGTGTAGCAACATGAAGCCGGCCGGGGTTGACTACTTGACTTAGACACTTTCTTTCTCAAGGTATTCCCATTTTCCTTGAAAGATCGTGCTTTGATATGGCTTTATACACCCCCCACAATAGCATCACATCTTGGGAGTCGTTAAAAAGAGCATTCATTCACAAGTACTTCCCAAATACCAAGGCCTCCGCTTCGAAGAAAGAAATATCGACGATTGAGCAACAGGGAGAGTCATTGGCATCATATTGGGATCGGTTTTGAGAGTTGATTGCTAGTTGCCCCTACCACGGCTATAAGGAGCAAGATTTGATATTGTTCTTCTACCATGGGCTCGATGATCAAGATTATAGGCATGTGGTAGCGGCTAGCCAAGGAGGTTTGGATAAGATGACCCCGAGTGAGGCTTGAGATTTGCTTGAGGAGTGAGCAACCAATTCAAGAGATCGAGAATCTAAGAGATGTGTGCGGAAGGTGAATATGGTAGAGACCCCCTCTAATGATTCTCAAGTTGGCGAGTTGAGAAAGATGATGAAGGAGATCTTGAAGAATCAAGGTAGAAACTCGCCGCCCAAAGAATATGAGGAAGTTGATGCAATCAACGGTTTCCAAGGCAATCAAAGAAGGTTTGACGGTTTCCAAGACGGGAATAGAGGGTATAACCAAGGTGGTCAAGGCAACCGATTTGAGGGTTACCGGTTTCAAGCTCAAGGGAACTCTAATGCTAATGGAAGTCAAGGAAATCGAGGATATGGAGGTCATGGAGGAAGCAACAACCCTCAAGGAGACATGTATCAAATGAAGCCTCACTCTAATGACCAAAATCAAGCTCAAGTAGGCAATTACTCTCCATTGCAACTAGAGAACATGTTGAAATCTCTAACTCAAAATATGACGACAATGGCTCAAAACATGACAAGTATGCAAGCTACCATGGTGCAAAATCAACAAGAGACAAACGCTAGCATACAAAATCTTGAGAGTCAAGTGAGTCAATTGTCGGTTGCGGTGAATCGGTTGAAATCAAGAGGTTCCAACAAGTTTCCATCTCAAACGGAAGTCAATCCTACAAAAAACGTGAGTTTCATTGGCCTAAGGAGTGGTAGGAGGCCTCACGTTGAATTTGAAGACGGAAATCAAGAAATGGAGATGCTTGGCGAAGAGTATGAACAATGGGAAGATCATGGAGAAATTTCAGAAAAAATCGAGTCGAGGAAGGAGTCCCTCTAGTCGAGGATTTGCCATACGAAAACAACTATTCTGATCTCCGTCCTCGACTTGAGAGCAAGGTGCCTCGAGTCGAGAAAGGCAGGCCTCGAGTCGAGAGTGTTGAACCTCAAGTCGAGAAAATGGTCGATAAAAACAACCCTTCTGTTCCTACACCTCGACTTGAGGAAGTAAAGTCTCGAGTCGAGAAAGAGGATGCTCGAGTCGAGACCCCTGTCCCTCGACTCGAGAGCTCTGTTTCTCCTCCCCTTTTGGTTGTTGATTATTCTACAGTTCAAGACGGGAATGATGAGGTTGATGTTCCGTTTCACGAGGCACTTAAGGATACTCGGAAGTACGCCAACATCTCCGACATGTACGCTCTTTTTCAAGAGTGCAAAGTGAATATGCCATTCCTTGACTTCATGAAGAGTGTTACGAAGGCGGCAAAGTTCGTGAAAGACATATGCACGGTTAAAAGGAAGCCGAAATCTAAGGATAAGAAGAAAGTGGTGATGAGCGAACAAATTTCAGCCGTTTTCCAACAACGGCTACCTATAAAGTGTGGTGATCCCGGTATGTTTACCGTTCCGACAACCATAGGTAACACCACTTTCCCTAAGTCCATGCTAGATTTAGGTGCATCTATCAATGTTTTACCATCATCATGTTATGATTCGATGAAATTCAAATCGATGCATGAAACCGATGTTGTGATTGAGCTAGCGGATCGTTCGAGAGTTTATCCTAGAGGAGTTGTGAAAGACGTACATGTTAAAATAGAAAATCTTGTGTTTTCCGCGGATTTCTATGTTCTTGATATGAATCATCATAAGCATGACCCCCCTCTCCTTTTAGGACGTCCGTTTATGAAAACCGTTAGAGTCAATATTGATATGCATAACGGTATCATTGCATTAGAGGCTAATGGTCGTAGAGAAGAGCGACATGTCTATGAGTCCAATCATGATGTTGACGGTGATAATTCGGTTCACTCTATTGCTACATGTGTTGTGAATATTCCCAATCATGATCCTCCCGGCCCCAAAATTGAAAATGTGAAGTGTATCTCCTTGAAATGCGTGAAAAATGTGAAATCTCATGTGAAAGTGATGCATTCTACACTAACCAAGTCACCCCTAGTGTTTGGAAAGTCTTTGTTGTCGGTTTTGCAGGAATCAAAACCCAACAAAACTATTCCGAGTGTTTCAAAGAAGAAAAAGGGGAAATTTTGTGTTAAAGGCGTTGCTAAATGGAGGGTCAAGGGTGAAGCGTCAAATTGTGGGTTGGATGTATTGAGATTTGGTTATGGTTGATCGGTTAGAGTATTGATGAGTCGAGCCAACAACGTTAAACAAAGGCGCTACTCGGGAGGCAACCCGAGCCATTTTTGTATATATGTGTGATATGGTGTGCTTTGGTACTTGGGAATCGGTTTTATTTTGAATGTCAAACAAGAAAAGGTGAAAAAGAAGTTGGGGAAAGAAGATCTCTAGTCGAGATAAGAGGGTCTCGAGTAGAGGCTGTAGCAAAGAAGTTCCAGAAAATCGACTATCTCGACTCGAGAGGGGTTTACCTCGAGTCGAGAACTATATATCATCGACATAGCGACGTCCAACCAAAAGCCTAAAATGTCAAATATAGATAATTTTTATTATAATTATCATACCTAGCCACCAATTTGACTTGGGGTAGGGTGGGAGGGAACTATTTATAGACATTCTAATCTCATACTTAGTTAGGTAATCACTCCTATTAGTCATACACATCAATAAGTAATTGTTCTTACAATCTAGGGATTAGGATTATTAATGCAACAACATTTTAACCAAATGAATTAACATTGTAATTCATGACAATAAAGTTATCACCACCAAAAGTATTAAAACACATCATGTTCTAACTCAACCACATTATCCAATCATGGAAATCTAGATGTCTCACAATGTATTTAACATATATACACAATTTTTTTTCACTTGACTTCTACCATTCCAAATAGATAAGGCATTTTGCACTTTCAAAATTCAATAATTCTAACCCATATTCTAGTCATTCCAAACATTTAAATTTCAATCATTCCAAACATCCAAATTCTAACGAATATCACCAATTTTCCATCATAAATTGAAACACGAACAACCATACAGAAGCGTTACATGTATAAAAAAAATAGCAAGAAATAAACAAAAGAGGCACTAAACACACGAAACAAAAGAATCCATCCCCCATACGCCTTGATTCATTTTATTAATCATTTATTTACTTATTTTGCTAGTTGATTCGTTTATTTCTTTTTCCTAGTCTTATTAGTTCATTTTAGCGTGTGACCTAACCTGGGCTCTGATACCAACTGTAACACCCCCAAATTTCCTTTCCTTTTCAAAAACATTTTTATAGTGAATCAAAACACAAATAAGGAAATTCAGAGGTGTCACTCCGCACTCGAGTCAAAGACCCGAATGCAAGGAGATTTCAGAAGCCGAACTACAAATGTCTAATGGTTCTAATTATCTATTACATCCAATACTTAAATTACAATAATCCGAAATATGAAGTATGAAATATGAAATAGTCTAAGTTCAATAGATTGTCTAATAAACGAAAGTCTAAATTTTATTAAGCCCAGCTAATGCCTAATGAGTCGTCGTTCCCGCATGCAGCAATCACGCCAAACCTGTGGTGGATTTAAAGCACAAAAACCACAGTTGAAAAAGTCAGAAAATTGAGTAAGCTAACACCTCAACATGTAGAAAACCAAAACCCTTACCTGAATTTTGAAAACGTTTTAGTTTTATTTTCGAAAACACACTTAGCACATAATATCATATAATCATCCAATAATAATTCCAAACAAGTAGTTAAGAGTCACATTTCACAATCCACCATTCAATCCATCACATACTCATAATATAAGAAACATTCCACAATCCATATCCAATAAATCAAAGTTTAACAATAAATAAGAAATTCATAAGTCATGAGCCACAATCCACAATTCATAGTTCACAATCCACAGTCCATAGTTCACAATCCACAATTCATAGTTCACCATCCACAATCCATCGAACATTAATTTGATCACGAGTAAGAAGTTATAAGTCACAATTCACAATCCATAATTCACAATCCATAATCCTTAATCCTTATTATTTAGAAATGAATTGAATCTTTTGCCAATTCATCCTATCAACCATAATCCATAATCCATAATCAAAGACTACTAGACCTTAAGTGTGCACACCCCCTACTGAGTGTTTTTAACCCAAGTAGAGTAGACTAGAGGCTAACCCTCTTAAATACCGATGTGGTGGGGTAATAATTAGGAGTCGATGTGACTCAAACTTATAAATAGGAGTTCTTTTGACTCAAGCCAATAAATAAGAGTACTTTTGACTCAAACAAATAATTAGGAGTTCTTTTGACTCCGTCAAAGTAACCAGTATCTTATTGAGAGAGAGTTGATCACATATCACAAATCATACCAAAACCAACATCATAATATAAATCGGCTATGCGCCCACAAACCAAACCAAATCAACTAGTTCAATATACATTCAACCTTACCTTTGAAAATCACATTTATATCACAAGCCAAACCATATACCAATATCAATACGATAATTCCAACAAATCATGATATGATAATTGTATAAGCTGAAACGTTCTCCACCTATCATGATACTATGTTTTCATCCAATCACACCATTCACATTTAGCACATAATTTTGAAAAGTTTGTACAAGTTTAAGAAAGGTTGAGCATGCTAGCTTACCTTTTCAAGCACACGGAAAAACTCAATAGCACAACAGTCACTAGTACTCCTCGTCTACGAACTCAGGCTCTACAATTACACAAACGACATTCCCAAATTAATACCCAATCTTACTAAATTAACCAACTACCTATGTTAGTACTATGCTATATGCAATGCAACGCCCATGACAACACCAATTCTAAACCAATAATTCCAGTTATCAAACTATTGTAATTCTATTTCATTAATTATCCAATATAACTCAAATAACATCCAAATTATTATAAAACTCCCCAAAGGTATATAATTAGTGTTAAAACAGAATATACCTCATAAAAATCAACCCCTAATTATTATAATTTAGTTAGGAATTATTATACCAATTTATATTATGTTTTAATTATCAAAAACACTATTTTAATACATAAAATCCCATAAATCCGAAAATAATGAAATAAAATTCGAAAATCATAGAAATAAATTCATAACAACCAGATTTCGAAAACCCTAATTATTATTATAATTTTAGCTAATTAAAATAATTTACCACACTAATCTCATAATTAAAACTAGAAACAATTTTTACAAAACATGAACAAAACCCCAATTAAATCTCAAACTAAATTCAAGAAACCTAATTAACAAATTATAAACATACTAAAGTCATAATTTACAAAACTAATTGAACCTAATTAGAATAATTAACCTAACTAATCCCAAATTCGTAATTAGGAATAATTAATCCAAAATCAACATCAAACTCAAATCTTTATGCATAAAACTAACTCAAATTGTTTACCCTATACTTAAAACATATGTTAGAACTAATTAGACATGATTTAGAGCAAGAAAAACGAGTTGAAATTAACGTTTATTGAAGAAAACGAAAACAGGGGAGAGAAGGGTCGCGAGGGGCGTTACCCACGGCCGGAGCAGGAGGAAGAAGGAGGGGTTGCGGTGGTCGGAGAAAGAAAGAGGACGGCGAGCTGGGCGTAGATGGGGAACGGCAGCGTGCGGCGTGCGAGTGAAGGACGAGCGAACGAGTGAGGAAGAAGAAACAGAGGCTCGGGTTGCTCTGTTTATAGCAGGGGGGGTTTGCGTGAGGAGGAGAGAGAAAGAGTGAGGGTTTTTATTTTATTTTATTTTTCCTTTTTCAGATTTCCTTTATTGGTTTGGGTTAGGTATGGTTTGTGTTTTGGCCAATGTATGGAGTTGGGTTGTTGTAGTGTTTAGGACATGGCCCAAATCAGAAATTAGAAATCCTATGTAGAAACCCGACTCTAAAACCATTTTCGCATTCGGTTTTGATAACGACTCTCAATTAATAATCAAAAATATTTTCCATTAAAATAATCTAATTAAAATAATCTAAAATAAAATACTCTGTAACAGCCCGATCCACCGTCCGTCGCAACACAACCCAATAAGATGGAAAGTCACCCCTTAGGCCCGAATATCCTCTCGTGGGCTCTAAAAGGTGAAGGCCTTGTTGGTAGTATTATGGTAGGAATCTATTATAAACTGATCATTTGAGCCTTAGTTTCCCAATGTGGGACAAACCAACTCCATAATCCACTCTCCAAATTCCGTAGTGTTACAAACTCCCCCACTTAGAGAACGCAGCGTCCCCGTCGCGCCTCGGCCATTCCATACCAACATAAACACAGGTCCAAGATCTCCCCCGCTAGACGGTTGACCTGTGCCTAACCCCAGCACTCAGCACGCGGTCGTAGGGTTGCTCTGATACCATCTGTAACAGCCCGATCCACCGTCCGTCGCAACACAACCCAATAAGATGGGAAGTCACCCCTTAGGCCCGAATATCCTCTCGTGGGCTCTAAAAGGTGAAGGCCTTGTTGGTAGTATTATGGTAGGAATCTATTATAACCTAATCATATGAGCCTTAGTTTCCCAATGTGGGACAAACCAACTCCATAATCCACTTTCCAAATTCCGTAGTGTTACATCTGTAGAGAATTTTTCTGGGGAATAAGTGAGCAGAAAGGTAAGATTACAATTGTGAAATGGAGTTTCCTATGTTCCCCGAAGCAGGAAGGTGGATTAGGAATCAAAGAGGTTTTCAGCTGGAATAAAACTCTCTATTCAAAGTGGATCAATAAAATTCTAGCTAATGGAGAGAATCTATGGGCAAAGTGGGTTAATGCATATTATTTGAAGGGAAAATCCTTTTGGATAATCAGTGATCAAACTGATTGCTCTGCAGCATGGACAAATATCCTTCAAATTAGAGATGAAATATTGGAGGTCTATAAAGAGGAGCAGGAAGTTGACAAACAGGTGAAAATATGGTTTAAGAGGAAAGGAAGTTAGCTGGCCTATGATAACTTCAGGGTGAATAGATGCAGAGTTGGCTGGGCCAAAACAATTTGGGATTCTTATAACCTGCCAAAAAGCTCGGTGATTGCAGCTTTAGCAGTGCAGAATGCTCTACCAACAGTCAATAATTTGAAGAGAAGGGGGATGAGCATGCCCAACAGGTGCAGTCTTTGTAAACAGGCTGAGGAAGGTATTGATCATCTTTTCTTTAGCTGTGCATTCTCAAAAACAGTCTGGGAGGATGTGTTAAATTGGCTTCGGTACGATAGAAGAGCATGGAGTTTAGCTAGAGAGATTCAATGGTTTAAGAGGAAGATTAAAGGGAAAGATGGAAGGCATCACATGATAAGAGGAGCCTTCACTTGTGCCATTTATGAGCTATGGCGGGAAAGAAATTTTTGAATTTTCCAAGGAATAAGACGTAGTTGTAAGCAAATTGCAAATTGTATTAAATTCCTAGTATGTGTTCGTGTTATTGATCGATTAAGTTCGAGTATTCCTAGTTGCTAATCCTAAATAAGCATAGTGGCTAGTTCCGATTAGGGGTGGTTTTCTACTACCCTTTTTTGGTTAGGTTGTATTGTTCTTCATTTTCCCATTAATGGAGAATACAGCTAATCTTTCCAAAAAAACAAGAAAACAAAAAAAAAAAATTGAGAAAATCAAAGTAAAAGCAATGGAAATTGTAAGCAGATCCACTAATTCCATGCAATAGTTCGTAAATTGTGGAGCAACTTTTAATCATTTTGATGGAACGTAAGAGATCTGTTTCCATGGTTATTCGCCTGTCTAGTTTATCGTTGAATTTTTCTTCGTTTCGACGTCTATATGTTTTTCAATTATGAGCGCGCTGGGGCCCATTTAAGCTCTTCGCCCACGGCCCTTAAACCACCAGGGACCCTATTTATTATTTGTTTCATTAACGATGTCACTCGTCTTTTACATTCACCAATTCCATAGTCATAAAGATGTCTTATGGACATGTATGTACTTAATATATGCTTAATTAGTTCCTTGGATAAATGTTGGAATTTGATACTTTTAGGGGAAATGAAAAAAATATCAGTAAGTCTACTTTTTAGACCCAATTAGGGTGGACATTGATCTGGTACTATTCACTCACTTAAAAAAAACGAAGTTATATGGAGGTTGGATATATAAAGTGTTTATTAGAAATAAATAAGGAATGAGATGAATTTGGAATAAGTAATAAATAAAAAAGACCCCATGATTATACCATTTTAAATTTAGAAAGGAAGAAACTAATATGGACACATATTTGAACAAATCTATTTTATAAGGCATACAATCATAAAATCTTAAAAAATAAGCGAAGAAAATAAAAGAAATTTATTATCATACCTTCTCGTATTATATCATTTTTCGGACAATTAAGTATTACAAAATTTGTATATATATTCAGTGCCAAAATGTTCATAAAGCATCATAATTCATGTGATAGTGATCTACAAAGGCAACACCAAAAATATTCCCACATCATATCAATGGCGTTTTTTAGGCTTGTAGTCGTGCCTTTTATTTATTGTCCTATTGGTGTTTGTTCATCATTCTAAAGGTAATTAGTCCTTCCTCTTGATGAAAGGCAAATGTGACAATTTTCAATACATAGCTCTTAATACTGGAATATAATGAGGTTGATAAAAGATTAGAGTTTAATCATGACCATGCTCAGCATATTCTGTAGGTTCTAGTTTTAAAGATTTGCATCTTATGATAGAAGGATCCCGTATGTATAAATTAACTGACGTTCATTTCTTTTTGGGTGGTCTGAATTTGTAGGTGACTTTCAACATCCAGGGTGTCGTGTTTTACAATGATGTGAAACTCCGGAAGAGTGTGCCTCACAATGCAAAACCGCAGGTATCGAAGTGAAACATAGTTAATGTGAGCTCGACCACACTAATGTGAAATATTGTTTTTGTTGTCGTCATCATTAAAAAATATGGCTACTATCAATGGCTAATTACACAGTAATAAAGACATTATCTTTATGATAAATAATTTCGTATCCCACTATGCAATATCTAGTCTTTACGTTATACTCTTAAAATCACGCGGGTAAAGTTTAACTATATTAGGTGAGGTTGTTACTACTAAAAATTTGTAACATATTTAAGGAAGACTTTTTTTATCTACATATTATCTCATCTAATAGCCGCAATGATCTATCTTGCATAAACGAACAATCTTATCTCGACTTTGTAGTTTACCTTGGACATAAAATTTTTCTTGATTCTGTTAATGAATGTCTTTCAAGTACTACCTATTCGCAACCTTCGTGCTTCTGACGTAACTTCCTCGCAAGAAATCAATGCTAGACATCTGTTTCTAACCAAGGTCGTGTGGGAGAAAATGATGGCCCTGCGCGAAACTCTAAGTTGGGGCCCATAAAGTCAACAATATGGGTGAAACTTCAAGGTTGAGGCCCTTAAAAGATTGTAATTAACATGTGCTAAATAGTGAAAATCATTCGAAAATTCAAGTCATCGTAATTCTAATTATGTTAGTGAAAATCATTCGCAAATTCTAAGTCATTATAATCCTAATTAAGTTACTAGTGAAAAAAACAACTACAAAAACAAAGACTTATGGAGAAAAGAAAAAAATTGCAATTAAAAACAAAATCTTGGTATACTGATGTGAGTCTTGTCTCAAATCCTATCAAATTACCACTAAAAACTACAAGTATCTAGTAGTTAGTAGCGGTGAGCAAAAAAAGCGGGAACCTGGAACCGGAACCGCTTTGGACCCACCGGGTCCGGAACCGTTGTTTACGGGTATGGGTCTGGTTCCGGTTCCTGAAATTTAGGACCCGTTGACAACGAGTCCGGTTCCGGTTCCTGAAAATTGGGACCCGTTATCTGCCTGGTATCCGTTATAAAATACGTTCAAACGGGTACCTGTAACTGTAAAGTTGAGGAAGTGACGCAAAAAATATATAAAAAAAAAAAGATTTTTAAAAAAATCAGTAAATTGTAAACCTAATTGTCAATATGTCTTTATCTCTTCATTTGCTGTACGCCTCCCTCTCAGTTTCTCAACAAACTCCATGTCTCCCACTCCCACCAAACTCCCTGTCTCTCACTCCAGCAAAGTCCCAAAATAATTCATTATTCGATCAATCCTAACATCAAACTCCAATCAAACTCTGATCAAACTCCGATCCCAACAGTAAGTTTCTCATTTCGTATTGCATTTTTTATTCAATTCTAATATGATTTTGTGCATTTCTTATTCAATTTGTTTATGATTTTATTCAATCAAATTGATATTATTGATTGAATGTTTTGTATAAATTATTTCGAATTATTGACTCATATAAACGATTTTTTACTCAATTGATATGATTTTTCACAAATTATTTCATATTTATACCTAATTTTTGGTATGATTTGTTTGATAGTTTTATGGATGACGTTGTTGATGTCGATGGGGAGAGTGAAGTCAACATGCAATCTGCAAAGATAAGGAGAGAAGGGGGCAAGCGAAAATCAGTGTAAAGGCAACGGGTACCCGGGAACCGTTGTGGTTGTGGACGGGTCCGGTTCCAATTTTTCAAGAACCGTTGAGTTACGGGTACGGGTATGGGTAGCATTTTTAGGAACCGTTGAATCACGGGTACGGGTCCGATTCCAAGGAATCGAGGCGGGTACCCGCTCTTGCTCACCTCTAGTAGATAGGATAGGTGGGTATTGAATCACAAAGAAGAGGGGAAAGTCTAACTTGCAATTAATTTCATTTTCTTGGTTATTATTATTTTTTTTTAAGGGAAACATTCGAACTTTTCATTCCATGATTGCTCTACGAAATTAGTAGCAGCTAAATCTAGTACAGACTCGGGGCCACTATCAATCCACACCCTCGCCGAGTACTCAACTAGACTCATATGCGCGGCCTCATGGGCCGCCTTATTACCACTACGACGAATATGGCTGAAAGTAAGAGAAAGTAAGAGAATTAAACCTACGAGATAAATTACACACATATAAAAATGCTAGACAATAATAATTCTAAGCAAAACACCTATGATTAAGTGCATTAACTAATCGCAGCGAGTCCGACTGATGAAGAACATCATTCTCAAAGCCCTCTTTACACCCACTACTTCAGGTTCCCACCTGGCCCTCACCTGTTACACCCCACGCTCCTCACAGACCCTTGGTGGTTCCTAATCACCACCCCCATTCCCGACCCCGCGTCATCAAGCACCGCCCCATCCGAGTTGATTTTCATAACCCCGGATCAGGTCGCTTCCATTTCTCACCGCCACATTCACCTCCTGCATTCCCATCCCTCCGGTTACCCTTCACATTCGCCTCCCTATACGCCTCAAAGTAACTACGAGCCCTCGCCACGACTCGGCTCGCCACAACCTCGGCACCTCCATGAGTCTCTGATAGGCTAAAGTCGTATGCCTAAAATCAAATATATTACCACACAAACCTAAACGTAGTAATGGGTAAGTGGGATCGAATCCACAGAGAACGGTGATCATCTAAGTATGTAAAGTAACCAAATTGGGGATTTTAGAGTATAAATGATCAAGTAATCAAAACACAAAAGCGTAGTTTGTAAATCAATTGCGGAAAGATCTGGGACAATTAATACCCACTATCATTCACCTAATTGATCCTAGTTATCAATCTAATCCTAATTCGTTGAGCACTTAGTTGTAGAAATATAATTTCTAATCGTTTCTTAATTGTAACTAAGAGGAGAGATCAACCCTACCTAATAGCCCTAATCGGTGGATAACAAAGACGCGCGCCTAAATTCAATCCAGCGAAAGCATAAAGCAATTAAACGATATCAACTAAGATTAACCAGATCTAGACACACGCGGTTTCGATCTTCAATTAATATGTTTATTCTCCCTAAATCTAATCACGATGTTCAGCATGCAATTAGACCTAGTTTCTACTAATCGATTCAACAATCAAACAATTAATCCTTTATTGAAAATCTAGCAATATAGATTAATCTAAGGTTAATTAGTGGCCACCTAATTAACAACAAATCAATCGATAATAACAATCAAATCAAGAGAATAAACAATGCTCAAACGAAATTAAGAATTAGAAATCAAACTCACAATTGTCGGTAAATGATAGATTCGATTAATAATCCAAGAATAAAAAGGTATTAGCCTTGCATAATTCTTCAAAATAAACCTTTGGTCTTAAGAAAACTAAATGAATACTAATAAAACGAAACTTAGGTTTAAATAGAAAAGGATTACAAAACGGGTTAGGAAACCCGTCCTTACGCCGACACAGCAGCGGACGAGTCGTCCGGATCGGGACGACTCGTCTGGACGACTCGTCTAGCCTGGGACGAGTCGTCTGGTAGTGAATCTTCGTACGACCGTTCTTCAAGTTTCCGGATCTTCTACGCTTCTCGGGATTCGTTGTAAACATCATCAATTCATTCCCGAACTAGCAAAAATCACCAAACTCGCATATATTCTTCACATAGGCTCAAAAAACACAATCAATAGAATAATGCCACAAATGATCCGAAAATAGCATGAAAAACCCAACATAAACGCCACAAAACCCACTCTAAAGTGGGTTGTATCAGTCTCCTCATTCCTCGCCACCCATATGGACAAGGCCACCTTCATATGGAACAGCCCTCGACTACCTACACCCTCACCACACCATTTCTTTGCAATCTCCCGTCCATAACGACACACCTTGATGTGTTAGGATTTGTATGCCATTTTACCGCGGATTTTCGTGATGACTTTTACTTATGATTTTGAGCTAGTTAAGTCGGAAATTCGCCCGTAAGCATCATGTGGTGCGGTTTGCTGAAAATGAGCACAAGCAAGAAGTTGGATCAAGTTAAAACAGTTGCGGAAGAAGATTTGAAGCTATCTAGATCGCGGAGGCTCAACCATGGTCGCGAGGCCTATGCAAAACCATCTGCTGCGATTGCGGGAGACAGCGGAACACTTTGTTTTTTGCTTCTTTCCGTATTTAAATTCTATTTAGTATAAATAGCGATTTAGGGCCTTTGTAAAGGTATCCAATCTTTCAATATTCTTTGTAACCGTCGGTACACTTTTGCATGGAGAACTAATCTTTTCGTGCTTGGTTGGGTAATTCAAAGCTAGCATTCGATTCAATCGTGAGTAACCAAGTTTAGTGCGATTTTGTGGTAATTGTAACGTTGGTGATTATAGGCCTTTTGTGTTAAGTGTACGAGTCTGTATAACATGCTGTTGACTCTCAAAATTAGTTATATACTATACTATGTGGCTGGTTTGTACAGTAGGTAAGGGTGAACTAATAGTGGTGATAATCCTGATAAGAACTTTATAGTGGCTGGTTGATAGGGTTACTTAAAGGGCTTGATTCGCAATTTGATTAGAGAAGGGCCACTCTTTGACCAGGACCAGGAAGCTATTCGAATTTGGATCGACTATGGAGAGGAGATGCCAGATGGGTCATGCTTATTAGAAAGGATTTGGCAATGTTTGGTATACGTAAGTACGCTAAAGTAAATTTGGGAGCATGTTCTTTAAGGCATAGAGATAGGAATCTGTTTTGGCCAGCTTGCACTCTAATTTTGGGGTTATTCAGGGTAAGATTATAAGATTGACAAGACTTTGTTACAAGTTTCGATTTCTATTTGTACTTGTTTTGTTGCCGTTCGTACTTGAAAGCTATGAGAGATTTTTACCCCTTTCTCAAGATTGTTGTATGTTTTGTATATCGTATGGTCATTTGAGAGAAAACGATCATTTTTTTTAAACGTTCATATATATATATTGGATGTTGTTCCCATAAGAAGTGTTTTTATGGTGAGAAGTAAGAAGTTATCTCATCCATCCATCCAACCTAAGAGCCTGTTTGGTCAAATTTTTCGAAATCTGTTTCTATTTTTCATAATCAGTTTCTTTAAAAACTGTTTTTTGAAAAAATGATGAGTGTTTGGTTCAACATTCTACAAAAGCACTTTCAATTGTTATTATAATCTTTTTTATATTTTTGGTCAAATTAAAATATCTCACAAAAGGAGTATTTTTAGAGAAATAAAAACAGAAACACCAATTTGGTGCTTCTGCTTATGGGGGTCAATATTTAGATTAGTGCTTTTATTAAATAGTTTAGAACTTCTAAAAACACTATGTTTGGCCAAGTTTATATTTTTTGGGAGTAAAAACACTTTGAAAAAGTAGGCCAAACACATACTAAATCTAATGGTTCATATCACATATTAAACAAAAGAAAAATTAAAACAAAAATCAACCCAAAAACAATATCAGTATATCACTCACATTTTTCTCTCTCCTCTCTTTCCCTCTTCTCTCTCCTCTCCCACCTCCCCTGCCGCAACCTTACACCGAGGACCACCGCCGGCGTCGCACTCCGACCACCGCTATCGTCGGCACAATAGAAGCGGCCGACTCCGATAACTCACGCTGATCATCGACCTCATTTGAGCAGTACACCATCGCGAAAATCATCATTTAATTCGCGATTTTCGCTCTTGTTTTCGTCAGATCTGGCCGTTGCCGCCCTACCTCTCCGCCGTCGATTAAGAGTCGCCGAGGAGGAGAGAGATTAAGAGCGAGTGAAAGGTTGAGGTGTAGGCGGTGCTAGGGTGCCGGTTTGGGAGGGTTGAACGTGTGAGAAAAGAGGAAAGAGGGAAAATGGGAGAGAGAAGTCCGTTTTATACGGCTTGGTGTTGCTGGACGAAGGCCGTGGGTGATCGCCGAAGATTCGCCGGCGTCGGTGGAGTCGAATGGTGTCGTCGGCCCTGCCGTTGGTTGTGGTGGCGGCTGGGTGGGTGTTGGTGGTCGAGCTTGGGGAGGGGGATGGGAGGAGGAGAGAGAAAATAAGTGCATTTAATTAGTAAATGCATTTTATTCTTTTATTTTAATTTCATAATTCAAAATGCATTTTCTTATAATTTCAAGTGAAATTTATTCAAAATAAATTTTATTCCAACTAAAGTGCATTTTATTATTATTGAGAACGGACCAAATGCATTTTGTAAGATTATAAGTGCATATTTTAACAATAAAACGTCCAAGTGCATTTTGCTAAATTTGAGTGCATTTTTTAAATTAAAAGTGTATTTTATAAGAATAAGTGCATCTTGTTAAATTACAAGTGCATTTTGTTTGATTCGAAGTGCATTGTATAAAATTAAAAGACAAAGTGCATTTTGTTTAATTAGAAGTGTTTTTTGTTACATTAAAAGTGCATTTTATAAAACCAAAACGAAAAACTGTATTTTGTTAAATTAGAAGTGCATTTTATAAAAATAAGTACATCTTGTTAATTGAAATGCATTTTGTTAAATTAAAAGTGCATTTTACAAGAATAATTGCATCTTGTTAGATTAGAAGTACATTTTATAAAACTAAAACGACAAAGTGCATTTTGTTAAATTAGAAGTGCATTTTATAAAGTTAAGTACATCTTGTTAAATTAGAAGTGTATTTTGTTAAATTAAAAGTGCATTTTATAAAAACCAAAACGAAAAAGTGCATTTTGTTAGATTAGAAGTGCATTTTGTTAAATTGGAATTGCATTTTATAAAACTAAAACGGCAAATTGCATTTTTGAAGTGCATTTGATAATAAAAGTGCATTTTGTTAAATTAGAAATACATTTTCTTATAATAAGTGCATTTTGTTAAAGTAGAAGTGCATTTCATAACAATAAATATTTTGAAATTAAAATTGCCTTTTATAATAATGAAAGTGAGTTCCGTTGAATTGCAAGCATATTTTAGGAGAATAATGTCTTTTGTTTAGATGTGTTATCGGTTTTGTAAGTTTCAATCTCAGATATTGATGTACCATATAAGTACTTCTTACCTTCCTACGACAAATAATTTCCTACCGGAACAGGCCCCTATATATATTATAAAGTGTTTTGAGATATGTTATTTTGTTTGAGATTCTGATAGTACATATATTGAGATGTATCTTATTTTACGAGAATCGAAAGAAAAGAAGTTTTATTATTGTTTATAGAAAGTTGAGGTTGGCTCTTTATGAGACAGCTCGGGTATGAGGATTATTAATTAGGGAGACGTCCCTTATAGCTTCCAGAGGGATGAATTGATCACATTGCTTGCCTCTTGATCCTCTTTATTGGGGTTACCCCTCTAAGGGGTGCGCGCACTCGAAACATTTGGCCAGTTAATTGTTACAGACACCTCTAACCCAGATTTGAATTTTTGAGAAAAGTCTATATACAATTATATAACTTTTTTTGTGAGTTTAAAGTAACACTATTTCTGCTAATAATTTGGTCAAGCTTGTTATGATTTTATATAGCCCCATTTGTGTTTTATTTCGATATGTGCTAACTGCTATATAGAATACTGTTTGGTAACCAATTGTAATGGTTTTGTTCGTGCGAGAATTGATGATAGATCCTATATTACTATTCTATATTATTATAACAATTTTAACCATTTGTGAGAGGGGTTATCGATTGTTTAGTTAGTAAATGGGGATTAGTAACTAGTTTTGTATGACGGAGACTTTGTTCTGGTTTAAAGGTAAATTCGGAATAGAAAGGGGTAGTGGTGCGTTATATGGCTTCATTTGACGTAATTGTGCGAGAGTTGACGAGGTTTCTATTTTTGGCACTTGAGCAATTAAGTTCTAATCAAATATTTTTAAGAGAGATAAGTTATGATCATCAGCTAATTGAAGGTTCATATTAAGAGTCGAGTTCGTATTATACTATATGTGTCGTTCTTTGTACTTGGTATGGGGGCCGAGTAGCTTAGAGTTTATACTCTAAGTGTTCAGCAGTTTTCACTGAACCTTTGACAAAATTATATTGAGATATCAGTTAGAGGTGAGTTTTCTTTTGATTTTTTTTCTTTGACCTTATTCTGACCCCTTTTGATTTTTTTGTTTGGTTTTTCCAACTATTTTTTTTCCAAAACTTTTTAACTTGTGTTCAAAATTCATATGTTTTTTGGCAATATTTTTAACCTTTTTATTTATTTTGACGACTTTTCTAAATTTTCTTTGAAAGTGTTTAAATACTCCTAAAAGTTTTACAACGTTTTCGAAATTTTTTGGCGTTCACAAGACGGTTACTGGATGACGATTCATGTTAGCCGACCCCAAATCATTTTGGGATTAAGGCTTGGTTGTTGTTGTTGTTGTATCAGTTAGAGCTGAGTTACTAAGAAAGACCCAGCCCCAGATTGGCAAAGAGAAAAGAAAGAGATTCAAAGTTTGCACTGAGAATTGAGATAGAAGTATTGTCTTACGGTTTAACTGCCAGTTCACTTGCCCCATTATCGAGACCTAAGACCGACGATGATAGTGTGTACTCATTAAGAGATTGAGTTGAATTTTAAGAAGGAGTTCAGTTACGAGAATTATAAGTTTGAGATTTTAAGGTCATGATTTACTCATATATCAAGGAGGTTAGAGTGGAGTAAGTTATGAGAATTAGCAGGTTAGTTATGGGGAGTGTTTTAAGGTTTCTATGTGTTTTCTTATGTGTCCCTGTATTATCCAGATATATAAAACCATGACTAGTATTATTATTCAATTTATATTTTCGGTAGAGTAGTGTTGCTTAGCGAAATGCTGAATTGTTTCCTTCGGGCTACCTTGTCATGGGGGTAGGTCCTTTGTTTTGAATTTCGCTTGCAGGTTTGAGTCAGGAGTACAGGTGAAGAGTCAAGAGTGTTTTTATTCGCTTCCGTATTTGTAATTATATTTTATAAGAGATTTTTGTACAGCTGTATCTCCGGCTTTGTATATTACTTTGTAATATCTCTGAATTTTAGCAAGTTTTTGTATGATAAAAAGAGTTTTAAATTAGCCGAAATTTGGGGGTGTTACAGAGGGCGTTCGGGTTATGGTGTGAGTTGAGACTTGAGAGTGGCTCTACACTTTGTTTCTTTCATATGAGCCTATTGCCTTGAGATGGTTGAGGAGGAGTTATTAGTTCTTGCTTTTGAGAGAAAAGATTTGAAGGTACAAGGGAGGTGTGCATCCTTCAGGATATGAGAACATGATACGTCTATCGGTGCAAGTATTTGTGATATCTCCCTTATTATATTGTTGTCTAATTCATTGATATGATTCACATTGAGGACAATGTTTGGTTCAAGCATGGGGGAGTGGATAATCGTTGTAATATTGTAATGTATTATCATATTTTTAGTTTAACAAAAAAAAAAAATTAAAAAGAAAATTAAAAAAAATGAAAAAAAATTAACAAGAGAGATGAGCGAAAAAGAAAGTAAGGAAAACACACGAGAGAAGAAAGTGAGCCAGTGAGGACATGAAAATTTAACGAGAGGCTAGGTGAAAACCCATTGGGCCCCTAGGCAAAATGAGTGGAGTGTTGTTACTTATCGGGTGGTGCTAAGAAGGGTGTAAGAAGAGTCGTGTCTGGGTAGGTTCTCTCTTGAAGATATAAGGAGGTTCGGTTGGATGTATAGATAAGGAGATAGGTCTAGAAAATCCTCGATTCATTTGAAGATATAAGTGGCAATTGGTGTTAATATCGAGGTGGTCTTTGATCCGACGGTATTATTCCGCACTTAGGCTCCAGAGGGAGTTGGGTGTGAACTAGCTTAGGGACGCTTAGGACGTTATAGGTCCCTTTGCTAATTTTGGTTAACGGGTGGTTTGTGTTTTGATGCATAACATGGTTAGGGACTGTTACGGCGCCTAACTAGGAAGACAAAGACCACAAGTGAAGTAGTGGAGATAGGTAGATATCAATTCTTTCCTGTGCTGCTTGTTAACAGACCTTGGAGACCCATTGGAGATGTTAGAAGAACTCGAGGACGAGTAAAGGTCTAAGCATGGGGGAATTTGATGTGATAGAATTTGTATGCCATTTACCGCGGATTTTCGTGACTTTTACTTATGATTTTGAGCTAATTAAGTCAAAAATTCGCCCGTAAGCATCATGTGGTGCGGTTTGATGACAATGAGCTCAAGCAAGAAGTTGGATCAAGTTAAAAGAGTTGCGGAAGAAGATTTGAAGCTATCGAGATCGCGGAGGCTCAACCGCAATCGCGACGCCTATGCGGAACCATCTGCCGTGATCGCGGGAAACAGCGGAACACTTTCCTTTTTGCTTCTTTCCGTATTTATATTCTATTTCGTATAAATAGTGACTTAGGGCCTTTGTAAAGGTATCCAATCTTTCAGTATTCTTTGTAACCGTCAGTACACTTTTGCATGGAGAACTAATCTTTTCGTGCTTGGTTGGGTAATTCAAAGCTAGCATTCGATTCAATCGTGAGTTCTAATTCTCTTTCGTAACTCTTAATTATTGGTGTTCTTCCGTTTAACGTTTATGATTTGCTTGTTCTAGATTGATCATCTAGGGTTTGCATAATCTACACTTAGCATAATTAATTATCGCTCGTTTAATTAATCTGGTAAAGTAAAGAACTTTGATCTAGTATTAGGTGCTCATCGGTATTAGATTAAAGGGAAGAACAACATAATTGGCATAGTATATTACTGCTCATTGTATGCGCTCAATTCTCTATTGATATTGTTCTATGTCTTAATGTTGTTATTAAATTGAGTCTAATCGCTTGTTTTAGAACGTTTAACAATTAGGGTTGTTAGAGTCATCCTCACGCCTAATATTAATCACGAAAGAACAATAGGAATTTAATTCCACAATAGAGTAATTAAGAGGAAGATAATTGAATTGGAACTAGGAACGATTGTTAGATTTGCTAGCGGCGATAATCCTGACCAAGACCTCGTTAATCTTGATAAAGCAACCATTTATTTCATTGTTATACTTATTAGTTTAGTCAACAACTTAATCAATCAAAACCCCCAAATTGTTACCACTATTTAATCACACATTTAATTACAAATAACTCGTAAAATTCTCTGAGGATCGAACCTTACTTCCCTATCACATAGTTTTAGGAGAGTATTGTATTTATATTTGGAAGAGTGACACGATTAAGCTCCACCATACCTCCCACTCCTCTACATCCTCCCAGAACTCTGCCCAGACCTCTCTTGCTCTCGGACATGAGACCAAAGCGAGAACTCTCTCGACCGCAACTTGAAATCTCGGGAATGTAAGGTCGGCAACCTCGATGCGTCGTCGGATATTTATCCTCGTGGGTAGAGCACGCATACACAGCCTCCAAGCGAACATTATCACTTTTGGCGAAATCGTCATCTTCCACAACCTTCTCCACCAATCCTCACCCACCTTCCTCGAACTACTCCCCACCCCCCCTTTCTCCATACAAATTCTATTCCTCGCAAAGTGATATCCTGTCCTCACACTATATTCCCCATCTTTGCTAAAATGCCAAATTACTTTATCACACCCCCAATTCGATGCAAGGGGAATATTCAAAACTTCATCGGATTCGAGTTCTAGCAAAAAGCTGCGCACTAGGCTCTCCTTCACTACCAGGTCTGGGAGGGCGCATCAAATCGCCCCATTTGATAAAAAAATCGCCTCCTTTGATCTAAAAGGGCGATAAAAACTGCCCTTCGATTCGCCCAATTTGTGGCGTTGTATTAAATCTAAGGTGATGCATGACCAGGCCACTTGAGAAGGCGAACTTAATTTCAGATAATTTGGAAAGAATTACTCGAACTGGATAACTGGGTTATTGATGGGATTTAGGATTAATGCTGTTTTTGAGTATATGGGATTTAATTGAAAAGAAACTTGTGAATTGTTTCGAAAATTAACTAAGAAATTGGGGTTTACACGGCAATTGTAAACAGAGCAGAAAAAAGAGTTAGCACAGATATGGACTTGGATGAACGTAGATTCTCTCGACTTTCACTCAAGAACTGGAAAATTGCTCTTAGGATAATCTCACCTTAAAACAATCTTCACTCTGGATTAACCTTCTTTCCCTGAGATAAAACTCACTCAAAGTAATCAGATCGACAATGCTTCGCGCATTAGAGCACGAGAATCCCTCTCCCTCTGGTTTCCTTTTATATTTTATCGTGTTTTCTGATTACAAGAGAAGGGCTACATATAGCCTTGAAAGGTCAGCTGGCTTACAAAATATCTACCCAAAATAATATAGAAAAATGCTTAAAGAAATTCTCATGCTTACCTATGTCGGCTATTAGGTCTGATAAGAACTTTTTTTTAAGCCTAAGTCTTCTTTTCTTTTCCTAGTATTAGTAACATGCTGCTTACAAAACAGGCCATGTGCAGCTGGTTTTCTTAAGCAAGCCTATTTACACACTTAAACAAGTTTAGTTAACTAATTAAATACATAAGTTTAAGACATCACTTAGTTTCGGATTTGCTGTGGTCTTGTTATGTTGAAGTGAGGCAGGTGAGTACCACATCAATTCCGATTCCGATTTTAATCTGACTTCCTCCTTGATTAAGCATTAATACTTGGTGTTCGGGCTGATTAAGGTCGTCATTAATTTCTTCGTCAATTTGCTCCCCATCATGCTCCCCATTTTCAAAATGACCTGACCTCAAGTCTGGTTGCTCTTCAAACTCATCAGGAATGAAAGGTTGAAGGTCAGCTGTTGGAAATAAGGGTTAACAATGGTTGTATAAGGAAGATTAAAGAATGATTTCAAGTTGTGTCGCGGTAGGAGACCACTGACTTGAAAGCGATTACGGCCCGACATTGGTGGTCATCGTCACTGGCCGGAATGCTCCCCAAGGTTAACACAACTACTTTTGCACGCGACCACTCACATACAAAAGTTGGAATTTGCACACTCATACAATTACCCAAGAATCAGAAGATGTGTTTTGTGTATATCATTTTCGATGTATAAAATGAACACACTAAGCTTTCTTATATAGTGGGGGGGGAGAAAGATGTTATGGATACCAAAGGGTCAAGGATTGATTATGGGTTTAAAGACACCCATAATCACACCATTAACATGATAATAAACATGGTGATTAATGGTGTAATAAACATATAGTAGTAATGAGATATACTACCAAGGTATCCAATGCTCAAGTCAAAATGGCTTTGGAGCCATTACTCCAACAATCCCCCACTAAGGGCGAGCAAAGCCAACAAGAGTTACAAATCTTGGGTAAAGGTAAGGAAATACTTAAGCATCAATATCTTTCGATTTGAATTGACACATAGTGGAATGAGGCAACAACTTACTTTCTAGTGAGTGAATTGCTTCTTGAACTCACTAAAGTTCGGTTGAGACCCTCACAACACATATTTACCTTAATTGAATATGCAAACTCCGCGATCCAAGCGCTTTAAGGCCATGCGCACACCTCGGGTCTCGTGAGTGCTCTAGATAGATAGCCCAATCTTTCATAGAGGGCGGCCAAACCTTCACACTCACATAGGTGGTCCATCAAGTGTTTCACCAAACACCACCACAAAGGGATATGGAACCATTAAGAGCAAAACTCAACCTCTCACCAATACACGGTGAATCTTCCAAATCCTTCTCAACAGGACCATCCAACACAAGGATGAAGACTCATTAAGAGATAATTAAATCTCAACCTCCAAATACGGTGATCTCATCAAGTCCGTCTCTCTGGGACCACCCAAATTGGGCTATAAGATCATTAAGAGCTTAACGCTCAACCTTTTTCAACATTAATCTACCAAATGCTTCTCAATAGCACTCACCAAAAGGTAATGGATTATGTTAAGCACTACCACGCGCCATAGGGATGAGAAATGTAGTGCAAAGTCAAGAGTCGTGTGGCTTCGTTTGACCACAAGCGGGTATCCACGACACAACCTCAACTCATGGGCTTTACCCCATCCCCCTCGACGACTATAGAATGACACTCTTCTGCAACCCCTTATAAGGGATCATAAGATTTCTTACAAGTTTAACATATGGCTCTTCTTCCAATTGTACACACTATTCTTAGCAACACCAAGGGTCACTTGAATATTACAATGAAGAGAGATGGAACCACATATTCCCCACAATAGCACGTTGTAATAAAATCCTCAACCATTCGGCCTTTTGTCCTGCCAACTTGAGGACAAAAACTCATACTCTACGGTGACTAAGTTATACAACTCGGTTCCGAAGAACACTACAACAACATAACACCACCTCCTAGAGTAAATACTCATCCACTAGTGATACTAATCTCATACAATACTTTATACCCAAATTGCAAAACAAATCCCCAAATTCCTTACGTTGGGATATAACGATAATGCAAACAAAGGTCAACTAATCCTCCAAGGTATCAAAGTAAGAGATGACACACACTTCAATCGTCACTAGTAGGATTATGAGTACAACCACTTAGTCTACTCACCACATAGACTATGTTAGGCCGAGCATGTTCATGAGCAACATAACACTACCTATGATCTTAGTTTAGTCAACTTGGGAGACACTCTCTCCTAAGGTCTTGTCGAATGGTTCTCGGATCATGTAGTGTACTAAGAGGCACAACGAAAATAAATTTCTTAGTCAACTCAAAGAGACAGGGTGACATAATTAAAGCAACGCAACTAGAGTTTCTCTCAACCCGAACTCCAATAAACACATGCGCTTCTCCTAAGTCCTTCATCTCATGGACGACAAGAATAGTTTAGCACCAATAAAAAATTCTCAAACTATTCCCAAAAATCAAATGGCATCCACATAACGACATAGGACAACTCAGTCACATCCCTTATACTTAGGTAAACCAACCATGGCTATTTACCCCCACACACTCAAAGATTTAAGTTAGAAATTAGACTCTACAACTCCAAGCAACATACTTAAAAAGGCATAAAGAGTAACTACTTGAACAACTTCCCCCACATGTTGTCGCACTACGCACAAGCGATAACACTATGTTCAAGATCAAAGAGTCTAAACCTTCCCTCCAAATAAAAATCTTTACAAAGGGGTATATGAGACAAACACACAAAACTTTCAATTTCCCATGTACACTCTCCTTAAACAAAAAATTGTGACCGACTATAACTATTTCATAGGCCAAACATAAAATGAAACTAGCCCCCACAAATCGGTACACTCATCAAGGAGTATTTAGAAGAGGCAAACCCTAGGAAAATTTTCTATCAAAAAGTCTCATATCAATATAAGCCAATGCAAATGTGTAAGAATCGTCATACCACAAACGTCAATAAAGGGCTGTAAAATTCACATGCTTCTCAAGAATAATTTCTTCAAGAAATGAGCGCACACTTTAGCATAAAATCAATCAAGACGAGAGTGTAGCTCGGAGAGACAAAAACAACACTCTAACTATTGATAGCTAAAGAAAACCTCAAGTCCTAGCATGTACAAAGCCCATATTAAAACACACATTTGAGGTTAATTGAGTCCCATGTCTTAAAACAACACATAACAAGGTTTGGAATAATCAACCGTCAACAAAACCAAATCGCCAACAAGCCAATTAACAAGACTCAACGACGGCTTATACTCTATAACATATAACATATTATTCCATCAAAACTTGGAAGTAAATTAACCACATATACCAAAGGTCAATATCAAACATCAACACATGCCAATAAATTCCAAGAATAACAAGGTATCCCAAATCTAACAATATAGCCTCATACTTTCATATGAACAAAAATCATAACGCAAAATGAGGAGGGCGTACCTTAATCATAGGGGCAATATGGAATAATAATATATAATAAAGATCAAGCCTTTATGTCCAAAACCTTTGAATATATAATACCCATCATCGAAATAGATGCCATCAAATATTTAGTAAATAGTCTTCTTATAAATCATCACCACATTGTCGTGATAAAGATGACGAAATAATACTATGTAGATGACATAATTTGGACTCGTCTTGTTCTACAAAGTTGTAGATCTTTGTCTTAGCTTTCCAACAACATATTACACGCCTTCAACGGAGATCTAGGCACCGACATATGGCTAAAATACGAACGACTGTCTCAATCTTACGGGTTGGAAAACTATGAACAAAAGTGAGAATTTTTTCACTCACGAACCAACTACATGGGTATATGCAAAATAATACAACCATTGTATATATATCCTAATCGCTTTCAAATTGTTGGAAATAAGGGTTAACAATGGTTGTATAAGGAAGATTAAAGAATGATTTCAAGTTGTGTCGCGGTAGGAGACCACTGACTTGAAAGCGATTACGGCCCGACATTGGTGGTCATCGTCACTGGCCGGAATGCTCCCCAAGGTTAACACAACTACTTTTGCACGCGACCACTCACATACAAAAGTTGGAATTTGCACACTCATACAATTACCCAAGAATCAGAAGATGTGTTTTGTGTATATCATTTTCGATGTATAAAATGAACACACTAAGCTTTCTTATATAGTGGGGGGGAGAAAGATGTTATGGATACCAAAGGGTCAAGGATTGATTATGGGTTTAAAGACACCCATAATCACACCATTAACATGATAATAAACATGGTGATTAATGGTGTAATAAACATATAGTAGTAATGAGATTTACTACCAAGGTATCCAATGCTCAAGTCAAAATGGCTTTGGAGCCATTACTCCAACATCAGCAACATTGAATGTAACCTCAGCATCTGGTTCTCCTAGCAAGGAGACTTTATAGGCATTGGCTCCGACTCTGCAAGTTACTTGATAAGGTCCTTCAGTCTTGGGGTGAAGCTTTGACTTCCTTTTGGTGGGGAACCGTTCCTTTCGGAGATAAATCCAAACAAGGTCACTATAATATCCCAAATTTTCGTGATATTTTCTATTTTTATTTTAATAACATGAGTTACAATTTGACATGAGGTTTTGCTTTTTCGCGAAATAGAATTAGGGTTCAGAGACGTTCCTAGATTTAGATTAGTAGGTTGGGGTATCTTTCTATTTTCATTCCATTACCGTCACCACTAGCCCCAAACAAAAAGGTCCAAACTCAAGCCAAACCCAAAGACAAAATTAACAAAAAAAAATGATAAGAAAATATAAAAAGAAGGAAGGACATAGGAAAGGGAGAAAAGAAGGAAAAAAAAAAGTAAAAAAAAGAAAAAGAAAAACACACAGACTCTCAAATTTCTCTCTCCTCTTTCACGTAAACCCTTCTCTGCTCTCCCATGTTTCTGCCGCGCGACAACCACCCACGCACGACAACCACCCGGTGTCGGCCGCAGCTCAACCCCTCTCCGTCGTTCCTCCAGCCTTTCTCTCTCTTTTCCGGCAACACTTGGGTAAAGAGACCCTTTTTCCCTCTCTTCTCTGTTTTCGGTATACCTTTGAACCAACTTCGTTTCTTGCTTGTTTTGTTTCGTTTTTGGGTTGTAATTGCTTAATTAGTTGAAATTTGAGATGCGTAATTGATTGGGGTTGATTTTACTTGCAAAGATTAAGTTTTTATGCAAGCTCTTGGATTATTGGGGTTATTTGTAAATTATATCTCGAATTTTTTATTTGTTCATATGGTTAAATAAACATTGATGGTTGAATTACTTGGTTTCTGACGAAAGGGGTTTTTCGAAAATTGACTTGAAGAATGGAGATGAGTTTTGTTCATGATTTGTTTAAATTGAACTTGGATTTTTGATAATGAATTTGTGTTGTAATTAGCTTGAATAATTGTAACTAGATTGTTAAATTGAGTTTTCGAGAATATCATAATTTTAAGAATTATAATCTGATTTTTCAAAATTTATTTTCTTAATTTCGGATTTAAGGTTAATTAGGCCAAAAATATGAGTTTTTGATGGTTTTTACATAAAGTATCTAGTTGTTTTAATTTGGGATTAATATGGGTAAATAAAAGTATAGTTTTTGAATGTTTATTCTCTGTTTTAACGAGATTATTTGAGTCTTTTGGAATTTTCATGTTATTGGTGTTTTAATTGAGAATTATAAATTAGTTAATGTAACAGAACTTTAATTATCGTGGTTATAATCGGTAAATAGATTGAGGGCATGAAATTTGGGTTATAGAACTAAGTTGGATGGTGACTACGATTAGAGATTGATGTGAGAATGTTGGTTATGTTATTTTAGATGACAAAATTGTGAACGAGGAGTATTGGTGTGACTAGTGGTGGTTTTGCTTGTGCTTGTGAAGGTAAGCTAGCATGCTCAACACTTCTATGACTTATATAAAACCTTTCAAAATTTGGTGCTAAGTGTGATTTGGTTGTTGGTCGACAACATACCTACATGCTAGGTGGAAAACTGTTGAATATCTTGATGGTTATTGTTATTGGATGATTGTATTTGGAAGAGTTATATTGATTGCATATTACTTATGAAATGGTTAATGCTTTGATTTAATGAAAGCTACTTTGATTTATGATTGATGATTTATGATTTATGATCGAAATTTCCTTAAAACAATGTGTTGGGAATGTTGATCGCATATATTATTGATCGCATATATTATTGTCCGCAAATTATTGATCGCATATATCACTCTTGCTCGCATCTATATTTGCCCCACCGCATAGGTTTTCAAGAGGGCTTGTAGGCGTCTAGTACTACTGTAACACCCCCAAATTTCGGCTAATTTAAAACTCTTTTTATTATACAAAACGTGCCAAAATTCGGAGATATTACAAGCTAATATACAAAGCCGGAAATACAGCTGTACAAAAACTTCTTATAAAATATAAATACAAATGCGGAAGCGAATAAAAACTACTCTTGACTCTTCAGTTGTACTCCTGACTCAAACCTGCAATCAAAACTCAAGACAAGGACCTACCCCCATGACAAGGTAGCCCGAAGGAAACACGTCAGCATTTCGCTGAGCAACACTACTCTACCGAATAATATAAACTGAATAATAATAATAATAATAATAATAGTCATGGTTTTATATATCTGGATAATACGGGGGTACATAAGAAAACACATAGAAAATATAAAACACTCCCCCAGGACTAACCATCTAATTCTCATAACCTACTCCACTCTAACTTCCTCGATATAAGTAAATCACAACCTTCAAATAATTAAAATCTCAAAGTTATAGTTCTCGTAACTGAACTCCTTCTCAAAACTCAACTCAATCTCTTTCTTAGTACACACTATCATCGTCAATCCTAGGTCTCGGTAATGGGGCAAGTGAACTGGCGGTTAAACCGCAAGACAATACTTCTATCTCAATTCTCAGTATCAAACTCTGAATCTCTTTCTTTTCTCTTTGCCACTCTGGGCTCTTTCTTAGTAACATAGCTCTAACTGATATCTCAATATAATACTGTCAAAGGTTCAGTGAACCCTGCTCAACACTTAGAGTATAACTCTAAGCTACTCGGCCCCATACCAAGTACAAAGGACGACAATTCAAGTAAAGTACAAACCATAATCTTAAGCTTGGTCCTGAATCTCAATCTTATACTCTCATACTCTTAATCTTACGAAATGAAAAGGCTCAAAGGCCAAAGAATATCTCAGCACTATACGACTTGCCTTATCTCATCAAAGCACAATGAATCCCCTTGCTTAAACATTACGTGCCAAACCTCAATGCCACTGATCCATGCTCTAAAATCTCAACCTACACTTCTCTAGTACCATGCTACACTTAATTCCGAACAATTAACCCCAAGCAGATCACGAAAGATGCGCACTATACTAATACACAAGTACATACATATATATCACATATAAGCTAATTAATATGACGTTGATCCAACAACCACAACACACCTCAAATAACAAATAACGATCGAATCTCGCATTTAGCACACATACACAGAAAACATTTAGGGCGATATAAGATCATAATAATGTAGGGAGTAGTAGAAATAGTGTTACCTTATAAACTCCACAAAAACGATCTCGAATCGCTAATAAATCGTCGTTCGAAATCAGCCCACGAAATAACAACTCAAAACTTCAATAATAACAATAAATCGAAAATCAAAATCGTTTAACAAGGCATAATTAAGAATTAAAATCAAAATCAGGATTAGAAAATAGTGAAACCGTAAAACTTACAAGGTAGGACGTAGAGAGGGCAAACCAGATTGCAAAGATGATAGTTGATAATGATTTACGATGATTAAGGTGAAAAGTGATGAATTGATCGATAAGGTGAATAGATGTGAGTAACGGATTCTATGAGAAAAAAATGAAAGGAGCTTGGTACGTGATAATACGAAGAGGCTACTGTGGAAATGAAGGGTTTGGGGTTTTGTTGAGAGAAGAAATAAATGATGGTTAAAGAAAATTCTAGAAAAGAGCATTGACCGACCCCCACCCCTTTTTTTTTTTTTGGAAAGCTAATATTAATTTCTTGAAAATAATTAATAAACCTAAAATTATAATCATAAAAAAAATAATAATAATATGCTTAAAAATCGGGTGTATTACAACTACTCTGTCGGTTAGCAATACTTGATAGGGGGTGTGCACATTTGAGGTCTAGATAGTCTTGGTTGGATTATGCAGGTTTGGTTATACCGCCTTAAATGATTGGTTGAACGATTATTATGTAAGGCTGGTTACACCACCTTAAATGATTCAAATTCCCACTCATTGTTCTTATATGAATGCTATGATTGGAATGACTAAAATATGTTGGTTTGTGAATGGAAATGATATTCTTCGCTGATCGTGTGATATCCATATGTGCTAAGTGTGTTTTCAAATGAAAAAATAGATGTTTTCGAAAACCAAGGTAAGTGTTTTGGTTTTCACAAGTTGAGGTGTTAGCTTACTCAATTTTCTAACTTTTTCAACTGTGGTTTTTGTGCTTTAAATCTACCACAGGTGGTTGTGATGGATGCGTTAGTTGGGTTCTACTTGAAGAAGTGTCTAACTTCTGCTGCATATGAATATACTACATTGTTTGTCTAGGCGTTGTATTGTCTCAAGAGTTATAATAAATAGGTTTTAACTTGTCAGCTTTGTATATCGGTTGTAATATTGTCGAATTTTGGCAGTCTTTGTATTAAAATAATGTTTTAAAATTGGTCGAAATTCGGGGGTGTTACATTTGGTATTAGAGCGACCCTGCGACCACGTGTTAGGTGTTTCGGCACCTAACTGTATAGCGGGGGAGGTCCTGGGCCTATAATTGTAGTATGTGTATGACTTCTAAATGAGGTGCATATAGTCGGTCATAATAAGGTTGTGCGATGTTCTTGTTGAAAGGTTCGTATTATGGAAGTTTGGTTCGAGGTAATCTCTATGGGTGGAATTTGTAGTGTTAAAACTGGAGGTTTATTGACTGGATGGTTTTAGGTTATATGACTTGATTGTTGATGGATGTGCGTTGTTGTATTTCAATCAATATTGTCAGGGAAGGTTATAACTATATTGGATACACGGTCTTTATGTTTTCATTTGGATTATCTTAAGAAATGGTGTGAGGTGTTAATCCAAGACTTTGGTGTCATTATAATATGTAAAGAGTTTGTGATTTGGTAGGGGTTATGATACAATATGGAGATTTACTTGGTTCGAATTCTTGTGTTTTGAGGTTCCAATCTATTATTTTCAATGACATTACTTTGTGATACAAGAGTTAAGTTTATGTGACAAAATGTACATGGTGGTACGACAACTTCTATTATTATTTTGGGTCTGTTTAATGATTGAGGTGGAGTTCTGAGAGGTGAGTCTGTTGAGTTTTGTGAATAAGGGGAATACCGATTTTATTAAATGATTGGAGGCGAAAAGATCTTGCATGAGGTATGATGGTTTAGTATGGTTATGATATATAGGATTTTGGGTCCTCGAGAATATCGATTTTCTATAGGTGATAATTGGTGTGTAGATATCTCTTGAGGTCTTGTTAAATATTTTTATGTACTAATGACAAGGAATCATTCTGGTGTGTTGAGGTGTGGTGGTAATGGCTACTCAATCATTTGATGGGGTGTTTAAAATTTTGGGATATATTTTGGGCTCTCATAATCTGAGTAAGTATTGTTTGATCTTCATATATTAGTTTTGTTGATTTAATGATGGGATTGATCAATAATTTTCTATATATCATAATTTTGGGAATCAAGTATGTTATTTTGGGAACAGTTTAATATCACAAGTGGTGAGAAGTATGAGAGGCTTCTCGTTTTTCTGTGAATCTATATTATTGGTGGATTACTTAGATAGATCTAATGTTATTATGAGGAAATTGGTTGATTTTTGTTTTGTAGTTTGGACTGGATGAGAGATGAATTTCTTGTGCTAGTATACTTTGTTCTTCGATTGTATGAAACTATTATTATCGGTAATATGAAATATTGTGATTTGGAGTTAGAGTCAAGATTATTCGACAAAGATTGCTCGATTCAGGTTCTAGATATAATTTTGGGTGTATTTTAATAGTGAGGTATAGTTCCAGGAAGAGGGGGTGTCATCGATATCGTATAATTGATTACACAAATGTGCATAAGAAAACTAGTGCGATATAATCAAAGGTTGGTAGAAATTTGTTTGGGTCGTGATCTTTAAGTATTAGGTGTTATCCATGCAAGTAGATTGTATCTTGGAGATAAAACTCGAGCATGATATAGTAAATTTATCTTCGGTTATGTGATTTAGGGTGTGTTTGGCCAAGCTTCTGAAGTGATTCCGAAGTGTTTCTGGGTCCTAGAAACTGAAATCTGGCCAAACACCCAAAACTGAGAAACTGTTTCTGGTTTCTGAGAAGCACTTCTAGTGTAAATTTGTTCTTCAGAAGTAGAAGCTCCAATTTGGGGCTTCTCCTCCAGAAACTGTTTCTCATAAACTGTTTCTGAGAAGTAGTTCTGCAGAAGTTGGAGCTTGGCCAAACAGGCCCTTAGTGTATCAAAATGTGTTTAAGCATGTTACATTAGAGCTTAGGAGTTGTAGTACTTAGCACAATAGTCATAGTTATTTGCTTAGTGTTCGAAAGTTGGGAATTGTTTGGAGGCTTAACTGAGTAAACGCAGGATTGGGGGCGAGAATATATATCTTGGTGGGATGTATGTTTTAGTAGAAAGGGAAAGAGTATGAGAGTGTTTAGAGGTTTTATGTATCTTAGTTTTAAAATTGCTGTGGTGTTTTCTCGGGGAGAGCATGTAAATTATTTACGAGCTTACTTTATGATTGAGATAATTGGGAACATTTAATTCTAAGTGTGTTGGTGCATTTTAACGAGCGTGAATATGATATATGTGAAAGTTAATTTGGGATTGGTTAATATAATTTTGCTGTAAACTGGAGCTTTGAGAGAACAGAGCTTGGATTTAGTTAGTGCTCACTTGTTTTTGGAGTTTCAAAACATGTGTATAGCTGCATGGAGAATTAGGGAAATTTTTGTGCTTGATGGATTCATTGGTTTTTATTTATTAGGGGGCCTTTGACTGTTGAAGGTGTCTAAAGATCTTACTGGTATTATAAACGCTTGAGTTACTATAAGACTAAGATTCTGGTGTACCTTCTTAAGTGTATTGATTTATCAGTCAAATTTTGTTAAGAGTTCTTCTAAATTATATTGGTGTCTCTTGATATATGAGTTATGCAACAACGCATCAAAACCTGTTAGCTTACTTATAAGATTGTTTGACTTGTGAGTTCGGGGACGAACTCTTCTTTTAAGGTGGGTGGATTATACTACTAATTTTATACTTACTCTAGATTCATCCGATGTATACATATGTCCTTAACTTTACATTTACTGATTGATATGCTTTCTATGTGTGCTGATTGAGTTGAATTTTTGTACTTTTAAGCTTCGGGGACGAAGCTTGATCTTATTAAGGGGGGAAGGATGTAATATCCCAAATTTTCGTGATATTTTCTATTTTTATTTTAATAACATGAGTTACAATTTGACATGAGGTTTTGCTTTTTCGAAAAATAGAATGAGGGTTTAGAGACGTTCCTAGATTTAGATTAGTAGATTGGGGTATCTTTCTATTTTTAGTCAATTACCGTCACCACTAGCCCCAAACAAAAAGGTCCAAACTCAACCCAAACCCAAACACAAAACCAACAAAAAAAAAATGATAAGAAAATATAAAAAGAAGGAAGGACGTAGGAAAGGGAGAAAAGAAGATAAAAAACAAAAAAAAACAAAAAAAAACACACAGACTCTCAAATTTCTCTCTCCTCTTTCACGTAAACCCTTCTCTGCTCTCCCATGTTTCTGCCGCGCGACAACCACCCACGCACGACAACCACTCGACGTCGGCCGCAGCTCAACCCCTCTCCGTCGTTCCTCCAGCCTTTCTCTCTCTTTTTCGGCAACACTTGGGTAAAGAGACCGTTTTTCCCTCTCTTCTCTGTTTTCGGTATACCATTGAACCAACTTCGTTTCTTGCTTGTTTTGTTTCGTTTTTGGGTTGTAATTGCTTAATTAGTTGAAATTTGAGATGGGTAATTGATTGGGGTTGATTTTAGTTGCAAAGATTAAGTTTTTATGCAAGTTCTTGGATTAATGGGGTTATTTGTGAATTATATCTCGAATTTTTGATTTGTTCATATGGTTAAATTAACATTGATGGTTGAATTACTTGGTTTCTGACCAAAGGGGTTTTTCGAAAATTGACTTGAAGAATGGAGATGAGTTTTGTTCATGATTTGTTTAAATTGAACTTGGATTTTTGATAATGAATTTGTATTGTAATTAGCTTGACTAATTGTAACTAGATTGTTAAATTGAGTTTTCGAGAATATCATAATTTTTAGAATTATAATCTGATTTTTCCAAATTTATTTTCTTAATTTCGGATTTAAGGTTAATTAGGCCAAAAATATGAGTTTTTGATGGTTTTTACATAAAGTATCTAGTTGTTTTAATTTGGGATTAATATGGGTAAATAAAAGTATAGTTTTTGAATGTTTATTCTCTGTTTTAACGAGATTATTTGAGTCTTTTGGAATTTTCATGTTATTGGTGTTTTAATTGAGAATTATAAATTAGTTAATGTAACAGAACTTTAATTATCGTGGTTATAATCGGTAAATAGATTGGGTTATAGAACTAAATTGGATGGTGACTACGATTAGAGATTGATGTGAGAATGTTGGTTATGTTATTGTAGCGATGATTCTATGGTGATTGTCAGTTTTTGACAATTAGGATAAGATTTAACTGTAGTTAGTAATTAAATAATAATATAAAATATTACGTAATTTTTTGAAAATCTTAATTTAGATGTGTTAAGATATATATCAACAAATACAAATGTCTCCAACCAAAAAAACAAATGTTATTGACATAGAAGGCTAATAACAGATAGCATTTTTTACATTAAAAATTATCATATGGGCTTAGAAAATTGATTGGGCGTCAGATCTCTTTCAATCAAACAATGATCATCACCAATATCTTTGATCCTGACGAATCCCCACCACATAAACATCCTCACCACCACCCACCCCCCATCCTCGCCGTCACCGCTAATGGGTCGATCATGGCGGCGCGACTCCATGACGGTGGTCTGCCCTCGCCGCCAATGCCCTGAAACCACCACCAACTTTCTAGCGGCATGCACCACTATTTCCTTCTTCTCTCTCCACCGCCACACACCGGTTCTCCTTTCTATTTCCACAGTCTTCCCCGCGCGGCATCACATACACATGCCATAAAATGGTTGGGTAAACCGGGGTAGGCCCGGTAGGGGGGACCGTTGCGCCCCTTGCTCCGCCGCACTAAGCAGTGGCCGTTTATAAGAGGACTTGTTGCTGGTCGGAGATTGATGGTTGTTGTCGGTCAGATGGGGCGGGTTGCCGGCGACCTCTGGTGGTCATCGAACGCCTTTGCTAGCCGACCATGTTATCTTAGATTGGCTTTTTGGAGTTTTTGCCCCTTTTTTGTTGCATATATTATTTTCTAAATTTGGCAATTAATAAAATTTTCTTTCTTTCAAAATCAAATATTTCAGATAACATTTAATAGAAAAAATCAAACTAATTAAGGCAAAAATATTTTGATTACATAAAAAAACTATATATTTCGTAATCCAGTGTGGTAAGATGTATCATAGGAACTTTTTTTAACCATAGTTAAGAAAAATCGATGGTTGAAATTTATCTTATCCTAATTTAATGGTTCCGATTTCATTCCTTATCCTAATTGTCAAATACTGACAACTATAATAGAATTTTTGGTTATTGTAGATGACAAAATTGTGAACGAGGAGTATTGGTGTGACTAGTGGTGGTTTTGCTTGTGCTTGTGAAGGTAAGCTAGCATGCTCAACCCTTCTATGACTTATATAAAACATTTCAAAATTTGGTGCTATGTGTGATTTGGATGTTGGTCGAGAACATAGCTACATGCTAGGTGGAAAACTGTTGAATATCTTGATGGTTATTGTTATTGGATGATTGTATTTGGAAGAGTTATATTGATTGCATATTACTTATGAAATGGTTCATGGTTTGATTGAATGAAAGCTACTTTGATTTATGATTGATGATTTATGATTTATGATCGAAATTTCTTTATGACAATGTGTTGGGAATGTTGATCGCATATATTATTGATCGCAAATTATTGATCGCATATATTATTGTCCGCAAATTATGGATCGCATATATCACTCTTGCTCGCATCTATATTTGCCCCACCGCATAGGTTTTCAAGAGGGCTTGTAGGCGTCTAGTACTACTCTATCGGTTAACAATACTTGATACGGGGTGTGCACATTTAAGGTCTAGATAGTCTTGGTTGGATTATGCAGGGCTGGTTATACCGCCTTAAATGACTGGTTGAACGATTATTATGTAGGGCTGGTTACACCACCTTAAACGATTCAAATTCCCACTCATTGTTCTTATATGAATGCTATGATTGGAATGACTAAAATGTGTTGGTTTGTGAATGAAAATGATATCGTTCGCTGATCGTGTGATATCCATATGTGCTAAGTGTGTTTTCAAATGAAAAATAGATGTTTTTGAAAACCAAGGTAAGTGTTTTGGTTTTTACAAGTTGAGGTGTTAGCTTACTTAATTTTTGACTTTTTCAACTGTGGCTTTTGTGCTTTAAATCTACCATAGGTGGTTGTGGTGGATGCGTTAGTTGGGTTTTCTTGAAGAACTGTCTAACTTCCGTTGCATATGAATATACTAGATTGTTTGTCTAGGCGTTGTATTGTCTCAAGAGTTGTAACAAATAGGTTTTAACTTGTCAACTTTGTATATCGGTTGTAATATTGTCGAATTTTGGCAGTCTTTGTATTAAAATAATGTTTCAAAATTGGCCGAAATTCGGGGGTGTTACAGTCACTTTGCTGGAATTTTGCTGGTCTCTTATGCTTGTTGGATGCCTTCTTGTATGTTGCACTAGATTTTTCAATTTGCTCTTGAACCCGTTGATGCAATTTTTTAATTTGATCAGGTCGGAGCTCAGCTTCAGCACTAAAATGTGACTCTCGACCTGGGATGGCCACCAAATCCAGAGGAGTACAAGGATTGACCCCGTAAACAATTTCAAAGGGTATGTGTTTGTCGGTTCTTGGTGTGGATCTATTGTAGGCAAATTCTGCGTTGGGCAAGTACTAAATCCCATGACTTCAGATTCTTATTCACCAATCCCCTTAGAAGTTCCCCCAAACTCCTATTAACTACTTCAGTCAGGCAATCTGTTTGGGGATGATAGGTAGTACTGAAAAGTAGTTTAGTTCTCATCTTTTTCCAAAGAGTTCTCCAGAAATGAGACAAAAACTTGGAATCTGTATCAGATACAATGGTTTTTAGGATTCCATGGAGTCTAACGAATCTCCCTAAAATAGAGTTCAGCTGTTTTCGAAGCATCATTAGTCTTATTGCATGCAATGAAGTGAGCCATTTTCGAAAACCAATCTACCACCACCATGATTGAGTCTTTCTGCCTCTGTGTCTTAGGGAGACCTAGCACAAAATCCATGCTTACATCTAACCAGGGTCCTTTGGGTGTGGGAAGAGGTGTATACAGCCCTTGTGAAGGTAGGGGGTGGCTTTTTGCTATATGACATGTAACACACTTTTTGATAATGTCACTGATAGCAGATTGTAGTTTAGGCCAATAAAAGTGTTCAAACACTAATTCAAGTGTTTTATCAATTCCAAAATGCCCAGCTATACCCCCAACATGAGCTTCCCTAATAACCAGCTCTCTTAGAGAAGTTTTAGGAATACAGAGTTTATTGTTTTTGAACAGAAAACCAATCTGTAAATGAAATTTACCTTTAAGGCCTTGCTGTGCTTGTTGGAATATGTCTGAGCAATCATCCTCACTTTCATACAGAGTTTTGATGACTTCAAATCCAAGAACCTTGGCGCTAACTTCAGTAATTAGCAGATGCCTTCTCGGCAATGCCTCCGCGACCTTGTTAAGCTTTCCTGATTTGTGCTTGATGACAAAGGAGAATGGTTGTAAACTCTCAAACCATTTTGCATGCCTGCTGGTGAGTTTATGCTGGCCAATCCTGAATAGCTCTGACCTTCTCGAGATTTACTTGTACCCCATGCTCTGAAATGACATACCCCAGGAAAATTAAACTTGAGGTGAGGAAATGACACTTGTTGAGATTACCATACAACTGTTCTTGTTGTAGAAGGGAGAATACTTGCTGTAGGTGATGGAGATGCTCTTGCTCGGTTTTGCTGTATATGAGAATATCATCGAAATACACCACTACAAACTTGCCCAGAAATGGCTTGAAAACTTGGTTCATTAATCTCAGGAAGGTGCTGGGTGCATTGGTAAGCCTTAACGGCATTACCATCCACTCGTAGAGCCCTCCCTTTGTCTTAAAGGCCGTCTTCCACAAATCACCCTCTCTTATTCGAATTTGATAGTAGCCACTCCTTAAATCTATCTTGGAAAAGAATTAAGAACCAAATAACTCATCCAATAGATCATCAAGTCTTGGAATTGGGTACATGTACTTAACGGTGATTCGATTAATTGCTCTACAACCGATACACATTCGCATGGTGTCATCCTTCTTTGGTACTAGGAGTGCAGGTACTGAAAAAGGGCTCATGCTTTCTCTGATTTGCCCTTTTTTCATAAGCTCCTCAACTTGTCTTTAAACTTCAGCTGTCTCAACAGGATTGATCCTGTAAGCAGCCATATTAGGCAAACTTGCTCCAGGAATCAAATCAATACAGTGTTGTATGTAGGGCTGTTCAAAAACTAGCTCGGACCGAAGACAGACCCGGTAAGACCGAAGACCGGACCGACCCTGACCTATTCGGTCCGGTCCTCGGTCCTCGATTTCTTAGCTTTCCGGGTCCGGTCCGGTTCGGTCTAAAACCAGGGGTCCTCGGTCAAAGACCGAAGACCGATTAACAGCCCAATATGTGTTAAAAACTTAAGGTGGTAGTCCATCACGTATTTCTTTAGGGAATAAATTAGGGAATTTCTCCACCAATTTCTGAACTACAAGTGGTGGTGCAACACTGCCTCCTTTATCTTTACCTTCAGGATCTGATCCATCCGATCGTTTCCACTCCCTTCCCCAATGTTATCAGGTTGTTGAGACTGCATGAGTGTCAAAACAATCAGCTTTGTTCCAACTTTGAGTGAATAAGTATTGAGTCTTCCACTATGTTGAGCATTAGTATCAAATTGTCAGGGCCTCCCCAATAGCAAGTGACAGGCGTCCATGGGACTCACATCACACCAAGCTTTGTCAGAATAACTCTTCCCAATAGAAAAATGAACCAAGCACCTCCTCGTAACATGGACAACACTTCCTGAATTCTCAGCCAATGAAGGCTAAATGGATCGGGATGTGGTTCAATGGCTATTTTAAGCTTGGTGACTAACTCCTGTGATGCAACATTGGTGCAGCTTCCCCTGTCTATAATCACCTTACATACTTTACCCACTATAGTGCTTCGGGTGTGAAAAAGCTTATGCCTCTGACTATCATCTCTGATGACAGGTAATGAGCTAAGAGTTCTTCTCAGGATCATAGCTTCCCCTGTGGCTAGCCCTTCCTCTATCACTTCATCAATTTCATCTTCGGGTTTTTCAGGTGTATCTGGTGAGAGAATATTGTCGTGATATCCACCAAATAACCCTACTATCTAACTAATGTAGCTAGGGAAGTCGGAATCGTATCCACGAGGAACTAGGATTAATTCTAACGGTGTTATTATGTTAAGGTAACGTCACAAATGGGAGGTTTAAATTGATTTGGTGACAAAGCAACAATCATAAAACAAGTAAATAAATGGTGATTTATAAATGAAAAGGACAACGATTAAATAGGGGTAGATGAACTCATAACGTATGCACTTGTCCAATAGAACTCAAAAAATGAACATCTCTTTCTCACTTACTCAAGGCAATGGGCTCATATCAAATAAAACCAAGGTGTAGAACCACACTCAACTAACAATATATCCCAAACGCACTCGAGGAAAAGTCGTCACCAATTTATCACACTATTCTCACACGACCTCCATGCTCCCTCAAATGACAATGTCCTTAAATAAAATGGACTTATTCACCACCATCAAGTACCACAAACACACCAAAGCAACATATCAAACATAGTGAAACCTCCAAGTACACCATAAATGATTTGATTGGATAAAAATTTGTTGTAAGGGTGAACGTGGTAATAGAACAACGTAAAAAAATGGTGAATCATAGGTAGGAACAAAGAGAGATGGTCTGCAAAATAGGTGATGAAAATTTGTGATGGAAAGAAAGGTGAGAAAAACGAGAAGGAAGGGGAATGGGCACGAAAATGCATACATTTGGAACATCTGCAACAACCCTAAAATTTATTCAAAGAAATATATAGAATTGTCACGCCGCAATTGACTATCGAGTCAATTGGTAGGCTAGCTAGATATTCACTTACAATAACGAAATAGAAATGAAACAGCGGAAGTCTTAAACAATGTCGAACTACAATTCTCAAAACCAAACTCAAATTACATAATTCAATTGAAATCAAACTTAAATGATGTTTATAAAAATCCCCAGCATGCAGACGACTCCTCAATCAAGCATCCACATCATCAAGACCTGTCAACTACGCCATCGAGAATGACGTAGGCCTCAAAATATGGTAGGGAACGAACCAAAAAATGAACGTTAGCATACAAGCTGAGTAAGAAACACAAAATACAGACGATAAAAGATACGCGCCTTGAGGCGCGTAGCTAACAAATAACAGGCAAGTGTTACAACGTCAAACATCTCAGTAGCCAACATACTAATACATGATTTGACAATTATTTTACGTTCATTTTATTAAGGCTGGGTTCCTACCCCACAACCACCACAATCTCGAACCAATGCGAGCTAGAGTACCATAAACAACCCCTAATGACTCGAAGTGTGCACACCTCTCTCTTGAGGGCCAGTAGGATGCGAAGCCTTTAGGAGGAAGCCAGTTAGGAAGCCGGTAGCGAACCGACCACAGACTCCCTGTAATACACCGTATTTTTGAGATTTATTTTAGCGTCAGTCCTTATTTGTATATACTGAATCCCCAATTTTTTTTAAACAATTTTGAAAAAAAAAAAAAAAAAAAAAATAGTCGGTTACTTATGGAGCTATTTGATTTACTATCCAATAGCCAAGATCAACAAAGAAAAAAACAAATACAATCATTTTTTTTGTATAAGCGTGGTGTAAACCCTACGTACATAAGGATTTGCTTCGCATTGCCGCACGAGGCCCTCCTCCGTCAAATGATCAATTCCCACCTTCAAGATACAAGATCATGCCCACTTCTAATCGTGGGCATCAAAGTTTTCTTATTTTCATTTTTACGTACATCGAGTATTGTAGTTACTATATCAATTTGATCGCTCATCGGCATGTTGTCCTTCCATCTGAAGAATTTATCAAACCCTCATTTTTATGATACTTTTTGGATGATTTTCGTTAACAATTTTTTGAACAGATTTGAGAGGTGATTTTTTTCTCAATTTAAGGTAACACTATTACTACTATTTCTAATTCTTAAAATGCGTATATATGTGCAAGTCTAAGTATTGGTGTAGTTACGTGTTGCTGTTGATAGTTTGGGTTACAATGTCGAGTCGACTTACTGTGACTTGTACAGGATCCTATACGATTTAGTAAGCTACACTATTCATTCATCTTTATTGTTTACGTGGGCTGGTGATGGAATTTATGGAGGAGACTATGGAGGTTAAGGTGAATTAGAACATAGGTAGTTAGATAGGTTGACGGAACACATTGAATTAAGGGCATATGATTATTTTAGCCACTAAAGGATTAGACATATGTAAGTGGTATATGAACGTATGGTAATGCTGAGTTAATTAGGAAAATGGGCTTGAAAGCATAGAAGTTTACATCTGTTTCAGCCTTGAGTCATAAGAATGTTAGAGAGGATTATGTTGGGCACAAGTTAAGATTTTTGTTTTGATATTATTTTATTTGTCATCCTTCGTGTTTGAAAAGTAAGAGAGAATTCTACCTCCTTCTAAAGTTTACTAAGTGTTTTGTTATATCTTTGATTGAGACAAAATTATTTGAGATAAGCATGTTTTATATGTATTTCAAATAAGTTTTGAGAAGAGAAGTTTTGTTTAGTTATAAAGTTTTATTAAGATTTCATGTTACAAGAATAAGAAAAGATCAGTTTTATTATTTAAGAAAGATGGGGTTGACTCTTTATGGGTTAGCCCGGGTATGAGGATTATTATTACGAGGAGACGTCCTTTATAGCTTCCGGAGGGATGACTTGATCACATTCCCTGCCTCTTGATCCTCCTTATTGGGGTTAGCCCTCTAAGGGGTGCGCGCACTCGGGACATTTGGCCAGTTAACTGTCACAGATACCTCTCCCCCAGAACCCTGAGAAAGCGAAATCCCCAAAGCCCTTTGAGAAAAGTTTATAAATTTTTGTATCTACATTCTAGTTTTTTTGTTAATTATATCCATTTAGTAATATAAGAGTTTTGATTTTCGACAATCGAGTGATTTCGAGAAGGGTCATATAACATATAAGTTGTTTTCGATTGATTTCGTATTTCAGGTAACACTATTTCTACTATTTTGATATTATCGCGAGTTTATAGTTTCAAGCGTGTTGGTGTAGCTATGTGCTAAATTTTAGAGTTACGTGTTGATCTGCTAAGTGTTCTGAGTTTATACGTGTATTATTATAAGTGAGTGTTCTCTAATTACCTTACACATATGATAGTCTGTTTGGGTTTCGTTTAATTTGGTATGATGGGGTTATAATTAATGAGATTGTTTGTAGATTGTGAGTAATTTAAGGACTTGGATTGGTTTTGGAGTACAAATAGTTGACGAGAAAAGTTTGGCAAAGCATGTGAGATTGGTGAGATTGGTGCATGAGATTGATGCATGAGATTGAATTTGGTGGATTAGTTTTTAAGCTTTCTGGTCACTTCGAGCGGGAGATGTAAGTAATTGGCTAGTTACCTTGCGATTATGAGATTATCTTTTTGCATGCATGTTTCGTATTACGTTGATTATGAATGAGAATTGAGATATAAGTATTGTCTAACGGTTTTACCGCCAGCTCACTTGCCCCATTACCGACACCTAGGATCGACGATGAAAGTGTGGCACTGAGTAAGAGATTGAGTTGAGTTTTGAGAAGGAGTTTAGTTACGAGAATTATGAGTTTGAGATTTAATTATTTTAAGGTCACAATTTACTTATATCGAGGAGGTTGGAGTGGAGTAAGTTATGAGAATTAGGAGGTTAGTCCTGGGGGAGTGTTTTACACTTTCCATGTGTTTTCTTATGTGTCCCCGTATTATCCAGATATATAAAACCATGACTAGTATTATTAATCAGTTTATAATTTCAGTAGAGTAGTGTTGCTCAGCGAAATGCTGATGTGTTTCCTTCGGGCTACCTTGTCATGGGGGTAGGTCCTTTGTTTAAGTTTTGCTAGCAGGTTTGAGTCAGGAGTACAGCTGAAGAGTCAAGAGTAGATTTTTAAATCGCTTCCGCATTACTTTTGTATTTCTAATAGTTTTGTACAGCCGTATCTCCGGCTTTGTATATTAACTTGCTGTAATATCTCCAAATTTTGGCACAGTTTTGTATAGTAAACTGAGTTTTAAATTAGCCGAAATTTGGGGGTGTTACACTCCCTTTATACAAAGGTACAGAGGTGACCGATCTAGGCCGTGTCACCTTACTCTAGGTGGTAATCATCAACATCAACATTCAGTCATAATCATTAACATTAGTGTACACTTTTACGCGCGCATTCATTAACATATCTTAAAATCAATATTGCAAATACAAACACAAAATTAATATTATCGAAACAAGAACAGCAACAAAGCACACTCGGCCGAAAAAAGCCGAGTGCCGGAGAAGAGCCGGGCCGGCCGAGAGGCCGAGCCGGTCGAACCGTGGAAGCCGAGAGGCCGGGAAGGGAGCCGAAAGGCTATTGCTACAAGGTTAATTTCAAACGAAGATTGATATAGAATTAAAAGACAACGGTAAGAATAATATGTGAACAATGGTCATCAAAGACAAGGTTAGGATCAAGGAAAAGATAGCTTGGAGGTTTAGATCACGTGGTTGGGAATTGTAACCAACGTTCTTACCTTTCTAGCAAAGTCACAAGATCAACTCAAGACTTTAAAACGGTACTTCCTCGAACACACAACCTAGAAACCAACAACAAATCACTAATTACCAACAAATACTAGTACAAACAAGACATCTCTAGACTCAGATTTCTATACTCAAATGATCTCCAAACGACAGCAAATTCGCACAACACTTCCCCAAACATGCCAACAACATAATTCCATCATTAAATCATCAAAACATCCATATTAACACTAAAATTAGGGCAAGATTAGATCTGGACAGAATGTATTTTCCACCATCAAAACATCATAAAACATCTCTAAAATAAAACCATGAATTCTACAAACCATAATAAGTAATCCCACCAAATACTACACCATTCCAATCATAAAATCCTTATCAAATCATCATAACTCCAACTAATAGAACCCTAACTCTAAAACTCATTATTTCATGCATCAAAGACATAATTATTCACAACTACAAACCCAACAATCAATAACCATCATTAAACTAACCAAGAGTTTGCCCTCCGTTCCTCTCTCCCTCTTCTTCTCCTCCTTCTCTCTCAAAAACCCTAGCTCCTAAATCTAAAACTAGGGGCTATCAGCCATCAATTAGATGGTGGTAAGCCCCAATTTTCTTATTATTCACCCTAATTAGTTAGTTATCATCACTAGTTATTATCAATAATAACTCGTTTCTACCTGCTCGAGAGGGTATCTCTACCACCATATAGGTGGGTTTATAATTGAGATTCCCGAGATTTCTACCAGGTATGGTGTTCATTAATTTTGTCATGGTGCTGCGATGGATGCTGACGGGATCAAATACCATTAACTTTGTCGGTTGCCTTTTCTTCTTCGAGTTACATAGATCTCCGATGCCGATGAAAGACGCAAGGTTGTCGATGTGCAAGGGTTCAAATTTGTTAATTAGGGGAGAATTGTGTCAATTAGATTTAATTGATGATGTTTGTCTCGTTATAATTTTTGATGTAAGTGCCGTTTGGCGACTATATTAATGAATGTCTGTTTATTTCAAAAAAAAAAAAAAAAAATAACCATCATTAAACTCATGTTTAAACTTCAATTAACATGAATATAGAAAAACCCTAATCTGAAAATTATGAGAAAAGGGGTTTAAAACTTACAACTTTTGGTGTGAAAACCAAGAGAGAGGGCAAAGAGGTGCGGTGGTGGTGTGCGATCGGCGGTGGTGGCGTGCGGCGGTCTCGGGAAGCGTGCGCCGCCCCTTCTCTCTCTCTTCTCTCTTTCTCTTTTTCTTCTCTCTTTGTCGTGCTCTTCTCTTTTCTCCTGCTTCTCTCTGGCAACGGAAATAAGTGAGGGAAGGGTTTGGGGTTTTTCTTTTATTTATAGTTTAGGATACGGGATTTAATAAAACGGGTTTCGGTAAATTACCAATTGAATTACCCAATTAGAAAATTGACCCAAATAGAAGGTAACTCCAATTTTCCCAAAATAGAATTTAGAAACCTCGAAATGAATATTTCCCGACAATCTTTAGTAATTCGAAGTCCCAAAAACACGGGGTGTTACAACATCTCTAGTGGTAGTGCTCTCATTAACCTACACAAATAACAAACAAGTTAAAAATAAAAATGCTCGGGTTGCCTCCCGAGAAGCGCACTTGTTTAATGTCGTTGGCTCGACGCATGCTAGGGAATCACCCTAGAAGACCAGACATGTGTGAAAGACTCCTTTTTTAGGCATATCCTCACACCAAAAACTAAGAGGGGAACAATTTTAGGCTCTTAAAAGCTTGTCGAACGAGCTAGTAGAAGTCTCAAAAGAGTGACAATAGAAAATGTTAGCAAACAATAATGTATAAACAATAGAGGCAAAATTATTAAAACAAGTATTACCCGAACCTCTATGTTCAAAATTATCTTCTATGTCATTCTCTTTAGAATGTTGATGCGACAAGTCTGGAATAAGAGATAAAAAGGAATGATGACAATTAATCCACGGGGGCTTAGGGATCAAGGTTGCGGATTTAGTCGAAGGGGTTACGAGGGACTCTTCTTTAAGGAGGAAAGTTTCAAAATGCTCATCCGCCGTCTCTCGACCCCTATTTTCCTTGGAAAGTACATGTCCTCTCGACTCTTCTAATCTTTCGTCCAAAGAAATCCTAAGGTCATCATCATCAATTAAGGTATGAGTCAAGGTGAGACCACCAAGAACCTCCATAGGGACAATCTCAAGATCAATGGACGATATAGGCATAATGAAAGAAGAAGAGAGCTCATTAGAGTCCACACAATCATCATCATCATTATCATACAAAAAGAAAGTATCCCCTCTCAAAGGAGAATCATGCACACTCACTTCGGTCTCCCATCTACATAATTTAGTGAGTGCCCTGAACACCGAGGATCACTTCCTGAGACTCCTCTACTTCATGCATTTTCAAATAATTGATGTCAATGTCAAAAGGGGGCTCTTGTGTTGTAAAACATGTGAGAGGCTCATGGTTCAAATTTACCATTTCACTTATGAAATTTTGGGTTTGATCGATGACTATTCGTAAGAGTTCTCGCAATTTTAAATCATCATCTTGCACACATTGATATGCCATAAATCGTCAAAAATCCCAAATCTCACAAAGATCATGTCATAGAGTCTCCCATTACTCATATACTCAGCCAATTCACGAGTTTCACAGTTCATACCCTCTAAAATAAGCATGTTTATATCCCAATCGGATAATAAAGGACAAATGTTACACATCTCCTCTAATCGAGAAAAATACTTATGAAAATGTTCATTAAGCTGAGGAACCTTACAAAACTCCATGAATCAGAAAATAAGGAAAAATAACAAATGAATAAAAAAAATTTAACAAAAGAAAAATAATTGAACAAAAAGAAAAAAAAATAATAATAAAATCATACAAATATATATGATTGAAACACGGTCTAGACCATACATGATGGCCCGGACCAAAGGGAAACTGTAAAGGCACACAAACACACAAAAGAATTTAAAATATGCTAGTTCCTCGGCAGCGGCGCCAAATTTGGTGAGAGAATATTGTCGTGATATCCACCAAATAACCCTACTATCTAACTAATGTAGCTAGGGAAGTCGGGATCGTATCCACGAGGAACTAGGATTAATTCTAACGGTGTTATATGCCAAAGTAACGTCACAAATGGGGGTTTTAAATTGATTTGGTGACAAAGCAACAACCATAAATGGGAACTTCTGGCATATAACAAGCAAGCAGAATGATCCTGAAAATTGGAAAAGTATCATTGCATTAAGGGATGAAATTTTGCTGACTGCAGGAGATGAGGATGCAGCCTGCAAACTTGTTGAAAGTTGGCAGATCAATGGGAAGTTTAATGTGAAAAAAGCTTATGACCACTTCAGAGAAGTTCAGATTAAGGAGAAATGGTTCAAGGCTGTCTGGGATGTTATCGTAATCCCTTAGCATGGTTTTATAACTTGCTTAGCAGCTTAGGGGAAGTTAGCTACAGCCGACAACATTAAGAAAAAGAGGGCTGCCTATTACCAACAGATGTGTGTTGTGCCTGAAGCTGAGGAAACTCATAGACATCTCCTCTTTTGATGTGAGTTTTCTGCACATATTTGGCAAGCTATTTTAGCTTGGATTGGTATTGGAGGTAGAAGTTGGAGCCTGAAATATGAATTGACTTGGATGGCAAATCACAAAAATCAGAAGACTTGGAAAGCTAAATGGTGTAGTATTGCAGCTGCAGTTTATTGCATTTCGAGAGAAAGGAACAGACGAAGGATCTTCACTGATACTCAACAAACCAAGGAGAACATTGTTTTCAATATCGAATACCTGACTTGTTTGAATTTTTAGCTGGTTGAACAATGTCGTAAATTCGGATGTAATCGATAGCTTAAGTGCTTGAGAATTGTTTAGGGGTTTCTACTTTTATAAGAGCTCATCTTTATTCCCTTATTAAATGAATAAAACTTAAAATTCTTAAAAACTAAAAAAATTGTCGTTCTTTAAAAAGTTCTTGAAATTCAACAACAATATATTTGATCTCATATGCATACCTCCAATATATGTGAAATCAGACAATAACATTTTGCATTTACTATAATTCAACAAATGGATCATTGAGTATGGACGGCTACAATCAAATGCTGCAATTACTAGCAAGTAGGAATCATGAGTTACGACCTATAACACATATATGTTAAAGAAACCTGCAAGAAGGCCTCTAATAAGCCTATCAACAACAAAGGAGAGGTTCTCATAAAGCAATTAAAAGTGCTCGATACATGTTTATGTTGATCCCACCTCTATTTTGCTGTTTTTTCCCTTACTTTGCCATACTTTTCATAGTTCCCTAAATGCAACAAAAGGACACCTCCCCAACATACAATAACCATTCATGTACTAAAGTAAAATTTAATGTCGATCGATAGCGAGCTCCATGTATCTCAACCTGACCCTAAATGTTCCAAAAACCGATATCTATATATAACAAGATAAAAACCCTCAAGGTTCATACCTTACATTCTCTATTGGATAAATTATATTCAGATTATAAAAATGAAAGTTATAGGAAACTTATTTTCTCCTGATTCCAACTCTATGTTTCTTTTAAGTCTTTCAAAATTTTGGAAATATATCACACACATCCAAAGGACCTCATTTGAAAGGTCTAAGAACCTTTTCAGCAACTGATGCGCAATATTGTATTTCTTGAGTTTTCTAAAACATGAATGACGCATTGGTTACTGATTAATAAAAGTTTCATTGGACTCCCTAAAGATCGCGGGACATTTATTATCAGGGCCAGCCCTGAGGTTGGGTGAACCCGGGAAACGCCCAAGGCTCCATGCCAAAGGGGGGCCCAATATGCTCAAATAGACTATGCTAGCCTGCTACTTAGGGGGAAGAAAATAGAAATAAGCTAAAGAAATCAGTAAATCATTACAACAATGTTAGTCATAATATTGTTTCCTTGCTTCAATTCACTGATTCCCTTAATAAAATTTCAGATTTTTAATACTCTTTCCTAAATAAAATTGAGAGAATCAAAGTAAAAGCTACGGAATTTGTAAGCAGATCCACTAATTCCATGCAATAGTTCGTGAATTGTGGATCAAGTTTTAGTCCTTTGATGGAACGTAAGAGATTTGTTACCATGGTTATTCGCCTGTCTAGTTTATCGTTGAATTTTTCTTCGTTTCGACGTCTATAAGTTTTTTCAATTATGAGCGCCCTGGGGCCCATTTAAGCTCGTCGCCCAGGGCCCTTAAACCACCAGAGACGGCCCTATTTATTATTTGTTTCATTAACGATGTCACTCGTCTTTTACATTCACCAATGCCATAGTCATAAACCTGTCTTATGGACATGTATGTACTTAATATATGCTAAATTAGTTCCTTGGATAAATGTTGGAATTTTATACGTTTTAGGGAGAATTAAAAAAAAAATATCCGTAAGTCTACTTTTTAGACCCAATTAGGGTGGACAATGATGTGGTACTATTCACTCACTAAACAAAACGAAGTTATATGGAGGTTGGATATATAAAGTATTTATTAGAAACAAATAAGGAATGAGATGAATTTGGAATAAGTAATAAACAAAAAAAGACCCCATGATTATACCATTTTAAATTTAGAAAGGAAGTAGCTAATATGGACAAATATTTGAACAAATTTATTTCATAAGGCATACAATCATAAAATCTTAAAAAATAAGGGAAGAATATCAAACAAATTTATTATCATACCTTCTCGTATCAAATCATTTTTCGGACAATTAAGTATTATAAAATTTGTATATATATTCAGTGCCAAAATGTTCACAAAGAATCATAATTCATGTAATATTGATCTACATACAAAGGCAGCACTAAAAATATTCCCATATAATATCAATGGCGTTTTTTAGGCTTGTAGTCGTGCCTTTATTTATTGTCCTATTGGTGTTTATTCATCACTCTACATGTAATTAGTCCTTCTCCTTGATGAAAGGCAAATGTGACAATTTCCAATACATAGCTCTTAATACTGTAATATAATGAGAGTGATAAAAGATTAGAGGTTTAATCATGACCATGCTCAGCATATTATGGAGGTTCTAGTTTTAAAGATTTGCATCGTATGATAGAAGGATCCTGTATGTATAAATTAACTAAAGTTCATTTCTTTTTGGGTGATCTTAATTTGTAGGTGACTTTCAACATCCAGGGTGTCGTGTTTTACAACGATGTGAAACTCCGGAAGAGTGTGCCTCACAATGCAAAACCGCGGGTATCGAAGTGAAACATAGTTATTGTGAGCCCGACCACACTAATGTGAAATATTGTTTTTGTTGTCGTCATCATTAAAAAAATATTGCTACTATCTATGGATAGTTACACAGGAATAAAGACATTATCTTTATGATAAATAATTTCGTATCCCACTATTGCCATATCTTGTCTTTACGTTATACTCTTAAAATCCCGAGGGTAAAATTTAACAATATTAGGTGAAGTTGTTACTACTAAAAATTTGTAACATATTTAAGAAAGATTTTTTTTTATCGACATATTATCTCTACTAATAGCAATGATCTATCTTGCATAAACGAACAATTCTATTTTGATTTTGTAGTGTACCTTGGACATAAATATTTTCTTGATTCTGTTAATTAATGTCTTTCAAATATTACCTATTCGCAACCTCCGTGCTTCTGACGAAACTTCCTCGCAAGAAAGCAATGCAAGACATTTGTTTCTAACCAAGGTCGTGTGGGAGAAAATAATGGCCCCGCGCAAAACTCTAAGTTGGGGCCCTTAAAGTCGGCAATATGGGTGAAGTTTTCCATGTATCTCAACCTTACCCTAAATGTTCCAAAAATCGATATCTATAACAGGATAAAAAACCCTTAAGGATCATACCTTACATTCTCCGTTGAATTAATTATATTCAGATTATAAAATGAAATTTATCAGAAATTTATTTTCTACTGATTCCAACTCTATGTTTCATTTAAGTCTTTCAAAATTTCGGAAATATATCGCACGCATCCGAAGGACCTTATTTGATAGCTCTAAGAACCTTTTGAACAACTGATGCACAATACTGTATTTCTTGAGTTTTCTAACACATGAATGACGCATTGGTTACTGATTAATAAAAGTTTCATTAGACTCCCTAAAGATCGCGGGACATTTATTATTAGGGCCGGCCTTGAGGTTGGGTGAACCTGGGCAACGCCCAAGGCCCCATGCCAAAGGGGGGCCCCATATGCTCAAATAGTTTATGCTAGCCTGCTACTCAGCGGGAAGAAAATAGAAATAAGGTAAAGAAATCTGTAAATCACTATAACAATAATAATTAGTCGTAATATTGTTTCCTTGCTTCAATTCATTGATTCCCTTAATAAAATTTCAGCTTTTAATACTTTCTCCTAAATAAAATTGAGAGAATCAAAGTAAAAGCTATGGAAATTGTAAGCAGATCCACTAATTCCATGCAATAGTTCGTAAATTGTGGATCAAGTTTTAGTCATTTTGATGGAACGTACGTAAGAGATTTGTTACCATGGTTATTCGCGTGTCTAGTTTATCATTGAGTTTTTCTTCGTTTCGACGTCTATATGTTTTTCAATTATGAGTGCCCTGGGGCCCATTTAAGCTCGTCGCCCAGGGCCCTTAAACCACCAGGGACGGCCCTATTTATTATTTGTTTCATTAACGATGTCACTTGTCTTTTACATTCACCAATGCCATAGTCATAAAGCTGTCTTATGGACATGTATGTACTTAATATATGCTTAATTAGTTCCTTGGATAAATATTGGAATTTTATACTTTTAGGGAGAATTAAAAAAAAATATCCGTAAGTCTTCTTTTTAGACCCAATTAGGGTGGACAATGATATGGTACAATTCACTCACTTAAAAAAAACGATGTTATATGGAGGTTGGATATATAAAGTATTTATTAGAAACAAATAAGGAATGAGGGATGTTGCATGTTGTCATATTTTGGTCCCCCTGCTCCCAGAAGGTTTCAGGTAGGGGTGACGGCGCCATAAAGGCGGCTTCGGTTATGTTTTTCTTCTTTTTCCTTTGGTTGTTATGTCAGTTGGGTCTGGTAGATGTATTTACTTCTATCCCTGTAATTATTGTCCAAGTATGTACCTCTACCATATCTAGTAATGCTACCTTGCTGTTTGTTTACTGGTTTTTGTGCCTTTGTTCCTGCTGTGTCCGCCATAATGAGCTGAGGTCATTTTCTTGGTTTTGGATCAGTCTCATTTATGGCCTTGTCCATACTTTTATTCTCTTTGCTTGTTTCGGCTGGTTGAATGGTTGTGTTTGTCTTCTTGCTCTTTTTCTCTCTCATTGCATCACGGTTTTCCTCCGTGTGGCATGGGCACTGCCCTTGAACTGGTTAACCCTGATTATCTCTTTTCCTTTTTTTGTTTTGTATGCTTGCTTGACCAAAGAGGTTGTCTTCTACTCTAAGATTACCCCATGAGAATTCTTGCTTGGAATATTAGAGGGGCGCGGAAGTCCCAAGCTCAGAGTGAACTTCTGTATTTTAAACGAACTTTCAATCCGAATGTTATGTTTATTTTGGAAACTATGTCTGCCAACTTCTCTAAGCAAAAACTCTCACGTTGTCTCGATTTGTCTGTAGTGGAGATTATTCCGCCATTAGGTCGTAGTGGTGGGATGTTGCTCGCTCCTTGCCAACACCAATTATTTGTACTTCCTAAAGATAGATGTTTTGGATCCTAGAATTATCTTGCTAAAAGTTCGTGTATACAATTCTAACTTTGTGTGTTACTTGTTGGGTGTATATTGTCCGGCTCAAGAGCGTGATAAGTTGAGCTTTTGGCCGAAGTTTACCTCCCTTATTCAAACGTTAACTGACCCTGGTTCATCATTGGAGATTTTAATGAACTCCTTAATTTGTCGGACAAGATTGGAGGTGTACAGGCCAACCTCGCACGGTGTGCACGCCTAAGATCATTTGCTCAAACGACTAGCGCTATTGACATCCCGGCGGTCGGCAATGCTCTTTCATGGAAGCAAGCCTTCCGCTCAGAGATGGTTTATGAGCGGTTAGATAGGGCTTTCTGCAGCCCGTCGTTCCTAAATCAATTTCCCAATTGTACCCTTTCTTATGAACAATTCTCTATATCTGATCATGCCGTATTGTTTTTTCAAGTGATCCTTCCAACCGCCAGGGGGTAAGACCCTTCCGTTTTCTTAATGCTTGGGCGGGCGATCCTAGAGTCGAAGGGTTAGTTACCAGTTGTTGGAAAGCAAGAATTCAAGGCACCCCTTTCTTTATCGTGGCCCAAAAACTGAAACGTCTTAAGGTTGCCTTAAAACCTTGGCATAGGCAAACTTATGGTTGCATAGCTAGACAGATGGCAAATAATGCTGCGAAAATTAAAGTAGTTGAATCTAATTGCATGTACGACCGACTCAACCCCCGACACACCTCTCATCTACGACGCCTGACCTGCCAAAGAAAACGCCTCCTTTCTTTCTCCCAAAGATTTTGGGGCAAGTTGAGCCGAAAAAAATGGCTCACCCAAGGTGACCGGAACAGGAGATTTTTTCATGAGAAAAACAAACAGAAAAGGAGACAGAATATGATCACAAGAAACAAAACGCCTATTAATTCCTGGACCTCTGACCCTGACGACATGAAGGAGATTTTTTCCAATGAATTTAAAAGCCGTTTCGTCAATGCCCTATGTTGGGGGTGAGTTTTGCGAGTAATGAATCAAGGCAAGAATGGGCCTAGCACGAAGACAAGCGAAGCACAGGCCCAAGTCAACGGATCAATTTCAGAATAAGGAAAGGGGAATTATTCTAGGGCATGCATGACTTCAGGGAGGAGATATTCTGCTTTGAATGATGATCAAGCCGTTGACATTTAAGGCATTGATCATGAGCTGAGACACCGGGAGAGAATCAAGGGGAGGTAATGACGTTGGCCGTTACAAGAGCGTATGTTCCGATTGTATAAATAAGCTAGAGTCGGGATGTTAACGGGGACACATCCGACCAAGGCTTATATATTGTATTCAACTCCCAAAAACAAGAGATCATAGTGCAAATTTTAGGAGGCATATGCCCCGGTGGTTTTTCCCTAATTTAAAGGGTTTTCCACCTAAAAATTCTTGGTGTTATTATTGCTTTACTTGCGTTATATTTCATTCATCGTTCCTCGTTTGGGTAGCAACTAGAGTTGATTCATTAGTAAGTAGACCCGACAAAAGTACCAAAACAATTTGGCGCCCACCGTGGGGCTATTTACTTTTTAAGGATCAATTTGTCGCAACTATCTCAGTCCAATGGCCGGTGAATCACATCCAATCAGTTCCAGCGCAGCTGAAACAACTCTGACCATCTCACTCCAAGTGGCGACAGCTCCGGCTCACATCTCGACCGAGTCAGCAAGTCCAGGATCGACTCCCAACCCATCTTCTGGACCTCCCGGGTTTGAAACCCAAATCCAGCAGTTATCAGTGGGCTTAGATCCGCTTTGTCTCAAACCACCACCCGAGCAGGGCAATTGGAGTTCCAAAATGCTCAGCTAGCAAAGGAGGCAGCAACTCTCCGGGCGGAGCTGGAAGCATTAAGGGCTGGAGCTTCAACTTCCAAAGAGCCTCCTAGGCGCAACACCGCTGTGGTGCCTAGTATGATCGCCATTGAAGATATTCCTCTGGATAACAACGGAAATCCAGTCCATCAGAGTGATGATGAGGGATTTGTCTCTCCGCGGCCGACAAATCCGGGGGGAGTTAGTCTACCACTTCCCCCACCTTTCCTTCCGCCGGCAACACAGCTCCCGCCGCCTCCACCGACGATACAGTTCCGCCCATTGATGCAACCGGGATCCGGGCACCAGTTCCAGCCACCATTCTCGACTCCGGCCCTTCTGGTCAGAACTGTGGGGGCACCTTCATTCCCATTCAGCATTGGATCTGGATTTTTGCCTCATAACACTTTTCAGATCGGAAGTGTTCCCCAGCCACATATGCCAATTCCGGCGTTCACAGGTAACATCACTTATCCGGAACTAAGTACGGATCCTAATACAATGTTTCAATTCCTAATGCATGAGATGCAGAAAATGAATGAGCGGATCACCAAGATCCCTGGAGTCCCAACTCCCATCAAGGAGGCAGATTCAACTAGTTATGCTGATTCTTCTTTCAGTGATGAAATTGCACTCTTGGAAATCCCCAAGAAGTTGGAAATCAGTATGACTGTCTACGACAGGGCATCGGACCCGATGGAGCATATTGCTCAATATAAGCAGAAGATGTCAGTTCTACCTATCCAACCACAATTGCGTGAAGAGGCAATTTGTAAGGGTTTCGGGAGTACGTTGCGTGGACCCGCTCTTCAGTGGTTCATCAACCTTCCGAACAAAAGTATTTCTTCTTTTGCTGAATTAACTAACAGGTTTAACTATCAGTTTGCGAGCAGTCGTATTCTGGAAAAACAGACCAGTGATCTTTATAGAGTTGTTCAGCGGCAGGATGAGTCCCTCCGGGCCTTTCTCCACCGATTTAATAAGGAGAAGGTGTCGATACCATCTTGCCACATCCCGACCGCAATTGAGGCATTCCGCCAAAGTTTGGTAAGGGATTCGGAATTATATAATGAACTAACTAAGTATCCATGCAGTACATTCGAGGATGTTCAGCCAAAAACCCTACCTCAGATCCGGTTGGAAGAAGATATCAGCAGTAGATCCGGGTCTGGGTACTCTTCGACGAACAGGAAGAGCACTACCACAAAGTACAATAGTAGGGCGGTACCTTATACAAAGAGTCAAGCGGAGCCCTCCGGATCCAAACCCTATAATGTTAATGCTGTCTATGACCGACGGAATTGGAAGAATGACCCTAATATACCACCCCCAATTTATCAATATAACTTTTCTGTTGATGTTGCAGGCTTGATTCAGAGGATGGATGCGTCGAAGTCCACGTGAATTGGCCTCAGGAGAAGTCCGGGAAGAAGCGCAAGGATACTTCAAAATGGTGCCAGTTCCATGCAGATGTGGGGCACACCACGGAGGATTGTGTAGCTCTTCGGAGGGAAGTCGCCAGGCTCCTCAGTGAAGGGAACCTACAAGATCTGCTCCCCTCTCGAGGTTCAAAGCAAGCCGGAACTGAGGACAGGGAGAGCCGGCCGCCTCCTCCACCTCAGAACCCGAAGGTGATAAACTTCATATCCGGAGGGTCCGACCTATGTGGTCTAACATACTCCGCTGCTAAAAGAATGACAAGGGAACATGCCGTACAACCTCCTCCGGAGATCAATACGAGTTCTGTCTCTATACCAGCAATTACATTTGACGAGACAGACGTGTTTGGTTCCCGGCAGCTCCACCATGACAGCTTGGTAATCTCAATTTATCTTGGCTGTTGTCTGGTCAAGAGGGCACTTGTGGACAACGGTTCAGCAGTAAACCTCATTATGGTTGAAGCCTTGAAGGACATAGGAATCGATGAAAGCAAGATCATCCGGAGCTCCACAACTCTGGAAGGGTTCAGTGGGGAAACAAGAACCGCACTTGGGGAGATCAGCCTGCCAACTCAAGTGGCCTCAGTAACTTCCTTTGAAAGATTCATAGTCATGGATTGTCCCTCTCCTTACAACTTGATACTAGGGCGGCCTTGGATACACAACGTGAAAGCAGTTCCATCAACGTATCACCAGTGTATCAAGATCCCGTCTCCTTCGGGGGTGACGGTCGTACGAGGAGATCAGAAGTTATCACGGGAGTGCTACGCAGTATCCCTTAAACCAACCAGGAGAGGAACTCAATAGCAATTACAGAAGCATATCAGCATTGTAGAATCGGAAGCCCATGATACCATCGACATATCCATAAATCCTGATGCTCCCGGAAGAAAACTTACACTAGGTGCTGATGTGCCGGAACATATTCTCCCTGAGCTTAAAGAGTTCCTTCGGAAAAAGGAGCATTGTTTTGCATGGAGCCACAGGGACATGACAGGGATATCAGCCGACGTAATCACACACAAACTGAATATTGACAGATCATACAAACCAATCCAGCAGAAGAGAAGAAAATTTGCTCCCGAACGTAATCAGAATGTTAATGAAGAGAAGTAATGTACCCGACATGGCTGGCCAATGTGCTAGTAGTACAGAAAAAGAACGGCAAGTGGAGGGTGTGTGTTGATTATACAGATCTAAATAAGGCATGTCCAAAAGACCAATTCCTATTACCACACATAGACGCTATGGTAGACGCCACCTCCGGGCACGAAATGCTCACATTTATGGATGCATCCAGCGGATTCCATCAGATCAAAATGGATCCGGAAGATCAGGAGAAGACAGCCTTTATGACGGAGCGAGGAATTTACTGTTATACATCCATGCCATTTGGATTAAAAAACGCCGGATCAACATATCAACGGCTAGTAAACTTCATGTTCAAAGAGCACATCGGGAAAGAAAATGGAGGTCTACATAGATGACATGGCGGTCAAATCCAAACGAGCGGAGGATCATGAGCGGGGCCTTGAAGAAGCATTCCACATTTTGGAACAGTTCAACATGAAGCTAAATCCATCCAAGTGCACATTTGGAGTCTCGGCAGGGAAGTTTCTCGGGTATATGGTTACAAAACGGGGGATAGAAGCAAGTCCGGAGCAGATCAAGGCGATACTGGATTTGGAGCCGCCTCGTAATATCAAAGATGTCCAGAAGTTGACAGGACGGGTTGCTGCTCTAAATAGGTTCATATCCCGCTCCTCAGATAGATGAAGGCTTTTCAATGATGTACTCCGGAAGAATAAGACCTTCCAGTGGACGGAGCAACACGAGAAAGCATTCCGGGAGTTAAAGGAGTACTTAGGTTCACCTCCCTTGCTCTCAAAGCCCGTCGATGGAGAACCTTTGTTCTTATACTTATCATTAACGGAGCATTCGGTGAGCGCGGTGTTGGTCCGGGAGGAAGAAGGTGAAAGTTATTTAGCCCCTAATTAGACTCCTCTAATTAGTACTTAATTACCCCTAATTAAGTTTAGCTAGGATCTTTTGTTGCATGCAAGATTAAAGCATAAATAAGGTAATAAAACATATTTTTTATACCTTAATCAAGAGGAATTTAGACCTTCCTTCAAATGAAGGATCTTGAGCTGCTAATTTATGGGGATCCTCCTCCTTAGTCTTGAGTTTCCAAGTTAGGAAACCTCCTCTCTTGATCCACCAAAGAAGCTCTCCAAAAAAATCTCACTAAAAGACTAGTTTTTATGAGATTTTAACCCTAAAACCAAAATAAAATTAGCTAACACTTTAGCTAATGTTATTCTAGGTTTAGTGAAGTGTTTTGATCAAGTTTTTATTGACATGCAATGAAGAAAACTTGATCTTAAAAGAGTTGGAAGTAGGCTGAATTTCTAGAGAAATTAGAGGGTTTTCTCTCTATTCTCTCTCTAAAACAAGTTTTTGTGTATGTAGAAATGATGTGTTGTGTTTATTTGACATAAAACACACTATATATAATGGTTGTGGCAAATGACCATTTTGCCCTTACTAATTATACCCCTTAACATCTTATGTTACAATTTGGGTATAATTTCTACACTTATTTCTTTAAGTGTTAGTTACTTATTATATCTCTATATAATAATTACTAATTACATCATTTTAAGCTAAAATTACAATTCTTTGTAATTTAAATAGCTAATCGTCAATTTTGACAATTTACACAAAATCCATAATTTATCCGACTCGAGTTCCGAACTCGTAAAACACTATCCAACATAATCAGTTAACTCTATTACTGATACATTAGGGTTTATATTATATTGTATTAAATACAAATATAATATCTTTTGGAGAAACTATCTTTATCAGTGTGACCGGGAGGGATCAGTTGATTACCGCCGTCAAAACGACAATAACGTCAAACTCTAGCCAGCCAAGCGTTATCGATTTACGTTAATCAACTGACTTAGTATTTATAATATATCCCAGGTTTATTCCTAATTAGATTTAATTAGTCAACGCATTATTGTCGGAGGACATCTACTCCAACAATCTCCCACTTGTCCGAGACAAGTCATGCGTTACCGATTCTCTTGTCCGTTATATCTCCCACTCAATGCGAAGTATCTTTCAGGTCGAACTTGCATTGGATCTTTATCAAAAGTGGTTTTCTCGATCTGGATTATGACTGTCTGACCGGAATATCTATCATAGATCTCTTCCGAGCGTGGCCACGCATTTCCAGTCACAATTCCTCGAGTGGCCCAAAGATATTATACCCTGACGTGGGTGGACGATCCCTTCTTGAATTATCTTCTTCGTTTCATACAGTCGGTAATGACCCAATAGATGTTCTTTTAGCCTCCTTTTACGGCACGACTTAGGACATAAATCAAAGTCACCACCTGCTGTATAAACTTGGACAAATAATCTCAGGTCAAAAGAATCGACTAATAGGAATAATATAGATTACCTTGCCACGACCAGGCACAAAGGTTCTATAATTGGTCAAATGTCTGACAAGGTGTCTTCCACAGCCTGTCTATGTAATCGGTATTCATCTCTATGAATCCATGACTATTGAACTAGTCATCAACCGACTTACAATCTAGTCAATTGAGACGTCACCTCATTTTATGACTAGAGACAGAATACACTGTTGATCCTGATCACTTAATAGGGTTCAAATCGTCTCCACGACCTATTAGGAATCAACAGAGCATATATATAATTCAGCATTTTCTTAAAACTGAATTAATAAAAGAGTTCAATAAAACTTAAAACGATGAATTTAATTATCATATATGTAAAAGGTAATACACTTATTAACTATTACAACATATAATCTAACACATGTCAGGCATACGCCTCAAACCCATCGAGACAATATGACCATTGTGTTTAGCCTGTGATAATGGCTTGGTTAAAGGATCAGCGATATTATCATCTGTCCTAACCTTACAAATCGATATATCTTCTCGTTCCACAAAGTCTCGAATTACATGGAACTTCCTGAGTACATGTCTAGATTTGTTACTAGATTTAGTCTCTTTAGCCTGAACTATTGCTCCACTATTGTCGCAATAGACTGGAATAGGATCCGCTGCTGTAGGGACTACATTTAATCCTTCCAGGAACTGCCGGATCCAAACTGCCTCTTTTGCAGCTTCTGACGCCGCAAGATACTCAGCCTCCGTTGTAGAATCCGCAGTCACCGATTGCTTGGTGCTCTTCCAGCATATAGCTCCACCATTCAGTATGAAAACATATCCTGATTGAGATTTTGAATCATCTCGGTCTGTTTGGAAACTAGCATCCGCATAACCCTTTACACGAAGCTCAGAATCCCCTCCATAAACTAAGAACGTGTCCTTAGTCCTTCTTAGGTATTTAAGGACGTTCTTAACGGCTATCCAGTGGCTCTCGCCTGGATTGGCTTGGTAACGACTTGTCATACTCAAAGCATATGACACGTCTGGACGCGTACACATCATAGCATACATGATCGAACCGATTGCGGAAGCGTAAGGTTTCGATTTCATGCGTTCAATATCCTCAGGTTCAGTTGGACATTGAGATTTACTCAAAGTTATCCCACTTCCCATAGGTAAAAATCCTCGTTTAGAGTCTTTCATATTGAACTTGTCAAGAATCTTATCAATATAAGTTTCTTGACTTAACGCTAGTATTCTTTTTGATCTATCTCTATAGATTCGAATACCTAGGATGCGTTGCGCTTCTCCTAAATCCTTCATCTGAAAATGTTTCCCGAGCCAGTCCTTAACAGAGTTAAGCATAGGGATATCATTTCCAATGAGTAATATGTCATCTACATATAGGATTAGGAGAGTTACTTTACTCCCACTAAATTTCATGTATAAACAAGGTTCCTCGACACTTCGGGTGAAACCATTTTGTTTAATCACATGGTTGAACCGATGGTTCCAACTCCGAGATGCTTGCTTAAGACCATAAATGGATCTCTTAAGTTTGCAAACTTTCTTAGGACTGTTTGGATCAATAAAACCCTCAGGTTGTGTCATATACACTTCCTCTTCCAGAAACCCATTCAGGAAGGCGGTTTTAACATCCATCTGCCATATCTCATAATCATGAAAAGCAGCAATCGCTAATATTATCCGAATAGACCTAAGCATTGCAACTGGCGCAAAGGTCTCGTCATAGTTTAAACCATGAACTTGTGTGAAACCTTTAGCTACCAATCGAGCTTTGAAAATATCTTGATTTCCATCCATGCCGGTCTTGATCTTAAAGATCCATTTGCACTGAAGAACCTTGGTTCCTTCAGGCAAGTTAACCAAGTCCCATACTTGATTCTCGTACATGGAATCTATCTCGGATTTCATTGCCTCCAGCCATTTAGCAGAATTCGGTCCAGTCATGGCTGCTCTGTAGGTTGCAGGCTCATTGCTTTCTAGAAGCAAAAGGTGATCACCACCATCCTCGATCACACCTAGGTATCGATCTGGTGGGTGGCTTGATCTGCCTGACCTTCTAGGAGTGGAAAATGGAACCACAGAGTTAGACGATTCAGGAATGTCTTCTGGCAAAACATCCTGAACCTCATTATGCATTTGTGGCTCCTGAACTTCACTAAGTTCAAATTTTCTCCCACTCTGTCTTTTAGAAATAAATTCCTTTTCTAAAAAGACAGCATCTCGAGACACAAAAACTTTGTTCTCTAGACGATTGTAGAAGTAATATCCTCGAGTATGTAAAGGATAACCTACAAAGAGACATTTATCAGATCTTTGTGCAAGCTTATTGTCAGTCTTATTTTTGACATATGCTTCACAACCCCAGATCTTGATAAATGAGAGGTTCGGAACTTTTCCTCTCCATAACTCATATGGAGTTTTCGGAGCTGATTTAGTCGGGCATCTATTGAGTGTGAAAATGGCAGTTTGGAGAGCAAAACCCCAGAATGAATCAGGAAGCTCAGTCTGACTCATCATTGATCTTACCATATCCAACAGGGTACGGTTTCTTCTTTCGGCTACACCATTTAATTGTGGTGTACCAGGAGGTGTAAGCTGTGATATGATTCCACAGTCTTTCAGATGAATATCAAAGTCATTACTAAGATATTCACCTCCCCGATCAGATCGTAAGGCCTTGATCTTCTTTCCTAATTGGTTTTCTACTTCCTTTTGAAATTCTATAAATTTCTCAAGTACCTCACTTTTATATTTAATTAGGTAGATGTAGCCATATCTACTAAAATCATCTGTAAAAGTGACAAAGTAGTCATAACCTCCTCTAGCAGTGATTGTCATTGGACCGCAAACATCTGTATGAATGAGGGCCAATAAATCACACGCTCGTACTCCTTTTCCTGAAAAAGGTGCTCGAGTCATCTTGCCTAAAAGACAAGATTCGCATGTTCCATATGATCCAAAATCAAATGGTTTGAGAACTCCATTGGCTACGAGTCTCTCAATGCGTTTTTCGTTTATATGCCCTAAACGACAATGCCAAAGGTAGGATTGATCGGGATCTCCTATTTTGAGCTTTTTATTTGTTACATGATAGACCTCATTTATCAAATCTAAAACGTAAATACCGTTTATAGATTTGGCTGTTCCGTACACCATATCATTAAACGAGAAGGTACAACTGTTGTTTCGTATTGAAAATTCAAAACCTTCAGCGTCTAAAACAGAAACCGAAATTATATTCTTACTTAGAGTTGGTACAAAATAGCAGTTATTTAGATACAACTCTAGCCCTGAGGCCAGTGACAGAATATACGTTCCTACTGATACGGCGGCTACTTTAGCTCCATTCCCGACACGGAGGTCAACTTCACCTTTTGCCAGCCGACGTGCCTTCGTCAGCCCCTGCAAGTGATTACAAAGGTGAGATCCACATCCAGTGTCCAATACCCAGGACGTGGTACTTGCATAATTAATGTCTATCATATATATACCTGGTTTCGACTTCTTCTCCTCCAGGTACTGTGGGCAATTTCGCTTCCAATGGCCGAAATTTCCACAATGGAAGCATTTTTGTTCAGGAGTCGCGCCTCTCTTAGCAATAGAATTGTTGCCCGAAGCAACTTTTCCTTTTCCTTTGCCACGCGCGGGTTTCTTACCCTTCCCCGCACCCTTCTTGAACTTCCCTTTTTGTTTTACCGCCATGGATAAAACATCTTTATTCGCGCTCCCACTTGACACCAAATCCCTCTCATGTTGTACAAGCATGGCATGCAATTCATGAAGATTTTTCTTTAAATCATTCATGTTGTAATTCGTCCTAAAAGGACCGAATGTTGCAGGCAAAGAATTAAGCAGACGGTATACCGCAAAATCTTCAGAAATTGGGCATCCTAACTTCTCAAGAGTTTCAACATTCTCGATAAATTTGAGAACATGAGGACCAACTGGTTGGCCCTTTGAGAGCTTAGTCTCAAAGAAACTCGAAGCTGCTTCGTATTGAAGTATTCGCGGCTTTTGCGAGAAACTAGTCGTGAGCCTAGCGAATATTTGATATGCACTAAAATCAATCATGCGTTTCTGTAAACGCGGGTGCATAGCAAAAATCAATACATTCTTAATCTGGTCAGATTCATGCTTGTACTCTTCATACATTTGTATCATATCAGGGGTGGCGTCGGGACCTGGAGCGGGAATCGGGGGTTCGTATAGAAAACGTTGTTTTCTATCAGATTGAAGGGCTAATCGCAGGTTTAACTCCCAATCAGTAAAATTGCTTCCATCCTCCTTTAGTTCATTCTTTTCCATAAAATTACGAAGCCAGGAGTCTTTGGATATTACTGAATTGGACATTTGAGCCATTTTCGACTTTAAACTACAACGTGGGAAAAACAATCAATTAAATTCATCGTCAAATTCACATTAAAATAATTATTTGTGAATTTAGGCATTTATATAATGATCTCTCTAAATTATATAAATGATTCCGAGATCCGATCTTATATAAATCTAGGCACGCGGAGGGCGATACATCCTAAATTTATGTAATTTCGGTAAACCAACTCATGATTAATTCTACACTTAGAACTCTCGGTTGATCGATTTCAACTAAATCAATCCTTTAGTCCCGTATTGCAAGACTTGTATTGCAAATCACGTCAAGATTAAACCAAAATTCACTCGTAATAACTCTTTATTAACCTACTCCCCAAGGTAAAAAGGAAACACCCCGCTAGGGCGAGCGTGCCCCTAATGAACAAGGGTTGCATAGGTATGAATTGTGGAAGGACTAAATCTCGATTTTAAAATTTTTTGTGAGAGATCTTGTCATATTTTATCTATCGCTTTTAAGTGAACTAAATCTAGCGAGTCGTGGATAATGGATATGACAATGTGGGATTTGCGTTTGGTTATAATTGTGCAGAAATTAAACCAAGCATGCATCAAATAAATCCAAGTCCTAGTATGGCCATAAGACTAGAACCTAATAAAAGCAATTAAACCTAAACTAGGCTTCAAAAGCTTCAAAGGCTCCGTCTTCAATTCGATCTCGAGTCACCAACTATTGGCTCCGTGAAAAGCGCCGGTCTTCAATATAAACAAATGTACATATGGACTATCCTATTATACATTTTTGAAAAAATAAGGAAATTAAATATTATTACAAACCGGCGATACGAGATCGCAATTATTACAAACCAATCGGATACCGTCCTTACATTTCGGTACAGTACCGATACTATAGTACTCTATGGCCATACTATACTTAGAATCATGCAAATAAGACCGAAAATCAGATTTTCAACTTTACAGTACAAGCAACCCGATAAATTTAGGAATTTCCGATTCTAACTTATTAGAATCAATAATCAACACTTAAAACACCTTTCAAGTTTAAACTAACCACCAACAAATTAGTTTTTCAATATTTAGTCTCCACTAAAATTGAATTAATTAGTTTAATTTGATTATATTTGCTAACTATTTGTCCAAAAAACACATAATAAACCCGAAAATATCTAAATAAATCATAACTAATTATGAAAAAAATTTAGAAATTATTTCATTATGTGATTTAAGCTCACAACCAGTAGCTAATTAAGGACAAAAATATGCAAAATTATTTTGGTCATTTTTTCTTAAGAAATCAATTTTCCACCATTTACATTATTACTAATTAATAACAAATGGCCAATAAAAATTATGAAATAAATTTATGGAAATTATACTCATTATAATTCTGGAAAAATTATAAATTTCTTAAATTACAAAAATCAACATGCATGTTAATCTAATTACCCATTAATTAGAAAATAGCATTAATCTTGTAAAAACAACCAAAAATAAGCAAAAATTAGCAAATAAATTCCTAAAATATCATAATTTCGGTTGGAGCATCCACATGCCCAAAACATCACATGCAACTTTAGTTTGTATGATAAAACCAATTTTTATCATTAAAAATTAATTAAGTTACCAATTAACCTAATTAAAGCTTAAAATTAACATGCAACTTAAACCGATGCTCTGATACCACATGAAAGTTATTTAGCCCCTAATTAGACTCCTCTAATTAGTACTTAATTACCCCTAATTAAGTTTAGCTAGGATCTTTTGTTGCATGCAAGATTAAAGCATAAATAAGGTAATAAAACATATTTTTTATACCTTAATCAAGAGGAATTTAGACCTTCCTTCAAATGAAGGATCTTGAGCTGCTAATTTATGGGGATCCTCCTCCTTAGTCTTGAGTTTCCAAGTTAGGAAACCTCCTCTCTTGATCCACCAAAGAAGCTCTCCAAAAAAATCTCACTAAAAGACTAGTTTTTATGAGATTTTAACCCTAAAACCAAAATAAAATTAGCTAACACTTTAGCTAATGTTATTCTAGGTTTAGTGAAGTGTTTTGATCAAGTTTTTATTGACATGCAATGAAGAAAACTTGATCTTAAAAGAGTTGGAAGTAGGCTGAATTTCTAGAGAAATTAGAGGGTTTTCTCTCTATTCTCTCTCTAAAACAAGTTTTTGTGTATGTAGAAATGATGTGTTGTGTTTATTTGACATAAAACACACTATATATAATGGTTGTGGCAAATGACCATTTTGCCCTTACTAATTATACCCCTTAACATCTTATGTTACAATTTGGGTATAATTTCTACACTTATTTCTTTAAGTGTTAGTTACTTATTATATCTCTATATAATAATTACTAATTACATCATTTTAAGCTAAAATTACAATTCTTTGTAATTTAAATAGCTAATCGTCAATTTTGACAATTTACACAAAATCCATAATTTATCCGACTCGAGTTCCGAACTCGTAAAACACTATCCAACATAATCAGTTAACTCTATTACTGATACATTAGGGTTTATATTATATTGTATTAAATACAAATATAATATCTTTTGGAGAAACTATCTTTATCAGTGTGACCGGGAGGGATCAGTTGATTACCGCCGTCAAAACGACAATAACGTCAAACTCTAGCCAGCCAAGCGTTATCGATTTACGTTAATCAACTGACTTAGTATTTATAATATATCCCAGGTTTATTCCTAATTAGATTTAATTAGTCAACGCATTATTGTCGGAGGACATCTACTCCAACAGAAGGAAGGCAACTCCCGGTATATTATGTTAGTAAAGCTCTACTTCCAGCGGAAACCAGGTACACATCATTAGAAAAGTTGGTTTTAGCATTGATTATATCCTCAGTTAAGTTGCGTCCATATTTTCAAGGGCATACAATAGTAGTTAGATCCAATTTTCCCATTAAAACTGTTATGCGGAAGCCTGAACTTTCCGGAAGGATGGCAAAGTGGTCGGTTCAGCTTAGTGCATATGACATTCAATATGAGCCTCGAACTTCCCTTCGCTCACAACCCTTGGCCGACTTTGTGGCAGACTTTAGTCCACACTTGCTAGAGTCTGCTCAGAAGGAAGTTAGGAGTTTAGAGGAAGTTCCAGGGCAGGGGTTATGAACTTTATTTACGGATGGTGCTGCTAATGTTCGGGGGACATGACTTGGTGTGATACTAAAGTCACCACAAGGGGACATAATCCCTAGGGCTGTGAGATGTGAGTTTCGGACCACCAATAATGAAACTGAATATGAAGCCCTGATCTTTGGTTTACGAGCAGCATTACATTTGAAGGTGAAGCGGATATTAGTGAGCAGTGATTCCTTGTTGATTGTCAACCAGATTAACGGATCCTACGCTGCCAAGGATTCTAAGATGCTGTCATATCTTGAAACAGTAAGGATTTTAATTTCACAATTTGAGAAGTTTGAAATTGTACAGGTAGCTGATAGCTAGATTGTCGTCAAATCCTATCAATTTACCACAAATAACTAACTAAGAAGTTAGGGTAAGTCGGTATCGTATCCACAAGGAAGAGGAATAGCCTAATATGCAATTCTATGCGGCAAAATAAATAAACAAACGAAATAGACAATAAATGGGGGGATTTTTAGTTTGAAAGTCAACGAAACAAGAAATTAACGATTTATCAAGATAACTAAGGCGACCCTCGGTGATAATCTCATCTAACACCCTAATATAGTAATTTTACTCCTCTCTAATTATACCATTCATAGATAATCTCGGTTTGCACCAATTAATCCTCTTTAATGGGGAATTTGAGCAACCGCTACCAAATTCCCCTCCTTTTAGCCTTAATTCGTCTAGTGACCACTCAAACAAATCAAAACCAAAGGCATGAAGAGCATGGATTAATAAAAGATTAACAAAAACCCAAATTAGTATCTAATTAGCCGCAACCGCGACACTAATCAAATCCAACCTATTAGTTGCCTAATTAATTCCTCAATCACAAATTAGTCATAACCATACACTAAACATGTGAAAGTTGCTTCCTTTAAGGTTAATAATCAATGACCATCAATTAAAAACCAAGCATAAGAAATACCCAATTCAATCCAATCAACCAATTAGACAAAATAAAGGTAAATCAAGCAATTGAAGAACAAGGAATTAATTACTATGAATTTAAAGGTAAAATAGAGAGAAGAAATTCTTACTAATACATAGGATGAGAGAATTTGATTACACCAAGAGTCTATAAGGTGATTAGCCTTCCATGAGAATTATTACAACAAGATTTGAGATGGAATTCATAACAAAACTTTTAATCTCTCCTTTATTCTCTCTCTAAAACTGTGAAAACTCTCTCTAAAATGAAGTCTAAGATGAAAATAATAAGAAAAGTGACTATATACAAGGTAGGTAGAATCCAAAGGGTAGGTAGAACTAGGGAGGGGTTCATGCCCCTTTATTCAAGATAAAACAAAAGACACTACAGGACAAAAACAAAAGAGTCCAACACAAAAGCAACCGCCTAAAGCCTCAAAGAAGATTCCCGGAAACAGGAATTCTCGACTCGAGGAGGCAATTCTCGAGTCGAGCGTCAGAAATCCTCGACTCGAGAAAACACCTTCTCGAGTCGAGAACAGGGAAAATCTCGAGTCGAGAAAGTACTTCTCGACTCGAGAGTGGGCCTCCTCGACTCGAGAATCCCAAATCTCGAGTCGAGAAACGGCAGCTCCTCGCCTTCTTCTCCGCTCCTAATTCCGAGCTGGTGCGCCAATCCCGATGCAAAGCCAAGCTATCTTCTCCATGCCTCGTCACAAACCCAAGCTTGACCAACTATTATCGTCCAAGGATCGCCAAGGGTTTGAGCAACCAAAAATCCGCAAAACCGCCGTATAAGCTACAAAATACTCCGAACGGCGCGGTCCACGAATCACGATAAAATCGCGCTCAAATACATCCTAAGACGCCTAAAACATGCGGATTAACGCACTACAATCACACCACATCAAACTCCCCCATGCTTAGACCATTACTCGTCCTCGAGTTATCCAATCCTCCACATTTGTCTTCTTGGTCTCTCTTGTAGCACGGGGTGTATAACAACCACCCAAACTCCTCAAAACCACGAATCGCAAGCCATCAACACACTCAAACGGTGCTAGTTAGAATTGGAGTGGAAGAAAAGCTCAACACCCCAACTCTAACCATCTTATCCTCCCTTCTCACACAATCTAAGCTAGGGGAAAGTAACACACACAACTTTTCCCCCATGCTTGACTCAACGACTCTCTCAAAGCCGTGCTTACAATGAAGAACTCGAGCACGACTCACCTCTTATCAATCCACCGGCGCCCCTATCATCATAATGCAAGAGGATTTCTAACCTAGGACCACCAATTCCTATCACCGAACCTCCTTATAGCTCCCGTAGTGATCCTAACCCTTTACACCTCCAAACTCCTCATCTTATGTCACCGCAATGGATTACCTCAATTTTTTTTTTTTTTTTTTTTTTTTTTTTTTTTACATACGGAAAATAAAAATCACACTTATATTACAAACAAAATGACAAATGCCAACCCAAATTACACTCTCGTGCCAAGTGTCTCCCCCATGCTTGAACCTCGTCATTGCCCACAATGACAACCAAAACCAACCAAAAGATTGGGTAACAACGAGTGAGATAGGGGAAGAACCATCAAGTTATCCACATCCCACACTACTCCAACAACGAATAAACCGTCTCATCTCACAAGTACAAAAAAAAAAAAAAAAAAAAAAAAAACGGGCTCTCGGGCTAAGAGACACCCACTCAATCTCACTCCCCTATCTTCCTCGAAAACGAGTCCATCCCTCATCTCACTACTCCATCTCCCTCATGAACGATACCAAACAAGCGTCAACCTCCAATAGCAATCAACCATCCAAAAACAACCCAACCAAAATAAAGCGAACAAGGCTATTTTATTGGTTAATGGGTAAAATGGGGTGGGTGGAACAAGAATAATAGGGGGTACAAACGCGGTGGGGCACAAAGAGAGATGGTATAGAAACGGTTAGTGAAACGGGTGGGGGAGTAGAGGCTAGAGTCGAGAGAGAGAGAAGTTAAGGGAAAAGAAAACATACCTCGTGATAGCTCCATTCCCTCAATAACCGTCAAAGTAAGTGGCTCATGGTCAAAAGACCGGTAGAAGAGCCACTCTCTCACCTCACAACTCCCGTCTTCCTCAAAATGCGTCGCCTCCTATCACCTTACAAACTCCCATCTCCCTCGTGTGTTTGTTGGAGCATAATGACCCCACACCAAAAGTTATCCAAAAATCGGAAGAAGGCCATTTTGTGAATAATTTGTGAGTTTCGGGCCAAATGCAAAGATTTATGGACAAGCAAGCATGTGGAACAAACGGGAAGGGTCAATATGAAGAGAGATGGTGTAAAACATGAGACAAAACAGGGTGATGGAGTGACACGGCTAGAGATGAGATGAGAAGAAGGAGGGATATATTCATACCTTGGCTTCTCCGAATGAATGGCAAATTGTCACGATCAAAATAAGAATAAAACACAAAAACAAAACAGATAAAACTAGGAAATCGGTTAGACAATATGATACAAATATACAAGCAAGAACCACGCCCCTCCCCCATGCTTAATACATGCATATGAGTGAAAAACGAAAAGCATAAAGAGGGAAGAGGGTGTGTACCTCAAAATGGTGGGTCCTGAGGCGGGAACTGCTGACCGTGGAGGTGAAGCTGGCGCAAACGCTCATCAATCTCAGTAAAATCAGGGGCTACGTATCCAGGAGCGTGAGTGGTCACGTGGTACTGGTGGGATGCCTCTAAATACATCATAACTCTCTCAAATCGAGCATCATGAACGGTCATCCTATGATCCAACCCATCCAGCCTCCGACCAAACTCCTGCATCTGATGTCCGTAGCTCGTCATCTGCTGATCAACTCCATCAAATCTCTGGCCAAAACTCTCGAACTGCTGGCCCATCTGCTGGCCATAGGTGTCTAACCTCTGACCGTACGTCTCTATCTGCTGGCCAAAACCACCAAGAGTCTGGTCAACGCCCCCTCTCCAAGCATCAAACTCCGGGGGAAATGCCACATGGGGAACGAAACCAGGACCACCCAACTCAACTCTCGGGCGGGCCTCCAACTCCTCAATCTCCGCTCGTCGAACCCCTCCGGCATCCTGTATAATGCGCACAACCTGCCCCTCTACGTATAAGTCCTCCGCACCCTGACCATCCACTATCCTCAGGCGGTCTGGGTTGGGGAGCAACAAGTAGTTCTGGTGATCTGTCCCCAACGTCCAGTGATACCGCCCGGCATAGTCCCTCATGTTCCTGATAGGGTTGATCCAACGGATCCTGCGGAGAAAGGCGGTGTTAATCAAGGGCAAGTCATCCAATGCATCCTCCTCATCGACCCCCGGAATCTCGCACCAACGAGCTATCAGGGTAATCATACCGCCTAATCCTATAGAGCGGTTAAGAGTGTCGCGGATGGCTACACAAGCATCAATAAATAGTAGAGCCCAAGGGGGAAGCCCGTTTTCACCCGGGACGAAAGAAGCTAAAGCGCCCATCTCCAACTGTTGCACGTGGTTGGGCTCACCATGCCCGAACACGCACATCCCTATCACCCTATAGATAAGTCGCAAGGCGGGGTGAGGGAGCATAGTAATCCTAGGGCCGCTCGGATAAACCAAATCACGAGTGAGCTTCCTCCAAAGTGGAACCACCTCGTCTCCTCCAAAAGAAACATATACCCCGGACTCCTCCGTCTGTCTCTCCCAACCAAAACATGCCTCAAAATCCCTATACGTCCATACCCATGGAGCGTTGCCCAAACGGAAGGCAACTCTCTCATTCTCGGCATCATGAGTAAAAGTAGCAAGAAACTCGTACGTCCACCTCTCACAGGTGGGGGCCCACTTGGGAAGAAACCCCAACATGCCCCCTTTAGCCATAAGGTAGCGTACCGAGTCCGCAAACCCGAGACTCTCTAAAGTAGGGATATCAAAGAATTTGGTGGGAAATAATTTATCACGCTCAACTAGAGAGTTAAACAACTCTTTCTCTTCCTTACTTAAACCCTCTACGTTGAGCTTATCATAATGTTTAGGGTCGGGAGTCTTTTTCAACTTTTTCTTTGAAGACCCGGCCTCTTTGTCGTTCCTCCCCATTATCAAGAGTTAACAATCAGAAATTCAATCACCAACAACACTAGAACAATGTTCAACAATGCCCAAATCACCACAAACCAAAATATGGCTCACAATCACCAAATGCACACTACAAAATCCAAATTCAACACTACCCAACTTGTTTCTAGCCACAACAATTCTTCATAATGCTCAAATAAACCAAAACACTCCCACAAAGCCAACAAGAAACAACCAAAACACCACAATGGCAAATTTCGAATTTGAGGAGCTTTCTTACCGAAATGGGCTCAAAATGAAAAATTTGAGCAAGATTGATCCTCCAAATTGCTAGTAATAGTCTCACCACTGCCCCTAGGTGCTTTTACACCCTTGAAATCGTCCCAAAAGCTCCAAGAAACAAAATCCCCAATTTCAAGGGTTCTTGAGAAAAATTGGAATTTTTGAGTGAAAATTGATGAAATAAGTGTTTTTGAGGTTGATTTGTTTTTTGTGGAGTGATTTTTGTGAAGAAATTGGAAGTTTGGGAGTGATTTTGTGTGATTTGGTGGAGAAATAAAGATTTTGTGTGAGGGGGTCGAAAATGGTGAGGGGTGAGTGAGAGAAATGAAGGAAAAGAAATGAGGAAGAAGGAGGGAGGAGTCGGGTTCATGCGGGAAGAAATTGGAAGAAAAATGACGTCCTCGAGTCGAGAAGCGTGTGTCTCGACTCGAGATAACGGTTCTCGACTCGAGGAAGGCCCTCTCGAGTCGAGATAGTCGATTTTCTGGAAATTCACGGCTACGGCCTCTACTCGAGACCATCTTATCTCGACTAGAGATCATCTTTACCCAACTTCTTTCTCACTTTTTCTTGCTTGACATTCAAAATAAAACCGATTCCCAAGTAGCAAAGCACACCATATCACACATATATACAAATGGCTCGGGTTGCCTCCCGAGTAGCGCCTTTGTTTAACGTCGTTGGCTCGACTCATCAAAACTCTAACCGATCAACCAAAGCCAAATCTCAATTCATCCAACCCACAACATGACGCTTCACCCTTGACCCTCCATTTAGCAACGCCTTTAACCCCAACACCCCCAAATTTCCCCTTTTTCTTCTTTGGAACACTCGGAATGGTTTTGTTGTGTTTCGATTCCTGCAAAACCGACACCAAAGACTTTCCAAACACTAGGGGTGACTTGGTTAGTGTAGAGTGCATCCCATTCACATGAGATTTCACATTTTTCACGCATTTCAAGGAGATACACTTCACATTTTCAATTTTGGGGTCCGGGGGATCATGATTGGGGATTTTCACAACACATGTAGCAATAGATTGGACCAAATTATCATCATCAACATCATGATTGGACTCATAGACATGTCGCTCTATCCTACGTCCATTAGCCTCTAATGCAATGATACCGTTATGAATATCAATATTGACTCTAGCGGTTTTCATGAATGGACGTCCTAAAAGGAGAGGGGGGTCATGCTTATGATGATTCATATCAAGGACATAGAAATCCGCGGGAAACACAAGATTTTCTATTTTAACATGCACGTCTTTCACAACTCCTCTAGGATAAACTCTCGAACGATCCGCTAGTTCAATCACAACATCGGTTTCATGCATTGATTTGAATTTCATGGAGTCATAACATAATGATGGCAAAACATTGATAGATGCACCTACATCTAGCATGGACTTAGGGAAAGTGGTGTTACCTATGGTTGCCGGAACGGTAAACATACCGGGATCACCACACTTTATAGGTAGCCGTTGTTGGAAAACGGCCGAAACTTGTTCGCTCATCACCACTTTCTTCTTATCCTTAGACTTCGGCTTCCTTTTAACCGTGCATATGTCTTTCACGAATTTGGCCGCCTTCGGAACACTCTTCATGAAATCAAGGAATGGCATATTCACCTTGCATTCTTGAAAAAGAGCGTACATATCGGAGTTGTGAGCGTACTTGCGAGTATCCTTAAGTGCCTCGGGAAAACGAACAACAACCTCATCATCCCCATCTTGCACTAAAGAAGAATCACCAACCAATGAGGGATGAAAAACAGAGTCCTCGAGTCGAGGGGCAGGGGTCTCGACACGAGAGTCCTCTTCCTCGACTCGAGATCTCCTCCTCTCGAGTCGAGGTGCAGGAACAGAAAGGTTATTTTTAAGGACCACTTTCTCGACTCGAGGTTCACGTATCTCGACTCGAGGTTTGTCATTCTCGACTCGAGAAGGGTTTTTCTCGAGTCGAGGCTGGAGATCAGAATAGTTGTTTTCATAAGGCAAATCCTCGACTAGAGGGGTCTCCTCCTCGACTCGAGGATCATGATTCTCGTCTCGGATTCCTCTCTTCTCGAGTTGAGTTTGATGCAAAGAATCTCCATACTCTTCCCAACATTCATTCTCTTCTCCAAGCATCTCTATTTCTCGATTTCCACCTTCGATTTCAACGTGAGGCTTCCTACCACTCCTTAACCCAATGAAACTCACGTTTTTGGTAGGATTGACCTCCGTTTGAGATGGGAACTTGTTGGAGCCTCTTGATTCTAGCCGATTCACCGCAACCGACAATTGACTCACTTGACTCTCAAGATTTTGTATGCTAGCCTTTGTTTCTTGTTGATTTTGAACCATGGTGGCTTGCATACTTGTCATGTTTTGAGCTATCGTCGTCACATTTTGAGTTAGAGCCTTCAACATGTTCTCTAGTTGCAATGGGGAGTAATTGCCTACTTGAACTTGATTTTGGTCATTAGAGGGAGGTTTCATTTGATACATGCCTCCTTGTGAGTTGTTGCCTCCTCCATGACCTCCATATCCTCGATTTCCTTGACTCCCATTAGTACAAGAGTTCCCTTGAGATTGAAACCGGTTGCCCTCAAATCGGTTGCCTTGACCACCTTGGTTATACCCTCTATTTTCGTCTTGGAAACCGTCAAACCTTCTTTGATTGCCTTGGAAACCGTTGATTGCATCAACTTCCTCACATTCTCTAGGGGGCGAGTTTCTACCTTGATTCCTCAAGATCTCTTTCATCATCTTTGTCAACTCGCCAACTTGAGAATCATTAGAGGGGGTCTCTACCATATTCACCTTCCGCACACATCTCTTAGATTCTCGATCTCTTGAATTGGTTGCTAACTCCTCAAGCAAATCCCAAGCCTCACTCGGGGTCATCTTATCCAAACCTCCTTGGCTAGCCGCTACCACATGCCTATAATCTTGATCATCGAGCCCATGGTAGAAGAACAATATCAAATCTTGCTCCTTATAGCCGTGGTAGGGGCAACTAGCAATCAATTCTCGAAACCGATCCCAATACGATGCCAAAGACTCTCCACGTTGCTCAATCGTTGAAATCTCTTTCTTCAAAGCGGAGGCCTTGGTATTTGGGAAGTACTTGTGAATGAATGCTCTTTTTAACGACTCCCAAGATGTGATGCTATTGTGGGGGAGTGTATAAAGCCAATTCAAAGCACGATCTTTCAAGGAAAATGGGAATACTTTGAGAAAGAAAGTGTCTAAATTAACCCCGGCCGGCTTCATGTTGCTACACACCAAATGTACCCCCATGATATGTTTGTTAGCATCCTCGGTGCTAAGTCCGTAGAAGGTAGGTAAATGGTGTAATAGGGCACCCTTAATCTCAATTCTAGCCGTGGCCTCATCCTCCGGAAAGACTATACAAGGTGGTTGTTGAGTCAAATCCGGGGCCGTCAACTCTCTAATACTCATGGTGCCATGTCAATGAAGTCGGAGGTCGCGGAGGTGTAAGACCCGTCTTCTCTAAACAAATTAAACCCGTCAAACACGTTCCCTTCCTCCTCAACAACTTCTTGAGTACCTTGCTCCAGTGAGACCTTCTTCCTTTGCCTCAAAGTTCTTTCAAGCTCCCAATCTATCTCAAAACAACTCAAGTCGGGATTAGTAGCACGGGTTTGGACCATAGGCTAGTGGCCCAAACGCCGCAAAGGGAACGTAAAAACAAGCCTCAAACACATGTAGAGGAAATGAAATACAAAAAGGAAAAGTAAAATACTAAAAAGTAAAAACCAACCAAAACTAACAAAAAAACTAAAAACGCCTCTTCCCCGGCAACGGCGCCAAATTTGATAGCTAGATTGTCGTCAAATCCTATCAAATTACCACAAATAACTAACTAAGAAGTTAGGGTAAATCGGTATCGTATCCACAAGGAAGAGGAATAGCCTAATATGCAATTCTATGCGGCAAAATAAATAAACAAACGAAATAGACAATAAATGGGGGGATTTTTAGTTTGAAAGTCAACGAAACAAGAAATTAACGATTTATCAAGATAACTAAGGCGACCCTCGGTGATAATCTCATCTAACACCCTAATATAGTAATTTTACTCCTCTCTAATTATACCATTCATAGATAATCTCGGTTTGCACCAATTAATCCTCTTTAATGGGGAATTTGAGCAACCGCTACCAAATTCCCCTCCTTTTAGCCTTAATTCGTCTAGTGACCACTCAAACAAATCAAAACCAAAGGCATGAAGAGCATGGATTAATAAAAGATTAACAACAACCCAAATTAGTATCTAATTAGCCGCAACCGCGACACTAATCAAATCCAACCTATTAGTTGCCTAATTAATTCCTCAATCACAAATTAGTCATAACCATACACTAAACATGTGAAAGTTGCTTCCTTTAAGGTTAATAATCAATGACCATCAATTAAAAACCAAGCATAAGAAATACCCAATTCAATTCAATCAACCAATTAGACAAAATAAAGGTAAATCAAGCAATTGAAGAACAAGGAATTAATTACTATGAATTTAAAGGTAAAATAGAGAGAAGAAATTCTTACTAATACATAGGATGAGAGAATATGATTACACCAAGAGTCTAGAAGGTGATTAGCCTTCCATGAGAATTATTACAACAAGATTTGAGATGGAATTCATAACAAAACTTTTAATCTCTCCTTTATTCTCTCTCTAAAACTGTGAAAACTCTCTCTAAAATGAAGTCTAAGATGAAAATAATAAAAAAAGTGACTATATACAAGGTAGGTAGAATCCAAAGGGTAGGTAGAACTAGGGAGGGGTTCATGCCCCTTTATTCAAGATAAAACAAAAGACACTACAGGACAAAAACAAAAGAGTCCAACACAAAAGCAACCGCCTAAAGCCTCAAAAAAGATTCCCGGAAACAGGAATTCTCGACTCGAGGAGGCAATTCTCGAGTCGAGCGTCAGAAATCCTCGACTAGAGAAAACACCTTCTCGAGTCGAGAGCAGGGAAAATCTCGAGTCGAGAAAGTACTTCTCGACTCGAGAGTGGGCCTCCTCGACTCGAGAATCCCAAATCTCGAGTCGAGAAACGGCAGCTCCTCGCCTTCTTCTCCGCTCCTAATTCCGAGCTGGTGCGCCAATCCCGATGCAAAGCCAAGCTATCTTCTCCATGCCTCGTCACAAACCCAAGCTTGACCAACTATTATCGTCCAAGGATCGCCAAGGGTTTGAGCAACCAAAAATCCGCAAAACCGCCGTATAAGCTACAAAATACTCCGAACGGCGCGGTCCACGAATCACGATAAAATCGCGCTCAAATACATCCTAAGACGCCTAAAACATGCGGATTAACGCACTACAATCACACCACATCAGTAGCACGGGACCAGAATGTGCAAGCGGATGCCTTGGCTTCTTTAGGCTCCAGTTTTGACAACAGCGGGATCACTTCTGTCCCATTAGTTCATCTTCTTCACCCTTCCATTTCGAAGGATGGTTCTGTTCCGGAGGAAGTGGTTCCGGTTGTAGTTGCTAACGGGTGGACGACACCCTATATCCGCTACTTACAAGAGGATGTCTTGCCTGAAGGGAAGGCGAACTCCAGGTCCTTTCAATTGAGAGCTTCCCGTTTTGCTTAAATCGATGGTGTCTTGTTCCGGCGAAGTTTGGCTGGTCCCTTGCTACGCTGCTTGGAAGGACCAGATGCGGTAAAGGTATTAGAGGAGTTGCACTCTGGAGACTGTGGAACCCATTCCGGTGGACGGAGTCTGAGAAACAAAGCCTTAAGGATGGGGTATTACTGGCCGACGATGCGTAAGGATGCAATGGAGTATGTCCGAAAGTGTGACAAGTGTCAAAGGCATGCACCGATTCCACATCAGCCGGCGGAACTACTACATCCCACTTCGACCCCTTGGCCCTTTATGAGGTGGGGAATGGATATTGTTGTAACACTCCCTAAAGCATCCGGAGCACATGAGTACTTGTTGGCTATGACAGATTACTTCTCGAAATGGATAGAGGCGGAGGCATATGTCACCATTAAAGAGTCCCAGGTTATATCCTTTGTTAAACGCAATATCATCTGCCGGTATGGCATTCCGTCTCAGATAGTCCTAGACAATGGTCCGCAGTTTATAGGAGGGAAGTTCGAGAAGTTCTGTAAAGTGTGGAATATTGATCTGCATTATTCTACACCTCGATATCCCCAAGCTAATGGTCAGGCGGAATCAAGTAACAAGATTATTATCTCTAATCTGAAGAAGAAGCTAAGTTAGAGGCGAAGAAGGGTAGGTGGTCAGAGTTGCTTCCATATGTACTTTGGGCGGACAGAACGACACCAAAGACGGCCACCGGGCACTCCCCCTTTTCCCTGGTCTACGGCTGTGAAGCAGTACTTCCGGCGGAGATGGCAGTGCCAACACAGCGTTATGGCTTGACTCCATTAGACACGGATCATATGGAGTTGGTCCATGATTTGGATGCAATAGATGAACAGCGGGATGCGGCGAGGATCCGACTTGCGGCTTATCAACAGGCCGTGGCTCGGAGTTATAACAAGAATGTCCGGATCCGCTCCTTTCAGGTAGGAGAACTAGTCCTACGGAAGGTTCAAGATAATACCAGGGAACAGAATGCGGGGAAGTTAGCCCTAACTTGGGAAGGACCATATTTGGTTGATTCCATATCTAGCAACGGCGCTTACCAGCTTATGACTTTGGATGGGACACAAGTTCCGAGAGCGTGGAATGCTTAGAACCTCAAACTCTATCACATGTAAAAATAAAGTCAGGTATGTCCAACACTCTCTACACCAATAAGATGTAACTATTACTTAATTATGCTAAATTCTCACCCAACTCCGGAACATGCAGTATAGGGTAAAACGGGAACAACTCCTGGATTAAGATCCATACATATACATTGGCTGAAAATCTTTTACAAGAACAAAACAAGAAACAGGCCAGGCAACATGAACAAAGGTACGTGCATTACTAGAAGCATTAATATGGGATCCCATGAAAACACTTTCCAAAGTTAAAAACGATGCCAATGCATCTTAACATCCAACAAACTAAAATAGTAAGAGTTTTTGCTTAAACAGGAATACTAAAACATGACGACTACTCCTCCATAGCAGCAGTATCACCCTCCTTCTGCTGAGGCTGGTCCGGAACAACCCCGCTATCTCCCGGAACAGAAGTGCCTACAACACCGGAAGATACTTCCCCTTCCTCGACCGTCATGGCTTCATCCGGGAAGATTTGGTTGAAGCGCTGGATGGTCTTCTGCAGATCCCAGGAGGATGCTTTCCCGGCCTTGAGGAGGATGCTTTCCCGGCCTTGAACTCTTTGATCATTTCAATTTTTGTCAGGAGGCCATGCCAGATGCCCAGTTCCTCGTCATGAGCAGTCAGATCTACCTCTCCCATGCTCTTCTCAGCCTTCTCCGCATTAGCTAACTTCTGGAGGAGTTCCTGGTTAGCAACAGTCAGATCAGTAATCTGCTTGTCCTTAGTCTTGACAGCTTCTGTGCCGGCAAGAATGGTGTTGTTCAAATCTCGGACGGTACGCTCCAAACCCATCTTTTCATATGTGAGGAGTTGGACTTGGTTCACCTTCGCCTTTTCCCGGCGTTGCAGAGCGAGGGAGGCTTGAAGAGCCTGAAAGATGGGTCATACAGATAAGATATAGAGACTGGAAGATGTTGAAAGGTGAAGATGAAGGGAGGGGAGTCATGACTTACATGATAGCTATTGCCGACGAGCCGGTTGATTACGTCAACATCCACCAGAGCATCTAGGGCGGCAACGGAGGTGTTGTACACATCTGCACCTAGGGCCCTTCCGATGTCTTCAGCCTTAGCATTGACGTCATAGGGTAGAAGAATAGTAGCGGTATTAGTTGGAGTCTTCCTTTTCTTCTCCGGTGGAGGTTTGGGTTGAGAAGTTTTCTCATCGCCCTTCTTCGGAGGAAGAGGAGCAGATGGGCCTTTGTACTGACGCCTTTCAGCAACCTTGTCCAGAAGGGGATCATCCAGATTGAGAGGAGTAAATGTGGATCGGGTCCGGCGTCCAGTTAGGGAAGTACCTACAACATGGATGGTATGAGAAGAGGAGAAACGAGCATAAAATAAGATCTAAATTAACAGAGACTTACTGGTAGACATTCTGTGAGAAGCTGATGTGGTGTTGGGAGCGTGGTGAGTAAAGGTGATCTTCAGGGAGGAATCGCTTGAAGCAGTGCTCTGTTCAGGAACTTCTGGACCGACGGTACCACCATGAGCGGAAGATGATGCTTTGCTTGAACTTCCGGGTTTGCTTGCAAGACGGAAAGTAACTCTTGGGGTGGATCCGAGACAGGAAGGGTAGAGCCGATCAGCAATTAGAATACCAAGAATCTTGGCAGCAATTTTGTGGGCCTCTTCGGAAGCTTCAGGAAATATATCTTTCTCTGCACAAAAGACACAGTGAGAAAGGATGATCAGAACATCGGAACAAGTGTAAAAATAAATGTAGAACGAAAATACCTCCGAGCCTCCATGAACTCCTGAGGGAATCTCCACCATCGCCTAGGGAACTCTTCTTAACAAAGAAGAACCTTTTGGCCCAACCCTCATCTTCCTTGGAAGATTTACAATCAATAAATGAAGGGAAGCCGGACATTGTGCGCATGCCGATGGCCTCGCCGGTGGCTCCCCGGAACATATAGGATATTTTAAGTACATCCACATTCCACTCGAATTTGTGAATTATGTGCAGGAAATCAATTGACAGCAGGACTCTCCACATATATGGAAGAATCTGGCTCAAAGATACATCAAGTTCGGCGATGACCTTGGCCAGAGAGTCAGGCATAGGGAGTTGAAGACCGATCCTGAATGGGTACTCGTGGACGCTAATCCACTCATCATTTCTCCATTCAGCGGTGAGAGGACAGTCGGAGGGAGGAAAAATGCAGATGGCTTCATCGGGGAGTTGACCTTTCTCCTTTATGAATTTTTCGAATTCAGGAGGAAGTTCATTATGACAGGTGTAATTTTGCCTAGGCCAGGTGGGACGGTGGAAGACGACTCCCTCGAGTTCCAAGGTATCGGTACGAGGGGCTTTTCGAGCAGACATCTTTTTCCCCATACAATGAAGGAAGAACGAGAAAAATAGAAAGCAAAGACAAAGACAGGAAGAAGGGCTACCTTGAGGCGGAGGTTGTGGCAGAATTTTTCTTGGAGGAAGAAAGAAGACAAACAGAGAATTTAGAGTGAAAATATGGGAACTGAATAGCAGTTTAGGGTGAGTGGGAGTTATAAAGAAGATGGAGTAATGGGGAGTTACGGGAAGCGAGGAGTTGTAGGTAATGATGATGGGGGGTTAATGAGTGAGTAACGGCTACTTTTTAATCTCCCAAAGCTGCGAGGAAACGGCTACTTTGGGGAAATTAAAAAAAGGGACAATTGTTGGGGGTGAGTTTTGCGAGTAATGGATCAAGGCAAGAATGGGCCTAGCACGAAGACAAGCGAAGCACAGGCCCAAGTCAACGGATCAATTTCAGAATAAGGAAAGGGGAATTATTCTAGGGCATGACTTCAGGGAGGAGATATTCTGCCTTGAATGATGATCAAGCCGTTGACATTTAAGGCATTGATCATGAGCTGAGACACCGGGGAGAGAATCAAGGGGAGGTAATGACGTTGGCCGTTACAAGAGCGTATGTTCCGATTGTATAAATAAGCTAGAGTCGGGATGTTAACGGGGACACATCCGACCAAGGCTTACATATTGTATTCAACTCCCAAAAACAAGAGATCATAGTGCAAATTCGAGGAGGCATACGCCCCGGTGGTTTTTCCCTAATTTAAAGGGTTTTCCACCTAAAAATTCTTGGTGTTATTATTGCTTTACTTGCGTTATATTTCATTCATCGTTCATCGTTTGGGTAGCAACTAGAGTTGATTCATTAGTAAGTAGACCCGACAAAATTTACCAAAACACCCTAAACCAGCTATGCCCGTTTAAAGCCCCTGGATCTGATGGCTACGGAGACAAGTTTTTTCAGCGTTATTGGCACATAGTCAAATATGATGTTGTCCGAGCCATCCGGAGTTTTTTTGCCCATGGTAAAATTCTTAAAAAAACTAATCACACGCTTATTCAACTTATTCCTAAAGGGGAAAACCCTGAGACACCTTCACAGTTCAGACCTATTAGCTTATGTCCAACCTTGTATAAAATTATTGCCAAAATATTGGTTAACCGGCTCAGGCCTTTTTTAAGCAAAGTTATCAGCCCCTTCCAAAGTGCCTTCATGTCTGAACGTGTCATCCATGATAACATTCTTATTGACATGAAATACTAAATGTGTTTAACACCTCAAAGAACTCCACAGGATGGTTTGCGCTCAAACTAGATATGGAGAAAGCTTACAGGGTGAATGGGATTTTCTTTTTTCATGTCTGACTGCCCTTGGGTTTGATGATAAATGGGTCATGTGGATTAAAGGGAGTGTCACTTCTGTTTCTTACTCCCTTATTGTCAATTCGTCCACTACGTCACCCTTCTCCCCTTCTAGGGGTCTTAGACAGGGAGACCCCTCTCCCCTTATCTCTTCATTATCTGCATGGAAGTGCTCTGTAGAAAGCTGACTCAGGCTGCGGAATGGCGAAATTCAACTATTGTAGTCAAAATTAGTCATAGCTGCTGATGCAGGTGCAATATGCTCAAAGCCATTCAAGTTTGAAAGCCAATACTTGAGGACAAATCTTATCGAAGACATTCTGAAAACATCAGGTTTGCGCACTTAAATTCGAGAGCCTCTTTGAAGCCTCAAACGAAGTCCGGGATATTTGTGCCATACCTTTCTGCAAACCTAAGAGATTAAACTAAGTCATGGCTTTGGAATTAACATCAAAATATTTATAGATCAATTGCAGTTTAATTTTGAAACCGGACTAAATGCAGGCGTTCATCAGAATGGTCAGATTATAGGTCTGAACTTTGAAGGCTTATATCTCCTTTGCCAGATTATCAAATGGGGTGGAATTTGTGTCTAAATTGAAGTTCAAGAATCAATCTTTCCAATGACATAAGTTACAGCTTCATCAGATATGTGCTCCAACAGTTATGGCCAATTTCGTACAATCATGATTTCTGATCGATTCTGTTTTATCAACTGAAGTGTGGTGTATTTTGGGGCTATAGTTTAATACTCGTTTTTCATTAATGTGTATTTTGGAGTAAATGATCTGTAACTAGAATAGCCTTAAGCTTTCCTACACAAGAAGAAATCAGAAAGGCTGAAGCAGACAAACAAGGAGCTGAAGCAGACACACAAGCAGCTCCCCACATCAATAATGTTCCTTTCTTTTATTAGTTTTGTGGGAGATATTTTTAGGCTTTTAGTTTCTTATTATTTTCTTTCTTCCTTCACCATAATATCTGTATCCAAGGCTTATATAAGCCCAGCTAACCAGTTGAAGAAGGCAGAGTATATGAAATGAAAAACAAACACTTTCAGATGAGAAATCTGTTCTTGCCTTAATTTCATTGAGTGAGTTTATCTCTTTGAGTTTAAGTCTGCCTATGGTAAAGCTTGCTTAGGGGTGATTAACCTAAGTAATCTAAGCCTAGTTCTTGGAGAGGAGTCTGAGAGAATCGACAATCCTTCAAGTTCATATCTTTTATTTTCAGTCCAAAAATACAGAAAATCATAATAAGAAATTGTTGTTTGTAAGTTTGATTCTAGATGGTGTTTAGGAGTGCATCAGCTACCCTGTTTGCTCTTTGCGGATGATAGCCTCTTGTTTTGCAAAGCCACGACTACGGCTTGTCAGGAGTTGAAAACTATTCTTGACCTCTTCTCAGAGTCGTCTGGGCAGCTCATTAACTTCCATAAATCCTCAATTATCTTTTCAAAAGCCATTCCTGCCTCACGCAGGGTCTCCTTGGCTAGCTTTTTTCAGATGACCCCTATACAATTTCTGGGACGGTATTTGGGTGTCATCTTCAATGGTACCCACCCAATGAAAGGTGATTTTGGGCAGCTGGTTACCAACACGGATAAATGGTTTCGATCATGGGCAGCTACGTTTCTGTCCAAGGCTGGGAGATCAGTTCTGATCCAAGCAAACCTGGAGGCCTTGCCGAGCTTCGCAATGGCCACGGCGAAGCTGCCAGCATCCACCCTCATCAAGATTGATGGTCTGCATAGGGATTTCTTCTGGCATACTTCTGAAACCAAGAAGGGACTTCCAATGATAGCTTGGCATAAGCTTTGTCTCCCTAAGCAATGGGGAGGTCTTGGATTCCGCCGTAAGACTGATGTCAATGTTGTAACGTTAGCTAAGCTTGCATGGAAGGTTTTAACTCAGCCCTCCAATCCCTGGGTATCACAAGTCACGCTTAAATATCCGAAAGGAACATCCTTTTGGGATGTTCAGCCAAAGCCAGCAGACTCCTGAATTTGGAAACAAATCCTCAAAACAAGAGAGGTATTGCGGCGAGGCATTCGCTGAAAAGTGGGTGATGGTCAAAGCATCTTTTTTGGACTGATAACTGGTGTCTCCCTGAACCCTTGCTGACTGTTCTTCATATCTCCCCCGATTCGGTTGACACCGCTATGACTGTTAGTCAGTTTATCTCCAATGGAATATGGGATTGTTCCTCATTACGCCATTACCTTCCTAAACACATTGTGCAGATTATTCTGGGTATACCTATCCCTTTCCATCCTTTTAGTGACTCTCTGTGCTGGGGGCTTACGCCGTTAGGGGAGTTTTCTTTTAAAACCGCTACTTGGGTTACTAGGAACCTCTTACCCGACCAACCCCCAAAATGGCCCTTTGCTTGGATATGGGCTCTTAACGTTTCTCCTAAACTTAAAATCTTTTTGTGGCAACTTCTTCAACGTGTTCTACCTACTAGGGAACGCCTGTCACGTCGTATTCAAGGTTGCTCCCCTGTTTGTCCGCTCTGTAGAGACCTTGCGGAGTCAGATAATCACCTTTTCCTCCAATGTCAAGTTACCCGCCTTGTTTGGAATTCGTCCTTCGTCATTAAATGGCTTGGTCGCCCCATGCTCTGCTCCTCGATACATCAGATGTTTAGCTCTCAAGGTCTATTGAAGGAAAGTCAGTTTCAACAAATTGTGTACATCCTATGGTTAGTTTGGAAAGGAAAAAATGGCCTTATCTTTAAAAATATTCCTTTCAACATTGGTCAGGTCTTCTGTAACTCCGTAAGCGCGCTAACTTAATGGCAGGAACGTGAGCGTGTCGATGCTCTATTTGTCGAAGACACTACGCATCAGTCGCGTCAATCACACTCTCACCCCCCCACCCTATTGTTCCTTTGCAGGAGACAAAGCGCAACCGCCAGCAACCCTGGGAGCCACCCCCCCCCCCCCCCCCCTTCCTCGTGCAAGCTCAATTTCGATGGGTCCGTTAATCAGGGCCACGCCTCGGCCGGATATGTTATTCGTGATAGTAACGGCGAGCTCTTGTTGACTGTTGCTTCCAACCTTGGTCAAGCTTCAGTGCTAGTAGCGGAGGTTGTGGCTTTACGCGATGGCTTATTGGCAGCTTATTGTTCGGGTATCAATTCCATTTGTATTGAAGGTGACAATCAAGTGGTTATAGGAGCTCTCAAGCAGGAATCGCAAGTTCCATGGTTGATAGACTTTGTTATTCGGGACGCTCTTGCCTTGTTACAAAGGTTTAGGGTCATCTACATACGCCATATCTACCGTGAAGCAAACAGAGCAGCGGATTGGGTCGCAAATTGGGGTCATGTAATCCTTTATAAGCAGGATGTCCCCTCCCCCATCCCCCCTCAACTTCAGTGTATTTTGACAGCCGATTGGTTAGGTGACACCATGGCTAGAGGGATCACTTAACTAGCACCATCGAAGGTGCCTTTTCTTACCCCAAAAAAAAAAAAAAAAGAGTTAAGGAATGAGATGAATTTGGAATAAGTAATAAACAAAAAAGACCCCATGATTATACCATTTTAAATTTAGAAAGGAAGTAACTAATATGGACACATATTTGAACAAATTTATTTCATAAGGCATACAATCATAAAATCTTAAAAAATAAGGGAAGAATATCAAAGAAATTTATCATTATACCTTCTTGTATTAAATCATTTTTCGGACAATTAAGTATTACAATATTTGTATATATATTCAGTTCCAAAATGTTCACAAAGAATCATAATTCATGTGATAGTGATCTACATACAAAGGCAGCACTAAAAATATTCCCACATAATATCAATGGCGTTTTTTAGGCTTGCAGTCGTGCCTTTATTTATTGTCCTATTGGTGTTTATTCATCATTCTACAGGTAATTAGTCCTTCTCCTTGATGAAAGGCAAATGTGACAATTTCCAATACATAGCTCTTAATACTGGAATATAATGAGAGTGATAAAAGATTAGAGTTTAATCATGACCATGCTCAGCATATTCTGGAGGTTCTAGTTTTAAAGATTTGCATCGTATGATAGAAGGATCCCGTATGTATAAATTAACTAACGTTCATTTCTTTTTGGGTGGTCTTAATTTGTAGGTGACTTTCAACATCCAGGGTGTCGTGTTTTACAACGATGTGAAACTCCGGAAGAGTGTGCCTCACAATGCAAAACCGCGGGTATCGAAGTGAAACATAGTTATTGTGAGCCCGACCACACTAATGTGAAATATTGTTTTTGTTGTCGTCATCATTAAAAATATATTGCTACTATCTATGGATAATGACACAGGAATAAAGACATTATCTTTATGATAAATAATTTCGTATCCCACTATTGCCATATCTAGTCTTTACGTTATACTCTTAATATCTCGAGGGTAAAATTTAACAATATTAGGTGAAGTTGTTACTACTAAAAATTTGTAACATATTTAAGAAAGACTTTTTTTATCGACATAGTATCTCTACTAATAGCAATGATCTATCTTGCATAAACGAACAATTCTATCTCGAGTTTGTAGTGTACCTTGGACATAAACATTTTCTTGATTCTGTTAATTAATGTCTTTCAAGTATTACCTATTCGCAACCTCCGTGCTTCTGACGTAACTTACTCGCAAGAAAGCAATGCAAGACATTTGTTTCTAACCAAGGTCGTGTGGGAGAAAATGATGGCCCCGCGCGAAACTCTAAGTTGGGGCCCTTAAAGTCGGCAATATGGGTGAGGTTCAAGATTGAGGCCCTTAAAACTTTTTATAGTTCCATAAATGCAACAAAAGGACACCTGATCCCCAACGTACACTAACCATTCATGTACTAAAGTTCAATTTTATGTCAATCGATAGCCAGCTCCATGTATGTCAACCTTACCCTTAATGTTCCAAAAACCGATATCTACAACAGGATAAAAACCCTTAAAGGTTCATACCTTTCTCCGTTGGATAAATTATATTCAGATTATAAAATAAAATTTATCGAAAACTTATTTTCTACTGATTCCAACTCTATGTTTCATTTAAGTCTTTCAAAATGTCGGAAATATATCGCACGCATCCGAAGGACCTCATTTAATAGCTCTAAGAACCTTTTGAGCAACTGATGCGCAATATTGTATTTCTTGAGTTTTCTAAAACATGAATGACGCATTGGTTACTGATTAATAAAAGTATCATTAGACTCCCTAAAGATCGCGGGACATTTATTATCAGGGCCGGCCCTGAGGTTGGGTGAACCTGGGCAACGCCCAAGGCCCCATGCCAAAGGGGGCCCAATTGCTCAAATAGACTATGCTAGCCTGCTACTTAGGGGGAAGAAAATAGAAATAAGGTAAAGAAATCTGTAAATCATTACAACAATAATAATTAGTCGTAATATTGTTTCCTTGCTTCAATTCATTGATTCCCTTAATAAAATTTCAGCGTTTAATACTCTTTCCTAAATAAAATTGAGAGAATCAAAGTAAAAGCTATGGAAATTGTAAGCAGATCCACTAATTCCATGCAATAGTTCGTGAATTGTTGATGAAGTTTTAGTCATTTTGATGGAACGTAAGAGATTTGTTACCATGGTTATTCGCCTATCTAGTTTATCGTTGAGTTTTTCTTCGTTTCGACGTCTATATGTTTTTCAATTATGAGTGCCCTGGGGCCCATTTAAACTCATCGCCCAGGGCCCTTAAACCACCAGGGACGGCCCTATTTATTATTTGTTTCATTAACGATGTCACTCGTCTTTTACATTCACCAATGCCATAGTCATAAAGCTGTCTTATGGACATGTATGAACTTAATATATTCTTAATTAGTTCCTTGGATAAATGTTGGAATTTTATACTTTTAGGGAGAATTAAAAAAAATATCCGTAAGGCTACTTTTTAGACCCAATTAGGGTGGACAATGATCTGGTTCAATTTACTCACTTAAAAAAAATGAAGTTATATGGAGGTTGGATATATAAAGTATTTATTAGAAACAAATAAGGAATGAGATGAATTTGGAATAAGTAATAAACAAAAAAGACCCTATGATTATACAATTTTAAATTTAGAAAGGAAGAAGCTAATATGGACACATATTTGAACAAATCTATTTCATAAGGCATACAATCATAAAATCTTATAAAATAAGGGAAGAATATCAAAGAAATTTATTATTATACCTTCTCGTTTTAACTCATTTTTCGGACAATTAAGTATTACAAAATTTGTATATATATTTAGCGCAAAAATGTTCACAAAGGATCATAATTCATGTGATAGTGATCTACAAAGGCAACACTAAAAATATTCCCACATAATATCAATGGCGTTTTTTAGGCTTGCAGTCGTGCCTTTATTTATTGTCCTTTTGGTGTTTATTCATCATTCTACAGGTAATTACTCCTTCCTCTTGATGAAAGGCAAATGTGACAATTTCCAATACATAGCTCTTAGTACTAGAATACAATAAGGGTGATAAAAGATTAGAGTTCAATCATGACCATGCTCGGCTTATTCTGGAGGTTCTAGTTTTAAATATTTGCATCGTATGATAGAAGGATCCAGTATGTATAAATTAACTAACGTTCATTTCATTTTGGGTGGTCTTAATTTGTAGGTGACTTTCAACATCCAGGGTGTCGTGTTTTACAACGATGTGAAACTCCGGAAGAGTGTGCCTCACAATGCAAAACCGCGGGTATCAAAGTGAAACATAGTTATTGTGAGCCCGACCACACTAATGTGAAATATTGTTTTTGTTGTCGTCATCATTAAAAAATATTGCTACTATCTATGGATAATTACACAGGAATAAAGACATTATCTTTATGATAAATAATTTCGTATCCCACTATTGCCATATCTAGTCTTTACGTTATACTCTTAAAATCCCGAGGGAAAACTTTAACAATATTAGGTGAAGTTGTTACTCCTAAAAATTTGTAACATATTTAAGAAAGACTTTTTTTATCGACATATTATCTCTGCTAATAGCAATGATCTATCTTGCATAAACGAACAATCTTATCTCGAGTTTGTAGTGACCTTGGACATTAACATTTTCTTGATTCTGTTAATTAATGTCTTTCAAGTACTACCTATTCGCAACCTTCGTGCTTCTGACGTAACTTCCTCGCAAGAAAGCAATACGAGACATCAGTTTCTAACCAAGGTCGTGTGGGAGAAAATGATGGCCCTGCGCGAAACTCTAAGTTGGGGCCTTTGTAGTCGGCAATATGAGTGAAATTTCAAGGTTGAGGCCCTTAAAATCTTGTAATTAACATGTGCTAAATAGTGATAGTTATTCGAAAATTCAAGTCATCGTAATTCTGATTAAGTAAAAGTAGAATATTGTATGGATCAGATATGTTTATCTCGAATTCAACCTTCAAATTATCACGACTTAACTAATGGCACAAAAGGCTAGAATCATAAACAGAATTTTAATTGCATTTGGCTTACCCCCACGACCAAGTACTCAACGACTTTTATTTGTGCTTCTGCCGCCATTGATCCAACTTTTGGAGGAAATAGAAAAAAAATAAGCGAGAATCGGATATTGCAATTAAATAAACGGCAAAATTGTTTGAATAACAGCAAAATAATGCAATTAAATAAAATGTCAAAGAGGAAAGACAAACCTTTCAATCAGAAAATGACAATCTGCTAACACGCTCAGGGTAGACAAACGACACTAACAATGTTGGCAATTTCCTGCACCAGTTTTACGTACCACCACGTAAGAATATAAGATATTATGTATAACGCCTCAAGAGTGATACATGGGAGCTATGGGTCAAAGTTAATAATGGAAGTTCAAGACTATCACGTCACCTTCCAGTCTCAATATCTTCTGAAATACTCAATATTTCGAAGAGGAGTCAATTGGATAGAAAATTTCATGATCTATGCTTTCCGAAAAGTGGTCATATGCCTTAATTGGTTAAGTAACGAAGGAGATATGACTGTTTTAAGTTGAGATGTCCAGTTTCTACGCGGGTACACGAGAATGGCAGAAACTGCTATATTCCCCAAGCCATGCACGTCCAAGGAAGTTCTTAGTAGATATAATACTTATTATTATTTGTGTCTTTGTTTAAGTTTAGGAAAGTGTCTTATTTACAGTAATTTTGTGGAATAAAGCAGCCTTAGAAGGTTTCCAAATTGTTATAGAAGAGTTTAGGAAAGTTTCAGTAATAAGATTGAAGTTTGAGCATTAATATCGAAGAGTCGAAGGGAGTTTCCTTCAAGATATGGTCTTGCGAGGTTATGTGTTCTTATCGTGCCTTGTTTCTTTGTGATCTTGGTGCTTTCCCTTTGTTTGTGCTTTGTTTCTTTGTGATCTTAGCATAATTTAGTCTTAGTCGAGTGTTCTTGCGAGGATTCTAGGCTAATTCATATCCTTTATTTTTTGTTTTGGTTCCGCTGCGTTATAAACTCAAAAATCCAAAGAAATAAAGTAGGTTTTACATCAAATTCGCCTCAGAGCTTGGTTGTAACAAACTTCTATGCTTTGTTAGTCTTGGTTGTGGTTGATTGTGGCTTATCAATGGATCATAAATTTCCTAAGTTTTATAGGAGTGGTGATTCTGAAGATTACATATATTGGGAAAGAAAGATTGAGCGTAAATTCAATCGAATTGGTTATGATGATCGTGATAGAAAGGTTTGATCATGTGAAACTTATTATGGTGAGAGACGCGCTCCAATGGTTTGAAATTTTGAAGAAGCGACGCAAACATGAAGGCAAGTGCAAAATTCGTTCGTGGGAAGTATTTAAGTCAATGCTGCGTAAACGATATATGCCCAAGAACTTTATGAAAGATGTGTCGTATAAGAAGCCATCAAGTGAGCATGAACAATGAGGGTTTTATGTGACTCACTTGTATATGTTTGTATGTTTATTTTTGCTTTTGTGTGTTTGTTTTTGTTTATGTGCTTTATTCAAAACCCAAAAAAATCAAAAAGACCAAAAATACGTTAGCATGTATCTCTTGTACTTACCATTAGGATGATCAAGGAGGTTCTATTTTGTGAAATTATGATTTCTAAATGGTTTTCTTTTGACTTTGTGCATGTGTTAGACGCCTATGACGGTTTGTTTGCATGGCTTTTAATTCTTTGTCGACTCTTTTGGAATGAGTGTTGCCCTTATGAGACCTCAAGTCTCGAGAGTAGTTTGCTTGCCTAACATTATATGCTGAGCAGACGGTATTAGAACAATGACGATTGAGTGTGGTTTTTCAAATGTTTTTCAAAGTTTTTCTTTATTCACCACAATACCAAAATGCCAAAATCCCGTTTTTGAAAGTACCATTTTGATACCCTTTGTGCCTAAGCCTTGTGTTTCTTTGAATATACCCTCATTACAACCCATTATACCCTATTCTTGTCGAGCAAGAGGAGCAACAAATGGAGGCTCGGGTTTAGTTGGTGGATTAGGAATTAGGTGGGGGGATGTGACGATGAGGGATGTTTGGAGGCTAGCTTGGGGGAAATTTTGGGAATTGGTTACAATTGTCCACTTGAGTTTATTTTGTATCTTATGAGTGGATTTGACTCATCGATGATTCCGTTGTTATTGTTTGTAATAGAGAGTGTGGAAAGAAAGTATTTTATTTAGTTTTCATTTGCAAAAAAGAAAGAAAAAGAAAGAAAAAAAAAGTGAAAAAAAAGAAAAATGAAAAGAAAAAAAAAACAAAAAATCAAAAGCAAAAGAAAGAAAGACATGTATACGGTACTACAATAAGCTTTCCACTCTCTCTCATTTGTTTGTAATTGGTTTTGTTGCGGAACATCGGTGTTATTGGCTTAATATTGTTGGTTTGTTGGTGTACACTTGGTTGGATCTTCTTGGTGGTGCTAGGTGGGAGACATAAGGGGTGCTAGAGTTCGTTCATTACAATGGCGTAAAGATGTTAGGATAGATACATTTTGAGGGCGTAGATTAGAGGTGGATTCTAGGATTTCATCTACTTTGGGGGTTGCTCCCGCTCTATCCCTTAATCCGTTTCCTTTTTGCTTTGCCATAGCCCCTTCCCATGCCGGTTACTAATGATTTGTATGATCCTTGTTAAAACCATTCTTGAGTTGTTCTATGCTAAGAGGCAAGCCAGGTTTCACATTCATCTAAATATTTTCGGGGCTAAAGTGAGATAATATTCCATTGAGTCGGTATTGGGAGGAAATGGTTACTCGGAGCACTTGTAGTTCTTTGAATAGCATACATGTCTTACATATCTTGAGGCTAATTGCTAGTACATGCCTTAGTCCAAATTTTCGAAATTAAATTGATTTTGAACTATTTTTGAAGTTTTTTCGAAAACCTTGATCGGAGTTTTGGTTGGGTGCTTGTGATTACATGTTGGCTAGACCTTGTTTTGAATGCATATGTTCTTGGATTTACTCGAGGACGAGTAAAGGTTTAGCTTGGGGGAGTTTGATAAGTCCTAATATTACGTAGTAATTAGGGGCTTTAATGTGCTTTAATTGATGTATTTTCCCCTATACATGCTCGGTTTACTCCACTTTGCCCATGGTTTTACGCTTTTGGTGTAGTTTGTGCCTTTGATAACATTTCAGGACATTTTGGCACTTTTGGAGCTATTTGGGAGCTCAAGTTGGGAGCGTAGAGCAGATTGCGGAAGGTTAGACGTGAGTATGCTGCAAATCGAGAACCGGAGGCTACACGAGTCGTGCTCGACTTTACACGACTCGTGCAGATCAGAGCGATGAACAGAAAAATGACTGACAGCTACACGAGTCATGCAGATATGTACACGACTCGTGCAACCCGGAAATTCTATTTTCCGCGGATTTACTTAATTTTGGGGTTTATTTCCTATTATTAAATTGGTAATTGTAAAATAACCTACTAGGTATTTATATCTAGTTGAGCCCTTGTAACTTTCATCTAAGCTTTCATTATTTTTTCTGCACGCCGTTACTTTGAAGACTTCACTTTATTTCAAGATTCAAGCACTTTTGTACCGGATTCGAAGATTTATTCTCTTTATATTTCATTGTATTATTCAGACCCAATTCGAGAGTATTGTTATTCCTTCCATTATTCTTTAATTATGTTTTGTTTTAATTCGATTAACGTTATTCTTGATTTAGCTATGTGTGAGTAGTCTTTTCTAGGGGTTTGATTGAACCCTAACATGTTTGATGCTACGATTTGATTCATGAATTAGCAAGTTATATTGTTCATATGTGTTAATTATCAACTTGAGTTTGATTATTTTTGTCTAATTTATATGCGTGCTGCTGCGATTAGATCTACACTAATTTATGCTTGTTGAGTGCTAAACGGAGTTTTATTTATTGATTAGGACTGTTTCACCACGGGAGTGAGTTGCTAGGACTAATTGAGAATTATTATGCGTTCTTAATGCTTCTTGTTACTAGATCACTTCACCACGGGAGTGGGATTTAGGATAGTAATTGGATTAGACTATGATAGCCTTGCCCGGATAAGTAGTTCTTTGCATAATCTCCCCTAATTATGTTTAGTTGACTTGCTATGTGTTTTATGATCGTAGTTGATGCATGTTAGTGGGGATATCTCCACCCTAAGCTTTTAGCTTATTGATTTACATCACGTTCTTATTTGTTCCAATTGATACAATCACAAATCACTTCCGCCATAGCGTAGCTGACTCCATAATTCTTTAGACGACCTAGACATTATTCAAACCTCCCTGAGATCGACCCTTTAGCTACAATAACCCGTACGCTTGCGGTTAAATAAACTCGTAACAAGTTTCTGGCGCCGTTGCGGGCCAGATTTTGAAGGAAACTCCCTTCGACTCTTCAATATTAATGCTCAAACTTCAATCTTATCTGAAATACAATACAATAAGACTCCCTATTTATACTACTCTTAAGACTTCTAAACTTAGCTAAAGTCAAGTTAAGAACCAGTTTAGGTCTTGCCTTAAACCGACTTCAAGCTTATTGATGAAACTTTCCTAAACTCTTCTATAACAACTTAGAAACCTTCTAAGGGTCCTTTATTCCACAAAATTACTGTAAATAAGACACTTTCCTAAATTTAAACAAAGACACAAATAATAATAAGTATTATATCTACTAAGAACTTCCTTGGACGTGCATTGCTTTGGGAATATAGCAGTTTCGGCCATTCTCGTGTACCCGCGTAGAAACTGGACAGCTCAACTTAAAACAGGCATATCTCATTCGTTACTAAACCAATTAAAGCATATGACCACTTTTCGGAAAGCTTAGATCATGAAATTTACTATCCAATTGGCTCCTCTTCGAAATATTGAGTACTTCAGAAGATATTGAGACTGGAAGGTGACGTGATACTCTTGAACTTCCATTATTAACTTTGACCCATAGCTCCCATGTATCATTCTCCCCTTCTTTGAAAAGATTCATCCTAAATAAGTAATTTAGGATTTGAATGAGCCAAATTCCTAGTGATCATACTATCAATACATTCTCAAGTCCCGACCACCATAATCAAACAAAACTACGGAGGGTAGAAAGCTCTTATAAACCGAGACTAGATCTTGCTCCTTGTAGCCATGGTAGGGGCAACTAGCTACCAACACTCGAAACCGGTCCCAATAAGAGGCAAGTGACTCTCCTCGTTGCTCTATTGTTGAAATCTCCTTCTTCAAAGCCGAAGCCTTAGTGTTGGGGAAGTATTTTTGAGAATGAAGGGATTTTTCAACAGTTCCCAAGACGTAATACTATTGTGGGGAAGAGTATAGAGCCAATTCAAAGCACGAACCTTCAATGAGAATGGAAAAACCTTTAGAAAGAAGGTGTCTATGTCAACCCCTGGAGGTTTCATGTTGCTACACACCAAGTGAACCCCCATTATGTGCTTGTTGGCATTTTCGGTGCTTAGGCCATAAAAATGTGGGTAGGTGGTGTAGCAATGCACCCTTGATTTCGATTCTCGAGGTGGCTTCATCCTCGGGGAATACGATACATGAGGGTTGTTGGGAAAGATCCGGCGCGGTCAACTCCCTTATGCTCATGATGCCTCTAGTATCACCAAACTCGGAGGATGCCGACGTCCAAGAACTCTCTTCACTAAATTCCTCGAAACCTCTACTTGTCTCTCCAAACCAAGGATTCTCCTCCTCGATCACACGGTCCACTTGCTCTAGTGGAATCTTCTTCCTTTGTCTCAAAGTTCTTTCAAACTCCCAATCTATTTCAAAACAACTCAAGTCGGGATTAGTTGAACGGGTTTGGACCATAGGCTAGTGGCCCAAACACTGCAAGGGAGAAACAAAAATGAGACTCAAACACATGTAGAGTAGATGAAACACAAAAAGAAAAGAAAAATAACTAAAAAGCAAAAACCACACAAAAAATAGCAAAAAGACTAAAAACGCCTCTTCCCCGCCAGCGGCGCCAAACTTGACAAAGCTATTAAGTCGTTATTAATAGTCAAATTACCACTATTCCTACTAAATTAGCTATGGTAAGTGGGTATCGCATCCACAAGGAAGAGGGAGTCCTAATATGCAATTCTAGTGTGGAAAATAGAAATAAAAGAAATAAGAACAATAAATGGGGGCTTTTGGTTTGAAAGACGTTTAAACAAGACATAAACGATTCATCAAGATTACTAAGGCGACACTCGGCGATAATCTCATCTAACACCCTAGTATAGCAATTTTACTCATCTCTAATTATACCATTCATAGATAATCTCGGTTTGCACCAATTACTCCTCTTTTGTGGGGAATTTGAGCAACCGCTACCAAATTCCCCTCCTTTTAGCCCTAATTGGTCAAGGGACCACTCAAACAAATCAAAACCAAAGGTATGAAGAGTAAGGATTAATAAAAGAATAAAAACAACCCAAATTAGTATCTAATTAGCCGCAACTGCGACACCAATCAAATCTAATCTATTAGTTGCCTAATTAATTCCCTAATCATAAGTTAGTCATAACCATTCACTAAACATATGAAAGTTGCTTCCTTTTAGGTTAATAATCAATGATCATCAATCAATAACCAAGCAAATGACAAACCCAATTCAATCTAATTAACCAATTAAAGAAAACAAGGAAAAATCATGCATTTAACAACAATGAATTAATTACTACGAATTTAAAGGCAAAGTAGAGAGAAGAAATTCTTACTAATACATAGGGTGAGAGAATTTGATTATACCAAGGATCTAGAAGGTGATTAGCCTTCCATACTAAGGCCCCGTTTGATAGGACTGCATCTTACTGAACTGATCTGATTTGATCTGAATGATTCTGATCTGATGTGATCTGATCTGAATGATTCTGAACTGATCTGATCTGATCTGATCTGAAAGTGTAGAAATTTTGATTGAATTTCAACGAATTAGTATCAGTTATGGACCAAATACATTGGTAAAAATTTGAACATTTTTGAACTGATCTGATCTGATCTGAATGATGCTGAACTGATCTGATCTGATCTGAATGATTCTGAACTCATCTGATCTGATCTGAATGATTCTGAACTGATCTGAATACTACTGCGAATAAGTCCTATCAAACAGGGCCTAATTATTACAATAATATTTAAGATGAAATTCATAATAAAATTACTAATCTCTCCTAATCTCTCCTTAATTCTTTCTCTAAAACTGTGAAAACTCTCTAGAAAATGATAATATGAAAAGTGATACCAACTAGGGAGGGGTTCATGCCCCTTTATTTAAGATAAGTCCAAAAGCACTAGAAAACAAAATAGATATTTGACAATAGAAACCGCCACAAAGCCTCAAGGAAGCTTCCCGCAAAGTGGCTTTCTCGACTCGAGGAGGCAAACTCTCGAGTCGAGTGTCAGAATTCTCGACTCGAGAAAACACCTTCTCGAGTCGAGCGTGCATTTTCTCGACTCGGGAATACTGATTCTCGAGTCGAGAAATTTGAATTTTTCTTCAACTCCGCTCCTAATCTCGAGCTACCGTGTGAATCCGCTACGCACCCGAGCCGTCTTCTCATAAATCACGGTCCGAATCAAGGCTCGGTACTCCAATCCAGTCCACGACTTACCAATATGTCTTGAGCACTAAAATCCTCGTAAACCCACGTATAAGCTCCAAAACTACTCTGAATGATGTGGTCCATGAATCACGATAAAACCAAGCTCTAATATACCCCAAGACGCCTAAAACATGCGGATTAACACACTACCACTACGCCACATCAAGATGACTTCTCTCGAGTCGGGACGAAATTGGCTTGAGTTGAGAAGGTCTTCCTCGAGCGAGAATAAGGACCCTCGAGTCGAGGGACTGTGCCCAGGACAATCTTCGAGCGGGCATAACTCTCACCTCCAAACTTCATTTTGAACTCATAATATATCATCGGAAAGCTAAGATCATGAACTTTCTACTTCAATTGGAATTTTAGCTAAATGTCTTCTCTTTAGAAAGTTATGATCCAGTGAATTCGGAGGTGATGGTGTGTGGTTCTTTGAGTGTGGTCAAGCTATCTTCTCCTTGAATCTCGCTTCAAATCGTAGCTTGATCCTCCAATATCATTAAATGCTTACCAAAAGGGTCTAAGGCTATTAAAAACTCGTAAAACCAATGATCAAGGTTCAGTTCATTCCAAATGATATGCTCTACAAGTCACAATAAAACCATGCCCAAAGAATCCGTAAAGCGCCTAAACTATGCGAATTAAACACACCACCATCACCCCACATCAACCCTCTTTAGTGATGGTGGGTTTTCGATATCCGTGGTGTTTAAACTCCGGCGGATGGTGTACTTACATAAAGTTCTATCCAAAATTTAACTGGATCGCTAAATGTCGCACACAATAAACACAAAATGTCAAAAGTACGGTCTCAGATCATCTATATTATGCCTTGCCCGAGCTGCAAACTAGTTACTACAAAATATGGTCTCAGATCATCAACCGGGCTATTTGGGCCTGGGGGCCCCCTGGATCAAGTTGTATTCATATATAAATAGCGCTTCCTATATACTCCCTTGTACCCAAAAAGATCTCCCCCTGAAAACAGTTTTTCGTTAGGCATGTCTGGAGCTACTTTTACACCAAATGAATCGTTCCCATGTTGTAAAATTTAGTACATATTGTATTTTGCATTACATTCTACCAATTCTCTTATTTTTAAGGTAAATGGGCCTTTCATTTGGTCTAGAAGTTGTTCCGAATATAGCTACTTAAAACAGTAAACGAAAGGGGGAAATCTTAGTGTGTAGGTAGGTGTACATGAACATTCGTCTTAGCATATGCACAAACATTTGGGGCTTTGGGCTTTACAAAAGTTGCTGTCCACCAGGGTTCGATCCTCAACACTGTGTTATTTTGTGCTAAACTTTAATTTTTTTTTTGTTTTGTGTCGTATGGTTAACAAGTTTAGGGGCGCCATTTAAAATTTCGCACAAGGCCTCCAAAATTTCCCACACCATCCTGAACTGTACGAATGTCTTAGTTAGTGGATGATGTTTTTAATCCGATCATTAACTAGTACTTTTAATAATGGTTAGATTGATGTTGGAGGGAGAATAAAGTGCAAGCAAAGCAACATTTAGAAAAACAAACATCAACGTGATTGCAAAGAAAGTGTGAAAGAGCGAGACACAACTACTAAAGAATGAAGGAAGATGAAACAAATGGGTCTAACGTTATCACTTATCAGTAGTAATATAACAGTAAGTTTTGCGCTGAGAATCATTAGACGCGCAGTCTCTCTCGGTTAGTAGACTTGTCGGTGTCAACTGTCAAGCGTCATTACGGCTACAAGTCACCACATGTCCTAATAAATGATGATTAATTCATTAAATTTGTTTATGTTACACACTAATTATCATCTCTAGTTAAATATAGACATTTAAATCTAGGCCAGGGATATAAAGTTATGCCACAGTACGTAACCAACTAACCACTATATATGCGCAACTATTGTATTAATCCCCTCAAAAAAACTATTGTACTGATACGTCACGTCACTAATGTCGAACTAATAACATTACTATTAAAATTCAATAAGTTCAATATTTTATGTCACAAAATAAAGAAAATGTCTAAAACTACTCGCAATTCGTAATATTTTATTTTAGTACAAATGAGCAGTTATGCCCTGTTTGATAACACTTAATAAATGTAGTATTCAGATCAGTTAAGAATTATTCAAATCAGACCAGTTCAGATTAGAAATGTTGAAATAACTATCAATGTATTTGGTCCATAATTGATACTAATTTGTTGAAATTCAATCAAATTTTCAACACATTCAGATCTAATCAGATCATTTCAGTTCAAAGTCATTCAAATCAGATTAGATCATTTCAGAAAAATGCAATTTTATCAAACAGGGCCTTAATGCTGCGGGGGTGGGGGTATGAGGATTTGAACTCGTAACAACCCTCGGACAGATTGAGTTCTAAACCAATAGGTCGACCTTAATACTCGTAATTTGTAATATTAAGTCGTAGTAGTATTCATCTATTGTGGTGCCAAGTTTTAAATCTAAAGATAATGAGTTTACTACTAATGTTGTTAAACTTATAACTCTATTACTTTATCAATTTGGTTTGAACATCAAATCGGGTCCATCGAAGCCATTTTTTAAGATGTGTTTAAATAAGTATCGTGTGATTCACAAAAAGAATTTACAAAGTTCGAGTTTTTTCGAACAAAAAAAAAAGTAACCTTGTTTAATTAGCCAAAATACGAGTAGTGGAATGGCAAACTCCAACCCATCTGTTGCTTACGGAGTATAACAAACTTGAAATTTACTATGACAAAGACAAGCTAACACACAATTTCTCATTGACTCTTATGATAGATACATGAGGCCTACAAGGTTTCTATATATCGTTTAATATTCTACAAAAGGAAGTAAAGAGAGGAATCCAATCCACCCACATGTGAGCTTTGAATTATTGCTCAACTTTGGCAAAATGTAGGAGTGAAAATATCCGGCCAAACTACCAAATTGGTAAAAAAAAAAGAGTAGGTGGCAAAATGACAGATTGGTAAAAAAAAAAAAACAAAAAAAAAAAACTTCAGCCACAGATTGGTAAAACAAAATGACACTACCTACCAAATTAGCCAAAAAACACCTCTTTTGCCCGGGATTTGCTTCCCTTTTTTAAATACTTCCTTTAATACAATTATTTAGCTCCCTTTTTGAAATTAATACTAAGGTGTCGTTTGGATACCCTCAAAAACTGTAGAAATTTTATTTTCCTGGGAATTGAATTATCTTGAGTTGTTTGGTTACCATAAAGTGTAGGAATTGGAAATTCCCGGGCATTTCCAATTCCTCCAAAGTGTGGGAATTTAATTACCTAGGGGGGGCTTGGTAAGTAGAAATTCCCATGGTAATTGAATTCCCTTGTTCATCCAAACAAATTTCCCCAATTCCCATACTTTCTTAATTCCTAGGATTTGCAAACACATGGGAATTCCGACTTCCCGAGTGTATCCAAACGACACCTAAGAGAAAAAACTACTTGATAGAAAAAAAAAAAATTGAAGAAACAATTGACGGTATATATTGAAGCGGAGAAAACAACAAATAGTACTCCTATAAAACAAAAGATTTCATTTACGACGACTCCTTGCCTGCTAGATAGTACATAATTAGTAAGAAGCAATTTTCTTATCTTAATAATGCCACAAAGAAAAACAAAACAAAATATATAGGTTATGAAATTAAGGTTTCAACAAGAAAAAATTTCGTCAGCTCGTTTTTAGGTTACAATAACAAGTAATATCTCGATTGACAATTTAATATGGTAGTTTAATGACTAGTACGCATTTACGAAACCACAAATAACCTACGTTTAGAACACAAAGCGATATGATTAGTTTACATAGTATAGAACCGAGAAACGAGATGACAGTTCGGATATGATATTGAGCACTAGGCCATATGATTAATTTATTACAGAGTACTTTTTTGTTACAATTTTTTTTTTTCCTGAAACCGAATTTTTCTAAACCTTTTATTTGTGCATTACTTTGAAAAAACATAGCTTGTTCATTTTGTTTATTTATTATTAATGGTGTTAATAATTTTTAAAATATAATTAAATCATGATATTCCTGGGAATCTATTGGAAAAAAAAAATCCGAGCAAAAGTGGTGTTGTTTGGCTAATTTGGTAACCAATCTGTCGTCGGATTTTTTTTTTTTACCAATCTGTCATTTGCCCCCTACTTTTTCTTACCAATTTGGTAATTTGACCGAAAATATCCAATTGCTCACAAAATAGTTGGCACCTTGATCGTAATAAACATATAATCAATAATAATCCAAACTAAAACCTCTGAGACTCGATTTACAAATATCCCAAATTAAAATTACCTACCTTTGTACTCTTGAAATCAAAATAATTTGAAATGACTTGCTCATGTTTTATTCGACACAATGGACTCAAACTTTCCTGAAAATCAGGTTAAAGTATACAAAATACTTTATGAGTTATGACAACCTAACAACGCAAATTATATCGTGCACCTTGAACTAACAATGTAAAACAACCAATCAACCAATCGAATAACAATTAAATTCCATTATTTCATTAACTTTTAAGTTAGAAGACATAATTAAACAGCGTGATTCAATTGTTGTTATTATATACTTTTAATTTTTTTAAAGGTAAAATAACAACAAAAAAGAAATAACATAACCATTGTAAAATCGTAAGGAATTAGGAATCCTAAAGTCTCACTCGTTGGTCTACCATGAGTTTTGTACTCGTACATGCCTTAATAGGAAATACTCCTTCCGTCCCTCTTCAAACACTTCATATTAGATCGGGTAAAAGTTACCCGAGACCCGAAACCTGACCCAAAACCCGAAATTCACCTTAAATGAAATCACCCGTATTTAGCCCAAACCCGATTACACCCAACCCGAACCCAATTATCACCCGAAATCAACTAACCCGACGTTTACCCGAACCCCTAATGACCCGAACTGAATTAGTCTGATCCGATTATCGCCCGAACCCGAATAGACCCGTACTAAATTGACTAGAATTTTTAAATTTCCCCCATACTAAAAATGTCTTACATTTGATTTAGTGATGCGAAGATTTCGCCCAAATAAATTTCATATCATATAAAGTGGATATATTATATGGCATAATGTTCCTATTATTCACACGAAAGAATACTTAAACAACTTGATTTAATGTTTTCCATCTATATTTGGTCCATCAATCGGAAATAAATGTAAATAGTACCAATCTAATAATGATTCGTCACGATTCTTCAACTAGACCCGTTAACCCGACCCGAATGAATTCGACCCGAACTAACCCGAATAATTTGACTTGTAGCCAAAATTGACCCGAAAAGTACTAGTCCCGAAGTGGCCCAAACTCGCCCAAACCCGACCCAACCCGCTGTGGCCCGAATATTACAATCCACCCGAATTCACCCGACCTGAACTGAACCGACCCAAACCCGACCCGAATGATCCGTTCGCCAGATCTACTTCATAAACGAAATACCTTTGTCTTGACTAGGGAGTACCAAATAATTGATTAATTAAAGTTCCAAACATATTACACATAGTTTTTTCTTGTTCTTTTGATTAACCGATTTCTGTGTACACCCTCTTCAATAATGGTTCGTTTTTAATATGGGTTGTTTGAAGAGGAATGAAGGGGTTACTCTATGGTTGTGTTTGGTGTGCCATTTAAGGACAAATTAGCTTATTTGACTAGGCTTTTAATAATTTGACCGATCAAAACATGTTTGGTAGCATCTAGCTTATTGTTTAAGTTAACTTAAATGATAAGCTGCATGGGTAGCTTATCAAAACTTAAGCTACTTTTATTATTTATAGGCTATGTTTGGTAAAACTAGCTGAAATAGTAGCTGAACGCTGAAATAGTAGCTGAATGCTGAAATAGTAGCGGAAAGCTGAATTAATAGCTGCAATATTAGCTGAAAGTTTTTAGCTGATAGTAATAGGAGTGTTTGGCAAAATTAGCTGATACAGGAGCTGATATATATAAAATTACATAAAAATGCATTAAATATTTTTAATGTCATTTTATTTTATTAAATAAATGAGGGTAAATTAGGAATAAAATTATGATAAGCTAGCTTATTTTTTAATATGCTACCCAGGGTAACATCTTAAATAAGCTAGCTTGTTATTTAAGCTAGTGGTGTCACCAAACACACTTATTTGGTCAAAGAGCTTAAAAATCTAGTCAAATAAGCTACTTTGGCCAAATAAGCTAGCTTATTTGGCATACCAAACATAGCCATATACTACTCATCATTTGTCCTCATTCATTCACTATAATCGTTAACTTATATGACATTCTCGAAACAGTTACTTATGACGATCCATATTAGCCTTTAAATCATTTTGGGAAGAAGTCTTGGTTGTTGCTTGAGAACCCGGTGTTTTTATTTCGTTTCATAATTATCACCTACCAATTCAGCTATATTTACCCAACAATCGTAATTTGATGAGCTATTTTTTTTTCCAATTAACTCTACTGCTATCATTTCAGCTTTTAGCTTCCATTTCAGCAATCAGCTACTCGTACTATTATTCTTAACGTGTGACAGTCTAAAGAAAAGCAAAATTAGTTTTTAAATTTACTTCAATATGGCTTGATATATATATATTAGTGACAAACAATAATTACTATCTTCCAATACAAAGAAAAAAAATTCTTTTATGTGCAATGGTACATACAATTAATCATGTACAATGAGTCGACAACATATTATAAATGTATTCTCATCTAACCAATAAACCTAAGAACTGGCAATCTCAAAAAAATAAAAAATTTAGGGCCCGTTCGGTATCACTGCCGTTTTAGTTTTTGGTTTTTTTTGTTTAAAAACTTTAGTTAAATAAGTTGTAAAGATAAATTGTAATTGTATGTTGCTATAATAGGCATACTGAAAATGAAAACTGACAACTGACAACTGAAAACGGGACTTTGGTTTAAAAAAAAAAAACAGAAAACAGAAAACAGAAACGATACCAAACAGACCCTTAGCAAATGGAGTTTGTCATGAACAAAATTGTTAGGGTGGTGATTTTGCCTAGAAAAACCAGTATATTTTAAGACAAATATATCGGTTAAATAAAACAGATTCAATGAATATGCCTTGTCAGTAGTAAACTAGTAATTACTGCATTGGCAACACCGTCGCCCAATTGTTAATAAGAAATGAATCCCATAACTAATAATTAAATAAATAAATATTAATAAACAAAGTTTGGAGACCAATAATTCCCACCCAATTGCTTAGAAGTTAGAATCACCCACCTTCCTTCTCTCTCTAGTCCACCGGCAGTCAGTTCCTCTCTCCTCACTACCGACACTTAACAAACATTTCCACTCCCCACATCAATATAACCACACTCACACACTACCTTCCCTCTCTCTCTCTCTCTCTCTCTCTCTAACCACACCAACAAAAAAACACAGAGGAGAGAGAATATATATCATAATAAAAAGAAAATGTACGGTCGGGATCCATGGGGTGGGCCACTGGAGATAAACGCCGACTCCGCCACCGACGACGACCGGAGCAGGAACCTTCACGATTACGACAGAGCAGCGCTCTCCTCTTCCCGCCAGCTGGATGAGACTCAGCAGAGCTGGCTCCTGGGCCCAACTGAGACGAAAAAGAAGAAGAAGTACGTGGACCTCGGCTGCATCGTCGTCAGCCGCAAGATCTTCGTCTGGACTGTCGGCACTCTCCTCGCCGCCGGATTGTTAGCCGGCATCATCGCTATCATCGTTAAGTTTGCTCCTCGCCACCATCCGAAGCCGCCGCCGCCCGACAATTATACTCAAGCTCTTCATAAGGCTCTCATGTTCTTCAATGCTCAGCGCTGTATGTTGCTATTCCTTCTCTCTCTCCTCCTAATCAGATCGATCGATCGATCTCAATTGTGTGTGCTTACTAACTTGAGTGTAGTAGTGGTTGTAGCGATTCGAATTCGATTGCGATTTTCGATTTAAAATCTAATTGATTAATTTAATTAGCTCGATGATCTAATTGAGTTGATCAACTGGAGTTAGGATTGGAATTCTATTTTGTCTCAGCTCATTGATTTGATCTGCAGCTGCTTCTGAATTTTGATTTGGAAATCTATTCTAAATTTGGAATATAATCACTGCTATTTATGGAAAATGAACTATATATTCTTACATGACAATCTGGATCATTGATATTAGTGTTTTATATTATTTTATTTTATCTTATTATATTTTACTTTGGTTTAGTACAAGTCTACGTAATTAAGGTTGAAAAATTCAGGATATTTGGTTTAAGTAAAATTCAGCATTTCTACATCATTGATCTGGCTTGATTAGAATTGATATAGTAAGTGTCTGATACAATTATGTTAAATCAACCGAAATCTGAAAGTGAGAAGAACTGACTGTGATTTTGCTTTATTGATCAGAATTCCCACTGAAAAAGAGTAATTTGATGAGATCCTGATAAAGAAGTGCTGATCTTTAAATTTGATGTTTCAATGTCCCAACCAATTAATTTCATAATGTTAGGGAGGATTTTTTGTTGTCGCTGATGAGTGTGAATTTATGTGGTTTTTTAACAGCGGGTAAATTAACGAAGCACAACAATGTTTCATGGAGGGGTAATTCGTGTATGAATGATGGCAAGTCTGAGTCCGGTGCTTTCTACAAGGATCTGACTGGTGGGTTCTATGATGCCGGGGATGCTATCAAGTTCAATTTCCCTGCGTCTTTTGCCATGACCATGTTGAGTTGGAGTGTGATCGAATATAGTGCCAAGTATGAGGTTGCCGGAGAGCTCAATCATGTCAAGGAAACTATTAAATGGGGGACAGATTACTTCCTCAAGACTTTTAATTCATCTGCTGATACTATTGATCAGCTTGTGTCACAGGTACGATCTTGTCAGTTATCACTGAGTGTTTTTGCGTGTTTTTTGCTTTATATGTTCTGGCTGTAGCAGTCTTGTGGTTATAGAGTTGAAGTTTTTGCCATCTTTTCTAACCAGGTTGGGATTGGTGATACTTCTCATGGCAACACAAGTCCTAATGACCATTACTGTTGGATGCGCCCTGAGGATATTGATTATAAGCGCCCTGTAACAACATGTAGCTCCTGCTCAGATCTTGCTGCTGACATGGCTGCTGCTTTGGCATCAGCATCTATTGTTTTCAAAGACAACAAGGCATATTCTCAGAAACTTGTGCATGGAGCTGCAACTTTATTTGATTTCTCAAGAAAGCAAAGAGGTAGATATAGTGCTGGTGGTGCTGATGCCGAAACTTTCTATAATTCCACCCAATACTGGGATGAATATGTTTGGGGTGGAGCCTGGTTATATTTCGCTACTGGAAACAATTCATACCTTTCGCTTGCAACTCATCCGACAATGGCCAAGCACGCTGGTGCATTCTGGGGAGGTCCAGATTACGGTGTACTAAGCTGGGATAACAAGCTTGCAGGAGCTCAAGTAAGTTAATGAATGCTATCACTGATGTTAAATGACCATGATGTTGATGTTTTCTTGATCACAAGGAGTCCCCTCCCAAGTCCCAACTGTATCATACTATCATGTAGCCTGACCTCCAAATGAGTTCTGTTTTCATTCTTTTGTTAAGATGTTTCTATCTAATTTGATTCCTTCCTGTTTTTTTTTTTTTTTGGGTTCATACTTCTTGTTTGGTTTGATGCTTTTTGGAGATTTATCTTCTCACTTCTCACAATTACACTTTGTTTCTGTTTCAGGTGCTTCTTAGTCGTCTGAGATTGTTCTTAAGTCCTGGTTATCCTTATGAAGAAATGCTTTCATCTTACCACAACCAAACTAACATCATTATGTGCTCTTACTTGCCATATTTCAATAGCTTTAACAGAACAAAAGGTTAGCTTCTTCATCTCAATAAGGTTTAGCCGTGTTTTTCTTTTTTTCTTTCTTTTCCTTTCTGAATTACATCTAAGTGCATATGCTCGAACTTGTATAGGTGGTTTAATCCAGTTGAACCATGGAAGACCGCAGCCTCTTCAGTATGTAGTAAATGCTGCATTCTTGGCTACCCTATACAGTGATTATCTGGATGCTTCTGATACGCCTGGCTGGAGATGTGGTCCCAATTTCTATACAAGTGATGTCTTGCGTGAATTTGCTCAGACGCAGGTACTCATTTGTTTGTGTTGTGCTGTAAATTATCAGATACAACTGTTTCAACGTGGATCAAGTTTTCCTAATACATTTATGTTTGGCAACTTTTTGCAGATAAATTACATTCTTGGAAAGAATCCTCGAAAAATGAGTTATGTGGTTGGTTATGGTAACCACTATCCAAAGCAAGTGCACCATAGAGGTGCGTCAATCCCAAAGAACAAGATCAAGTACAACTGCAAGGGAGGCTGGAAGTGGAGGGATAGTAAGAAGGCAAACCCTAATACCATAATTGGAGCCATGGTTGCAGGTCCAGACAGTCGTGATGGCTTCCATGATGTTCGTACAAACTACAATTACACGGAGCCTACTATTGCAGGCAATGCAGGCTTAGTTGCTTCTCTTGTTGCACTTTCCGGCGACAAAAGTGTTGGGATCGATAAGAACACCATCTTTTCCGCAGTGCCTCCCATGTTCCCTAATCCTCCTCCCCCTCCAGCACCTTGGAAACCTTGATCAGCGTAGGGCTTATAATTGAGAAGGGGCACCTTCAAGCACCATCGTCAGTTTTATGGTTTTATTGTAGGATCCCTTGGACCTGGCCGATTTCTAAAGGAGAAAAGCAATATTAATGCCAGGCCTGGAAGGCGGAAGACCTCGATAGAAAGTAAATGGTACGCTTGACTTTTGCTCAACTATGTTGGTGATGGAGTGACTTAGGTTTTTTAAGAGTTTGAGGGTTTTTTACTTTTCCATTTTATTGTGTTATACGTCAGTGTATATGTATGATGTATTCGTTATGTATTCTTTGTAAACAAAAACTACTGAACTGTAAGCCCATCAACTGATAAAATCATGGCTGATCAAATGTTGAAAGAAGCCTTTGGCTCTGCTGCTCACTGTTAACTTAGCTCTTTCAGGTTCGAATTTGTTGATCTTAAGTCCCAAACTCATTATAGATGTTTAAAGGCTACTTATGAAGTTTATGTCTTCCTTGACTTCATTTCAATCAATCTTGTCTAGATTAATTCTTTATTATTTTTTTTGGTTTGATTAACTGGCAATGAGTTGTTCAAGCTCATCGAATGGCCTTCAGATCGAGTTTCTCATTGTTAAACTGAGGACTAATAACGATTTAAATCGAGTTATACATAGACCGAGACCGAATAATGCTGCATAAACATGGGAGTACACACAAAATGAAAACAAGATGCAAACTTTGATTAAGAAATGGGGCGAATTCTTGCTAATTTGGACTGACAGTTGACAAAGGTATGGTGAATTGTGGTCCACAAATGTAGCACCAGGTTCTCAAAAATGCAAATCCAACTAGAGAGATGCAAATGCAGAATAGAAAGTTTCAGTTTGTACACAAAGATAATGAGAATTGAACAAAAACTGACCCCCTGCTACTCTACCTACACCTCTTTAATTCTAATTAAGGTTTGATGCAGTACAAAAGACATTACAGCCACACAGCTAAGTAATTCTAGTAATAGATACTTGACAAAAGTAAATTCTAATTAAGGTTTGGTGCAGTACAAAAGACATTACCGCCACACAGCAAAGTATTTCTAGTAATAGATACTTGACAAAAGTAAATTAAGGCGACACAGCTAAGTATTTCCAGAAACGGATACTTGAGTAAAGTAGATGACTGAGTGTTGCTTAGGAAAAGATCAGCCGTCCTTTTTCTGCCCATTGCTTCGTCTTTGGTGCTGGACCACACAAGGGAATTGTGCTCCACCTCATGCACAATCAACATACCACAAACCTTCATTCCCTGACTTTGCTTGAAGTAGATATAGGACAACATTTTTGGCTTAGTGGCTCCTGCTGCAATTAATGGGGCCGAAAAAATAGTTGATTTAAGATGAATTTAATCGAAATAATACCCATGCTAAAACAAATGCGGAATTAACTTTATTCTACCTATACTAGTGTTGTATTTGATGGATTATCCTGCTGTCATTTTTCAACGTCTTTTATAGTTTTGGTCTTGATCAGCCTTGTTCTGCACATGAGCTGTTTTGTTTTCCATGTGAACGTCCTTGACTTATTAGCCAACTCTGGATCCCGCACATTGGATGTGGACTTCGGAATCCCTTTACTGAGAGACTGAGAGAGCTATGGTGTCGTGTTATTTGCTTCGTCCTGTCTATAATGAAGCGCAAGGATCGGTACAAGGATACTACTTTGGGTTAAGGCCGTTATTCTCATGCAGCCACATTTATTTTTCTAGATTAGAATTCCTGATCTCTGTCATGCACCTCAGAGGTTCTGATATGGTAGTCGGAGAAATAAGGGAAATTGATACATATACCATTGATTTGATACAATATTACCATACAATCTCTAAAATAGTTCAGATCGCTAGACTAGTATACATATACAATATTTTACTCCGTTGGTCTATAGGAGGATCAGATTAATATATACTGGAGCCTAGTATATTCGTCTCAGAAGAACTGAGCTGTAAGACTGCCAGACCTCGTAAAAGATGGTACACCAGCAGGTTTTTCGGCCTACAGATCAAAACTGTGGCTGTTGAAGTGGAAGATCGGATGGTTGTGCTTCCTCCTTAGGCTGCGTGACCTGATTTCATGGGCAACACTTGACTGAAGAGCACTAGGTCCACAGACTAAGACACCAACGTCGACTGCACCCCAACGTTCTGCCATCAGTTCGAATGTTTCTGCAGCGAGGATTGATTGCAATTAGCAGTCATGCATTAGAAAAACCTGCCTCTACTGTCATCTCTGAAATTAGTTAAATTGCTCTAAATAAAAATGTATTGAGCTATTGAGTACTATATAGATGAGGATCAAGGTTGGCCTAGTAGATAGGAACTCAAACTGCCTGGGCCGGGTTGTCCCGGGTTCAAATCCTCATACCCCACCCCCGCAGCATTATGCTCCTTTGTACCAAAAAAAAAAAAAAAAAAAAAAAAAAAAAAAAAAAAAAAAACTAATGTACTAGATAGGCAATCTAGCAAGGAACTTGTTGCAAGGAAATCATGTGTGTTTTCGGCTGTTCAATGTAGAAAGCCGATAAAGGAAACATAAAGAATGAACCATACCTTTGAAATCTGGCCTGCTGCCATAGTGGATAGTACTTGAATTAACAATAAACTCATCATTTGAATTCGAGTGTTCCACTGCAACGTCATGGAGAGCTGTGTTTGATTTCGTATTCTCATATGCATGATTTTCTGTCTGCGAGACCGACCATTTCTGCTCCCATAAGTGCCACAGGGCTACAGTTAGACCCCCAAAGATGACAACACCAGCAACCATGCACAGCAGAAGGATAAGCCCTTTGTACCACCACACATTTATATCATAAGCATTTATGTAATACACATCCAACAATGCCTGGCAGATTATGAAGCCAATTGTAGAAACAATTATGTAAATTCCAGCCCATATGTTATCTCCGGTGCCAACCAGACCAGATATAGCAAATTGTTTTGAAGGGGGGTATTGGCAGGAGTTCATGGCACCAAATGTCTTCCCTTCTTCCTGCTAAGAGAGATCAACACTTCAGCAATCGGAAAATGCTACTGCTTATTAAAAATGGTGACGAGAACAGGCCAACTAACCACTTTAGGCTCTGATTCTCGAGTGACATATATCTGAATATCAAGATTCAGGCAATCATACAAACTCGGATCAATGGACTCTGCATTTATCATTGACAGAAGAGGCAGCTCATCTGACTTCTTGATCGCCCAAACGATTAAGATATTCCGTGGCATGCAGGGTTTACCATTTTTGAGACGATGCATAATGTCAGTTAAAACAGCCAGGAAAGGTGAAATCCCAATGCCACCAGCCACTAAAACCAGGTGCTTGTACCTAAGAAAGAGTTGAGCATAAGTTAGAAGGTTCCCCTGTGGACTGTAGGTATTGAGACAGGCATATTAACAATGTTAAGTAAGACCTAAATGTATAATCAGATTTTTTACTTGATTCATTCATTATAGAACAAGGTGATACAATCCTTATTATGCTCAAGCTTATGAACTTAGGAATTTGACATGGGTGCATAACTGCATAAGTCAGTGCACATAAGACCCTTGTACATAAGGGAATATTAGGACATACGTTAAGTGATAAGGTGATTCGTGTCCGTATGGTCCTTCCACAGAAGCTGTTAGCAAAGATTTAAGCTGAGACTGGGGCAGCTTTTGTTCTTCATCATAATTGTTTGAGATTAATCCTTTAAGATTGTGCGTCCACTTTCCGAGAACTTTGATAAGAACTGATAAATGGTGTTTACCATCCAAAGGACTAGACGACACACTGAAAGGATGCCACTGCCACCAAGACAATTCCCGAACTTGAAGGAAGATAAAGCTGAGAGCATTATACCTAAGGCCTGTAGTTTAAGTGGTCAGGCTGACATACATTCTCTGCATAAACTATGTTAATTATAGACAGCTTTAGATGGATTTACTTACAGGGAGGTTTCGCAAGTACTAGCTCCAGAGTTCCACAAGGAAGTGATGTGGCTGAAATTATATCAACAGTTTTTCGAGATTGAATAAATCTCAGAAAGCGATCAAGCATGAAAAGGAAGATTCCTCCAGCTGCCATGCTGAATACGAAGTCACCAGCATGCATTGCCAGAAAGATTATAAAGGCAATGTAGAGTTGATGAGTGTAGAAAAACAGCTCGAAACTCCACGTTCTTACTCCAGGGAGGGATGTTACCCACATCAACAGCCCAGCTGTAAGGCTTATGACACCAGCAAAATTGGCCACACCAATGTCATTCCATTCCATTATCTGCAAGAAAAGAGTGCATGAAGCAGAATTGTCTGGAAAGTTGATGTTTTTGCCGTTTCTACTTTGATGATTTTAAATGTCACAGTGTGTTGGGTCTCTCTGCATATTTTGCAGAAGGAACAGAAGAAAATCTAATAAGAAAGCAATATAACATCTTGTATCGGAGCAGTATATTTGAGATTAATGACTCAATGACTGTAACTTTGTGATAGAATACCAGAGAGGAAACACCAGAAGTAGCATCGGTGAGAAATATGAAAGCTAAAGCCGTAAGAATATATTCTTGAAAAAATGCAGTTGTTTCTAATGAGGTCGCAATCGTACATATACAGAGCTACTGCACTACCTCTAATGTGTCTGACAACAAGAAAATGCAGGTGATAGATACTGAATGTCCACAAAGTAAGGTAATCATGTTCTACTTAATTAATCCTTCTGTCCCTATTGATGAAGAATGATCTTATTAACATGTTATGTCAATTTAGAACTTATAAACTGTGACTAATGTATGAAAGATGCAGGGCCTATTACTTCAGCACTGTGAAAAACCAGAGAACCAAAGGTTTTTCGACGTGTTAGTGCTTAACAGCTCCGCTTTCAATAGCTTAGATACAACCTATTCGAGCTTTAGGAACTCCTAAGATTGTGTAAGCCTATCTAATACTATATATTAAAACCTGAAACCAAGTCTTTCCTGGGACGACACTTGGCATACATTAATTGGACAGAACATAAAAATAGCATTAAATACAATTATCGGGTTAGGATATGGTAATAAATTATCATACATTAATTGGATAGAACATAAAAATAGCATTAAATACAATTATCGGCTTAGATATGGTAATAAATTATTATAGAGTAATATAGTATTAGCTAATTTATGGAAAATAATCATTATGGTAATTTATTAGAACAAAGATAAGACAACATTTTTTTTATAAAACGTGTATAAACAATATAATAATATAGCCCGGGCGTGGCACGGGCATGCAAACTAGTATAGACATATAGTATAAACAGTATATATTATGCTTTCGAGTGTGAACATATGGGAAAATGAAGACAAAATGACGTAATTTAGCAGCACAAGTAATATAACTCTGACTTTGGGTTGCAAACTCACTTTTTCTAATAGACGACCCTCCATTGCCCATGCAACAACATAGAATAGTCCATGGAGAGTGAATACGGCCATGGTAAGATGTCCCAACCAGACATGATATCTGGTAGCATGCTCAAAAGGAATGTCTATAAGGCGAAGAAGAATAGAACCCCTCGCAATTGGTAGAAACAACAGTGCTAAGCAGAATAATCCAATCAGGCCAAGGCGAAGTCCTGTCTGTTCCATCATGTTATAGCTGCAATTTGATAAATGAAAAGCATTCAGCTACAACAGCATTATATAGGCAGTATTCTTCACAGGTTTACTGTACCTAATTTCGTAGAAAGAGGGCAACTCCATTTTGGAAACCGAGTCCCAGTTGCGCCAAGTGTAAATAGCACTAGCCCAGATTAGAAATACTGATAAGAGAAGTATCCCAATGAGCTCTGCAGCTGTAACAACTCCAAATGGTCCATCAACCAGAACGGGGAACGTCCAGAGTCCGAATGTTGGACGTTTCGGAGTCTTTTTCCTACAGGAGAATATTATATGTTATACCCATCAGCTCAGGAAGACCATTACATTCTGTAAACTATAAGGAAATGATCCAAAACACCTTTATTTTGAAACTGTAAGCCTTTCCCAATATAACTTCTCCTGAAAGCTATACTACTTAGATATTATAGAATTCGAATTACTAACAGAGAAGCACATACTCTTGAACCTCATCCTCTCCTGAGATGACAAGATACACGACAGCGAGAATTGCAAGGACTAGAACTGGTCCACTGAAGACTACAAATAGAGATCCTGTAGATTTCGAAACAGAATGTCATGTTCTTCAGATCAGTCAGTCACAATTGCCGAATCAGTAAACAGTTTCATGGTTCACACGCTTTCCATATGACACAATTAAGTACAGAAATTTATGTTCATCACTTGAGCCATTGCGGCATTGCTGAGCTAGTAGATAGGTCATGGTTCACACATTTTCCATACGAAGAAATGATCCAACACGTACAACCTCAATCAACAAACATGTTATGCCATGACTGATTCTAGTCGAAAATTCCGAATCCATTACATTATTAAGACACTAGGCTATGTTCTTGTGAACTTGTTTTAGCCATGACTGATACTAAGCTAGTACACAATTCAGAAAACATTACATTATCCATAAGAAAAAGTGATCGAACAGACGAACACATACAACCTCGATCAACAAACAAGTTATGCAAAAATTGATGCTAGTAGACAATTCAGAATTCACACATTTACGATACATTTTCCTGTTATGGAAGAATGGAAGTACAATTTCAAAATACAAACCTGCAAAGCCAAAAATCGTTCCTTGACTCACTTGAATCCAACGATTAACCAATTGGTACACAAAATCTGATGGATAGAAGAACATTACAGCAATCCATGCAATAAAAACAACCCACATTAACAGCTTGAGAACCCATTTTGCTGTTGATTTGAGAAAGACTGTCTTTTTAATTTCATATTTAGTACTTAAGTCATCATTATTTGATAGTAAAGGTACGTCACCAGAGTAGTATTCACCCATACTGAAGAACAAGCAAGACAAGTCGGTGTTTTTTTAGGGTTGTTTATTTTTCATATTGAAGCTTAGATTAGAAGGCACCTTTTTAAAAAAGCATGGTTTGATACCTAGAAATTAATGCAGTGGAAACAAATTTTGTTGCAACCTTCTAAAACATTAATTAGTTTTACCAAGACGTAATTAACTACCTGGTAATGACCACTTCAAATTTAGCAACCATGTAAATATGTAATTATGTGAATTATCCTTAGGCATTGGGACCATGATGGGATAATATAAGAACCATGGTGGGTTTGTCACTTGGTCTACCATAGGTGAATAATTGAATATGTGTGGTGCTGGGACTATAATCTCTAAAGGGAATATCAGTTCTTGTACGAATATTTAGCCCCATCTCGAGTACGACTACGACTACGTTCCCTGTCGCTATGAGCTCCTTGCTCTTAATTGTTTTTGGATATCTCAGCTCTACTTGTACTTCACTACACTTGGTCACTTGCGTTGAGTGATCGATTCAACTTAAGAAACGATTTATTTAGTTGAAATTCAATAAATTTGGTCTTTTTATTTTGAGGTAACGATTTAGTTTGGTCGAGATGTTAGCATGTAATGTACAACTACATTCAAATGCGGTTTAATCCACAAGGCCTCTATTTCATCCTCAAAAGTCTAATAATCGAAATCAATTGGTTACCGGGTTTTTGAAGTTTTGGCAAAAATTGCAGTATGCTTTTAAAACTAAACTAGAAAATAATTCACACAATGGATTTTTTTTTTCTTTTTGTTATATCCGGTGGCCGTTTAACCACAAGAGTTAGGACACGACTGGATAAGGAATATATTCAACTAAAACATAGTACATTTTTTTCTTTGGTCTATAACCCTGTACTATGTGATGACAATTTGTATAACTAAAGCAGCTAAATTCGATAATAGGAAAAATCCAGAGATGATATACTGAAATTATAAGGTGAATTATCTCAAGAAAATAAAATAAAATATAAGAGGTAGGAAAACAAGAAAGGTACAATTTTCAGAAAAAAAAAAACTGTAAGTTGATTAGTGGAAAACAACCAAGAAAACATTGTGGTAATGACCAATGACCACTTCAAATTTAGCAAAATTATAAGAAAAATTATGAGGTGATATACAGTACTAAAAACAGAAGGTGGGACTACTGTCTCGGAAAAGGAAAAATGACAAAAGTAGGACAATTAAGAGAGGGACAATTTTGAGTAGTAGAAAATAAGCACGAAAACATTGCGATCACGAGTCATTGATAGAAGCTATAAACTAGGAAAAGGGAGTTAAGGTCGAAAGAAGGACCTGAATTCGTCCAAATTGACGAAATTAGGACCCCAATACTTTTTTGGACGAATTCAGGACCTCATTGTATTTCGCCGTTCAATTGCTAACGCTGTGTACGCGAAAGGACCTGAACTTTGCCTCCATCCTCTTCTCTCTCATCCACCATCATCAGCTTGACATGAATTCCCCCCACATCAAAATCATCCAACAACTTCCCTCACATTAATGATTAAATCGGTAAAAAAAAGCAAGTATAATTCTACACTATCAAATTCAAGCACCATTTTATGAAAAAATCTCTCATTTTCATATGATAAATTCCAAAAAAAAAAAAACTAAATCTAACACAGAAAGCTCCAATTTTTTTCCAAAAAATAATCTCAGATCAAACCCAGAAAGTTCAATTTTTTTTTAAGACACCAACCCAGAAATCTAAAAACCTATATCACCAAATCAGATTTTAGAGTAATTTAAATCTAACCCAGAAAATTCCACTCTATTACTATTTTTCTCGAATTCAAGTCTCAAGTATAATTAACAAAACAAAATTTGAGCCGAGGCATAAAATCAGCACAAGATTACAAGAACATGAAGAAATTTTTTACAGAAACAAATTTTAATCTAAAAAGGTAAAAAAAAAAAAAAACCCAAAAGTTAGAAATTTTAATATGCCATATTTGGAGATCTCATAAAAACACCCAATATTTGCCCCCAAAATTTTCAAAATCTCATGAATCTTTAAGTTTGATGTAAGTTGAGAAACTTTTTGTAGAAGATAATTTTTTGAAATCTCATGGATTAAGTAGAAGGAAACAATACCGTATCAATCCGAGCCATCGTCGGATCCGCCAGCTTCAATCTCAACACGGAAAAGATGGATTTCCCTTTAAAAGTCTCTCAATTCTATTGACAAAAAAATTTGAGAAATTGAAGGTATTTGATGATTATTTTGAGGGTAAACAAATTAGATTAGTTTGATGGAGAAACTTTCTGGGTTGAAGGGGGTTGAACTGTTGAAGTAGGAGGGAGGAGAGAGGAGAGAGGAGAGAGAACTTTGGCTAAGAAACAAAGTTGACGTGAAATGGGCAAACAACGTTATTAATTTGACGGCAACTTGGACAGAGGTCCTGATTTCGTCAATAAAAATAGTGAGGTCCTGATTTCGCCAATTTGGACGAGTTCAGGTCCTTCTTTCGACCTTAACTCAGGAAAAGGCTACACATACAACTATTGTATGGAACCTATTCTACAACTAAATCTTATTGGTCCATTAACACTACTATTAAACTAATAGTAAAAAAAAATTCTGTTTTCAAAAAATTTGAATTCAAAATAATTAAAGAAAAAAAATTATTTGAAATTTATATTTTGCCAGTGGATCTGCAAGTTCCAATGCAAATTCGGTTTTCTATGTTGTGCTATTTCCCGAGATAAATTTCCTTAATAACACAGGAGAAACCAATTGATACTAATTATAATCTGATGAAACTATATAATAAACATTTTAGCTTTATTAGTTTCATAACGGAAACTATTATAATTAAACTATGCAAAATGATTATTCATGCTGATACTAAATATTAGATATTCGTTGCTAAAAGTTTAATATCTCGTGAAATAAAGGCAATAAAATTTAAACGAAATTACGAAAAAATTGTACTCATAGAGCATGAGAATGCGGAAACTTTGTACTTTCGGAGGGGTTTGCCAACTTACACATATCCTCCAGTATTAAGTTTATACTTTTTTTAATTAAAAAATGTCTCACCATCCATAACTTCGTTAATCATGTGGCAAAAGTAGAAAACATGGATACAATTGTGTAAATACAGATAGCGACCCACGATCTAGGATGACAAGATAATATTTAGCAGAAAAACGCAACAAAACTATCCGGATGTGGTATCGTTAACTATTAAGTAAATAACTTAAAATTGTACTCGTACATTAGAATGTAACATTGTTTAGTTTCATTATAACATTAATAGTTTCGAAATGTGTTTCAAACAAGAATAAGTCACTTAATTAGCAACGATTGAGAAATATGTATGAATGATAATTTGGACAAGTATACTTTGCAAGATAAAGTCTTTACGGTCAGATTGAATATGTATATAATAAATTATGTCAATTAAATTTGTTTTACATATTTTGATGAGATTTTCTAGTACGTATGCATTCGTTTAGTGACAATTTCGTGACATGGGTATACAGAGTAGTAATTAAAGTTAGTACATTTAAGAGTGTGCGTAGTTTGTCAGGGTTTTGGGATATTTGCAATTGAAGGTGCCAAACGTTGAAAATGATTTAATAAGAGTCCACGTCGATAAAAGATTACACGAATTTAGTTTACTTGAATGTCGCACTAGTTTATGAAACATGGTGTTTTTAAAAAAAAATAGTTGCCATTTAGTTGATAATGGAGAATATTATATATTATTATTATGGAATTGAATTAGGTCAGAAGTAAAGTTATGTCAGAAGGTCAGAATTAATCTCAGCCACACATTTTGATCTCCACTAACTCTTACTGGTATAACTTTAGTTGCTCCGTAACTCCAGTAACTATAGCAAATAACTCCAATAACTTTACGACTCTAACTTAACAATATTTAACTAAAACACTAACTTCAACTTAACTCTAGTAACTTTAATAACTAAAACACGTTTTTTAATATAACTCCAATAATTACAACACGTAACTATAATAACTTCAATAACTATAAAACACGTAACCCCGACTTAACTCCAATAACTTTGATAACTTTAATAACTCTAATAACTTCACAAACTAAAACTCATAACTTTAATAAAAAAAAAAAAAAAATTAAAAAAAAAAACAGAAAAATGTACCCACATTTTTTTTCTCTCTCCTCCCATACCAACCCACCACCACCACCCGCACCTCCTTCCAGCCGCCGGCGAACTGCACCGACCACCACCACGAACCAGCCGGCCACCACCACCACACTCGCCGTCCTGCCGCCAGCCCAGCGGTGGTTCTCCCTCCCCCCATCGACCACGCCACCGCCCCCAATACACCAATTCTCTCTCCTCAAACTCTTCTCAAACAACCACGAATTCGCCCTCCCCGGTGTTCCTCCACCCTTCCCTTGAATCTCCCCGCCCCTCCCTAACGTTCGCCGCCCCTCTCTCGCGTTCGCCGCCCCTCCCCCAATTTTCGAAATGGAAAAAGGATGAAATGGGGGAGAAGGAAGGGCCGGCCGCGTGTGGGAAAGGCCGGTGGGAGGTCGGGGTGGCCGTACGATCACATTGGCTTGGTCGGGGATAGTGTTGGCGGTGGTCGGCGACGGTCGCCGGCGGGGCTGGGGTAGTTCGGGGTGGGTGGGGGGGATTGGGGGAGGAGAGAGAAAAGGATAGAGAGTGGGTCTTTTTTTTTACGGAAAATGCATGCGGTACCCCTGTACTTTGGGGGTTTGCACACGGTACCCCTTTACATCAACTTAGTGCACATGGTACCCTCATACTTTTAGGAACTGCACAGTATGCCCTTTTTTTAACTTTAATCTCGTTAGTTTATGCTTAATAATGTTAACATGACTACACCAAATAATTTTAAATAAAATGATGATAATAGTTAGAAAAAAATTAACCCCACCCCTTAATTTTTCTCTATCCTCCCCTTTTCCCCTTCCCCTTCCTTGCCCACCACCACCACGTACTAACTTACAAAGTAGGTTAATGTGTATTAAGAGGGATAAGTTAATGTTTAATATGTAGTTAGTCTGTTAATGATGTAAAATAGTTGCTAAAATAAGCACTAAAAAGATTCTCTAATGATGTTATGAGAGAAGAAGCAAAAAAGGGTATGGTGTGCAGTTTTCAAAAGTTCGGGGGTACCGTGTGCACTAAATTGAAGTACAGGGGTACCGTGTGCAAACCCCCAAAGTACAGGGGTACCACGTGCATTATCCGTTTTTTTTATTTTGTTTTTATGTTTTTATTTTTGTTTATTTGGTTTAATCTTGACCATTGATCTTAGTTAGATGAGTGGTTCAGATTACTTCTGACCTTCTTACATAAATCTACTTCTGACCGGATACGCCCCCTTATTATTATTATTATATATACTAATAGGCAAACTTTTGGACAATTCTAAAACCAACCACATCACCGCTGATGTCACTGATGATGTCAGCGCCACATCATCACCTGCCATGTAACAATTCTGAAAAAATGATGCTATGTGGGCCTGAACCTGTGACCTCAGGGTTACAATGTAACACTTCAACCACTAGGACAGCTGATGTTTAGTTGATTCTTTTATTAGCCAAATTATATATAAAGGATATTAATTCCTAATATTTCGTCCAAATAAATAACAAATATTTCGCCCAATAATTATATTACCATATATTATACACTAAGTTATTTGGAAATAAAATTTGATCATTTATTCAATTTTGACCGAAATTTCACCATATATACTAAGCATATATTCCATTAATATCAAACTAGATAATGATCATTTCTTATGTGGAACATGAATTAGAGATTATGTTACGTTTATGCTGGAAATAGTTGTACATGATTGTTATGCAAAGCGGTGGGTGTAATCAGACTAATACATACGTGCATCAAACAAAGAATATTGGCGGGTAGCTAAGCTGAAAGTTAAGACGTTAACATAAAATTAGAGAATATATTTCAATTAATATCAAATTAGAGAATAATCATTTTCGTGGAACATAAAATTAGAGAATAAACTTTGTTGTCTTATATTAAGGGTCAAATTGGGTATACGGGTCGTGTAAGTTTTGACAAGCGTGGAAGAGATAACTAAAACGGTGACTAAACAAACGAGAGTCAATAGCGGTCATGTGTAATAAAAGCGCCAAATAAATAAAAATAACCATAAGGGAGTCAAAACGGGTGTGACTCAATATGGGTCATGCGTCATAAAAAGCAGCTTCATGACATATAATGGTGTCAGATAATCAAATACAACTAAATTAGTTTTTTACGAGCATCAAACATATACGAGTCAGTACCAATCATGTGTAATAAAAGTGGGTTCATGACCCATATAAATAAGGCAGATAGATCAAACTAAATATATGGGAGTTCAAATGGGTGCGAATTAATACGGGTAATGTGTTATAAAAAAAAGGCTCATGACGTACAAATAAAAGCGTGCCACAAAAATAAAAATAAACATATGCGAGTCGGAACGGGTGTGAGTCAATATGGGTCATGCGTCATAAAAAGCGGGTTCATGGCATAAAATGGTGTCATATAGTCAGATACAACTGAATTAGTTTTTTACGAGCATCAAAATATATGCGAGTCAATACCAATCATGTGTAATAAAAAGTGGGTTCATGACTCATACAAGCGAGGCAGATAGATAAAACTAATTATATCAGAGTTGAAACGGGCGCCAATTGGTACGAGTGATGTGTCATAAAAAAATAGGCTCATGACACACGATTTTGATAATAAAAAAATATCAAAGATATTTAATTCGAATAACCAGTTTGATTAAACTTTTTACTGATTTTGAATTATTGAAGATGATGAGGATATAGGGATGATTCAGGATTGATTTTGATTTAATTTGGGAAATATCTTAAGCAATTGTTTTTTTATGGAAAATTTGATTATTACATATAGAGCGAGTAAGATAGTTTTTTTTTTTGAAATCGCGAGTAAGATGATTTATGTTACCAACTAGATAATAGCTCTAATTTTATGTACGGAAAGATTAATCGATTGCTACTTGCACCCGTAATTTGATGGGTTTTTTTGTTTTGTTTGAATGCTCTTAAATTTATTAGGTAAATAACAGAGTTCATAATCATGATTTGACAATTGATCCGTCTTTTAAAACTAATCTAAGAACAAATACGGTCGAGGTGAATATAATTTTATTTACTAACAGTCATAACAAATATGCACAATTGACATGTTCTTCAATGAAGGTTGCACCGTATTTATAATCCTATATTAAATTTAAATAAGGTAAATCATATTATATTAATTTACACTTATAAAATTTAGTTTGATATGAATGAGAAAAAAAAAAGTGTAATGTAATCGTGCCGCCCGTGCAATCTTGCACGGGTAAAAAACTAGTTCTAATGTAGAAGATAACAAAGGTTTAGGCATGGTGTATGAGTAATATTTCTGATTTTAGATAGAAAATAATAAATTAATTTATAATTGTTTTATTAATTGGTTGTTTGGGTTCCCAAAACTTTTCCCTCCAACTTTCCCTCAAAATTTTTTTTCTCCAAAACAAGTTGGAATCTTTTTTGGGTAGGTGATATTCCACATTTTAATTGGTTGTTGTATGGAGATTCACATACAAAGGTTGTATGTGTATCACTTTCCTTTAAACTACGCAGGTGGTAGAGAACAAAGTTTTGGTTTCATGTCAATAAATACAAGAGTGACATAATGTAGAGAGTTCTAATCTATCTAATATTTAATCTAATATATATTATAAAAGGCGAGTACATCCCTTCATTGATGGACACTTGGCACAATTCTATTGGATGGGATTAAAAAAATATTATTGATTATTAGGATATGAAAGTACATACAAAATATTAAAATAGTAATAAGGAAAATTAATAAACATTTAAAAATTATAATTAGTTGAATAGTTATATAATTTTAAATTAAATAGAAAAAGAAAAGTTTTAAAAACTATTAAGTGTATAAAATATTAAATAGTTCAAAAGTCTAAAAAAATGATTTCCAATCTATGCAACGTATATGGTTCTCTTCCAATTTGTTATTTATGATCATAACATTTGTGACACAATATTTTCATTTTACAATATATCTCTCACAAAAAAAAAAAAGATGTCTTAAAAGAATGTGCAAATCGTAGAGATCTGGAGAAAAGTACAAGTTTTAAGGTGGATTATTATTAGTTTAACAAGTGGTTATCAAGATTTCAGTTTACAAATATTGCCAATTTGACTCTTTCCTACAAGTGTCGAAAGGGTTGTATTTGAAAAATATTCGACAAGATTAAGCAATGTGTGTAGAATATACTACTCAGTAGTACTTAAGGAAAAATGTATATACAAATAGTTAGTAATTGGTTCATGAATAAGGTTGGGCATGATGTATTTTGTAATATATATATAGCATTCGCTCATGAATTTGTCTATACAATTTGTTTTTTTTTTTTGTGGCTTCTTGAGTACCAATTTATCATATTATTATTATAACCAGGTTTGGGTTAGACATTTTGTGCTATGTAGTAGTTCATGAATAGGGTTTAGTTGAGTCAGATTCTACCACGTCGAGTTATTAGATTTATCGAATTGTGGCACATTTGATGCATACAAATGTGACTTATTATTATTATAAAAAGTCACTAAATAAAGTTCTCCGTTTACAACTTATATGTTATCGTGATTTACCATTCGATTCTTCAGTATGGTAATTTTAAGCTGAAGGGTTACATTTCTTAAATTACATTTCAACTACATTAAGCTATGCTTATAGGTAGAAAATCAAACACATATAAAAGGAAATAAATGAAATTCAAGCAGTATAATTTTTTTCCTCTATGTTAGAGTATAGTGAAAAAATATGTCTATACAAAGAGTAATAATTTTGTAGACAAAATGAGTAATAAATGAGTATGATATAAAAGTTTGCCCAGAGTTTATATTCTCCTTTTTGGTTTTGGATTCTCTTGACTACTATTGTTTCCAATTTTTTCAAATGTTTCGTTTGCTTATATGATTGTAGTTTTCCACCTAATTTTCTAGGTATGGTAAGAGCGGGGTAGGTCATATTAAGTTTTTTTTTTTTAAATCCTCATTGGGTCTGGTTACTAAAACTTATTTGATCGTATCTCGAATTTTGTTCAATGTTTTTTGGTTTTTACACATACAGTGAAGTTCTCATCTCGAATTTGTCTATACAATTTGCTCTCTCTCTCTCTCTCTCTCTCTCTCTCTCTCTGGCTTCTTACTACTATTATTTCATATTTTTCAAAAGTTTCATTCTCTTATAAGAATCGAAATCAAGTTCAGGTTGAACATTATTATGTCATATTACATTAGTTCATGAATAAGGGTTCATGAATAGAATTGAGTTGACTCATGTTCTACCACGTCGAGCTTTTTTATTTCTTGCAGTCACTTTGAAATGATGGCTATATAATAGGCTCTAATAAATATTTATTAAAAATTATAATGTCACGGCAAAAGTGTATTTTGTTTATACATTAGATAATGGTCAATACGTGACATTTACATTCAACATTATCATCAAAATTAGAGAGAATATAAGTCTTTAAGTAAGTTATTATTCTTAAAATTGGTTATAAAGTTCTCCCTTTAGGCTTTTACTACTTACTATTCAGTATGGTAATTTATTGTTGAAAGAGTTATATTTCAAAAACTTGGATTAAAAGTTAGAATCGGGAACATGACACTTATTAACACAATTATGTATATAATCAATGACTTTTTTAATTTTTTTTAAAGACCGTCAATAAATTATATAAAGATAATGATGTAAATTACTAAGAGAAATATGTTTCTCTTGGTAAGATGATTACATATGTGCAGTTTCTTTGTAATTTCAACAAAGATAACAATAAAAGAATAATCCAAATAGAGTTGGAAATTAGGAGGGCCAGATTAATTTCACGGAAGATCAGAGCGGGTTAGGTTATATTGAGTTTGTGTCATGTCAGATCCGTATGAAATTGTACTTTTCATAATTTATTATATGCGAAAATATTTTCTGATACGATTCCCACGATGTACATTTCATTATTTACTTTTATTAATATTTTATTCTTATATGTGTAAGTCAAACCCTCATCTCGATCAAAATGTCATCTACACTTTTATGGAGGTGGTAGTAATCAACATTTTTATAAGGGATATCCAATACTATTTAAGTGCTAGCTGACACTTATAAATTCATAGCTAAACCATATTTTTTTTCATAACGTTAAATAATATTCAACATGTTACATTTATGTGTAAAATGTAATTATCTAACAACATTTTTTTTTTGTGTGTGTGAAACAACTATGATTGATACAAATAGGGAGCCCGTGCGCGGCACGGGCACGCAAACTAGTATATATGTAATTCTAAACCCGCTCTATTCCCATGCGGACACTTGACCATCTATGATTGGTTAATACAAAATATAATATAATAGGTCAAAATTAATATATATAAAAGCTTTTTTTTTATAGAAAGTGTCATATAATAATATATTAATATAATATTATGATTCATTGTATATGGTAATATTACTCCAATAAAATAACATTATTACTTGATTTATGGAATTTAGTTTTTTTTAGAGGAGATTTATGAAAAATAGTTACGGAGTATGGAATAGAGTAATTATTACTTGATTTATGACAATTCGATCAAATATCCCACGGGTGTTTCAAAATGGGACTTTGCCTTTTGAAAGGTGACTTTTCCTCTAATTACATTACAAATATCCCACGGGTGTTTGAAATGAGATTTTTAGGCTTTGAAAGGTGATTTTCCATGTAATTACATTACGAATATCCTACTCGTGTCCAAAATGATGAGATTTTAGATTTTGAAATGTAACTTTCCATCTAAATATATTACAAATATACCACGGTGTATGTTCGAAACAGGATTTTAGGTTTCGAAATGCGACTTTCCATCTAATTACATTACAAATATTCCAAAGGTGCTCGAAACATGATTTTAGGTTTTTCAAGGTGATTTTCCATCTATGCATTACAAATATCTCACGGGTGTTCGAAACATGACTTTAGGTTTTTTAAAGATGACTTTCCATCTAATTAGATTACAAATATACCAAAGGTGTTTGAAATGAGATTTTAGGTTTTAGATAAAAATTTCGTTTACATAAATTTAACATATAAACATAAAGAGCCCGGGCGTTGCACGGGCCATCAAACTAGTAATACTATAATAGTACAACAACAACAATAACAACAATAACAACTAAGCCTTATTCCCAAAATGATTTGGGGTCGGCTAACATGAATCGTTATCTAGTAACCGTCTTGTGTACGCCAAAAAATTTCGAAAATGTTGTAAACCTTTTAAAAGTATTTAAACACTTTCAAAGGGAGTTTAGAAAGCAAAAATAAATCAAAAGGTTTAAAAAATATTGTAAAAAACATATGAATTTTGAACACAAGTTAAAAAAGTTTTGGAAAAAAAAAAAGAAAAAAAGTTGGAAAAGCCAGACAAAGAAATCAAAAGAAGTCAGAATAAGTCCTCCACATGGATAGAGTCTCGCCACACCGCCATATCCAACACCATACTCTCTTCAAGCCCTAGGAAGCTCATATCACTTCTAATCACTCTCGTCCAAGTCACTTGGGTGTTCCCCGACCCCTACTAATATTATCACTTCTCCACCCTTCTACTCTTCTAACCGGCGCGTCACTAGGCCTCCTCCTCACGTGGCCATACCACCTCAGTCGATTCTCCATTATCTTATCCCCTATGGGTGCAACCCATACTTTTTCCCTAATAATTTCAATCCTCAACCGATCACGTTTTGTATGCCACACATCCACCGTAACATGCCCATCTCCATCACATCTTGTGAACGTGGCACTGTTTCACGGCCCAACATTCCGTGCCATATAAAAGTGCCGGCCTAATTGTCGTTCGATAAAACTTACCTTTCAACTTATTGGACATTCCTCGATCACACAGAAGTCTTGTGGCATTCTTCCACTTCAACCAACCCGATTTGATCCTATGCGCCACATCTCCATCCAATTCTCCATCATTTTGAAAAATCGATCCCAAATATCGGAAAAAATCTGATCCCTGAACAATCTTTCCATCCAGCCTGATCGTCCCCGTCTCCGTTGCCTAATGACGCTGAACTTACACTCCAAATATTCGGTCTTGCTCCGGCTCAACCGAAACCCTCGAAACTCCAAAGTGTGCCTACATAGCTCCAACCTCCTCTACAAATCCTCTTTCGTTTCTGAGATCAACACTATATCAACTGCAAACATCATACACCATGGTATATCATCATGGATTGACCTCGTCAATTCGTCCATGATTATAGCAAAGAGAAACAGGTTAAGTGCGGACCCTTGGTGCACTCCAATTGTAATAGGGAACTCTTCTGACTTCCCGACACTAGTCCGCACACTCGTGCTAACTCCCTCATACATGTCCTTAATTAGAGCTGGCAATCGGGCGGGTCGGGTCGGTTTCGGGTCGGGTCGAGGCGGGTCAGGTCATATCGGGTTCGGGTCTTGGCGGGTCGAGATGAACTTTAGGGTCGGGTCGGTTTGACTCGGGTCGCTTTCGGTTCGGGTCATCTCGGGTAAATTTTGTGTCGGGTCGGGTCGGTTTTGGGTCGGGTCATAATCGGGTTTAGTTACTAATGGTGATTAATATCCGTGTCATTTCAAGTTTTGGTTAATATTTTTTGGTTTTTTGGCATAATTAGGGGAATTTATTTAGTTAGTAAGTTAAAACCATCAATATGCATACTAAATTGTTTTAATTTGGATCATTATTAACCTTAATTATTATCGGGTCATCAAACGGGTCGGGTCATTGTCGGATAACGGGTCACTACGGGTCGGGTCGGTTCATTGTCGGGTTGGACATTATCGGGTTGTATCGGGTCATGGGTCGTTGTCGGGTCGGGTCGAGTCGCGTTCGAGTGATCACAATTTCGGGTCCAAATCAGGTCGGGTTTTCGGGTGAGTCGGGTCGGGTCGCTCGGGTCGGGTCAAGGTTGCCAACTCTATCCTTAATGATGTTAATATTTTTTTGCGGAACTCCTTTCTTAGTTAAAACCCACCAAAGCATACGCACTTCCCTTGGTACCTTGTCATACGCCTTCTCCAAATCAATAAACACCATATGTAGGTCCTTCTTCCTATCCCGATTAGTTTCCATTGTCTGTCTTATGAGATGAATTGCCTCCATAGTTGACCTCCCCGGCATAAATCCAAATTGGTTCTCTGAAATCTTCACACTTCTACTTAATCTATGCTCAATCACATGTTCCCAAAGTTTCATTGTATGACTCATCAACTTGATCCCGCGATAGTTGGCACACTCTTGAACATCCCCTTTGTTCTTATACAAAGGAACCAAAGTGCTTTTCCTCCACTCCACCGGCATCTTATTATCTCTCCAAATCATGTTGAAAAGTGTCGTCAACCATTCCAAACCTCTATCTCCTAGACACCTCCAAACCTCAATAGGTATGCCGTCTGGCCCCACTGCTTTCTTCCGTCCCATCTTCTTCAAGGCCATCCTCACCTCTCTCTTCTGAATTCTTCGCATGAACTCCCGATTAACGATACTTGGCTGAATGTTCACATTCCCAATATCATTCACCCGATCACCATTGAACAAGGTATCAAAGTACGATCTCCATCTCTCCGTAATCTCCTTATCATCAACAAGGACTTTTTGATCAATATATTTGACGCATTTCACCCTACCAATGTCACGAGTCCTCCTTTCCCTAATGCGCGCAATTTTGTAGATCTCTTTCTCCCCTTCTATAATACTATAGTAGTACAAGAAGAAATAAGATTCAATAATGCATCAATTTAAATGAAGAGAAGAGAAACCACTGGTTTGTGATTAGGCATACCTATTCTTCCTAATTCCTTGACTTATCATCCACATAATAATAACGGTAATGAGAGGGAAATGGGGGCCTATGGAAAGTACTGAAATTTGTTGCAAGTATCGAAGAGGTGAATCATGACAATTTGTACGTGATATTGATAATTGACGTTTTTTGCCCCCAAAATAACCAAATTGGTAAATCAAACAAACCTCTGCCGCATTTTGGTGAGTTAAACACTTCATGTTGAGCTGAGGTTTGTCCAACTTATCTGTAAACGGTCTTTGCAATAGGAGTAAAGTACTCATGACACTCTTCCGAATCCGGCTGAGGTGCACCTATGTACAACCAAAAAGAAGCAATGCTCTTACTGCACTACAATGCACCAACATGACCACTACTACTTCAGGTGTTATTAGATTACCTTAATACTACACATGAACCAGAACCTAATAAAAATCAGCACTTGCCACAAGACCCACACTTTCGCTTTCTCTCTGGTCTGGCTTTTCCGATAGCTGGCAATGTAGACTTCCAAGGGGAAAGCTGCCACCTAAAAGAAACTCACATATCAGAACTCGCAGCAAATGCACTAGTATCCTTCTTGCCATAAGGTGCAAACAAAAACAAATACGCAGACAAGACAGTTTTAACAAAACTTATGAACATCTAAAGTTCCGATCTTGTTTGGATACATATAGAAGGGAACTGGAAGGGACTGTGCAGCCCTCCAATTATTTCCAATCCCTCCTCCAAAATTTTCCAATCCCCTCTCATTCTTTCCAAATCTCCAGATATAAACAAGCTAAGCTTTAAAGGGTACCCCGTACCATCAAACCAAGTTAACTCGGATTTAAGAGGTAACCCTGTGAACTTTAGAAGTCGGAGAAAAACCTCACAAAGCAAACATAATTTGTGAGAACATGGTATGAGCTTTTTTGACGAAAAGCATACATGACTGATGAGCCTCCGCTCCCGCCCAACCAAAATAGGAGGAAAAAGGAGGAGTTTGGAAAGATCAACTACAAACTTACAACAAAAGGAAAAAATACGTAGATGAAACAAATAAGATGCAAAGAAAACAATGAGATTGTGTATAGACGAGGCATACAAAAAGTACTATTAAGAACAAAGTTATATCAGCAAAAGAAGGAATTGTCAAAAGGTGATCTATAATGAAAAATAAACAAAAATAATCCCACATTTGTGAGTCTTCCAATATCCCTCCCCCCCCCAAACTGAACGAAAATGATGTCACAAAAGTAATCCATCTCACTTTTACGCACTCCCGAACTTGAACCTGTTTTGTTCTTTTATAAATTACTCTTCATAAATGAATTTTCCTTCTAATTAATTATGAAATTAGCATAAAATTTGTTTTTTTTATGAGTAGAAGTATAAATACATGTATGTTGAAAGGTAATTAATTATAATACAAAGAGATAAAGAAATGACTTAGGCTCAGGATTGCATAAGAATACGTTGGAAATATTTGGGACTATATTTGTGACATGAACTGAGAGTTGGGACTACTTAAATCAACAAGGTAGGATTATTACTGGAAAACTCATCAAACGTGGAATTGTTTATGTTAGCTTTTATAAAAGAATAACAGAGCCCAGAAGCTTACTTGTAAAAATTATCCGGGGCAGTCTCAACAACAACTATGAGTAGATTTAACTGACATGCAGTGCTTGCCCACAGAATACAGAGCTTCATTGGTTTCCCAGCGTTGTTCCATACATTCTCGAAAAACTGGAAGGAAAAAGGCACGATGAATCCATGAATCAACAAAACCTAGTCTAAAATAACTGCACGGGATAAAGATTAGACGCAGACAGCAAGAGCCACATGACTAACGAAAGAAACACGCTTATCGTTTGTTCTATATTTGTCAGCGTAAACAAGATGCTAGTTTCAAGAACATGGCGTAATAACAGACACATGTTGAATATGCAACCACAACAGCAACATCAGAATCTCAGATGGTGAGTAACATTAATGAATACGAATACATAAAAATAAGGCACATACAGAATGAAAGAAGTTATTTCATGAGAAATAAGATATTGAGGAGAAAGGACTAAAAGAATAAAAGATATTATCCTGAATATGATGAAAAGAAAAAGAGCGGATATACAAGCGCCAGGGATTGGATAAAAAGGAAGCAGATCACTTTGTCCCACGGGGCCTCATAGGTCAAAGCATAATTCGACTCTACCCAATTTGAGACAATGTCTAGATACGGGTAGGCTAAGAGTGATAGGCATTTGTTTGAAAACATAGAACGTATTATATAAACTTCGATGCAACACCACATTGGGAAACAAATGATATCAAACATCTGCATCAAAGAATATAGTCATGCACAAATATGAGAAAGCATACAACAACAACAACAACAAGACCAACAACAACAACAACAACAACAACAACAACAACAACAATAACAACAACAACAACAACAACAACAACAACAACAACCACCAAGCCTTATTGCCAAAATGATTTGGGCTAAATATGAGAAAGCATGGAGTATAAAATTTCATCCACAGAATTACCAGCTGGTGCTGATGAAATTAGATTCAAGTCTAGAGGAGTTCTTTGCATTTGAGAGGGGCCATAGTGGAATCTAGCTCCAGAGGTCAATGTTTGTGGTTCTTAATTGAAGAAATGTAACATATTCTTGAGACAAAAAGGGAGATCAATACATGAAAAGGATCTATTGAATAGCACTGTGTAGATCATAAAGAAACTGAGAAAAAAAAACCTTCCCTCACATGAGCTCCAAAGATGAGATCACTCAGAAAAAAAAATGCAGATTTCAGCTCAAACCAGATTGGCAAAAGGACGCAAACACCATGCAACTGCAACAGCCTCCTATTTGTACTTGTGTCGCAGGAAAATTAAATAGAGTAACTCTTACGGACTGACGATGATCGAAGACAAATTAATAGCTCATTTTTTGTGCGCACAATCATAAGCCTTTGGTGAAAGAAGTTAACACGTAACACAAATAGGGTGGCCACTCTTCACCAAACCTCTCACCCCTAAAATAGATTAAAAAAGAAAACCCCACCCTGTCTTGTTCTTGGTCACGCTTATTGGAAGTGCTGGAAAAACAGGATACAAAGAAATATCTCATGGCTGTGCAAACAGAAAAGACAAGATACCTGCAAATTACTCTGGACCAATCTTCCATCACACTCTATGATGACATCTTTGCAGCGGATTCCAGAGCAATAAGCTGGGGATCCTCTGCAACCTATACGGCCATAGAAGTAAAAAATGAAAACTATAGTAGACCTTGGAATATTAGAAACAAACATGAAAAATGCTTGATATATATATACTCAATTACTCATGTATTCATCTAGTTTCAAACATATTCAAGTGGGAGATAATTCAAGCAAACAAGCTTTTTAACTCAATAGCTAGTTCCATTGCCTCTGTTCTGCATTCAGATTAGTATGAAACATACTAAAAACTGCATTATGCACACAACAATCAACCAAATTATAGCAAGACAATCCTAAGCAAGGGAATCCTCGGTCCTTTATCTCTTTCCCTAGTCAACTAGGAATAAGAGAAGACATCATCGTATGTTAAAAAGATTAATGATACTCATCGGAGGAGTAAAATTATTGACATGCGACTGAAATTGTGTTTAAATTTTTGATTTAGTTGTGGATGGTCCATTGTGACCCAAAAAGATACCACTTATAACAATATATAGAAACCGGACATTGATACAATTATAAGAAACGAAGGCATCAACTAAGCATCATTTTAAGATTAAACAGCTTAACAAGAGATGAGAAAACACCTGTGTCACAAGAACACCTGTGGAGATATTAGGGAACAATTTCACAAACTGCTCCAGAAAAATCAAATCGAGCTGCATGAAGATTAGCAACTTTCATGCCAAGCCAAGGCCTAAGGTATTTCATGCACCAAAGTATTCACAATAAGTATTCCAATGGTTCAAAAATGCAGCGCAATGATTCCCCTCCCTCCTTTTTATAGCAGGGAGTATCTGAAATCAGAAAATGCGATCAAGAGCTTAATTATTTAGGAATGATGAGAAGGAAAAATAAATGGGACATCCAGATACTGACAACAGTTAAGACTCAATTACCATCAAGCCCAAAATAGATAAAACCAAGATGCGGGTCAAGATGGTGAAAGGGCATATTATGCGCTTCTATACAAGTAGATAGCAATATTCAGATGGTGACAAGACAACTAGCAAAACCAAATGAGCAACCAGGCCAAAACACACAAACCAAGTACCGTGTTATTTTTCATCATCTCCACTAAAATCAGAATACAGTTAACTTATTTCCGAAAGTTTAAATGAAAACAAAAAACTAGGACATTTACAGCTACTAAGCTACTACCAATTGAGAAAACAGTTTGAAAAGGAAGCTCCAAGATTAAAATCTTCGACACGTCCAAAATTCATGAACGATAACTCATACGCATCTGCTAATGTCTAAATCCTACAGCAACACGAACCAAGCAAGGTGGAGATCTAGTTGTAGAGATTGAACATTTTGTATCATGAAAGCAAATTGGAGAGGGCAAATGTATCGATGGAGTCAACCGTTTGATTTGTTCAGAAATAGCAGCCTGCAATCAAATGGTTTAAAACAGTTTGCGACAGCTGCTATGTTGCTAAGAATTCAGTCATTTGTGCACTAGCTCTCCCCACTGTGGACAAATTGCAGAGAAGGGATATGGGCATGCCAGATAGATGCAGAATTTCCTGTGAAGTCTGGAGTAAGATCCTTACGTAGCTTGGCTACAGCAAACAGGAGTGGAGTCTTTGTGCACAAGATCAACTAATTTAAACATACGTTTAAATGCAAGCATGAAGCATGCCAAGCATTGTCTCCTAAGAAGTGCGTTCTCCTACACTGTTTATGAAAATTAAAAGAAGTGAAATGGCAGGAAATTCTCTGAGATGACAATAACATCTAAGCAAGTTTGCATTATGTATAAAGTTTGATATTTGTGTTAGAACTGAAGCTTAAGTAGTGACATTCCTAGTACTTCATTAGTTCATTTTCTAGGTATCAGATTGTAGGCTAGAAAATTGTTTATGGAGAGAATTTGTATTGGTCTACTTTTTACCCTTTATGGAAGACTAAAACTATGCTAAATCAGACGAAGAAAAAGTCGAGTGCATAATTGGACTATTAACTCACCCATGCATTTTGTAGTACTCCCACCACTTTGAAACAATATTAATTGGTAAGAAAGGACATTTAAGGAACATGATGCCAATGACTTCTCCATCGCAGTTGATAACTGGTCCACCACCATCAACCTACCACAATTGAAACCTGTCAGTCCTTATCCTGATTTACAAATCCATTGCAAATCTACAGGCATAAAAAGTTCTAAACTAGCATCTTATAACATATTCAGAAAAAGCTGCAAAGGCAGATTCATTAATCTCTTATCTCACATGTATTATCTTTCTACTACACACCCCAGAGTTTTAGATCAAGGCAAAGAAGAAAAAGTACAAAACCATAAATGCATACATACATATTGTATATACCTACACACATACACACATACATATATTCCTACCTACCTACATACTCCCTCCGTCCCATTTTAAACACCCCGCTTTCCTTTTTGGGATGTCCCTATTTACACCCCATTTCAAAACATACTAAATGGGGTAAGTTTTCACCACACATCTATACTCCACTATCTCCAAAAATAATAAACAAACCATCCATTATCTCAAAAAATAATAAACAAACCACCCATTATCTCCAACAATAATAAACAAACAACCCATTATCTCCAACAATAATAAACAAACCAACCATTATCTCCAACAATTATAAACAAACCAACCATTATCTCCAACAATTATAAACAAACAAAAACTACCTTAATCCAAGTGAAAAAACATATGGGGTGTTTAAAGGGGGACGGAGGGAGTATATATACATACTCACACAAGTATATGTAATAGATATACAAATAGGTCAGAGAGAGTATTACATGCTCGCTGATGCTGCTTATCGAATAAAGCTCATTGCACTCCAGTCCAGAGTATTGTGAACTGAACACAGAGAACAAAGGAAAATGAGCATCAAGACTTGAAAGGTGTTACTCAAGTAATTTTAAACAATTTCAATAAAATAAAAGCCACAACTGAACTAAGAGTTGAAATAAATTGTCATACCAGAATTCGCCAAAAGCTATTTGCAGATCATATGGATGGGTAAAGGAACGTGACAGGGATATAATTTTAGTCACAGGACAAATTTTGAATAAACTTGAGGGCGGACGAAGTTGAAACACGTTCTTGTCAAGGTCAGAATTAATAGGCAAGACATCATCCAAGCCCCTAAGAGTTGCAGTTTGTAATGGGGAGTCTGGCTGGATTTTTACGACCGCCAAGTTGAAGTGAAAATCACAAGCGAACAATTTTCCCACGTATAACTTACCATCTGATACATAGACATCAACCTATATATTAAATAGTTAGTAAAGTAGTTGTGTGATCTCGCTTATGAATCCAACTAGCGAAAACAACAAAAACAACACTCCATAAACACTGGATAACATGGTCCCAAAATCCAAACAAACACCAAACAAATATAAAAAAAGATTTAAAAAAGGATTTCACTTCATAGACTCGTCTAGTTTAATTGATGTACTCGTTTGATTTGGATATGCAAGAGGAATTGAGATAAAGCATAGAAAATTAAAAGAAACAAAGGGAGTAATTATACAATAAAATATTCTTGCTGTTTCACTGTTTATAACACAATTAGCAAGGTAATTGTCAATAGACTGCACGAGGTAATGGCAGATTTGGTTGGTATGGAGCAATGAGGTTTTGCAAAGGGAAGAAATATCTTTTACAAAAAGCTCTTTCTCAGGTTATTGTCGAGGGGATAAAACCGAAAAAATGTATCCCCTAGATGTTTGGTTGAAATGGATATAAGGAAGGCTTTTGACTCTATTAGGTGGGATTTCATCAAAGCAACCCTTCACACACTCATTACCCAAATATCTTTGCTGAGTGGATTATTAGATGCATTACAAGAACATGTATTCCCAGTGAAATTAAAAGGCAACTATAAAGGGCATTTTCCTGGCAAATGTGTAATTCATCACGGAGACCCTCTATCTCCTTAATTGATTGTATTCAGCATGGAAATTTTGACCAGATACTTAAGGGAGATGCCTTGTTATATCATTTAGCTACCATCCTAAGTGTTCTAGGATTAGACTCACACATCTTATCTTTGCAGATGATATTTCCTAGAGGAGATGTGCCATCTGTAAAAGAAGTTGTGGAGTGCCTAAGTGTCTTTGCTGACATGTCAGGGTTAGTAGCAAATCATTCCAAGACTGATGTTTATTCTAGAGGAGTTCACAATGACACAAAGAAGCATATACTGCACGCCCCAGGGTCCCAGAAAGGGAGTTTTCCATTCACATACCTTGGGATTCTCTCCATTCATCCAGGCTGAAATGGAATATGTATAGCATGCTAGTCAGCAAAACCCAAAGCTCTATTCAACACTGATCTTCCAACATGCTGTCATATGCTGGTAAGGTGTAGCTCATCAATTCTGTTATATTTAAACTTGAAAATTGATGATGTGCTAGCTAGGTCCGGCCTAAGCGTGTTATAAAACAAATTAAGAAGCTTTGCACAGATTTCATTTGGAATATTGAAACCCAAAAGAGGAGAATCAGGTACAAAATCTGGGATAGTGTTTGTTCTCCAAGATTTGAGGGTGGGCTCAATATAAAGGAAGTTCTATCTTGGAATACAGCAACGATCTCAAAATGGATATGGCAGCTCCAAAGTAATAATGAGGGAGTATGGTGTTGTTGGGTGAAAGCCTATGTGCTTAGGAACCACAGTATTTGACAAGTAAAGAGGAAAACAGCAGACCCTGGAGGTTGGAAGAGCATACCAGCAATCAGATGAAATAAGGAGAGCAACAAATGATGACAGCACTGCTGCGAGTCTGAATCAAGGCTGGAGAAAAGGGAGCAAATTCAGTACACTCAAGCTTACAATCATTTCAGGAAGCACTATCATGATGTCTTTTGGCACAAGATTATCTGGAGACAAGTGATAATGCCAAAACATAGTCTAACTCTGGCAATCCCATCAAAGTTTGCAACACTGGACTATATTTGTGCTAGAGGGATGGTCCTTGTGAGCAGAGTCTGTAAGGAAATGTTTAATCACAAGCATCTTTTCTTTGAAGGCTCCTATTCTCATGAAGCATGATCTGAAATACACAGAAGGGTAGGTATTAGCAGGAGTCCAAGAAATCTGAAGCGGGAATTGGTTTGGCTCAACCATAAAATGGGCGATGTGTAGCTGATACCATTGATATGAAAGGAAAGACATGCACGACTCTTTGCTGACACAGAGCATACTGTCAAGTGGCTAGTTAATAATCTCAAATATGCTGTAAGTGTCCGGATTTATGCATGGCTGAAGGAGCATCCGGATCCTAGTGTTGTAGATAGGTTAATTTCTTAGTGTGAGACTTTGAGTGTCATTCCTAGTTGTTTCTTCATTTAGGGGAGCCCTTTTTGTAAGATCCTTTCTTTATTCCCATTAAGGATGACTAAAAAAGCTAAACTTTTAAAGCCCCACCCCCCCCCCCCCCAAAAAAAAGAAAAGAAAAAATCTTACGTTAATATAATAACATTCTTACACGCAAAGAACAACAACAACCAAGCCTTATTCCCAAAATGATTTGGGGTCAGCTAAAAAAAAACACACTGAAAATGAGGATGAACCGACGAAAAGTACGATAGACTATACTGAGACAGAAGGAAGAACGGGGTAATGGAACTAACTTGAGGGGGGGATTGATAACTGCAATAACATGGGAAGAAGTAAACTGCGTTCTTAGAAGGGTCAATGCTAAAAAAATGACTTCTTCACCAAGATTTCAATTTGCAATGTTGCATGTTGCAGAGGAGAATATTAGTTTGGAGTGTTTCGCAAAGCAAGTGTTCTAAAAGCAAAGCAAGTGTTCTAAAAGGAGTGCTGGAATAAAATCCTACCAATAACATAAGTTAAACATTAGGGTAAGTTGTGGTGAAGTTTTAGGTTTTGGTGCGACTAATTTACTATGAAACTTGAAGCTCGCCTCGAAACGTAGAAACCTCACCACATTCTAGCAACAATCCGTAGAATGGTAAATCAAAAGTTTCAACGAATACCATGTAAAAAGAACCTTAGTTTGGTTCCTCAAACTAGTCGCTGGAAGGAGTTTCAGCATAAAAGAGTAGAAAAGATAACTTGGAAGTATTTGAAAAATCTTTTCTCTTTTGTTGGTCAACAGTTCAACACCTCTCTATAATCTATAGCTTCATTAGTCTGAATTTTAGCCGTAAGCTTTGTCTATATTCCATGATTCAGGATTCACCCTCAAGTTAACCTAGGTGTCTATAAGCAAAATGAAATGACGTTGATCAAAGAAGAGCAAGGGCTTAGCACGCAATGTTCAAAAGTTACACCATAGTCAAAAGGCCAAATGGCTAACCAGTTGGGAAACATGATTTAGCCGAGTTAAGACCAGAAAATTTGATACTACCAAAGGAAGTTCCACCATAGACAAATGGCTAAGCATCTCGGTAAAATGATTTAACCTAAGTTAAAATTGTGACACTACCAAAGGGGGAGGAATTTTAACACTCGACAAAATAATCATCAAGCATAGTTAGGCTTCGGCTATATAAGTAATCTAATCTTGGCTTGCATTCTTATAAAATCAAATCTTCTTAATCTGCTCCAATTACATTTGCTAGAAATCCAGGTGATCTTCTAAAATCCATCACTGCTTTTATACATAAATTGGAAGCATATAATCTATATGAAGAGCTATCAAATCAACAATCTTTTGGACCTGTAGCTCAAAAGTTCTCTTTCATCATTACAAAAAACCTGAAATTTTGATTCTCTTTAATCTGCAATTTCAAGAAAAAAAAAAGAAAAAAAAATCATAAACTCAACATAGCAATCACTTGGTTAAGAAAACAAAAAAAAAACCTAAAGATCTCGTGGTAGATGCACTAGCAGAAGGCATGAGTAAGTTAAGTGAACCAGCCCTATGAGGAACATAAAATCTTCCTAGTATTCCTTTTCCTCCTTTCCTTTCGTCCCCCCAATTCCACACAATTAGTAAAACCGAACGTTAGAAATAGATTATCTTCAGTTCATTTCTGACCAATTACATCCTACCAAACAAGCTCTTAAAACAAGTTTTCTAAGTTTGATGGCAGTGAAATAGATACTTGATGTTCGAATGTAATCAATATTTTACTCTCGGAATGTCACCAAGCATAAAAAATGAAAGAATTCAATAACAAGCGGATAACAACTCGATTTACCTTAATATCGCGAGCATCAATACCATGACCACGTACAAATAAAGTAGCAATGGTGAGAATGGTAGTGTCTTATGTGGCATCACTCATATCCTCGCACTCTAGAATAGTTCCAGAGCCCGAAAAAACACTATTACCACTTACAGGTGTCGGAATTCCAGAGTCGGGCGTCAACATACCACCTTCAATGAGGAGGTAAACCAAAATCAATTGAATAATACTCCTACTAATATCACAGCCTGAGCTAAATATATCAAATTGAATTAGCAACACTAAAGGGCAGCCCCATGCACATTGGCATCCCCGCAAAGCAAGGTTCCCGGAAAGGGAACTACCACAAGGGGTAAAGAGGGCAAGCCTTCCGTTGTCACTTTTTGGACAAGAGGCTGCTCCCGAAACTTGAACCCGTGACCTATCGATCACACGGCAACACCTTTACCGAATTACCGGTGCGCCAAGGGTCCCCTTTTGAATTATCAACACTAACTTATGAGTTAAATTGAATTGAATTACCAGGAACATTATGAGTAACAATAGTGACGACACTTTGAGAAGCTTTAATCGCGGCAAATTTTACGTCTACATCCATGGGCTCCTCCTCATAGAGTTCCTTGCGACAATCTAACCCTAAATTCACAAAACCAAAAAAAAAATCATTCTAGGTTGGAGCAAGTAACAACGATAGTGAGTTTAATAATTTACCTAAACCGCTTCCATGAGGCATATCTCAATCGTTCAAAATCAACAGTGAGTTTTTGGTAGGGTGGCAACATCGAAGGGGGTGGGAATTGGCGGTTTGCGTTGGTGGCTATGGTGTCTTATTCAGAGCAAAGTCGCAAATCCATACACAAGTAAAGCAATAAGATACAATCTGGTACGGCAGTGGAAACGATGTTCTGGAGTTTCTGATGATCGAAGTTGAAAGCTTAGAACACTAAGGGCCCGTTTGGTTCATGCTATTTGGGTTTCAGGAATCGGGTTTGATTTGTTGAACTCGATACCATGTGTTTGGTACTGTTTTTCACTCCATAAACCCGAATCCTAGCGTCCAAACAAACCCCCAGGTATCGGGTTTTGAATCCGCTATCCCCCCACCGGATTCATTGAAACCATCTCTTCGTTACACATGAATACAAAGAACTCCATCTTCTCAAGTTTTCTTCAATTTAAAACCTGCTCGGCGCCAACTTTACCGATCTTGCCTCCGGCCTCCATGTTGTGGGCTCACCTTCACCCCCAATTACTTACACCCATGACACTTGTTTTTGCTCGCTTACTCCAACCCGATTCCTAATTTCAACCCGAAACCAATTTGCGAACCAAACAAGGCCTAATGTAATGGAAAGGGAGTAGCGTAAATGAGGTGATGTCCTAGAACTGAGAAGAAAGAAATTTGTATGACGTGGAAGTCTCGGAGGTCACGGCGAAGGAGATTGCGGGTGGCTGAAAATTTAACTGGACGTCTATTTATCGCCCTAAATAATTCTACTTATCGTCCTTAATATTGCTAAAATACCCAATTTACCAAAGCTTAATTTTTTTTGAAAGGAAACCCAAGCTTAATCAATCAATACATACATACTACATATATATAAAGTTGACTATTTTCATGAGTCTACGTTTTTTGCTTATTTTCCCGAATAATCACAAAATTTTATTTGATTTTCTTGCGTTGTGAGAGAGTCCATGTTTTCTAGCAGATTGGGAAGGTTTATGGTATATTTTCCTAATCAATTATACAATTCTAATTCTAATAGAAGTTATACAGTTCTAATTCTTATAGAAGTTAAACAATCAGTTAGAAATAAATGGTGTGTGAGGATCAAGATTGGCCTAGTGGTTACGAACTCAACCTGCCTGGGGGTTGTCTCGGGTTCAAATCCTCATACCCCCACCCCCGCAGCATTAGCTGCTCCTTTGTACAAAAAAAAAATAAAAAAAATAAATGGTGTGTCAGATTAGGCAATGTTAATGTTAATTCACAATCAGTTATCTCAATGTTAATGTTACGTAATTAGAGTATATAGTAATCTTAAACCCATTAGCTATCATATCCCATTTACGTTGGGCAAGTTAACTGAAAAAAGAGTTATTTGTTGTAGCCCTATTAAATAGAGTTCATTATCAATCCTAATCCTACTTAAACAATTTAAATGTTATAGGTAAGAGAAAAAAAAAGTCGACATTTGAGAAAACAAATACGAAGTTCTACTACATTACTATTTGTAAAATTGATGAATTTTATGGAGGCGAAATCCAAAATTCTTGTAAGGACCCAAAATTTTCACCTACTTGCCTGTTTTTCTAACATTTTAAAATTTAGTACTACACATATCTATAATATTTATTAATGTATCGAGTTAATTTCGAGTTCCTGGTGTATGACGGACTAGTAGCCGAATTAGGGAAGTTTTCGACCAAAATCGTAAATTAGTAGTCGTAATTTGCAGATGACTATTTGATACGTGCGATGATAGCCACATAATGTCGAGAACGAGTTCGGTTCTATTATATTTTTTTTTTTTTAGTTGATTACTAGTCGCTAACTAAAATTGTTAACTAGTGACGTAAATAGATCTCTTGTACAAAAGAGTGGAAGATAAAAATTATTGATGGTCAATGACCATTCAATTGTTTTACAATAACCGAAAACCCCTCCCCTAGTTGTTAATTACTAACTTATTAAATGGCCTAACTATTTCTAGCTAATAATAACCTAGAGCCTAGGGTGTCGTTACTATGGGAAGCCTAGTAGCATTAAGAAGAAGGAAAAATCTGAAAAGTTCCATTTAATAATCTCACACTTCACCACTTTACCAATTTTATGCTTATCAATTTTCCTCCTAGTCGGTTAAGCCGACTCAACCCTCCAATCACCCTTATTTTTCCATAACCTTGTTCAAACTTAGCCACTTGAATTAATAACAGTATAAAAAGAAGAGTGTGGGATTTACTTAAGACTTACGTATCCTGAATTTGAAGAACTCTTTTGGTGGATAAACGGGATCCAGGGAAAGATCAGAGTTACCACTACAAACAACCTAGCCATAAATTTGTCCAGCGATCAAGTAAGTTTATCACCCCTTCTTTCTTTCGATATAGTAACTAGTAAGATTCATTAAAAGTAAAAGTAGGACAAGATGCTTGGTTAAGATCACCAAAGTTTGGCAAAAGTAAGATCTAAGGGTTGACGGTGATGTACAATTAAATTCATGACAAATTAGCACCCTTGAATTGATAGGTTTTATTGCATGTTAATCTTTTTGCCCAACTTAAGATTATTAGTTAACAAGATTGTTGGACTAGTTACCAATTAATTGTTTTTAATAACATGCATATGATCTTATTAGATTACTAGTTCCAAGTTGCTTAGGTGATAAATCTCGTTGACTCTTTTGTGACCCTTTTGGTGATTGGAATAAAGTGTGATATGTGGCTTTACTTTCCAATTACTTTCATTGATTGATTGAGTTTACAAGGATAACTAAGATCAATAGGTGCCGTTTATGGTAGGAACATGGTTTAAATCTTTGATTCCTAAATTAAAGTCAACACATGCTTTTAATGTTAAACAGCCCTTGTCTAAGTGTTGCAAGGTACGCATTTTGATTTATTTCGGCATACGAACCATTAGTTGTTTAGACTAAGCTTATATGATTGACGTGTAGGGTGGTGGACGACTTAACTGGTAAGTTGATGTCATTAGACAAAAGTTTGAGTGCTTCTAAATTAATAATTAGTTGGTTAGGTGATTGATATACATGTTATCTTATAAGTGAAAGTTACTCAAAATAAATAGGCATTGGTTTGAGTTGACTACTCGTTTATGCTTGTAATTTACCAAGTGTTTTGCTAGCTTAGATGATTTATGATGTACGTAGCTACGTAAGCAAAATCACTAACTTTTTACTTTGTGATTAAGATGTGTAAGTTGTAATTACTCTGTTTTGGTAACTTTAGACGGTCATGTTTAGGGGAATGACGAATAGAGAGTCGTTAAACTGGGGGTCAAGACGTACCATGGATCCTAAAACGTCGGCGAGTATAAGTGGAATACTCGACCTAGAACAAAAAGGGTGTTTGTAGAACGGGTTACAAGCACTAACAGTGTGATGGTCCCGGCACACTATATGTATACAACATATATTGTAACTCTTAGTCGGTGTTCTAAGGGTTATAATGGTTTATGTAGCTAACCCCAATGAGTTGGTTAGTGTAAGGTAATGGTCCATCGGTGTGTGGACCTTAACCTTAAATTCCACAATCCCGTGTTTGTCGTCGTCATTCCCGAGTCAAAAATTAAAGCACTCCTATACTAATCTTTCCAAAAAGAGATATTCGGCCGCGTATGTGTATAACGTTACTTAACTAGCTAATTGTAATAATTTGACTTATGTGATCTTACTAGTGGTGGTTGGTATTCCTACCCGATTGCTTGATTGTATTTTCATATGTTTAAAGTGAAATCGTAAATTGTGCAACGAGAGGAAAAGGATTGTTAAACTTACTGAGTCGTTGACTCACCCTTTCAATAATAACTTTTTCAGGAGACGTGGATTATACCTTTGAGCCCGAGTGCGGAACTAAGGGGACTACACCTTCTTAAGGGTGGTGATTAGACCTTTCGGGAAATCCTTTAGCCTTTTTTTTTACCATAACCGTTTTATGCTATCATGTTCGATAGTGTGCTTGAGTACTATTTTTACACAAGTTAGTAACGACCGGTTTGTGGTCAGAGACTTCTCTATGTACATTATGAACACTTTTCGCAGCATGTAAATTATGAACTTTTACAGGATTGAGAACCCTTTTCTTTAGCCCTATTCGAACAAGTAGATTTTTAATGTGATGTTTTGAGATCATTAAGCTTTGTATGGTATATATTCGTTTAGGCCGGGGTGAACGGACCGCCTAAACAAATATATCCCATACGGCGGTAACGGATCCAAATTAACGTAAAACGGGATTAGCAACTAACCCCGATTTACGAAATTTGGGGCGTTACAAGATGGTATCAGAGCCATATTATAAATCATGCGTTCGTAAGTAATATTCCATATGCTCGGAAATACGTACATAACTTTATATTCTGCTTCGTCAAGTGAGGGGGTTTACTGATGTTAAGGAGTTAGTTGTATTAATTGGGTAATATTTAATTATCCTTGTCTCCCTAGTTTAATTATTATTGGTATATAAGGAATAAAACATTGGTGGTGTGGTTTTCTTGTAGGATGAATCTGAATCTAATGACGTCACCCATGAGTAAGCTCATGCCTTGTAACATGTCCGTGAACGAGCACGCTGCCGCGTTAGCCGCCTATATTGATCACTACTGTGAGGTGATAGGGCCTAGCCCTTGGGATCGTACGCAGGTACGAGCCTACTGTTTTGTGAAAACCTTACCCGTGACTGGGGTGTGGCTTTGGTTTGTGAGCCGATGGATTGAGGAACTGAGGTATTAACGTCCGTGGCTCTCAAACCCATGGGATCCGACTATAGATGGGTGGTCTCTAATTCAATGGCCTCGGAGCTACGAGATGGTAGTGCAAGAGGCAAAGAGGTACGAGTGGTCTATGATACATCCTCCTTCTTTATACTATCCGTCTCCTTATTACCCGCACCCAGCAGAAGTCATAGACTTATCAACTATCCCAGAGTGTGACAATGAAGGACTAGGGGTGTCAGACACTGAGAGTGAACCAATGGAGGAGGAAGAAGAGATGTCTGAGTGACCTTAATTGGTGGCGTAAACGACTAGTTCGTTTGTTAGCATCCTCCTTGACCTTGTTGCACAAAATAAGGTTAATGTATATTAATTTCATGTTAGTTATCGCCTAGTCATGTATAGCTAAGACTTGACTGGTGCTGTATGTAATGTATTATGTATTAGGAGACTTAAAAATCTATATGTACAGTAGTCAATATTAGTCGGTGATGGTGATGTTACGACCGTCTTGTAACGTTGGCGTGAGCCGAAAGCGGGAATCCTAAGTGGAAGGCCGCAAATTTTGTAATTTTGATCCAAAATTTTTTGTTTGATATGTATATATAAAATCGGAAGACTTATAAGCCTGTTTTGATGCTAATGTGATGCATGTTATTTCATGTTAGATGATGTGCAAGGCCGAGATAAATTGGCCTATGTTTGACTTATTTTGATTTATTAGTAAGAATTTATTTGATTATTTGAATCAGAATGAATTCTGAAGCCGCGAACCCCATTTCAATAGAAGATGGAGGAGAAGGTGATAGGCCTCTAGGAATGGGGAAAACTAGAACAGAAAAACTAGAGGAGCTACTCGTACAATGTTTAGAGGAAAAGTTACATCCGGTCAAGGCCGAAGAAAGTGCACCTGAACTGTTTAAAAAATTCTGTGCATTTCGACCCCCAACTTTTGAAGGACAAACTGTTGGAGTAGATGTCCTCCGACAATAATGCGTTGACTAATTAAATCTAATTAGGAATAAACCTGGGATATATTATAAATACTAAGTCAGTTGATTAACGTAAATCGATAACGCTTGGCTGGCTAGAGTTTGACGTTATTGTCGTTTTGACGGCGGTAATCAACTGATCCCTCCCGGTCACACTGATAAAGATAGTTTCTCCAAAAGATATTATATTTGTATTTAATACAATATAATATAAACCCTAATGTATCAGTAATAGAGTTAACTGATTATGTTGGATAGTGTTTTACGAGTTCGGAACTCGAGTCGGATAAATTATGGATTTTGTGTAAATTGTCAAAATTGACGATTAGCTATTTAAATTACAAAGAATTGTAATTTTAGCTTAAAATGATGTAATTAGTAATTATTATATAGAGATATAATAAGTAACTAACACTTAAAGAAATAAGTGTAGAAATTATACCCAAATTGTAACATAAGATGTTAAGGGGTATAATTAGTAAGGGCAAAATGGTCATTTGCCACAACCATTATATATAGTGTGTTTTATGTCAAATAAACACAACACATCATTTCTACATACACAAAAACTTGTTTTAGAGAGAGAATAGAGAGAAAACCCTCTAATTTCTCTAGAAATTCAGCCTACTTCCAACTCTTTTAAGATCAAGTTTTCTTCATTGCATGTCAATAAAAACTTGATCAAAACACTTCACTAAACCTAGAATAACATTAGCTAAAGTGTTAGCTAATTTTATTTTGGTTTTAGGGTTAAAATCTCATAAAAACTAGTCTTTTAGTGAGATTTTTTTGGAGAGCTTCTTTGGTGGATCAAGAGAGGAGGTTTCCTAACTTGGAAACTCAAGACTAAGGAGGAGGATCCCCATAAATTAGCAGCTCAAGATCCTTCATTTGAAGGAAGGTCTAAATTCCTCTTGATTAAGGTATAAAAAATATGTTTTATTACCTTATTTATGCTTTAATCTTGCATGCAACAAAAGATCCTAGCTAAACTTAATTAGGGGTAATTAAGTACTAATTAGAGGAGTCTAATTAGGGGCTAAATAACTTTCATGTGGTATCAGAGCATCGGTTTAAGTTGCATGTTAATTTTAAGCTTTAATTAGGTTAATTGGTAACTTAATTAATTTTTAATGATAAAAATTGGTTTTATCATACAAACTAAAGTTGCATGTGATGTTTTGGGCATGTGGATGCTCCAACCGAAATTATGATATTTTAGGAATTTATTTGCTAATTTTTGCTTATTTTTGGTTGTTTTTACAAGATTAATGCTATTTTCTAATTAATGGGTAATTAGATTAACATGCATGTTGATTTTTGTAATTTAAGAAATTTATAATTTTTCCAGAATTATAATGAGTATAATTTCCATAAATTTATTTCATAATTTTTATTGGCCATTTGTTATTAATTAGTAATAATGTAAATGGTGGAAAATTGATTTCTTAAGAAAAAATGACCAAAATAATTTTGCATATTTTTGTCCTTAATTAGCTACTGGTTGTGAGCTTAAATCACATAATGAAATAATTTCTAAATTTTTTTCATAATTAGTTATGATTTATTTAGATATTTTCGGGTTTATTATGTGTTTTTTGGACAAATAGTTAGCAAATATAATCAAATTAAACTAATTAATTCAATTTTAGTGGAGACTAAATATTGAAAAACTAATTTGTTGGTGGTTAGTTTAAACTTGAAAGGTGTTTTAAGTGTTGATTATTGATTCTAATAAGTTAGAATCGGAAATTCCTAAATTTATCGGGTTGCTTGTACTGTAAAGTTGAAAATCTGATTTTCGGTCTTATTTGCATGATTCTAAGTATAGTATGGCCATAGAGTACTATAGTATCGGTACTGTACCGAAATGTAAGGACGGTATCCGATTGGTTTGTAATAATTGCGATCTCGTATCGCCGGTTTGTAATAATATTTAATTTCCTTATTTTTTCAAAAATGTATAATAGGATAGTCCATATGTACATTTGTTTATATTGAAGACCGGCGCTTTTCACGGAGCCAATAGTTGGTGACTCGAGATCGAATTGAAGACGGAGCCTTTGAAGCTTTTGAAGCCTAGTTTAGGTTTAATTGCTTTTATTAGGTTCTAGTCTTATGGCCATACTAGGACTTGGATTTATTTGATGCATGCTTGGTTTAATTTCTGCACAATTATAACCAAACGCAAATCCCACATTGTCATATCCATTATCCACGACTCGCTAGATTTAGTTCACTTAAAAGCGATAGATAAAATATGACAAGATCTCTCACAAAAAAATTTTAAAATCGAGATTTAGTCCTTCCACAATTCATACCTATGCAACCCTTGTTCATTAGGGGCACGCTCGCCCTAGCGGGGTGTTTCCTTTTTACCTTGGGGAGTAGGTTAATAAAGAGTTATTACGAGTGAATTTTGGTTTAATCTTGACGTGATTTGCAATACAAGTCTTGCAATACGGGACTAAAGGATTGATTTAGTTGAAATCGATCAACCGAGAGTTCTAAGTGTAGAATTAATCATGAGTTGGTTTACCGAAATTACATAAATTTAGGATGTATCGCCCTCCGCGTGCCTAGATTTATATAAGATCGGATCTCGGAATCATTTATATAATTTAGAGAGATCATTATATAAATGCCTAAATTCACAAATAATTATTTTAATGTGAATTTGACGATGAATTTAATTGATTGTTTTTCCCACGTTGTAGTTTAAAGTCGAAAATGGCTCAAATGTCCAATTCAGTAATATCCAAAGACTCCTGGCTTCGTAATTTTATGGAAAAGAATGAACTAAAGGAGGATGGAAGCAATTTTACTGATTGGGAGTTAAACCTGCGATTAGCCCTTCAATCTGATAGAAAACAACGTTTTCTATACGAACCCCCGATTCCCGCTCCAGGTCCCGACGCCACCCCTGATATGATACAAATGTATGAAGAGTACAAGCATGAATCTGACCAGATTAAGAATGTATTGATTTTTGCTATGCACCCGCGTTTACAGAAACGCATGATTGATTTTAGTGCATATCAAATATTCGCTAGGCTCACGACTAGTTTCTCGCAAAAGCCGCGAATACTTCAATACGAAGCAGCTTCGAGTTTCTTTGAGACTAAGCTCTCAAAGGGCCAACCAGTTGGTCCTCATGTTCTCAAATTTATCGAGAATGTTGAAACTCTTGAGAAGTTAGGATGCCCAATTTCTGAAGATTTTGCGGTATACCGTCTGCTTAATTCTTTGCCTGCAACATTCGGTCCTTTTAGGACGAATTACAACATGAATGATTTAAAGAAAAATCTTCATGAATTGCATGCCATGCTTGTACAACATGAGAGGGATTTGGTGTCAAGTGGGAGCGCGAATAAAGATGTTTTATCCATGGCGGTAAAACAAAAAGGGAAGTTCAAGAAGGGTGCGGGGAAGGGTAAGAAACCCGCGCGTGGCAAAGGAAAAGGAAAAGTTGCTTCGGGCAACAATTCTATTGCTAAGAGAGGCGCGACTCCTGAACAAAAATGCTTCCATTGTGGAAATTTCGGCCATTGGAAGCGAAATTGCCCACAGTACCTGGAGGAGAAGAAGTCGAAACCAGGTATATATATGATAGACATTAATTATGCAAGTACCACGTCCTGGGTATTGGACACTGGATGTGGATCTCACCTTTGTAATCACTTGCAGGGGCTGACGAAGGCACGTCGGCTGGCAAAAGGTGAAGTTGACCTCCGTGTCGGGAATGGAGCTAAAGTAGCCGCCGTATCAGTAGGAACGTATATTCTGTCACTGGCCTCAGGGCTAGAGTTGTATCTAAATAACTGCTATTTTGTACCAACTCTAAGTAAGAATATAATTTCGGTTTCTGTTTTAGACGCTGAAGGTTTTGAATTTTCAATACGAAACAACAGTTGTACCTTCTCGTTTAATGATATGGTGTACGGAACAGCCAAATCTATAAACGGTATTTACGTTTTAGATTTGATAAATGAGGTCTATCATGTAACAAATAAAAAGCTCAAAATATGAGATCCCGATCAATCCTACCTTTGGCATTGTCGTTTAGGGCATATAAACGAAAAACGCATTGAGAGACTCGTAGCCAATGGAGTTCTCAAACCATTTGATTTTGGATCATATGGAACATGCGAATCTTGTCTTTTAGGCAAGATGACTCGAGCACCTTTTTCAGGAAAAGGAGTACGAGCGTGTGATTTATTGGCCCTCATTCATACAGATGTTTGCGGTCCAATGACAATCACTGCTAGAGGAGGTTATGACTACTTTGTCACTTTTACAGATGATTTTAGTAGATATGGCTACATCTACCTAATTAAATATAAAAGTGAGGTACTTGAGAAATTTATAGAATTTCAAAAGGAAGTAGAAAACCAATTAGGAAAGAAGATCAAGGCCTTACGATCTGATCGGGGAGGTGAATATCTTAGTAATGACTTTGATATTCATCTGAAAGACTGTGGAATCATATCACAGCTTACACCTCCTGGTACACCACAATTAAATGGTGTAGCCGAAAGAAGAAACCGTACCCTGTTGGATATGGTAAGATCAATGATGAGTCAGACTGAGCTTCCTGATTCATTCTGGGGTTTTGCTCTCCAAACTGCCATTTTCACACTCAATAGATGCCCGACTAAATCAGCTCCGAAAACTCCATATGAGTTATGGAGAGGAAAAGTTCCGAACCTCTCATTTATCAAGATCTGGGGTTGTGAAGCATATGTCAAAAATAAGACTGACAATAAGCTTGCACAAAGATCTGATAAATGTCTCTTTGTAGGTTATCCTTTACATACTCGAGGATATTACTTCTACAATCGTCTAGAGAACAAAGTTTTTGTGTCTCGAGATGCTGTCTTTTTAGAAAAGGAATTTATTTCTAAAAGACAGAGTGGGAGAAAATTTGAACTTAGTGAAGTTCAGGAGCCACAAATGCATAATGAGGTTCAGGATGTTTTGCCAGAAGACATTCCTGAATCGTCTAACTCTGTGGTTCCATTTTCCACTCCTAGAAGGTCAGGCAGATCAAGCCACCCACCAGATCGATACCTAGGTGTGATCGAGGATGGTGGTGATCACCTTTTGCTTCTAGAAAGCAATGAGCCTGCAACCTACAGAGCAGCCATGACTGGACCGAATTCTGCTAAATGGCTGGAGGCAATGAAATCCGAGATAGATTCCATGTACGAGAATCAAGTATGGGACTTGGTTAACTTGCCTGAAGGAACCAAGGTTCTTCAGTGCAAATGGATCTTTAAGATCAAGACCGGCATGGATGGAAATCAAGATATTTTCAAAGCTCGATTGGTAGCTAAAGGTTTCACACAAGTTCATGGTTTAAACTATGACGAGACCTTTGCGCCAGTTGCAATGCTTAGGTCTATTCGGATAATATTAGCGATTGCTGCTTTTCATGATTATGAGATATGGCAGATGGATGTTAAAACCGCCTTCCTGAATGGGTTTCTGGAAGAGGAAGTGTATATGACACAACCTGAGGGTTTTATTGATCCAAACAGTCCTAAGAAAGTTTGCAAACTTAAGAGATCCATTTATGGTCTTAAGCAAGCATCTCGGAGTTGGAACCATCGGTTCAACCATGTGATTAAACAAAATGGTTTCACCCGAAGTGTCGAGGAACCTTGTTTATACATGAAATTTAGTGGGAGTAAAGTAACTCTCCTAATCCTATATGTAGATGACATATTACTCATTGGAAATGATATCCCTATGCTTAACTCTGTTAAGGACTGGCTCGGGAAACATTTTCAGATGAAGGATTTAGGAGAAGCGCAACGCATCCTAGGTATTCGAATCTATAGAGATAGATCAAAAAGAATACTAGCGTTAAGTCAAGAAACTTATATTGATAAGATTCTTGACAAGTTCAATATGAAAGACTCTAAACGAGGATTTTTACCTATGGGAAGTGGGATAACTTTGAGTAAATCTCAATGTCCAACTGAACCTGAGGATATTGAACGCATGAAATCGAAACCTTACGCTTCCGCAATCGGTTCGATCATGTATGCTATGATGTGTACGCGTCCAGACGTGTCATATGCTTTGAGTATGACAAGTCGTTACCAAGCCAATCCAGGCGAGAGCCACTGGATAGCCGTTAAGAACGTCCTTAAATACCTAAGAAGGACTAAGGACACGTTCTTAGTTTATGGAGGGGATTCTGAGCTTCGTGTAAAGGGTTATGCGGATGCTAGTTTCCAAACAGACCGAGATGATTCAAAATCTCAATCAGGATATGTTTTCATACTGAATGGTGGAGCTATATGCTGGAAGAGCACCAAGCAATCGGTGACTGCGGATTCTACAACGGAGGCTGAGTATCTTGCGGCGTCAGAAGCTGCAAAAGAGGCAGTTTGGATCCGGCAGTTCCTGGAAGGATTAAATGTAGTCCCTACAGCAGCGGATCCTATTCCAGTCTATTGCGACAATAGTGGAGCAATAGTTCAGGCTAAAGAGCCTAAATCTAGTAACAAATCTAGACATGTACTCAGGAAGTTCCATGTAATTCGAGACTTTGTGGAACGAGAAGATATATCGATTTGTAAGGTTAGGACAGATGATAATATCGCTGATCCTTTAACCAAGCCATTATCACAGGCTAAACACAATGGTCATATTGTCTCGATGGGTTTGAGGCGTATGCCTGACATGTGTTAGATTATATGTTGTAATAGTTAATAAGTGTATTACCTTTTACATATATGATAATTAAATTCATCGTTTTAAGTTTTATTGAACTCTTTTATTAATTCAGTTTTAAGAAAATGCTGAATTATATATATGCTCTGTTGATTCCTAATAGGTCGTGGAGACGATTTGAACCCTATTAAGTGATCAGGATCAACAGTGTATTCTGTCTCTAGTCATAAAATGAGGTGACGTCTCAATTGACTAGATTGTAAGTCGGTTGATGACTAGTTCAATAGTCATGGATTCATAGAGATGAATACCGATTACATAGACAGGCTGTAGAAGACACCTTGTCAGACATTTGACCAATTATAGAACCTTTGTGCCTGGTCGTGGCAAGGTAATCTATATTATTCCTATTAGTCGATTCTTTTGACCTGAGATTATTTGTCCAAGTTTATACAGCAGGTGGTGACTTTGATTTATGTCCTAAGTCGTGCCGTAAAAGGAGGCTAAAAGAACATCTATTGGGTCATTACCGACTGTATGAAACGAAGAAGATAATTCAAGAAGGGATCGTCCACCCACGTCAGGGTATAATATCTTTGGGCCACTCGAGGAATTGTGACTGGAAATGCGTGGCCACGCTCGGAAGAGATCTATGATAGATATTCCGGTCAGACAGTCATAATCCAGATCGAGAAAACCACTTTTGATAAAGATCCAATGCAAGTTCGACCTGAAAGATACTTCGCATTGAGTGGGAGATATAACGGACAAGAGAATCGGTAACGCATGACTTGTCTCGGACAAGTGGGAGATTGTTGGAGTAGATGTCCTCCGACAATAATGCGTTGACTAATTAAATCTAATTAGGAATAAACCTGGGATATATTATAAATACTAAGTCAGTTGATTAACGTAAATCGATAACGCTTGGCTGGCTAGAGTTTGACGTTATTGTCGTTTTGACGGCGGTAATCAACTGATCCCTCCCGGTCACACTGATAAAGATAGTTTCTCCAAAAGATATTATATTTGTATTTAATACAATATAATATAAACCCTAATGTATCAGTAATAGAGTTAACTGATTATGTTGGATAGTGTTTTACGAGTTCGGAACTCGAGTCGGATAAATTATGGATTTTGTGTAAATTGTCAAAATTGACGATTAGCTATTTAAATTACAAAGAATTGTAATTTTAGCTTAAAATGATGTAATTAGTAATTATTATATAGAGATATAATAAGTAACTAACACTTAAAGAAATAAGTGTAGAAATTATACCCAAATTGTAACATAAGATGTTAAGGGGTATAATTAGTAAGGGCAAAATGGTCATTTGCCACAACCATTATATATAGTGTGTTTTATGTCAAATAAACACAACACATCATTTCTACATACACAAAAACTTGTTTTAGAGAGAGAATAGAGAGAAAACCCTCTAATTTCTCTAGAAATTCAGCCTACTTCCAACTCTTTTAAGATCAAGTTTTCTTCATTGCATGTCAATAAAAACTTGATCAAAACACTTCACTAAACCTAGAATAACATTAGCTAAAGTGTTAGCTAATTTTATTTTGGTTTTAGGGTTAAAATCTCATAAAAACTAGTCTTTTAGTGAGATTTTTTTGGAGAGCTTCTTTGGTGGATCAAGAGAGGAGGTTTCCTAACTTGGAAACTCAAGACTAAGGAGGAGGATCCCCATAAATTAGCAGCTCAAGATCCTTCATTTGAAGGAAGGTCTAAATTCCTCTTGATTAAGGTATAAAAAATATGTTTTATTACCTTATTTATGCTTTAATCTTGCATGCAACAAAAGATCCTAGCTAAACTTAATTAGGGGTAATTAAGTACTAATTAGAGGAGTCTAATTAGGGGCTAAATAACTTTCACAAACCGACCCTGTAATTCTGGAGGATTGGATTAAAGAAATGGAGAAACTATTTAACGTGACTCAATGTCCGACAAAGTGGAAGGTGGACTTTGCGGTATACTTCTTGAAAGGGCCAGCGGATAGATGGTGGGACCTTCTACAATGTTCTAAGGAAACAAATGAGGAAGGGAATGAGGTAGAGGTACTGGAAGCCTTAGATTGGGACCATTTTAAGGAAAAATTAAGAGCCCAATATTACCCAACCGCTATACGCCAAAAGAAGGAAGCCGAGTTCATATACCTAAAGCAGGATAAGATGACTGTGTATGAGTATGCCGCCAAATTTAATGAACTTGCCCGATTTGCCCCCGATATGGTAAAAACAAAGCAAAGAAAAATGGAAAGGTTCCTCGGAGGGTTAAATTACAAGTACCAAGAGAGGTTAATCGCATACGATTTTGGTGACCTGCAAGTACTGATCGATAAGGCTGCAACGGTCGAACGGATTGTTAAGATGAGGGAGGAAACCGTTAATGACAATAAGAGGAAGAAAGGAGTTTACAATAATGCTGGGGAAAAGAATAAATTTCAAAGGACCGAGTCTAGTATGGTAATGGGAGGGCAAAATAAAATTATGACCCGAAATGAGGAAGGAATTGGCCAAGGCAGGATAATTTGCAAAACATGTCGAAGGCCAGGGCACCATGAGAAGAACTGCTGGAACAATAGGAATATCAGTAATGCCAATGGAGTGGGATCTCGGACATGTTTTAGTTGTGGTAACCCAGGCCATTTTGCACGAGAATGCCCAAGGAAGGGAGGGGGGCTCGGTGGTAATCAATTTCGGCCTAATACATTAGCTAGCCAGCAAGTGCGAGCAAACATGTCCAATAAGGGAAAAGGGGGAGCTACGGCCTCTGCATCAAGGGGGAGAGCCTTTGTGATACGACAAGAGGAGGCAGATAAAAGTGAACAAGTCCTCACTGGTACGCTTCTATTTCGACATATACCTGTTTATGTATTGTTCGATTCGGGAGCTACTCACTCCTTTGTGTCTAGGAAGTTTGCTGGAAAACATAAAGGGTTGTTAGGAAAAGTTGTCGAAAATACACCTTTACGAGTAACCTTAGCAAACGGGGCTGAAATTGCGTGCAATCGTAGATATGAAAGTGTTGAAATGAATGTTGACGGAAAACCATTCCCTATAGAACTTGTTGAGTTAAATCTGACCGATTTTGACATAATTTTGGGAATTGATTGGTTGGAAAAATACCATGGCCTTATAGATTGCGCAAAAAGAGAGATCCAACTACAAACTTCAAAGGGAGAGGTGGCGAGGTACTGTTGTAAACCAGGAAATCGAAAATTGAAAATAGTATCGTCTGTCACGGCCACGCGCTGGCTAAAAGACGGGTGTGAGGGTTACTTGTGTTATATTGAAGGGAAAGAAGAACATACACTGAGAATCGACACTATACCAATTGTAAAGGATTTTGCTGATGTATTCCCGGAGGAGGTATCTCACATGCCACCTGAACGAGAAATAGACTTTACAATTGACTTGGCCCCTAAGACGACTCCAATCTATAAAACCCCCTACCGCATGGCACCCGCAGAGTTAAAAGAATTACGAATACAGTTGGATGATTTGTTAGAAAAAGGAGACATTCGGCCTAGTAGTTCACCATGGGCCGCGCCAGTGCTGTTTGTACGGAAAAAGGATGGAAGTATGAGGTTGTGTATCGACTACCGTGAATTGAATAGTGCGACGATTAAGAATCGATACCCTCTTCCACGGATTGATGATTTGTTTGACCAGCTGAGAGGGGCGACTGTATTTTCAAAGATTGATTTAAGATCGGGCTACCATCAGCTAAGAATTAGATCTGAAGATATACCGAAAACCGCATTTCGAACTCGATACGGGCATTTTGAGTACACAGTAATGCCTTTTGGATTAACCAATGTCCCTGCCGTATTTATGGATTTGATGAATCGGGTTTTCAAACCATATTTGGATAAATTCATAGTGGTATTTATTGATGATATCCTAATTTACTCACATTCGGAAGAGGAACATAAACACCATCTTAAGTTGGCCTTAGAACTCTTAAGAGAAAACCAACTATATGGAAAATTGAAGAAATGTGAATTTTGGTTATCAGAAGTTCAATTTTTAGGTCATGTAATTTGCAAGGAAGGAATAATGGTGGATCCTCAGAAAATAGAAGCTGTGAAGGAGTGGCCACGACCTAAAACCGTGACAGAAGTTAGAAGTTTTCTAGGGATAGCTGGCTACTATCGACGTTTTGTAAACAACTCTGCCAAGATAGCCTTACCCTTAACAAATTTAACAAGGAAAACCACAAAATTTGAATGGACACCGCGGTGTGAGGAGGCCTTTGAGGAATTGAAAGTTCGGTTAACTACTGCGCCAGTCTTAGCCTTACCTAAGGAGAACACAGAATTTGAAATTTATAGTGATGCCTCGCTCAACGGTTTAGGTTGTGTCTTGATGCAAGATGGCAAGGTAATAGCCTACGCCTCCCGACAACTTAAAACCCATGAACGAAATTACCCTACCCATGATTTGGAATTGGCTGCGGTGGTTTTTGTACTCAAAATTTGGAGACATTATCTTTATGGAGTCCGCACTTTAATTTTCACAGACCACAAAAGTCTTAAGTATATTTTTACCCAGAAAGAACTTAATCTGAGACAAAGGAAGTGGCTGGAGTTGTTAAAGGACTATGAATTGGAAATTCACTATCATCCTGGAAAGGCTAATGTTGTAGCTGATGCCTTAAGTCGGAAAACTCAACATGGTAGGAAGGGAGAACACTTGGAGAGGGAAATTGAGAAAGAAATCCAAAGAATGGAATTGTTGGTCGTAACAGGGCAAAAAGAACCGCAAGAACAAACTATTTACTTAATTGGAGAAATAAAATCAGCACAACAAAGGGATGCTTGGGTACAGAAGGTGAAACAAGCCGTTCAAGAAGGAAAAACTAAGGAATTTGAAGTAAAAGGGGGAGGAGTGTATTTACGTGGTAGAATTTGTATTCCCAGAGATACAGGAAGCGAATTGATACAGTTAATTCTGAAAGAGGCACACGATAGCCCCTATACCATCCACCCTGGTGGGAATAAAATGTATCGGGATTTGAAGAAAGGTTTTTGGTGGAAAGGAATGAAAAGAGATATTGCCACATACGTCTCACAGTGTATGACCTGTCAACGAGTGAAGGCTGAACTCCAAAAACCTGCAGGAAAACTCCAACCCTTAGATATACCACAATGGAAGTGGGATGCCATCACCATGGATATGGTGACAGGTTTGCCGGTGGTCCGGGGAGGCAAGAATGCAATATGGGTGATAGTTGATCGATTAACAAAATCAGCCCACTTCCTAGCTGTTAAAGAAGAATGGAAGGTACCAAAATTATCAGAATTGTATCTTAAAGAAATAGTAAGACTCCATGGAGTACCGACCACCATCGTATCAGATCGAGACCCACGATACCAATCAGATTTCTGGAGGGAGCTACATGAAGCTTTAGGAAGTCAGATACATTTAAGTACGGCATTTCATCCGATGACTGATGGGCAAAGCGAAAGGACCATAAGAACCCTGGAAGACATGTTACGGGCATGTGCACTTGATTTTCCTGGAAACTGGGACGAACACTTACCACTAGTCGAATTCGCTTATAACAACAGCTATCACTCGACTATCGGGATGGCCCCTTATGAAGCACTATATGGCCGAAGATGTAGAACGCCATTGTGCTGGACCGATATGGAAGATACACAACTTTTGAAAGCACACCTAGTTCAAGAAACTACAGAGAAAGTTCGAGTAATTCAGAAAAGAATGAAGGCAGCCCAAGATCGTCAAAAATCTTATGCCGATTCCAAACGTAGAACCGTTGAATTTAAGGAAGGGGAGTTTGTATTCTTAAAAGTATCTCCTATTAAAGGAGTAAAAAGATTTGGACAAAGTGGAAAACTGAGCCCCAGATATATAGGCCCTTACCAGATCACTAAACGGGTCGGGCATGTCGCATACAAACTGAATTTACCACCAGACTTGGGAAGGGTACATAATGTATTCCATGTGTCGATGTTACGACGATTCGTACCAAGCTCCACCCCTATTATTACTACACCAATAGAGGAGGTGCAACCCGATTTGAGTTTACCAACCCGACCTGTAAGAATCGAGGATACCCAGCAAAAACGGTTAAGGAACAAAATTATACCGATGGTTAAAGTAATCTGGGAAAATGCTGACGTCACAGAAGCTACGTGGGAAACCGAGGCACACATGCGACAAAATTATCCCGAGCTATTTCAATGATAGGTTCCGGGAGGAACCTTCCTGAGTGGGGGAGAAATGTAAGGACCCAAAATTTTCACCTACTTGCCTGTTTTTCTAACATTTTAAAATTTAGTACTATACATATCTATAATATTTATTAATGTATCGAGTTAATTTCGAGTTCCTGGTGTATGACGGACTAGTAGCCGAATTAGGAAGTTTTCGACCAAAATCGTAAATTAGTAGTCGTAATTTGCAGATGACTATTTGATACGTGGGATGATAGCCACATAATGTCGAGAACGAGTTCGGTTCTATTATATTTTTTTTTTTAGTTGATTACTAGTCGCTAACTAAAATTGTTAACTAGTGACGTAAATAGATCTCTTGTACAAAAGAGTGGAAGATAAAAATTATTGATGGTCAATGACCATTCAATTGTTTTACAATAACCGAAAACCCCTCCCCTAGTTGTTAATTACTAACTTATTAAATGGCCTAACTATTTCTAGCTAATAATAACCTAGAGCCTAGGGTGTCGTTACTATGGGAAGCCTAGTAGCATTAAGAAGAAGGAAAAATCTGAAAAGTTCCATTTAATAATCTCACACTTCACCACTTTACCAATTTTATGCTTATCAATTTTCCTCCTAGTCGGTTAAGCCGACTCAACCCTCCAATCACCCTTATTTTTCCATAACCTTGTTCAAACTTAGCCACTTGAATTAATAACAGTATAAAAAGAAGAGTGTGGGATTTACTTAAGACTTACTTATCCTGAATTTGAAGAACTCTTTTGGTGGATAAACGGGATCCAGGGAAAGATCAGAGTTACCACTACAAACAACCTAGCCATAAATTTGTCCAGCGATCAAGTAAGTTTATCACCCCTTCTTTCTTTCGATATAGTAACTAGTAAGATTCATTAAAAGTAAAAGTAGGACAAGATGCTAGGTTAAGATCACCAAAGTTTGGCAAAAGTAAGATCTAAGGGTTGACGGTGATGTACAATTAAATTCATGACAAATTAGCACCCTTGAATTGATAGGTTTTATTGCATGTTAATCTTTTTGCCCAACTTAAGATTATTAGTTAACAAGATTGTTGGACTAGTTACCAATTAATTGTTTTTAATAACATGCATATGATCTTATTAGATTACTAGTTCCAAGTTGCTTAGGTGATAAATCTCGTTGACTCTTTTGTGACCCTTTTGGTGATTGGAATAAAGTGTGATATGTGGCTGTACTTTCCAATTACTTTCATTGATTGATTGAGTTTACAAGGATAACTAAGATCAATAGGTGCCGTTTATGGTAGGAACATGGTTTAAATCTTTGATTCCTAAATTAAAGTCAACACATGCTTTTAATGTTAAACAGCCCTTGTCTAAGTGTTGCAAGGTACGCATGTTGATTTATTTCGGCATACGAACCATTAGTTGTTTAGACTAAGCTTATATGATTGTGTGCGAATTTCTGACGTGTAGGGTGGTGGACGACTTAACTGGTAAGTTGATGTCATTAGACAAAAGTTTGAGTGCTTCTAAATTAATAATTAGTTGGTTAGGTGATTGATATACATGTTATCTTATAAGTGAAAGTTACTCAAAATAAATAGGCATTGGTTTGAGTTGACTACTCGTTTATGCTTGTAATTTACCAAGTGTTTTGCTAGCTTAGATGATTTATGATGTACGTAGCTACGTAAGCAAAATCACTAACTTTTTACTTTGTGATTAAGATGTGTAAGTTGTAATTACTCTGTTTTGGTAACTTTAGACGGTCATGTTTAGGGGAATGACGAATAGAGAGTCGTTAAACTGGGGGTCAAGACGTACCATGGATCCTAAAACGTCGGCGAGTATAAGTGGAATACTCGACCTAGAACAAAAAGGGTGTTTGTAGAACGGGTTACAAGCACTAACAGTGTGATGGTCCCGGCACACTATATGTATACAACATATATTGTAACTCTTAGTCGGTGTTCTAAGGGTTATAATGGTTTATGTAGCTAACCCCAATGAGTTGGTTAGTGTAAGGTAATGGTCCATCGGTGTGTGGACCTTAACCTTAAATTCCACAATCCCGTGTTTGTCGTCGTCATTCCCGAGTCAAAAATTAAAGCACTCCTATACTAATCTTTCCAAAAAGAGATATTCGGCCGCGTATGTGTATAACGTTACTTAACTAGCTAATTGTAATAATTTGACTTATGTGATCTTACTAGTGGTGGTTGGTATTCCTACCCGATTGCTTGATTGTATTTTCATATGTTTAAAGTGAAATCGTAAATTGTGCAACGAGAGGAAAAGGATTGTTAAACTTACTGAGTCGTTGACTCACCCTTTCAATAATAACTTTTTCAGGAGACGTGGATTATACCTTTGAGCCCGAGTGCGGAACTAAGGGGACTACACCTTCTTAAGGGTGGTGATTAGACCTTTCGGGAAATCCTTTAGCCTTTTTTTTTACCATAACCGTTTTATGCTATCATGTTCGATAGTGTGCTTGAGTACTATTTTTACACAAGTTAGTAACGACCGGTTTGTGGTCAGAGACTTCTCTATGTACATTATGAACACTTTTCGCAGCATGTAAATTATGAACTTTTACAGGATTGAGAACCCTTTTCTTTAGCCCTATTCGAACAAGTAGATTTTTAATGTGATGTTTTGAGATCATTAAGCTTTGTATGGTATATATTCGTTTAGGCCGGGGTGAACGGACCGCCTAAACAAATATATCCCATACGGCGGTAACGGATCCAAATTAACGTAAAACGGGATTAGCAACTAACCCCGATTTACGAAATTTGGGGCGTTACAAGATGGTATCAGAGCCATATTATAAATCATGCGTTCGTAAGTAATATTCCATATGCTCGGAAATACGTACATAACTTTATATTCTGCTTCGTCAAGTGAGGGGGTTTACTGATGCTAAGGAGTTAGTTGTATTAATTGGGTAATATTTAATTATCCTTGTCTCCCTAGTTTAATTATTATTGGTATATAAGGAATAAAACATTGGTGGTGTGGTTTTCTTGTAGGATGAATCTGAATCTAATGACGTCACCCATGAGTAAGCTCATGCCTTGTAACATGTCCGTGAACGAGCACGCTGCCGCGTTAGCCGCCTATATTGATCACTACTGTGAGGTGATAGGGCCTAGCCCTTGGGATCGTACGCAGGTACGAGCCTACTGTTTTGTGAAAACCTTACCCGTGACTGGGGTGTGGCTTTGGTTTGTGAGCCGATGGATTGAGGAACTGAGGTATTAACGTCCGTGGCTCTCAAACCCATGGGATCCGACTATAGATGGGTGGTCTCTAATTCAATGGCCTCGGAGCTACGAGATGGTAGTGCAAGAGGCAAAGAGGTACGAGTGGTCTATGATACATCCTCCTTCTTTATACTATCCGTCTCCTTATTACCCGCACCCAGCAGAAGTCATAGACTTATCAACTATCCCAGAGTGTGACAATGAAGGACTAGGGGTGTCAGACACTGAGAGTGAACCAATGGAGGAGGAAGAAGAGATGTCTGAGTGACCTTAATTGGTGGCGTAAACGACTAGTTCGTTTGTTAGCATCCTCCTTGACCTTGTTGCACAAAATAAGGTTAATGTATATTAATTTCATGTTAGTTATCGCCTAGTCATGTATAGCTAAGACTTGACTGGTGCTGTATGTAATGTATTATGTATTAGGAGACTTAAAAATCTATATGTACAGTAGTCAATATTAGTCGGTGATGGTGATGTTACGACTGTCTTGTAACGTTGGCGTGAGCCGAAAGCGGGAATCCTAAGTGGAAGGCCGCAAATTTTGTAATTTTGATCCAAAATTTTTTGTTTGATATGTATATATAAAATCGGAAGACTTATAAGCCTGTTTTGATGCTAATGTGATGCATGTTATTTCATGTTAGATGATGTGCAAGGCCGAGATAAATTGGCCTATGTTTGACTTATTTTGATTTATTAGTAAGAATTAATTTGATTATTTGAATCAGAATGAATTCTGAAGCCGCGAACCCCATTTCAATAGAAGATGGAGGAGAAGGTGATAGGCCTCTAGGAATGGGGAAAACTAGAACAGAAAAACTAGAGGAGCTACTCGTACAATGTTTAGAGGAAAAGTTACATCCGGTCAAGGCCGAAGAAAGTGCACCTGAACTGTTTAAAAAATTCTGTGCATTTCGACCCCCAACTTTTGAAGGACAAACCGACCCTGTAATTCTGGAGGATTGGATTAAAGAAATGGAGAAACTATTTAACGTGACTCAATGTCCGACAAAGTCTTGAATTCAAATGTCAGCGGTATTTTAAATGTATGAGAGTATCCAAATTTGACTTTTAAGTTCATACATTTAAGCTCTTCAAAGTTTACAAAAATGATGTCTTTTGAAAATTTTTATAAGTAAATTTAATATTGAGTTTAAATCAATAGTTCGTGCAACGCTCGGGCATTCAACTAGTACATACATATATATAAATCTGACTATTTTTTTTTTTGGAAAGAGTTAGCTTTAGTTTTATTCATCCATTATAGGGAAGAAAAACTATTACAAGAGTCTTTCCAAGGATGGCAGGGTGCCACCCTAGAGAAAACCACTAGATTACATGCCCGGAATTGCACTACTAAATCTAGTAATTGCTCTAACACTTACATGAAATTTGATCGATAATGCAATACATTCATTTTCTCTAGCTAGGTCTTTGAAGATTCTAGTGTTTCTCTCTTTCCACAGCTCATATATGGTTTGAGAGAAAGCACATCTTAGAATGTGCTGTTTTCCATGCTTACCCCTGACTTTGTGCTTGAACCAATTTATCTCATGAAGTAGACTCCACTTCCTACTCCTATATCCAAGCCAGGCCAATACTGAATTCCATACTGCAGTAGAGACACTGCAATTGAAGAAGAGGTGGCTGACAGTTTCATTTTCCCTTTTACAGAGAATGCATCTGTTGGGGATGTATAATCCTCTGCTCTGCAGGTTGTCAATAGTTGGAAGAGCATTATATATAGCCATGATTGTTGTGATAATGCTCTTAGGGGTACAACAGGTATCCCAAATGGTGTTGTACCACTTAATCTGGTTCTTTTTTCCTCTGTAGAAGTCATATATTGATGAGCTTTTTATTCCTGACCTTCCCCAAGCCTCAACATTTCTGATAGCAGAGTTTTTGTCACCTGACAGTTGCATAATCTCATCCCTAAGGCATACCATTGATTTCCAAGAGTTTGAACAGTCTGCAGCTGTACTTATCTCCCAGAAGTTTTGACCCTTAAGGTAGTATGCCCTAATCCATCTGCACCAAATACTCTCCTGATTCAGATGTATTTTGATGAGCCATTTAGTGTAAAAGGCTTTGTTCCAGCTTAATACTTCCTTAATGCCAAGGCCACCCTCTCTTTTTGGTGTGCAGAGCTGAGACCATTTCATAAATGTGATTCTGCCATGATCTTCATCAATACCCCAAAAGAATTCCCTGCAAAGCTGCTTTATTTTCCTTAGAATGCCCTTAGGAAGGAGCAGAACAGACCCCCAAAAAGTTTGGAGCCCTAGAATGACCGAGTTTATCAATTGAAGTTTGCCAGCATAGGAGATGTGTTTAGTTGCCCAATCCTGCAATTTTGATCTGATCTTGTCAAGGAGGGGATTATACATTCCTGAAGTGAGCCTTGATGAGTGGAGAGGCACACCTAGATATTTAAAAGGAAAAGAACCAATCTTATAGCCAGTCATTTTAGTGATTTCTTTGATTTTCCTTTCAGAAACACCTCCAATGTAGATATTTGTTTTCATGGGGTTTGCAGCTAATCCAGATTGGCCTTCAAACAAGTAGAGAGTTTTTGCAACAGCCATTACTGAGCTTAGATCTCCTCTGGTGAAGATGAGCAAGTCATCAGCAAATAGCAAGTGATTGATTCTGATTTTGTTACACTTTGGATGCTGAGAGTAGCCATCTGTGTGTAACAGTTGCCTTAGTCTCCTGGAAAGACCCTCCATGCAGATTACAAATAGATATGGGGACAGGGGGTCACCTTGTCTCAGACCCTTTTTGGCTGCAAAATACCCTTCCTGCTTACCATTGATATTGAGAGAGAAGTGAGCAGATTTCAAACATTCCATAATCCAGTCAATGAACTTGTGTGGAAAACCCAATGTGACCATAAAGCTACTCAGAAAATCCCATGAAACTGAGTCAAAAGCCTTTCTGATATCTACTTTGATTGTTGCTCTAGAAGAGATACCTTTCCTTTCATATTTCCTTACCAGCTCCTGTGACAGAAGGATATTATCAAAGATATTCCTACCTTTAATGAAGGCCGATTGCTCAGGGCCAATAATCTGATCCAAAACATTTTGCAGTCTGCTAACCAGCATTTTGCTAATGATTTTGTATATTGTGTTGCAACATGAGATGGGTCTGAATTCAGCAACAGTACTTGGAGTACTCACTTTGGGAATCAGGGTGATTAGGGTGGAATTGACTTGTTTGAGCATCTTCCCTGATTTGAAAAAGTCTAACACAGCTCCACATAGATCATGACCTACCACAGACCAGGACTTCTTGTAGAATGTGGAAGTGTAGCCATCAGGCCCCGGGCTTTTGAGCTCATCAATAGATTGCAGAGCCATTTCCACATCTGCAGCAGTAAACTCCCTAATCATATGCTTTCTGTCTGTATCACTGATGGTGCCTCCCTGAAATAGGTCTGGAATAAACTTATCTGTGGCCTGAGTGGTGCCAAGGAGGCTTGTATAGTAGTCTAGAAAAGCTTCTTTTACACCCTCAGGAGTTGAATATTCAGTCCCTTTCAGATCAGCAATCCTTCCAATAAGAGCTTGTGCTTTTCTTTCTTTGACCTTGGCATGAAAGTAGCTAGTACCTGCATTCCCCATCTTAATGTCTCTGACTATTTTCATGAGCCTACGGTTAAAGATTATTTTTCCGAGCCTACGTTTAAAGATTATTTTTCCGAGCCTACGTTTAAAGATTATTTTTCCAATTAATCACAAAATTCTATTGATTTTTCTAGGCTTGTGAGAGAGTCCAAGTTTTCTAGGAGATTAAAGAGGATCTTTCCATATTATCTGGTATTATTAATCCTATACACTATTAGAAAGGCAACAAAAGTTCAATTTGAAATAGAATTTTACTAATACAAGTTCTTAAAACGTAGGATTGGAAGTAGGTGCCTATATATGTAGTACACATCAACACATGCATGCTTTGCAATAACATGCAATAAAAAAACTGTCTTTTTTTGTGTGTCTAATATTAGTACATTGTTTTTATTATTATTATAAATTTAACAGTAAAACACCGGATTAACAAGCTATAATTTGCATACAAACCAAATGTAATTTTTAGTAGTAGTAGTTGTGAGTACAAGTGGTAGTAAGTAGTAGTTGTAGTTGTAGTAGGAGTGGGAGTAAAAGTAGGAGTGTAACAGTAGTTGTATTAGTAGAAGAGTAGTAAAAGGTTATTAGAGAAGTAGTAATCTAATCTAATATATATATATATCTAAAAGCGAACAATTTGGAGCGCATAGAGGGCGTCCAGAGGTCTAGAAATGCACAGAGAGAGTCCAAGATTTATTAAACTGTAACATTATGTATTTAAGTAATCTACATTAAACATTAAAAAATGCACAGAGAGAATCCTATATTTGTAAAACTTTTCACATTAAACATTAAAAAAAGAAAGAGTCCAAGATTTATTAAACTGTTTTTTTTTTTTTTGGTTACAATGAGGGGATAAACCCCGAAAGACAAACAATTAACTAGTAACTATGCGAGATCGAGAGACCCCGAGTACATCCTCCCTAAGTATCAGTCGGAGCTCGTTCGGTGGATATTCAAGAACTACTAGCTTCTGGGTTTGATCTGTGCCGCAATTTGCCAACCAGTCCGCTGCTCGGTTGGCCTCCCTATATGTATGCTCAATGTCCACGACCCAACTTCCTCTTTGGATGATGGCCTTGCAATCAGAAATAATTGGGCCAAGAGCTCCAATAGGTGTCGTATCACTCTTGATTAGGTCGACGCATACTGAGTTGTCCATGTGAATTAACAGTTTTTCAAATCCACAATGAACAGCTTCTTGCAGACCACGCTTCAGAGCCATTAATTCAGCCTTCATCGATGAGCAAATGCCAAAGTTTGAGAGAAAGGCATGAATAAAGTTTCCCGACTCATCCCTGAAGACGCCTCCTCCTCCGGCCATCCCCGGATTACCTCGGCTTGCACCATCTGTATTGAGCAATATCCATCCACGAGGGGGTGGTTTCCACCAGATGTGAATTTCACGACTATTACCAGGGGCTGGTATAAGTAGCGAGAAGCGATCCAGGGCGCGCTTGGTCTCGTCAAACCCAGCTTTGAGAAAAGGGTAGGGGTCCACCGGGATTTCTGAATCACGACCGAAAACGATACAATTACGCCATTTCCAAATCCACCAACACGTAATGGCAAATTTGAGAGGCCAATTGTCAGTTGCCAGAGGATTGGCATTGCTGATGTTGTCAAGTAACCAGGGTTGTAAAGGAGGGGAAAGGAACGAATCTAGGCCAGCAATCTCCCCAAGTTGCTGCCAAATAAACCTAGCATCTGGGCAATCTCGTAACAGGTGAAGCACATCCTCTTCACTTGCCTTGCATCGAGGGCAAACAGGATCATCAGTAAGCGATCTTTTGAGTCTGTTAACGTTGCACATTACCCTCTCGTTCGTCGCAAGCTATAGGAACATTCTTATCCGTTGTTGGACCGGCAGTTTCCAAATATATCTCCATTTGTGATCATTTTCATTAGAGGTGTTTGGAATTATCCCCTGTATGAAATTCATGGCAGATTTAATTGTAAACTTTCCATTTGATGATCCATTCCAATATACTGAAGCAGGTGTACTGTTGTCCGGTGACAATTCGAAGGCGGCTATTTTGAGCAAATCTTCTGGTTGGAGGTAGCCGAGAATCTTTCCCATCTCCATCCATGATTGGCGTCCCACATATCATTAACATAGAGTTCTAGTTGATCTTGAGGAATTTGTTGGATTGCTTTTTCGGCTAATGTTCCTTCGTCAACCCAGGAGTGATCCCAAAACAATGTATTTCGGCCGTTCCTGACTGCGTATGTCACTCCTGCTTTAATTGCTTCAGCATTTTCGACAATTCCAGCCCATAATGGAGACATGTTGGCTTGTGGTGTGAACATGCTTAGATCACACCTCCCCTTGCAATACTTGGCTCTTAATACCGATGACCAGAGTGTATGCGGTTGAGCTAGTGTTCTAAATCTGAGTTTTGTTAGGAACGCAGCATTCGATTGACGAGCCGATTTGATTCCTAGTCCGCCACTGCTCTTCGGCTTTTGAATGGTTTCCCATGAAATAAGGTGGACCTTTCTGTGATTTTCATCTCCACCCCATAGAAAACGCCTTGTTTTCCTGTCTATTGCATCACACGTTGTGCGTGGAATCTTGGCCGATTGCATACTGTAATTGGCTATGTGGGACAATGTAGATTGGATCAAAGTTGCTCGTCCGGCAAGTGATAGGTGTTTCGTTTGCCAACCCGCAAGTCGTTTATCCACCTTGTCTTCAATGTGACTGTATGTGTGCTTGGTGATTCGTCCATGTATAATGGGCATGCCAAGATATATACCAAGGTCATCTGTGATTGGAATATTCATGGCATGACTGATTGCAGATTTTTCATCTTCCTTCACGTTCGAGGAAAAGAAAATTTGGGATTTTGCTTGACTTACTTTTTCCCCGGACGCAAGACAGAAAGCATCGAGACATTGCTGAATTACTTTTGCCTGCTCAACTGATGCTTCGGCAAAAAGAATTAGGTCGTCGGCGAAGAAAATATTGGCTACTTGCGGACCTCCTCGGCTTGCTCGAATTGGCCTCCAAGTACCATTGCTAACTGCCTCGTCGATAATCTGATGGAGCCTTTCCATACACATTACAAACAAGTAGGATGACAGAGGGTCTCCTTGTCGTACTCCTCTAGATGGTGTAAACGATTCGGTGGCTTCTCCGTTCCATAGTATCTGTAGCTTCAAGGAGGAGACACAATCCATAATCACATCCACAAGAAGTAGGGGGAGGCGCATTTCTTGAAGGGTGTCTCTGATGAATGTCCATTTGAGTCTGTCATACGCTTTCTCGAGGTCAATTTTGATTGCCATGGTTCCTACTTTTCCCTGCTTTCTTCTCATTGTATGCACCATCTCTTGAACGACCACAATATTATCCGTTATCTGACGACCAGGAACAAACCCACTTTGTGAGCTTGAGATCAGAAACGGTAATACCGGCTTGAGCCTATTAACCAGGACTTTACTGATGATTTTGTAGGCTACATTGCAAAGACCAATTGGCCTAAACTGAGATACTAATTCAGGGGCCTGTATTTTAGGTATGAGAACTAAAAAAGTATCACATAACCCATCTGGAATGCCCTTCCCTTCGAGAACCTTCAGAGCCAGAGTATACACATTTTCATCCAGCATGGACCATTGTTTTTGATAGAATAATGCTTGAAATCCATCCGGTCCAGGCGCTTTTAGAGGGTCCATACCATGAATAGCAGTTGCGATTTCGGCCTTGGTGAAAGGACGAATTAGCTTTTCCCACATCTCATTGGAGAAATCTTGGAATCTGTCAACTGGTAAGTCTCTACCTTCACTTTCCGGAGAGTCATCAGTGAAGAGCTTTCGAAAGTATTGAACTACCATAGCTTTGATTTCATCCTGGTTTTCGATCCAAATTCCATCTGAATTTTTTTGCGCCATCACTCTGTTATTCCAACGTCTGATTATGGTGCTAAGTTGGAAGTAGGTTGTGTTTCTATCCCCGTCTTTTATGAATTCCAGTCGGGATTTTTGGTACCAGTACAGTTCTTCTTGTGCCAGTACTTCATCCAATTCCTTTCGCAATCTGCCCTCCTATTTCAAGAGCCCCCCGTCTCTTCCGAAAGCTAGTTTCCTCTGGCAGCCTTCTAGTCTTGCTTTCAAATGATTCTTCCGCTTGAAAATATTTCGGAATACTGTTTCATTCCAATTCTGTAATTTCAGGGAAAGCTCATGGAGTTGAGGAATGAGCTCAGCCTCCTTTTTCCAGTGTTCTTCAACAAACGGCTGGAATTGCTCATGGATCATCCACGCAGCTTGGAGGCGGAAGGGGCGATTAACAGCATTTAATGGAGCAAATCCATTTGGAGAGAAGAAGAGTGGGCAATGATCAGACTGAAACGCTGGGAGGTGTTTAACCGAGGCATCCTCAAATCTCAATCTCCAATCTGCATTGCAAAGGGCTCTGTCTAGTCTCGCACTTGTGCGAGTTTCGGGGGAATTTCCTCTTGCCCATGTGTGAAGAGGGCCAGAAAATTCCAGTTCAATGAATTCATTATCTTCAACCCAGTCATTGAATTTGGTACATCGGCGAATCATGTCAGGTCCACCACCACTACGCTCACATAGATGGCGAGTCTCATTGAAGTCACCGGCAAGAACCCAAGGTTTATTGTTATCTCGTGCGAAGTCTTCTAGTTCTCTCCAGAGCTCTTGTCTTTTTGTCGGATCTGGACTCGCATAAATAGCTGTGAAGAACCACGGAATATCGCCATTCCTTGTGATTTCCATAGTGATGTGTTGAGGGTGCTTGTGTATTGGATCAATTGTGACCAATTCGGGTTTCCAATAAATCCAGATCCCCCCACTGAAGCCCTCTGCATCCACTCTCGTACGTCCCTGGTAGCCGAGAACATCTCCGATTTTCTCTGCATGATTGCCGCCCATATGAGTTTCTAAAAGAGCTAACACTGAAGGTTTGTATTGGCGAGTTATGTCCTTCAAAGCTGTAATTTTAGGGTCTGTTTGGCCAAGCTCCAACTTCTCCAGAAGTGCTTCTCAGAAGTAGTTTTGGAGAAACTGTTTCTGGAGAAATTATTGGGTGTTTGGTAAATTTATTTTAGAAGTGCTTCCAAGAAACAGAAACCGATTGATAGCTGTTTGGCCAATTTGATTCGTAAATAGAAATTAAAATAGTAAAAAATAATAATAAAAATAAACTAAAATCAAACCAATCCCATCCCCAAAGCCTGCCCCCCTCCCCCTCCATTGCCACCGCCGTCGCACCACCGCCGGCCCTCACCCAGATCCACCATAGCTCTGACGTCCACCACATTCCAGTCGGCGACACAACCGCCTATCCACCTATGCTATCAACGTTCGTCGTCGTTGCATCCTTTCTTCTCCACGCGCGACTATCTCTCCATTCATAAGTTCCTCTTTTAACCCTCTCCCCTGTGATTTCTGGCCCCCCTCCTTACGAAAACAACCTCCCGTGCCTCCCTCGACCTCCTTGTAGCCATTGATGGTCATGGGTGGCAAAAAATGGAGGAGAGAGAAAATTGAAAAATTGAGAAATTAATACTAGAGGGGAAGGGGAAACAGTTTGGCGGCGTGCAAGGAAGGGTGACGTGGTGGCCGGCCATGGAGATGAGATCGAGCGGGGTAGTGTGTTGGTGGTGCTGGACACCGGCGACGGTGGCTGGCCGTAGAGAAGGTGGGTTGCGTGGGGTGTGGGGAGGAGAGAGAATTGACAAAATGTAAACAATCAAATTAAAAATAAAAAAATAAAAAGAGAGAAAGTAGAAGCAGAAACAGAATGAGAAGGAGAAGCCCCAAATTGGTGTTTCTCCTTCTAGGCCTCTAGAAGTTGTTTTGGGCTTCTCAAAACACTAGAAGTGTTTCTCTCAATACCCCCGTTTGGCCAAGTTTCTCCTTCTCACCTCCAGAAACAGTTCTAGGAGCTTGGCCAAACGGGCACTTAGTCTTTTTGGCTGTGCCTTGAACATTCCATACCATAAAGGTGATGGGGGTTGTGTTTGGAGCTAGTTGTGGATATCGATCAACCATTAAAACGGGTATGGTAGGAACAGAAGTCATATAGGCTTGCCTAAGCATCATCAGAGCTTGATTGGTCTTGTAAGGAACCGATAGGGTTGCTATCATATCCGGGGGGCTCGGCGCTGGTTCCATTACCACATCAAATGTCACCAACATTTGATGGGATTCCGGGATCATCAATCCCATGTAGGGTGCATCCATCTCTCTGCCCACGCAAACTATCTTTTCCGGTGGAATCGATTTGATGAGTGGAGTGGGGAAAGTGGGGGTGAGCAAGGATTGCCGTGGGTGAGACATGAGTGAGTTGTTCGGTTTGGAATGTGGTTTGCGTATGGTTGCTTGAACGGGTTGGAATGGGTGTTGGCTTATTTGTCTCTAGTGTCACAGGGGCGTTATTTTCCTTTCCAGTGTAGGTAATATTCTTTTCTAGATTTATGCAATTTTCCGTATTCTGGAGAATAGAATTATTTCCTAGTACTGGCTTAGGAATGTTTGATTTTTGGGAAATTTTGGATTGTGGCGGATTTTTTCTGACTTGGGAGGAAAGCTTTTGGTTTGCGAGGATTTGCTGGAGAAAAGTTGCACTTGAGATGGATCCTTGCTAGAAATATCCTGGACTGATTTCAGTACAGTATGAACAGCTTGTGTAGTGCAATTACCGAGATTGGGCGGAGTGAATATTTCTTTGCTTTGGTTAGCATCCTCTGTTTCCTTATTCAAATCCTGAAATATTTCGAAGCGCGATCCTTGCATTGATTTGGAATTATTTCCCAAATTAACATTGAATTGTGCGGTGATCGATTTGTTTCCGGAAATATTTTTCGGGGGTTGGACACCAGTCTCGGTCCTGTCCATTCTCTGATGAGGCTTTCTTTTTGGGGGGTTTTTTGACAACCATCCATGAGCCGAATGTTTGGATTTGCTCCGGTGGGGGCTCTACTGTGGAGCTTGCTTTTCTGGCGTCGACTTGCATATTGTGATCCATCTCATTCGTCTCCTTGAACGACATTCTGCATCCTTGTGACCCAGTTTTCCACATTTGTAGCAAATAAGCCTTAATCCCTCGTACTGGATTTTCCAAATTTTTCCATTAAGCCAGAATTTAGATAACAGAGGCTTAGATAGGTCAACTTCCACACTAAGCCTCGTAAACTGACCCCTTTCCGCCGATGTCGTAGTACGATCAATTCTCAAGACTTTTCCTATCTTGGATCCAACTTTTGTCAGGAATTCTTCATTGAAGTACTCAACAGATAAATTTGGAATTCGGACCCATGTTGTTAGGACTTTAATTTGCTCTGAATCTGCTACAAAATTAGGAATCCATTTCCGAATAGTCAGGTAATGGTCGTCAATCATCCAAGGTCCTTGGGTGATGACATGATTGTAGTCCTCCAAATTGGAAAACCTGGCCACATAGTAAGAACAACCCACATCTGTGAGGGTTAATTTACCCTTAAGCGCCCATTTGACTTTCAGTTTCCTCATCAGAGAGATATATCCCACTGTTTTATCAAACATCTTGATAATCAATGAATATCTCCAAGGCGTCCTTAATTTCCTCTTTTCCTCCTTGGTTAGCAATATAACCGGGCATCGTTCATCTTGCAACTCTTGGGCTGGAGGCTCGTCATCATCGGAGTCGACATCCTGTTCAGCAAAAGGGTTGAAATGCGTGAGTGGTAGTGCGTTATTTGTGACATGAGTGTCTAATCTAGGATTAAATCCTTGCAGCTTGTCTTTGAATGACATGATCGGCCTCTGATTTCCTGGATCTGATTGACCAATGATTACCGGGACCTGTGACGGTGACGAGGCTGGGTTTATCTCATCTAAACCCTTCCCATTTAGGAATTCGCTCAAATGTGTGGTTTTGCGTTTGACATTTTCTTTTGCTTCTGGGGAGATGAAGTAGATTCTGGTGGCTGTGGTGGGGGGGATTCGATTTGCATGTTTTCAGACATTTCCGGCAAAGTTGCCGGTGCAATTAAGAAAGAAAGAATTTCTCTCTCTATAATTGAGAAAGATAGAATTTCATTCACTTTCTTTATTAAACTGTAACATTATGTATTTAATTAATCTACATTAAACATTAAAAAATGCACAGAGAGAGTCCTATATTTGTAAAACTTTTCACATTAAACTTTAAAAAATGTATAGAGAGTGTCCAATATTTGTAGATCTCTTTTGTAATAAAGTTATCAACATTGAATATAATATAAACTGTTATAACTTGGGTTACGTATATCAAAATATTACGATACATGTATTACTAAGTTCGTGTCGAAACGTACTTCAATATAAGATCCATTTACACATACATTTGAAAAGTTAAGTATGATTTTGGTGGAGATATTCCGACAAGATTAAGACAATAAAAAATGCACATAGAGTCCAATATTTGTAAAACTCTTTTGTAAAACAATTATCAACATGAAACATAATATAAACTGTTATAACATGAGCTATGTATTTCTGAATATTACGATACATGTATAATTAAGTTCGTGTCGAAATGTACTTCAGTATAAGATCCATTTACACATACTTTTGATTTCATTGTGATATATAGACAAGTTTAAGACTTTTGTGAAAAATGCTTAAGAAATGAGTATTATATAAAGATTAGAGTATAATACTACGATGACATAAGTGATTTAATGAGATTAGGAGACATCTTCACTAACAAACATTTAAGTATTTGTCATGTTTATTTATTTATTTTAATTAATATATAAGAAATACGATTATGATAAAGTGACCCGTGACTAGTAGTTGTTGTAGTAGTCAAGGGGCGGCGGCTAGCGCATAAAGCTAAATGAGAGAGTACTAGAGTAATATGACAATCGGAGTAGAAAATAAAAGTATAACAATATTATATTAGTAGTATATGAATGTAGTGTTGTAGTGATACATGATGTCTATAAGTCATAATCAAATTAAACAAAATTTTATACGATGATTACATTCATTCAGCAAATAAAAATTAACATAGGCGTAATAGTAAAATAATTGTACAAGGATAAGAGCGGTACATAGAAGGATCCAACATTTGTCTTATATAATCCAACACCGTAATTTTATTTACTCGCTTCATTTCTTTTATTTCTATACATTGGACACACCTTAGGCCCCAATATTTATACGAAAGGGTGCAAACGTTTGAATGCAAACACAAATTAGAAACGGGTTTATCATATTTACTATAATTCAAAGAGAGTTTATTATCCACTCTAATCCTACTACAAATGTGGAGCTCATCATTATATATTTTAATCATAATCATAAAGAGCGATCATTATTTGTTTTGATTCTACGAAAAAATGGATTTCATTATTTATTTAATCTTACTCAACAACTTCGTTCATTATCTACTTTGTTCCTACTCAAAATAGTACAAATTGTTTATTCTACTATTACTCAATTTAGTATAAACCACGAGCTACAATAATAAGATACACATTTAGTAAGATAATACAATAACAAAGCAAATGAGTCTCAATTATATAGAGTTTAGGAATATGTTACATGTAATTCTTTTATGAGTAGATAAATTACAGTTTTTTGAAAAAAAAAAAAAATTTTGTCTATTGGAGTTAAAAACAGAGAATAATAAAAACTTAATTAAACAGGTAGACCGTAAATGAGCCGAATAAAAGTTCGTTATATATACTAATTTCATTGAAAATAGACTAATCCAAAAGTTACATAATATATGGTAGACCATTTTCACATTTTGTATAAAGTTAAACCCCATAGTGTATGTACTCGCTCCTCCGTTTCTATTTAAACGTCTCGCTCACTTTTGCGCATTTCTTAATGAAAAATGATAAATAATTCTTGGTGACTCATTTAAAAAATATATTTAAATCTTAAAATAGTATAGATTATCTATTCTAATTGTACTCAATTTAGGATAAACCACGAGCTTCATTAATTAATAATATACACATTTAGTAAGATACTAAGATAATAAACAAAACAAGAATGATTCAACTGTTTCGATATGAGTATCAGATTGTTTAGAGTTTATGAAAATATCACATTTTATTCTTTTATGAGTAGATTAATTACACTTTTTCAAACTTTTTTTTTTGTCAATTGCGGTCAAATAATGGAGAATAATATAAATTAAACTTAAACAAGTAGACACTAATCATAAGAGTCCGTTATATACACTTATCCCAATGAAAATAGGTTAATCCTAAATCTATACGATAGTAGATCGTTTCACAAGTTTTAGAAAGTACAGTTTTACCGCATAGTGTATGAACTCCTTAGATCTTATATTCCTATTTTACATCTCACTCTATATTGTACTAATCCCATAGAAAATAAGCTAATCAAAAAGTTAGACGACACATAGTTATCTTTTTCACAATCTTTTTAAAGTTAAACCCCATGCATCCAAAGGTAGTGTATCTCCTCCGTTTCTATTTAAACGTCTCACTCTATTTTGCGCATTTCTTATGAAAAAAATGATAAATAATTCTTACTAACTAATTTAACAAATATATTGTTTATCCAAAGTAAATGGTTCATATGATTTTGAAATTTTATGGCACGCACAAGACGGGTACACGATGACGATTCATGTTAGCCGACCCCAAACCATCTTGGGAATAAGGCTTGATTGCTGTTGTATTGAATAGCCAAAGTAGTATAAATTATCTGTTCAAATCTTACTCAATGTAGTATAAATAAACCACGAGCTACAACTTTAAGATACACATGTACATTTAGTAAGATAATATGATAACAAAATAAGAATGATTCAACTCTTTAGATATGCGTCTCAGTTGTCTAGAGCTTATGAAATGTCACATGAAATTTTTTTTATGAGTAGATCAATTAAAGTTTTTAAAAATTTCTTTTTTGTCAATTGAGGGTTACGAATGGAGAATAATGTAATCTTAAACAACTAGACTCTAAATGAGTCTCATAAGAGTCCATTATATATACTAATCCCACTGAAAATAGGTGAAATCCAAAAGGTAAATGTTAGTAGACCGTTTTCACAAGCTTATAAAGTTAACAAAAAAAAAATCGAAGTATTAGACACCCAAATAAGGAAAATTGGGTGTTTAAATTCAGATGGAGGGAGTTGTTTTGATGTACCATTATTTGTTTTTTGTTTTTTTTTGTTATTCAATTGTTTCGATTATGAACATCTACTGTTGTTTAGAATGTATAAAAAGGTCACATTAAGTTTTTTTTTATATGAGTAGATCAATTAGAGTTTTTCAATTCTTTTTTAATCGTGTCTGAATGATTAAGTAAATCAAAAGGAGTTTGATCCAAGTGAAAATAGACTAATCCAAAAGGTACACAAAGTAAATCATTTTCTCAATCTTAATAAACCTAAACTTTAAGTGTATGGTTTATCATCTAATCAATACCACGTTATTCCAATGAGCCTACATGGAAATTATATAGTGAAACTTTTTTAAATACTCTATTCAAACCTTAATATGTTTTATTATTACCATCTCACTGAACTTTTTAGAGGAAAAATATTATTTTAAAATGCATTATCTATTCTAAATTCTAATTCTACTCAGAATGATAATTCATTATATGTGCTAATCTAATTCGAAAAGTAGTATCTATTCCAACCCTACTACGAAAGAATTTAAATTAAAGTTTATTTTCTATTATCTTACTCAAATAGAGTAGTGGGTTCATTCTCTATTTTTATCCATCTAAAACTATAAAGATACATTAAGACATCAAAAAAAGTACAAGATTTCTAATGACTTTGTATTTTTCTCATGTAATTATATAATAATATTCCTATAATAATTATGTAAATGATATTTCTTCAACAATTGAAACATAAGCTTCAACTTATTAGAATTAAGGTCACATGGAACTTTTATAAATAAACTATTCAAAAAATACAATTTTTGTAATTTTAATTAAAGTCTATCTATTTAACTTTAATATAAGTTTTACTATGAAATATTTTTGGTCAATATTAGCTAAGTAATGGAAAATAATAGGAGTTTAAAAACAAATCGTACGTAAAGGAGTTTAAGTTAAGCGTCCGTGCAACGCACGTGCATTCAACTAGTTTTAGAGAATTGCGGACTTCCCTTTCAAGGTTGGTTTCAGGGTTTTTACAAAGAGATTACACACAAGAAGAAAAGACAAAATCAAATAAAAAGGAGGAGCCCTTTGTTGTAATCAAAGGGGCACAAGGCGCACAACTGCACAAGGAAAGCAACGAACCCAAATATTAGGCAGCAAATACCCAGGGAGGACTTTCTCAACCCGACGAATCTCCCTCTTCTTCCACCTCCGCCCCCCAACTCTCTCTAAAACCCTTCCTTTATTATATTCCCCCCTCTGCGTACAATGAGCTCCACCTCCGCCCTCCGACTCGACCCTAACCCGGCCTCCTTCTCCGGGTTGACTCACCACTTCACTCGCCCTCGCTCATACCCCTGCCATGTCTCCGCCAGAACCTCAAGGAATCCCATCCACTGCTCCTCACTCAACGCTGTCCCCCCCTCCGCCGTCGTCGCTGAGTCCGCCCAGGACTCGCTGAGTCGAATCGGCGCGCTGAGTCAGGTCTCCGGCGTGTTGGGTTGTCAGTGGGGTGATGAGGGTAAAGGCAAACTCGTCGATATTTTAGCACAGCATTTTGATGTTGTCGCCCGTTGTCAGGTATATATCTCTTATTCTTTTTTTAATTATTAGCTGCAACAAGATTTATTAGTATAATATACATGTGATTTTTGTATGTTAATTTGGGTTTTATGTACAAATAGTGTCCTGTTGGTGAAATTTTGACTGTAAGTTCATGAGATTCTGCGTTGATTTAAGGTAAAGAATTACCGTTATTATACCAAAACGTTATGCGAAATTAAAATAATGGTTTATTTGATTAAAAAGGTATATAAATATGGTTTCTTTGACGAAAAGGGTATGGTTTATTTGATGAAAATATAGCGTTAAAAGTTGGATGCGAAAATCAATGGCAGAGGCAGGATGAGGGCGGCGATATAGAAAAAACAGAAGTGTATTTTAGGTGATTGGTGAGTCTGACATTAGTAAGGACTTGTTGGGCAACTAGGAAACTACGGAAAGTATGCAAACTGGCCGGTGAGGCTCTGAGATAGGCGTCATTGCTCGTCAGACAATCGATTGATTACTATACTAGTGATTTCTACCACCATGACACACGCATATTGTTATTTTCAGACTGCTTGCGGGAGTTTATTTAGAGTCCGTAGGTGAATTGGTATGTAATTCTAATAAGAGTTGGGCTAGGCTAACATTTGATCAATTCTTTTGATTCTCTTTTAGGTTCATTGGAGTATCCCAGTGTTCCACTGGCATTTAGTAGTGTTAAGTTTTACATGGGTGTGTCTGATAAAATGAGGTGTAGGCGTGTAGGACTAACATGACAATAAACTCTGGGGAATGAAGTACTCCTGAAAAACGTATTGTTTTTTTTTGTTTTCTTTTCTTTCTAGTCCTTAGGAATTGCTTTCTTGGGATTATTTTGGTTTCAATAAGCTTTTAGCTTTTGGAAACAGAGAGCTCATATCGTTCATGCTAAGCACGCATGTAACCTTTGATTGATATGTCTTGTATTGTCATCATGGGTGACATCCTGAAACATATTTCTGTTGCTATTCATTTGATGTCAGGGTGGAGCTAACGCTGGGCATACCATCTACAACTCTGAGGGTAAAAAGTTTGCCCTTCATCTAGTTCCGTCTGGTATCCTTAATGAGGAAACACTTTGTGTTATTGGAAATGGGGTTGTTGTGCATCTGCCTGGCCTTTTCAAAGAAATCGATGGTCTGGCGTCTAATGGGGTCTCCTGTGATGGTCGAATATTGGTATCTGATCGTGCTCACTTGCTATTCGATTTCCACCAAGCTGTTGATGGGCTTAGAGAGGCTGAGTTAGCAAAATCTTTTATTGGCACAACAAAGAGAGGCATTGGGCCGTGTTATTCCAGCAAAGTGATTCGCAATGGCATACGAGTAGGTGACCTTAGGCACATGGATACTTTCCCACAGAAGCTTGAAGTTTTATTGTTGGATGCAGCCTCTAGATTCAAAGATTTCAAGTACACGCCTGAAATGTTGAAGCAAGAAGTTGAAAAGTACAAAAGGTTTGCTGAGAGACTAGAGCCATTCATTGCTGATACTGTGCATGTCATGAATGAATCAATCTTAGCAAAGAAGAAGATTTTGGTTGAAGGTGGCCAGGCTACTATGTTGGACATTGACTTTGGAACCTATCCATTTGTGACTTCTTCTAGCCCATCGGCTGGAGGAATCTCCACTGGTCTTGGTATCGCTCCCAGAGTCATTGGTGATCTTGTTGGAGTAGTAAGTGAAAAACTAATCATACTTTTCTACTTTCTTTGATGTGTTTGTCCTTGCGTGATTTTCAGATTCATATACATGGACATATAGAAATACATATGCATGCATAGATATAGATGTAAATAGTCATAACGAGAGAGGGGTGGGGGTTCTTTAGGCACTTTCTGTACCATCATTCCCTTCTGTCTTTCGGAGTCTCCAACACTTCCCCCAACATTCTCTATGATTATCTGGGTTTGCTGTGTTAATGTAAGGAATGTGATAGACTGTAAATTGCTGAACCCTTTCGATTCTGCTATTGAGGTTTTTTTTTTTTTTTTTTTTTTTCTTCTTTTTTTGCTTCTAGATATATAACAGTGTAACGATAACTTCTACATATGCAAATTTTCCTATTGTCTAAGGTGTTTACAACCTGCTTAAGTTATAAGTGAACTGGAATTTTATCTTGACATGTTCTTGATATCAGGTCAAAGCATACACAACACGTGTTGGCTCTGGTCCATTTCCTACAGAGATATTCGGTCAGGGTGGTGACCTTCTTAGGTTCGCTGGTCAGGAGTTTGGGACTACAACTGGCCGTCCTCGTCGTTGTGGCTGGCTTGACATTGTTGCGCTAAAGTTTTGTTGCCAAATTAATGGCTTCTCCTCTCTCAACCTGACCAAGCTAGATGTTCTATCGGATCTTTCTGAGATCCAGTTAGGTGTTGCTTACAAGGATGTCGACGGTACACCCGTCAAATCTTTCCCTGGTGATCTTCGTGTGCTTGAACGATTGAAGGTTAGTGGTTTCTGTCAAAACCATTTCCCCATGGTAGATTTAAGTAATGCTTCTTTCTTAGTTTTGTTTGGTTGCCTATATGAAATCAAAATTGTTGGAACTCAGAAAGTAAGGGATTTGAGTAATCATCAACAAGGAACTAGAGTTACGCAAGATACGACCTTACTTACTAGTCCCCGCCTCCTGTAACAACTTCGTACAATTTGTAGAAACAAAAGGAAATTCTAATTCCTACTCTTATGATAACCTAACATTCTAAAAAGTTTTCACTTCCTAGTAATTCAACGACCACTATCTGACTGTGAAGTATTGCCCAGACCTCTAGTATAACAATATATTACCGGTTTAAGTTATTTGTTAGAGAAACTTCTTCTGTGGAGTGTTCAAAATTGTTCTGAAGTCGAAAAATGGAGTTCCCTGGAATATCAAGTCATCCCACCCTCCTGTAAATACATACCATATGCTTGTTACATGTATTGACCAAGTCAAGCATGATGCTATCCTTGAATTGTTTCACTACATCAAGTCGCCCGGGCTATGGTGTCGAGTAGTATAAAATATTGCTCCTTCTTTGACTCTTTGCATGTTGGTGCATCTTTATTCGTAGGTGGAATACGAGGTTCTACCTGGATGGCAGACAGACATTTCCTTGATCAGAAACTATGCCGATCTTCCATTGGCTGCTCGTCGCTATGTCGAGAGGATAGAAGAACTAGTTGGAACGCCTGTCCACTACATTGGTGTTGGTCCTGGCCGAGATGCACTCATTTACAAGTAGAGGGAAGCTTTTTGATCCGATGATTCTAGAGCAATTTCCTTTTTTTTTGTTTTTGGGGAGGGGTATGATAATATGGGCATATCTGCCTTTCTAACTTCCGGGAGTAATTGGATCCAAACAAGCTGGAATTTGTTGAGATGCACTCTTTTTGTAGTACATGTAACTGCCTATAAATGCTGGGTGGAGAAGTTGCCCCCGGAGAGGCTGCTATGTTAATTTGTTAACTCATCATTTACTGGAAATGTTGTATGTTATTGGATACCGAAGTGCTTCGGACGTACTTTATTTCGTTGGTTGATTTGCTGTTCATGTGTCCTCATCCTCTCAGTTGCCATTGTATGCCTAGTCTACACAGGGTAATGGAGGATCCCTTTCACTTCCCTCGTTTCTTTTGAGGGAACTTAACTGTTGCACCTGAGACAGAATACTGTACTACCAATCCAAGTGCTCTCACAATGGTTTTTTTTTTTTTTTTTTTTTTTTTTTTTTTTTTTTTTTACCATTGTTGCGTTTTTGTACTTGCATGATTTTCGGTCTCTGAAGGTTCTATCACGTTTCGCTTGGTCGAGCCCAAATCATTTTTGGAACTTCAGTGGTATTGTTAATGTTATTATTATTGTCATCTGGTTAAATAAATCGATTGAGGATTTGCAAATTAGGGTTGCTAACTCATCATTAGCTTTGGTGCGATATTGAAATTGGTTATGACAGATTATGAATGAGACTATTGCCCTTCCTGTGACCTAGTTTGATATACTTGATTATCGATTACTCCCATCTTATAATTTCATAGTTGTAATGTAAGTTTTCTTTACTAATTGTTTTTAAATCCACTTTGTCGTTTGAATGCAGCTAAATATATGAACTCGACCAACAACCTATAAAAGGCCCGACACGTTTCAACTCGACACATGGACAAAAGTAGCATAAGAAAAAATGAATGAAATTCATGGATTCAGGAAAAGAGAGAACAGATTTTGGAATTTAAAAAGACGGAACTTCGTTGTGCAAAGTCAATGGTTTACTTGACAAGTTCAAATTGAACACTCTTGTTGATTATCATCATCTTAAAATCTCCTCCCAAACTCGAAGTAGTACTAGTCACACTGTCACTCTTTGAATCATCATCTCGACACTTCCCTGTACCGCTAGTCCGCTACAATTACAATAATGGTATGTCATTTTCTTTTTCTCTCCTCTCTAATTCAGCACCGTATGTATCATCAATCATCATACCATATACCATCATGAAATGAGAAATAATCCGTCTTCATGTACTACTAACATGAATCATATGAAACCGTAAAATAAGTAAATGGCCGAGGGGAAGGAAGAACAAGATAGTAAATCATATTGTTCATGTATGACCAAACTTTCTCTGTGATGATTATATGCAGGCGAGCTCACAGAAGCCCAAGCTTCAGCTCTACTCTTATTGGCGGAGCTCCTGTGCTTGGCGTGTTCGTATTGCTCTTCATTTTAAAGGTTTCTTTTTTTCCTGATTTGATTATCTTTTGATTATGTTTTCTTTCTGAACTTTCAATCTGTGGAGTAAATTTGATTTGTATAATTACTTGTTGGTATGTTAATTAAATGAATTGTAGGGCTGGATTTTGAGTATAAGGCAGTGAATTTGGTCAAAGGAGAACATCTTACCCCTGGTGAGCGTTTGATCTTTCGATTTTCGTTTGTGTGATTTCGTCTTTTGTTTTCGATTGCAGAAACTAGCTTAGTATAGAAAGTGATCAATTATTTTGTGAAGAACTAGAGTAGTGATCATTCGTTTGGAGACGCAAGAGTAGTTGAAATGGCTCGCTGTTTGATTGTGTTAAGTGAAACAAGCTTGTGCCGTTGATTGCGTTTAGAAAAGAAGTAATCTTGAACGAAAGATATGAACTTGCAAACTACCAGACTATATTTAGTTATAGGCAAGGTCTCATATGAGACGGTGTCACAATAAATTACTGTGAGACCCGGTTAAAAAGTGACCGTTTTAAATTGTTCGCGATCATTTCATTGCTTTTAGTAATCGTTTTACTTGATGTTTTAACCACATTACTTGTGTTTTTAAAGGATCACATCATTCAAAATTTGCCTTACCTTATAAAATAAACCCTTTACTAATCATAAATGAGAGCCTGAGAGGTTATAATCATTAGAACATACTACTAAATGTAATATAATTGTTACTAGCAACGTCAAAGGGGTCACTAAATAAACAGATAGAATGGTCTCACAAAAAGTTATTGTGAGACCGTCTCACACAAGACTTACTCTTATAAATGGACAATCTCAAGTGCAAACTGTAATATTGAATTTACGTGCATGATACAGAAAGCTGTGTCCAAACTTCATGATTTTTTAATTAATGTGTGCTTGGGGCCCTCATGAAGCACAGGTATAGTAGCAATGGACAAAGCTATACCTTGTTCTTGAGAGCTGCCCGGAGGTTTTTAGGACCCAAATCCTTAAGTAGGAACATTATCCAGCGATACTTCTAGAAATAGGGCACAAGTCCCAGTTAGAATCACAATAGCAGTAAAGTTTTCTGTGGAGTTGTTGGCAAAGAGAATACCTTGACCGCGTGCTGATTTCAGGTAGCTTAGTACTCCTATTGCTGCTTGCCATTGATCAGAAGTAGATCTTGCATAAACTGACTTAGGCTTTGAACGGATAAAGATATATCAGGCTTATAAATGCTGACATAGATAAGTTTTCCTATCAGTCTTCTGCATATGTCTACAAAGGAGTCCTTTAGTTTGGCTCCATCCTCTTATAAGCATCAAGTGGAAGTTCGTCAGCCCTAGCTTTTGTCAACCCCAAACTCTTGTAGCATGTTATGAGTCATTTTTACCTAAAGTTCAATAGTTTTAGAGTAATCTATACCCATTTTCTTTCTACAACCTTGGATAACTAGCCATACCTTGTATCTATCAAGGTGCCATCAGTTTAAATTTCAATTGGTGAAGCCATATATACTCCTGTTTTTGTTCAATACTGTACTGATATCCTTCTCCCAATTCTTGTCGTGTACTGCTTCATGAAAGAATATGCTTCATTCACCTTGGAGATGTTATGAACCATGTTAGCAAAAATATGATTCCCCAGCTACTAGTAAAACTATAGCAGTGTCGTCTTTGGTAATTCCTCCTCTATAGCTTACCTCAAAATATGTCATCTAGGCTGTTTGCCTTTTGATTCTGTCATATTTTCTCAACTGAAATTCTGTTTGGCTCTCTTTCAATTGCTACTGCTTATCCCGCATCTGTAGAAATACAACTTTTGATCCATCTTTCCACTTTCATGAGCATTGTCACTGTTGTTGCAGTTAGATGAGTCGTCATGGTCTGAACAGTAATACTCACAGTATGGATTGGTAACTGGTATGGGATGCATTTAGGCATATTCAGGTTGTTGTATGGAAGGGAAAATGGTGTTCAGAAAAGGTTACTGTCCTGGTGACCAATCTCTATTGAATCACCAGGTCTTGAACCCTAGAAAGGTGGGCGGTATTTTTATGGTCTATTGAGTCGTCATGGTCTTGAACCCCAAAATGAAAATTGTTTCGAGAATCGCACCCACTGACTGCTACTTCACATAATAAGAAACACACACAGTTTTATGAGCCATATTGCTTTATTCCATTATATCTCAAAGCCAAAGAATAATTAGTCTTTGGTTCCATTGGAAATGGAAACGAAACAAAGAAACCATAAAAAGTTAAAATATGTCCTCCACTTGAATTATGTCTCTCCACACTCCCTATCCAACGCCATACTCTCCTCAGCTACTCATATAACTTATAATCGCCCTCATACTTGTCATTTTGGGCTTCCCCGACCCCTGAGGGTGTTATCACTTTCCCACGCTTCAATTCTTCTAACTTGCGCATATATTGGCCTCCTCCTCGCCATACCACCTCAGTCAATTCCTCATCATCGTCTCCCCATTGGGTGCAAACCCTGCTTTCTCACTAATCACTTCATTTATTAACTGATCCTTTCTTATATGTCCACACATCCATTGTAGGATGCACATCTCCGCCATACTCATATAATGAACGTGACAGAGTTTCACAACCCGACATTCGGTACCATATAACAGTACCGGCCTAATTGCTGAGCTGTAAAACTTCCCTTTAACTTTTGGGGCATGTTTGGATTACACAGAGACCCTGTGATGTTCTCCACTTCAACTAACCTCAATTGATCCTACGGGCAACATCTCCTTCTAATTCTCCATCCTTTTGAAAAATCAATCCCAAATATCGAAAGAAATCCCATCCTTCGATAATCTTCCCATCCAACCGGATCTCTCTTGTCTAGGCCAACCTTGATCCTCTGTGAGTGTGCATTGTAACTCAAGACTATACCTGCAAAGTTGCACCCTAATTCTTCATCAGTTTCTCCTCCGTCGTCCTCCCTGATTCTGATTCCGGTTGCTGCTTCTGAGTGCCATCTTCATCACCCTTTGCATTTTCTGATTTATGGTTGCCACGTGCCAGGCTATTGCAAACTCAATGTTTTCACATTCAACAAAATACATTTGCTGCTGATTTCCTCTGATATCTGCAGTTGCCATAGTTTCTGCTGTTATAGTAGGATTTGCTGCTCCTCGACTGTAACCTCCCTGACGTTTGGTTCAGTAGTTGTTAGTTCCTTTAGTGGTGAAACCGGGGTTGAATCTTTTATTTTTGGGGTGCCTCGGATAGGCTTGTTTTCCTGTTGGTTTTTACATGAGTCCCTATTGAGTATGTGTTTTGTCCATTAGCCACTGAACAAACAAGGGAGGAGAAGAAGTCCAAGCCCAACAACAACGAGATCATCACCCCCTACCTAAGAAGCCCCTCTTCAAGCCACAATCATAATTGATAGTGGATTCCAGATTTTTAACTTTAGATTTTTTTTTCTCTCTCCTAAAATGCACTAGAGTTGTCTTTGACCACTCAGGTAAGAGAATGGGCACTCTTAGCTTCCAAGCTTTGAGGTGGATCCTCATAAACAAACGCATATTCAAGTCCGCTTCCTTCCCCTGCCCACAAGAGTACTTGATAACTTTCACCATGCGACCTCCACTCACTAGCTCCTCCTCAAACAGTGAAAAATTTTGTCTCTGTCAAAGTCGGAGCACGAATTTATGGTCTCCAAAGTGACTGGAAGCCCATCGACGTCCATGTTGTCCAAAACAAATGCAAGAAGCAGAATATCTCGTTACGAATTAATATTTTATCCACGCTCTCCACACAAAGATGAGTCGACGCTGTTTCTGCCGGAAGAAACTCCTTGATCATCAACTTCGGAGATATCCTGAGTACAAGGAGAGGGGATATTACCCTCGCTCACCAAGGGAAACTTAGTCACACCCGTTTCCTTAGTTATACGGCAACCAAATTCATCAACTTCTCTTGTTCACACGCCACCGTACGTGCCACCTCTGTCGCCACCTCACTCGTCAAATCCTGAATCTACACACACGGCTCCTCACGAACTACACCCATAGCCTCCTCTCGCGCCTTACTCATAATGTCTCCACCAAACACTCATTGACCCTTGGAATGAAAACCCCTTCAACAGCCCTCAACTTCAGAGTTATCAACTTTAGAGTTGTTCGATATTGCCGGAGACAGAAGCTAGGACATCTCTGTAGCTCCTAAATTTGCCCCCCACATAACTAGCTGTTCCTAAAGAAGATGTGGAAATGGGTCGTTGTAATTGATGATTGCAGCTCGAAAAAAACAACATACGCCTTCCCCACCCTTGAGACCCCTATCTCTAAGTAACGTCCCTTAAAGTCCGATCATGGCTTAACCCACCCGACTAAACGTCCAAACAGATTCTTTGCGCCATAACCAATCATTAAGGTGCTTGAGAAACCGAAGACATCCCCCACCCTCTCCGCCATCGACAAAGGCATCTCCAAAATGTGTACCTTTGACCTACTGGTCTCTTTGATATGAAGAAAGCCACCCTGTCCTATATTAAACCCATATCAAAAAATTTCCCTTCGATCTGTACTCAGGACCCCCCCCCCCCCCCCCCCCCCCCCGCAGGACCCATCAGTGGAGAGAGAAAGCAAGAGAGAAGAGAGGAAGAACTAGAAAAAGATTGAAATGAAAAATCTGAGGGAGACAGAAAGAGAAGAGAGCATTATGGAGGGCATACAACAGAGATGTTTCAAAAAGAAAAAGATTTTCCTGTGACTGGAAAAGGTCGCCGGTGACACCCAGGCGCCGGAAATGAAAACTGCTAATGAGGCTGGTGGAGAAAATGACAGACACAGGAAAGGGGAGATGGAGAGTGTATCTGAGAAAGAGAAGAAAAAAATAGAGAGGTTTGCTTAGACTGAGTTTACAAATGCACCATCTTTATGTCCTCGCTTATATTGTTCTAGACTATTTGTTGTCCAAGCACCTATTTTGGCTTCATGAGTCGTGAATTTAGGACTGCTCTAGTGAGATATCCCAACTTCTTCTTTGCTAAAAGTGTCAGCTCCATAGTTGTGTACATGGCCCATAGTTTTCAAAACCAAATTGTGTTGTACAGAGTTTCCAGTTTTGTGTTCCCTCAGTAGTTTTGTTATACATGGGATTACTTTTTGTCATCATATCTCATGACCATCTCACTACATCAATCATAGTTACTCAATATGATACCAATTTAGTGAGAACAATCTCAAAGATCCAAGCTTTGCAATTAAAACTTGAAAGGGAAAACAGGGAAGGGCAACATACAGATTTAATAAATTTGTTTCAACAATTGTAATCAAGCGCACAACACTCCCATGCTGAGTACAATAAGCATGCGCCATTGAACCTTAAAAAATAACCAGTTTAAAAAGAAATATAAAAACCAACCAAAAGTCTAAATTGATGGTTAGGGCACACACTATGGTTTATACCTCCAACACGCTCCCTCATGCAAAGACCCACTTGGGCTTGAAGTGTGGGTAACACACTGGCCCACAAACAACTTAAATTGAACTCTTTTATTGAGACTCCAAAATAACAAAGGAGAGGGCTAGCAGGATCGAACTTGAGACCTCAGGATCACACTGAGGCTCTCATACCATGTTAAATAACCAACTCAACAAAAAGCCAAATTTCTAGACTTTTAGTTGAGTTGGTTGTCTAACATTGCCTTACAATTGAGCGATTGATGTAATTGAATATATTTCTGTATCTTCAGGTATATGCCTATCAGGTTATACATACTACAGCTCCTCTACTTCTGTTCTTACGAAGAGACAAACTAAAGTGCACGCTGTAATACTCAAATTACAATGCATGATGCAAACATAGAGCAACCTAGTTGTGTCTTTTAGCTGAAGAACAGATATGTTGGTTTACGCTTCCTTGAAACATGGTTAGTATAAATACGGATCAGCTATTTCAGAAACTAAGGAAGAACCAGAACAGTGATCATTCTTTTTGCGATGCAAGAGTAGGTGAAGTGATTTGCAGTTTCATCGAAATAGTAGATCTGTCTGTTTCACAGTATTGCAATTTGTAAATGCTCCGCTCATGATCTGTAATTATTGTGCTTAGCAATCTGTTTGTTTGGCTTTTTTTTTGGGTGGGGGGAATATACGGGGCTGATGTATATTATAGATTGTTGAGCTTATATGTGGGTGACATGAGTTTAAAGTTTGTTTGGTGATTGACAGAGTTTCAGAAACTAAATCCTCTTAGTTATGTGCCGGTGTTGATGGATGATGACAATGTTCTGGCTGATTCGTTTGCAATCATAATGGTCAGTTGCTTATTGCAGAATTATTTTAATTCAAAAATTCTAGTACCCTCATCCTAGCAGCTGAAGATGTCAGTCACAAGAACTTTTTTTGCTATGCAGTATCTGGAAGAGAAGTATCCTGAACGCCCATTGTTGCCCAAGGATCTTCAGAAGAGAGCCCTCAACTACCAGGTACGCTTAGCTATAGTTAGCATGTATACTCATTATGATTTCGTGCATCATGATTCATCGAAGTGTCATGTATAAGTTGATTTTCTGATTTTATCTATAAGTTAAATAATCCCTTGTGATCCACTTCGCAATTTTACAGAACTGTGTTAAAACTGTCAAGTGCTGGCTCATTATCAATGTCCAATATATGTTGAGTCTTTACTTTGGGATAAAAATACCACAAATACTCCTCTTCAACACACATACACCAAAACACATGAGTATCCGAATATATAATAAATCATGTCCAAATGCTCTCAAACTTGCCTAATTTCAAGTTGTTAGCTACTATAAAACCTACCGTATGAGAACTGTACTAGTTGGACAAACTAAATAGAACGGAGAAAAAAAGTTAAGAGGAGCAAAAAGGAGGATGGTAAGAAAATGAAGGGATGTGCAAACGGCAAACAAATAAGAGTAAAGATCAAGCAATAAAGAACATAAATGATCACAAAATTCATCAACACAACAAACCCTAGGAAGCTGTCTTATGGAGGGAGAGAGAGAAAAGGTGCATTTGCATTCCTACTGGGCCAATATTTTTATTATTGCCAAGACTGTACACAAAGTCTTAGCTGTGTGCACAAATTGCCTTTGGGATGGAGGAGAAAAATCTTAGAGCCCTCTAGTAGCCTAGGCGGTTTATGCAAGCCAAAGAAAAATGATGGCTTGCGTTTTAGGTAGAGCACTTTTGGGAACGTGGCTTGTATTGCAAAGCATGTGTGGTGGATATATAGTAAGAAAGAACACCTGTGTGTCAAGTTGGTGAATGCTATATATACTTGTAGGGCCCAGACTGGTGCTCATCCATCCCTCAGCTGGCATTGAGGAGTGTGTGTAAATAAGAGATAGGTGTGTAAAATAAAAGACGAGGAATACACAGTGAGATCAGGATATTCTGACTGAGAGGACCATCCAATGCTCAGTTGTATTAGACTTTTATGGAGCAGATATGAAATTCCAAAGCACAGCTTTATAGCTTGGCTTGTGGGATTGGAGAAGATTACAGGTAAAGGCTAAATTCTTCAGCTTTTATCTTTTGATGATCTGCAAGGATGGCTGTTTCTCCTGTGTCAAAAGGATAGGGTGACACAGATTTTTATATTTTGAATGTGGATATAGCTGGAGATATTTGAAGTTACTGTCTGTGAAGTTCAGAGTCGCTATCCCAATTGAAGGCACTATGAAATAGTGCTGCAACAGGAGGAATGGAAGGGAGTGGCAGAAGCAGGTGATGGCTTGTTGTATCTATGGGTTGATTTATGCAATTTTGGGGGGAAAATCAATGCATAATCAATTTGATCATAATGTTTGATGGTCAGGAGAAATACATAAGGTGCTAGAGCTAGGCCAAAAAGAGAAGCTGTACATGAAGGATGCAAACTGGAGCTATAGGATTTTGATGGTTGTTAGTACTAGCTAAATTTTCTGAGTTTTTGTTATCGCAACCTGATGTAACTCTGGGCCCTTCCCAGTTGTTTTCTTTTGATTTTAATTTAAAAAAACAAGCATTAGCCGTTATTAAGAACTATAACCGCTTATGTCAATTTTTTCAATTGTATCTATTCTAAAGCAAATGCCCCTCCAAGGCTTATGTTTATTTTGCTTTCTCATTGAGTCAATAATCATCGCTCTTCCTCAAAATATGATCAGTAGACATTTCCATGCTCTTCTTTGTTTTCCCACCTTTTGGAAGATAAAAATCACCGATGAGGGTTGTGTAAGATCAGAATTGTTTTTTCTTCTATTTCTTTTTGTTTTACAACAACGTTAATTTGTTGACATTGGAAGTATGCCCAGGGGAAATTCAATTTTGAAACATGTAGAGGATCAAGGTTGGCCAAGTGGTTAGGAAACCAACCCGCCTTGGGGTTGTCCCGGGTTTAAATCCTCATAACCCCTCCCCCGCAGCATCTGTTTATATGGTGTATGGTTATTCAAACAGTGCATAGTGAATGATATAATTAAATCTATCTAATCCGTTTTTGGCTTCTGTTCAAGGCTGCAAATATCGTTGCGTCAAACATCCAGCCATTCCAGAATCTAGCAGTGCTGGTTAGCTATAATCTTGTCTCTCCATGTACCTTTTATTATGTCTCAATTCATATGATATAACAGTTTTCAACATTTCCTTTTTTTCCCTTTTCTTTCAAACGCAGAATCTTATCGAAGAAAAACTTGGCTCTGATGAGAAGCTTCCTTGGGCTCAGCACCATCTCAAGAAAGGCTTTGTTGGTAAGAATACACTTGGTCATTGTTTTCCATTAAACTTTGTTCTACAGATTTTGACGAGGTTATTATCTCCTCTGGACACTTGAGAACCCATGATTATAGACTGCTGATTGTTTATGATTGATCCCGTTTCCAAGCATGAAATACTTATATATCTGTGTATTATTTTCTTCTGCTTAGAATCCCAATTACAAAGTGGGAGGGAGACGAAACTTCATCACACTAGCTTTAATCTGTTTGCGTCAGAGAGTTTAATGCTCTAAGTAGTCGTTTGGTTGCCCACTAAAAACACAGGAAAACCAATTTTGTTGAGTGACGAATATGGTAGGCTGTTTGCTTGGCACAAAACACATGAATTGGAAATTCCTTGGAATTCTAATTCCTCCAGAATGGAAGAAATTTCTTTACCTATCCCCTCCTAGGTATGCCAATTCCCGTGGAATCCTGTTTCATGTGTTTGACAAAAAGAATTTAGCCAATTTCAAGGAATTGGAAAATCATGGAAATTCTAGTTCCTAGGCTTTGTAAATTCCAGTCGTTAACCAAACAACCACTATGTTATGTCAAAGAAATGTAATAAAGAATCTGGCCATTGATTACAAATGGAAGGGGTATTTATAGGAAATGTGAAGACTCCTAGGAATAATCCTAGGTGGCCCTATCCAATCCCAGCCCTCCATTCTGCCAAGATCTAACGGTCGGTATCCTTTGAATAATAAAGACATCAGATGGGCCTTTTCCAAGGAAAAAGTTTCTTAAGGGCTTTAGCCCATTTACAAAGTGGAAGTTTCCACCGCGCTCACGGCCTAGCTGGCGTGCCAGCGAAAGTCGGCCTTAGTGATCCGGGAGTCCCCTCGGATTTTCACCTATAGAACAAATTGTTAGAACGTTTATTAGTTAACGTTCCATTCTTTTCGGCGGCATCCTTCCGCATTGGCGGCGAGTAGAGTGCCACCATGGGGTTACGTAGAGAGACTTATAGAGGATTTTTCTCGCCAGCTCGACGACGAGTGGTTTATTATCATGTAACATTTAATCATGTATGATGATTAGATGTAGTCTTATGTTAAGGAGACATGTTGTTTGTGGCCAAAAAGGGGTTTAAAGTTGAAACATGTGTGAAAGACGATAGAAGAAACTCTTTCTCAAAAACAATTGATACCAAGTGTGTCCTAGCTTCAAGATTAAGAAACGCAATAGTAGATGAAACTCAATCTCTTGTTTGTTTCTCAAAAGTCTCATCTGTAACTTGATTTCTTCGTTATGGAGGATCGTAACTAGACCTTTTAGAGAAGTTTGCTTCTATGTTTGCCATTATTTAAACATGTACTTGATGTTTCTTTACTAGTGCTTTCTACCTGTATACGTGATGGGATGACCCCCTTTGGTTTTCTTTTGTCAAATTAGCTTTGGAGAAGCTGTTAGATGGACATGCTGGAAAATATGCTACAGGGGATGAAGTTGCCTTGGTTCGTCGCTTCTAATACTCTAATGTCAAATATTAGCCTATGATGTACAAAAATAGGGATATCTCCCTTGGTTCTATTCTTTCCTTTTTTGGGGGGTGTTCGAGAATGATTGCCTTTCATAGTTTCATAGATACAACTTGTTTATTTTGTGCCTGTTCATGTGAGAACCGATAAGGCTTATCATTTGTGTACAGTACAGCCAAACAAGGCAGTCACTCTGTGACGAAGGGAGTATACTCTTATTGGTAATTATTCTGTAAGTCGAACAATGAGAAATGTGCCTTCCTGTAGTAAGTTTGCACTCTTGTCACTTTGTGGGGTGTACTTTTATTTGTCATTTTCTTTTTCCTATTTCTGAAAAATCTGTGGGCGATTAGTTTGGAGGGAGGGGGGGGGGGGTTGAAGTTGAAGAACAGATGATTTTTAGTAAAGGATCAGTTTTAGTTCCTAATTCTTCCTCGTTTTTATTAGTCATGGGTAAAATGCATATCGTGCCTAAGGGGGAGAGTTAAATAAGTGATCACTTGATGTTCAAAATATCACGGGGATGTAATATAAATTATTTGACAATGTGCAGGCAGACTTGTTTTTGGCACCTCAGATAGCAGCGATGAAAAGGTTCAGCATTGACCTGGTAGTATTTTCACTGAGATTTTCTTCAATCTAATAGTTTTCTGCAAATTCTGGTAAAATATGACTTTAAAAAAAAACAGCTTTTTAGAATATTTTCTTTTCTGATCCACTCTTTTGTGTTTCGTTTCTGTCATTCACTAATGTGACATATTTGTCTATGTGCATTCTGGAGGATTAAGCTATGTGGCTTCTAATCAATTACTTCTCTCTTTGTCGATATGTACTCAGGCTGATTTCCCACTATTGAAGAGACTGAATGATGCATATTCTGAACTACCAGCATTTCAATGTGCCATGCCAGAAACCCAGCCAGATGCTGCGAGTGGCACCCAATCCTAGGTTTGTTGATAATCCTCGTGATTCAGATAAAGTTATTTTTTTTTTCTCTGTGTAATAACCTTTGTAGCATGTGATAAAGAATGTCATTGTTTACGAGATAGCGTGTTGAAGTAACTGAATACAGTCACATCTAAATTCTGAAAAATATCAAAATAGAACTCTTTGAGAGGAATATTGAGAAAGAGTTCTATTGAGAGTAGCTTCCAATAGAACATCCTTGCCTCATTTTGAGGCTCTTCTTTGATTGAAAATGGTAAAGAATTCTCAATCAGCATTAGCCTCTTATAATGGTGATTAACTTGGTCCCTTGCAATTCCGAGCCTCCAATTTAATCAGTACCACGACAACACATTTCTTTACACAGGTTATATTAGCTCTTCGAAGGAAAAGCATAACTAGCGTTGTTTATTGGTCCTCGTTTATATTTTCCTTCTCATTCAATACTCCTTGGTAACTTATTTTTGATCCGGGCCTGACATTACACTTCTCTTCTACTGAGTACTGACAGTGGCCACAGGATAGATACTGGAATGGAATGTGGAAGAAAGCTGTTGTTGCACAGAGGAGTGACTTGATTGTCTGTTACTCTTGTAACCTCGTGTTTTCATGGTGCATATGAGGGAGGATTTTAATGGACTCCTACCAAATAAGAACGACTAATTTTGTGGTCGAATGGTACGAAAATATCGTGTATAGTGGTCGAATGACAATATATTTATGCACATAAGACTGTTCTTGAACCAAGCTTTTCGGTCGCTCGAGCATATGAGCTTCCCTCAGTGTTATGATTTTAATTCAGTTTGCGTGCCCGTGCCGCGCCCGGGCTCCCTATTTGTATCAATCATACTTGTTTGCATTAATCTATTTGCATACGTGAAATTGATCTGACCTCTTAATTTTCAACTCTATTTGCATTAATCATTATTGTTATCATTGTTGAGATTACAAAGAAACCTATAATTCTATACATACGTAATCATCTTACCAAGAGAAATACATTTCGCTTAGTAATTTATATCATTAATTTATACAATTTATAGACCGTCTTTAAAAAAACTAATAAGTCATTTACAATAATATCCTAACCTTGTTCATAAACCAATGCTACATAACACAATAATTCCAACCTTATTTATGAACCAATTACTAACTCTAGTAGAAACATATTTCTTCACAACTACTCCCTCCGTCCCAGTTCAAACGCCCCATATTCCATTTTGGGACGTCCCACTTCAAACACCCCATCTATTTTGGGACATACTTCTCTCTCCTACTTTTATTAAATTATTACATCCTCTCTCACATTATCTCTCTTACTCTTATTAAACCCCACATTCTCTCTCCTCCATTATCCTAATATTACCCCACTCCACTTATTATATCAATTTTTCTTATTCCACTACAAAAACGCCTTGGGGCGTTTGATCTGGGACGGAGGGAGTAATTAAGTATATTCTAAACACATTGCTCAATCTAGTTTAATATTTCTAAAATTAAAACTCTTTCGAAATCAATGACCCCTACCTCTATTTTGATGACACATCAATCAATAGTCAAGTTATTAGAAATGATACCAATTAAACAAACTTAGGCCCTGTGCGATTGGACTGCATTTTTCTGATCTGATTTGATTTGATTTGATTTGAACTGATCTGATTTGATTTGATTTGAATAAATTTGATTTGATTTGATCTGAACTGAATTAACTTTTAAATTAACTGCAACTAGACGAATTAATAATTAAAAATAGACTACATTCATTGATTGTTATTTTGATAATTCTGATTTGATTTGATTTGATTTGAATAAAGCTGATCTGATTTGATTTGATTTGAATAAATCTGATCTGATTTGAAAACACTGTTGAATAAGTTGAATCGCACAGGACCTTAATATAGATATGCATAGTTTTAACTAAATAACATAAGAACTTCAATGTATGTCTCAACAACGACAACAACCAAGCAGTCATCAAATCATACCCAACTCGATAGCAATCCAAACCGAAATCGACTTGATTCGACATGCCATGATAATATGACCTAACCCCCTTTGACCATACCTAGAAAATTAAGGGGGAAAACTACAAATCATATAGCAAACGAAACATTTGAAAAATTGGAAACAATAGTAGTTAAGCGAATCCAAAAACAAGGAGAAACTAAACTCTGGTCAAACTTTTATTTCAATTTCATTTATTAATACTTTTTCTCTATAAAATTATTACTCTTCGTACACACATACTTTCTTCACTATACTCAAATATAGAGGAAAAAATTATACTGCTTGAATTTCAATCATTTCTTTATATTGTGCTTGATATTCTATATATAAGCGAGCATTGCTTAATGTAGTTGAACGTTTTTGAAATATAAGTCTTTTAGCTCTAAATTACCATACGTAAGAGTCGAATGATAAAATTACAATTTACCAGAAGAATGAATCTGTAATACCCCAGATTTCAGAGGAGATCCTAAGAGATTAAGGGCTCATATGATGTGCTTAAAAAGGATTGATAGTGCTACTCATACCAAGTCGATTTTCCTTTTAGGAATCTCATCTGATAAGAACTCCACAGTTAAGCGTGCTTGACTGGGAGCAATTTCATGATGGGTGAACTCCTGAGAAGTTTCCCAGGGTGCGCATGAGTGAGGTCAAAATGCGCCGAAATGACCCGTGTTGGTCTGTGAGGTCAGCCCATAGCCTGGCGAGCTGCCATATGTGACTACTTCTGGCTCAGTCGATGAGTCGGGGTGTTACAAATGGTATCAGAGCAACCCTGCGACCGCGTGTTGATCCTGTTGCCAGGAGTGCCCTGGTCAGCAGCCTAGCGGGGGAAAGAAGATCCTGGAGTTGGATTATGGTTGGCTGCCAGGCGCAACGAGGACATTACGATCTTAAGAGGGGGTGAGTGTAATACCCCACATTTCAGAGGAGATCCTAAGAGATTAAGGGCTCATATGATGTGGTTAAAAAGGATTGATAGTGCTACTCATACCAACAAAGTCGACTTTCCTTTTAGAAATCTCATCTGATAAGAACTCCACAGTTAAGCGTGCTTGACTGGGAGAAATTTCATGATGGGTGACCAGTGTAATACCCCATATTTCAGAGGAGATCCTAAGAGATTAAGGGCTCATATGATGTGCTCAAAAAGGATTGATAGTGCTACTCATACCAAAAAAGTCGACTTTCCTTTTAGAAATCTCATCTGATAAGAACTCCACAGTTAAGCGTACTTGACTGGGAGCAATTTCAGGATGGGTGACCTCCTGGGAAGTTTCCCAAGGTGCGCATGAGTGAGGTCAAAATGCGCCGAAAGGACCCGTGTTGGTTTGTGAGGTCAGCCCACAGCCTGGCGAGCTGCCATAGGTGACTACTTCCGACTCAGGCGATGAGTCGGGGTGTTACAGTTTCTCCCAGATGCCTGATGAAAATCGACATAAAGAAAGCTTTTGATTCTCTTAGCTGGGAATTCATAGAGCAATCTCTGAATGTCTGCAGCTTTCCAAAGGAATTCACTGATTTGATTCAAAGGGAATTGGATCCCCTGGAGTTGAAAATAAACTCTACCATGTAGAGTTTACTTAATAAGGTAAGAATTAATTATTTTGCATTTTCTTTGTGCATTCCAAGATCCTCTTTATTTTGTTTTATTACTACTTTTAGCAAACTCTACCAATTCTACCAAAAAATAACTCTAGGGGATCCTCACCCGATTCAAAGGGCAGTGTGGGGTTAGATAGGGTGATCCAATATCACCCTATCTATTTGTCTTATGTATGGAAATGCTGTCAAGAAGATTAAGAACCATGCTTCAGGATCAAAGCTACTCAGTTCACACTAAATGTGCAAGGATTGGACTGACTCACATAGTCTTTGCAGATGACTTAATAATGATTTTTTCAAGAGGAGACAGTTCCTGTGTGAAGGCAGTCATTACAACTTTGGAAGAGTATTATGCAAACTCAGGTTTACATGCCAATCCTCAAAAAACAGAATCATATTTTGATGGTGTATCTTCAGATATTAGGGATGACATCTTGGATATTACACACTTCCAAGAGGGCCATTTCCCTTTCCGTTACTTGGGATTTCCACTCAATTCAGCCAGGATCAGAAATCAGATGTATAATCAGTTAATTGCAAAGATCAAAAGTCATCTGCAACATTGGTCTACAAAGCTCCTCTCCTATGGAGGAAAAGTTCAGCTTATTAACTCTGTACTATTTGGCATCCAGAATTATTGGTGTAATGTGATCCTCCTCCCAAAAGGAGTAACACAGCAGCTCAATGGATTATGCAGAAATTTTTTGTGGAATGTTGCTGAAGGTCAGAGGAAAATGATCTATAAAAGCTGGCTCAGCTCCTATACACCCAGAGAGGAAGGTGGATTTAACATAAAAGAGTTCTTGCTTGGAATAAAGCTCTCATCTCGAAATGGTTATGGTTGCTAGAGACAGGCATGAGTAATGCATGGATTGAGTGGATTAAAAGCTATATTTGTAGGAGAAGAAGCATTTGGGAAGTGGATAACAAGCACCAAAACTCTAAATCTCTATCTAGCATGCTTAAAGTCAGAGATGAAATCCTCAGTCAAACCACCTCCATCACTGAAGCTAGACAGCTGGTCAAATCTTGGTTAAAAGGAGATAAGTATTACTCCCTCCATTTCATTAGGTTCCTTGCATTTCGTTTGAATCTGTGAGAGGAATTCAAACGAGATGCAAGGAACCTAATGAAATGGAGGGAGTATGTCACTAGGGCTTATGATTTCTTCAGAACAAAATTTCCAAGATTCAAAGGGGCTAAAATCATATGGAATAGCATCAACTTGCCAAAACATTCCTTCATTGCTACACTGGTATTGCAAAGGAAGCTTCCAACAGTGGACAACATCTGCAAAAGAGGCTTAGTGCTGGTAAATAGATGATGTTTATGCATGAATGCTGCTAAAACCAGTGCTCACTTATTCTTTGAGTGCAGTTTCTCCAAAGAAATCTGGAGAACTATGCTAAATTGGATGAGCATGAGGAGACAGGGTTGGAGTTTGAGAAGGGAGATTGAGTGGTACTTGAAGAGGAAAAGTGGCAGGAGAAACTGGAAACTCAGATGGCAAATATGCAGTTTGATTGCAACAGTGTATGCTGCATGGCAAGAGAGAAATGGGAGATTATTCGCTGAGCGGGAAAACAATTTGGACTTGATTGTCAAACAATTTAAACTCATTGTTAGTGTAAGGATGCTTGCTTGGGCAAATGGCATTTGCTACAATGATGTCGTAGAGAGTCTAAATAGCTAATCTAGTGGTTCTATTTTTGTAAGATCTTTTGAATTTTTTTCTAGCCCGATTGTGGATGAATAAAATTCTAACAAATTTCTTGCAAAAACAAAAAAAATTTTGACTTTTTGACATGATGACAATCCGACATGGCACGTTTATTAAAATTTATGTGCCTACAGATAAAGTACACTATTTAAACGCTAACGTACATACTTTATACTGTAAAGTACATAAAAGAGAATGAAAGTCTTATTCCTTCGAACAAGTAAAAAACAAATCTCATTTTCCCAATTCACCCCTCACCGACACATGCAAATTCATCACAAATCATTTTTATCTCCCTCGATCCGTTTTGCCTCCTCCCAGAATTTTTTGCATTCTCTCTCCTCCATGTAATACACCCTTTAATATCCCAGATTAATTTGGGTGAATAAAATATTTTGAGTTGCCTTCATGAACGTTTGAAAACACTTCAACTTATTTGAAATTAATTTTCATAAATTTCAATATTCACATCATAATTCATATTGTCTAGCATTAACGTCCTACGTGACGTTCTTTGGCGAGTTTTGGGGGCTTGGCCATGTGGAAATGCCATGTGTCCTTAGGAGATGCTTTCACAACACTATTAATATTATTCTTTTGAGCTGCTCATTTAAACGTTATGAGTCACTTCAATTTCTGAACATAAATTTCTTTTAAAGTTTAATAAATTAATCATTAATCATCACCATTATTTATCATAAAAACGACATTAAATATGTTGTCTCTTGGCTCTTCGTTTGCCAATTGTATCGGTTACGTTTTAATTCACATCAGTATATATATGTTATGATTTTATTTGAATTTGGTGAAAATAATATCATTTCATGTACAATGAGTTCATCAAAGAGAGATTTTTAGACATGAGAAGATATATCTATATTTAGAGCGTATTTTTATGTATTTTGTAAGACTTTCTAATATTTATATTTTACTATCGAACTATGATGGTAAGTTGAGAATCGATATTATAATTGCTAATAGTTTATATTGTACATTTTTTTTTCAAGATATGATCATCTTGGTCATGTTTATTTTCGATATTGTGATTGACATGTTTGATTCTATTTTCGATATAGTTAATATGTTAGTACAATTTTACAAATAAATTAAAATGATCCCGTGTATTCACGAGGCCAAAAGCTAATTTGGTCCATAATTTATACTAATTCGTTGAAATTCAATCAAATTTTCAACACATTCAGATCAGATCTTCAGAGTCATTAGTTATCATGTTTATGTGAAACTCTTTTAATTAGACAATCTTCTAACGGAAAATTCACGCGGTGCCCTCGAACTTTGACTGATTGCACATTGTACCCAACTTGACAAGTTTGTGCACATGGTACCCCCGAATTGAAGTTACCACTTTCATGGTATCCAAATAGTAACTTCCGTTAGATTTTCCGTTAAGTGATGATGTGTTACTTAGTTGTTTGAGAATTAGTTAATTAAATTATAGAATCAATATTTTTAAAAAAAAAATCAATAAATTCTTAGAAAAATAAGTACTTTTTTTCAAATATTTAAAAAAAAAAAAACATTATTAAAAAACTAAATTTTCTAGGGCTACCATGTGCAAAATGTTGTGATCTCAAGGGTACCGTGTGCACAAAGTGGTAACTTGAACGTCTTGAAGGGTACCATGTGCACAAATTATGATTGTTTAAGAGAAATAATACTTTTTATGAGAAAAAACTTGTTTTTTGGATTTTTTTTTTGTTTATGAAAATATTTTTTGGATTTTTTTAAAAAGTAAAAAAAAATTATTTTTATTTTTATTTTTTGATTTTCTTAAAATGGAAAATCATCATTAATATTAGGGTTTTCTGCGAAACCCTACCTTTAAAAGCTCCGACTTTGCGAAACCCTACCTTTTATAAAAATTTTTGTGAAAGACTACCTTAAAAGAAAAATTCTTTGCAAAACACTACCCAGTCTCCTAATTCCGTCTAATCTAACGTTTCTCCTACTTTGACGGTTAGTTGACATATTTTCCCTCCAATATTAAGTAACTAGTTTGATGGCCCGCGCAACGCCCGGGCTACTTATGTTTAAATGTTAAAATTATGTAAACGATTTTTTTTTATCCAAAACCTAAAATCTCATTTCAAACACCCGTGATATATTTGTAATGTAATTAGATGGAAAGTCACATTTATAACCTAAAGTCATGTATGTTTCGAACACCCGTGAATATTTATAACGTAATTAGATAGAAACTCAACTTTAAAAACCTAAAATCCCATTTCGAACACCCGTGGGATATTTGTAATGTAATTAGAGGAAAAATCACCTTTCAAAAGCCAAAGTCCCATTTTGTAACACCCGTGGGATAATTGATCAAATTGACATAAATCAAGTAATTACTATATTACATAACTATTTTCCATAAATCAAGTAATAATGTTATTTTATTAGAATAATATTACCATATAATTACCATATCCTATCTTAGATAAACATTATTACAATATAATAATATTATTATACGCCACGTGTCAGCGTGGGAATTGAGCGGGTTTAGGATTACATATATATATATTAGATAGATTTATATAACAACTAAGTAACACATCATCACTTAACGGAAAATCTATCGAAAGTTACTATTTGGGTACCATGTGCACAAAGTGGTAATTTCGGGGGTACCATGTGCACAAACTTGGCAAGTTGGGTACCATGTGCAATCAGTCAAATTTCGAGGGTACCACGTGAATTTTCCAATCTTCTAATAATAACAATAATAATATTATTATAATAATGTTTATATTAGTTGTCAAAGTCCTATGTCATAGAATTGCTATAGTGTGATAATACACATCCTAATTAATATTCATCTAAAAACCAAGTGAAGGTTGCTAAATGTGATTGGTGGGTTATATCTGGAAACTTTGTGATTGTCTTGAATTCGTCAATTTTCATGTCTCTTGATAATAAATAGTTCCAATATGATTTTCATCTCAAGAAGTATTTAGAACCAATATAACTTCCATTGTAGTTAATATGTAGTATTAGATTGTAATTAGCCTTTTCATTTGTTAGGATTAGCGTAAGATAAGCGTTAGTGTAGACGCGTTTCCAATAACAATTACAGTACTAAATGCAAGACATACACTACGTACTTATCCTAGCTACGTGCATATATAACTCAACATATACAATGTATAAAAAGGTACACAGATTAATATGATAAAATGTTTATTATATAGAGATTTTACCACACAATATCTATACCCAAACATAAATTACAAATTACAGTTTTAACAAGTCTAATAGAAATCATTATTAAGATACACGTGCAGCGCACGAGCTTTCATCCTAATTTTCCCTATTTCGGTCTTCATGTTTCTACATGAACTATCTCTAGCTAGTACAAAATAAGCTAACTCACTAGTATATTTTTTTTAGTGCTAACTCACTACTCTAGTATATTTGTCTAAGACCAAACACTCAACCCAAACAAGAAGAAAAGAGGAAAAAAGAAATCAGAAAAAGGCAATGTTTAAAAACCGGACCGGCCAGTGGAGGTAGTAAAAACCGGTAAAACCCGGTTTGACCGGACCAAAACCCCGGTTAATTTACCAAACCCGGTCAAGAACCGGACAGATTCGGCCGGTTCAATCCGATTTTGACCGGGTTTGACCGGTTTTGGTTCTTTTAGTATGTATTTTAATATTTTTGGCAAAAATTTAATTATTTTATATTTATATTATAATGACATCATCCGGTTTTTTGATCCGGTCGAACCCCTTGACCCATCGAACCCCTGATGCTACTGGTTCGACGTCCGGTCCGGTTTTTAAAACATTGGAACAATGAAAAAGGTAAAAAGAAAAAGAAAAAAGAAAAAGAAAAAAAAACTCTCTCTCTCTCTCTCTCTCTCACGACAAACCCCTGCCCTCCTCTGCCTTCCTCTTGACGCCGCTCCTGCACACGCACAACACTCATCCGCCGCTCGAAACGCCGTCCGACCACCAGACTACCAAGTCCTTCCTTTCGTCGACGGGTAACACCCTCTCGCCTCTCCCCTTCCTTTATACTATATATAAGATATCGCTATGAATTAGGATCTCGTGAGGTCCTCCACTCAGGTGAGGCGTGAGGTCTAACCTCAGACGTTAGATCATGAACATCCTACGGTTCAATACTGCCCCACGTCATAGAGGGTAGTTCAGTAATTGCCAATTATAAACAAAACCCCCCCTTCCTCCCATATTAGTTTCTCTCTCTTCTCATTTCTCAGTCTCACATTTTCTCTCTCCTCTCTCGTGCTCTCCGGCGATTCTCTGAAATATCGCCGCGCCTGATTCTTCTTTCTCTCTCCTCCGCTTCGCCGCCGCAAACCACCATTTCGCCGCCGCTGTCCACCGCTCTCTGCTCGTCTCCGGCCTATATTCTTTTCCTCATTTGTGGCGCATCTATAATCGAGGTATGATTTGATGAATTAAAAATCAAATTCCTCGATTTATAGGGTTTGATTTTGATGAATTCATTTTAGGTTATAGTTTGATTCGATGAATTCATTTTTAATTTTGCATTTGATGAATTCATTTAGGGAGGCGGCCAATCTGACGGCGTCGGTGACGAGATTCTGCTGACGGCGGTTTCTGGATATTCCGGCGACGGTTTCTGGATATTCCGGCGACTGTTGTGAGCGATTTAGGTTTGATTTCTACATTTTAATTCGTTTTCTATGAAAAATCATAACTTTAGAGTTTTTGCGTAGTGTTTTTTAGTTGCATGTTGAATATTTGTTTGGAGATGTTACTGATCTCGATTCTCGCGCGCATCATTGATTCTAATGTTGCAATTTTAGTTTGGTTTAGTGAAATTTTAGTTTGATTCTATTTTGGTATGGTGTGTGATTGTATTTGGTAAGGTGCGTAATTCAATCTATTAGTGTGTCATTCTATTTGATAAGGTGTGTGATTGTATTTGGTAAGGTGTGTGGTTTAATCTATTAGTGTGTGATTCTATATGATTAGGTGTGTGATTCAGTTTTTTAGTGTGTGACTCTATTTGATAAGGCGTGTGATTCAATCTGTTAGTGTGTGATTTTATTTGATAAGGTGTGTGATTTAATCTGTTAGTGTGTGATTCTATATGGTATGGTGTGTGATTCAGTCTGTTAGTGTGTGATTCTATTTGGTATGGTTTGTGATTGTAGTTGGTATCGTGTGTGATTTTATTATTTATTTTCTGTGATTCAATCTGTTGGTGTGGTTGTATTTGACATCGTGTGTGATTGTATTACCTATTTGTCTGGGATTCAATCTGTACTCTGATTTTGTTTGATTCACACATTTTTAGTCCGAGAAATTGACATGTGCTTAGGAAATGTGTTTTTGCTTTAGTGTGTGGCCTGCTTCATACTGGAAGTGATTTGCATTGAATGCCCGCTTCATAAGAGTTAGCTACAGTTTTTATATATAATTCAGTTACATTTCCATGGTTTTATGTTCTGACAAATGATAAGCTGATAAGCACTTGAGTGTGCTAGGTCTAGGGCTTAGCCTGTAGATATTGTTCTCATCAGGTGGGTCTTTGACTTATGCGCATCTGGTATGTCGGATTCCAGTCTCAATTTAACTAGTTTATAAATTTTTAGATACATCATTTACAAGAGGAAACTGTAAGTCTAAGACAGTTTTCTGTCAAAGGCATTTGTTACCATGTGTTTGATCTTCTGTGGTCTTTAGTAATTTCGTAAAACATGCTAGATGTGGAGTTTTGAAGAGTCATTGCGAATTGTGATATTGGTAGGCCAGAGATGTATGTACATTGGGTATGTTAATTGTTAAATTCTTTTTCAGCTTTGGACAATTGCTTGTAGCTTTTGAGATATGACTTAGAAGCAAACCTGCGAAGTCTTGACAGTCTTTTGGTTTAAGCCAATCATGTTAATATACTCTGAATGTCCTATCACGTCTATTAGCTCAAGATGGTAGAGCATTGTGCTTATTGCACAAGGTGTGTGGGTTCGATTCCCACATAGACGAATGTATTTGTGAGCTGCCCTGGTTTCAAAATCGGAAACCTGTACCAATGTTTTCTCTTTTTACCTTCTTCTTTGGCCTACTGTAACTTTTAAAGAAGTGGACAGTGACTTTAAAGAACCTGATTTCAAATGCAGATAAGTCAAATAAACATCATTTAAACTCCACAATTTTTGTCACAGTTTTTTTTTTTTCATAACAGTTCAAATCCCACATAGGTTTCAAAATCGGAAACCTGTACCAATGTTTTTCTCTTCAATTTAAATTGTGGGTTCAAATGTCTATGAGGTTGTACTACAGTACTCTACTATATACATAGAGAGCTGATGTAAAACAGGCAACAATGTAGATTTAGGAGTTGATTAGGAGGCATATCATGGCCTTATCTCAGCGATCAATAGGGAAATTACAGCTTTCGTATTCACGATTGTGGTACCACTAAACACTGATGCTAAATTCCCAAGCCTGGATTATTGTTAATCAGTTCGTGTTACATAAAATAAAGAAGTATACAAGCTCATGTAGGAATTGAACCTACAGCATTTGCGCAAATGCACATATGCTTACCAGTTGAGCTAAAAGGCACAAGCCAAACATATTCCTTTCTGCAGGTTTGTCCATTGCTAGTATTTTATACCAAATGCAATGTTTAACAAAAAAGACATAGCCAAACAAGCTCCAGCCACCCCTAAATCAGATCCAAGCACCATTAACTCTAATAATTTAGGATAGATGCGAAGTATTCTCATACGGAGTAACTAATAGAATCACACATGCTTACAAATAGAATCACACATGCTCAAGGAAAGTCATTTGGTTGGAGAGGACAGTAGCAGTCTAGCAGACCAATGGTTCAGCAGCTCACTCCATTTTGGGGCAATGGGGAAATGATATCATAATACTGATAGGATCACAAACCAAAAACAGTCTAATGAAACTCAGAAATCAAATCAGTGTATTATCTACATGATACACCTATGGATAGGATCACACACTCCATTCGTTCCCATTGCATAGAATCACACACCCCATGGAATAAAATCACACACTCCATCCAATAGAATCACACGTACAATTGAATAGAATCACACGCACCATCGAATAAAATCACACACTTCGTCCGATAGAATCACACACTCAGTTGCATAGAATCACACACTCAGTTGGATAGAATCACACACCATCTTACAAATAGAATCACACAGAGTAACAAATAAAATAAAAATGACCATGCTTGTGAGCTTGCCAGCACATTCTCACATCGACCAACATTGCCACACAAACTAATCGAATCCGAAACTAATCACACACTAACAAATAGAATTACTCTTACTAGCAAATAGAATCACACACACTAACTCATGGAATCACACATTATCAATTGGAATCACACACACTAAATGCACTAACAATAGATTCACACACTCTAAATTTAATAAACACTCTAAATTAAGTCGCACACATTATTGAATAAAATCACACACAATAACCAATTGAATCACACACAATAACCAATTGAATCATACACGATAATCAATTGAATCACACACATTAATAGAATTGAATCACACACGATAAAAAATTGAATCACACACCATAACAAATTGAATCACACACACAAGTGTGATTCAATATTCAATTGAATATGATTGCAAATTTCATAATAAAATTGATATCGAAAAAAAAAAAGAGTCGTGTGATTCAATATTTCCATCACAATATCGAAATCATACAGAAATTAAAAAAACCATTAAGAACTTGCATGAAAAAACTGTGTGATTCAATATTCAAAATCAGAATGCGATTCGAAAGACAAATTCGAATGATTCCAAAGTTGAGTTCACTTGAAAAATTACAAGAATGCTTCAACTGATTATGATTCAAAAATCTTATGATTCTAAACATTATAACTCTAACAGATTAAAATCAAATAAGTAAGAATCGAAACAATTTAATCAAGATCCAATTTAATCGGATTTTTTGTTTCGTAAATTGTGATAGCATGAAGAGAGAAGAAGAGACTGAACACACCTGATTGACGGCGAAAGAGGACCGGCGACAGCGACAGAGCGACGACGACGATGGTGAGAGAGGACGAATTTTTTTGGGAGAGGACGAGGAGAGAGAAAGCACGAGAGGGGAAATTGGGAGGAGAGAGAAAATGAGATCAGATTATGAAGGAAGGATACGCTGACCCATGAGACTTGGTTAGGGGGATGTTATTTTATCTAATCTGGACCGTTAATCTTTTGAGATCAGACGGTCCTCATTAGACCTCACGCCTCACGGGAAGGGACAACCTCACCTGAACCCGCCTGATATCGCTATTGTATTTATGTATGCTATATAGTAAGGCAGGGGCGGACCCAGGGGGGTGCACAGGGGGACACGTGCACCCCCATTATTAAAATAAAAAAAACAAGCAAAAAAAAAAAAAAAAAAAAGATGCTGCGCGTCAGAACTCAGAACGACAGAAAGAGAAAAACAAAAAAAATAAAACACTCATCTTCTTCTCTCCAACGACCACACACATCTTCTCTCTCCACTGTCCGCTGTCCGCCTCGCCGTCGCCGGAGACCGGTCGCCGACTCGCCGCCTCGCCGGTCTTAGCCTCTCTCCGTCGCTCGCCTAGTCACTTGCTCATCCCCAAAATCGTAATTCGTAGATCCCCAATTTCAAATTTTAAAGGTAAACCCTAAGTCCTAAATTTAAATCTCAGTTTTTGTTACCAATTACAATTAAGTTTAGCTTTCAATTTTTAGTGTATGTCTATATGATTAATTGTTCAAATTGTTTTATAGTTAATTAGATTATGACATTATGTAATTATGTAGAGAAATAGAGATTTGAGAATCCATTTTGTTATGATTTTTGGGACAAATTGGTCAATTAGATGATAACATTGTGTATTTACTTGGTCAAATTGATTTAGATTGATTGAAATGACATGAGAATTTCAACTTCATATATATGTTAATGACATGAGAAGAGATGCAAAATTTGAAAATATCAAGTCGCTTGGTGAGCTTTCGTTAAAGCTTGTTGAAACAAAGAAGCATGTTGCATATCCACTTGTCTATCTACTTCTAAAACTTGTATTTATTCTCCCTGTGGCAACGGCAAGTGTGGAAAGGGTATTTTCCGGCATGAATTTTGTGAAGAATAAGTTGCGAAATAGTATGGGTAATCAACTTTTGAGTAATTGTCTTGTTACATTTATAGAGAAAGATATGTTTTTGCAAGTTAATGACGATAATGTAATAAGACGTTTTCAAGATATGAAAACTCGTCGTGTTGTATTAGATTTTCCTTCTACGTAGGTTTTTTTTTTTTTTTTTTGAGGAAGATTGACTTTGTGTAATAATAACGATTATATTTATGTCATTTTATCTAAACTTATTTTGTGCACCCCCTTTCCGAAAATCCTGGGTCCGCCACTGTAGTAAGGACTAAGGAGTATATGATTTTTTGAAGTTCTATGGGGAAGAGTAGCGGACGGCGGCCTCGTACTGAAGAAGCGGAGCGGCTTGATGAGCTCCCTTGGAAGTCTGCTATCTCTAGTGACGACCCTTTCTCTTTCTTCGCCGGCTCTGACAACCAAGAAGGAGGTCTGCCTTCTTTCTTTATGTATTTATTTTGTGCTTAGTTCTGGGGTTTATCTTCGATTTCATGCTGAAAGTGGAATTTACTTGCAATAAGCTTAATGCTAAATTAGTTTATTAGAGTCTAATGACATTTCATCTTCTTAGTTTCCAACTGTGTTGCAATAGTAGTAATAACATCTAAACATTTGATAGGATCATTGGTTAGGGAATCGGGGTTGTCCCGGGTTGGAATTCTCAGCTGCTCCTTCGTATCAAGAAAAAAAGAATGTTTAGATTTTGAGTCTGGTCTAGGTTTTGTGTAAAAGTCCTTGAATTACGGTCGACACTAAGCAAGTAATTTGATGTATATTTCCTAGTATGTCATCGTGGTTTGATCGTTTGGCGTTACTTTCCGGTGAAGAAAGTGGTTGGCTAGAAATTGGTACTATTCTGAATACATATTGGAGTATGTAATATGTATAAGTTAGGTTTTGAAACTTTTTCATACTTGAAAATTCTGTAGGATTTTTGTCACTGGAGGAGATCGATGAGTCACAGTATAAGTTATTTTTTTCAAAACCAACTGAGAAAGATGGGTCTGGGAAATCATCCGACGTCAAAAAGCGGAAACGGGCGAAAAGTGATGAAGCCGGAGATGACAAAATTGCGGGTCAAGAGAAGACGGGAGAAGAGGATCTTGTGAAAAAGAAGAAAAGAAAGACAAGAAAGAAGGAGCGAAAACAAGTTGAAAAAAATGAAGAGATGGGGGAGGAGGGTAATGTGGAAAAGAAGAAGAAGAAGATTAAGAAGAAAAAGGCAAAAGTAGTTGAAAAGCATGGTGAGTTTGCAACTAATGACAGCAGCAAACTCTGTATGGTTCTGCTGTTGTATGTTTAGCCTATTAGAGGTTGTTTTATCTTCGCTATTCTGTATTCATATTTTCACAGTTATAGTACACTAGCACTTTTAATCAAGTATACGATATATATAATATAGATTTTAATCATTCACATGCTCTCTTAGTGTTATTGTTCTTTTTGGTTTTGGTTTGAGAAACCTACTAGAGGGTGTTTGGAGGTAAGACTGGCAAATTTCATCATTAATTTTGTATGTATCATGATGATAGTTAATGAAACCAAGGATGAAGATAGTGAAGAATCTGTGGATGAAGATGAATTTAATGCATGGAATGAGCTGAGGCTTCATCCACTTGTCATGAAATCTATATACAAGCTTGGATTTAAGGAGCCAACACCTATTCAGAAAGCGTGCATTCCTGCTGCAGCTCACCAGGGGAAGGTATGAATGTGCTTTTATAATGCTTTTCTGGATTGATGTTCAAAGTTGAAAACTTTATCATCATTTTGGATCGCAGGATGTTATTGGTGCCGCTGAGACTGGATCAGGAAAAACACTCGCATTTGGCTTGCCAATCTTACAACGTCTTCTTGAAGAGCAAGACAAGGTTGACAAATTGATGATAGACGATCAAGAAGTTGCTAAGAAAATTTCACCAAGAGGCGTGATTCGGGCTTTGATAATAACACCTACGAGAGAACTTGCTCTTCAGGTATGTTTCACTAACATTACTGGTCAATATTATAATTTCCTTTATATCTGTTGTTTCCTAGTTCTGCTGATATTATTTGAACTGCTAGCATATTAAGTTGTTGAATGGATCTCACAAGGAATAACTTACTGCTGGATGTGTTACATCCTATAGAATAATTCATATACGGTTTGTGGGGATGTGCAAAGGTTGTTTGGGGATGTTGGGAAAGTGATGCGAGCTTAATTCGTACATACCCAAAGAAGACTAGATAAGTCATTTTCATCTCATAAGAAGTAAACTTGCCATCTCGATGTCTGCTACCTCAAGTGATATTGGCTCGACTTTGAAATACAATCAATCAGAAGACTTGTGTCTTAAAGAAGACTGTTTTTTCGAGGAAGTGTCAGTTGTGTTTTGATTTAAATTTTGTGAGAATTATGAAACCTTATCAGAATCTAATATCTAATATATCTAATATATATATGTAATCCTGAACCCGCTCAATTCCCACGCTGACACGTGGCATATAATAATATTATTATATTATAAATAATGTTTATCCAAAATAGGATATGGTAAGTACATGATAATATTATTCTAATAAAATAACATTATTATTTGATTTATGGAAAATAGTTATGTAATATATTAACTACTTGATTATGGCAATTTGATCAAATATACCACGGGTGTTTCAAAATGGGACTTAACTTTTGAAATGTAACTTTTCCTCTAATTAAATTACAAATATCACACGGGTGTTCGAAATGAGATTTTAGGTTTTTAAAGGTGAGTCTCCATCTAATTACATTACAAATATCCCACGTGTGTTCAAACATGATTTAAAGTTTTTAAAGGTGAGTTTCCATCTGACTACATTACAAATATCACATGGGTGTTTGAAATGAGATTTTAGGTTTTAGATAAAAAATTCGTTTACATAATTTAAAATTTTAAACAAGTAGCCCGGGCGTTGCACGGGCCATCAAACTAGTATGAACTCAGTTCTTATACCCTGGTAAAACAGAGAAATAGGCGAAGAACTACGCCACTCCGTAGCTGGACTTTTAGTAAGCTATCTTGCAAGGATAAGCTACACACCAAGAGTAAACTTGAGCATATTAGTACTAAACGCTCAGAGAGATAAATTCATATTTGAAGCAAAATAAAGCAAACATTTGCTTTAAGTTTTCTGAGTAATGTCCTGCCTACTGTAAAGGATTTACTTGCCTTTTATCGGCTTTTGTACAAGGTGTTTGGCAGCTACACTAGTTGCAAGAAATACACAATACACAAGAGTAAAACAGTACTAAAGCCTAGGCTACAATAAGCATAAAGAAAAGTGGTCTGCCGCTGCAGCCTGCAGCTGCTGCCTCCATGTGCTTCAATCAGATGGTTTCTTCAAAAGAAAACGGAAACCATCTAAGGGAGCTGCTAGTTTAAGTCTTCGAGCTTGCTTCATGGTTAGGTAAGGTTGTGTCTTATTACAGTACTTCTGAGCACACATTTGTCCTAAAAAAGAGTTCAAGTCTTTAACTCAACTTATTAACATCACATGAGTGGCCTGCATCTTAGATCATCCTCCGAGTGCAATGAGACATGGGCTGACCTCTGCTTGCTCATTGGTGGAGTTGGGGTGAATATTCTTTTTCCTCAAGTTTTCTTCTTTTGGCCTACCAAACTTCCTTGTTATCTAATTCCGGGGAAGTTGGAATTGATGAGAATTAAACTACCATATAATATCATAAAAGGAAAATAGCAAGCAATCATTACTTAACCATAATCTCGAGTATGCTAGCTTGGTTTCAGAAACAAGGACAAGTTATTAGCTTGATGTTAAGGTCTTAAAAGGGGTTGAGCTGCAATTTTATCTTCCATTTTCACAATAGATTATGTATATGACAGTCTGGTCTTAGTGTCTACTACGTGTGATGTTTAATGTCTCTTTGGTTATCTAGGAGATGCATTAATAAAGGTGTACCCTCAGATCTTTAGGTTTTCAGGCTTTTGATGGTAGAAAGCTCAGATTTGAGAGTAAAATCTGAATTTGGTTGGCTTGATTGAAACTTGGTTGTTTACCTTAGTGGATTTAGCTTGTGAGGAGCTATAGGATCACACGGGGAATTAGTTGTGGCATTTTGGCATGGTGTTTGGTGTTTGCTGCTGCATCCTTTGGAGATGGCCTCTGGTTTATTGGTTATGAGACATTCATCTGATGATCTGTGGGGGAGGATTGATTGTCAGGGAGGGTTGTATTATTTTGCTTCTTTTTAGGCCAAAGCAGCAGATGCTTTCAGGGTATTCTATGTGTTTCAAATTTGAAGACATTATCAGGCTATGTACCTTCAACTGAGACTCATTGTCTTCTGTTGCATCTTTATCGCTCCAATTTCTATTAATTTTTCTTAAACTTGATAAGAGTAAAAGACTGTTGTCTAACATAGTTGTGGGTCTCGCGAAGGGTAAAATATTGTGAAGACGTGGGCAGAGAGTTTAGGAGAAACGACATGAGCAAGAGAAGAAGATTCTCCACCTAAGGGAGGAAAATACTTCATCCTGTTGTGTTTTGATAGAACCCTAAAGGGAAAGCGTAGTATTCCCAGGATATACCACTGAAGAAATCTGTTTAGCTGTTATGGAAGTGTGAGCAGATTAACGCGTAAACCCACTTGCCTGATACATGCTGATGCAAACGAAAGATTTATAATTTATTAAAACTTATTTTGGGACTAAGTTGTTGTATTATTTGCTTTGCATTGGGTGATTTTTCATGGATCGAGGAGTGCTACTATCTTTGTTTTGTTTGTGCTTGAGATAGTTTCCATATCCAATGGTGCCAAAGATTAAAGCAAAATGGAATACTCTGTATAATAGAATTAATATTCTTTGGCTTTGGGATATTATGGAATAAAGTTTATGGCTCACAAAACTATCTGCACTTTATATTGTGAAGTAGCTGCGATTCTGAAAGAAATTTTTATTAGGGGTCATCCGTAGATAGCCTGCCTGTGTTTTAAATGTATGGGTAAGGCTTGTGTACATATGACCACCCCTTGCCCCGCCTCATGGCGGGAGCCCTTGAGGCACTGGTGTAATGTTGTTGTTGCTATTGCTTCTTTTTTTGTTAATTATTATTTATATATTCATGGGAATCTATATCGTGTTTCACTTCATTACTTGCTTGTATCATGTGGAGCCTTTCCTGCTTTTATGTTACTTTTTGTTGATGGCATCTACTTGTGCCCTGTGCCTTCTTTTGTTTACTGATAGTTTTGGATGGTGGCTTGTGAATATGAGGCAGAAAAAAATACTTGCTGTTTTTATACTGACTTTCTTATAATTGACCTTTTTTTTTATATGTTCTTTCAGGTTACTGATCATCTTAAAGCTGCAGCTAAATCTACAAAAGTTCGAGTAGTTTCCATAGTTGGGGGCATGTCTACGGAGAAGCAAGAGCGGCTTTTAAAAGCTAGGCCTGAGATAGTAGTTGGTACACCTGGGAGATTGTGGGAGCTTATGTCAGGGGGGGAGAAGCATCTCGTTGAGGCAAGTATTCCTCGTCCGTTATACATGTAAAAGCGTTCCAGTTCTGGTTTTGGCTATGTTGACTTCATTTGAATTTGCTTATCTTTGTGACCCTAACTATTTAGAATTCAGACGTTCGGCATCTCATATGTTTTCTTTTGCAATTGAACTTACTTTTATTGCGTAGGAGGGCCATAATTTCATGTGCAAGTGTTATCCTAATGATCTTTCTTAGACTAGAAGATGAGAGAAAATATATAATACTCGATAAAATGTTTTCTGTGTGGTCAACGTAATACGGAGTATACCATATCATGGAGACAATTGATCATTTGACATATTTGATGAGAAGGAATTCTTTTTTACGAAAATGTTCTCTAATTATATTTTATCCCTGCCTATGCAATTTGTTGGAGGTGATAGTGTTGTGTTAAACTTTCTCTTGTGCGTTTGTGTATATATATATATCCGATAAAAAATGCTCAGCATTGTTCCTCTTGCTGATGAAAACTACAGACCACTCACTTTCCTTTGCCTGGAATTGACTAGGCTTTTGTTCCTGGAATTGACTAGACTTTTGTTCCTTCACTTGCAGTTACATTCATTGTCTTTCTTTGTACTGGATGAAGCAGACCGAATGATAGAGAATGGTCATTTTCGCGAGTTACAGTCTATAATTGACATGCTTCCTGTTCCCACTGGAGCAGTTGACGCGCAAAGTCATGATGTGCAGAATTGCGTTACTGTCTCTAGTACTCAGAGGAAGAAACGACAGACCTTTGTGTTTTCAGCAACAATTGCACTATCTTCTGACTTTCGTAAGAAGTTAAAACGTGGAAACGTTAAATCCACACATTCGATGGCTGATGAGCTGTCTTCTTTAGAAAATTTATCAGAAAGAGCAGGAATGAAACCAGATGCTGCCATTGTCGATTTGACCAGTTCATCCATAATGACCAGCAATCTTGAGGAGTCGTTTCTTGAGTAAGTTATCTTCTTAAATTCCTCAATGCCTTTCGAATTAAAAGATGAAATATTGGCTGATAAATCTGCTTCATTTCAGGTGTAGGGAAGAAGATAAAGATGCCTACTTGTATTACATTTTATGTGTTCATGGGCAAGGGCGGACGATTGTCTTCTGCACGTCTATTGCAGCACTGCGCCATGTGTCTGCTCTGTTACGCTTGTTGAACCTGAATGCTAACACTATTCACGCTCAGATGCAGCAAAGAGCTCGCTTAAAGGTGTGTCTTACGAGTTATGCTGATATGATTATTTTGTTGAAATATCGGTCACTGATGTGGCTTTGGTCACATATATCTTTACCGAACATCATATCTGATGGTTTGTTTGGTATCTTGATGTGACGGTAAAAAAGAATTTAAGGGAGAGAACCTTAAAGAAGGGGAAAAATGAGAAAAGAGGTATTATTTCTATCATTTGGTTTGATTAGTAGTAGTTTTCGGGGCTGGAAGGAAAGCGTGGATATCTATGTTCTAATCTTCATTTCCATCCAAATCACATCGGTTTGGGAGGAAAAGACAACAAGAGTTTTGTTAACAGCTTGTTTGGTATTAAAATCATAAAGGAAAAGGAAAGGCATTGAAGAGAAAAGAAAGGAAAGGCAGTGAAGAGAAAAGAAAGGAAAGGGAATCACTTTGCGAATGTTTGGTTTGGTAGGAAAGAAATGATAGGAGTCCAACATTTAGCCGGTAATTCATTTCATTCACAGCTTGTTAATCTTTCCTTTCCTCCGATTGCCCACAATTTTGGCATAATTGGAACTAACTTTTTTTTTTATAAGAATAGGAACTAACTTTATCATTGAGAAGGCTTTGACTTTCCTTTCCGTTTGCTTCCGTTTCTTCCGACTTCCCCTGCTCTTCTGTTAAGCAAGCATTGGAAATTTATACAATTGGTTTCCATTTCTTTCCTTTCCACCCATTTCGTTCCTACCAAACAAGCTGTAAGAAAACCTTTTGTTTCCTTTCCTCCTCAATCCTAGAGCAATTATTGAAACCAAGCACTGGGAAGTAACTACCTCCCTTTCCTGTCCACCCATTTCCTCCCTGCCAAACAAGCTCTTTAAGGAAAGGAGCATTTCTTCTCTTTTCGGTTTATTTTTTGGTTTTTCTTTTTTCTTGGTTTTTTTGGCTGTCTGACCATATGGGTAAAACGACTGATGTCATTTGAACATGATCTTCATAACTTAATGTAACAGAGTGCTGCAACGTTAATATTATGTCATGAAGGACTATATTGATTTTGATGGCTAACAGTTTCACTGTGTTTTGTGTAGGCAATGGATCGCTTCCGCGAAAATGAGAACAGTATTCTACTAGCTACTGATGTCGTTGCTAGAGGTCTTGATATTCCTGGAGTTCGCACTGTTATCCACTATCAGCTTCCACATTCAGCTGAAGTAAATGAAATCCCCTATTATTTTACTTTCATTAGAAGTAAGTTTTTTTTTTTTTCATTTATCTTTACTAGTGTTGCACCAATTTTATAGGTTTATGTTCACCGAAGTGGAAGAACAGCAAGAGCTCTTACTGATGGATGCAGCGTAGCGCTAATCTCACCAAATGATAGATTGAAATTCGCCACTTTGTGCAAGTCTTTTGCTAAGGTCTGGCTTCTTTTCTCTATTATGGCTTGTTAGGTGAAGGGGAGCCTTGGTGCACCGGTTAAGGTGTTGCTTTGTAATTGATAGGTCACGGGTTCAAGTCCTGGAAGCAGCCTCTTGTCCACAACAGGACAAGTGAAGGCTTGCCCCCTATAGGCCTATACACCCTTGTGGTAGGACTCTTCCCCGGACCCTCACCTTTAGGCGGCGCCAATGTGCACTGGGCTGCCCTTTTATGGCTAGTTAGGTAGTATTAAACCACTTATCAGCTCTCATTTTCGAATGTGTAAGGTCACTAAGACATAGAGTAGGGATAAACTAGAACACCTACATGCTTTTTGGTGAATCTATCAGACATTATGAGCACATGCATTCACTTGAATTCTATCCTTTCACTGTGCCCTTTTTAAACTACCAAAAGGACCTTGCCACTCTCATATACCCCTATCCTCATCTTCCGATTCGTAGCGCAAGTACAGTCAATATCGTATAAACAGAAGAAAGAAAGATGGGGTGTTTGTTAGTTGTGCAAATTATTGAAATAGGTCCTTTGAGTCTTTGACTAGTTAAAACCAACTCATGCCTTAAATGATTTTGTATCCTGTCTATCGTATACGCTTGAATGGTTTTCTGTCATCAAAGTGATGCAGGTCGTGCCTAGACCTTTTTGGTTCCCATGATGTTTCAGGAAATTTGATGGTGCGGGTTACTGGTTTTGAGATGTTACATGTGTTATATTGAAAATATTAGTGGTGTTGAGATTGAAGTTATTGTAAATTTTTGTTTAAATGCAGGATACTCTTCAGCGTTTTCCTATTGACAACTCTTACATGCCTGGGCTTCTGAAGCGATTATCTCTTGCACGTCAAATAGATAAGATTTCACGAAAGGATTCACAGGTGAACTTCTCCTCCATGATGTCATACTTGAACTTGAATGATCAAGATGTTTAATGGGCTGCAAATTACTTAATTCTCCTGATTTCTCGTCACACTTTGCATCTCACCTTACTCCCCCAAGAGGTTTATTTCTAGAGAACTGATCTTCTGTCGCTCCGTTCTTCCTTTGATTACTCTTTTTGTTCATCGCCTTCTTTCGACAATTTCACTCGACCACTTTGCATTGACTGTATCATACAATGCATGTTGTTCTACTGAGGCGGATGTATGGGCTTCATACTCTCATAGTCATTATATAATGTTATTTATACGTCAATTTTATTGTCATAATCATCGAAATATCATATTCATCGTATGTTTTATTCATTAGAATGATCTTCATATTCATGAAAAGAAAAAACTGTTACAGTCATTAAAAGTGCAGTTGGAGTACAGAGTACCATACATGCGCCTCACACGGTATAGCTATTGCTGTTAGTTTTGTTGGATAATGCATTATAATCAGCTTATGATGTCATGTGGCACCTATTGAACTTGGGATTTGAGTACTGATTTCCAAACAAAGTCCCAAAATATCTGCTTGTGCTTAAGGCATTTTAAGATTACTTTTATGGTTGAGACTAATCAGCACCGTACTGTTTTTGGATACTATGCATTTCAGGAGAAGGCAAAGGAGAGCTGGTTCAAGCGAAATGCTGAGTCAATAGGCCTTGACGTGGAGGATTATGACAGTGAAGAAGAAAGAGTCAACAAATGCAAGCGAATAAAAACTACCTCTATGCAGTTGACGAAACTTCAACAGGTATTGCCTGCCATTAGCTATGTAGTCTTACATAATCCTTTGATCTCTTCGAGAGGTATCTTTTACGGCTGGTTTGGTAGAGAGAAATTTGATGGAAGGGAAAGGCAATGATTTTTTGAGCTATCCAACGTTTGGTTTCTAATTAAGCATGGAGAGTAGAAAGAAAGGAAAGGAAATGGTTCTTCATTAGATCACCATTTCCTTTCCTCCATAAAATGGGCAGAATTGGATGGAAAGAAAATTTACAACATAAAACACACATTTTCCTTCCATATCCTTAATACTTCTACGAAATATCGGGAATGGTAGCTCCCTTCTTTTGTTTTCTGTTCTCTTCCTTTCCTTTCTCTTCCCTTCCTCTCTTTCCGTCCACTTCCTCTTTACCAATCAAGCTGTAGTCTCATTTTTTATTTATGCGTTTGTTAATGCACATGTCCTTTTAATAAGGATTACACCTCCGGAGGCATCTGTTTGGGTAGGGCATGACACTTTGATGCACGCTTTTCAGACCGTTTCGTCGTCTATAGTTTTGGATGTTAGAATTCCCTCTTCTACATCACTGAGATATTTGTTCCCTGTGTGATGCAGGAGCTCAATATGCTGCTATCACGGCCTTTGCAGCCAAAATCCTTCTCACATCGCTTCTTGGCTGGGGTAATTACTTGTGATTGAATTTCTTTATCTAGCCATGATTTTCTGTTCTTAATTTTCTGCTGTTTGCAAGCTTGGTTTTGAAAGCTGGTTCACTACTTTTAGATATTATCTATAGAGTGATTTGGTAGATTGCTTTTTTGTGTTCACAGTAATCTTCATACGACTTTGTTCATTGCTTACTTGTTCACCGTGATCTTTGGGCCTTTGAGTGGCACATACGGACTCTTCATTTGTGAGACTTACGAAGGAACTTGAATGATTGATGTCTTTGGCAATTTCAAATAATAATGAAATGTTTTGTAGGATCAGATCTACTTGTGTGCATATGGTGGGTTAAGAGGTGCCTATTTTGCTTCAGTTCTTTGTTTTCATGGTTTAATCGTTCTCTGGTGGCAACTTTCCAGGGTGGTATTTCACCACATCTTCAGCAGCAACTAGAACAGCTAGCTCAGCAAAATTCGGGTAGCAGTGAAAGCTCTGCCGGAATCAAAAAGAAAATAGCTGTCATGGGCCAGGATTGTGTGGAGCCACTTCAGGCACTTCGTAGGGCCGGTCCTGAGGTAATATACCAGTTTGAGGGTTTTCAGCAGTACAGTTTTCTGCTTTCTATTTAGATCATCAACATTAAGGTTGAAAGGCTGGTTTTTAATACATAACTTTCACACTTCACAACAATGGCTCACTTGTTTGTGGATCACCTTGGCTTCGCGTCATATTCTTGGGGTTTGTTAATTGATTCATTTTGTTATGCAAATCTTGGTCAGGTCCGCATGGATGTCAAAGAACTTGCAGAAAAGCAAAGAAATATGGATAACCTGAGGAGAAAAAGAAAGGAAGCGAAAAAACGTACGGCAGTGTTCATTTTTCCTTACGTGTCATGTTTTCCTGCCTAATCGTCCCCTTTCTTCCTCCCCTCTGTTTTTCTGGGCTGACTCCATCTTTACGAGGACGCTTATTGCCAAAAACTGATATTTACAGTTTCATTGTCGTTTTCATTTTCAGGTCAGAAGGAGCAAAAGAGGCAAGATAAGAAAAAGCGTAAAGAAGGGGCCGAATAATTGAGAATTGAACTTAAGATCGACAGCTAGCTTTATCACCTATTTATCTAAGCTTTACTTTGAGCACCGTTTTGTCCATTTTTGTTAGTAGTTAATTCATTTTGTTGTTTTTCCTAAAACACAAATTAAAATATAATACTCAAGACCACAAATTTTGCTCATATATCAGATTGTCTGACATTTATAGACTTTTAACTCTGCTTGATTCTCTACCTGAGCTCCTGAAGTAATTCATTTGAGAAGTTAAGAACTTGCCTTCACATTTCATCCTTTCCCATTTAATTCTGTGACTACCAATTACCATGGCAGCTATTAAGGCAATTTCATTATCATAATTGTAAGCAGTCTCCTGTAGCATCTCATCGGTCGATACTTCCTTTGCAATAAATCTCTCAGGTCTCTATTTGTCAAGGCCCTGGCGAAGGTACATTGCATGGGATCATCAACATTGTCATATATTTGGGGTCATTGTTATCAGTTATCACACTGCATCCACATCGCCGACGAAATGGATTACTTTCCTCGTGAATCAAATTTGTTTCGCATGTCTGATACCATATGCTCCCTCTGTACAGCCTCCGAAGCTGCTCAACATTATCAGGCTACTACTTCACACTTCAAGGGGCAACACTCCCCACCTTGTATGGCACACTGGCACACTATAACGAGAAGAATTTCGTCCTAAGCGAGACTTTCAATTCGAAACTACTGCAGCACATTATAGGGCCCTTTTAGTCTTTATCATACAAGCAAAAGTTGTACCAGGTCGTTTTTATACCAAGGAAAGGATTACCAGGTTGAACCTGCAACTCCACTAAGATGAAATTCAGTTGACTATAGTGCCTCTGTTATTTAAGTTTCCTCACTAAACCTTATGTTGTCGGTTTGGCACTCTACAAACAATGCTGAAACTCAGGATAACTCATTCCTGCATCCTGCCCTTTAGTCCTGCACGCATAACGGATACTCCGTTGAATGGAAAGAAATAGAAAATTGATGCTGGAGTTGTCTACAATACACTCTAAATAATATACACTACAGTAATTAATATAACTTTATAAGAGAGTTCATCATACACTTAAAACTCCTTATTTGTTGACATCCGACGTCTAACCCTATATTTCTGGCATCCTGTCCTCTACTGATCTGCTAACTGGTAAGGTCATATATATGCAACAGATCAAACTAAGGTAGCTGCAATATAAGACCGCTCTACAAAGAGATAATTTCTTCCACTAATTCATCTATCAATATTCGTTCAATGTCTCTACCTACAGTCCCGAGGTGATCTCCGTACTTGAACCATTGCATTCCACCTAAGATGGTCGCATCCATCACATTTTCTATTGATGACTTTTCGGGGCTCTTTAATATATTACTCAGCTCAGTTTTTAGCCCATCTTTCCACCATTGAGGGCTAGCATTCCTCAGAAACGGCTTCAACCAACGGTCGACGTCCAAATACTGGGAAAAGATTTGTGTGATTCCAGCATTTATTCGATCAAACAGCAATTTCCTCTCAGATCTCAAACATGATGTCCAAGCACCATACTTTTTCTCCAAATTCGCGAAAACCCTGGGACCGATAGGACAATCTGGAGAATGCCATGTTTCTAGAAACATGTCACGGTCAATTTCATCGAGCCCCGAGTCAGTCAACGCATCTAACAAGTAAGAGGACTCCCAGTCCTCTCCAATATAATAATGTCCCTTATTATCATTCGGCGTAGTGGATTCCTCCTCACATTCATCACTGGAGATGAGCATAGAACCTTCATCATAACCTTCAGATTCCTGCTTAAGAAGCTGAAGTTGCATCCTCAAGCCTGGAAATTAACAAGCATTCAAAAAGTGTCAAATCATTAAAAGAAAACTAATACACTGTTGAAAAATGCAAGACCTTTCCATAAAATGCAGTGCATAAATTATTTTTATTAATTGTGTTCTCTCTCGAGCATTTAACATGAAACTCACATACACTGTAAATGCATCCAAAAGTAGGAACTGATGCGGTGCATGATCATTTAGAAATGCCATACTACTGTGGCAGAATAGTACACACAGAATTCAAACAACTTAGTTCTCAGCACATTCTCCCTTTATAAACTATCCTGATTTAAATAACAGGAGTAAAGGATCTAGAGACTGCTGCTGCTCAGAATATATCAAGAGTGTTCACTCATGATGTTCAACTAATAACTATATAAGAGTTTTAAACAATGACTTATGTTTCTTCTTAGAAAGATATCCAAAATTCCAAATACTTAATTGAAGTATGCATAGATCGCCTTCCTGCCACTTAAGGTTATTTACAAAATTATTGTGCCACATTATGAGGTCAACCTAAGTTTTTTACAGCTGAGGAAGAGTAAAGAACTGCATAGAAAGAGTAAACATCAGCACTCAAGGATTGTAAGTTTATCTTACACTAGAGGAAACCAAATATTCGGAGGATAGAAAGCCAGCTAATAGTATCTGAGAATAATACTGTTATCCTTTCTATCTAGGATTGAATAAGAAAGGCCCAACTTTCCTTCTCGCCCCTCATTTTAGTCACTATACTGAATTCTCTTTTGACTTGTTTATTGCATATTATAAATTCCTCTTCTGAGCCCTCTCAGTAAACCTTTCAATCCTGCTCTCCATTTTCTCACTTCCACACACAAAAAATAAAACAAGACCAAACCAAAACATAAATGGAAATAAAACATCCTCTCTCAATTGAAATTGCTGATCGCTTCCAAAAACCTGATATAACGAACTCCTGATAGAGTCTACATGACATTATGGCCGAAGCTTGGAGCTTGTAGAGAAATTTGGTAGCAACTGCATAAAGTATCTCCTACATAGAGAGGTTACCAAAACACAGTGCATCACTCTGCCCTTTCATCGGTAAAACTTGAAGAAAAAATGTCTCATAAAAGTACGCGTCACAGGAAATTATTAAGGCCTAAGAAACAACCTCATAGCAATACCTTCCCCAAGTCTCCATTCCATAAAATTACAAACATAATTCAGATTTGCAGCTTCCTATTCCAGTAACTTAACCAGATAAACCCAGAACGCCTCTTTATTGGATGGTGAACCTAATATGTTTTAGGTAAGCTAATTAGGTTATTTATAATTATAATGTAGTCATGTATTATGTTGTCCTCTTTGGGTCATTTGAAAACAACCTTTATGCTTCACCAATCACCATAGGGGTAAGGTTGTGCATATGCCCTTACCCCACCGTAGACAAGAGCCTTCAAGGCATTGGGAAAGTAATGCTATTTGCTGAGTAAACTTGAATACACGTTTTCATAGTGTCAATTGGACATCCTACAATGTCTATATGGCAGTCCTCGAGAACACGGCTCCAGATTAACTCTGAAGGATATAGATTAAAGAGATGAGAGTTACCCTCATCGAGCACTACATGACTACATGATACAGCTCAAATGCAGCTATTTTTATCCAATAAACTCAGCGGAAATAATGCTCACAAGCCTCAACAACATAAGGAACATAAGATGCATTAGGAGAAAAGGGTGTTTAAGGATTAAACAGCACAAGGAGAATAAAATTCAGAAAACAAAGGTGTTACTTTACCATGAAGTTCCGCACTGACTCTCTCGAAGCACTCTGAATCAGATGAAACTTCTTCAACAAAAGGTGGTTCCAAAACTGAGACAGGACTCGGTTGCTCAGACTCCTTGCTGCTTTCTGGAGATTCTGGTTGAGTAGTAGCGAATTGCAAAAAAGATGAACTTTCAACATCACAACTGCTTGTTGGTTCCTGCGATATCACGTCATACAAGTATACAACCAGTCAGCCATAGAGAGGTTCAGCAACGAAATGAATTTACAAATGTAGTCATACACTCATACTAACTTAGTCAGGACATATTAATAAACTGGAAGAGTAACCACTGCTTTTCATTAAAATGACAATGTTGCCTTTGTCACCAAAATCACCAAGTTTTTGAACCACAAGTGTATGCTATCTAGAGCTTTTTGTCCACGCCCATGCAACATTTGTTAGTGGATGGAAGGAGTACCATATGTCCATATGTCTCATGATATGTCCATTAATTCCAAGAAACTAGGAGATGTCAAGTTTTCCTAGTGCCAGAGTTATGTTCATCAAGAAAAGACTAAGTCACTTCATTGGATCCTAAATGGATATTTTATGATATGAGCAAAGCTTCTATAAATGTCACATATGTGGAGGCTTCTAATAGACTAATACAGACATACAGGTATCAAATAGCTATAAAATATGGGAACCTAGTACAGCAGCCATTGTGAAATATGGATCATAATGTCAGACCGGTCAGATCAAGTCAGTCTTACTTCCTATACTAATTGTCACAAGAATATTTACATGGTTATTGCCATATTAATCAATAGCTTCTGCACATTAGAAGGGGGTGTAGCCTTAATAAGGAGATTGACATGGTACAAAAACTTTAAAGGAGAAGTATCTATTAGATTGCTGAGCCTGTTATCCAAGATGGCATTAGGGAAAAGGAAACTAGAAAGTGCAAGTTTTTACTCTAATTTTGGGAAACTCATTCAACATAGACAGTAGTCTCATAAATCGTAATATTGTTGCCTAAAAAGGAACTCAAAAAACTACAATGTTATCGCCTATTGTGGGCTTTGTGGCAGATGTCAATACTGTTGAAGATACTGGAAAACCCCGATACAGAAAGAGGACCAAAATCACCAAATAATAATAGTCACACATGAAATGTGTAATAAATTTAAGCAAGGCAAAAACTAAGTAGCCCAAAAGAACAAACCTGTTGTACAGATGATTCATCGCACATAACGCGATCATGAGGATGAGGTAATACACTGGATGGTGTCCTTGTTGCGGGAACTAGTTCATCAAGGTAACTCACAGATTCCGTCACATGTCTATGCTCTGAATCAACCACAGCATCAAGGGGTACAGGTTCTCTAGATGCCATCTCAATAATCACAGATTTTACATCAGGTGAATCTTGTCCCTCATTCCTATTTGTTACCATGTTCACACTGGATGGGGCTTCTTGTATATCATTAATAATTTCAACACAAGTAGACTGACACTCCTTGTTCCTGGATGTCATACTTCCAGAAAGAGATCTCACATGTCTTTCAGAATCTCTCTTAAAAGCTCGACTTTTGCCACTATCCATGCTTCTTGAGCGTACCAGAAATCTTTCGGCAGTAATTGCTTCATGCCTTGTGCTGGATTTAGGACTTCCAAGGTGACTCGAAGAAGCTGACATGAACATAAACTTTGGGGAGTTCCAAACACCACCATCCTTCCAGCCATCCCGGCTGCTTATACCAGAAGGCGTTGTTGACTCCGTCGTGACACCATCCCTCCGCGATCTGCAAAGACGCTCATCCCGTGCTGCTGCATAGTCAGGGTTGCGTGGCCTTACATCCACATCTGGAATAGCGAGCATTTCAGCAAGAGTATTGCCCTTGACTGGTGAACCAGTCTCTTGAGACCTGTGAGTCATATTCCATCTTCTGGAGAGTCTCTTTTTGGCCTCCCTATTGATAGATGACTCTATGTGAGGTGAACGTGAAGCTTTGCTACAAGTACCCCTGTTGAATGAAGTTGTAGAACCTGGAATAGTAACTTCAGATTCATATGAAGAATCATTTTCTGAAATATCACCTGAACTTTCGTCAGCGGAATATCCTTTATATGTAGATGATGACCCATGGAAGGAATTAGCTCCTAATCTATGTTTCATTCGACGGGTCACCTCCCTAGCTAACTCTCTAGATTCTCGAGATTTTGTGCCAAAATGTTCAGAATTATCATGTTTGTTTCTTCTGCCCATCTTCTCAGATCTAAGTTGCATAATGTTCGAGTAACCATATTGGAACTCACTATCAGATGCAAGATCACATGAAGGAGTTGAGGATGAAAAGGATCTACCAGTGTCGCGAGCTTTACCCAAATTCGGCTTCAAAACCACAATCCTAGTCGCAACAGAAGTCACATCCTCCTCTGCTTCTTCCGGGAGGTGCATTTTACGTGAATCTACATTGTGTCTATGGTATAAATTGCATTGACAGTTATCACGATGTGTATGGGACTGGCTAATATCAATCTTCCGAGAAGCTTCACCACCTGAATGATTCCCTATGACATCAACATTGCATTTCAAAGTGTTTGAAGACTTCACACCATGAACACACCCAGAATGAGCTTCGTGAGCACCATGCAAATGGTGAAGATGCTTTGTGAACAAAGAATTAGGTTCCTGGAGAAACTTGAGCAAAAGATCTTTATTAGAATCAAGCACCTCAAGTGCATCATGAAACTCCTTGGAATGCCGAAGCTTTTCATCAGTAGAAAAACGCTTGACATCAATAAATTTCTGCCTCACGAATGCGACTTCATCTTCGTCACTGGGATTCCTATAGGAAGGTGCACGAGATATGGTGCTCCCAGTTTCCGAATTTGACCTCTCCGAAACTTCATACACATCTTTACACTTCTGCTGCCCCTTCCCATGATTCCTGTGTGATCCACTATCATTTCCTTTGACACCCCTTCCTAATCCATCCGAATTACATTTCTTTTGATAACTATCAGAAACCCTCTTATGCTGCTTGCTAGAATTATGTTGTGCCGGCAACCAATCAAGACCCATCAAATTCGCAATCACACTAGGCGACCGCCTTCCCGATTCACTATCTTTCCTCATCTCATCCGCCAATAACTTCTTCATCGTTATACCAACTCCCAACCTCGGTGACTCACTCTAATACAACAAAAACGACACAACAAAAACCATCAACAACACAACACAACGAAAAGTCGAAAACCCTCAAATCTTTTCAGCAACAAAAAACCAGAACTAAACAATGTACCAGGTTCTCCTCTACAGTCCCCACACAAGCGGACGAGCTCAAATCCGACAACGACAACGGCGACGACAGTTTAGGCAAGTCTTTAGGCTTCCTACCTCTCTGGTTTCCTGTACAATTAAAGACCCTACTAATTTGGTAAAGCTCAAACAAGCAGAAATGATAAAAACGGAAAGAAATTTCATCATAATCAAATATTATGAGAGAGAAAAATAACTAACACAAGTAATTATGTAATGCAGCAACCAACAACATGATTAATTATGATTACCCAAAAAAAGGAAACAAAATGATGGTGCTACTTTCCTGTTAACCCCACTCGATAATAAAGTAATTAACCAGAAATTACGCTATTATCATTTCTTAGATACCGACATTAATAATAATGGTAAGAAATAATAGATACTCCCTCCATTTCAAAATATATGACGTTTTCGAGTTACGAGACACTTCTTTGAACTTCGATATCTCTCAAAATATAAGGGTAAAAATTATGAAATTATGATCATGTGAAACTATATTTCATAACGAATCCAATGGTATAATTTTTATAATTTTTGATAAGATATTTTTTCATGAAATTGAAAGTCAAAATTTGTCCCGTAACTTGAAAACGTCATATATTTTGGCATGGAGGGAGTACAACATAAACATGCTAAGCGTTATTATAGGGAGGAGAGAGAGAGTGACCTTGATTATGGTTATGATTATGATCAACAATGGTGGAAACCCTAGGATATTTGGGCTTTTTTCTTACACGAAATAACTCCATTTTCCGACATTTAGAGCTTGTTTGGATAGCATTTTGAGAGGGAAAGGGAGGGGAGGGGGAGAGAGGGGAGGTGAGGGGAGGGAAGGGGAGGGAGAAGTTAATCAAATTCCTTTGTTTGGATGAGGAAGGAAATGGAGAGAAAGGAAAAGAAATGATGCAATTAATATTATTTTTTCATATTTAAAAGCAAATCAATAATAATAACACAACAAAAACTAATCCTACTGTTTTCTCTCTCCTCTCCATGCGCCGCCCAATCGCCACCGCGCCCCGGCACCGTCGACAACCAAATCCGGCGCCGAGGGCACCAATCGAACCGCAGGGGTACGGCGTCTTCACGGTGGCCTTCGACGGCCACCATCTCCCTTCCCTCCACCGCGCGCGAAGCATTTTCTCCCTTCCCCTTCTCCCTCGTTTTGCCCAGATCCACCACGACCCACCCTCAAACCTCTTCCAACACCCGGGCGCAGCCTCCCCAAGTCGCCGCCGACCCACCCAACCGGCCTTATTTGGCCGAAAATCATCTTTTTTTTTTTTAACAAAACCCTAGATCTAAAATTAAGTGGTCTTAGGGTGGTTGTTGGAGAGTTTTTTTATGGGGGAAGTGGTCGCCAGAGTTTGGTGGTTGGATTGGTGGTGTTATCGCCGGGTAAGGTGGTGGTTGGTGTTGGCCGGCGGCGGTCTTGGGTGGCGGCAGTGGTGGTTGAGGTAGGAGGGAGGAGAGAGAAATAAAAAAAAAAAGTTATTTGGGAATTTTTGAAAAATGTAGTTGTTAAGGGCATTTCTGTAATTTGACATAATATTGGTCCATTTAGGTAATTTGAAGGCATTTTCCTTCCAAATCTCTCCAATTTTGGAGAGACACAAAATTGAAAATTTGAGGGAAAACTCATCCTCCCAAATCCCTCCATTTTTCTCCCCTCCCCTCTCAAATTTGTATCCAAACAAGGGATACAATTCCCCTCCCCTCCCTTTTCCCTCCAAATCCCTCTATCCAAACAAGCCCTTAATCAAGAAAAACCCCTAGGAGTAAAATTGATTTGGGGGAGGATTTCAAATTTGAAAAATAGTGAAATAAAGAATGATAGAGGGGGTAAAAACTAAAAAGGAGGGTGGAAAGAAAGACGGAGGAAGGAAGAAGATTGAGTGTGAAAGAGTGTGAGGGGGAGCATTGATGGCGGCCTTTTTTAGCTCTTACTCCACTCTTTTCTTCTTTCTTTTTTTTTTCTTTCTTTGTTTTTTCTTTGTTTTTGTATTTCAAAAATAGGTACAATGAATAACAAATGTTGATCTCGATAATAGTTCTTTCGATTTTCTCGAATTGCAATTGAGTTTTCGAGGATTTGTTTGGTATCGGTTTTGTTGTGAGTTTTGATTAAAGATTCAATATTTGAAATTGAAAATATACGGTTTTCAGTTTTAGCTGTCACTTGTTGTATTCAACTTTTTGGTATATGGAGTCAAATGAGGTTTGCCATAGATTAGCTAAATGGACTGTGTGTGTCCCGGTAAAACTAGTGCGGAGTGGGTGGGCTCATGGCCAGTGTGGCTGCCAGATGTACTCGTAGGAGATTCGATATATGTTGTTCTTATTCCATTAATGCAACATCTAACCTTACAAAAAGAGAATCATCAATTTTAGTGGTAATACAAATGATTTAGCTAGCTTGAATGATACCAAAGTTAGATAGTGTATCGCAAAATTAATAGAAGTACATAGCAAAAACAAAAGAAGAAAAAGTTAGGTATTTGACGACTTATCAAAGATTGAAACATAACTCTATCATATACAGTACTCGTACTTCGTATTCATATGAATGTTGCAAAAATTGGGTTGTTTGGTACACATAAAATGCTCGATTTTTTTTGTTAGACCACTAAAATGTTGAATAGTTATTTTTTTTTCAAGATTTAACTAAAAATAGGGATCATTTACTTAAATTGAAACTTGAGATTATTTATAAAACGATGGGTAAAACTTGAAATTATTCTAGACAATTGCTACAATAAGACAACCTTTCCGAGGAAGTTTTACGACTTCACTTAATTGTCTTTGTTTTTGGAATCTTTCTTTTGTTACTGTAAAATGGTGGGGTTGTGTTAGATTGAAAATATTGAAATCCCCAAGTCCGACAAGTACTCAGATACTGAGATTGAGACTGTGCGCGCGGAACTCGTACTGGCCGTGTGATTTTACAACCACAACACGTGTCCTTTCATGGATGCATCAAGTGACTAATATTGTTTTCCATTCTTTTTTTTTTTATGTTGGTAGGTGACTATTTCTGGTTTTGTTTTCTTCTTTTCCTAGGAAGCTATGACATCAATTATGGCTTTTTTTACTCCGAGGCTAGATCTAAGCGGATGCTGTACTTGGTGTCTTTTTCGAGTGTCTACTGCCCATGCATGCATTTGCATTTTGGTGTCGTTGTATCGGCGTCTTAGTATAGGTGCAAACCTAGTCTTGTAAAATTGAAGTAAACCTCTCATAAAAATGTTAGTTTACATATTTTAAAGTTAACTCGAATTTTGAGTTCGAATTTTTAAGGCCAATTGCTCCGAAGTGAACAAGCTGTTTCAAATTGAGCCAAATGTAGGTAATGTCGAAACTTTGGGTTGTTTACTTTACTTTGTCATCTTGGCTAGTTTAAGGTCCTCGAAAATTAATTTGCAAACAACGGTCCTCAATATTCAGTGTTTCCAAAGAATATGTACTTGTAGTTGTAGTTGTACCCACCCAATGGCCCAAAAATATGTGATTTGTGGCGGAACTTTTTTGCGTGACTAAATTCAACCTTTTTTTTTTTTAATGCTTTCTTGAACACACATTTCACTTCATCCACTTCTATGGTTAAAACACGAGGACTTGCACAACAGAGGTCATTTTTTGTACTAACAAAATTCACACAAGAAATATTAAACCGTGGCAGAGGGCTGCTACATCAGCGAGGAACGCAATCTATGTGTCCTAAATTTTAAGACGGACAAATGATCATTCCAAATTGCCATGTAAAGGGACCTGGCTAAGGGCGATCCAACCCTTTACTGTCACAACATATTAAGTCTGAAACTGCGCTCGGCAAAGGTGGCAGAGTCCCAAAAGAGATTTAGCTAGTTCGTATCACAGGCACTGTTTTCCGCATGGCTTAGAACATCACATAGAGCATGAAAGATAAAGAATGGCCGAGGAAGAGAATGATGCTCTAACCAGTAGTTATATTGTCTACAATTTACAAGCCTGTTACACGAGTCGTTTTTGGTGCATGAGTTAGACAATTAGATGCAAAAAGCATGAACGACAAAGAAGAAACGTTGGACCTCTCAGCAATTACATTTCCTACAACACAGATAGTGTTACAAATATGATATATATAGTACAGATTTGATACAGATTTTGCTGAAAGATGAAAAATAACCACGCTGCGTTAAATCATTAGACACTAATCCTACTAATAACAAGATTATGTACTCTTCACTTTTCTTTTGGCTTTCCTCTCATCGGTTTCATATTGGTGGCAGTTATAAGTTTATAATCTGAAGGTGGCATTTCACTGAATTTTCCAAACCATCCCTCGTAGAAGTTCCAAATTTCGAACCTGATATTCAAACCGAACAACACAGTGTGTCTCATCAGCATTTTGCAGGGGAAAAGAAGATAATCTCATATTCAAATAATCAGGTACTAACCAATATGCCAAGAACTGATATGGCTCATACTTCCAATACATCTCTTCAACCACATTTTGAACTTTCTGGATGGTGGTTGTTTTCGCATGAACCTGAAGCAACAAGCTAGGAGATTAAGGAGAGTAGGATCATCTATTGACCCTATCACATATTGCGTAAAATCACAAGAAAGGGAGACCTACTTGCTTCAAGTGCCGGATAGTTTCTGAATCACTTGGAATAACATTGTAGAACCCCATGCACATCAGCACATTGCCACGAGTGAAAGGGCCATAGCCTTCAATTTCTCTGAGCTTCTCTTCAACCTTTTCATAATTCGACAGGCTAGTTTCATCACAGAGCTCCTCAAGCTGGTTCAGTTGAACTCTGCCTTCTAATACACCACGAGCAAGTTTCAATATGCGACCGGCTCTGTAGCCGAGACCACAGCGTTTTGCCAGATACTTCTCATCAAGAGAAGCAATCTCCTCCGGGCTAGGAAAATTACCCATCATTTCCGTGGCAAAAGGTCCAGGATTTGTATTTACAGCAACAGGGAGGATAATAGGCTTATTCCCATCTTCACTTCCCAATAAAGAGACAGAAGTCATATTAAAACTATCCTCGAGTTCAATTCCACAATCCGTTCCAAAATATTTTCCTGCATTTGAATCACCTATAGAATCTTGTATTCTGTCTGCCTGTGAAATAGAATTTAAAACTGTTTCTGCTTTGCGTTTCCTTCGTGATTCTTTTGTTGCTGGTGTTGCAGGAGTGAAAGTTTCAGGTCCGTTGGCAACAACCTTGGATTTTTCATCACAAAGCGCATTTCGTCCATTTACTAATATATCAGAGGAGTGAGGCTGAGACTGCTGCAATTCAAGCTGAAGGTCGCACAGAGCTCGAGCCATGCTCAGCGTCCTTGGCCACCTACAAGATGCAGCTATGATATAAATTGCGTCACATGCTATTACATAGGCATCCCTCATATATATGATCTTCAAGCCAAGGACAAAATGGCGAAATCAACAACTTTGAAAAGTAAATTCAAAACTCGGTATTGATAAAAGCAAGTCCACAGTATCTGCGAGATAGGGGGAGTTGTATAGCTTTGAAAAGTTAAAGCATAAGACTTGTTTAGAATGCAGGTGTTACTTTTTTTCGGGGAAGGAGTAATCCCATTAACTTCTTCAAAAGAATTACAACTAACCAGAACATAGCAACAATTACCACATACAGCAAGTCTACAGCAACCAATAATGGGGAAAGGCCACAAAAACAAACAATATTGGTGTGTGATATTTTTCGCACAAATCAAGACAGATCCTCAGATAATCTTTGAAAGATCTATCCATATCTGTCTCCAAGAAAATTAATCAGCTATATTTCGTGCTGTCTTGAGACATTTCTGTTTTAGCATTTGGTTCTCAGACCTTGAGTAATAGAAAACTTATGAAACACTGAGATTACAATCAGCCTCGAGCAATTCACTAGACATAGTAGCTGAGAATAAAGCACAAGGAAAAATGATTACTAGTTGCCTAACATGTTTTAGTAACAAATCTGCAAGCATAGCAGGCAACCACCAAATTCAAGGTGAATTTATTCCCCACAAATTAACGAATCTACGAGCATAGCAGGTAACCACCATATTCTAGGTGCCCTTCTGAGTTTGATGCAGGAGCATCCACAAGCAATGCCATAATGCCTATTTCTAATGCTACTGCACCTACAACTCGAGTTCAAACTAGGTCGATGACCAAGGCTAACCAGACCACAGCTCAATTGATCACTTTATGCACTAACCATGTCGAGTCATTGACAGAGCAAGTCGAAGCCAGCACAAGGGGGTCAGTTGCATGATCATCGACTAAAGCAGGTTTCTACGAATAATGCTAATTGGGAGCTGATTATCATATATAATTCTATTATCAATAATTAAGCAAGTCTAATTTGATAATCTGATTATATATGATTGATCATCTAGTTTATTAGAAGAATTCACTTGTGGTCGGGAATATGATGAGTGAATCAAGAAGAAGACTGTCAGCCTATCCTACTGATTTCTGCAGTAAAGGAACAACCAGCAGCATTTCTTTCCTGCATAAACTATTATTGTGAATATTGTAATTAGATATTTTGCTAAAGCCAAGACTTGATAATGTAAACTAATCACAAGAGGTGTGAACCCACCTCTTTGATCAGCAAGCAAACCCTCCAAGGAGGATTATGTATCCCGTATATATTTGCTGCTCGTCATTTATGAAGAGCAAGTTTCAATAAAAAAAAAAAAAAAAAAAAAAAAAGAGAACACCTTAGGCTTTCGTCTAAATCATGGTTCAGTATTTAATGCTTAGGAAACATTAGCAGGTGACCCAACTAGAACAAAACCCTCAGCAGGTGTCCCTGTAGCTGAGAGTCGAGTTTTAGCTCTTCTCCTTAGTGTTTTAGTAAAGCTAGGTGTCTCTGTTAGGCTGTCTAAAACCATTCTCATACAAAGCAGGTGTCCTTGTAGCTGCGTTTGAGTCATATCCAGTTACTAAACCCTCTTATCCAAATTAGTCATCAACTAAATTGTACTCTAAAAATCCAGTAACAGGTCATTCTGCATCAGAGTTCAGACCAAACAATCTCCTATACTAATAACAATTGAGATGTTTGTATCATGCATACTAGGTGAAGTCATATCATAGAGAGGGGGGGGGGGGGGTTGCTTCAAACCTTTCCATCTTCGTTTTTTTTTTCTTTTTGCACAAGGGATACGAAACTGGTCATCCCAAATCCCCCCATCCCTCCCTTTCTCTACCCCCTACACATCGGTCATCCAAACAACTTCTTCGAATCTCTCCCTCCCCCCCCCCCCCCCCGGCCTCCCCCCCTCCAACCCTTTTCTATTTTAACAACATTTTCTCTCCCCTTCCCACCCTTCCCTTTCCCACCCACCCTTCTCACCCTTCCAACTCAGCCATTAAAACAAAGTGCGAATGTGAATTCCATGAACGTAATTTATGCCTCTCATACAAAGTAGCTGGGCTATTCTCTTAACATAGCCATAGCCCACAGTAAATGTTCATGTTATTTTCGTCATTATATCCATAAACACCCATATCAGCTTATCTTTTTTTTATTTAAAATAAAACAATTTACAGGCTCGAGACTTCTTCTTTTTCTTTTTCTTTTGTTTTTCCTAATTTTGCCTTTTTTTTCTTTTTCTTTTTCAGTTATAACAAGTAAGAGCTAGTTAAATGTAAATACTTAAACCCTTCATGTGCAACCACAGCTAAGAGTATTTTGCGAGCACAACCACAATAGCAATTCAAGAAGAGCTTGGCTTTGGCCTAAACACCATGCCAACCCCGCCATACACCTTTTCTAGTTAGAGTATGTCAATGTTGTCTGATGCAAGATTGCAGGTGCTTATATTGCCCTACAAATGCTTTATAGACAAATATAGCTCACTAAAGCTGATACTTTAGAATGATAATAGTTGAGGAACATTAGGATAGCTCCTCTTCTATCCCTCTCTTCCATGGTTGTACTTCCAACCCCCTCCCCACCTTTTCTTTCTATACATTTTTGTCGTTGGGGAACATAATTTGGAAATTACTATGTTTACATCAAATCAGCATTCCTTAAAGTGTTGATATGAGTGACACTTACTACCTATATTACTCTGACATGGAATTCCTTCAATACGAAACTCCAGCCAAAACGCACGAGTAACATACCATTAACAACGAATTTTCATAAGCATTATGAGAATTAGCAGGTTTCCATGTAGTGTACTTTCTCCATGTATTTCCACTGTTTTTGATGACGGGGATTTGCAGTCCATAGAAACATCAAAATAGCAGAGTTTCAGGTAAGAATTACCCTCAAACATTTTTAATCCATGACAATAATAACCACACACAGCTGACGACAGAATAAAGGGGGAAGTGATTACCAAATGCACTATATTTTTCTAAGGGATGAATATGGTTTAACCTAACATGACCAATTTAAGTGTAATTAAAGACTCTTGAAACATCAATCTCAAGGTGCTAGCTAGGTATTTGCTTAATTTCTTAAAGAGACAAATATCAAGAAAGTCTGGATATTCGTTACTATCAATTATCTGCCTGCTACAATTACATGAACCGTAATTCAGGTTTCTTAAGAGCACACGACAAGTGTCTTTTGCCACCCTTAAATCCCTTTTAAGCATCAAATCATTCAGTGGTGATCGGTAGAGTTTGTAATAACATTTCAGTAAACTTCTTACGCCTATAATCTTTTCTTTCAATAATTTTTTCACCAATCCCAAATCAAGAGCAGTAATTGTTCGGTAAGACGAGAGAAACCTAATTTCAGCTCGAGTTATGTCATAACTCATATGGCAAGTTGAATTTCGAAACTGACAGTCTGACACTACTTAACATGCTATTACATGATTGCTGGTGTTTGCTTCATAATACTAGGTGCGCACAAATGTAATATGTACACTATAGTACTCGTATAATGCATCATCATACCAACCAACATCTCATATGTCAACCCGCAGTTCACCCCACGAAGCGCCAATGTCCTAAAATGATTTGTGATCGGCTAACATGAAACATGATGGAGAATCATTATCGGCTATGGTCGTATCTAATCAAATTCAAGATAATAAATCAACAAAAGCAAAGAAAACAGCTAAAAGTAGGAACATACTGGCAGTTGCAGAAGAGTATGACCTTGACCATATCTTCAAACAGAGTAGGTGACCGGAACACCCTACCAAACCCTTTCTCTTTCGCCTCCGCGTGCAACTCCTGAAACCCCCTCACCTTCCGCTCCTCGGCCTCGGACAACCGCAGCATCCTCCGCACCTGAGCCTCCACTGCCTCCCGCTCCGCCGCAGATAGGGCGGCCCTGCCATGGACTCTGACCAGGAGAAATGGCTCGCCGGGGGAGTGGGAGACGCGAACCACGACGGAGGAGGCGGAGGAAGGGAGGCGGAGTGGGCGGAGGAGGGTCTTGGTTAGTGGGTCCCATGTATTGGGGGCCATGAGGAAGAGGCCGTGGGTGCATACGGCGGTTTCTAGGGTGGTGAACGTTGAGAAGCTGTCTCCGACTAGTATTTCCAAGTCGTAGAATGGTTGGATTTTGAGCTCTGATTTGATGGGACCCTCGTCCCTAATTTGGGGAGTCTCCGCCATTTTTCTTCAGTATCAGTTCACTCTCCAACACTTTTTAAGCCAGCATCATTAATCGAGGCTTCGCCGAGAACGGAATGAAAAGAGGCCGGATTGAAAAATGGCAATTACCCTATTAGGTGGGTCGAATCGGTTTTGGGTTCGGTCACTACGAGTCTCATCGGCTTGCTATTGATTCGAGTTCTATGAGTACATTTTGTTTCGGTTTCTAGTTAGATTGTTATCGGTTCAACTTACAAATGGTAACTTAATCGCACAACATTTTGGCTAATACCTTTTTCCTTTTGGGGTTTGGGCACAATTAGTGGAATTACTTTGTCATTTAGTTGAAACTATCAATTACTCTACAAAATTGGTTTAATTAGGATCATAGCTAAACTTAATTATTAAATGGTTATTATCAAAGATTTCAAGTCATTCATGGGTCATTTTTGGTCTAGTCGAGCCGGTTTGGTTCAAATCGGACATTATTGGGTTCTATTTGGTATTGGATAAGTTGGTTTGGTTGATCACAATTGTAGGTCATGCCGGATCGGGTTCGCAAGTCGGGTTAGCTTTCCAAATTACCCCAGTAAAAAGTGGCTCGTGATTTATTTGGACCTACAATTTCACGAGAAATGCTATTCCCAGCACGTGCTGGGCACAACATGAGGGAAAAGTGAAGAAAGTATTGGAGGATATGAGATATGATGAAGATCGTAAGATTAGATTGATAGTTAGTAATGAAAATAATCGTAGATTATTATCTCGGAAATATATTATATTAGGATAGCATATTATCTCAGCGATTCGTCACTGAGATAATATGCTATCATAATATAATATATTTCCGAGATAATAATCTACGATTATTTTCATTACTAACTATCAATCTAATCTTACGATCTTCATCATATCTCATATCCTCCAATTGAAACGATGGGCCACATGTGAAATCCCACCATTCACCCGTAATTTTCGTCTAATGATGTGCCCAACACAATGTTGGATCTAACAATACTGAAATTTCACAATACAAGAAGTACAAGTACAACCACTCTAGTGAACTTGAGAACTTGAAGAATAATTTGAGGGCCATACAGAAGGATGAAAAGGCCATAGATAGAATTTAGAACAATGCAAATGTAGGAGTAGAATATTTGTGCTTCTGAATTTCTGATCTTTTCTTGTATTCCTTTTACAATGTACAATGTTATACACACACATATATATATACACAACAATCGGCTTTTGCTCATTCAGCTGTGAAGTTGACCTGCCTTCCAAGTACATTTCCTGTGGAGCAGTTACTTTCTTGTATTATAGTATCTTCCTATGTTTCTGTATTGCTCTTCTTTACAGATTGAATACATAGAAGTGTCGCTTTTCCAATTATCCAACTAAAAGTTGCCTCGCAGGTACTATGGATTTTTCTAAGCAGTTGAGTATAACCAATCTAACGAGCAAATGTACTTTATCCATTATATTCCAAAGCTAAATTGCAGTGATATTTAAGTGATGTAAAATACACAATAACTTGGCCCAGTTTTTGTGGAAAAGTTTCTGATCTTGGACAATTTTGGAACGTAACCTCTCAACCAAGGTCAACATGTTCCTTATGGTAATGACATCTCCTACAAATCCTCAGGTTTCATAAGATTGAAACTAATTCTGACAACTCAAGGTTACCTTGGATTCGAGGGTAACCTAGCTGGCTAGCTTTGTAGTACTTTCCGCTTACTCGTGCAAACAAAATATATATATATACAACAGCTTACAACAAATGTTACATATTTGTATGTTTTTACAGATTCTGTCATTGAACGTCACTCCTTGTAAGGGGAACATTCATGCTGTACTGTAAAAGAGAATCATCGGCGTAGGGATGATGTGTTTTTCCTACACCTGCTCCTTCATAACTCTGTGAAACAGATGCAGAATCAGCATTTGGGTTCATTCCTGCTAGTTTCACAATGCTCTCGATTTCTTTCACCACCTCTCCCATTGTAGGCCTATCAAGACCTGAGTCTTCAACACATTTCAGGGCGAGATTCACAAAATTCTCAAAACCGACTAGCTTAGTAGTAGACGAAGCAAGCACAGGGTCCATGACTTCATGGAGATCATACAAGTCCTTTGTGCTGTCCATTGATGCCTTCACTACTTTCACTATGTACTGTCCTTGTTGTATCGGCCTTCTTGCTGTTGCCAATTCTAGCAGCACCACCCCGAAGCTAAAGACATCGCTTTTCTCAGTCAATTGATTCGTCATGAAATATTCAGGGTCCAGGTATCCCTACATCAGAATCATTAGTACTGTCAGTGCGGACAAAACTAAATGAAATCACTAGTCAAGGTGAAATATCAAGTGAAGCAGAAAAGAAAATTCATCAGAACTAGGCTTTTCTTATGAAGAAGGTCTGAAATTTAGTACAAACCATTGTTCCTTTAACTTGGGTAGTCACATAACCCTTCTCAGAATCACCAAAAAGTCTGGAAAGGCCAAAGTCAGCAACTTTTGCAATTAAGCGTTGATCAAGAAGAATGTTGTTTGTCTTGATGTCTCTGTGTATTATTGGTGGATCAGCAAGCTCATGCAGATATTGCAAACCCCGAGCGGATCCTAGCGCTACCATCAGTCTTCTTATCCAGTCTAATTGAATCCCTGACGTTCCTGCATGGACAGTTTACATCAGATGACATACAAGCAAGGTGTTCCAAACATTCTAGGCATCAAAAAAAAAAAAAAAAATTAAAAAAAAGAGTTGTAAATTTAGAAGCAGGTACACTCTCATGCACTTGCAGACCACTGATCATCTCGAGTGTCATACTGAAAGACTCAGTAGAGTCTCGATATCTTAAAGGAGGCTAAGGAGAAATCATTTTACCTGAAAGACTCTCTATCAGTGTACCATTTGGAATATATTCATATACCAGCATTTGTTCTCCTTGATCGTAGCAGAACCCTACGAGCTTCACAAGGTTTTTATGATGAACCCTTGATAAAAGCTCTATCTCGTTTTTGAACTCCCGACTACCCTGCAAAGACCCTGCCTGAGACCTTTTGACAGCAACAATTAGCCCATCTTCTAGAACCCCCTTGTAAACCTGCAGATGATTAGTAACCGATACTGAGCTTAGAAACCGTAAACTTTCAGCACTGCATTCTAATAAAATCAATGCAGGGTAGATATGGACTACTAATGTTAGCTTAAGCAAATATTGCAAGTAACCTTCCCATAACCACCAGCTCCAATGTTGTTGTGTTCGGAGAAGTAGTTGGTACATCTCTGCAACTCCTCAAATGAGAAAAACCTCGCTCCTTTTAGCTTGGGAATGTCTCCATAAGGTCCTTGTGAGTCCCAAGAATCTGCAAATGCGGAACAATACTCTTAGTCACTGCATCAAACTGTGATACTACTAGATATAATCATCTATCTGAATGAAACATTGTTGATTACCAAATGGATTGGCCTGTTTGGTTGCCTGTTCAGCTCGCTTCTTTTGTAGATACGCATAGCCTCCAGCAAATATTAAAAGCAGCAGAAGCATGCAACTTCCTACAACAGCACCAATTATGGTCCCTGTATGACTGTTTTGCTTCCCTGGAAATACAGAAAATCGCAGAGAGAGCAAGATTAAAAAGAAAGAAGAAGGCATAATAAAACATGAAGAAATGTCATTACTATTAGACACTTGCCTCCAAAACGTGTATAACTATCTGCAAGAAACACATAGGGTTCAAAGGCACTTGATGGCTTGTATGTCTGGTTGCTGAGCACAAACCCAAGAGAGAAGATCCCTGTCCGATTAAATTCATCTTGTCCAGCAGGAAAGATCTCGAGGTGCATCGTAAGATAGCCAAATGAATCTGTGGAAGCACTACTTAGTGAGACTGCATCCACAGGGAGCGTCATATTCACTAAACTTTGCAGTAAAGACTGCTGAAGTTGTGTGAAGTAGATTGGATTTCCCAATGCTGAGAAGGACGGAGCTCTAAGGATCAAAGTTCCAGTGTAGGGATATGCACATTTGCAGTTAGGGCTGGAAGTCTGGCCAGAGGAACGAGGAGGAACGCAACATACAGGGGTCAAATAAGAGGAAGATGAGCCAAGCTCCTGCTTATTGTTGCAGGATGATGAAGTTGCCACAGAATTCTTACAAAATGGGTTGTCACCCAGCCTGCAGAAAAGGGGCAGTTTGCTTAGTGCAATTGATCAGAGATCATACATAATACATATAACAACAATACTATCCCAACCTGTCAAGGGTTCCCCGTTATGGGGAGCTAAAAGGTTTGGGTTGGGGAGGGGGGGTGGGTGATGCATGCAGCCTTACTCTTGTGTCTGAAAACACAATGAGACTGTGCTAACATATGTACATACATAATATATTCACTAAATTCTAAACTGCAATTCACAAGATTGCTCACATCATATATAAAATTAACCTATGATACTTACAACAACGTGAAATTGTATCCTGGATCCACTGTGAGGCCACTGATGGAATTGTTTTGCAGATCAATGAGTTGCAATTGGCGGCTGTAACCATTTCCAACGTCTAGAGTCTCGTTAAGATGATTGTTCCTCAAAATCCTATCAAAATCAACAGAATGTTTCTTTAGCCATACAGGTAAAACTCATTTGTCATGGTTCAATAATTAGCAATGAATCATTTTCCAGAGTAGAGCACCTATACAGTCTGTAACTGAGGGTTCCCGAAGAATTTTGCAGGTAGCATTCCTTCAAGTCCTGTTTGTTCCATCATTCTGATGAAACTAAGTTAGCATATTGGCTCAAAGAAATAAGAACATGTAGATAAGGACACTCATACACCCACCCGAAACAGTAGATGCCAGATAGCTAGTGTGGGGAAGTATAATAAGTTACTAACAGAGATATGCATTTCTGTGGTATTCAAGATACTGGAATAACAGACCTAGAAGCCACAATCAAATAACGAAGATGCTCAAACCCTCACTCCCTAAGATTCAAGTTTATACCGGTTTAAGTATCAAAACCAGGTCTGAATATAAGAGTGACTGGAACAGGAAAATAAGGGGGGGATGTAAGGAGTTATAAAAGACAGAACTAGAGGATTGAGGAAAGAGAGCAGGTGAACGAGCGTACACAGTTGTCAGAGCTTGTAAGGTCGTGAACCATTGTGGAACGTCTGTTGCTGCGAAACTGTTGTTGCTCATGTCCCTGTAAACCAGGAAGCTTAATGATAAATAAGACATTTAAACACAAATAAGATCATCAGCTCTAGGAGAAGATCTTGTAAAATTACCAAGCGAGAATGGTACTAGTAATCAAAATCTCTAGGTTAGTCGCAGAGTTAAGACAAACATATATGGTACGAATCATCCATGGTTCAATCGATCCATGTTGACATAGGAACTCCGAAAAAATCCATAAACTCAAAACCCAGTATGGATTTTAATCACATGAAGGATAGTGAACATTTTAAGACAATTCCTGGTATGCAGTCAGTATATATAACAAACATAATTACACATTTTCTCCTAATGAACAGTTATAGTTTTTATTTAATTATTTGGAAACTTATGAGAACATGCAACCAAATAATCAACAGAGTGTCAGGCTCAGAAATAATAGTACGAACCAAACAATAATTGTTCTGGGTGCAAAGTTTAAAATGAGGCAAGCAGTCAGGCTCAGAAAGCATCTTAATTATTTTAAATCATATAGATGCATAATTTAACTCATATATCAAACAATGGGTGCAAAAAGGTACACTGTTATTCAGTCCTGATGCTTCAAATAAGCAGCTACTTCTGTTCGTACTTACACGTAGTTCAGGTTGTCCATTCCTGCTAGATCAGGCACAAGGCCGCTGAGTGCATTGTTGGACAGTACTCTGAGATGATCAACATAAGAAAAGGGCTCTTAGAAACAAAGAATAATAATGAAGTTGCTTATGACCAAGGATTTCCTCATAAATCATACTCCCTCCATTCATTTCCAAACTTCCTGTTTTTTCCTTTTAGGGGAATTCATTACCAAGCTTCCTGTTTCCAGTTTTAGTAACTTTTCAGCCAATGAGAGACCTCCTAAGTGCTAGATGTCCCTTTCCCAGTTGCTTTTAATAATTTTTAATCCATTCCTTAAACTTTGTGCAAAAAGCAACAGGAAGCTTGGAAATGAATGGAGGGAGTAATAGACTTACAGCTCATTGAGATTAGTAAGGTTGTTGAGATTTGATGGAAGAGGGCCTTTGAGTAAATTCCTATCAAGGCGACTGAAAGAGAACTTGTGTTAGTATAATGAAACATCAGAATTTAGATGGAACCTGGTTGATGGAGTACTTACACAGCTTCTAATGTCTGGACAAGACCTAGAGTTGAAGGAATGCTGCCAGTAAGTTTATTGTTGTCGAAAAGCCTGAATGTTCAAAAATAAAGCATTAGTTCATCCCAGTAAGTTTTTTTGACACCTAACATCGTCTGTAGTGTTGTGGACTGCCAAGCCACCGACTGCACAATTAGTATGATACTCCATGCTGGCTAGCCACTTGGCCCAAAGCGGACAATATCATACTATAAGTTTTCCTAACCTTGAAATCTGTACTCCATTATAAGGTTTGTATTATTTTGTAACAAAAAAGTTTATGTTGCTTGCACTTACACATGTATTAGAGTCATGTCAGAGCTAAAAAGCGCAGGCGGTATTGTCCCAGTTAGTTGGTTCATTCCAAAGTGACTGCAGAATTAAGAAATGTTAGATAAATCTATAACAGTTGAGCGTCATAAAATGTAGACATAAGATAGATGAACAGAACGTACAAATGCTTTGTATTAACTAGCAAATCAAGTCCGGGTTTGTTTCCATTTGAAACAGGAATGCTTCCAGAAAGCTGGTTATCTGATAGATCCAGCCAATACAGTTTATTCAAGTTGCCGATGGAGGCTGGCACTTCTCCAATGAAGTTGTTTGAGTTGAGTGATCTGTAAACCACAAAGATTCAGTAATCAGGTATTAGTAATAATACAAAGGAAGCTGCAGCAGCCAAAAAGGCTTTGAAATAGCAGACCAACTACAAAAAATGAGAGATCTACTTTCAAACTCTCTACAAAGATATTTAAAGAACCAAATTAGTTTGAGCAATCTTCTTACAGGTATACAAGCTGCCGCAGTGATCCTACTGACTCAGGAATTCTCCCAGAAAAACCACAGCCAACAAGGATTCTTGCAGTCAAAAGATTAAATAGTAAATATATAATTAGAAGAAGTCATGGGTGTAGTTAAAAAGATGAAGTTCCAGGAGTTTAGTTGAAGTGTCTTATAGAGTGATTGTTTCTTACAAGCTTGTCAGCTCAGAAAGTTGTCCAATATTCGTAGGAAGCGAACCTGTAAGCCCTTTATTGTAGGATAAATCCCTGCATAAATTAGACAGCCACTAAGATTAAGCATGACAAGGAAACGAGTCTTACATTATTCCATCTCAAAACTGAAGGTAATCATCTAGAAGACAAGAAGCATATGCATTGCTAGGCTACTACACCATGATCTCTTTACCAGCTGAAACATATTTCAGAACCATAACAACCAATGCAAGGCTAAGGGGTTATGAAAACTTACAAGATTTGCAGCTCCAATAAAGATGCAATATCTCCTGTCAGCTGACCTGTCATACCCATACTTGCTAATGTTCTGAGAGACGACAAAAAAAAAAAATATTAATCTCCAACGTTTAAAGTATTTGTACACAGATTGCATTTGAGAATGGCTGCCACAACTTACATGGTAATAATGCGAGTATTATTGCAGGTAATTCCTTCCCATCCATTGCCACAAGGATCAGCACCACTCCAGCTCTGAGGTAAATTCTTCCAACCCGTTGTGAGGGAGTTTAAAGCAGCATCTGTGTTGATTATAAATCAAGTTAGTTATTTGCAAAAGTACAATTGAGTTCTGATGTCTCTCTCTCCCCATGCCCTTCTCTCTGTCTCATACATTATACTATAGGGGGAACGGAAAATTCAAGGTCAGTTTAGTATATTACAGAAAACTAAAACTAGCTGGAAACTTAGGGCATTTCAAGTGCTAGAGAGACTCAAAAATGAGCAACAGCATCGGCCAGTATCTCAAAGGCTCCATCTATCTAAAAAAACACAAACCGGTTGTTTCCCGATAACCCAAAATGATTGAGTTGAGAATTTCATCAAGCAACTGCTATTTAACAGTGAAAGAGAGTTCTACCCACTGACTGCCTTCACTTTCTAAAAAAACATGAACTACCTCTGGCTAGTAATCTAGAATATCAACTTCCTCTGAGCAACAAATTGAAGGCTTAATTTCCTGGCAAAGATTCTCCTAGCATCAACAAGCAATCGAGAGTTGCATCAATCAACTTCTATTTCACAATAAAAGATTGCAATCACATTTATCAGGCCAAATTTTCTGGCCGAGACTCTCGTAGTCGACAAGCAATCAAGAAATCTGACAAAAGTAAAGGTTCCTAAAATATTGAATGACATGAGAACTGAGCTACTTACAATCTTGACTGTACGTCTGTGCTCCTGCAGACCAAGTGTGCATGCTGATGAATGCAAGACATAGCGCAATTCTTAAACCCATCACTTCTCAGCCAAGAACACTCAATTCCAACTTTTACTCGAACTTGCTGCTATAAACAGACGCAACACCTCAAAGTTGCTCCACTTTGTTTCCAACAATTACTTAACTATCTCCACTCTCTACAAAAACCATCAAGTGAAAACAGAAAGGGTGCCTACAGCTCTTCTAGTATGAACGTTTATGAGACACTTGTAATTCGCCCCCTCGTGCAATGTGCTAACGAAAGAGTCTCTGGTGGGTTACAACTTACATCAAATACCTCTGACAACGCCTGCACAAGCGATATATTACAGCACCAGCAAGACTAGGTCTACAACTGCTCTTTGTCACTTTTCCTCAAATAGAAAGTGTAAACAAAAAGATACATGTAGATGCAGCCTTTCTTGATTTGCCAAGGTCAACCTCAAAAAGGTTCCTTGTAAAATGTAAATTAAGAACCGGCTTACGCATATAGTACAGGTATAGAACAACAGGAGATATCTTATCAATAATGGTCAGTTATACAGAAAATTACGGCATCGGTTGAACATTTAATAATATGGGGTCCGAAACTTTGATTTTTCTTCTATTTTTTGAGTAAATGGCTCTACATTAACGTGTAAACTGCACTTTGGATATCAAATTGCATCATCTCTGTTGAAAATTGACTGTTGTTAGTCATCCTAGTTATTTGAAGAATTATGAATAATAAATTAATAAAAGAGCACTTAGTATAGAAAATGACAAATTCAAAAGTTGGAGACACTAAATTATGAAATAAATTATAATCAACAAGGTAGGTACTCAACTGCTACGCAAATGGAGCCTGCTAGAATTCTGAATCTTTCAACAAAGGCTGCTTCCCTTCTTTTTTTTTGGTTACAAGACGAAAACGAAAAAGCTAACTAGAGTCTATTACATCCTCCCAAGGAGGAACGAGATTTACATTCCCGTCAAAATAATTGGAGATGCCTTCCATGTCCCCAATATCCACCTCCACCGGCTGACTACTCTTGAAAGTGCCCTGCTGGAGGGTTTGCCTAGCTTGTGATGCCATACGATCAGCCACTTGGTTCCATGACCGTGGTATGTGACGTACACGCGCATGCATGGTCCCTGCGAGCTCCCTACATTTCACATATAAGTTACTCAATCTGTCAAAAGGTTGTTTTTCATCATTTATTCCATTAACAATAACAAGGCAATCCGAGAAAACATCCACGCCATGCTTTTGAGTGCGGTGGATCCATGACAAACCCATCAAAATCGCAATGCACTCTGCATCATAAGAGTCCCGAGCCGAGACATGGATGACAATACCTTTCTCCCAGTGGCCACGGGAACCAAGTAAACACCCTCCAAGACCTGCAGAAAGATTAGGTACCACAAAAGAGGCGTCCACAAACATGAATGAACCCGATTGGAGGGAGGGGGGAGGAAGCCAGATTTTAAGACTTGGTTGTTGAGAAACAACCGAGGGCAAGGAATTTTTGATAGCTTGAGCATGTGATAAAATGGAGGTGGGGGCGATATTTTTTCTTTCAAAGATCCAAGAGTTCCTTCTTTTCCAAAGGAGCCAACAAATAGTAGCAAAAAGAGAGTTCCAATCCTTACCAACACAATTTGAGATGTTAAGCGTTAACCAATCCAAAGGGTCCAAGTCCGCCCAAGTGGGGAGGGTCGTAAGGAGGGACCAAACCGGGGTAGCAAAAGGACAATCCCGAAGGATATGGATAGTGGTCTCAAAGGTGTTAGGACAGAAAGGGCAGGTAGGGGGGATGGTGATCCCACGGTGAGCCAAAAATTGGCGGGTAGGCAGCCTATCCCAGGCTGCCGTCCACATAAAGAAGCGGATGCGGGGGGAGCAATCTAGCCCCTGGATGAGGTGCCAAATCGGGTGACCAACAGACCTATTTGAAGTAGAAGACCACAGAGTGGCATAAACGGTTTTGGAATCAAAAAATTTACCTAGGGCCACATTGCACACGATCCTATCCTCTCCTACCCTGGCCACCGGGACCGAGTTAATGACATTGGTGGTGTCAGAATCAAAGAAAGTGGAAAGCTGGAAGTCCCTACTCTCCTGGTCAAAATCATAAACAGTAAGGTTCTCAAGGTCACGAGGTAAGGGGCCCACAAATTTGGCACGGAGTGGCCCCCCTGGACACCAACTGTCCAACCAAAAGTCAATGTCTCGTCCCTCCCCAACAGCCCAGGAGGTGTGAATGTCGAAAGCTTCCCCACCCTTAGCAATCCCTTGCCAAATATGAGACCCTCTGTGAAAAGCTGTAGGACAGACCCGGCCATTAACGTACTTTTCGTGGATAATGGTGGACGCAAGGTTTTTGGTACTAGTTAGACGCCAGGCCAGTTTCATCATGTGGATTTTGTTCATAATGTGAGCCGATCGGATGCCTAGTCCCCCATTACAAGTCGGTCCACAAATTTTGTCCCAGGAAAGGAGAGACATTTTACGGCCAGTGGTGGACTTACCCCAAAGGAACCGACAACAAGCTTGGTCAATGGCTGTAAGGAGCCACTTAGGGAGAGAGATGGCCTGCATAGTGTAGCCCGGGATAGTAGATAAGGTGGACCGGATAAGCACAACTTTCCCGGCTCTCGAAAGGGTGTCACTCTTCCAAGTGCTCAGTTTAGCATTTATTTTATCAAGAATGAAGGTGAGTTTGTTTTTGGAAGATCGTCTATCACAAAGGGGGTAACCAAGGTAAATACCCAAATCCGCACTCGCCTTAACCCCCATGGAGCTCTCAAAAAGGTCCTTATCCACACTCTTGGTGTTTTTGGAAAAGTAGAGCCGGCTCTTGTTGGTGTTAATTTTTTGGCCAGAAGCAGAACAAAAGCTATCAATGGTTGCAGTAAGACTTTGGAGGGTGGAGTGATTCGCCTCACCAAAAAGAAGAACATCGTCAGCAAAAAATAAATGTGAAAAGGCCGTGGCTGCTTCCCTTCACCCTGCTGGATTATTATCGTTACGTCATCTCGGACTGCGTCTCGTCTTATGTCTGATACTACCTCCATTCATATCCAAGCTTCCTGTTTTTTCAGGTTGATTCTGAGACTATATTGTGAACGATTTTTAGACCAATTACTATAAACATTTGCCATAAAACTGAATGGTAATGGGAGATTGCATTGCAGAATGAAGCATGTGCTACTTTATATACCAAAATAAGTATTCATTTGGTCTAAAAATCGTCCACAATATAGTCTCAGAACCAACCTTGAAAAACAGGAAGCTTGGATATGAATGGAGGGAGTATATAACAAGGAATGCCAGAACAAAAATGATATAGACGGGTTACTAAAAACAATCTTACCAGTTACGCTAGTTAGGCTATAATGTATTATTAGCCAGAATAGCCACGTCTCCAAAAGTATTGTGTTTTTGTATTCACTGGCTCAAGACGAGGATTAATCTTCGTCCTAAAATAAAATCCACTATACAGTTCAAAAATTTCTACCAACTGAGCAAAACATTTACAAAATGAAGGAGCAGAGAAAAAAAGAATGTGATAGGTTACAAAATTGGTGAGAAAAAATTATAGCATTTACATTCTGTACAACTTCCTTTTTCAGCATTTGCCAAAACAAGTTTTCTTCAACCGGCTTCACACAGAGTACAACCCAGATACTGTTAACGAGGCTCAGCCCTGGTAAGTGGTGTGCTCCCACTATGGCTGAGAAGAGACTCGTCAGTGTACGGATGTCGGAACTTTTCTCCACTCGCACCTTCATAAGTCCCTGAAATTTGCGCAGATTCAGCATTCGGGTTCATGCCAGCCAGCTTCACAATGTCCTCAATTTCTTTTACCAACTCGCCCATTGTAGGCCTATCAACACCTGCGTCTTCCACGCACGTCAATGCCAAGTCCACGAATTTTTCAAGACCAACCAGCTGAGTAGTGTTTGTGAGAAGAACTGGATCGATTAGATCTTGAAGGTTATATAAGTCCTTGGTCCTGTCAATTGTTGTTCTGATCTCCTTCACTATGTATTTTCCTCCTTGTATCGGCATTCTTGCTGTCACCATTTCTAGCATGACCACCCCAAAGCTAAATACGTCACTTTTCTCTGTCACTTGGTTTGTCATGAAATACTCAGGATCCAGGTACCCCTACAGCACGAAAGAAAATCACGTCAATAAATAAACATATACAAATATGTCGTTCAGTGTAACAGTACGGTTTTTTTTTACTACTATTCAATTGACTTCAGTTCACTTCATGAAAGTTTATGTGAAAGCAACAGTGAATAATCAGAGATATATGTAAGCAATAAAAGATTGAAAGTAGCGAAAACACATTGTGAAACTAAAGTGTTTCTAAATTGTTCGAAAAAGCTGAATCTTGATAAATACTCCATATGCAGTCTGAAAAGAATACCGAAAAATTATGCCAAAGGAATTTGACACAACAAGCAGACCAAGTATCAAAGCCCTGTTGACCAGTATTTACACATCAAGTGACATGAGATTTAAGCTACAGAAACTGATTAGTTTAATACACCGATTACTAATCAATCCCGCTACCACGAAATTCATGGCAGCGACGATAAGCATACAGAGTGAAAGAGACATTAAAATTCCCTGCGAGAGGTTTCAGTAAATTCAGAACTCACCATTGTTCCCTTGACTTGGGTAGTAATATGGCCCTTCTGATCAGTGTCACCAAAAAGCTTGGAGAGACCAAAGTCAGCCACTTTTGCAATCAGACGTTCATCAAGAAGTATGTTAGTTGACTTGATATCCCTGTGTATGATTGGTGGATCGGCAAGCTCATGCAGGTACTGCAAACCCCGAGCTGCTCCAAGAGTTATCATCATTCTTCTTATCCAGTCTAACCGAATTCCAGACTTCCCTGCACCATTTATAAATCATGACTCATGAGTAACAATACAATTACGGTGACAGCAAATGACAGAGTACATTCAAACCATATGAAAAAAATAAGAGCTAAGGTTCCAGTCAGCAATAGTGCTAGTCATTCAAACTATATGAAATCCCAAACACTTCAAATACCAGGATACGAAATAAACTAATAAAGGTATCCCGTATCCATAAAACATTATTTGCATTAAAATATACTTCAAACCTCTTGGCAGAAAGACTGACCATTAAGACTCTCCATTACAGTGCCATTTGAGATATATTCATAAACCAGCATCTGTTCCCCTTGATCATAGCAGAATCCAAGGAGTTTCACAAGATTCTTATGATGAACTCTTGACAAAAGTTCTATCTCATTTTTAAATTCTCGACTACCCTGCATGGATCCCATCTGAGACCTTTTGATAGCAACAATCTGCCTATCAGGGAGAATACCTTTGTAGACCTGCAAGCAAAGGAAATTTGTTCAAGTTAGTCCAAATTCTAAGTGTTATTCTAACTAGCATGCAATGTTGACGTTCTTTAGTTTTTACTCTTACAGCAAGTTCACTGGTGGTCTTCAATTTTCGTCTTCATCAGAGAATAACAGTAGGATGATATTAGGAGGGGAGCGATGTAGAGACAAAGGGAAGACCATTGTCTTCCTTGAATTTAGGTGAAGACCAATGTCTCTCCCATGGTCGTCCCATTGTGTCTATATTTCTTCTCTTCTACCACCTTACTTTATTCCCTCTCTTGAAGACGAAAAAAATATTGATCACCTAAATTGGCCTTAAGTTTCTAGTTCACTAAGTTTGAATCTTGTTGACCTAGCATCTGCTAAAAGAGGCGAGCAACCAGAAAGAATAACATAGAGGATATTGTGACGCATCTATGACATTACTACAACGCTAAAAAACTCATGAGGAAAGGAAACTATATGCAATTTTCATGTCCATGGGGACTTGCAACCAATATGCATATGCAAAGCTGAGTGGGAAAATGGCAATTTACAACCTTCCCGTAACCTCCCGCTCCAATGTTGTTGTCTTCTGTGAAATTGCTGGTACATCTCTGCAGCTCTTCAAATGAGAAAAATCTGGCTCCATTCAGCTGAGGAATGCTGCCAGCATTTTTCTGTGTGTCCCAGGATACTGTACATCACAACAAATGATCAGCACCTGCTACATATTTTTGATTGATAATTACTCACAAGAGTACATTGATATTACTCATTACCAAAAGGATTGGACTGCAGCTTGGCATTTGTTGCTCTCTTCTTATGATGATATGCATAGCCTCCGGCACATATCAATAATAATAGAACGCAGACTCCAACAACTACACCAACAATGACACCAGTATGGGATCCATTGCTATTTCCTGCAGATACAGTGATGACAGAGTGAGATGCATAATATGGAAAATTCACTGCACACTAGATGACACCAGATTACATCTTGAAAAGCGACAGTCAAGTCACATGTAAAACACACCTGAACCACTGCCACCTATATAGGTATCAGCCACGAAGACATAGGGACCAAACTCTTTTTCAGGCTTGTATGTCTGGTTGCTAAGCACAAATCCAAGAGATAAAACTCCCGTTTTATTAAAAAAGGCTTGACCAGCTGGAAAGATGGCCAGATGCATATTAAGGGAACCAGTTGCATCCACGTTTACATCACTCAGCGAGATGGAATCCACGGGAAGCTTAAGGCTAACAAAACTTTTTAGAAGAGAGCGTTGCAGATTTTCGAAGTAAATTGAGTTCCCAAAGGAGGAGAAGGAAGGAGCTCTGAATGTCCAAGTTCCAGTGTAAGGAAAGCCACATTTACAAGTAGAGCTGGATGTTTCATCAGAGGCACATTTGGGAGGAGCACAAAATACTGGCGTTGAATAAGAGGCATTAAGATTCGGTTGATTGTTACAATAAGGGGAATTTATCCCAGCATCGTCACAGAATTGGTTACCAGCTAACCTGCATGAGGTGAAATTTGTACAACCAAGAGAAGTGAGAATCATAGAGCTACAATGCCATGCTAGCATAAAATTCAATATCTGAGATTCCAAAACCAAATTGAGACACAGAAACTAGAAAAAGTATGAGTCGGTTAGGAGCTTACATCAGTGTAAAATTGTACCCTCTTGACACTGTAAGTGCACGGATGGTATTGTTTTGCAAATCAACGAGCTTCAGTTGACTGCTGTAGGTGCCAAAGTCTAAAGTGCCTTTAAGTCGATTGCTCTTCATAACTCTGTGAAATTCAGAAGTAAGAAGATCACTATCAAGCAATGCACTTCATATGTAACTCATTCCTCACATAAAAAGCAGTTCACTCGATTAACACGTACACTGTTTGTAGTTGAGAGATGTTGAAGAATCCGACAGGAAGCTGTCCTTCAAGTCCTGTCTGTTCCATCATTCTACCAAAGGGATACAAGCAAATTGCAATTACTAAACATTCACACAGTTGGGAAAGGTCCAACACACAGGCATTTAGAGATAAAAATACACCAGAGAATGCACAATAGAATAATTCATCTGAAGGGTCTTATATAGGCAGTTTAGGCATATCGATGCTAGTTGATGTTGATCTGGCCACAGGATGCTTCCAGTTATTGCTATCATGTTCATTTGTTAATCGGTCATGTTGCTCATTCGGTTAATTATGGTTTCATAAAAAACGCGCATGAGCATGACACAGAAATACACGCACTAAAACGATTAGTGTCAATAACAATGAAGGATGGTAATCTGATCACCCTAAATGACCACACGCCACCAACTCTCCTCTCCACTCACCCCTACTTTTCAAGTGACACTATCACATAAGTAGTAGTAAAATTAGTACCCTGATGAAGACTACCAATAGCAACACTTGCAGAGTACAACTCGTGAGCATAGTACGCCTTACTGGCCAACCACTAGACACTAACTTCAGCTACAGAAGTGTGATTGAGCAAAAGACCGATATAGATTTAAAAGCTGTATAGCATTTTAAAAGTTTAAAGTCACACATATACGCACACCTAGATAGTATGGATTGTCAGGGTCATAGTTAATTGAATGAGATAAGGAACAGAGGTTGGGTAAAAGGGCATACACAGTTGTCAGGGAAGGTAAAGTTGTAAGCCATTGGGGAACATCGGTGGCTGCAAAACTATTGTTGCTCATGTCCCTGCAAATAAAAAAAAAATAGTTAACGCAACGATAGTAGACTAGAAACTATTTTGGAAAAGAGTGGAAAAAAAAATAATTAATACCCTTTACAAAACAGTTTGCTAGAGGACAGGAATATCAAATTAAATAGAAATGCATTCATCACAATCCACAAATAGATAGAGGCTGCTAGAGGAATCGCGGAGGTACTTCATGAAAACACAAGGCGCGTAATTAAAGAGCTAGAATAATTGATATTCTTATATTTCAATTGATGTGGGCATAGTTATGAGTATACATAAAGGAGCCAACTCTAGAGAATGAAAACTAACGAATTCATATGCTAGTTGGTGATGTCAAGGATTTCGTACACGAGCTGAGACTTCTGGGGAAATTTTCTACAGTGGTGATCAACTACAGTTACCAATATGACTGAAGCGCGCACTGTGCACAATGATAAGTTACTCTCTGATGAAGATGCAAGGGAAGAAGAAGAACCAGTTCCAGATACAATGACTAAACAATGTTGCATGGAGTACAAAATCATGGGAGAGAGACAATTCAGAACAGCAAATAGTCACTGGGTTTCCACTTACACATAGTTAAGCACATTCATGCCAGTAAGATCAGGTACAGGGCCAGTAAAGGCATTGTTTGACAGCATTCTGAAATAACAGAACACGACAATGTTATGAGGACAATGTAACAACTTCCAAAGATTATGAAGATGGTAAAAAGAGATCTTAGAGGATGGTAAAAGAGCTGGTAAATTCCAAATATCTGTATTTGTACGAAACTAGAGATTACCAAAGTTCAAGTAATTTGTAAAATCGTTCTTACAGCTCGTTAACACTAGTAAGGTTGTTGAGGTTGGATGGAAGATCACCGCTCAGTGAATTCCTGTCAAAGCGACTGAAGAAAAATTATTAGCAATGTGAAGTTTAAAATTTGGACCAAAACCTAACTCAAGTGACACTCACACTGCCTCCAGTGTCTGGACAAGACCTAACGTCGAGGGTATGCTTCCAGTGAGATCATTATTATCGAACAGCCTGGGAAAGAAACATATTATCACCGCAAAATTTTGAATTTTTTTGAGAATGTAAGAAAATTAAACTTAAGCAAAACAGACAACTGGAATTAGCATACTTGATTTCAAATTTTCTTGAGGAGAGCAAAAGGAAACAAAAATGCAGATGTGTGTAACACGGAAACAGTAGAATGAGTACGCTGAATGGTAATGCTCTCTTGCTATGTATGGAATGATCTGGTAGGATCAAATGTCTAGAATCTAGGAATAATCTTGTTTAGTTAGAACGTGAGTCTCAGACGAAGAACGCATCACAATAGAAACTATCAAATCAAGGATTCCACAAGCATATATACCATCAATTCAATATAATTGAAATTTATGCTTCCTATGAGCTTAAGTCACAGGAGACCGAGCTCTGTGAAATTATAGGTGGTGCCACACAATTTAGACCGTCAATCTTTACTAGTTTGGCAGGGCAAATTTCAAGTCAAACTTAACATCTTGTGCTCGATTTGAATCCATTCCATAAGAACCCAATTTTTACCAGAAGATTGACAGAATGCAGACTCCTAAACTGCTAACCTGAGTCCATTACAGCTACTTTTTCGGAAACTCTTCATCTTATACGTACATTATTAACTTAAGCGTACAGGGAATCAGTGTAGTTATTTGTTAACTTTTAATGTCACACAGGCCACTCAAGTGCCTCTGCCTTTTAAATCTAATAGAAGATGTTCACAATGTGGCACCTGTGTCCAATAGGGTTTTCCTTATTTTAATTCGACAATCAACATGCAGCCAACTCCAGACATGAAATATAAGCACAACACATCTCAGGGGTATGAGACAGAACTTACACATGAATTAGATTCATGTCAGAGCTAAAGAGAGCAGGTGGGATTATCCCAGAGAGATGATTTATTCCAAAGTGACTGAAAAGATTAACAAGAGTCAGAAGTCATTTGATCAAATGTAAATGAAAGAGAAAAGCCTATCATAATTTAAGGTAAGAACAAACTTACAAGTGTTTAGTATTAACTAGTAAATCAAGCCCAGGCGTAGTTCCATGAGAAACCGGAATGCTCCCACTGAGTTTATTATCAGCGAGATCCAGCCAATAAAGCTTATTCAAGTTACCAATTGTAGCTGGCACATTTCCAGTGAACTTGTTTGAGTTCAGAGATCTGCAAGGCACAAAAAATTAGGAAAGCATTGGTGTGGAAGTCTTATTTGACGAAGCCTGAATGAAAGAGAAGCTAGAGAGATATAATTCAGAGACATTGCGATGATACAATGGCATTGAAAGAAGCAGAACTATATGAAAGTTTCTTACAAGTATACAAGCTCCTGCAGTGATCCAATAGAATCTGGAATTGTCCCGGAGAAACCACAACCAAGAAGGATTCTTGCATATGCAAAATAAAGATACAGGTAGAAGGTGTTACTTGTAATAATGGAACAGCAAGCAAGTCATGAATGACAAAGTCTGGATAAAGAATAAGGTCCTTACAGGCTAGTTAGTTTTGATAGTTTGCCAATATGTGGAGGAAGGGAACCTGTCAGTCCAGTGTTGTAGGACAAATCCCTGTATACATCAGATAGAAAAGATTAGCATAATACCAAGCAAGGATAAGGGACCAATAAAGTCACGTGCTAACTAGATGGTCGACTGAATATAAATGCACATTCAACTCCATTCTTGATATACGATTGACTATATGGGAAATTTGCTGAAACTTATGCACACCATCAAAGTAACAGGTATTATAAGACAATTGACGAAAACTTACAGAATCTTCAGTTCAGATAAAGACACAAGGTCTCCAGACAGTTGACCTGTTACGCCTACACTTGATAACGTTCTGAACCACAAGAGGTAGTATTAGACTTCGCATCTGCACAAGGCTGTGTGTTTGAGAAAACTGAGACTTACACTGTTATGATACGAGAATTATTGCATGTGATTCCTTCCCAATTGCTTCCACAAGGGTCTCCACCAGTCCAGGTATCTGGTAAACCTTTCCAGTCCTTGGTCAGGGCTGTTAAAGCAGCACCTGTACGAACATAATGTGCTTTGAGTTATTGGAGACCAAGTCACTCAAAAAATACCGACGTATTTGAGATATGGAAAAGTTAGTGCCACCATCAGAGCAAATGATAGCAGAAAACGTACTAATGTATTGGGGGTTACGACATAGGACTCCTCTGGAAACAAGATAGACCACTATTTCACGATCTTAGAGACATAATAGAGGTAATAAGACCTCAAATAGCAGAAAAGGGCAAACTAATTGAAATTAGTGTATCTATCCAGAAAAGGAATCAACCATTTGTGACAAAAAGATTCTTAGATTTTTGACTCAGCTAGCACATCTCCTGAACATTAACAATCTGCTACATAAATTCTGACACCAAGAGATTCTTTACACGATTTATGAACTGAAAAAGATCTTTTGAAGGAACAAACGTCATAATCATGAGATTTTCACTGCATGAACTTCTACAATGGCAATTGATGGTCTACTTTCTCTCCTATATGAGAGCGCAATTAACTAAAATCATAAGAAGTTGGGAAACATAAAACTCGAGTTACTGAAAAGAGAATTTCTTTCTAAATGGATATAAGCATCACAAACTTACTAAGATTCGTGGTCGTAGAACAACTGATGAACAAGTATGATACAGGAAACTAAACAATTCATGAAAAAAACATAAGCACATTGTCTTACCATCTTGATTGTCTGTCTGTGCTGCCACATCTCCACCATCCATACAAATGAATGCAAGCAATAGCACAAACCCGAGAACCCTTGTTCCACTACGAAAAACCCTCATCTTTTTTCCTAGAACTGTATATACTTTCAATGAACAGCTTCAACCCACCAAAAACACTAATCTCTTTTCTCAAGAGCAGATTTGCATCATCATCTAGCACAAGCCTTGCAGAACAGCACAAATATGAAACCTTCTCGTAAGGTTCGGTCGCAGATAAGCAATGCGATTAAGCAAACCAAGTCCACAACGGTTTTCCTTTCCTCCAATGCTATCTCAATGACTAATTCCTCTAACCTTCATTTTAAAAGAATTAACTCTCACTAACACAAGATTATGTGCATAGAACTAAGTCTAATACTTCCAAGATAACATTCTCCTTTTTGCTCCAACTTGTTATAAACAAATACACTGTCAACTTGACAAGGTCAACCATGAATGATATTAACACCCCACGTTTTATCTTCTCACATCAGAGTTGGCAGCCTTATTTTGAAAAAATAAAAATCAATGATAAATCTAATTAGTCCATAATTACGCAGAGAAGAACAATTTAATCATGAACATCCTTTTATTCAAATTCAAAGAACTGAGCTTTTGTGATTAATCAGTGGGAAAAGGTGATATTTATACAAAAAAAGATTGCATAAATATGATCATGTAAATACGTAATCCTACATGGGATTTGACCGTTGAAAATATATAAGTGTAGACCCCAAATCCAGTTGACATTAAACTAAGCTGGTGAGTTGGCTTGATAGTTGCAAGAAGATAGATGATAATTTAATGTGAATGAATAATACAGAGGAGGTAGGGTAGGTACCTCAACCACAAAGGGCAGCCCTCCAACTTGATGCCGCTGCTATTTAATCATCTTTTTTCTGATGGATCAGTCTTTGATTGCCTTTTGCCAGCACTGCAAGACAAAGTATCAACACCCGCCAACTTGACACTTGAATTCTGGGTCTTCACATATTTTCACTCCCCTTGTAAATATCTATCTATATATATCTATCTATATATAATATAATTAGCGGTGCATTTCCAACATTCTAAGGCCGTCCACATCAGCGTTGACATCAGCGACATGTCATAGCTGATGTCATCAATCGTTATTTACGGCAACCAAATAAACGTAATTGATACTAATTACCTTTATTAAATGGTAATTTATATTGCATTTACCCATATAAAAACATTCACACCGTTACATACCGAATAAACAATGGTTTCCGTAAATAAACAACTCTATCGGAATCATATATAAATAAAATCTAGCTATAATAAGAAAGCAATATAATTAAATGAATCTACCCGTTTACAAAGGGTAATTGAATATCTTATATTGTATTTAATACCTAAAATATATAATGGTTATATATTTAAAAAAAAATCTGTATAACAAGATATATTATAATATATACACAGAAAATATTCGTTCTTTTATAAATTAATTCTAATTCCGGATAAATCATATATTTGCCACTATTTCTCGATTTATCTCGGCATAATATCGCTGGCAAAAAAAAAGGATAAATGATATAATCCTTTATCTTAGGCAATAATAATTGTTTCCTACCGTTTCCAATTTCATTAAGAATAATAATAAATCTTTAAAAAAAATTACATTCACATGAATAGTCTCCTTAATCAGAGCTATACAAACGAAAATCTGATACAAAAGGCAACAATATCTCAATTAATGTACAATACGTACTCACATAATATCTTTCAATATACGGAGTATATATATTATATTTTTTTCAGTAAACCAATTTATATTAGCCCTAACGCATAATATTGTTCAAAATCCGGGCCCAAAATAGTGCAAATTCTTTCTTGAAATCGTGCAAATTAATGGCAAAAGAATATCACAACCAGCTACATTTTAGGAGTAGGTTAATTTAGGAAACCTAAATTTCACGTTCAATGATAAAACAAAATTCTCTCTTTCATACTTTTTGCTCTGGCTTGCGAATCTTGCTTCGATGATCATGTTTTTTATGAGTTTTGTAACGAAGATTTGTATTTCTTGAATAGAAATCATGCAAGTTTTACTTTTTAATTGGTTGGTTTTTCAGTTATGAAAAAGTACGACAAGAGGGAGCAGGTGAGTTGATTTAGCAAAGCTTCTTCTGGGCCTGATCGTCTCAGCACGTCACCTAATTAACGATCATGGTAATTTAGACCTTTATTTTTACCATATTTTATAAGGTTTTCATTATTTTTGTTTTGGCACGAAGTTGAAAATTTTCACAGGTTTCTTTCATCATGTTAGCTTCAGTAATTCTCTATTTATTTTTACGTCACTTTTATTCTATCGACTTCTACTCTGATTAGCATAATACGAAGTATTAAAGATTTGATTATTGATTTTTTTTTTTTTGCAGCGTCAAGTGATTCAAAATCGAGCGGAAATGAGCCCAGTAAATTGAACGACTCTCCATGATTTGTACGACATGGAAGGCCAGATTCTTTGGTACGACATGTATCGAATCCTAGAAAATTTTTTACTCTCTTTGCATTCAGGCTGGAATTTTAGTAAAGCTCAAGCCAAATATTGATTAAAGATGGGAGTTTGCGCAATCCTCATCATGAGTCTTATGCGATTCTTAAATATGGTGAGTTTTCTTTTTAATTTAACCAAAGTTGTAAGTTTGATTTAAACTGTAAATTGAATATACGAGCTTGATTTGAGTGAATCCCGGTTCGCTTTTCTTGACTAACAAGAATACAAGATGCATGTTTTCACTTGTGTGGGAGTGTGCACCCTCAAATGAACCTTCGTTCTTAAATAGCATTTCTATATATCAATAAGTTTATTTAACTCATTTCTTTACTTTGTATAATCTAGGTGGCTTTCTGATTGATTTTAAATTACTCTTCCAATCTCTGAAGATCTTCTCACTGTGCTTTTACTCCATCCTACATGCTAAAACATCTCTGGTGCCGACCACAGCGTAAAAAGAAGGTAGTCTTACAATTTTTATGCGGTCATCTACTAATCTTCTTTTCATTAATGATCATGATAATTTGATGTTGTATAAATTTATATAAAAACTTCACTATACTTGCTGCGCTGCGTGTAATGTCAACCAAGTGTAACAAGTCTACATGAAACAAATTTATCATGCTACAATGGACTTTGCTTCACTAATTAATATTAAAAACGTTACCAAGTAGAAGGCAGGAGCATGAAGATTGATAACAATAATTGAAAACAAGTTATATTACGTTGAATTCGTAAGTTTTAGTCCTACGAATTCTTAATTGTTAATTTATAGTACTTTTGTTTTCATGTTTTTCCTTGACTTCTAATAAATAGTTAAGCACTTCTTTTTATGTGTTCGAGAATTTTCAGAAGCAACTTTCACACAAGAGAACATAAATTGGGAACTAAGCAAGTGAGACTGATCAGAGCAATTGCAAGCGTACGGCTCAATAGAAAGGCAATACACCCTCAGTGCTCAAGCTAGCTATAAAGTTTGGCACTTATTCACCATAGTGCGTACGTAGTGGAATTGGTTCTTCTTTTGTATACATTGATCTTCTTTTGTACAATTATAAATCTATATTCAAATTATTGAACATTTATAATTTTCTAATATCGTAATATAACAACTAACCCGTGCAATTTTAAGTGATCGACTCTTACATATATTGTACTCCCTCCATTTTATTAGGTTGTTTGCATTTCGTTTGAATCTGTGAGAGGAATTCAAACGAAATGCAAACAACCTAATGAAATGCAGGGAGTACATACACATCATCATCCACAATGTCAAAAACTCTGTCCGTCCCAATTTAAAGACCCAATGTACAAATCGTGGGGAGTAAGAAAAACAAAAAAGTAATGATAGTGTAAGAAAATTAAGAAAAGTTAGGAGAGTTTCTTTAAGGATAAGGAAAAGTATTTACTAAATTAGATGGCATACAAGTACGAGTCTTGAAAATCGTTTATGGCCGCGGGTCCGGTCAAATTGGGATGCGATGGGCAACTTATTATCTATCCGTGTATCTTTGACTAATTAACCATTTAGTCCCTGTTTGATAGGATTTTATAAAATTAGTATTCAGATCAGTTCAAAAATATTCAGATCAGATCAAAATCATTCAGATCAGATCAAAAATATTCAAATTTCTATCAATTTATTTGGTTCATAGTTAATACTTGATACTAATTCGTCGAAATTTAATCAAAATTTTAGCACATTGAGGTCAGTTCATAGTCATTCACATCAGATCAGGTCAAATCACATCAGTAAGACGCGATCCTTTAATGGAGCCTAAGTTTATTTCGTTTACATCGGCGTCAAGTTTTGGATTCAAATGAAAGTTTTCCCACTTAATACTTGGGGATTCAAAATGTTCGCTTTCTCTCTATGTTTGCGATTTGTTGATTTTTTATGTGAGTTTCCTTAAAATCACGACGTCAGCGATCAATTTATTTAAAATTTAGTGATTTGGTGGTTTGACAAGACGTAATGGATTGGCACGAATCTAACACAATCACGGGTCTGGTTTGGCTTCAAATTTTTAATCAGTTTAATTAAAATATTTTGATGAACATTACACGAATATTAGCCAATTTAACGGGACAAGGTGAGCCGAACATGCATGACACTATCATAAATAGGTCGAATTCGGGTCAACCTCTCAAACACAAACGCAAAATGACAAGCTCATTATTATCAATAGAAACATCCACCCCGAACTTTTAAATACTATCTCTTTGTACTATATGCTGTGATTGTAGAATATTCTGCTGGTATAAACGGGTCAAATCAGGTAAAAACATCATATGGGGATATAAAATGGGTTCGAGACGATATGAGTCACGAGTCATAAAAAGTGGATCCATAACCTAGAAGAAGAGAGTCGAACTGGTCGAGTTAACGGGTTGTTCAAACATTTAAGCCTATATCGGTGCGATCATGCCCTAGAGGTTAAATTTTTTTGGACATTATTGACGATTTCCCAGGTACTTTTATTATTATATATTTAAAAAAAATTAGTAAAAATTTATAAAATAACCTACCTCTCAAGGTTCTTAATTAGAACAGGTGCAAAATTACCTATCGAATGGGTCGGTGGTAAGATATGAGTTAGTTCAAAAACAGGTAAAAAAACACGAGATCATGTCAAATTAGGACACAATTCATATATTCGAAACCTGTAAATGAGTCATGTCAAGTACGAACTCAGGTCAAATAGAATCGGCTTAACAGGGGTCTGGTTTGAATATAGGGTGATTTGTGTTAATCTGGGGTCAAATTTGATCGGCAGGTCGGATCGTGTTTGAGGTAGCACCCATAGGTCCATATGGTGACACAAGTAAAGATGAAAAGAAAAACGGGTTAATAACCCAGAAAAGCGGTTGATGTCACATAGGATCAACTTTTCTCAAGTTCAACTTCGAGGTTCCGATTTTTTTTTTCATAGTGATGTATTAGTTTGACAATAGTTAAAAATATTATCAACATCTGTAACCTTAAAAAAAATAATAATATTATTATTATTATTTTCAGATAACAGTCCATGCAATATATTAGAACTACCGAAAGCGATAAGAAAGTAAATTAATATTATATACATTTAAACTGAAATTACCCTTCAATTCGACATAAATAGCTACCATTATATTTTAAGTTGAGTTTGTTGTTTTGAGGATGATTATAACTTCAATTCCATTGAACATCTATTTTTGCTAATTTGAAGTTTTTAATTAAAAATCATTTTATAAAGGATTCAAATTTCATTTATTCGGTTGGTAATATCAACTATATTCGTGTTTTACTTACATAAGTATCAAGTCTTTGAGTTAATAATGTACAATTGTTTAGAATATTTGAGTTACAATGACAAAGTTCGACATCATGTGAACGAAAGTGATTTGAGTTTAAGCTGTTTTGTATCACCTTTGTTTATAAAGGTCTAATATGACAGCCCGTGCAATTTTGCACGGGTCAATAAACTAGTATTTTATTAATAGGCGTGCTTTTAAACGATTCTTAGACCATCCATGTAAGACGCTGATGTCAAAAAAAGTTTCTACAAATAGCTCTAACGTGTTAATGGGAGACACACGCCTACATATGCAAGGCACACGCCTGCAATATACAAGTAATTATGGTACTAATATATTGTGTTGCTATATTTATAACAATTATAAATCTATTACCACTAAATTTGGCAAGAATATGTACGTTTTATATTATAATATTTAAGGTATACCTTGAAATATGCTTTCAAATCTTATGAGAATAATTTATTAGTCTAATTTAGCCAACAATGATCACTCATTTTCGTGCATGCATAGAAATTTACACCCTCAATATAGATTGAGAATTTATGGAATCAATTATATGTAATCGTATAAAATCGCGGAATGAATAAAACAAACTGCCATACTAATGAAATTTCCGAGAATGATGTAATTTTATCCTGAAATAGTGCTCATTTTATATTTTCACGTAATTTTTAAAAGAAGAAATATGTTTCAGCTGAAAATCAAAACATTCTAAAATTATAGTAATTTTACACATCTCTCTACTAATATAAAATGACAACACACAATCACTCTTATGTACTCTACGTGAGTCTTAGAAAGTAACCTCATCTCCTTCTATTTGACCTCATGTCCTTTCTTTCACAACACGGCTTACAACTTCGTTCTTGAATTGATCAGAGCTAGCTTGCACCTTGAGTTCACCACTCTCCCAGTTGCAATTCGATCTATATAATTTTGATTGTTGTTTTTTTTTTAGTTTCAACTCTTTTTATCGTTCGTGCCCGATTGTTGTAATTTTGATCTTCATCGATATTTTTTGTCAATCTATTGGATTAAATTTTGTCCTTAATAGTGGGTCGAAATTTGTAATCGATCGCATTCTTGTGGTTATTTGTCTAAACTTGATGTTCACTTTCGCTATTGCTACCGATTTACTTAAAGTTGATCCTTAATTTCCTAAGGCGTTCACCCACGTATATACGGATTATATGTTGCAATTTTGCACATGTATATAGAAAAACACAAATTTGCCTCAAGGCATTTATAATAAAGTATTGTGATCTCTTTATGCTTGGTTCGTTCTAGAGTATATGAGCTCCAAATATCTTCTTAAACTTTGCAAATGAGTTCAAAGTTATCATGCTAACAAGAAAGAATCTTATGTGTTATCAAACAACTAAAGGTACGAAATAAAATTTCACTAGCTAAATAATTTATGTCAAAAGTGTTTTTCAATTCCAAGATAAAACGAAACACGTAATTTCTCCTTTAGGCAAAAGTTATGGTAATATAACGTCATGTTTTGGGTTAACTTCGGGGCTCAAGCAATCAAAAATCAAGTTTTCTTATTTTTAATGAATGTTGGCGTGATAATAGGCCGTGATGGGAGTAGAGAGAGTCAGGTACCTGTGAGAACTGAGGAGGAGGGATCAAACTTACTCCGTATATGATTCCAAATGTTAAGCACAGTAATAAAATTATAAAAAGATCTTCTTATACTTTGCCTGGATTATGAGAGATTCAGGGACATTAAGTTTAAATAAGGAAGACTTAATTTGTAGATTACTAAAAGGGCTTGAAATATTACCAAGGGTTTTTGTTATCACGTATATACGTGGTGGAATCCATATATATATACGAGCCTACCCATGATGTTAAATTCCTACAAATCTCCGGCTATTTTACACTTGAGCACCCGTGTCTCGCATAACCAATCAAGCATCAGTACAAATTTGCAAAGGTTATGACTTGAATATTAAGCTTATATGCAGCTATAATTTACGAAAAAATGGCAAGGTTATTAACGAAAAATTTGCAAGAATCGTATAAAACTCTTATGAAAATGTTCTATTAATCCAATTTAGGCAACAATAATTTATGAAATTGGCAAGAATCTTATAAAATTCTTTTGAAAATATTCTATTAATCTATTTCAGGCAATAATAATCAACAAACAGTTCATTAAAACATGTCATATCATATATATTTTACCTTTTTTTTCTAACATACCGCATATATTTTCATTCTTTCACATTCACAAAACTTTTAAATTAATCATTAATTATTATATGTTATAAATTAGGACTTTGGAATAAATTAGTCATCAGCTACACTTAAAGAAAAAACGGGCCAAAAAAAGCGAAGAATCTTATAATTTTTTTTTAATACCTAAAATATAACACCAATTCATCAAATCTTTCAATTACCGAAAAAAAAAAAAGAATCAGATCTTTAGCTTTGATTTCAAAAACGAAAGATTTACTATAAAACAGGAAATTAAACAAGGCGTACAAATTAAAACGTATGCATGCCTCTTTTCTAGGAATCAATTAGTTAGGCTCTATGCGATTGGACTGCATTTTTCTGATCTGATTTGATTTGATTTGATTTAAACTGAACTGATCTGATTTGATTTGAATAAATTTGATTTGATTTGATTTGATCTGAACTGAATTAACTGATAAATTAACTGCAACTAGACGAATTTAAATAACTAAAAATATACTACATTCATTGGTTGTTATTTGGATAATTCTGATCTAATTTGATTTGATTTGAATAAAGCTAATCTGATTTGATTTGACTAAATCTGATCTGATTTGAAAACATTGTTGAATAAGTTGAATCGCACAGGGCCTTAGAGAAATATATGACCCTCATTTAATTTAAAAAAACGTATGTGTGCCCCTAATTTAATAATTATAATAAAATCAATAAGGCCCTGTGCGATTGGACTGCATTTTTCTAATCTGATTTGATTTGATTTGAATTGAACTGATTTGATTTGATTTGATTTGAATAAACTTGATTTGATTTGATCTGAACTGAATTAATTGATAAATTAACTGCAATTAGACGAATCAATAACTAGAAATAGACTAGATTCATTGATTGTTATTTTGATAATTCTGATCTGATTTGATTTGATTTGAATAAATCTGATCTGATTTGATTGGATTTGAATAAATCTGATCTGATTTGAAAACACTGTTGAATAAGTTGAATCGCACAGGGCCTAAGTTGGGGAAATGTATGCCTCTTTTCAAGGAATTAGTTAGTCATTAAAAATGAATTAAATTAATAAACATTCCTTAACATATCATAGGTAAGAAAAAAAGTAGCGGGTTAGTCACCAATGCAAGAATTGGGTCACAAACTGTATTGTATTGAACAGAGGTATTGTGAATAATATAACATTCCATAACATTCAGTGTAATTTTTCACGGGTAAAGAAATATAGTTACATTGGCTAAATTGCAACTATGTTATATAGGTGAATATTAGATCATTGTGCAATTTTTAATAATGAAATAATTTTTAATAACTCTTCCGCATTTAAATTAGTACACAGTGTATAATTTTGTGATTTCAATACACCACAACCCAAAAAAATACGGGTTTGCCTTTTTTACAGTAGGGAATAATAATTAAGGGGGAAAAGTGAGTGCATGATTTTCGTTCAGTTCTAGCTCATGTTTCGTATTCTTGCATAGTATAGCATATGTTTACTTTTAATGGGTTGTTTTATGTTTCTAGCTCGCATCGTCATTGTAAAAGTTCGTGATGAAATTGTATTTCAAACTGAACATGTACACATTTTTTACCATGCTTCCTCTTTTTTAAGTGGTGTAATGTTAAATTAAGGCTACAAGTTGAACAACCTTTAGTATACCTACAAAAAAAAAAAGTTAATGCAAAACACTCATGGTCTGTTCGGTATCGTTCTCTGTTTTTGGTTTTCTGTTTTCTGGAAACCAAAGTCCCGTTTTTGAAAATCAGAAAAAGTGGTTTTCAATTTTCAATTGTCAGTTTTCATTTTCAATATGACTATTATGGAAACAAGCAATTGAAACTTTTTAAGTTAATTTTTTTTATGCAAATAGCCAAAAACTAAAAATGGCAGTATGATACTGAACGGGGCCTTAACTTCTAGGTAAGGCTAAGATTGATAGGTCATGATATAGGTTAATAATATATCAAATTCGATTAATACTATAATAATGTAATGACTGTAATTTTTTCGGTTTTCTAACGTGTGCCCATTGGGCACTTGATAAATCTCTTCTTTTTTTTCCTTAATTAAGTGATATTTCCACTTGAACAAACAAATTGTGGAATCGTTTTGATTGGTTTAGAAGAATATCACATAATTAAGGAAGTAAAATTCGATTAATACTACAATAATGTAATGACTGTAATTTTTTCGGTTTTCTAACGTGTGCCCATTGGGCACTTGATAAATCTCTTTTTTTTTTCCTTAATTAAGTGATATTTCCACTTGAACAAACAAATTGTGAAATCTTTTTGATTGGTTTAGAAGAATATCACATAATTAAGGAAGTAAAATTCGATTAATACTACAATAATGTAATGACTGTAATTTTTTCGGTTTTCTAACGTGTGCCCATTGGGCACTTGATAAATCTCCTTTTTTTTTCTTAATTAAGTGATATTTCAACTTGAACAAACAAATTGTGGAATCTTTTTGATTGGTTTAGAAGAATATCACATAATTAAGGAAGTAAATTAAGTCTTATCATGTGCCCTATGGGCACACATTAGAAAAATCCATTTTTTTTCTAATTATTTCACATTTACTATTTTGTAAAGATAAAAGGGTCGTCAAAGTACATGGTGTGATAGAGAAATATTTTATTAACACTATTTGAGCTTTAACATTCAGATTTTAGTTCACATAACTCAATGTCTTAATCACTGGTAGTCACTATTTTTATATTATACAATTGTGGTGTCTACCATACTATAAAACGTACATTTTGAAATTCCATACCAAAACAAATTTGTGTAGACCTATAAACGAATCACATCAAGTACGAACTCAGGTCAACTCACGATTGTCGCAATAAGGTGTTGGTTTGAATTTAGGGTGAATGATCTTAAATAAGGGTCAAATTTGGTCAATGGGTCGAATTGAATTTGAGGTTAAAAACGTAGATTATACGGGTCACAAGTAAAAATAAAAATAAAAACGGGTTAATGACCAAGAAAATCGGACAATGTCAAATAGAATCAACTTTTATGAGGTTTAACTTCGTCGGTCGTATTTATCTTTATATCTTAATACGCATCCATTAGATTGGCAATATTTGAAAGTAGTCTCACCATATATGGGCCTAAGAATAAAAATTGGTTTACTATAATTTGATTATAACATCCCGTGCAATAAGAAAATGACCCAATTATAGAAAGGAAAATTATTCACTCAGACGGCTTGAAATTGAAAGGGTATAAAACTAAATGTGACAAAGGGAGTGTCATATATAGCATTAAAAAGTGGTATATCGCCTGATTTCTAAAAGACAAAAAAGTGTGAGGAGATGACTATAATTGTTAGACCGATCGCACGATAGTTACATAAGAGTTATCATAATGACATATAAGCGCTCGAGCAATTACTTTACACTAATGTCGTATAATGTACAACAAGTTAAGAAACCAAAATTATATCTACAAAATACATAGTCCCTCCGCCCTAGCTCAAACACCAGTGCCCAAAATACCCATGAGTTATGAAGGGTATAAAATTACTAATGTCCTACCACTACGGGTTAAGTGACCTAAATTTAATTTGAATTGTTAAGAAACTTCCAAAAAACGAAAGTAATATATAGAGATACATTTAAAAAAGAGTGCCAATTGAAACAAAAAAATTAGAATGGGTCAGAGTATAAATAATGCAAGTCTAAGACCAATTAAATGAAACAACAAAGTTTGCGGTTAGTTTGAAATTAGGCTGATTTGTGTTAATTATGGTCATTTTGATCAACGGTTCAGATCGATTTTGAGATTAAATACGTGGTTCAACACGGGTGACAAATAATAATAATAAAGAAACGAATCCATGACCGAAAAGAAGCGGGCGAGGTCAAATATGATCAACATTTGTGTGGCTAAAGGATTTGGTTGATAAAAGTGACATTACGATTTTAATTAGTTGTTTTTTTAGAAGGAAAACAATAACATATTGTTTACTACATCTATAATTAGCAATACCTATGGAGTAATATTCAAACATAAATAGATAATTACCTCTTTTGTGAGGTTTTTCGCTGGTCAATTCAATACGGTTCGTTTATCCAATGCGTATCGAGTCTATTTTAGTGTGCCAAAAACTCAAGTTATTCGAAAATCTAACTAACACCATTGTTGTAATAAATTGGACGTATTAACATCTTATGCCATTGTATTGGATATCTGTACAAACTTCCTAAACTAAAACCAGTTCTAAGATCAAAGAGTTAAAACGCCCCGTGCAATTTTGCACGGGTCAAAGAACTAGTAATATAATTAGTGGTGCATTTCCAGCCTTCTCAGGCCGTCTACATCAGCGTTGACATCAACGCCATGTCATTGCTGACATCATCAACTGTAATTTTGGCAATAAAAATATGCATCAAAATGACATATTCCATAATTGTAATCAATGAAATGAAAAGATAATTACAAAATCTGCAACATATATGACATTCTCCATAATTAATATAACGATATATTTAACATTTTATTTTCGCACTAAAAATCAGTGGCAATATCATAAAAGGATCTAATATATAATATATTTTTAGGTAACAATAATCCGTTAATACTCCGTAATATTAAAGGAAATCTCTCTCCATATTTAGCCATCTCTAATAGACGATTATTATGAAAGGTAATACAGAATACTCCACCGTCTATACACTAGATAAATCAAATAATTCCCATATTAAAAAATATATCATTCGCTTTATTAGGAAAATATACAATTACGGAATATTCTAACCTGTCATACAGTGGATAAATCAAATAATCCCCACATTAAGAAATATACCATTCGTTTTATTGGAAAGGATACAATTGATATATTATTTGAAATCAATCATATATATCATTATGAAATTACGGGCTACATTAATTAACCCTATAACTTAATATTTCTTACTCATCAAGACTATAAATATAAGTCGGGGGTAAACTCTCCCACCACATGCAGCTACATTGCAAAAGTTACTCGACAATCTTAATTTCTCTTTGTCAATATAGCACCAATATTTTATTTTTTTTGGCCAGAAAATTAGAAGAAACAAAAATCATTACTTTAAGAGGATTTGTGACACGGGAGATTAAACTGAAGTGTGGGGCTCGGCGGAGGCAAGCGAAATCTTGATTTCTTGAAGTAAAAGGTGTAACTTTCTAAATGTCGCCATACTCCAAGGCCCAAAGCAACTAAATCAGCTGAATCGATTTCTAGCGCTTCTCCTAGAATTGTATTTGGCTATGTGTTTGTAATTGTAATTGTAATTGTAATTGTAATTGTAATTGTAATTGTAATTGTAATTGTAATTGTAATTGTAACTGTAGCGCTTCTCCTTGAATTGAATTTTATGAATCTCGCTAAAATTGTTTTGCGTGCAGTGTTATGTTTTTTTCGATATTTTTTTGGTCCTTGGTTGCTTGATAGGTCTCGCCCAGATTTTTGTCAAAAGTGTCGGAGTTCAGTACGAGTATCGAAACATGCATCTTCGCGAATTGCCTTTTGTTTACACGGTTTCTAGGTTCTCCATACTTATTCATCAAATTTTCTTATTTATTAAGATGTGAAATCTAAAGATTAGGTGCACTGTACATTCTTTTGATATATTAGAGCATAAGTCTCTTAACTCTCTTCTTTAGCTGCCAGACTAGAAAGATATTTTAGTTTTTTTTATGGTGTGCTTATTTATAGACTTTTTGGTTTTCATTTAATAACTTCTACTCGGCAAACTACATGTCAAATTGTTGATCAATTTGTTGTTATGAGCATGGTGCATAAGAACAAACACAGACAATGTATACGAAGTTGTATATGGGCTGGTCTTTAACTAAGGATCCAATATTTCATGTGTTTTTTATTTTTTGAAAATCAATCTTTCATGTGTTGTGTATAATGAATTTAGACGATACAATCTTTTTAGTATATGGTTAGATATACAAAGTTACAATGCCTTTTTGGTACTAGCTTTGGTGAGCAGAAGCAGGAAATTAAATTAAGTAATGCTCAACGAAGTTTATAGCTAGCATCACTGTATTTTTAGTATATAAATCATTCTTGATTTACACATGCATGTAAATTTTGTACTTTTTTTGCTAATCATAATATTTATTGTGATTGATTTCTATTTCGAAATTAAATAACGTATAGAATGAAATATTCTACTTTGAGCAAACGATGTTGCCATCATCAACATTTGAATAGAATTATTCAAATTATTTTCTTAGTTGTATTGAGAGCAATAATAATAACTCATTAAAAGGCTAATGTCTAATAGTGGTCTCCATCTGATTTCTATATTTTTTTGTAAATTTTTTTATTTTTATGTACCCAAATAGGTAAGTTGACATGGTTAATTGGATACCTAAATCATACTCCGCTATCACATGGTATAACATGTAATGTAGTATAATTTTTTTGTACAACAGCTTTTAACAGGGGATTTTTATAATAAGTGAGTTAACTCGAGTCTTATGGTGTTTTTTCGCTTTGATTTTAAAGGACAAATTATTAGTTAACTCGAGTGTCATGTTGTTTGATCGCTCTTAACTCAATTATTACGGGTAACGTGTTAGGTCAGAATTAACCAGAAATATGTGTGTCAACTTAAAACACTTTTGGTTTAATATGGGCTACTCCCTCATCATTGGACATAGAACTGGATTATGACTAAAAATAGAGGTTGGTGATGAACAACCTGACTACTACCAATAAAAACGCTCACCCTAAACTTTAAATTCTACGGAGTATCTCTTTATACTATGTTGTGATTGTAGAGTACTCCGATATGCTAATATAAACGGATTGAATCAGATAAAAACATAAAATATGGGGATGAAAAATGGATTCGAGACAATACGAGCAACAAGTCACAAAATTTCAAAAAGAAGACAATTGAACTGGTCAAGTTAACGGGTTCAATTTAAGCCCATCTCGGAGTGATAGTGTCGTAGAGGTTAAATAATTTTTGATATTTTGACGATTTTCCAGTTAGCCGAAATATATTTTTAAAAAAGGTATAAAAGCTTTTAAAATAATAGATATCACATGGCTTTCTCCCCTTACACACATAATCAGCCACCTTAAGTAATCAAATTCGGTATACACACTCTGTTTGGTATCCATATAGTGCAAAATGAACTGGTTCACAATTGGTTAGACATGTCAAATGGGTCAAGCGGGTTAGATACGGGTTAATTTGCACGGTGTCTAATTTGGTCGACGGGTCGAGTCAAACTAGACGAAAAAATTATGTGCGCTAAGAAAGGTTGGATAGTTAGGGGTCACGGGTCATATAAAGCATTGTCATTAACCAACAAAATCGGCTCAAATTGAGTTGAGTTACTCGGTTACTTAAGCTTTTAAGTTTTAACAGGTAAAAAAAAAATAGTCTTGCGACACATATAGATTATCCTTATTTAAAGGTTACTCCTATAGTAGCTACTAGCCTACTACCATATTAGCATAACTTAGTGAGCTAATTTACGGGTCAAAATGGGTCAACAAGTCAGGTTATCTCTGACCAAAAATATTATAATGGTTTTATATTATACTTCTAATGTGGGAGTATTGTGTCAGCGCCATAACATCTGAAATTTGTTTTAATATGAGTACTATCGGTCAATGGGTTGAGCAAAGTTAAACTTAAAAAATATGCACGAGCAAACAACTATGGGTCAAACACGGGTTGGGAGAAAGGGGTGGTGATTTTAGGAGTCGTCGGTTTAGACACCGGGAAACACTTTTAAACTATATTGGTCTTTCTTTCTAAGAGATGACAACTAAATATGTTCATTTTAATTTTGTAATGACTTTTTATTTTTATTTTTTTTTGGTATTGGGGTTACGACATTGTCTTTTCAAACAATCTCTGTCATAATCACTAGACAAACATTTTCCATAACTATCAATTTAAAAATAGAATAAAAAGGTAGTACTACAATAGGTATGATATCGGTTAATATTATTAATTTTTCAAATTTCGTGTACATAATCATTTTATTAAACAGCCCGTGCAATTTTGCACGGGTCAATAAACTAGTATATCATATATACATACAATAGCGGTAGAATTAGCAGCTTCTTAGGCCGTCCACATAGGATGTGACATCAGCGACACGTCATATCTGACGTCAACACCCAGTATTTTAGGCAGTAAAATCTTCATTAAAAAGGACATATACCATATTTAAAATAAAATAAGGTTATATAATAACAAAATCTCCAGAATATTACAACCTGCCTATATTGGATAAATCAAATAATTCCGAGAATAATTCATATAAAACCGTAAATTTAGAAATAAAATTGACCACTGATTTTGCAATCAATCATACGGAGTATCATATATATACTGTATTCCATATATTCTATACAAATCGCTGTAAAATATAATCATTCCGATTTTAAGAATATTGATAATGTATCAATGTATGTAAAAGAAAAACATTTTGTTAAGAAATCTTAGCAAATCATTCTTTTCTCTTATAAAAATCTTCCCCCTAATAATATTCATCCAAATTTGGGAACATGACGAAATGGTTTTGATATATACCCAGATTGCGATTATTCAGAATCACATTTTTCCATAAAAAAAATTCATTGAATCACGGCAACCCCCTATAAAATCAAGCCAGTGTTATACTATGACAGTAAAACAGAGGAAATTTTTTCGTCAATTTAATTATGCTGGTTTTTCCATCGTGATTGCTTGCTAATTTTCTTAGTTTTGATAATTGTTGCATCTGTATTATTATTGCAATGTATATTTATTGAATTTTGATACGCTATAGTTTTGTGATTATAGTTGATCTCCATTGACAGAGTCGGTGTGCAGATTGGAAAGTACCGCTGATAATTTGATTTCGTGACGGGAGGGTAAGAAATTGAAACTTAAACTAATGTTCATATATACATACAATAGCGGTAGAATTAGCAGCTTCTTAGGCCGTCCACATAGGATGTGACATCAGCGACACGTCATATCTGACGTCAACACCCAGTATTTTAGGCAGTAAAATCTTCATTAAAAAGGACATATACCATATTTAAAATAAAATAAGGTTATATAATAACAAAATCTCCAGAATATTACAACCTGCCTATATTGGATAAATCAAATAATTCCGAGAATAATTCATATAAAACCGTAAATTTAGAAATAAAATTGACCACTGATTTTGCAATCAATCATACGGAGTATCATATATATACTGTATTCCATATATTCTATACAAATCGCTGTAAAATATAATCATTCCGATTTTAAGAATATTGATAATGTATCAATGTATGTAAAAGAAAAACATTTTGTTAAGAAATCTTAGCAAATCATTCTTTTCTCTTATAAAAATCTTCCCCCTAATAATATTCATCCAAATTTGGGAACATGACGAAATGGTTTTGATATATACCCAGATTGCGATTATTCAGAATCACATTTTTCCATAAAAAAAATTCATTGAATCACGGCAACCCCCTATAAAATCAAGCCAGTGTTATACTATGACAGTAAAACAGAGGAAATTTTTTCGTCAATTTAATTATGCTGGTTTTTCCATCGTGATTGCTTGCTAATTTTCTTAGTTTTGATAATTGTTGCATCTGTATTATTATTGCAATGTATATTTATTGAATTTTGATACGCTATAGTTTTGTGATTATAGTTGATCTCCATTGACAGAGTCGGTGTGCAGATTGGAAAGTACCGCTGATAATTTGATTTCGTGACGGGAAATCACGAAAAAAGGGTAAGAAATTGAAACTTAAACTAATGTTGTACAATTGTGCATAGTATTTACCGGAAACAACGTCGCCAATGAGGACAACAGTGGTAGAAGAACAAGCCCAGAAGAGCCCTGTAGCAGCGCGTTTTACAACCCGCCTAAGCTAAGTCTCACGCGGTTGGACGGAAGTCGCCTGAGATGAAAACGGCGAGACTAAGCGGCCCAGAATAACAAGGACGAGGACGTCGCGAAGAATGGTGTAGCAGTTGCTATTCTAGAACAGAATAAGCCGGTACTGATGTCGAAGAGCTTGCCGAGGAGTTCCTGACGCCTGTAAACGAGAAAGGGACCGCCGAGTGGGTGGAATTGGATCTGATCAATTTGGGGGTAATACCAAATGAGGTAAATGACGCTAATAGGATTAGATAGAGATGGACAAATTAATTTGGATTTTCAATAATAAACAAAATTAATTTGGGGGTTTTCCAAATTCATTTTAGTGTTTCACAATTTTAGGATCATGTATGTTGCATCAAGTTCAAATTTCTTGAATCTGTACATGTGTAAGTTCATGAATTTGTTATGGCAAGTAAGGCTGCTAGATGGTGATGTTGCTACCGTGGAGGAGTTGTATGATAGGTTTGCTTACGGAACAATTCAATCTGGAGTATCTGGTATCAGTAAGACACACAACTTTGCGATTGTCTTTCTCAACTCTTGATTTCTTTCTCTTAGTTATATTAGTCCAAAACTTTGAGTAAACACCTTACAACTTAGCTAGGTTTCAATCACAGGTTTATCACTTCGTATCCATTATTTCAAAGAGACCTTTAACAATGAAGAAAGGATAAGCCATTTTAGACAAATAAAGAATAATTAACCATACAGAGATGGCGAGCCCGAACTGTCGTGTCGTCGGACAAAGTGAGGAAGTCGAGAGTGATTGAGGTGCCTCCATGCGGAAGGAGTCACAGGAGACGAGAAGGCTTTAGATGAATTCCGAAATTATTAACCAAATCTAATCATATACAGTAACATGTGTTTTTTTTATGTGATCTAAAGGTGTTTTGATCATTGGTCATTGTATTATTCTTATCTTTTTTACATTAGTACATCAATAGGTACGTATGTAAGTGTATAAGTATTAAAAGAAAAAAAATACTTATCATATCTATGATGTATACTAATCAGCATGTATTTGACCATCTAATGGTCATAATCTCTTCGTTGTTTTCCCTTTCATACCTTTAACAATCACATTTCGATATGCACGCTCTTATATATTATCTGAAATGGTACATTCTTGAAAATATGATTCTCTACTATTTGGGTACGGGTCTGAAATAAGTAACACTGTATAGAAAAAAAGATGCCGAAAGTAAATCTACTACTTTGCACGCGTGAGTAATTATCAGTTACCATATAGGACATTGTTGTTGTAGTCACGTAATATTAAAACTACATATTTATCATTTTGCTATTAAATAGTAGAAGACAAATTTTATGGTTCATAATTAGCTAGACATGTCAATTGGGTCATACGGGTTTGATTAAAGTCAAATTAAATACGGGTTAATTTGCACGGGCTCAAGTCCCGGTCAATAGGCTTGATCAAATTAGACAAAAAAATATTTGGGCAAAGACAGGTTCGGGTAGTGAGGGGTCACGAGTCACATATATAATTGACATTAGTTACCAAAAACGAGTTTGATTGAGTAGAGTTACTCGATTAGTTAAGCTCGAAGTTTTAACAGGTCTATTAAAATACAGTTATTAGAAGATTATAACAGCCCATGCACGTGTCACAACAAAAATAAACAAAAACTATTCATTATAGTAAAAAAAAAAATCATTAGTTATGCATTTTTTCATTTACATTATTTAATATTCAAACTATAGTGAAAGAATTTTGTTTCCTATTTTTTCTTCCTACTGCATGTTATTAATTACAATAAAAAATTTGAAATATCAAATAGGAAGAACACAGTGAGTCTAAGGCAAATACATACTTATGACTTTAAATAGTTAAATTAAACGATAGTAAAACAAAATTTAGAATTTGAGGGGTTGTTTGGTATTATTTTTGGTTTCAATTTTGATGTTTTTTGGAAACCCAAAATCCTCATTTCGATAAGCAGAAAGAGTGGTTCCATTTTTCAGTTTCCATATGTCTATTGTATAAAGACATGTCAAATAGGTCATTCAAGTCCGATTGAGGAAAAAATACGGGTTAATTTGCACGGTGTCAAGTCCAGTCATTGTGTCGTATCGAATTAGACAATAAAAAATGATGGCTAAGACAATTTCGGGTAGTTAAGAGTCACAAGTTGTGTAAAGCATTGTCATTACCCAACAAAATCGGGTCGGATTGAGTTGAGTTACTTACTTACTTAAGTTTTTATGTTTTAACAGCAGGTCTAAGAAAATACAATTTTGAGACGTATACTGATCCTCCTTACTTCAAGGGTAATTTATAGGAGTATAGCTACTACCATATTTGATTAAGATTACCTAGAGTTGAAAAATAACTCTATATGGTAGAGTAATAGAGTTTACTCAAAATGGAAATTTAACTTTACCATATAGATTTATTCATTTCTTTCAACAATACATTTCTATTTATATTTTCCACTTATAGTAAACTCTATCAACTCAAGAGGATTTGAATCCTACCACATTAGCATAACTTAGGAAGCTAATTACGGGTTTAAACGGGTCCACAAGTGAGTTTATCTTTGACTTGAATTATTATAATGTTTTATATTATCCTTCTAATGTGGGTATAATCGATCATTGGGTCGAAAGAAGTTAGACTACAAATATATGCACAACCAAACAAGTAAGGGTCAAACTCGGGTTGGGAGAAATGGGTGGTGATTTCATGAGATTCAGACATAGAGAAATGTTTTTTTATACTATATTTGTCTTTCTTATATTTTTTAAGTGTTGCCACTTGAATTCGTTCATTTTAATTTCTTTAATGACTTTTTTTTTTGTATTGGGATTACGACATCGTGTTTTTTTTCTTTCAAACAATCTCTGCCATAAATCACTACTGACATCATCAATAACAATCAGTTCAAATAGAAGAAGAAAAATTTTAGCACTATAGGTATGATATCAATTTATACTATTAATTATTTAGTTCCGTGTACATAATCGTCTATGTTCAAGCGGCCCGTGCAATTTTGCACGGGTCAATAAACTAGTTATACTACTAATAGCCAATTGAATACCCTTCAATTAGACCCTCCACATCAGATCTGATGTCATCGATGATATCATCGGTGACATGTCAATAGACTCAATACAATTATAGCTGTCAACTAGTTTAATACCCGTGCAAAATTGCACGGGCCGTTTAATAAGATGATTATGTACACGAAATTGGTTATAGTACTTTTCTTTCTATTTAAATGGATCGTTCTTGAAAATGTAAGTCTAGTGATTATGACGGAAATTGTTTGAAAAGACAATACCGTAACCCTAATACACAAAAAAAAAAAGTCATTAAAAAAATGATTGAACAAATTCAGGTGCCACTTAAAAAGAAAAAAAAACATAAGAAAGGCACGTATAGTTAAAAAAATGTCTCCCGAAGTCGAAACCGAAGACTCTTGAAATCACCATCCCTTTCTCCTAACTCATGTTTGACCCATAGTTGTTTGCTCGTGCATATTTTTTTAGTCTAACTTCGCTTGACCCATTGACCGATAATACTCATATTAAAACAAATTTCAAATGTAATGCCGCTAAAATAATACTCCCACATTAGAAGTGTAACATAAAACCATTATAATAATTCTGGTCAGAGATAACCTAACTTGTTGACCCGTTTTGACTCGTAATTACCTCACAAATTATGCTAATATGGTAGTAGCCTAATTGTGAACCACTTCGATTTGCACTATATAGATACCAAACAGAGTGTGTATACACAATTGTGATTACTAAAGGTGGCTGATTACGTGTGTAAATGGAGAAAACCATGTGATATTTATTATTTTAAAAGCTTTTATACCTCTGTTAAAAATATATTTCGGCTAATTCGTGATGGAGCATATTTAAAATTAATGTGATTGAATATATTTTAGGTCCGTATATAAGGTACAATTTCATACTCGGTATACGATATGTGATGATTGAATTTAACTATGGACCATATTTTGTATTTATGATATTTTCTTAAGGCCCCGTTTGATAGGACTGCATCTTTCTGAACTGATCTAATCTGAATGATTCTGATCTGAAATGATCTGAACTGATCTGATCTGATCTGAATGTGTTGAAATATTGATTGAATTTCAACGAATTAGTATCAGTTATGGACCAAATACATTGATAATAATTTGAACATTTATGATCTGATCTGAACTGATCTGAATGATTCTGAACTGAACTGATCTGATCTGATCTGAATATTACTGCAAATAAGTCCTATCAATCAGGGCCTAAATAGGCCATGAATCAGCATAGTCAACATTGTCAATCAACCGCACGAAGCTGTGGTCGTCGTTATCATCATCGGTCACCCCTAGTGTAATAGGACAGCTGGCATTGGAAGCCATGAGATTAGCCATTTGAATTAGCTAATAGTATTGTTTTAAGAGGTAAGCATAGACCTTTAAAAAAAAGGTAAGCATATATGGAGAATTTTTTTTTTTGAACTGATATATGGAGAATTTTTTTAATGCAAGAATATAGAGTAGAGAGTTATCCGGCTGATTTGTTATAGTACTATTTTTTCATCTTTTTTTATTAAATTTATTATCATAAAATTAGGAAATCAAATCCAAAATCATTCCTAAATTCAAGCCTTTTGTGAAAGACTTGATCAAAATCGCCAGTCATGCTAATGATTGATATCCAAGTTTAGATTGATACTGGCCATACTGCGTCAATAAAGATGAATTAAAATCCAATAAAATCCTATAGAATCTTCTAAGTGAACCATGATGAAGTTCTCCCGCTTGCATGAAATTGTGTACATCCTGCTTGTCGTACTCGTCCTCATTTTTTTGTTCTTCTGATCTGCATCTTCAGTTCACTTCTCCATTCTCCTCCCATTCTAGGCAGGTCTTGACACATATGAAGGTGAATTCCTCGCTTAATGTACAATTTACAATCTGTTCAGAACATACGCTGAGATTTTTTGTTGAAAAGGCATAATTGTCTTCAATAAAAAAAACGGAGTTCGAAAAAGAAAGCCTAACGAACCAATGCCTACACCAATGATGACGAAGACGATGAGAACAATGGCCAACAATCTGTCGGAATTGATCACATGATCTTAACGCTGTTAAGTGAATCTAAACAAAATAATGACAAAAATTAAAGAAAAAAAAATGTATAAATGTGGTTCTTCAACGAATACCCACCAATCACATACATATGCACCCTACAACTTCTCAATGACATCCTTTGTATAAACTGATGCTTCCTGTTCCTCACGGTCCTGGTTCAATTTTTTATTTTATTTTTGACTAAACAACCACATATTTCAGCAATTCATAGACAAAATATTAGTATAGAGAAATATTAAATAGTAGAATCTGAGAGTCCAAGAGATTGCGCGTTACCTCACGCATCCGAAATAGTCATACCAACAAACTTGCAAATCACTGATCACGGTCGTGAAATACTTTGTGTGGTAGTTGTGGTACGGTCTCGTTACAAACTATTGTTCCATTGTTGGTCTCCCGATTGGTCAATTGCTTGCAAACCAAATATCCAAAATCAAAATGAGAAGTTTCAAAACAATCTCTGCAAGTAATCAATCGCGAGCTAAATAAACAAATAAACAATGGTCTCACTTTTGTGCCGAATGCACGCACGTACTGAGCTATAAAAGTGTCTCACTTCATACCAAGGTATGATCTTCAATTTAGTCTGTCAAATTCATGACAAAATTCATCACTAAAGTAGCACTGATGCATATAGAGCTTGTAAACAATAAAATAAAAATGCAGTGTAGTGCAATACAAATGAAATTGGTTTACTCATACTCGTAATTAAAAACTTCAATAATAATCAAATCAAGGAGGGTTGGACGGTTGGGAAGCTCTGACGTTTACCAGGCCATCCTCTGATTCCTGAGTTTCAGCCGCAACTCAATCAACAAAGCTAGCTCAGACTTCAATTCCTTCAACTTCCTACCGAATTCCTCCTCCGAATGCTTCTAACAACAATTCTACATCCGCTTCCTCCCGAATCAACCCTACTATTATAATTTTCAGATCCTTTTATCAAGAAACACATCCATAATCTCATAATTCTGAACTAATGAAGAACCAATTAATTATGAACACATTCATAAATCGTAATCGAGTTAAATGACCTGAATTGGGAGACATGCATGGTTCTTCATTGTACCCTTTCCTGAATTAGCCGAAAAATTGGCCTGTAAAAGAATTTTGAAAAACAGGGAAAGCTCATTCCAAATTTACAACAAATGCAGACTATGACTATCCATAAGAAATGATACATTCATAGCAACGACCTCTAAAAGAATCATATGGAAACCAAAGCACTCCAATACAGCAACTTTGGCCAAAGCCCGAAACAATAGCTAATTACCGTGTATGAATTCACAGAATTTATCAATTCCGTGAGCCGAAAAATTCTAAGCTATACTCTTTACTCCACATGATTGATCTTCCTTTATTAATCTATTTTTCCTTACCCTCAACTAAGGGAACTCCCTCTGTGCCACTTCATGGAATAGTAAAAATGATTAATCTAATAAATTGGAGAATTACCTTGAGTGTTAATAGAGTTGTGACCCAAATGAACGCTTAATCTATCTGCTGCTCTCCTCGACTGGATTTCTTCGTAACTGAAAAAAACGCACAAATCGAATCAGAAAAATACCAGAGTTTTATTTAATACCTTGTAAGTCGTAAATGAAGATTTGATCAATGTAATTTCTTATTTAAGGTGCTGATGTGAATAGATTCTGTTAGTTGCTTGAATGATATGCGGAGATATTCATGGAGGAATATGGAGATATTCACAGAAGTATATGCTGATTAACATAATTTTCCGCGTACAATATCGAATTTTTAGGGATTTTCCTTTGTTGAATATCAAATTTTCAGGGATTGTTTTTTCCTGAGGTGATTTTTTCGGATTAAAATATAGGGTTATGACGTCAGCTGTGACATGTCATTGAGGTGGCAGCTGAGGTGGACAGGCTAAATGGCTGTGAAATCTACCGGTAATGCTTAAATATATGATATGTGCTAAAAATACGGTATATCTTGAGAAAAAACTAAACTTTCCTAAATGTCAGGTAGACTAACAGTAATTTATGAAGAATAAAAAAATATTCATAATCAATCAATGCGAAATTAATAGTAAAAAATACATTTTTAATTTAAGGCCTTCTGATAGTGCATATCTTCCTAAATTCGTGCAATTAAAAAAAAGCAATCAACTAAAATTTAGGAGTAGTTAATTTAGGAAACAAACTATTCACGTTGAGATATTAAAAATCCTGTATAATCTAATGAATATCCCATCCCTTTAATTTGTCTTCATTATTTCCATCTTCTGGTCTATGGGTTTCTGAATTTCTGACAAAAGATTGATATTTTTTGAAATCATGCAGATAATAATTTAATAATGCTTGGATTGGAATTTTGGTGAGCAGATTCAATTTGCGTTGATTGATGGCAAGTTTAGAAGATTGAAATGAAGCGAAATCAAAACAAGACATTGACGAAGAAGAAGACAATCGTAAACAAGACATACTAATCGGGCCAAAGCTAATTTAACTTTTTGCTCATGGGTATTTTTAGTTAAATGATTAAATGCATTCTATGATTTGTCAGATTTGAAACAATCAAACAATGGCATTAGACTGAGAGTTGTACAAGAATACAATTGTGCATACCAGTTGGCGGAAACAACGTCGCATACGAGGACAACTGCGGTAGATGACCAAGCCTAGAGGCTGCGCGAAGCTCCGAAAATGAAGGAACATACGGCTTGAGCAAAGTCGCCGGAGATGAAAACGTCGAGACTAAGTCGATGGAGGACGTCTGTCGCGGCCCAGAAAAACCTGACCGAGAGCTAAAGACGAGGTCGTCACGAAAAAGGGAAGAGCAGCAGTTGGTACTCCCTGAACATAATAAGCCCGTGCTAATGTCGAAGAGCACGCCGAGGAGTGTTGCTGGCGTTGGTAAACGAGAAAGGGACCGTTGGTGTAAGTTGCGGAGAAATGTGGCCAGACATGGGTACAATTCAATCAATTTGATCGATTTGGGGGTTTTAACAAATGAGGTAGCTACTAGCTAGATGCCACTGCATATTGTATTAGAGATAAGTAAATTAATTTGGAGTTTCAAGAATTAATGAATTGAATAAAGGGTTTTCCTAATTGATTTTTGGGTTTCACAACACTTGGATCAGTCTTATCGGACTTTCTTACTTAGATTCAGTAGCCAAAACTATCCAAATTTCTTTATTACGTTTGTTTGACATTTGTTTGTTCTTTTTTTTTTAAACGAGAAAGTGTTAAACTAATACGAAGGAAACAAAAGAGAACAAATTATTAGCCGATAATATGATTCAATTACATGGTTAACTTAATCGGTCAATGCAGATCACCGGTCATAAAAAGGAAATTTGTTGCACAAAAAAAGCTTTTATAAGGCAAAACACTAAACAAATCGAATAATTAAACATATAGTATTCAAAATATAATTATGGATATTATATAATAATTCATGTAGTCTTCACGGGTCAACATTGCCACTATATTACATGGAAAACTTAAACATTGAGCCATTTTTATCCACCAATATTTTCTCTTATTTATTATAACATAAATGGATTATTATACTAATTTTAGGCATAATCTACTTCATTTGTCTTAATTATGAATCAAATTAAACTAACGGGTATCATGTTAGGTTTGACAAAAAAATGTGTGTTAACCGGAGTCAGCCATAACATTGAACATAGCAGGTGACTGATTCAAAGAAAATGGTTCAAGAGCCAAAATGTGTGTCGAGGGTCATAATGACGTAGAACAAAATGTGTGTCAAATGGGGTCACATTAGTATGTCACAACATTGAACATAACCGTTTTTTGGCGTTTAAAGCGGTGAAGGCCTTTTTAAACAAAATCGACATGTTTTTTGGGCTTTATAAAAAACGGGACATCAGTTTAATATATACCGTTTAGTACGGGTTTTTGCTAATAGAACGGTTGACTAACTTAAGAAAGCAGATCATGTTCCAAAACTTGCGGGTCTACAATTCGAGTCAAATTTGACCAAAGATATGTGAGTCAAAATGGATTAGGAATAATATGGGTTACTGGTCACAAAACACGGGTTCTTGACTCCATTGCGTGTTCCTGGCCAAATAATAGCGGGTCACAAGTCTTTGTAAGCAAATTTGTTACTCAAAAAAACATATTTTTTTTAAACATATGATACATCAAAAGAACAACTGCCATTGTTGTGTCTTTTGCGCTCCCCCTAAAATCTTAAAATTACATATGTCCAACAACTCCACACTTCAACTATTACATTCGTACGTAGGTGTATATTTCCCTAACAGCTTCATTATATTTAATCTACTCTATGTATTTAGCTGAGAATTTATATTATCCGAAAGCAAACCCTTTTTAATACCATCTCTTATATCGTTATTACATAACTTCCCGTGCAATTTTGCACGGGTGCATAAACTAGTTGTACTACTATACTACTTTCAAACCAAAGGCAAATAACCTCGAGCTATGTAGACAGGTGTTAAGTCTCACCTTGAGGTCAAAATCACTTATTAATCGCAATTGTTCACCTTAATGTGTTCACAACATGGTGTCATGACTGTCATCACTGACAACTAAAACCATGGCTATATTTATTATATTTCGTTATTGTCGTCCATATATTACCAATAAAAAAAAATCCAACCATGCTACAAGGTTAGAATAAAAATTAAAAAAAATATATCCTTTTGAGTTGAACAGGTTCATCTTGGTTCACTTCAATTTCTCTTCCTGAAAGTCTTCTTCCTTCCTGAAGAGTTGTTTAGCGTTTCCATTTCTAAGAATGCAGGCCGTTGGTAAACTTTCTATTTAGTTGAAAGTAATTTCGGATGATGATACTGAGCCAAGAATGTAACACAGAGTGGACAAGTAAGATCAAAATCGTAGACAAGAATCATTTTATAAGGGGAATCTGATCGAGCAAATTTTGTACTAAATTGGTGGAATCCCCTCCTAAGAACTATTCTCTTCCAACTGTGTTTTACACGAATTCCTCCCTAAGCCAACATAGCCCAAAAGAAACATAGAATCAAGGCCATGATTTTCGGATGGAAATAGCACGGTGTAGAACTGTAGATCTACAAATGTTCAGTCTGCTTGAGCCTCTTAATAATCCATGCCACCCATACCGCCCATGGGTGGAGCTGCATCCTTCTCGTCTTTGGGTGCCTCGACCACAACAGCTTCGGTTGTTGTCATCAAGGATGACACACTACAGATGAAAGGCAGGAAAAACAAAAGGGCACATTTTAATCACTGTGTGAGATGCCGTACCGGCGGGTTGCCGATCCGCTCTCCCGAAAAAGAAGTGTGAATTACACGGAGTCGCCAGCGGGATTTTTTATAGGTTCCCCACAAACCTAGACTGAGGTTCGTTGCAAGGTTACGAGTTAGGAAGGTGTAAGGCACCCAACTCGCCCATCGTGTTGATGGTCTCTACTAATTGATCCGAATTAAATATAAAAGTAGTAATTAACGACGAAAGCACGTACAAGTAGCATGCGAGCGATAAGTAAATCATGCGACGAGATAATAATACGATGATAAATCACGTAGACACATATAAAGATAGACATGTGGAATAATAACAATTCGAGCATGATTTAAGAAAGCAACCGACCATATAATTATCAACATAAACATGCATGCAAATTAATTATTGTGACAATATTAAGTGTCGTTCAAATTGCTGCCATATGCACAAGTATAAGAACACAAGCATTAATTAGTTTGTATGTTACTGATCATTAAACTCCACTTTTGTCCGCATGCTACGTAGACTAAATTTGCTAAGTGATCTGATTTATTATTCATTCGAAAGGTCAAGCATGAATAAGGTCAAGGTGCAAAAGCAACAGAATAACCTACGAGACTACTTACCATAAATCCGCATATTGTGCAACGATTATATAAAAAATTAACACGTACTTTGAAAACGATTTGTGAAAGAATTTGGGGCCCTCAGGTGGACGTTCTTGTGTAGTCGTATCGCAGATCTCAGTATCGTTTGCCAATGAGCCCAAGGTATAGTCTTGACCCTCGTATTCCACGTAGCCTAATTGTCTTGTCTGAGTTTGATAGTCTACGGTCGCTGGACGTCGTAGGTTAGGTGTACGGGTGTATGTGTGTATGTGTTTGATGATAAAAGGTGTTCTGTTCCTAATCGTCATATTGAAGATGTAGGTAAGAGTTTGTAGCTAGGATGCACGACTAAGTGAGACGAAGATTATTCGAGACTCATGTGCTTGTTCATGGTCTCGTCTATTTTCTTGAGCACTAATCGTAGGAATTGTGTGTTGTGTGCATGTGTGTATGATGATATAGGTATGGTGTTCTTTTCCCAATCTTCGTGTTGAAGATGTAGGTCAGAATTTGTAGCTAGGATGCACGAGATGTAATAATTATTCGAGACTCATGTGCATGTTCATGGTCTCGTGTCTTTTGCATACTAATCGGAGAAGTATTGTAAGTGTTGTGCCTTTTGTGCATGAGAAACAAGGCATACAGAGTAGCTCTAATTATAGTAGGAGGTGGATGGCATTCGACTAGCATTAGAACTCTCTTGGGTGACATATTCGTACCAATCAGAGGAGTTTCTAAGAGTTTTAGTAGGAGGTGTCTGTGAATGCTAGTGATAAGATGGCATTAGGAAACCTTATGGAAGGTTCTGGATATCTTGGCCGACAATCAATCCGTAAAGAGCAAAATCCTATTTCGAAGCAAAGTCTAACGCCAATAGGTGTCTGGCACTAGCGGGCTAAGTAAGTGAATTGTATGAGTAACGGGGGTTTGGCCCAAGCTAAATAAATAATCTTGTTGGATTTTAAGCCCACTCAATGCTAATCTCACATTGGCCCAAATTAGACACTTAACCCACGACTATCGGTAAAAGGCTCTTTTGGCTAAACATGGTAATTCGGGTCTAAACAGATATATCGAACTCATTGGCAAACGATACCTTTCAATGCGTGTCCACTGTCCGTTTTCATCATCGGGCGCTAAAATGGGTGTAAATGTAGGGTGTCTACAGGAGCCCCCGCTTTGACTGAGTCTCTGAGTAAACGAAAGTCAAAGGTTTGAAAAATCATTTGCAACAAAATTATGACAAAGAACATTCCTCTAAGTCACACATAGCATCACAAAATATTTAACCGTAGGCATTTCGATCGGGCGCAGTAAGCGATCAAAATGTAAGTGTTGTAGATTATCTTGAATGGGCGAAGTAGTCATTCAAGACATTCATCGTGCATTTGGATAACTTGTATGTTCTGGATGGGCGCAGTTGTCATCCGAGAGAAGTTGCTGCCATTTATAGTCCGTCGACTGCTGAACTTGAATTTATAGTCTAACGACTGCTATTTTTATAGTCTGACGACTGCTGGATTTAAAGTCTTGCGACGGCTGAATTTATAACTTGATGGTTGCTGAGCTTGACGTTGCAGTTCCGTTATCAAATTCATAGCGGTAAATTCATATGAAGTCAAAGCATTTCTAGCCCCCGAGCGTAAGGATCGGATTTCGGGTTGTAGTTTGCTATTTCTTTTGAATTGAACTTGACAAGAGTATGTTGCTCGTTGGGATGCAAAGTTCCATCTCGAGGATTGCTCTCCATGGTGGTTGCATATATATTGACGGACGATGTTTTTTTTTATTTTTTGCTTGATCGCTTCTCAATTGTATCATATTATAGCTCATACAGAGTGTAAATGCATTGATAACCACATGCAAAGATGACCAACATAATGCAAACTTAAAGCACATTTCACATGTAGCAAATTATGCAAGCAAAACACACAAGGACAAACAAGTCAGTACGTACGTGCCCTAGCAAGGATGGAAAAGACCGCTCAAGGTAGGCTAGACAAAATTTGGTGCACTAAGATTATGCCTTTCGAAGAGAAGTTGGAATTTGTAGTGTACCGGAATTCGACTCTGCGGTGACGGGTCCCAGTTCCCGTATACAGTTTAATTTGTTCCGCCACATATGTTCAAGAAGTAGCACAAAATTTCAAGTGAAGTGGTGTCTCGAAGTTGCTAACGTCGAAGGTGAAAGGCCTACCGAAGTGGCTTCGAAGGACATTTCATCACTTGATGGTTCCATGGGAGGTATTCCCTTGCTTTTGTAGGTAAATTCGAATTCGTAGAAGTTTAGCCGAATGTTGTATTACCCACCATTAACAAATGCACATGCTATCACTCTAACAATCGCAAGACCTTTGAATTCTGTTTTTTTTAGCGACTACTGTTTCTTGAACAAAGGTGATGGTAGAGTGATAGTAGCATTAAGATTGCTTGCCATAATTTCATTAGTTCACGCATTGTACGTAGCAAATTTTCATTTTGGCCTTTGACTAGTTGATATGCAATGATCGTACGACGGACGATGACGAGATTAACCCTACTAGGTGATTGCAGTTGATACAACATGATATTTGAGAGTCTAGCTGAAGATGTAATTTCATGTGAATTGAACCCAATGTCTTTAGATTAAGAAATGCCTAATGATTAAGACTAATTCACCCTCCAATTTAATTGCAATGAACTTATTTACCTTTGTTATTTTGAACAATTAATAATTTTTCTTTTATGCAATATAGGACTTCATTGTGAATTGGATCGAAAGAAGTCAATAGTGTCGAAAAGCGAGTAAACTTGCAGAGCCAAAGGATGTTTGACTTCTGTGGATATGATCTCGCTATTCGTGTAAAGACTTTAATGCAAAGGGGTAAAAATGATAGAGAGTGCCTAACACTTGTTCTTGATTCGTGGGAATTAGCAAATGCGTGATAATGCGTACACAACATTCAACTGGATGACTATACTTGTGTGTAGAATACATGCAAATGTTAATGAATGTTCGACATTAGTGTTCGCTTTTACTAATTGACGGGCCAATGATTTTCTCATGCATACTTGGCGCTCAAAGGACTCAAGTAGGTCCAAGATTTGCCTTGTACGTAGAGTTACATAAGTGATCATTTTGACATGGAAGCCCCTGAGCTTGCAATCAGTGTTCTTGAAAATTGGACCCTTTCGACATCATTTAGAGGCACATTTGGTCTACATCTCTTGAATTTGACTCTTATTTGCTTTGGATAGAATGTACCTAATGACTTAGATTTGTACTCACAACTGTGGAACAATGAACAATGTACAACAAAGTAGCTTGTGACTCAATTCTTGTGACGAAAATCCTAGATAAGGGTAGGCAAGGTTGGTAAAGAGGCATAGGAATTTTAGAAGGCTCGTGTCATTTGACTCATGAACATTTGTGAGGTTAAAATGGGCTGGAGCTGCACGACAAAAGTTATTAGTTGGATGTATCATGGGTTGTGATCGAAAAATGAAAGCTATTGGATATGAAAGGGTATGATCGAGCGTAGGGCTTTGATTGAATCTGGGTAAACGGTAGGTCAAGCTGAAGGGTAGTAGGTGAATTGGAAATGGTTAAGGTTCAAAGTTCCAAGTCTAAGTCTAAGAAATGTGGATATGGCCAGTAGAAATTTTGACATTCGCTTGATCGTAATGGTGCAAACATAACTTAGCCGAAAAAAGGTCTCTCAAATTCTCATGGCTTGCTTCGAAATAGCTAATAAAATGACAAGCTACAAGAATGAGTGAGCCACGATTGATTTCTAGGTTGGCAACAATGATGTATAATGACGTAGAAGAATTGCACAAATGCGTCTCTTTAGGTGTTCACAAATGTGTGCCTCTTTCAGGCGCCATGACTAATTTGCCTGAAAAAAATGTTTAAAAAAACAGGCGTCCTATTTTCATGTTACCGAAATCGTGAATTTGAGAGCCTTTGAAATCGTGACCACTATATGAAATGGATTTTAGAAATTTACTAGCCATAGTGGTATAAAATGTTGGAGGGGTCATATTTGTGGTTTAGAAGTTGCAGGCCATGATGGTCAAAATTTGGACACGAAATTGTGAACAATTGAAACGTGTCAAATGATCTCAAGAATGCATGGGAAACTTATTGATCGGCAATGGCCAAGTGAGTGGTAGGGAGTGGGTATCCTATGTTAGACTTGGAATAGGTAAAGAAAAATGAGTTTACTGGATCCTTGTCACAAAAGTTAAATCACACTCTACTTGTTGAATTGTTGTTAATTCCATAGAATTTTGCATTGTGAGTTGAATACGAATCATATAGACGAAAGACGTCCCTCTAAACGGTTTGTGAGATTAGGAAGACCAATTTCAAACTCGTTGTTCCTTTGTTCAGTAAAATGTCAATTTTTCGTGAAGTCCTTTTTCTTGTTTTTTCATTGCTTTATTTTTTCTTGGTAAATTTTGTTCATTGCAATATCATTTGGAGTGTGCGAAATAGGCCAGGCAAATCAAGACAGAGGGTACACAGAATTCATAGTCTTATTATTAGAACCAAGTTGTACATAAAATAGGGCATAAATGTCCCTTGACTCTAGGACTAAAAACATCGTTATTACTAGACTCACTACACTCATAATTGCCAAGTTTGGGTACAAGTTCGTTGTATGAAAATATCATTCCTATAATGGTGGAAGCATATGGCCATGTTTGTTGTTCAATATTTGGTGTGTCTTTTTGTTGTAAGAGGTATTCCAAATATCGTGGTGTTCATTGTAACAAATGCTTGCAATCCGATCGTTATACACACGCTTGAAGTTGAGTGGGATTCGGCCCACGTAAATGACATGCATGAATTCAATTTTTTTTGTGAGCTTTTTACTCCACTGGCATCTTAATAGCATCAGGGGGTGAGCTTTCTAGCTACGCAAACTAATCGGCCGCGGGTAATTTATGGCCCATGTGAATGCATGGATTCACGTAAGTGTGAATATCATCTACTGGCATCATAATGGCATTGGCTACATAGTGAATTCTGGCCCACACGACTTTTTGGCCCTTTGTTGGTCTAGTCTTTTTACTCCATTGGAATTAGAGTAGCGTAATTGCAATCTCATCTTGCGGAGAGACTAATTTTTTTTTACGTAATTCATGACACTTATTAATTTTAAGTCCATGTATACGGCGTAAAAGACGTTTTCTTGGTACTTAATTTTTAGCTTCTTTTGAATATTCTTGGATTTTTGATCATATTTGTTTATTCAATTGATCTAAGAGAGGTGTCCAAAGTGGTCTCTTACCAAGCTATGGTTTCCTCAACAATGATCCTAGGAGATGACGGGATTACGGAATATCTGACACCTAGAAAGGCGTACACACCTAGATGCTAGAGGAGTCCTAGGACGCTAGAAGTCTTCTTGCGGTGGGAGTCGAATCAGGTTGGAAACGTACTAGACGAACACTATGTCTGGAAGCACTAGGTTCATGATATTAGTGGGAAACAAACCTAACTCAGCCACTTAATCGTAGAAAACTAGCAATTTGGAAACTAAACTCCTAAATACACTAGAATTATGGAAGTTGATTAACAAGGACTCTAATCTAAAGACTCCTAAATTCCCTAGAATTTGACACGGCTTGAGTTTAAGAGCTACATGCAAAAAAAAAAAAGATTCCCTAAAACACTAACATAACAATTAGTGGATGACAAAAGGTTCAAGATGTCCATATTTCCTAGGTTTCTAACACTTTGACATAACGGGGGACAAGATGTGAAAACTTTGGAAAGTCCTATAGCATCTAGATAAGTATGCACGTACGTACAACATGTAGACAAAGCAGAACCCATCATCAAGGCACGTAGAAACCAATTCAATTAAGCCGTAACGCATGCAAAAATAGCAAAACGCATGTTATTTGACTTATACTAAATGGGGTAGTCAAAAGGGTAAATCATACGCCCACGACTAGGACAAACTCTATTAGGTTTCGGTACGTCAGACCGTGCTAATGAGTCCATCCATTTTGTACTTTGACAAGTACAAGCGTCACGGGGTGAAAGTAGACCATATTTCCATCGCATAAACCGAGTTGGTCCGATGGTCAATAGTCATTCTTTCGAGGTCAATTGGCCTTGTCCTAGGGCGCGGCGTTCTAACGCAGCATGCAAACTATATGAAATATGCAATGTTAACTACACATTAAATATTTAAGATGGATCAATTTTCGAGCTTTGCAATTAGTCCCCAGCGGAGTCGCCACTGTGAGATGCCGTACCGGCGGGTTGCCGATCCACTCTCCCGAAAAAGAAGTGTGAATTACACGGAGTCGCCAGCGGGATTTTTTATAGGTTCCCCACAAACCTAGACTGAGGTTCGTTGCAAGGTTACGAGTTAGGAAGGTGTAAGGCACCCAACTCGCCCATCGTGTTGATGGTCTCTACTAATTGATCCGAATTAAATATAAAAGTAGTAATTAACGACGAAAGCACGTACAAGTAGCATGCGAGCGATAAGTAAATCATGCGACGAGATAATAATACGATGATAAATCACGTAGACACATATAAAGATAGACATGTGGAATAATAACAATTCGAGCATGATTTAAGAAAGCAACCGACCATATAATTATCAACATAAACATGCATGCAAATTAATTATTGTGACAATATTAAGTGTCGTTCAAATTGCTGCCATATGCACAAGTATAAGAACACAAGCATTAATTAGTTTGTATGTTACTGATCATTAAACTCCACTTTTGTCCGCATGCTACGTAGACTAAATTTGCTAAGTGATCTGATTTATTATTCATTCGAAAGGTCAAGCATGAATAAGGTCAAGGTGCAAAAGCAACAGAATAACCTACGAGACTACTTACCATAAATCCGCATATTGTGCAACGATTATATAAAAAATTAACACGTACTTTGAAAACGATTTGTGAAAGAATTTGGGGCCCTCAGGTGGACGTTCTTGTGTAGTCGTATCGCAGATCTCAGTATCGTTTGCCAATGAGCCCAAGGTATAGTCTTGACCCTCGTATTCCACGTAGCCTAATTGTCTTGTCTGAGTTTGATAGTCTACGGTCGCTGGACGTCGTAGGTTAGGTGTACGGGTGTATGTGTGTATGTGTTTGATGATAAAAGGTGTTCTGTTCCTAATCGTCATATTGAAGATGTAGGTAAGAGTTTGTAGCTAGGATGCACGACTAAGTGAGACGAAGATTATTCGAGACTCATGTGCTTGTTCATGGTCTCGTCTATTTTCTTGAGCACTAATCGTAGGAATTGTGTGTTGTGTGCATGTGTGTATGATGATATAGGTATGGTGTTCTTTTCCCAATCTTCGTGTTGAAGATGTAGGTCAGAATTTGTAGCTAGGATGCACGAGATGTAATAATTATTCGAGACTCATGTGCATGTTCATGGTCTCGTGTCTTTTGCATACTAATCGGAGAAGTATTGTAAGTGTTGTGCCTTTTGTGCATGAGAAACAAGGCATACAGAGTAGCTCTAATTATAGTAGGAGGTGGATGGCATTCGACTAGCATTAGAACTCTCTTGGGTGACATATTCGTACCAATCAGAGGAGTTTCTAAGAGTTTTAGTAGGAGGTGTCTGTGAATGCTAGTGATAAGATGGCATTAGGAAACCTTATGGAAGGTTCTGGATATCTTGGCCGACAATCAATCCGTAAAGAGCAAAATCCTATTTCGAAGCAAAGTCTAACGCCAATAGGTGTCTGGCACTAGCGGGCTAAGTAAGTGAATTGTATGAGTAACGGGGGTTTGGCCCAAGCTAAATAAATAATCTTGTTGGATTTTAAGCCCACTCAATGCTAATCTCACATTGGCCCAAATTAGACACTTAACCCACGACTATCGGTAAAAGGCTCTTTTGGCTAAACATGGTAATTCGGGTCTAAACAGATATATCGAACTCATTGGCAAACGATACCTTTCAATGCGTGTCCACTGTCCGTTTTCATCATCGGGCGCTAAAATGGGTGCAAATGTAGGGTGTCTACACACTGTAAATCTCCGAGTTGCACAACTACATTAAGGACCATGAACACAGTAAAAGTAACGCTAGAATTACCTGGCAGCATCTACCAAAGCTGTCCTGATAACCTTCAGTGGATCAATGATCCCGGATTTCACCATATTTACGTATTCTCCTGCTCAAACGACACACAGATAAGTAAAAAGACACCAGAAATCCATCCAAGACAAATATTTTAACCCACTGCTGCCTGACAATAGCTTGTACCTTTAGCAGCATCGTAACCAAGATCATGGTCATCTTGCTCCAGTAGTTTGCCAACAATGAGGGCTCCCTCAACTCCAGCATTCGAAGCAATGGTGTAAACAGGGGTCTGAAAAGATAATCATCATTCATATAATGTTAAGACACGTAGGCAAAGAGCGACACAACACATAGACACATAGTACTTGGACATAACATAGAAAACAAACTATTCAGTAGACACGTTGATCAAAACCTACTTTAAGGGCAGCTTGAATGATCTGCACACCAATCTTCTGATCATAGTTGGCTGTCTGGAGCTTCTCAAGTTCTTTAGAGGCATAAAGGAGAGCGGCACCACCACCAGGCACAATGCCTTCAGCAACTGCAGCTTTAGTGGCATTTAGGGCATCAGTCACTCTATCCTTCTTCTCACCAACTTCAGCTTCACTGGCTCCTCCGATCTAATCATAGAAACCATGTAAATATTATAAACCAGATCTCTAGCAGAGTTTGGAACAGTTCGAGATGAATAGAAACCAAAGGAACAAACAGTGAAACAAACCTTCAAAACAGCAACTCCACCAGAAAGCTTCGCTAATCTTTCCTCCAACTTCTCCTTGTCATAATCTGATGTACTTAGTTCGATTCCAGATCTAATCTGTTATTACACATACAATGACAACAGAAAATGTCAAACTCAGAATGCTAATAACTGGCCCATGACATCGAAGGCAAAAATACTTTAACCATGTTAGACCCACCTGTTCACATCTTTCCTCGATGGATTCAGTGTTACCCGCGCCATCAAGAATGACAGTGTCATCCTTCGAGATAGTTATCTGCAAGACACCAACACTCAGGTAATCCGACATGGCTATTCAGAATACCACACCCGCAGATATTAATAGCCGGTGACAAAAGCTCTGTGGACAACTTGATTCCACAGGCACCCGCCATTACAACAATGTTTTGTTTAACCCAATTTGAGGGCCTTATCATGACATAGTTTTCCCTAAACCCTAAACCTTAAACCCAACAACAACAACCAAACCTTATTCCCAAAATGATTTGGGGTCATGACATAGTTTTCCATAAACTAGAAAATTCAGAAAGTAATGTGGATCATGTTGGAATTTTGGGGCTACATTTTTGTTGGTGATTGATATAAAACTAAATAAAATTCCAACATGGTATCAGAGCGCCGGGTCGATCTATTCGGGCGGTGACTCAAATTCAACCAAAAAAAAAAATACAACAAATCAAAACAAAATCAACAAAAAGAACAAACAATTTTGATGCTCGATGACACGGGCAACGACCGAAACAAAAAAAAAAAAAAAAGTTGTGTCGGGGTGACAAGGACCCCTACGCAAGAAAAATGATGTTGGTGACATGAGCATCAACGAAAAAAAAGAAAAAAAAAATCTGCAAGGTGGATGACAAGAGCACCTGGAGAAAAGGAACAGTGGTGACGATCAACGCACCCATACAAGAAGAAGAAAATGGTGACAAGGGCACCAATAATAGAAAGAAAAGAAGGGGAGCAAATGTCCAGTGACACGGGCCCCTAAGAAAATGAAGGGGAGCAGATGTCCAGTGACACGGGCCCCAAAGAAAAAGAAGGGGAGCAGATGTCAAGTGACACGGGCCCCAAGGAAAAAGAAGGGGAGCAGATGTCCGGTGACAAGGGCCCCAATAGAAGAAAAAAAGAACCGGAGAAGATGTCCGGTGACACCAGCACAAGCGAGAAGAGAAAAGGGATGGCAAGGACATCACCTACAAACAAATTGAAGAAAAGAAACAAGGTGACAAGAGCACCAAATGAAATCGAAGAAATTTGAAGTAAGAAATGTTCGGTGACACGAGCACTAGCAAATTCGAAGACAAAGGAAGTTCAAGATTTTTCAGATTAGGGGGAGTGTTGGAAGTAATCTAGAAAAATCTAGATTAGTCAAGATTAAGTAGAACCTAGAATAATCTAGAGTAATCCCCTACAAACTAAGTGGCAAGTGTCTAGAAAAGTCTAGGACAACCATGTTAGAACAATGGTATGGTTCTAGACTTATCCATTGTAACACTATAAATAGCACTTGTGTGCTTTGTGCTATGTAACAACAACAACCATTCAAGAAAAAGAATAACAATCAAGTTTTATATCAATCACCAACAAAAATGTAGCCCCAAAATTCCAACAGATCATGGGTATCAATACAACAAACCAAAGGACAGTAACCGGGGTGAAGATTCAGATTTATAATGCTCTTTACCAAAAAAAAAAAAAAATATGCACAAGCTTTACCTTCTTGCATGAACCAAGCATATCAAGATCAACCTTTTCCATGTTCATGCCAAGTTCCTTAGTAATGACCTGGACACGACATCATGTCACTATGTCAGTATTTGTCAAAGATTCCATCATGGAGCAGGAGCTGAATTCAAGGGGGAACTCACTTGTCCTCCAGTAAGAGTTGCAAGATCCTGCAAATTGGCTTTTCTACTCTCTCCAAAGCCAGGAGCTTTAACAGCACAAACCTGTCGGAAGTGACGAAACGTGGTTAAGCGATAATATGGGGTTGGAAGTAGCACAGTAAGATAGCCACTTCAAGTGAGAAATATATAAACCTTAAGGCCAGCCCGGATCTTGTTCAAAATAAGAGTTGCCAAGGCCTCACTATCAACATCTTCTGCAACAATCAACAAAGGTTTTTGCCTCTGCAAAAACACAAATTAGTATATACTTGGATCTTAATAGACTTGCAGAATAAATGAACAGGAGAAATAAAGATCCAATAACTCTTATACCTTCAAAGCCAGCTCTAGAGCTTTCACAATGGCAGTTACACTGGTAATTTTCTTTTCGTGGATCAAAATGAGAGGGTCATCCAATTCCTGAGAGCATTAGGCACCCAATCAAGACATTGCACCATATCTTCATCTCTCAGATTGAATCTGAGAAGGAAGTTCAAACTCAGGGAAGTGTATGCTTACACATTTCTGGGTTTTCGGGTTGGTGATGAAGTAGGGAGATATGTAGCCCCTGTCCAGCTTCATGCCCTCCACAACTTCCAGCTCATTGTACAATGTTTTGCCATCCTACAACAAAGACACAGTTAGAATCATGAATCATTTCTGCAGAACTCAACTGTCAACCAAAATGCTGTTCAAAGAATTAATTCCAAAAAAAAAAAAAAAAAAAAAAAGAGGAATACAAATTGTTCGTCAGTGTTAGTCAAGTTCTCGTAATCTAATATATATATGTAATCCTGAACCCGCTCAATTCCCATGCTGACACGTGGCATAAAATATTATTATTATATTGTAGATAATGTTTATCCAAAATTGGATATGGTAAGTACGAGTGTATGTTAATTTTCTAATAAAATAACATTATTACTTGATTTACGGAAAATAGTTATGTAATAGAGTAATTACTTAATTTATGGCAATTTAATCAAATATCTAACGGGTGTTTCAAAATGAGACTTTGGCTTTTGAAATGTAACTTTTCCTCAAATTAAATTACAAATCTTACATGGGTGTTCGAAATGGGATTTTTGGTTTTTAAAGGCGAGTTTCCATCTAAATACATAATTTACCACGGTTGTTCGAAACATGACTTTAGATTTTAAATGTGACTTTCCATCTAATTACACTACAAATTTCTCACGGGTATTTGAAATGAGATTTTAGGTTTTAGATAAAAAAAATTCGTTTACATAATTTTTAACATTTAAATATAAGTAGCCCGGGCGTTGCACGGGCCATCAAACTAGTTGATTACAAAAGCACTACGAGAAAATGCCTTTACCTGGATCGTGATAACTCCTTCTTTGCCAACCTTTTCCATAGCCTTAGCAATTAGTTCACCGATTTCCCTGTCACCATTAGCTGAGATAGTACCAACCTAACATCACAAAACGAACAAGTATTAATCCAAAGCACACAAAATTGCGTTTTTTGTACTGTCACAAGCTCACCAGAGTGAAATGTATCACAAACCTGAGCAATCTCCTCTGATGTGTTGATCATCCTTGCTCTACTCTTCAAGTAATTTACGACAGCATCGACTGCCATTGTCATACCTCGTCTAAGGTCCATTGCATTCATTCCAACCCCAACAGATCTTACCCCCTCGATCAATATAGCCCGAGTAAGAACAGTGGCACATGTAGTTCCTATATTGCAATAGAAATTGGTTAAGGCTGATTGAAGGGAACCAGACACAACATTTTATCCATCTTCTAATCCGACTTGAAATAACGCATACAAAATCCTAAATCAAAACCTTTATTCACAAACAATGTAATTCAAAGGCTGAGATAAAATAAACTCACCATCTCCAGCAACATCATTGGTGGAATTCGCAACTTGCTTGACAAGGCTGGCACCTAGATTCTTATACCTATCCTTAAACTCGATACTCTTTGCGACAGTGACACCGTCTTTTGTAACTTTAGGTGCACCAAAACTTTGCTCAATCACCACATTTCGCCCCTATAAACCACCCGAACACACAACATCATCAATTCAAATCCTACCAAATACTACTGTGATCAAACCCGAAAATTCTCTACAATGCACATTACCCTACAACTAAAGGTCCAGTGATCAAACCGATTTATATGAGAAATTAATTAAGGGGTAGAAGAGTGAAGAAGAAAGTTACCCTGGGCCCATAGTGACTTTAACGGCATCAGCGAGCTCTTCAATACCACACAACATGGATATACGGGCGTCTTCGCCGAACCTGACTTCTTTAGCTGCATAATTTCTGCTCCAATTCAAGTTTGAAACCTACAAAATGCGATCAAACATTAAAAGAATAATTCAAACCAACGCTCCAATTTTAATACGTGTATGATCTCAAAGTAACAAACTTACAGAGCGGGGGATGTTGCGAGCGCGGGCAGCGAGGCTAGCGGCTGCACGGAACATGGTGGCCCAGAGAGAATTGACGACGACGACGACGACTTAGGAGACAGAAAAATGAGGGATGTCTGTTGAGTGTGTATAAGTGGATTGGAGAAGAAGTAAGGTGGAAGAATGGAGAAAGATTTTTAAAGAGTCTGGGGTTTAGGGTTTTACACGTAGGGGTGGAGGAGGGTGGTACATTTTAGAGGCTTCTAGAGTAATCTTTACTGTTCCACTCTAATTAGAGTTGGTATACCAAGCGACTAACATATATGGAACCTGGATCTAGAGTTCATTGGGTAACCGGTCTCGTTCCAACGTCTAGCCGGGACTCTGGTACGAATGAGTCGCGAGGATTTTTTTTTTTTTTTCTGGAGTCTCAACGAAAAATTACGTGGTACCCTTGAATTTTGACTAATTGCACATGGTACCCAACTTGGCCAGCGCGTATACCCCACTCTGGAGAGTAGGTAGTCCCGCGCTACCACGTCACGATTTTCACAAAAAAAAACCGGAAATGACAAAAACATGGAAATCCGGCCAGAAACGGAAAAAAACGCACGCGAAGAAACTGAACAAAAATCAAACAGATAGTTGTGGACTTGTGGTTCCCAATTTTTCTCTCCCTACCACCGCCCCAGCCGTCATTGAAGCCACCACCACCTCCGTCCCCGGTGGCGCTATAATAGGCGCTTCAAGCCGCCGACACCACCGGACCATCCTTTCCCACTGCCGGTGACTTCCCCCCCACGCGAGAAGCGGTTTTTTTTTCTCTTGCTCGACACAGATTTGGCCAGTTGGAGGTGCTTATGGTGCATGCAAGTTGGTGTAGTGGCTTATGAGTACAAGGTGATTGTCGGTTGAAGATGAGGAGATTAGGGAGGAGAGAGATGAATAGGAAAAGTGGTGTGGCAATGGTGGGTTTGGTTTTTTACACACAGAAAATGTATATAGTGGAAATGCAAATGGAAAATGATGGGGGGCTGCATGTCAGCATTTTGTGTGTGCATTGGTTTGTACTTTGGAGGTGTTTTTGTGCATTGGTTTTGTAAGTCTTTTTTTTTTTAATTGAGACGTTAATTTAGCCTCTAAAGTACAAGATTTAAACTTAAATAATGCATAATAGATCCGTTAAAGTAAATAGTGTAAACGCTAAAATACATATATAATTATTACGGAAGTATACATTGGTTATATGTAGGGTTTTGGATGCTAAAAGGGGAATTTTGAAAACATTTTTTCGTTCATCTAATCTCAAGATTGCATACATAAATTAATACGACCAACAGAAGTATAAGACCTCTTTTTTTTGCTACAAAGACGAAAACAGAAAAATTAAATAGAGTCTATTACATCCTCAACAAGAGGAAGGAGAACCATATCTCCACCAAAGAACGCTGCAACACCAGCTTCTTCATGAAACCCAACCTCGATCAAATCCAAATTCTTTATAGGCTCTTGTATGAGTTTTCCTCTAGCTTGTTTGGCGAGGTGATCAGCCACTTTATTTCTATGACGTCTCGTGTGAACCACATTAACATGAAGGGTGCTTGCAAGTTCCCTGCATTTCAAGTAAATATTGCTAAGTCTATCCAAAGGGTACCGTTTCTTGGTTATGCCATCCACAACCACTTCACAATCCGAGAGCATGGTGATATCTTTGATGTTCTTGCTTTCTAGCCACTTCAGCCCCGACAAAATGGCAAAAATCTCGGCACAACTAGCACTATCAGCAAAAGTGTGGCCCATGAGTCCACTAATCCACTTGCCATGCAAGTCTAGGAGGCAAGCTCCGATACCTACAGATTTGTTAGACTCCACAAAGGACGCATCGACATACAAGGACGAACAAAGCCTAGGAGGGGGAGGGGTATATTTTGGATTATGAGGAATTTGCTGTTGAAGAACAGCAGAGTACGAGGCACAAAGGTTTTTTGCTTGAAGAATAAGAGGAGTAACAGGGGTATTATGTCTATCAAAGATCCAAGCGTTCCTGCGTTTTGAAAGAAGCCAACAGATAGTAGAGAATAAACAAGTCCACTCGAGGTCTTTCCTAACGAGACAGTTCTCATCCAACCACAGGTCAAGCTCATGACAGAACCAGAAACCGGGAGGGGTTGGAACCAAATCCCAAACCTCTTTCGCTCTCGGGCAGTCACGAAGGATAGGATATGTAAGGTCGATTCCCGAGTGAAAGGGCAAAAAGTACACATAGGAGAAATGGGCAGGTGACTACCAGCGAGGTTTTCGTTAGTGGGCAGCTTATCCCACCCCAAGGTCCAAAGAAAAAACCTAATTCTAGGAATACAGGGGAGATGGTGGATGGTCTGCCATAAAGTCTTAGGCGTAGCATCAGGGTTATCTTTCTGCCATATGGAATTACAAACACTCGCAATGTCAAAATATCTACCTAAAGCAACATTTGTACAAATCCTATCACACCCTAATCTAGGCACATAGGTGGCAAGCACATTATTACAAGTAGCCGAATCAACCATATCAGAAAGATCAAGGGTAATACTCTGTCTATCAAAATCCCCAACAGTCATGGTTTCATAATTACGAGGGAGGGGACCAGTGAAAGTAGCACGGAGAGGGCCCCCTTTGCACCGGTTATCATACCAGAAACTCACAGAATTACCATCCCCGAGGGACCAGATGGAATGGAACTGGAAGGCGTCCCACCCCTTAGCCAAGCCACTCCAAATATGAGAACCTTTGTTAAACTCCTGGGGGTACTCACGACCCTTAATATATTTCTCATAGATGATGGTGGAAGCTAAGTTATCATGGGTATGAAATTGCCAAGCAAGTTTCATCATGTGGATAGAGTTCATGATACGAGCAGATCGAATCCCCAAACCTCCGAGCTCAACAGGAGCACAAACTTTAGACCAGGGGAGGAGAGCACGTCTCCTAGAAGTAGAGGAAGAATCCCAAAGGAATCGGGCGCACACCCGATCAATTGCAGAAATGAGCCAACGCGGGAGACTAATGGCCTGCATAATGTACCAAGGGATGGTCGAGAGGGTGGATCTGATGAGGGTGACTTTTCCAGCACGAGAAAGAGTACTACATTTCCAATTACTGAGTTTTGACTTTACTCTCTCAAGGATGAAAACAAGCTTATTCTTAGACGGTCTTCGAACACAGAGAGGGAACCCTAAATAAGTGCCAAGATCCACGCTCTCCTTCACTCTCAGGGAATGCTCAAAGATATCCTTAGTAGCCACATTGGTGTTCTTAGAGAAGAAGATTTTACATTTATGGGGGTTCATTTTTTGGCCAGAGGAACAAAAGAAGGTATCAAGAGTGTTGTTTAGGCTAAGGAGAGTGGAATTGTTAGCCTCACCAAAAAGGAGAATATCATCGGCAAAAAAGAGGTGAGAAAAGTAGGTAGAACTACGAGGCACCTTAAACTCCTGCCATTCTCCATCATTACAAGCTGTGTGGATCATTTGCGAAAGCATCTCCATACAAATAATGAACAAATAGGGAGAGAGGGGGTCGCCCTGCCTAATGCCTCTTGAAGTAGAAAAAGTCTCACTACGAGTACCATTGATATTGACCATGAAGGAAGGAGATGAGACACAACTCATGATGAGACGAATCGTATCATCGTCCACACCAAACTTGCTCAGAGAATACTCGATAAAGCTCCACTCCAGTCTGTCATAGGCTTTCTCAAGATCTAGTTTAAGAGCAAACCAACCTTTCTTTCCTTTTCTTTTGTTCATGGAGTGAAGGATTTCTGTGGCAATCACAAAGTTGTTAGTAGTGCTTCTCCCAGGAAGAAAACTGCCCTGGTTCGGCGAGATGAAGCTATCCAGCAAGGGTCTAATCCTATTCACAAGAATTTTAGAAACAATTTTATAGATATTATTGCAAAGACTGATCGGACGGAAATTTTTAAGAAGTTCGGGGTGGTCAACTTTAGGGATGAGACAAATAAGGGTGGAATTGCACTTTGTAGGGACAGTTTTGGATTCAAAAATGCTAGTAATAAAAGCAGCAACATCCATCTTAATGATATCCCAATGGAATTGGTAAAAGTGGGCATGGAAACCGTCAGGCCCAGGGGCCTTCCACGGACTAAGTTGAAACACAGCAGTTTTGATCTCAAGAAGGGTCGGTGGGGTGGATAAGCAAAAGGGAGTTGTTGGGGAGGCAACCCTCTCCATGACACCAAGACGATCAGAAGTAAACAGGGAGCGGAAGTAGTTTACAGCAAGACATCGAATATGTAACACCCCCAAATTTCCTTTCCTTTTTAAAAACATTTTCTGACAAACCAAAACACAAATAAGGAAATTCAGAGGTGTCACTCCGCACTCGAGTCAAAGACCCGAATGCAAGGAGATTTCAGAAGCCAAACTATAAATGTCTAATGATCTAAAATAGTCTATTACATCCAATAATTAAAATTACATAGTCCAGAATATGAAATATAAATATGAAATAGTCTAAGTTTAATAGATTGTCTAATAAATGAAAGTGTACTCTATTGAATCCAACTAATAACTAATGTGTCGTCGATTCCCGCATGCATCAATCACTCCAAACCTGTGGTGGATTTAAAGCACAAAAACCACAGTTGAAAAAGTCAGAAAATTGAGTAAGCTAACACCACAACGCGTAGAAAACCAAAACCCTTACCTGGAGTTTGAAATCATTTTAGTTTTATTTTCGAAAACACACTTAGCACATTAACATATAACTCATCCAATAATAATTCCAAACCAACAGTCAAAAGTCATAGTCCACAATCCACCATTCAATTCATCACTCAACAACTGTATAAGAAACATTCCACACTCCATATCCAACAAATCAAATAATAACAATAAGTAAGAAAATCAGAAGTCATGTTCCATAATCCACAATCCATAATCCATAATCCATAATCCATAATCCATATTATTTAGAAATGAATCGAATCTTTTGCCAATTCATCCTATCAACCATAATCCATAATCCATAATCCAAGACTACTAGACCTTAAGTGTGCACACCCCCTACTGGGTGTTTTTAACCCAAGTAGAGTAAACTAGAGCCTAACCCTCTTAAATACCGATGTGGTGGGGTAATAATTAGGAGTCGATGCGACTCAGACTTATAAATAGGAGTTCTTTTGACTCAAGCGAATAAATAGGAGCTCTTTTGGCTCAAACGAATAAATAAGAGTTCTTTTGACTCGAACAAATAATTGGGAGTACTTTTGACTCGAACAAATAATTAGGAGTTCTTTTGACTCCGTCAAAGTAACCAGTATCTTATTGAGAGAGAGTTGATCACATATCACAAATCATACCAAAACCAGCATCATAATATAAATCGGCTTTGTGCCCACAAACCAAACCAAATCAACCAATTCAATATACATTCAACCTTACCTTTCAAAAATCACATTTATATCACAAGCCAAACCATATACCAATATCAATATAATACATCCAACCAATCATGATAATAAAATTGTATAAACTGAATTGTTCTCCACCTATCATGATACTACGTTTTCATCCAATCACACCATTCACATCTAGCACATAAGTTTGAAAGGTTTCTACAAGTTTAAGAAAGGTTGAGCATGCTAGCTTACCTTTTCAAGCACACGGAAAAACTCAATAGCACAACAATCACTAGTACTCCTCGTCTACGAACTCAGGCTCTACAATTACACAAACGACATTCCCAATTAACACTCAATCTTTTCTCAACCAACCAACCATCTATACAACTATATGTTAGTATGATCCTATATGCAATGTATGAACATGACAATACCAAATTCAAACCAACAAATAACAATTATCCAATAATTATATTTCTATTTCATTAATTATCCAATATAAGTCAAATAACATCCAAATTATTATAAAAATTCCCAAAGGTATATAATTAGTGTTAAAACAGAATATAAATCATAAAAATCAACCCCTAATTATTATAATTTAATTAGAAATTATTTTTACCACTTAAACTATGTTTTATTAATTAAAAACAAGGTTTTAATGCATAAATCTCATAAATCCGAAAATAACAAAATAAATTTCGAAAATCATAAAAATAATTTCATAACAACCAGATTTCGAAAACCCTAATTAACATTATAATTTTAGCTAATTAAAATAATTTACAACACTAATCTCATAATTATAACTAGAAACAATTTCTACAAAACATGAACAAAACCCCAATTAAATCTCAAACTAAATTCACAAACCCTAATTAACATATTATAGACATACTAAAGTCATAAATTTCGAAATTAATTGAACCAATTTGAATAATTAAGCTAAGAAATCCCAATTTCGTGATTAGTGAAAATTAACTCAGAACAAACATCAAGATCAATTCTTTATGCATAAAACTAATCCAAATTGATTACCCAATACTTATAACATATATTAGAATCAATTTAACACAATTTCAAGCATGAAAAACGAATTGAAATCCATGTTTAGTAAGGAAGACGAAAACAGGGGAAGAAAGGGGAGAATAGTGTTGCTCACGAAAATTGAACGAGGAAGAAGAGTGTGGTGCGGTGGTCGGAAAGAAGAACGAACGGCGAGTTGGGAAGGAGAAGGAGCGGCGGCGTTCGTGCGTGGTGCGCGGGTGAAGAAGACGGACGAAGAGGAAGGCAGAAAACAGAGGAAATTCTGTTTTTATAGGGGGGGGGGGCTGCGTGCGAAAATACTATCGTACACCCGGGGGTGATACCCCCAGGTGACGTCATGCTGATGTCAGCCTTTGTTTTCAATTTTTTTTTTTTTTTTTTTTGTATTTTGTATTTTGTTTGAGTAAATAAAAATTAAAACCTATACATACTACTAGTATCTCCTAATCTCACGCAAGAAACTGTTGTAGCTTATCTTTTCAATTTAATTTTTTTTAGGATTTGTTTTTAAGTTTGGCTGCTAAATTACTTTCACATTAAAAAAAAAAAAAAAACTACTTTTGTTTTTCTTTTATATTATTTCCATTACTTACATCAAACTTTAGTTTGAAATCTAATTGACATTATTCTTTTAACTAAACCTCCGTAATATCTAACAAATCGAGTCTAATGTCGGTCTCGGTGATATAGAACACCAACATATAGAAAAAGGGCTGAAGTTGTAATACAACTTCAAGTTTCGTATAGTTTGCAAACCTTGTCTCCAAGCTAAGGCTTACCCGGTATATATTCAAAATGAACGTGTATCTATCAATTATTATTATTATTGAGAATCAATGTGCATTCAGTAAAACAATAAGCATGTGTACAAATGAAGTGACTTTTGTACAACTCTTAATAAGCATATTAAAAATCGAATTGATAGGTAGTATAGAATTTCAAACACAAAAAGTAATGAGCTTATAATCAAAATCACTGAGTATATATAAAATAATAATGAGTATTACACAAAAATTTAAATAATAATCAGTTTACATGGGAAATTAACAAGAATTACAAAAAATTAACAAGCATGTGTAAAATTCGCTGATGTTCTAATAACTTGTAGCCTTGTCTCTAAATCTGAGCCTTGTATGTTACTCTTTGACCTCCTTTTCCTTTGACAATCGTATGTCATTGTCGTTAGTTTGATTTCTTCGATCTCCTGCATACTCGTATCGAGTAGGTAGTGAAAATTAATAAATATATATAAATATTGAGCATTTAGTAAAAATTGATGAGTATCTAACCATAATCAATGAGCATTTAACAAAATTAACGAAATTTGTCGATCAAGATTATAAAACTTTTGACGAGTACATCACCAAAACGTATTTAGCTAGTAAAGAAAATTAATGGTTTGATTGGTGAAAATCACAACTAGCGAACTAGTATGCTCTTGTTAAAACTAATAGCTAGCAATGTAACCAAAGTTAGTAAGCATAGTGATGTCAATAAAATGAAATTAGTCACACAACGTCAAATTCACAGAGCATTTGACCACAAGTGAAGCTAAAGAGCATATGCTTAAAATCGATGAGCATGTACCCAAAATTACTGAGCATTTCACATTAAACTAACGAACAAACGAGCATTCACATCAGTGATCAAACAAATGAGTACATATTAAAAATTCAATGAGCATTAGTGTTAAACTAACGAGCATTGGCATCAAATCGACGAGTATTATAACAAAAATAAGTTAATGAGTATTTTCTAAAAACGTATGAGTATTCAACAAAATTTAATGAGCATTAGAAACTATTAGACGTTTGGGTAATAACAGTGCATTTAAACCTAATGAGCATTATTAAAAATGTAATAAGCATTCACGTTAAACTAATGAGCATTCATGTTAAAATAACGAGTATTGGTATCAAACTAACGAGTATTACTAATTATTAGATGTGAAGATAAGTGCGCATTATATGAGAAATTTTTCGAGTAGCATTTATTAAAAACGTAAGAGTTTTCTCCAAAATATAACGAGCATAATTGAAATGATTATTAGAAAGGTAATAAAAAATGAAATTATTAAACCTAACGAGTATTTAGATCAGACAAATGAGTATTCATATCAAATTAACGAGCATACAACACCAAAATAACGAGCAAATTTAATGAAACCAACATTACATAAAAAATACGTGCTCATTACATTACATACAATTTATATTTCAAATTAACGAGCATACACACTAAACTGACGAGTATTCATATCGAAATAATGAGTATACACATAAAACGAGCATTTAAGTTAAACTAACCAGTATTGGTATCAAACTAACGAGCATCCATGTTAAATTCGAAATTTTGTAGAATAGTACACAATGAATTCTATTGCTTAATAATGCTTATTAAAATTTGATACTTGTATGTATAATTTCAAGAATTAAAAACAGACCACAATACAATTTCAATTATCGAATCATAGCGAATTCTAGTGTTATATCAATAATAGCGAATCATTTAAAACTAATGAGTATTCAGATTAAACTAAGTAGTATTCATATCAAAATAACGAGTATACCCTTTAAACTAACGAGCAATGTTAATGTAACAAAATACTGATATCGTATTAAAAATGAAATTAATGAGCATTTATTAAAAACGTAAGAGTATTCTGCAAAATATAACGAGCATGATTGAAATTATTAGAAAGGTAATAAAAAATGAAATTATTAAACCTGACGAGTATTTAGATCAGATAAATGAGTATTCATATCAAATTAACGAGCATACACACCAAAATAACGAGCAAATTTAATGAAATCGCATTACATCAAAAATACGTGCACATTACATTACAAACAGTATATGTTTCAAATTAACGAGCACACACACTAAACTGACGAGTATTCTTATCGAAATAATGAGCATACACAAAAAAATAACGAGCAAATTTAATGTAATGAGCATTCATGTTAAATTAACAAGCATTTAGGTTAAACTAACGAGTATTGGTATCAAACTAACGAGCATTCATGTTAAATCCGAAACTTTGTAGAAATATAGAGCACTACAAAATTAGACATTAAAAATGTATAATTTCAAGAATTAAAAACAGTTCAAAATAAAATTTCAATTAATATTAACAAACTGACCTTTGAGTAGTACAAAATTTAGTGTTGATGAGCTCTTTTGATGCTTAATCTTGAGTATTTGTAAATTAAACTGCAAAACACAACTACAAATTGGAATATTGCTATAAATAGTGATAAATTTTGGTACCATATTAAGTGAAAATCATCATACCTTGATCAATCTTGGTGAATTGGAAGAACCCTGCGTAAAAGTTTTATGAATGTTATTCTGATATGATTTGAATTGAATGAAGAAGTTACGTACAATCAGGAAAGAAGCTAGATATTAGGTTTAAAAAAATAAAAAAAATAATAATAAAAAAGAAAATACAAAAAATGTAACAACCGTATAGGGTGAATTCAGTTTTTTTTTTTTTTTTTTTTTGATAATTGCCAAAACAGTTTTTTTTTAAATTATTTCTTTTATTAATTTTCTGCTGATGTAAGCAGGATGTCAGCCCGGGGGTAGTACCCCCGGGTATATAGTATAGCAACTGGGCTGCGTGAGGAGAGAGAGAAAGAGGGGTTTGTGTTTTTTTTTTTTTCTTTTTCTTTTTCTTTTTTTCCCTTTTTCTGATTTCCATATTTTATTGGGTTGGGTATGGTTTAGTGTTTGGGCCAATGTGTGTAGGTTTGGGTTAGTCCATTAGCTATAACTGACCCAACTTCGAAATAGAACCCAAAATAGAAATTCCGATTTTAGAAATCATTTCCGAACTCAATTTTGAAAACGACTCACAATTAATATTGAAAAACACTTTTTCATTTTGATAATCTAATTAATAAATTTAAAATATTAATATAAAAATACGTTGAATTTCGGGATATTACATCCTTCCCCCCTTAAGAGAACGCTTCGTCCCCGAAGCGCAAAGTAACTCACATAATCACACAACACATATCAAACTCATATAATCCAATTGAATGAATGCAATGCATGCTTTAAAGTAAAAGAACGAAGCTAGTGTCACATTCTTCCCCCCTTAAAGGAGTTACGTCCTCGTAACTCTAATTAGAATAAAATAAGACATAAGTAAGAGTATTATGGATTAGGAAGCACCAGTCACCACATTGGTTTCATTTTCAGCCTGAGCTCCATTCATGACAAAGATTTGACCTGCTTTGCGCTGGTTATTCCCTCCTTGAGCATTATTGTTTGCATTCCTAATAGCAACCCCATTGTTGTTACCATTGACAGCTTGACCATTGTTGTTCCCTTGGTAATTGGGACGAGGGTTGTTGTTGTAGGAATTCTGATTGTAGTTTTGGTTATTGGGGCGAGGATTTGGGTTGGATGTGTTTTGGTTAAAGTTTTGATTCCCTTTGTTATTTCCCACATAATTACCATTTCCCATTTGGTCTGGAGTTTTAAACCTACACTCATATGCCCTATGACCCCGTTTCCCACAATTAAGGCAATTGACAGGTTGTCCAAAACAGTCAGCACCTGGATGGTCCCCATTACATTTCTTACAGAAGTAGTGACGCTCAGCCCTTTTGTCTTGGCCACGGTTTTGGAAGTTGTTCCCATTAAAGTTTCTATTGTTCCCTTGATTCCCCCCAAAAGTGTTTGGTTTTCCCCTCTTTTCATTCCCATTGTTGGTGTTCTGATCAGTCTCATTGAGATTGGCAGATTGGGTTTCAAACTTTTTTTTCTTGTTTCGGGTTTCCTCTCTAAGCTCATGAACTCTCCATGCATTGGCTGCTTTCCCATAAGCCTCATGCACATCAGCAAAGGTCATCATGATCATGGTTTTCTGAAGGCTGTATTCAAGTCCATCAATGAATCTAGAGATCTTGGAGGCATCGTCAGGCAAAATAGTGGTTGCAAAGCGAGAAAGTTCAAGAAATTTGGCATAGTAGTCACTCACACTTCCTCGGTTTTGTTTCAGGGCTAGGAATTCTGAGAGTTTTCTTTGCTTAACATGCTCAGGGTAAAATCTCTCTCTTAAGGCAGTCTTAAGGCCATCCCAATCGAAATTTGGTTGAGCTTCGAGGGCTGCCCCAGCAGCTGACCACCAAATATCAGCTTCCCCCTTAAAGTAAAAGACAGCTCCATCTACCTTTTGGTCTGCTGGACAGTTAATGGTGTTGAAGATTTTCTCCATGTCCCTAATCCAATTCTCAAGTTCAGTAGGATCCTCACGCCCATAGTAGAACTCAGGTTTTCTTTGGGAAATCTTTTTAGCCCAGTCAATCACAGGTGGTTGGTTATTGTTTTGCAGCACTTGGAGCACAGCAGCTGCAAACTGATGGAGTCCATCATTTTGTTGTTGGTGATTCATGTTTACGTTATTTCTTCTTGTGTAGTAGCGGTGAATGGGGTGCATATAACCTACACTAACAAATTATTTATAATTACACTCTGATTTAATTGTTAATTTCAAACTATAATCTAATCAACATATAATAAACACATCATATGTACTAATGTAAAAGTTTTCTCATCAATCTTGTCTATAAAGCTTAAAACATCCATAAGTAATAAAAACATACATATATATCATCGAAATAGCGATGTCCAACTAAAGTCTAAAATGTCAAATATAGATAATTTGTTTTATCATTTATAATTATCATACCTCGCCACTAACTTGATTTTTTTTATGGGTAGGGTGGGAGGGAACTATTTATAGATATTCTAATCCCACACTTAGTTAGGTAATCACTCCTATTAGTCATACACATCAATAAGTAATTGTTCTTACAATCTAGGGATCAGAATTACTAATGCAACAACATTTTAACCAAATGAATTAACATTGTAATTCATGCCAATAAAGTTATCACCACCAAAAGGATTAAAACAGATCATGTTCTAACTAAACCACATTATCCAATCAGGAAAATCTAGATGTCTCACAATGTATTTAACATATATATACCACTTTTCTCACTTACCCTATACCATTCCAAATCGATAAGGCATTTTGCACCTTCAAAATTCCATAATTCTAACCCATATTCTAACCATTCCAAACGTTTAAATTTCAATCATTCCAAACATTCAAATTTTGACAAATATCACCAATCTTCCATCATAATTTGTAACACGAACAACCATACAGAAGCCACACATGTGTAAACAAATAGCAAGAAATAAACAAAAGAGGCACTAAACACACAAAACAAACAAACCCATCCCCCATACGGCTTGATTCATTTTATTAATCATTTATTTATTTATTTTGCTAGTTGATTCTTTTATTTCTTTTTCCTAATCTTATTAGTACATTTTAGCGTGTGACCTAACCTGGGCTCTGATACCAACTGTAACACCCCCAAATTTCCTTTCCTTTTTAAAAACATTTTCTGACAAACCAAAACACAAATAAGGAAATTCAGAGGTGTCACTCCGCACTCGAGTCAAAGACCCGAATGCAAGGAGATTTCAGAAGCCAAACTATAAATGTCTAATGATCTAAAATAGTCTATTACATCCAATAATTAAAATTACATAGTCCAGAATATGAAATATAAATATGAAATAGTCTAAGTTTAATAGATTGTCTAATAAATGAAAGTGTACTCTATTGAATCCAACTAATAACTAATGTGTCGTCGATTCCCGCAGGCATCAATCACTCCAAACCTGTGGTGGATTTAAAGCACAAAAACCACAGTTGAAAAAGTCAGAAAATTGAGTAAGCTAACACCACAACGCGTAGAAAACCAAAACCCTTACCTGAAGTTTGAAATCATTTTAGTTTTATTTTCGAAAACACACTTAGCACATTAACATATAACTCATCCAATAATAATTCCAAACCAACAGTTAAAAGTCATAGTCCACAATCCACCATTCAATTCATCACTCAACAACTGTATAAGAAACATTCCACACTCCATATCCAACAAATCAAATAATAACAATAAGTAAGAAAATCAGAAGTCATGTTCCATAATCCACAATCCATAATCCATAATCCATAATCCATAATCCATATTATTTAGAAATGAATCGAATCTTTTGCCAATTCATCCTATCAACCATAATCCATAATCCATAATCCAAGACTACTAGACCTTAAGTGTGCACACCCCCTACTGGGTGTTTTTAACCCAAGTAGAGTAGATTAGAGCCTAACCCTCTTAAATACCGATGTGGTGGGGTAATAATTAGGAGTCGATGCGACTCAGACTTATAAATAGGAGTTCTTTTGACTCAAGCGAATAAATAGGAGCTCTTTTGGCTCAAACGAATAAATAAGAGTTCTTTTGACTCGAACAAATAATTGGGAGTACTTTTGACTCGAACAAATAATTAGGAGTTCTTTTGACTCCGTCAAAGTAACCAGTATCTTATTGAGAGAGAGTTGATCACATATCACAAATCATACCAAAACCAGCATCATAATATAAATCGGCTTTGTGCCCACAAACCAAACCAAATCAACCAATTCAATATACATTCAACCTTACCTTTCAAAAATCACATTTATATCACAAGCCAAACCATATACCAATATCAATATAATACATCCAACCAATCATGATAATAAAATTGTATAAACTGAATTGTTCTCCACCTATCATGATACTACGTTTTCATCCAATCACACCATTCACATCTAGCACATAAGTTTGAAAGGTTTCTACAAGTTTAAGAAAGGTTGAGCATGCTAGCTTACCTTTTCAAGCACACGGAAAAACTCAATAGCACAACAATCACTAGTACTCCTCGTCTACGAACTCAGGCTCTACAATTACACAAACGACATTCCCAATTAACACTCAATCTTTTCTCAACCAACCAACCATCTATACAACTATATGTTAGTATGATCCTATATGCAATGTATGAACATGACAATACCAAATTCAAACCAACAAATAACAATTATCCAATAATTATATTTCTATTTCATTAATTATCCAATATAAGTCAAATAACATCCAAATTATTATAAAAATTCCCAAAGGTATATAATTAGTGTTAAAACAGAATATAAATCATAAAAATCAACCCCTAATTATTATAATATGTTTTATTAATTAAAAACAAGGTTTTAATGCATAAATCTCATAAATCCGAAAATAACAAAATAAATTTCGAAAATCATAAAAATAATTTCATAACAACCAGATTTCGAAAACCCTAATTAACATTATAATTTTAGCTAATTAAAATAATTTACAACACTAATCTCATAATTATAACTAGAAACAATTTCTACAAAACATGAACAAAACCCCAATTAAATCTCAAACTAAATTCACAAACCCTAATTAACATATTATAGACATACTAAAGTCATAAATTTCGAAATTAATTGAACCAATTTGAATAATTAAGCTAAGAAATCCCAATTTCGTGATTAGTGAAAATTAACTCAGAACAAACATCAAGATCAATTCTTTATGCATAAAACTAATCCAAATTGATTACCCAATACTTATAACATATATTAGAATCAATTTAACACAATTTCAAGCATGAAAAACGAATTGAAATCCATGTTTAGTAAGGAAGACGAAAACAGGGGAAGAAAGGGGAGAATAGTGTTGCTCACGAAAATTGAACGAGGAAGAAGAGTGTGGTGCGGTGGTCGGAAAGAAGAACGAACGGCGAGCTGGGAAGGAGAAGGAGCGGCGGCGTTCGTGCGTGGTGCGCGGGTGAAGAAGACGGACGAAGAGGAAGGCAGAAAACAGAGGAAACTCTTTTTTGTACCAAAAAAATAGGGGGGGGGGGGCTGCGTGAGGAGAGAGAGAAAGAGGGGTTTGTGTTTTTTTTTCTTTTTTTTTTCTTTTTCTTTTTTTCCCTTTTTCTGATTTCCATATTTTATTGGGTTGGGTATGGTTTAGTGTTTGGGCCAATGTGTGTAGGTTTGGGTTAGTCCATTAGCTATAACTGACTCAACTTCGAAATAGAACCCAAAATAGAAATTCCGATTTTAGAAATCATTTCCGAACTCAATTTTGAAAACGACTCACAATTAATATTAAAAAACACTTTTTCATTTTGATAATCTAATTAATAAATTTAAAATATTAATATAAAAATACGTTGAATTTCGGGATATTACAGAATACTCTTGATGTGTGAATCGAGTACTCAGATTATCGGAGGAACGAGTTCCCAAACGCGACCCCTCTACTCAGTCTACGCGAGCACCGAACCAGATTCCCCAAGCTTTGTATTCTAGAAATCCTGGAGACAGTTCACGTTTTCTCTTGAGGAGTGCTGTGTGTTTTACGGTGTTGTAGTTTAGAGTATAACTCTGTTAATCTTTTACTCATTACGGTATTGTATATATACTCTAAATAACCTAATCACGTAGTAAAAACCCTAAACCAAATAATAACCAATAACCCATCAGATATTAATGACTTACACTTGGTTCAAGACTCTAGGCGTGTGACCCTGTAGGACTCGATTACAGTTAGTTATCGGCTTAATCATCATTACCGAATATAATATCCTCGTGATATAATCCTCGTTCTTATTGGAATGATACTTGATCGAAGGACACAATCTTTCAATCTCCCACTTGTCCTAGAGCAAATGTGTCATATGAATTCCCTCATCTCTTAGTGTCTCATTTGAATATATTGCGATATCAAATATTCTTCATATCATCAATAATCAAATCATTCCTTGAAATCCGAGTCGAACTGCAAGACAAATGATTAACATGTATTTATTCGAGGACGGCCATGCATTTTCCAGTTCCTACTCTTCAAGTGGCCTAGGCATCATTCTTATCACATAAAAGGACTCTCCAATCTTGTACACCCGTTACTCCCACTCAAATCTTAGCAGCCCTAATCATTGTCTTTATAGCCCCTATTTACAGCATGACGTTGAATAAGATCAAAGACATACTAATCCTTTCATGAGTAATTGGTGTCTCAATCTTCTTCCATAATACTGTTAAATTATGTTGTATTATGTACTCCATATTCCAGTTTAATTAATTGTAAAAGCCACAGATTTATGATTCATTCTCCAATTTTGTTAATTTTATGCTCATTTAATTTCCTAGAATATGGAGGAGTCGTCAAGTGCTAGCGCAAGCATTACTCCGAATGCGTCAAGTGATGAGCCACAATCAAGTGGTGATGCACTCGGTGGTGATGGACTCGGTGGTGATGAGCTCAGTGGTGATGAGCTCGCTGCTAATGGGTCCGATCAAGCTGATAAAGAAACTCGGCTGACTTCAAATTCCGCGGGACGAGGTAAAAGGAGGAGTTGCACAACCGTCGTCACTGGTGGTTCATTGGCTAAGAAAGGTACGGAAAGATCCTGGGTTTGGTTTCACTTTAGATTGATACAAGTAAACGAGCAGGAGAGATCTGAGTGTCATTATTGTGGTAGCAATGTTGTTGGTAATTCTAAAAAAGGAACTAGTGTAATGAGCAACCATCTTAAAAGGTGTTCTAACGGAAACTTATTGCTTTGAGCAAAGAACCTAATGCTGGGGATGCAAGTGGTGTTGGTGTAGGTGATGATGCAATGGGAAGAAGAAGAGGTAAAATTGAATTTTCGATATTTAACCAACAAGTACACTAGAAAAGGTTTGTGTAAAATGATAATGAAGAATGAGATGCCTTTTAGGGTGGTAAATCGTGAGGGTTTTCGCTCATTTATGGATGTCGCTTGCCCACATTTTCATATCCCCTCTCGTTGAACAGTAGCTAAAGATAGTTTCACTCTGTACAATGAGGAAATGTCAAAACTAAAGAAATACTTTGGCACTTGTTCATCTCGTATTTGTCTAACTACGGACACTTGGACATCATGTCAAAACTTAGGATATATGTGTCTCATTGCACATTGGATTGGCGAGAATTGGCCGGACGTTGTATAAGAAAGTTATCAACTTTCGTCCAATTGTTGGTCATACGGGTGAGGCTATTGGCATAGCAGTTGAGCCTTGTCTGATTGAGTGGGGCATTACCGTGAAAGTGATGACAGTTGCAATGGACAATGCTAGTGCTAATAATGACGTGGGAATTGAGTACTTGAGAGAGAGGTTTGTTACTTGGAGAGGGGCTGTTTTAGAGGGATTTTTTACATATGAGGTATGTTGCTCATATTCTAAATTTAACTATGAGGGAGGGTTTGAAAGGGTCTGATTAATCTATTGATAGAATCCGCCATGTTGTAAGGTTTGTTAGGTATTCTCCGCCTACAAAGCTTAAGTTCAAGAATTGTGTAAAACAGGAGCAAATTGATTCGAAGCGGTTGTTTTGTTTAGATGTTGAGACTAGGTGGAATTCCACCTATTTGATGTTGGTGGGTGCTCTGATTTATCGCAAAACTTTTAAGAAACTTGAAAAAAGTGATAATGGGAAAGTTCAAATCAGACTTGGAGAAAGGTAATAGTGTTCCCGATGATTCTGATTGGGAACGAGTTCAATCTCTTTTACCTTTTCTCAAAATATTTTATTATGCTCTGTGAGACTTCCTGTCTCTTTATATGTCACCTCTAACATGTATTTGCAAGAACTTGTTGGTATTGGTATGATGATTAAGAACAAATGCTCCAGTGATGACATTGGTGTGGGTTAATGGCACATGGGATGCTTAAGAAACATCAGAAGTATTGGGATAATGTGGAGAATATCAATCTGTTTTTGTATGTTGGTGTTGTGCTTGATCCTACGCGTAAGATGTCATATGTTGATTGGGCTTTTGAAATTGAAATATGATTTGGTAAAAGTTCATAAGTTGCGCGACAAGATTGTGTTCACTCTAAATTCTTTATATGATCATTATGCTTCTTCCCAACCCCAAGCCCAAAGTGTTCCGAATCCGCCACCAATAGTTGATTTAGGCAGTCAAGAGAGTGCTGATGTGGATGATTATATGTAGCGCTGAGCAAGATCGGATATCCGATCCGAACTTGCACTTCGGATCGGATATCCGAATATGAAAATCCGAAATTTTGGTATCCGATATCCGATCCAAATACAATCAGATATCTGATTTCAATATCAAATGGATATCGGATCGGAATAGGGGTATCGGATATCCAATTTTTTGGTTCTTTTTTTTTTACAAAATGTGTTTTGCTGATTCAATGGTATTGAACGTTGAATCCTTTTAACCTTTCTTTGAACATTTCAACTAGATAATCGATCTCTACAAATGAATGACGAGATTTAGGATAAAAAAAAATAGTTTTATATGATGAAAAAGTCCAACTACAACAATACAAAAAAATAATTGAAGGCCTAGTCAAATAAAACCAAGAAATAATGGCCATGTTCGGATCGGATTGGATATCCGATTTCTTTCAAACTCATATCCGAATCCGATCTGATATTCAAAAAGTCCGGATACGGATATCCGATCCGAACCCATTTCCGCATTGGTTATCCGAAATTCCGGATCGGTTATCGGATCGGATTTTCGGATAATCGGATATTTTGCTCAGCCCTAATTTATATGGATATGGTGGGGTCTCAGTTTGAGAAAGATGTAGGTGTTAATTGTAGTGAGGAGAAGAAGAGTGATTTGGATAAGTACTTGGAGGACGTTAGGGAGATGAATCAAAAGGATTTTGATGTCTTGAAGTGGTGGAATAAACGAAAAGAGGCATATCCTATGCTTTCTTTGATGGCTCGAGATGTACTATCAATTCCCGTATCAACAGTTGCATCAGAATCTGCATTTAGCACTGGTGGCCGAGTACTTGATTCATTTAGTAGCTCTTTTTCCCCATATATGGTGGAAGTCTTGATTTGGTGGACGCCATAATGAATTGCAAGAGTAAAAAACAAATGAGCAGACAGGAGGAAAACAATGACCAGGCACAAGGAAAACGTAACAATGAGAAGGCAGGAGCAAAACAATGAGTAGGATAATTTTTGAACAAATAACTCCGAAAATAATTCAAAACTAGGGTTCTAGGAAAATGGTTTATACTCCGAAAATATGAGTAGGCAGAAGCCGATTGACAAACAATGATTTGCGAGCATTTTTAAAGACATTTTGATTTTCAATAAACCCAGAATCACTACCCACAACTGCCCAATTTCAAGTCGGAAAACATTTGCGAGCATTTTAAAGACATGCTTATAACGCCAGCAACAACCGATCATTACTATGGTTTCAACAGTCATTATTTCCCCCAAATCGATCAGTACTTTCCCCAAATCAATCAGAATCAATGATCATTATTTCCCCAGATTCGATCATTGCTATTTGCTTCTACAGAATTTCTACACTACAAATCAACTAAAAACCAAAAATAATGAAAATTGACAAATAAATTCTCCTAATCGCTTATTAGTAAACCCATCATCACTATGAATTTTTGTGAGCATTTAAAGACATTCATATAACGCCAGCAACAACCACTCATTACTATTGTTTAAACAGTCATTATTTCCCCCTAATCGATTACTACTTTCCCCAAATCAATCAGAATCAATGATCATTATTTTCGAAGGTACCTTTCGTTGCTTTTTGCTTCTTCATTTTCTTTCTTCGACATCAATTTCTTCGTTCATGAACAAAAAAAAATGGAGATTAATTTCTGAATAAATAACTCCGAAAATAATTCAAAACTAGGGTTTTATGAAAATTGTTAATACTCCGAAAATATTATACAAAAATGGTTTTGCGGTAATTATAAAAATGGAGGTTAATTTCTGAACATATTACTCCGAAAATAATTCAAAACTTGTTAATTTTGAAATTTGTTTATCTTTTGTTTTGTTGCTCTTCTTCAATTTCACTGTTGATTTTATTTTCATTTCTTTTGAAACTTTATCTTTAACGAATGCAAGGTCTTTTAAGAAAGTTTCATCAAACTTTTTTTGTTTCAATTTTTGTATGAAAATGAAATAATGAAAAAAAAAAACTTCTATGGAAATGAAATTATGAAAAATAAAAATTCCATGAGAATGAAGTCTCTGAAACTTATTTTGCAGGAAGTTTGTTTTTTCTACGGTCAGGTGGTTTCCTTCTTTTTTTTTTTTTTAAATTGTATCACGTTTGTTGTTTTCTTTGGGCCAGCTTCTCTTTTATTCTTGTTGGGCCACGTTATCTCCCTGTTTCAAAGCCCGAACGTTGTCTATCTATTGCTAAAGCCCGACTAAAGCCATGTCCACCCTGTTGACCATTAAATGAACCAGGGGGTACGTAGCTCTACGTACCCCCGGTGTACAATATACCGATTAATATTATTAGGTACCAAACCACAAATTATTAGGTACCCCGGGGGTACGTAGCTCTACGTACCCCCTGCCTCAATTATTGGCCCAACCAGCTCCGGCGGACCGCGCCTAGGTCACCGCGCACCGCGCCCAGACCTCCTGCAGGCCGCCTTCGAAGTCCTACCCCGATCTGTTGAAAGTACGGACTAAGAAGACGCACCCCGTGCCTAGATGCTCCACGGACCGAGTGACCACCACCGCGCACCTCGGTGACTGAGTCCCTCATCCACCTCGGTTCTCTTTGTGTGACCCGACTCGAATGGTGGCTATTCCAACCACCACAAGTCACACCACCTCTATTGCGTGTTTCCTTGCTTGCCCATCTTCAATGTATCGATTTCGTTGGCGAAACCGTGACCCAAGTCACATTTTCCAACAATTCTCCGTCTTGACTTGAACACGCATTTAGCAAACGTAATCGAAACTAAATAACGACCCCAACAACTAGTACTCATCAACGAATACCAATTCGAGTTCTAGCTCATGCGCGCCAAGCTTGAACTCCATATATTCAAACCGAACATATAACCGTCCAATATACCCTGTATTGGGTCTCCGTCCAATATACCCTGCACTGGGTTTTCAATCCTTTAAACCTGGATAAGGTCGCTCAAAGCTCCACCTTGAACTCAACACTCCAAAGGGATAAGACACACATGTCTTATTACATTATTCCGTTAGTTCATGCAACAAATGAACTAATAGAACTCCACCAGTTTAGCAAAGAAATAACTAAGATTGTCAGCGATCTTTAATTCTTCTTGCATTCTCAATACCCAAGAAGTAATACCTGACACCAACGTGTTTGAAACCATGTACTTGACAATAGATCAACAATAAGATAGTTCTCAAACTATCACCCCTTGCCGCATCAAACCCGTGGCCAACTAACTCCAACAACTCAACACCCTCTTGACTTCTTTTGGAAAAGTCATTTCTCTTTGTAGGTGACAAGTCCACAGATGACAAAACCCCAACTTCTAACACAACAAAAGAATCCCCAAGTGCCAAGTAACAAACTAGCTCACAACTCGTACCATCTACTCAAGTAACACAACATGGAATCCAAATTCTCAACCAACAAGCACCTACAATTACTTCCACAAATGAGAATAACCAAGCTGATCTTTCAGGACGAATAAAATCCACCACAAGCAAGTGTTCTCCCTTACTTTGAGCATAAACCTGAATAACACTAGTTACGCGCAACTTCCAGCTACCATATACAACAGTATAAATCATAGCCAACTAGCATCCTAACACATGGTACTCAAAACATGCAAGATTTTCAGTTTGAGATAGAAGTAACCACAATATCGAAAGTTCCATACCTTTGCCAACGCTAAACTGAACAATGCCCACAAAACGCTAGAATCCCACCTCAGCATTAATAATTGTATAAGTCCACTCAAGGACTTCGACAAGCACAGAACACCGTTCTCACTCCACAGAATCTCGAACTCCCAAATAACTTTATCAGAACACCATCTTCAATACCACATGAAAAATAAACGATCTTGACATAAATTGCTCAAATTCTTTGTCAAACACATGCTACTATTACTAGCAAAACTAACCGGATGTATGTTGAATCTCTGCTCAAGATACTTCAACTCTATCAACTCCACCTAAATGACTGAACTCTATTGGAACTTGTAAGATCATAAATCTGACCCACACTATCACCGGAATCCCCCAATTCTTCTTGAGAACATCCTAGCAAACACCACAGCTTTATGCTTCGAGGTAACGGCATCAAATCACATGCCTCAAGCATATAACAACAAGTCATTGCGACCAACTTACTCCTATCTATTGCTTCACTATTGATGATTCTCCCATGACACGATCTCATCGGCTACTAAGATGCATAAATCATCCAATAAGTAAGCAATTTTCACCACAAAATACTGTAGTGCGACATCTTCCTCAATGAACATGTCAATAATCATGTTTACACATATAGGCAAAACACCAACCACCAAGAGACTCATAAGATGTCCTCTATGTATATTCCTCCTCAAAGGAACACACATAAGCTCGACAAACACTGGCTTGGCATCCACCTTGATCAACCAATGCAGTAACATGGACAAAGTGGCTGGAGCCACCTCAAGCTCCACCTCTTTCTCGACACCACTATTCTTGTCAATTTCTGCAAACACAACCATGAAATACAATAATAGAACTTCGTCAAAACTTTAAGCCATGTCAAAAATCATGACGCTTTGAACCCACAATCCTTATTTCTCAAAGTGTCAAATCCTCTCGGCCTCAAATGAAGAATACCCAATCTAACACGATCGTAATCTTCATCACCAAGAAACATGTAGACAAAAATAATACCCATGTCGATCCATAATTCACTCGGAACTCCGTTGTCTATCCCACGCTGTGAGATCTACATACATTTGATCAAGTAACACAACAATTTCCACAACTGCTACCATCATCTCCTAGCATGACCTGCAAATAAGACTATGCATCCAACTTTCTTGTAGCGTCCAGTTCATGTATTTTGCTACACCGTTCTGCCAATGATGTATATCCAACGGTATGATGCCCCAATACTGTCACAAAACTCAACAAACTCAAAAGAAACAATAACAAGTTATTATCCAATTTGTAGCCATTTGATTTTCTTGCAATTCTTGATCTTCGACTCAAGTCTATTACTGCACCAAGACTTTGAATAAATAGCTCCCTACAAGAGCTTGTCCAATCATCCACAAATGAACACTATCAAGAACTTCGCGTGTGAGCACCCATGCTAAACTTACCCATGTGTTTCCCAACCGAAAAACACACATATCCCTCACAACACTCAAGAAATTACATATTGAGATCACAAGAAAATCTACGCTGGTTAATAACTATATCTTCATATCACCCCATGACTAAAAGTACTCAAATCATATGACTTAGTCAACTCTGGCGATTAGAAGACAAAAAACACCCAACAGAAGTAGTCAGTCAACCCACCTTGTAAATCATACAAAGTGTATCTCTTGATACCTATAAAATAAATATCAGGATGGAACTTCAACAAGACAATTCCCTATCCGAGCCTAGAACACACCAACCGATCCCGACAACCAAAACAACAATCAATAACCGTTCGAACTCGGAAATTAAACCTGTCTCAACGATCAAAGCACGTGCTTCTCTAGTCACCTGTCTTAAGTCAATCGGTCCAACCACAACCACCTTACATGCAGCATCCATTGTCATAACAATACAACCACAAATCAAAGGTGTTGTACGAACTCAACCAATCACTATAAGACACACATGACACAAGCAACCCTGAATAAAGATCCAATTATCTTTATATGTATCACTGCCACTGCGAAAAATACATACACCCTATATCATTCCTTACTCTATTTCGATCAATACCGCATATAATTATATGCCAAAGTTCCCTACAGAAATAGTACACCACGGTGCCACTAGATCTCAAAATCTAGACTTCAACTCCTTGTACAAAGGAATTCTGCGATTAGCTTAACCAACACAATTCTCATCTAACAACTTAACATCTATTTTTAAGCAAATCCACAATAGATTTAAGCATACAAGATGAGCGGATTTGTCAAGTCTAACTCTCCAAATTTGCCAAACCCGAATAGCCATTGTATCCAAGCAAACCCTAAGGTACCTCCATTACCTAAACATTTCATGGTGATGGATTGAGTCTCTTCCACCACGACTACCACGATAGTCTCCATCAGTCCGCCCGGATGTGCTTCATCCCTTTGTCGACCACAATAGACAAAATCTCATATTTATCTGTCATAGCCTGGAATTAATCCACCCAAATAATCTCATCGATCTTCGTTGTCTTCAACAAGCCATCAAGTTGCCCAGGATCTTTACAACCAATCGCTCTGATGCCAATTGTTGTGCGGAATCCTTATGGGCTGTGATAATTCGATGGCAAAAAACAACAATAAAGAACACAAGAATTTAACGAGGTTCACTATCAATGTGATAGCTACGTCCTCCGGGGTCAAGAATCAATTCCACTATGATGACGGGGGTGTACAGATACAAAAGATGATCCGGGTTCTCAAGATCTGCCCTTCTTGAGAACCCGGGTTGGCTCTCTCAAATTCTCTCCCATAAGAAATTAGGCTAGGCTTTCGGCGGTTTTATATATTAACACCCTCTAACAAAGACCTAATTAATTAAGGCAAAGCCACAAAACAAACGCACGGACAAAACCATCCAAAAACGCACACAAGCAAAACACGCGTGAAGGCTGCCGACAAGCCACCGCGGGCCGCGCACCAACTCCGGCGGACCGCGCCTGGGTCACCGCGCTCCGCGCCCAGACCTCCCGCGGGCCATCTTCGATCGTCTGCTTCGATCTGTTGGAAGCACGGACTAAGAAGATGCACCCTGCGCCTTGATGCTCCACGGACCGAGTGACCACCACCGTGCACCGTGCCTCGGTCCCGGCGGTACGCCGTCAACCCACTGATCTGGGTGACTCAGTCCCTCGTCCACCTCGGTGCTCTTGGTGTGACCCGACTCTAATGATGCATGTTCCAACCACCACAAGTCACACCACCTCTATTGCGTGTTTCCTTGCTTGCTCGTCTTCAATGTATCGATTCAGTTAGCGAAACCGTGACCCAAGTCACATTTCCCAACAGCATCGTCATCGATACTTTTGGTGTTAATTCGTAATCGAATAATCATAGGTATGCTTTTTCTCTGTCATTGACTCATTTATCTATTGATATTTTATTTGACAACTTTTAGATTACTTCGCTCCAGACTCATCTATTGCATTTGATGTTGCTGCTTAACAATGATCTAAACTAATGAGATTGCTTTTATTACATATAGTTGCTAAGACATGCTGTCAGATGATGGTGGTGAGTTACCTATACTAAGCTTGGTTGTGATACAAGTCAAAATTGTGCTAATCTAATCTTTTAAGCTTTCGATTTCTATTGTTGAAAACTTTTAATTTTATGTGTTAATTCTCAATGTCTTTAGTTTGCTATAATAAATTAAATGCTACTTCCAAAATATTGTAAATTTTCGTGAATTTAGATCAAAGTTTTCTTCATATGATGCTCCATTTTTAGGTAATCATTAATGAGTCAGATTAAGGGTCAGTGGGGGCAGTGTCATTTGCTTATCATTATAAAGGGGAGTATCTAACTTTTGTTAGATTTTACTAGTTAACGTCTGATGGTTTCAGAATCAGTTGGGAATGCATAAGAGGTACTGAGGCTTTCCTCAATTGTTTCCTTAGCCTTTGAATGGCATGCCTGACTATCATATTTGTCCGAAGTTTTATAATGTCATCTTAGATAGCATCCTGCGAGTTTATATTGAGTCGAAATGTCTTTCATTTTGTGCTTTGTTCTTTTAATTTGGATGAATTGGGATTCTCGGGAAAAGAAATTTAGCAAATTGGTCACAAGGCTCTACTAATTTATTGTTTTGCTAATTGGGTAGCCAAATAAGTTCAATTTTGTGATTGAATTAAGTTTGCGAGGAATTTCGATGCTGGGCATATCAATATATTTTCTTCCCAAATGATGACTTTTCTTCTAGATTGACATTTGTAAACAATTTTGCCTTAATTTGTACTAAATTTGATACGATTGGAGCTGATCAGATCATTGGATTACACGCTACTAATGGGATGTATATTCAAGGCTTTGTAACGTTGATGTGTTTGGAAATATTCAAGTTCAATTATGTCTCGCCTTAGGTGGCGTACATGCTCATTAGTGGTGTTTAGAGTAACAAGCACTGAAGTGGAGAGCTACAAGCTACTCACATGATAATGTTTATAGTGTTCACAGTGTATTAATCAAAGATGACATCTTGTGATAAGTAGATGAATAAACGCATTTTTTATTATTGGTTGTTGTTGTTAATCACGATAGATCATTCGATATTGTGTGTGCATGGTTGAGGAGTTCACTCGAGAGCTTGAGAGAATTGGTATTGCACACCTGGTTTCCTTCCAAGGATGACCTTATCCAGCAATCCTTTTCGGCATTTCTCTGTGTTTATTTTGTAAGACTCCTCTTCTGATTATGTTTAGAGCAATTTCTGGTTTAGAGCAGTTAGTGGTAGAGAATATCGATGGAGACCTTAAAATTGTTTCTATATCTTCGCAGGTATTCTCTTTTATGAGCCCTACTTTAAGGGATCAGAATAGAGATAAGATGTCGAGGTCTATAGTTCCATCCCTTTTATTTGCTTCTTTGCGCTTGAGTGAGCTTTCATTTTCGAGTCTGTTTGCTTACCCTCATCCTCAATACAAGCTGCTCAGTTTTGTTATGAGCCTCAATTCTGTTCTTTTTAATCTTGACCAGAAGAAAGAGGTTTGCTTCTGTTTCCCTTGACAAACTATTCATCTACTAATGTTGATTTTTGAGTTAATGTAAGCTTGACAAGAGCGTTGTATTGAGTCTCAAGTAGAAGCGATGATCACGTCTGTTAATTCTCCTCCGCCAACTCCGCCCAAACCCAAATCCAGGGACAAGCAAGAGGAGTTGGTTGTTACTAATAATAAAGCTCTCTTAATCGATTCTAAACACATTGAGTGTCTTTGCTGGTGACAACAGCTCTGACTATTTGAAAAGAGTTGGGTTGGACTCACATGCTCATCAATCGGATAAACAGAACAGTATTGTTGTTTCCGATGCATTGAATCACTATCAAGCTAACTTGAAGGTTAGAGGAACTGGCTTTGGTCCTTGGCTGGATCTTCACAAAGTACACGACGAGGACAGTCTCACGTCTCCCACTAGCAAATCGGCACCAACATTGCCTTTCTTTAGATCGGCAGCAGCTCCGTCCAGGCTAGTGCGTAATTTGCACAACCCTGCCATGTATCCTTATGAAACAGAGGCAGTGAAAGTTGTCTTTAGTTACCAACAAAAATATGGTCGGAGTTCTTTTTTGACACAATATAGACTTCCGAGCCCCACCCCTTCAGAAGATGGCAATGGCGGAGAACTTGATGGTCTGATTGTATTTATGTGAAAAATATACAAACCCCTGTATATACTAGGCATAGTCTTTACAGAATTACGATTCATATCCCTAACATTGATTATTAGGGAACGTATAGTAATCTTTCATATTCTTATGTTGAGTATCTTTGAGATAGAACACCCTACATTCTTATGTATAGAGTAATGTTTTTTGCAAAGTTGCTACTCCGTATTTTTGTTTACTATAAATCAATTTTAAGCTCATGTATTTTCATCTCAAAAATGTACTCTCATGTATATCTCAGACTATTGTATTTTATTTATGATTGCAATTAGTGTGCACTTATATATGTGAGAGTCAATATAGCTTATGCAGAATTAGCTGTTCAAAATGCTCTCATGGTGGAACATTGTTTTTTGCAGGGCTATATTCAACACCTGGACAAGTTTAGGGATCAGAATTACTCAAAATTAAGACCCTGAACAAAATTTGTTTGACCAAGAAATTTGAAGCTTATATGTTAGTTGGGGTTGTGATGTGGAGCCTGATATGACATGGCGAGGGAGAATGGGATGAGCGTGGATTGCGAGAAAGTGCCCCCACTCCCGGGTGGTAAATGTAATTGTGGCATATGCATGATGCACTGTACGAAGAGAAGTTGGATGTTGCATGTTCATAGATATCGAATTATATATTTGTTTATGAAGTACATCTAATCACCCTCTACTTTCTTAATTCCCTACTAAGCTGAATATATTACACCTTAATATTAAATATCAACTCATCACGCTCTCTATATGTTACTCATTATACATTAATCCAAACATCATTGCATCGAAAGTGGGGCGTATATACAGACCCGTGAAATCATGGGCCCAAACAACTCAGCCTTAAAAAACTCAAAATGATTGTAACTGCACACATTGAGTAAGTCATGTGTGAGACGATCTCATAATAACCTATTGTGAGACCCAGGGACGAAGCTAGGATCTAAATTGAACAGGGGCCAAATATAAGCACACTTATAAATCAACTTATGTCAATTACAACATAAAGCATCAAATTAAGCTAGGTTTCTCTTTAAAAAAATCCCATTATTGATGCATTTTGAAGTTCAAGTGTTCTTGTTACAATCATGAACAATGCAACTTAGCTTTTACACATACCAATTTAACGATTAGCCTATGCAAACTTGTAAGTAGCTAGTTAATTAACTACTACTTATTGCACAATTGATAACAAATGGGGTTAGATATAGGTTTGGCCGTATGGTTAGTTAACGAAATTTATACTTGATACTAAAAATCAAGAACATCCGCACATCATAAAATATGCAATTGGAAATCCAACTATCAAAATTACATAATTGACCAATTCAAATTAAACCATGATTAAGTACTTATTAGCATATTAAGTTCTCAATTCATCATGAAGGGTAATTAATTAGAGAACTCCAATTAATCTAAATTTCGTTGATCTAAGATTAAGAGTTCAAATATACTCTATTAGTAGTACATAATCGTACTCACCTCTTTCTATGTTCAATAAAATAACACATAAATATAATACACAATCATGGGGGATTAATGAAAAATTAGAAAAATGAAAAAAACTTGCCTGGAATAAAAATTAGAAGAAGAAGATGAACGGTTTGATATGCCTTGAGTCGCTGTCAAGTTGTGACTTGTGAGACACGAGTTTTCACAACTGCTTTCCCATAAGAAGACAAGATAAGGGCTAAAAGGCTTTATGAGTAGTAATAAGTTAGAAAACAAAGTGGATCAGACTTTTAGGGGTATTGCAGTGGGCCAATAATGAATTTTCTACAGAGGCCCAACAGACAATAAAGGGTTTCTAAATTTTTGCAGTGGGCCGGTGCCCACCTTGGCCCTTAACTAACTCCGTCTCTGGTGAGACCATTCTATTTGTTTATATAGTGACCTCTTTTACATTAATAGTGACTATTGTACTATTATCGTAATTGTTTTAATCTATGATTATAATCTCCTTATTCGAAATTTAGAACTACTAAAGGGGTTACTTTATATGATTATGCATAATATTATCGTGTGATCCTTTACACGAGGAATGTGATATTATACCAAATTAAAACGTTTATTAAAAGCAGTACAATTATCACAAACAATGTTAAAACGACCACTTTTTTACCAATTAAAGTGGTCTCACAGTAATTTACTCTGAGACCGTCTCATATAAGACTTTGCCATGTTTTAGAATTATGGCACGCGTACCAATAACATTCCTGCTAGATCACGGGGCCAAAAAGTAGTTATTGAATTATTTAACCTCAACCATTTGCACTATTTTAACCTAAATCAATGCCCACCTGCACAAGTATTGAACTGTTTATCCCTAGTTATTGTCCATTTGCACTTTTTTTTGCATTATTTATTATTTTTCCTTAAAAAGTGTGAAATGATGTCATTGGCCATTTGGACATGAATGGAGTGAGTACATTAATGAATGTCTACCTTCATCGCAAATGAATCATCTACGCACAATGCACAATATTTCAACAAGGAACACAACAAAAAATTAATCAATCTTTCACAGCTCCAAACGAGGTTTCTTTATGTTGCTCATATTTGCTCCACCTTCACCTCCTTTCTCATCTCACCTTCACCTCCTTTTGCATCTCCATTTTCACCATTATCCCCATTTTCATCTCGAAATCTAATATGTACACACTTCATATGCTTCTTATGTGTAGGAATTTCGTTGAACATCGAACGTTTAGAGGTGATGAACTTATCTAATTATTGGATAATGACTTTAAAACGGGTAAAGGAATTGCAAATCCAATATCCTTGCAACTATTGAATAAAAAAATTTACCAACTTGTTATCACTACCCGAAACAAAGCTTAACTTCATCATATCCCTATTGTACGTGTTCAATGCCGAATATTTGGATAAGGGGGGAGATATGTAAAAGGAGGGAATCATCATCCAACGTAACATCAACAGTAGTTCATGCATACCTAGGAGTTTCTATTGCTAAAAAAAAGTCTTTTAACACTTTTTTTTTTAGGTCAAGGTCTTTTAACACTTAGTTCATTACTAGTGAGCAAAAATTGCACGGAGTGTTATAACAAATTTTTTGTTGAATCTCGTTTTAATTTTGAATGAATTATATAAGTACTCACTAATATTATATAAGAGATTGTTACGTCAAATTTACAACAATAGTGGCAGTAAGAGTTTAGAACCACTTTAGGTGTTCGACACACAAAAGTATTTAGTCACCACCAGAAAAACAATTACTGGAGTATACATGATATGTAGTGGACAAATGATTCATGTTGGTCGACTGATAATATAACCAACAAAGAGATGTCACTGATGAAAATTGAGTTAGAGAAACACGTGGTAACATCATCAAATGGTGTTAACATATCGAATTAAATAAAAAAATTGGCATAAAAACAACTAATGTCATATATGATTAACTCGTAGGTATACTAAAGAATGTTCAACCCATAGGTATCTGCTAGTTGAAACTATTAGTTAACATCTTCGATTTTACATCTTCGATTTTACATCGTTTATTATAAAACTGTGTTATAACACCCCATGCAATTTAAATTATAATATCTTTTAACATAACGCGCTAATATAAATAGGGTAAAAATTAACACTATCGGTTATATTATATTGAAAAAACTTCTATTTATTACCACACTTTTGTGAGCAAGACCATGAGCTGCATTTTATTGGTTTTATAACGAACCGTGACTAGACCTGTCAGAACCTGACCCGACCCGCTAACCCGACCCGACCCGCATTTGAACCCGATTAGACCCGTTTTTTTTACCCGCGACCCGTATATGACCCGTACCCGTTCAACCCGAAATTTTGCGGGTCAAAACGGGTCAGGGTCAGGGTCAACCCGACGGGTCAAAGAATAAAAAAAAAAAAAAAAAAAAAACTCCCCAAATTTCCCAGCAACCCCCCACCACTGGCTCTCCCTCCCCACCGCCCCCACCACCCCACCGTTGACCACACTAACCGCCTCCACTCTTCCCACCTTCACCACCACTGGGCCGCCCATAACAGTGCGAACCCATAACAGCAAATCATCGCAGGCGGCATGCATTAAAACCACCCCAAAAGCCCCTTCTTTTATTTTTCTCCCTCCTGTACCATTGAACGTTCACCATCATTCTCCTCGAGCCAACCCCAGTCCAGCCGCCGGTTCAACATGTGGAACTACTGCGCGCTCTCTAACCCACTAATTAAGCGTGACCGACAAGGTTGTGAGCGGATCTAGGCTCGACAACGCTCACAACGGCCATCTTCCACCTGTCATCGGCCTCGATGAGCCACCATTTCGGGTACGCGCCATCATGGGCGGCCCAGTGGTGGTGAAGGTGGGAAGAGTGGATGCAGTTGGGGTGGTCGACGGTGGGGTGGTAAGGGCGGTGGGGAAGGCAAGCCGGTGGTGGGGGGTTGCTCGAAAATTTGGGAATTTTTTTCTTTTTTTCTTTTTTTTTTTTCCATTTATTTATTTTTAATTACAAAATGTAACACCTATAAGGACTTATTGCAACGTTTGTAAAGACCTAATGCAACGCCTTTACTAAATGTATCCAACTGTTGTCTTAGATCCAAAAATGCGTTGCATTAGGTCTAAAGCAGGGCGAGAAACAACCGCAAGCCCACAGCGTAACTGTGTTGCCTTAGACCTGATGCAACGCTTGACTTAAATATGTAAAATAAAATAAAATAAAAGTCAGCTAAGCTTAAAGCAAAAATGACGCTAAAAAGTTGTTTGTAAAATGCGCTAAAAATCATACTTACGGCGTTAAAAATCATACGCAAAACCGCTAAAGTTCAAGGAAAAACCCTGCGTAAAACGATGTTTTTGACCCGACCCTAACCTGAGCCGAGCCTAACCCGACCCGACCCGTATTTTGACATGTCCCGTATTTGACCCGACCCGTATTCGACCCGACTCGTATTGACCTGACCCGACCCGTTTGACAAGTCTGCCCGTGACACATATCGACCTGAACTCGTCTTGACTCGGCTCATTGACACGGAGACAGGTTAAAGACAAAAGCAACTCAAAACTGTGCTAGAAAAGTATAGAATCGATGTCATGATTTGAAAAACAGTTGTCATCTTGTACTTCATATTCTCCTCCCGTTTATAAGAGAGGTTTTTAAAGAATTTAGTTGCATATAAAAGAGGTAAGCTAGTAGTGCCTATATGTTCATAATCTTAACTCAAGCAATTGCAAGCACAGATTATTCGACTCCTCAATCATAGAAGATGGTTGTTGCAGTTGATCAACCCGTTCTCATTTGTATGGTTTAGTATACTCCCTCCACTTCTTTTGTTTCTTTACAAAGAGAAAGTGGGGGGAAACCAAGGTGGGTAGAGAGAGAAAGAGATTAGAGAAATGATGGGTAGTTGTTAGAGGAAATAATTAGACATTAATCTTAATCTCATACCCACCGCAGCCACCAGTCCACCACCACCTCTGCCGCTGCTACCCTTCCTGCACCGCATCGATGCATCATAATCAACACTATTTACTCCAAAAATTACCCCAAAAATAGGACGACCCTATAATGAAAATTAATCAAATAAAATTGAGTTTTTTTATTTCATGAAAAATTAACAAAGCTGAGAACAAATTTTTAAAAGAAAAAAAAGGCCACTTCACCTTACCCATTCGCCATTTTTAACCCAGAAAAATCCCTAATTAATTTTTTTTGTTGAAAATGCAAAAGAAAAAAGAAATCTAGACAAACCCCAATTTAATGTTTTGTTTGATAAAAGCAAAAGGAAACCCAAAAAACACCCAATTTGATTATTTTGATTCAAAATAAAAAATAAAAAGAAACCCAAAAAATCCCTAATTTGATTTTTTTTAATTGCAAAAAAAAAACTCAGAAATCCCCAAATTTGATTTTTTTCGATTGAAAATGAAAAGGAAAATATATTTCATAAAAAAACCCAATTTGATTTTTTTAAGAAAATGAAACCCAGAAAACCCCCAATTCGATTTTTTTAATTTATTGAAAATGAAATGAAAAGGAACATACCAAATCTGCTCCAAGTCGATGGTGGATAAAGAGATTCAGAGATGAGGGAGAGGGAGCAATTATCAGAGAAGAGAGAAGATATGAAGATGGGTGGAATTTGGACGAGAGAGAAGATATGAAGTTGAGATCTGATGAAAAATGAATGATGATGATGATGATGATGAATGATGAATGATGAATGATGAAGACAAACAATGAATGATGAATGATGAAGACGAACGATGAAGAACCGAAGATTAATGATGAAGATGAAGATGAATGATGAATGATGAATGAAGATGGTTTTACGTGTGGTGGAGTGGTGGTGATAAACTGATATGCAATTTTTTCTTTTTCTTTTTTTTTTTTCTTTTTTTGGTGGTGGTTGAGTGGGTATGATTGGGTTGTTGGATTGATAAGAGGAGGGAAACATTAAAGAGTAATCGGGTTAAATTTTTGGGTTAATTAGTTAAGTGATCCAATTAGAAGATGGATTAGTAAAGTTAGTAAGGGTAGTTGCGGAAAGTTATGTCACAAATATTGGCCCGAAATAGAAACGTAAAGAACTAAAAGAAATTGCCAGAAAAGGAATACGTAAAGAAACAAAAGAAGTGGAGGGAGTATTAGTTATTAAACCCATTTCAACGATAAGTTATTTAAGTGAAATTAATAAGTTATTTATCAAGTATAAAATCATGATCCAATTACAAATACTCTAAAACTCGTAAAATTTCAATTTAGTGTTGAAGTGATTTTCCATGAGGGTGTCACACATTGAAAAAGAGATGAGAAAGATGAACACTATAAGTCATGAAGTTACTCTTCATATAACCAATTGGTTTTAGGATAAAATCTCATTGGACTAATGGAGATACTCTATCTCATCCTCGCTGGTGCAGCTCAGGCTCAATTCGGTCGATTAAATGAGGCTGGCCTTAACTTTACCTCTACCTAAAACCCATGCACACCCGAGCGTCGTGTTTGTTTCAATTGTTAATAACTTGCTTAACATAGAAACATTCTTAAAACTTTTATTATTTCAATTCTTTAGAATTGCAATAATCCTACTCTAACCATTTTATTTTATTATTGTCTGAACTGCCATTTTTTTCTCTAATAATCTTCTTATATTCGTTTCATTTTGCAATAATTTTTTTTTTTTTTTTTGTAATTTAAAGGTCACTTAACCCATAGGTAGTAACATGGTAGGATATTAGTAAATACAAATATATAAGACAACATTACTTAATTACACCCATGCGAAAGTTTATAAAGTAATTATTGTCGTTATGGATACATGTTTTTTTTTACCCGCCAGTTGCACAGGTCTGCACGAGCTATTTTTTAAATAGCATATTAAAATAATATTAAAATATTCATGACTACTCATAAGTGAAAAAATTTGTGAAACACTACCTAATAAAACGTATATTTTGCGAAACACTACCTTATAATTTTTTTTTTGTGAAACACTACTTATATAACGAATTCTTTGTGAAACACTACTATAACTCAGATTCTAGCAGAAAAAAATCTCGTTTCGGACGTTGACCCACATGTGCACGTGATTCTTGGTCGTCCCTTCATTTCTATTTATTTTCCCCCCAAATTTTCATTTCCCTCTTTGTTTTCCCTCCAATTTTTGTTATTCTCTCTCTTCAATTACCTGAAAATGGTTTGAACTAGTGTTTGATCGTAAAGCACATGATTTGAAAAGAAATTGCGGAAAACAAAAATGATAGAAAAGAGGTCAAAAAGTCAATAACAACCATTGATTGTACAATACATGACTTGACGGTAAATAAAGTTTGAAATACAGTTTCCAAAATTAAGTGAACTAAATGCATAAAATCCTCTTAGTTGTATTACAAAATGCTCTTGAAGAGGTAAAGTTGATGAAAAAATGAAATAAAATGGTGGTATAATTATGAGCACTAGTAAAGGAGTAAAACAGTGAAAAGTTAAAATAAAGAAAGAAAAGGAAAAAAATAGTAGAGTGAGTTTACACGGAGGTAGAAATTAAAGTGAAAAAAACTAAAAAAAAAAAAGGTGAGTCAACGTCGAGAACATGACTTTTTTTTGGCGGAATCTGAGTTACAGGAGTGTTTCACAAAGAGTACGTTATATAAGGTAGTGTTTAACAAAAAAATCCATTATATAAGGTAGTGTTTCACAAAGAATACATTATATAAAGTAGTGTTTCACAAAAAAATAATTTATAAGGTAGTGTTTCGCAAAAAATACGTTTTATTAGGTAGTGTTTCACAAATTACCCTAAACGTTTTAACATATACATAAAAATAAAAATTATACTACTCATATTTAAAATCAATTTCCCTTTTACTTTTTGGCATGCACTTTATGTTCAAATTCAACTACTATATATGTTAGAGTTTTGAATCTTCCGACATACTCGAGTTCAACGGCTCAACAACACAATTTTTTTAACCAATGGTTGGTATATCTTTTACTCAAGTTGACATCCGATCCACACATATATATCGAGATAGGTGGTTCGTTGCTTAATGTATACTGGTACTGATACAAGTGGTCGTTTGGTTGCCACTCAAAATCATGGGAATTCAGAATTCCAATGAATTAATTTTTTTGGAGTTGTTTGATTGCCTAAAATCATGGGAATTGAGAAATCATGGGAATTTCCAATTCCTACAAACTGGAGGAATTGGCTTACCTAGCCCCCCCCCCCCCCCCCCCCCCCCCCCGATTATTTGCGATTCTTGTGGGAATTCAATTCCAACATGCAACCAAACAGTTTTGAAAAATTCATGTGAATTTCTTCAACCTGGGAAGTGGAACTCCATGGGCATTCTGAATTCCCGTATGCAACCAAACGACCACTAGGTGTACAATACCAATCATAAGATAAGCTGCTCTTTGGACTTAACTACAAATTAAGAGTTAATATATGGGCAAATAATATAGAGGACGTACGTTGGATATATGCTTAGAGATCTGATGACACTACATGTCCTTGAATCATATAGTGATCTGAATTACATTGGTATATTCCATAATTTTTCACATTCAACCACAATCATTACGTAGTTGTCACTCCCCAAGTTAACATGTCAAAGCTATAATTTTTCACATTCAACCACAATCATTGTTTTTTTCGACATCTAGCAGCAAATCAAGCCGCATACATCTTACGACCTGCTCGCTGATGATATATATGTGCAAGTATAATTACGTAGTTGTCACTCCCCAAGTTAACATGTCAAAGCCTGCCACCCTCTTTCAAAATTCTAGCATTAGAGTCAGGTCGATGAACAACATTAGCATTGAAGAGGCAATCATAAAAAAGATCCAGAATGCAATAAATTATAATTAAGACATTCTGTTGGAAATTAAAAAAAAATCAAATGAAGGATAATTATAGTGAATGGTTTAAACCATTGAGATCCTATGATAAAAATGATACTAAATAATAAGTTATACAGTAAGGAAATCAAGAAAAGAAAAAAACAGATGTGTTGCTCTAATGGCCATCCAATATAAATCAAGCAATTCGTAGAAGAAGATACAACAATCACAGTAACTTGATTAAAAAGCAAGGTGATCTTTGATTTTACATGTGCCACACTAAGCGTATCAATCATTAGCGATATTTAATAATACGTTGTGATCAATATTATTCCAATCTAGTTACCAGCTGATGTCATATTTAAAATTCCATGCACCTATAATACAACGTTACATTTGTATAATATGGCCAACATATACGTTATGGTTAATATTGTTGCCAAAATTAGATGGATGGAGTGATTATTATTTTTTTTAGATTCTTTTTAATTCTTTTAACATGGGTGGAAACGTTTTATTTTTTTTAATTTGACACCAAAAATATCGGCCGAATCATGCTATTTTTAACAATAATTATGATATATTTTAGCTATGCAATACATTTTGGTTTATATTTAGCTAAATTGGGAAATTTGTAATTTTGAGATTTAAATTATATTTAAATTTAGGGACGGTTCGGTATCGTTTGTGGCTTTTTGTTTCTCGTTTTCCAAAAACTGAAAACTAGTTTTGTTTTATAATCTTACAATTTTATAAACTGATTTAATTTTCTCATACTTGCAACATTCTTTACTATTTTTTTAATAAGATCACACATCCTAGTTTGTTAAGCGATAAAACCAAGACTCCAAAAGCATTCATTATCTGTCCCTCTCTCTCCTCACTCCTCTGCATATTTCAACTTAAGCCCACCCACATGGCACAAACCTCCATAGCCATCTTTGTTTTCAACCCACCCACACGGCATCAACCTCCACATCCGTCTTTGTTTCCAACCCAGCACCCTCTATAGCACCACTGAGTCACCGACCTCAACTACTCCCACCTCAAAAGACCGTAGTCTGACCCATTTTCACCACTCCCACTTTAAGTTTATCAATAACCTTTACTCGGGGAAGATAATCGACTGAAAATTGGCGGAGCAATTGATCAGAAAAATGAGACGTGTTCTTCAAATCGCTCTGTAAAGCATCACTATATCGAAAAACAACCGTCGCCGGAGATCGGTGGCCTGGGCGGTGGTAGCTGTGATTAGTGGGCTGCCGGAGGTCAATGCAACTCAAATGTATCGAAGAAGGATGAGTTAGAATTTCACAACTGAAAATTGTTTTTAAAAACCAGTATATTTTGTTTGGAAAAACGGGATTTTATTCCTAAAACTAAGGCGACTTTGTTTTTGGCAACAAGAATTATCGAAGAAGTTGTGATTTTTTTTTAGGAAAAAAAATAAAAAAACCACAAACTAAAACCATACCGAACGGCCCCTTAAAAGATTTAATTCTGTTTTATATAATCGGAATATGTCATTTTAATTTGTGCATCTTGTTAAATATAGCAACAAAATATATTAGTACCATAACTATAGTGTGAATTCTATACGTGTGGCAAACATTTGTATGCATGTGTCGTGCGTTATTACGCGAGTGCTATTTGCGGAAGGTTTCATTTGACATCTGCGTCCTATGTAGATGGCCTGAAAAACGCTCAAAATCACGGCTATTAATAAAATATACATTTTAAAACCATTCTTTGACACTAGGTATCTTTGGTATTTTGGGATATTTGGTAGTAGGGATGCCCAAAGGATATATATGAGACTGGAGTATTTGGACGAATCTATATCGATGAATTAACAACTACACAAGCGACAGAGACGAATCTGAAATGGAGAGAGAGAAAGAGGTGAAGGGAGATAAACACCTGAATTACGGCGACGGAGAGACCTACGCCGGCGAGTTAGGAAGTTGCGAAGGCAACGAAGATATGACGGCGAAGAGAGGTAGATCGAGTTTTTCCTGGAGAGTGAGCAGGAGTGAGAAAGTCGAGAGGGGAAATGTGGGAGGAGAGAGAACATGTATGTTTGAGCTTGGAAGATTGTGATTGAGTCTTTACTGGCCTTATTTCTATCTAAGGCTCATAATACGCGGGTGTCATTCTATGTGACACTCAGCGTCACTCTATGGCGATGCACGGTTCTCACGCGAGAGGGAGTTCGCACCTGATGATCTTGCCTGATTGCTGGCATAAACATTTATTCCAAAACTTAGAGACATGTAGGGAATCTAGTAGTTATGGAATGTTTAGGATCTCATGAAACTCTATTTGCAAAGAAGATGATTTAGGTGTCGTTTGGTTGTCAAACAAAATCGGGAATTCAAATTTAGGGCAACAATTTGTATGTTACAGTTGATTGACAACTTTGTGTGTGGTGCTCTTCTAATTTGAAAGGGCATTATCAAGCAAATAAACACTCTTTGCCGGAACTATCTCTGGAATGTGAAGGAGGGACAAAAGAAAATATTCTTTAAGATCTGGAGTAGTTCTTGTGCACCCAAGTCTGAGGGAGGATTTAATATCAAAGAGATCATAGCATGGATAAAGCATTGATTGCTAAATGGCTATGGAGTATTGATGGATATAAGGAGAACATGTAGACGAGTTGGATTAAGAGTTACATTTGCAATAAAGAGAGCATCTCGAATATTGAAACCAATCAGAAAATTTCTGAAACTCTTAAGAACATTATTGTTGTTAGGAATGAAATCCTAAGCATGACTGGTTCACCCCAGCGAGGAGCAAAAACAGTTAAACTGTGGATAAATGGTGGAAAGTTTAGTGTTTTGAAAGCCTATGAATTCTATAGAGAAAAGCATAAGAGGATTGCAAATGATAGAGGTATCTGAAGTGCAGCAAACCTTCTAAAACATGCTTTTATTGCCTCTTTAGCTGTGCAAAAGAACCTCCCTACAGTGGATAATCGCTTCAAGAGAGGGATAATCCTGGTGGATCGATGTTGCCTGTGTTTCAAACACTACAAGAATTAAGCCATTTAGCGACTAATTTTTGAAACCCCAAAGAAATCGGTTGCTAATTAGCAACCAATCACCTACTGATTGCAGAATAGTGACCAACTGAATTTGGTTTCTAACATTGGTTGCAAATTTGCGACCGCTTGTAATCAGTCTCTAAATTGGTAGCAAATTAGCAACCCATTGTAATTGGACTCTAAACTAGTAGCAAATTAGCGACAACAGAAATTTGGTTTCAAAATTGCACCTAAGAATTTATCGGGCGCAAAAATTGGTTGCTAAGTTATTACCAAGTAAAACTAGTTGCAATATAGCAACCAAATTGCGACCAACGACTATTTTATTTTATTTTTCCTTTTACTTTGCCCACTTCCAAGTATGTGTATATCAAGTAGGTAGCAGTTTCCTTCCATCCGCCTCACCTCTCTCAATTTCTCAGATTTCTTTCCTTCTCTTTTCTCTCTCCTCCCTTTATCTCTTCAATCTCATCTCATATTTCCTTCCCCATAAACTTTATTATTACTTGTTCTTGATGTCCATCACCTATATTGTTTTCTCCGATCTCACGCTTGGCTTTTTCTTTTCTCAAAAAGTTTAATTTGTCCTCGAATACTGTATTAAGATTATGCATGTCACAAGATGGGGAAGTAATGATCATTGGAAAAGGTTAAATCTGCTTTATGGCGAGGTACCGATCACTGGAAAAGGTTAGATCTGCTTTCTTTTTCCCTTAGCTCTTTAATTTATTTTTTTTGTGTTTAACTTCAACTTGGGGCTGTTTAAATGCAGTTTTTTTATTTACTTTGGTGTTTTAATTTGTAGATCCAAACCCTCGGTTCCCAGATGCATATGAAGTTAATCTTTTCATTGTTCTTGTGTTTGCTTAATCAGATTCCTAGTTTTATTGCTATCTTAAAACTACTGTGTTTTTTTTTTCTTCTCTAAAACTCATTATTTTTGCAAGAATTTAAATTGTTCTCTTGTTTGAACTTTCAGGTGGTTCGTTTGGATGAAGAAACAATCCATCAATTGATGCAGTAGGAAGGCTCAATAAATTAACAATAGGAATCAGCAGTAGTAATAATCACTAATAGTGCAATTTTTGTTTTTACCAGATTCTTGTTTGAATTTTTGTACAACTTTACAGTATATGATATATATATTTAATGAGGTTATTACCCAAACAAACTGGCTTTATTCTATTTTATGTTTATTATTTTAATCAAATAATTAGACTTTTAATATTTAATGATGTCCTCTAAACCTATTTCAATTAGGTTTAGAGGACTTTTTTTTAGGAGCCTGTATTTCATTTTGCGACCGACTGGTGGTTGCTAATTTGAAACCGGTGGCTTATTGGTTGCTAAAACAGTTGCTAATTTGAAACCGGGTCATATTGGTTGCATACTAGCAACTACTTATTTTGGTCGCAAGTTTGCAACCATGTAGCAACCAATATGCATTGGTCGCAAATTAGCGATCATACAAAACTTGCGACCAGATGTTTAGCGACTGGTCAAAAATGGTCGCAACACCCACTTTGCGACCGATTTGCAACCAATTTTGCCGTCGCTAATCGACCTTTTTCTTGTAGTGAAAGACTCGGAGTCTCATGCGGATCTCTTCTTTGCCTGCTAATTCTCGAACTCCATCTGGAAAGAGATTCTATAAAATGGCTGAAAATCAGGAGAAAGGCTTGGAGTAACAAGAGAGAATTGAGATGGAGAAATAAAAGGGTTAAGAAGAATCATTGGACTGAGAAATGGAGAGTTTGCAGCATGATAGCCTCTATGTACATGATATGGCAGGAGCATAATACTAGACTTTTTGTTGAGACAACACACAATGCAGAGTGGATCATCAGCATAGCCAAGTACATTGTGAGTGTTAGAATGCTAGTATGGGTAAAAAAATTCTAGTCGACATGATCATTGAGGAGCTAATTGAGAGTTTAAATAGTTAGTGGATTTTGATCAAATAGTTAATGAATTCTAAACTGGTGCAGCATAATGAGAAATGGTTCGAAAATGAAGCTGTTATTTGTCGTTGCATGATATATGTGATTTGGTTTATGGTATTTGGATGGAAAAATTAAATATAGGATTAATGGTTCTATTCTTTTCGCTTGTAAACTATTAGATCGAGTTATGTAGGAGGTTAAGGCTATGGTTACTGCGGAATGTTGAAACTCTTGTGATTTTAATGATTAATAAACAGACAAATTTAACCATGTTATTGGCAAACTAATGTAATAAGTTTGTTTGACACCTTGTTAGATTATCATATTCACATACACTTACGTCAAGTTCGTGCAAAAATGTATGCGCTTTTTATTGTTGTGCATGCTTGCTGAAAAACAACAAGCTAGTATGGTTGAGAAAAGCTTACTAGAAGGAGGTATCTCGAAGATGAAGATGGCGAACAATAGGGAACAACATGAAGGATCTTGTGAAGGGGACCTTATTCATCGCATGGTGAGCAGATTCCTGGTGTTGGCAAGCTTGCATACACATAAATTGAAGATCGATAAAGAAAACTCATGCACAAATAGTGAACTAGACCTTCTCTTCATCATTGAAATATGTCATTCAATCGTATAGTGTGTTGTGCAATAAATGGGTAGCGCTGACATGGAGACAGTGAAGTGTGTTATGTGAAGAAGATTAATCCATTGAGAAATGTAATGCAAGATGAGCTACTAGATTGCAATGTTCGAAGAATATGCTCATGCCAAGATGACCTAACTTTGGAGCTTGTAATGCTATAGATGGAAGATATTCATGTCAAGAAAAGACATGTTCAAGGTGAAGAGAATGTTCTACTCATCGACTGTTCAAATTGCTGATAAGGGCAAGATCCAAGAGAGGTTTGGTGAAAACTTGATGATGGCTTGTTATATGCAAATGATGAGCTCCTAAATTCGCCCGTTTTTACTATGATTTCACAAGTTTCGAGGCATAGTGTACGTGCACATTTTATGGTTTTATGCATGTATTCGTAGGAATTACACATATGTGGAATGTTGTTGCTTTGTATGGAAATACGATTTTTATTATGCAAGTTTCATCCAAGATCGGAGTTTATGCATTTGCTTTGCATTTTGTAGGTCTTAAAGAAGTGGAGTCCAAAATCTAGGGAGACTCACATGACCATAGGTGCATGAATCAAGGCACAAGAAACAAAGTATGGGCGAAAGGGAGAGAAGAGTAGAAGTAAGTCAATTGACCCTAGCCGTGCACCGTCTGAGACTCGTCTTAAATGCAAGACACGAGTGAAGACCCAATGCAACTCCCTGAGCCACGCAGGGAACATTCAGGGTGGCCTGAGACATCCGCGCCTGATGCAGGAGCACATGAGCATGAGGAAGTCGTTTTAAGCCTAGTTGAGAGTGCAAGTCCAAGTACTTTGTTCATTGGACTCAACACAGCTCCAAGGGACGTTACTATGATCTCATGGACTTTGGAATAGCCCAAATTCGTCCATATTGCAATTTACAGCTTTCATATATAAAGTTTTCTTAACTCAATAGGAGTAGTATAAGGAAATAGCTGGTTTTAGGAGAGTATTTAGAGAGTCTTTCTTATGGTAAGAGTCTAAGACAGTTTCTATAGTGTTTCCAATATAAAGGAGACATGGATTGTAATAGACATTCAGATTTTATGCAAGTAATAAACACACGGTTGTAAACCAGTTTCTTTGTGAGTTTTCACAATCAATTCATTCTACATTCAAGTTGGTAACTTAGGTGTATGACAAGGTTGGATCAGTCTAGGGAGGCTAACAAGGTTGGTTCATCAAAGAGTGACACCAAATTCACAACTTTTGACAAGAATAAGGAAGCTGCTCCTTATGATTCCAAACTCAAGAAGCAATGTCACAAGTGCAAGGGTTTTGGTCATTTTTAAGCTGAATGCCCTACAAGCCGTGTTCTTACCATTCAAGAGGTGATTGTATTTGCTCAAACCGAGGATGATGGTGATGAGGAGGACGGTGGAGAGGACTCTAGCAACGACATGGAGATCCTTGATGTGAAAGCAAGTGAGGAGAGTGTCAATCTTGTGTGTACTCGTACCTTACATACTCAAGTTGCTCCAAAAGAAGATGAATTACAAAGAGAGTTGATCTTTAACACCAAGTGCAAGGTTAAGGATAAAATCTGTAGGCTGATTGTTGATGGAGGGTCGTGTGCTAATGTGGCTGCTACTACCTTAGTGGAGAGGCTCAAGATTCCTACAACAAAGCATCCTAACTCCTAAGCCCTATAACCTTTGATGGCTCAAAGAAGGCAATATGGTTAAGGTAACAAAACAGGCTCTTGTTTCATTCTCTATTGGTGATCTTTATAAAGATAAGATCTTGTGTGATGTAATTCCCATGGATGTGTGTCATATACTGTTGGGAAGGCCATGGCAATTTGATAGGGATGTCGATCATAAGGGTAGAAAGAATGTGTATGTGGTTACAAAGGGCTCAAAGAAGTATGCTTTGCAACCATTGTCGCCTAGTGAGATCGATTGTGAGAAGCTAGATGAACTTAGAGGCTCGACTTTGTTCGTTAATGAAGCATCTATATATCGTTCGAGAGATTGAACAAGGTGAGATGGTGTATATGCTAATGGCTAAGGAGGTTGGTACTACTGATGACAACATCAATCCTCTTGTCAAGCAACTACTTAGCAATTACATGGATGTCTTTCCTGATGATCTACCCCATGGACTGCCCCCATTGCGTGGTATTGAACATTAAATAGACCTGATTCCGAGAGCACAACTACCTAATAAGCCAGCTTATAGGAGTAATCCCGAAGAGACTAAGTGCCTGTTTGGCCAAGCTTCTACAACTGTTTCTGGAGGTGAGAAACAGAAACTTGGCCAAACAGGGGTTTTTAGAGAAGCACTTCTACTAACTTGAGAAGCCCAAAACAGCTTCTGGGATGCCCAGAAGGAGAAACACCAAATTGGAGCTTCTGCTTCTCTTTCTGTTTCTACTTCTACTCCCCACTAAAAAAACATCAAAATAAATTCTCTCTCCTCAAACCCAAATCACCCCTCTTACCAGCGGCAGTCACCACCATGGCATCACCAAGACTCATTCATCCCCGACTTCTCCCTTCCCGGAGCGCCGCCACAACGTCCGGTCGTCCCCTTTTCCCTCTATGTACCATCATATACTCTTTCTTTTGATTGTCTCTATACTCGATTTTTTCTCATCACCCACATCCAACAATGAACAATTGGGAGTCGTGGGAGGGGCGGGAGGTAGTTTCCGAGGGGCGGCAGTCGGAAATCAGTGGAGCAGAGGGTGGGAAAGGGGAGTTTAAGGAGGAGAGAGAATCCCGTGTTGAGAAAGAATGAGGCAACGTCGGTGGGCGGTGATGACCTAGGATCGGTCGCCGGTGTGCCGCCAGCCCGGTGGTGATTGTCGCAGGTGCAATGGCTATGTTGTGGGTGGGGGTGGCGGTGGTGATGGGTGGTTCCAAGGAGGGGAGGGGCAGTGAGGAGAGAAACAACGATGGGTTGGGAATGTTTTTGCTTTTTACTTTTTTAATTTTTGTTTATTCCCTTTTTTTTTGTACAATGGGCCAAACAGTTATCAAACTGTTTCTGGTTTTGAGAAACACTTCTAAAATAAATTGGCCAAACACCCAATAAATTCTCCAAGAAACAGTTTATCAAAAACTATTTCTGAGAAACACTTCTAGAGAAGTTAGAGCTTGGCCAAACAGACCCTAAGGAAATGGAGCGCCAAATTGAAGAGCTTATGCAACGTGGTTATGTGCGTGAGTCCATGAGCCCGTGTGCAGTTCCGGTTCTATTGGTGCCTAAGAAAGAAGGTACGTGGCGTATGTGCATTGATAGTAGGGCTGTTAATAACATTACTATAGAATCAAAGATGAGAGAGAAAGTTAGAGAGAGAGGCTCTGGTTATTTCAATTAGGTTGTACGGAATTAAGCGTCTTCCTCAAACTAGTGTTAGATCCAAGCCATGGCCAGATCTAGCTCGAGCAAGAGGAGGTTTGGCACTAAGAAATACAAGAGTAGAAGTAGGAAAAACAAGCAGAAGATATTCAAAGAAGGCCCTTCGACATCAGATGCGAAAAAGACCCAAATCTTTGGGGGAAATTCAAGGAATTCCGGCCATGGATTTGAGTGACATAGCACTACAACAATTAAGCACTTGGGCTACAGCTAAATTCGTGGCCCAAGTGTCCAATTCCCGTGGCCAAACTGTGTGGCCATGAAAATTGTTTTCGTGGCGCAAGTGGCCGTGGCGAGGAAATGGCCACGAGAAAACTGAAAACGTGGCAAAAATTACATTACTTGCCACGAATATTGGCCATGTGATAAATCGTGGCAGGATGACATTCCCGTGGCAAACATCTTGACTAGCCACAAGATAATTTTCGTGGCAAGCAACATTTATGCACGTGGCAATCGATACCGTACCTAGTAGACAATAACGTGCGAAATCTTGTTTTCTCGTACCCATTCTTCGTAAAGAAGGCATGGCGAGCACGGTCTTTTCTTGTATTTGACATAAAAATTAAAACAATTAGGCAAATATAAAGAAATATCTGTTTTATTGCTAGGAAATGTAAGTTACAACAGTATTTAACATAAAAGTTTGATAATTCAATAAAGAGGTCGATACATGTACGTACTCATTAAAGAACAGAAAACCAAACCTAATAACCACTAGTTTCAAAAGGTGCCTTTTTTCTTTCATAACAAGTGAAAACCATTAGCCTGAAATTGTGTTAATCCGCCTAGTAAGAATCAGTAGCCAATCACCTCTTCTTCAACTTCTGCTTAAAATAAAGCAAAATAATGCGAGCAAAGCGACGATATATCTCTAACACCAAGCTCCTTCTCGTTCTTCTCGTTGCACTACCTGATCAAAGTACATAAAAGAGAATCAAATGCTAATCACAATCTGAGTAGCAAATTCAGATAAACTAAACAAAAGTTTCTGTTAAAGAAAAAAAAACAAAGTTTCATCCAAACTAGAACAAACCCTCTCTACACCACCAACCAGTTGTGCAATTGCAACAGTAACTTAATCAGCGTTTGAGGCAGACTATCAAGCTCGCAAATTTCTAACAGGCAAAGTCAAAGCCCAGGTATCCAATGATGAGACGAATATAGCTGAGACCATCTCAAAGGCCACTTATTCGAGTGCGCAAGGGATTATGCTATAACATGAAGAATTTCGATCACTAAGGAAAACCAATGGGTTCAGAGCATAACATATAAAACTGCTGAGAGGATCATACGGACTAATTACGGATCCCTAAAAACAATCATCAGCACCAACATCGTGAAATTTCACTAAAGAAAGACTTGGACCTGCATGCTTATAGTGCCTAATTACCAAAGTAGCTTACAGATTGTAAAATTCTCTCGAAAAATTGTAAAGTAAGGAGATAAAGAGACTGTTCCTAAACATACGTACTCATGTAATAAAAGGAATTCGGATTGGAAACTAGTTACCAAAACAAGTACAAGGACTAGAGTTGTACTAATCTTTCACCAGAAGAACTGCCTCTTTCTCGATTTTTCACCACGTAGAGAGTGTCTATGTCTTGTTCGTCGTGAACAGACCTTAATTTCCAAAATCTGTCTTACAAAAGTAGAGTTGCTACAAATAGGGATGTTATAGACTCCCTCGAGTCTCTAATCGTTGCAGCAGCTGCTCCTGTCATAGGGAACCTGCCCTGCATATAATTCAATATGATTGATGAACTTACAGATATTATTTACAGCAAATATGAACCTTAAAGACAACTTGTTCTTATTGAATGCCCCTGGAAAAAGTTTATCTGGATAGAATGTTGGGTGAACTAGTCATGATATAAGAAAACCAAAATGTCATATTTTCACTTGTCATTTCTACAAAATCAAAACTCAAAGTATCGCCCTTGCCATGATTGTGTCAACTCAGACAATATTACAATATTGACTTAAAGATAGACCACATTACATATGCTACTCATGGCCTATTTTATAAAGGTAATGATTCATGTGCAAGTCGAGCGAATGGCGTTGATATTATGCAAGGACCAGTTTAGGGAACAATGTAATAACATGAAGAAGGGACCAGTCCATGGAACCCTGTGCATCGGTAAGAATCAGAACAAGAAAACCAAATAAGTTTATGAAATGAAAAAAATAAAATAATCAGATGTGAAGTCTATTCATCTCTTACAGTTTTAGCATACCCTTCAGCCTAAATTCTAAGTCTCTAACATATCTCAAGTTCATCTCCATTTTCGGTTCATTGTTCCCTTCCATGTTACCTACCCTGATCCCTACCTTGTTCCCTCCACTGTTCCATCTGTTGTTCCTATCCTTTTTCTCAAACTCAGGTCTAATCCACGGATCTCTTTTATATATTTACTAGTTTGTTCCCACCTTTCTTGTAATCTACCAAGATTATAATAGTTCAATTCCCTATATCCCAATACCGAGTATATCATTCCTCAAATTCTATGTATTTGTAACCTTAATTAGTTTTCTGTCAATGAGTCATGTAGTTCACTCAACTCACAAGCTACTTATTCATTCAAGTATATTATCACCGCCATAACTTATGAACTATATGGAGTGACCTTTGAGTATTAGCACCTCATTACGATTTAAACAGGAAGCCTTATAATCCCCCTCAATACATAATCTAAATTACCTAACTAATTGCAATCAACCATCAATTCAATTTACACAAATTGTACATAAACGAATTGCAATAATACAACCAGTAAACTAAATTACCATCAAGAATAATTGAAATATCAAATACACAATAAATTGGGGATTTAGGGTTAGAAAAACTTCTTACAACTTATGGTGACAAATGAGGTGATGAGGTGGTGCGGTAGGTACTGGGATGTCGTCGGCGGCGTTGGTGTGGGCGTCGACATCGGCTGGAGGACAGAGGCCGGATGCTGTCCGATGTTTGAGAAAGCAAGAGGGAGAGAAACTCATCAGGGACAATCAAAGGAGAGAGAATGCGCGATGAGTGATAACAGTAATTTTTTTGTGGGTTTTGTGACTTTTGTCTAATGTCAAGTTTTTATATTTTTGTTTTCCTTTATTGGCCACGATTTTCCCATTTTTCGTGGCCCAAGTAATTATCCGTGGCGCAATTGTTCATTAGCCACGAATTTTCATCATTCGTGGCATAATGTTTTTGTATGAATAAGTGAAAACCAATTTTCCTGTGGCCAACATCAATTTATGCAACGATATGCATTTTCGTGGCGTAAAATCGTGGCCCAAGTGCTCATTTGTTGTAGTGTAGAATCTGGGGATGAAGTGGAAGGCACAGAAGAAAATGATACTGGAGATGTGCAGCTGCCGGAAGTTGAGGAAGCTGGATGGATAACTGTACGGAAACAGGGTACAGGTAAAGATTCTAACTTTACTGCCAATTCTGGTACTAAAACTGCAAAAAATGGTCCTATGCTTGCCTTAACTGAGGAGGATGTTAGGGAAGGTGTTAATTATTGGAATTTGGCCATTGTTTGCTATGTTTTGGGAGCTAACCCTCCACTGGATACAATGAATGGGTTTTTTAGAAGAATTTGGGGGAAGAAGGGGCTTGATAAAGTCTCTATGCTTCCAAATGGGGTGTTTGTGGTCAGATTCAAAACATTGGAGGATAAAGATAATGTTCTGAAATCGGGGCATCATCTATTTGATAGCAAACCTCTTATCATACAACCTTGGTCAGAGGAGCTTGAATTAGGCAAAGGGCTGATCAAAACAGTACCAATCTGGATTAAAATGTTGAAATTAGAGCTAAAGTTTTGGTCTTTGCCCTGTATTCGAAAGATTTCAGGCTTAATTGGCAAATATATTCACTGTGATGCTGCTACAGTTGATAGAGCCAGATTAGGCTATGCTAGGGTTATGATTGAGGTTGAAGTTGGGCAGGAATTTCCTGGCATGGTTAAGTTTCTAGATGAGAAAGGCAACATTGTTGAGCAAGTCATTGAATATGAGTGGAGGCCTGATGTCTGTAAGACTTGTAAAGGTATTGGACATCAGACAGTGCATTGTAATAAGAAGGAAAGACAGAAGAGACAACAGGCAGAAAAACAGCAGCCACAGAAGAGGGTGAGACAGGTATGGAGGTCAAAGGTTGTGCAGGAAAAGAGTACTGCCGTCCCAGATACTGTGAACAGTAGTTTTACAACTCCTGTGAATCAGGCAACTATCCCCCCTCCTGCTAGTACAGGAAGGCCAGCTCAGAGGCAGCTTGTACTGTACCAGCAGCCTATTCCAAGTGTGGATGCTAGAGAAACAGGATCTCTTTCATATGCTAATGTGGTCAGAATGGGTAGTGCAGGGCCAAATGAAGTCAGAGTGGGTGATGCAGGGCCAAATGAAGTGGCTAGAAATAGTAGTGATAGTCATGGTCTTGTGGACCATGGCTAGGTTGGCTGCTTGGAACATTAGGGGACTAAACAGCCTGAATAAACAGAAGGATATTATGAGTTTCATGAATCAGAATAATGTTGGGTTGTTTAGTCTCCTTGAAACTAAGGTGAAAGCTGGCTCAATGAGTAGAATTCACCTTAGTATGTGTAATAATTGGGCAATTACAACTAATAATGCCATGCACCCAGGGGGTAGAATATGGATACTATGGGATCCAAATAAATTCTGTGTCCAGGTGAAAGAGATGGGTGCACAATTTTTGCATACTGATGTGGAAGAACTGGCCTCCAAGAAGAAGTTTTATGCAACTTTTGTGTATGCCTCAAATGATATCAAGGAAAGAGAGGACTTATGGAATAAATTAAATGATTTAGCTGATAATTTGAGTAGTGCCTGGCTAGTTTTAGGTGATTTCAATAATGTACTGTTCTTTAATGAGAGGATTGGTTCAAAAATCACCCAAGCTGAGATTGTTGGTCTCCAGAAATGTGTTAGATACTGTGGATTGGAGGACATTAAAGCTGGTGGGGCACTGTACACTTGGAATAACAAGCAATATGGGGAGAAAAGAGTCTTTAGTAAGATTGATAGATGCATGATTAATGTGGAGTGGATTCAAGCTTTTCCTGATTCTAATGCCTTCTTTCATCCTGAAGGTATATTTGATCACAGCCCCTGTGTGGTTAATTTATTCAGGGAAAAGGAAAATGTCAGGAAGAGTTTTAAGTACTATAACATGTGGAGTTCTGCTCCAAGCTTTATGGAAATTGTAAGTGCAGGATGGAAACTTGATACTGCTGGCACTGCTATGTTCAGACTTACAAGGAAAACAAAAGACCTGAAAAAACAGCTAAAGGGTCTAAACAAAGAGTTATTTTCTGATGTTGAAAATGCTACTTCAAAAGCTTTACATGAGCTCCTTGATGCACAGGAGAGAATGCACAGTGACCCTAATAACATGGAGATTAGAAAAGAGGAGAATGCTGCAGCTGTGAAATACATATTTCTCCATAAGGCTCAGTTTGAGTTTTTGAAGCAAAAAAAGTAAAATACATTGGCTTGAACAGGGAGATGAAAATACTGCCTATTTTCATGCTTCTATCAAGCTAAGAAGGTCTAGAAATCATGTTCATCAAATTAAAGACCAGAATGGGATTTTGCAGCAGGAGGAAGCTGATATTCAAGCAGCTTTCTTGGATTATTACATCAAGTTACTAGGCTCTGATACCCCAACTGAAAAGGTTCATGTTAATACTGTCAGGAAGGGGCCAATTATTGATGAAATGATGACAGAAATTCTTTTGAAGAAAGTAGAGAGGGAGGAGGTTAGAAAAGCAGTTTTCTCAATCCCAGGGACAAAAAGTCCAGGCCCAGATGGTTTTTCTAGCCAATTTTACAAGGATGCCTGGAGTATAGTAGGTGATGATGTTACCGATGCTGTTTTGGAGTTTTTCAGCAACTCAAAATTGTTGAAACAGATTAATTGCACAACTCTCACACTGATTCCAAAGGTAAAGCAACCTGACTTAGTTATGGATTTCAGGCCAATTGCCTGTTGCAACACAATTTATAAAGTTATTTCCAAAATTCTTTGTGAAAGACTGAGTAAGGTCTTACCTATGATTATAAGCAAGAATCAGGGAGCTTTTGTGCAGGGGAGGGATATTGTGGATAATATTCTCATATGTCAAGACCTGATCAAAAAATATAACAGGAAGGGTTGCTCAGCTAGGTGCATGATGAAGATTGATCTGAGGAAAGCCTATGATACTGTGGAATGGAATTTTCTCAGAGAAATGTTGATGGCTCTAAACTTTCCTCAGAAGATTATTGATTTGATAATGATCTGTGTTGAATCTCCTTCCTTTTCAATAGCTCTGAATGGAAATTCTTTTGGTTTTTTCAAAGGAAAAAGGGGTTTGAGGCAGGGTGATCCCCTTTCTCCTCTCCTTTTTACTGTCTGTATGGAGTATCTAAGCAGAATCCTGGAGGTGGTGTCCAACAGAAGTGGTTTTCGCTTTCACCCAATGTGCCATAGAATGAAATTAAATCATCTATGTTTTGCAGATGATTTAGTTTTATTCTGCAAAGGGAATGCTCAGTCTGTTAAGCTGATGCTGAGGGGCTTTTCTACATTCTCTAAGGCATCTGGTTTATGTTCTAACATCTCCAAATCAGATATTTTCTTTGGTGGGATTGGGGCTGAGGTTATGAAGGAGCTGCTTGATTTCTCTGGCTTCAGGAAAGGAATTATCCCCTTTAAATATCTTGGTGTTCCTATCACTGCTGGTAGACTTACAATCAAAGACTGCAGTATTTTAGCTGAGAAAATTGTGAGCAGGATCCGAGCTATTGGGGCTAGGAAATTGTCTTATGCTGGAAGACTTGTGTTGGTGAAAGCTGTCCTGATGCATCTTCATGACTACTAGGCTAGAATTTTTCTCCTCCCTAAGCTTGTTCTCAAGAAAATCACTAGCATATGCAGAAGCTTTTTATGAGATGGGAGTGAATTTCTACTCAGAGCTCCTCTAGTTTCTTGGGAAAACATTTGCCAGCCTAAAGAAATGGGAGGACTGGGACTAAGAGATGTCATCAACTGGAATATAGCTTGTGTTGGGAAATATGTCAACTGGATATACACAAAAGCAGACACTTTATGGATAAAATGGGTGAATTGTGTGTATTTAAAAGATTCCAATTGGGAGAGTTATTCTCCTCCATCTGATACTAGCTGGCATTGGAAGAAAATATGCCAAGTCAAGGAGAAATTGAAGGATGCATTTTCAGATGGAAAATGGATTGGAACTACTAGAAGTTACACTGTCAGTGAAGGCTACAAGTGGCTATCAAGAGATGCAGCTAAGGTGGAATGGGGAAAAATCATTTGGACTAGACATGTCGTTCCTAGGGCTGCATTCATATCTTGGCTGGCACTGCTGCAAAGACTGCAACTAAAAGATAAGCTGAAGAAATTTGGGGTGTGTTCTAATGATGAATGCATACTGTGTTAGGCTGATTCAGAAACACACACACATCTGTATTTTCAGTGTAGTTACAGCAGTAGATGCCTCAATGAAGTTAGAAAGTGGTCAAGGTTGAAGTTACCAGATTCTGAAACAATCAACTGGTGTAAAAAGAAGAAACTGGGCTCCAAGATCAGGAATTTGGCTGCAACTTCCATTACTTGCAGTCTTATTTACCACATTTGGCTAGTGAGGAATAATTGTAGATTTGAAAATGCTCTGGTTAAGCCAGAGAGATTTTAGTAGAGAGGGTGAGAATAGAAGTTAGGAATAGGCTCAGGAAGAATACTTTCAATATGAAAGAGCACAATAGAGCATGGCTGCAGGAAAGAGGCCTGTAGCTTATTTTAGTGATGTGGAGGAATTGGGTCTGTATTTTTTGGTAGTCTGACTGAGATATTCTCAGTTCATAACTTTGTAAATCCTTTTTTGATTTATAAAACTTTACATTTCAACCAAAAAAAAAAAAATAATAACATTACTATCAAGTATAGATTTCCTATGCCTCGGTTAGATGATATGCTAGATGAGTTACATGGTTCTCAAGTCTTTTCTAAGATTGATTTGAGGAGTGGTTATCATCAAGTGCGCATTAGGGAAGGAGATGAGTGGAAAACAGCATTCAAAACTAAACATGGTCTCTATGAGTGGTTAGTAATGTCGTTTGGACTTTGCAACGCCCCAAGCACGTTTATGAGATTGATGAATGAAGTGCTCAAGCCTTTTCTTGGTAAATTTGTAGTAGTTTACCTAGATGATATACTTGTGTATAGTCGTACTAATGAGGAGCATCTACGGCATCTGCAGCAAGTATTTGAGACATTACGCAAGCAAAAGCTGTATGGTAAGCTAGAAAAGTGCTATTTCATGCTACCATCTATTACTTTTCTTGGTTATGTGGTGTCTAACAAGGGAATCAGCATGGATAAGTCTAAGGTTGAAGCTATTCGTTCTTGGCCTGTTCCTAAGTCTTTGACAGAAGTGCGTAACTTCCATGGCTTAGCTTCTTTCTATAGGAGGTTTATAAAGAACTTTAGTGCTATTTTGGCTCCTATTACTGAATGTATGAAGAAAGGTGCGTTTGATTGGAGTGAAGCTGCCCAAGAAGCTTTTGAGTTGATTAAGAAGCAAATGTGTGAAGCCCCTATTCTAGCATTACCAGATTTTGATCAAGTCTTTGAGGTTGAATGTGATGCATGTGGTACGGGTATTGGAGCTGTTCTTATTCAAGGTAAGCGTCCCATAGCTTACTTTAGTGAAAAAATTGGGTGGAGCAAGGCTGAATTACTCAACTTATGACAAAGAATTCTATGCTATGGTTCGGGCATTGGATCATTGGAGTCATTATTTGAAACCTAAGCCATTTGTGTTGCATTCGGTCATGAAGCTCTCAAATACATACATGGACAACACAAGCTTAATTCAAGGCATGCTAAGTGGGTTGAATTCTTACAATCTTTTACATTCTCGTCCAAATAAAAGGATGGTAAAAGCAATGTGGTTGCCGATGCCTTATCTAGACGCTGGTCTTTGTTGTCTACACTTGGCTCACGAGTTCTAGGGTTTGAAATACTCAAGTCTTATTACTCTAATGATGATGATTTTGGTCAAGTATATGCAGATTGCAAGGGAGGAGCTAATGGAGTCTATATGGTACAAGACGGGTTTCTTTTCAAAGTAAACAAGTTGTGTGTGCCTAAGTGCTCAATTAGAGAGCTGCTAGTTAGAGAAGCTCATGGTGGTGGGCTTGCTGGACACTTTGGCATCAACAAAACATTGGAAGTCTTACAAGAACACTTCTTTTGGCCTAAGATGGTGAGTGATGTGCAAACTGTTATAAGTAGGTGTGTAACTTGTCATAAAGCTAAGAGTACTTTTCATCAAGACTTGTACACACCTCTACCTGTTCCTACACAGCCTTGGGATGATGTAAGTATGGATTTCATTGTGGGTTTACCTCGTACTCAAAGGGGTCAGGATTCAATCATGGTTGTGGTGGATAGATTCTCAAAGATGGCGCATTTCATAGCATGTCACAAGACTGATGATGCTTCTAATGTGGCTAATTTGTACTTCAAAGATGTGGTTAGGTTACATGAAGTGCCAAAGACGATTGTGAGTGATCGAGATACCAAGTTTTTGAGCTACTTTTGGAAGACATTGTGGAGATTACTTGGTACTAAACTCTTATTTAGTACTTCACACCATCCACAAACTGATGGACAAACGGAGGTTACTAATAGAACACTTGGTACATTACTAAGGGGTCTAGTTAGTAAGACTACTAAAGATTGGGATGTGAAATTAGCTCATGCTGAATTCGCTTATAATCGGTCTCCAACATATGCTACTGACCATTCACCATTTGAAACATTCTATGGTACTAATCCTTATCTACCATTGGAACTTGTTTCTATTCCTAAGCAAGAGGTCATTAGCTATGATGCTAAGGAGAGGGTGTTTCAAATGAAGAAGCTACATGATCAGGTGCGTGCTCGAATTGAGAAGGCTAATGAATTGTACAAGGCAAGGGCGAACAAGCATCGAAAACAGCCTGAGTTCAAGGAAGGTGATCTTGTGTGGTTGCATTTGAGGACGGCTAGGTTTCCAAACAAGAGAAAGAACAAGCTCATGCCACGTTCTGAAGGTCCATTCCGTGTGGCTCAACGCATTGGAGAGAGTGCTTACAAGCTTGATCTTCCCGAAGATTATAGTGTCTCGGCTACTTTTAATGTTCGTGATCTTTCTCCATACCTTGATGATGATGAAGTAGAGGAATTGAGGGCAATTCCTTTTCAAGAGGAGGGGATTGATGTAAAAGGCACATGAGCATGAGGAAGTCGTTCTAAGCCCAGTTGAGAGTGCAAGTCCAAGTACTTTGTTCATTGGACTCACACAGCTCCAAGGGACGTTACTATGATCTCATGGACTTTGGAATAGCCCAAATTCGTGCAATTTACAATTTTCAAAAATAAACTTTCCTTAACTCAATAGGAGTCGTATAAGGAAATAGCTGGTTTTAGGAGAGTCTTTAGAGAGTCTTTCTTATGGTAAGAGTCTAAGACAGTTTCTATAGTGTTTCTATATAAAGGAGACATGGATTGTAATAGACATTCAGATTTTATGCAAGTAATAAACACACGGTTGTAAACCAGTTTCTTTGTGAGTTTTCACAATCAATTCGTTCTACATTCAAGTTGGTAACTTAGGTGTTGGACAACCAATAGATAGGCGAGATTCAAACAAGTCGGTGACTTAGGATCAAGCTTTGACATTGTATTTCAATTCTAGAGTTGGTAACTTTAGAAGTTGATCATATCTTTCTTATTGTTTCAGAATTCGTTCTAGGTTTATTGTGTGGTGTTGTTGTGTGTAGCTTAAGCCAATTCGAGTTTAGTTTACATTATAAGAGAGATTTGTGATCTTTGAGTGTTTTAGAGTTTAAATTCCGCTGCATAACTCGTAGATTGGTTGTTTTGCTACAAACAAACGTATAAGCGCCGCTGAGCAGTCCCTCCACCTAGCTGACTTAGACTGCTTTTGCCTCGATTTTGAGACTCATTAGGCCCTCATTTGTCCCTATATAACCTAATATTTCCCATCTATAAATATCTATTGTCTATTTACCAACAATATCATGAACACACACCACCGTATCACACTTATATTCAATTATCAGTTTTAACCTAGATATTTAAAGAGAGAGAAGTACCCTAGTTTTCATCAATATTGAAACTTCTTAATTTGAAAATCCTCTGTAAACTTTATTAATTTCCCTTATTATAACATCTTCGTCTCCTTTTTGGCAATCAGTTATTTTATTTATTGTTGTTTTCATCTACTCCCTACGTCCCAACTCAAACGCCTTATATTCCTTTTCGGGACGTCCCAACTTAAACACCCCAACCATTTTGTGGCATCATTATCTTGTTGGCATTACAATCATGTGGGCCTACATGTTTTGTATAATATGTGTGTGTATTATGCCATCTTAAGCTTAGCCCATAAAGTGATCTGCCATATTATTAAGTGATTGGACTTATGACATCTAATAAGAGTATGGAGTCAATATGTATAGAGACCAGTCGGTTATTCCTTATTCAATGAATGGACCGATTAAGGAATAAGACACCTTATATATACGTAGGGTTTAGGGTCATGGTCCCTGACTCATAACTTTCTCTCACCCTCTAACATCCCATCATCAGGGTTGGTGCCCTAAGGAGAAGGTTAAACAGTTAGAAGATCCATATTCACCACCACTAGCTACCTACACGTTGGGATCAAGGTACGCTTCCACTAAAATCTCCCATCTAGGGATGGCAATGGATTGAGGATCCTACCCAGATCCTTCGGATCGGACCCCGTAGGGTAGGATATGGGTCCAATTTTTTTGGACCCTACGGATATGGGTCGGATCCAGATCCATCTATTATCGAGAAGGGTCGGATATGAATCCTAGGTTCAAAACCCAGATCCTGCCCATGGATCTTAAATAAATATAAATAAATAAATAAATCAAATATTACATTATAAGAATAAATATTTCATACTTATATACTAGTATATCTTAATTCTTAAGTATGAGTTAGCTGTGAAGAACATCGAGCTCTTTATTCAAGAGATCGACTTTATTCTACCTTAATCTCCTCACACGAATACTATTATTGGCATACTGCTCTGATCTGGATAACTACATACTCACATGTATAAACACACCAACTTATACCAACGAGTTTATTTCCATCAAGCAGTATCTAGTGTAATTTAATGTGCGTTTGCCACCTCTAACACTCGTCAAAGAGTCCCATTTTGAGCTTTTGCTAATCCATTAGCCTCCATCGATTATGGTGCTTGTAGTATTTTTTTTTTTTTTTTTTGCATGGTTTGGATCATGCACATGGTGAAACCTTTCTAATATCATTGTGGTGATGCATTGAATATAGAAAATAACATCTAAGTCGCAAAAGATCCCGAAATCACAATTCATGCCCCATATATAATAAAGGATCCACCGAGGATCCAGATCCTGCCCAGATCCAGAGGATTTTAGTAGGGTCGGATATGGGTCCTAAAATTTTAGACCCTGTGGATATGGGTCGGATATGGATCTATATAAGATATTAAGGACCTGGATCTGGATCTCAGTGGATCCTGCCCAGATCCTGCCCATTGCCATCCCTACTCCCATCTAAATAATTTGTCATGAATACGGTTCTCGGTTTTATTTCGGATCTAAAGTATAATTTGAAAATTGGTATCAGAGCCAATTCATGTCAAATTATTGGGAATAAGGTTTTAGTTTTTGGGACGTAATTACATGTTTTATCGAGTTGCTCTTCGGTTAAAGATTTATTACAATTCGATTGCAATGCATGTTTACGTGTTATGTTTATGCTTAATGGGAATTGCTATTCTATTGGTTTTTTTCTCGCAATTCGGTAAGTATGTTTATTCGCGTACGGGCATAAGTTTGGTCAAAGATGCTTAATCAAGCGGTGGGGTTTTATATGAATCAAGGCTATATTATAGGTGTTGATTGCGGCGGTATGTTTTGATACATAGTTAATGCGGTGGAAAATTTGTGTGTTTTCTTCTTGAGTTTTGATTTTAATTTTTTTATCAAGTTTTAAGTTTTGTGATCAAACTAAGGTTTTGCCTCATGAAATTTCGATCAAGATAAAGTTGCATGTTTGGTTGATTAAGGCATGTATGTACGGTAATTAAGTTTGTCGCTTAAAGTCAAGTTCTGTGTTAGTGTGTTTCGTTTAGGTGCGAAATCGGTGATTAAGGACTTTTCATGCTAAACTGTTGACTTAAGCTTGCCGCTTGTTTGATCGATTTAAGATAAGCCTTGTGCCGCTTATGCTCTGTTAGTATAAGGTTCTTCTCTGATCAATCTTTATCCATGAACTACATACGTGTGTGTCGCATGGTCGTATTTTTTTTTGCTTTACAGTTGATCTTATAATTTGGTTTATTGTTTGATCAATTTGTTACTACGGTATGATTTGGTTATTTTTTATGTTATTGTGACAAGCATGTTAACAAACTTAACACACGTTAAGGTTGGACCATGTAGTTTTGGCATTCGGTTTAAGCCAAAATTCCTCTGCTATTTAGACATTCGTTTTATGGTCCTAAGGTTATAAATTTAAGGTTGTTCAATCGGATTTTTGGTACATATCAATTAAGGATATCTTATTTCCTAAAGTAATTCTAATCAAAGCAACATGTCGCCAAAGTGACCTCTCTTGTGGAGATTATTTTTATTTGGATAAAAGATGGTGTGTATATATTTTATCGGATATTACCCACCCCAAAGGAATGCTAATATTTGGCCGAATTATATATACATGTATTTTAATAAATATGTGACAATTATTCGGTTTCCATGTGAATAATAAAGTAACCCAAAAGTTATATATTAATTGACAGGATCTTATTATCAGTACTTATTTTACTATGACTAAGGGAAGTGACAAATTACAAGTTAATATTTCTGTCCAAAAACGAGATATTAATGTTGTGTTGGTACGTTGTGATGGGCCCTGCCATAGTCTGATATTGAATTTATGTGAGCATTTTTTCTTGGTTGTGTGGATAAGACCTTGCTATAAAACTGAAAGATCACTACTCTTTCGGATGTAAGTACTCTAAAGGAAAATTGGTACTTTGAGAAGTGGGATGGATGTTCAGATTGCATGTGTCTTATGACCAGGAATTGAGGGTTTATGGACGCTGAGTCCAATAAGGTAAATGCCAAAAGTGATAGTCTTTGCAAAAGTAATAAGGCGGAAATCTGTATGTTGAACTTGATAATAAATTTAAGGGCAAAGACTACTAACTATCTAAGGGAGTACATCGTGAATATGTCTCATCTTGCTTCAAGATTTAAGGCACTAAAGTTAGAGCTATCGGATGATTGCTCGTGCATTTGGTTTTGGGATCTCTTGCATTGTATGCAAGGGGGAGAGAGATTGAAGTAAGAAAAGACTGAAAGTAATCATTTGGCTAATACCTCTAAGGTCAAATATCATGCTCACATTTAAGAGGTCGGATCATCTAAATAGAGATCATTTGGTATTCTGACTCCGACTTAAGTGGATGCTCTAATAGTAGTCATTTTATTACTTCGAATTATGTTTTGTGGCATCCAATAATGCAATATGGCTACGGAACTTGATTTCAGGGTTTTCTATTGTGAATATGGTCGGAAGATCACTAAAGTAGTTTTGTGACAATAGAGCGGTTGTGTTGCATTCCAACAACACGAGCGCAACAAAGTCCAAAACATTAGGTTCAAGTTCTGTAAAAGAAAGAATGTAGAGGGAAAATGTGTTTATAGAACATATTTGTACAAACTCCATTATACGGATTCGTTTACTATGATTTATCAAAGGCTGTCACCCAAGGTATATAATGAGTATGTGGCTCATATGTATGGGTGTCATTTCGCTTAAGGTTAAGGTTATGAAGGACTAGTGGGAGTTTGTATTATGTTGTTCTATTTTCTAAACACACTTAAGTTTTGACTTTGGTTTTGGTTTAAGGTTTTGGTCCTATGTAGGCGTAATCAATGGACGAGATTGTTCGGAGATGTCTTTATTGATGGAAACAGTTTTGAGCTTATAAAGTTTTACACGTGATATACAGAAACACATGTGGCCCAAGTGGGAGATTGTTGGAATTACAATCGTGTGGGCCTACATGTTTTCTATAGCATGTGTGTGTATTAGGCCATCTTAAGGTTAGCCCATAAAGTGATCTGTTATATTATTAAGTATTGGGCTTATGACATCTGATAGGAGTATGGACTCAATATGTGTAGAGACCAACCGGTTATTCCTTATTCAATGATGGGCCGATTAAGGAATAAGACACCCTATATATACATAGGGTTTAGGGTCATGGTCCCTGACTCGTATCTTTCTCTCACCCTCGGACATCCCATAATCAGTTGGTGCCCTAAGTAGAAGGTTAAAGTGTTAGAAGATGCATATCCACCACCACTACCTACACGTTGGGATCAAGGTACGCTTCCGCTAAAGTCTCACATCTTAATAATTTGACATGAATACGGTTCTCGGTTTTATTCCGATTCTAAAGTATAATTTAACATATCTCTCCTACTTTTTTCTAATCAACGCACCCTTTCTCACATTCTCTCTCCTACTTTTTGTTAATCCCCACATTATCTCTCCTATTTTCTCCTAATGTTCTTCAATTACTCTTACTTAACATTATTTACTACTTTTTCTTAGTCCACTACAAAGGCCCACGGGGCGACTGAACTGGGACGGATGGAGTATTGTTTATGCTTGCCTTATTCTTGTTTTAAATTTGTTGGTTCATGTTATTTCAATCATCATTCTGATTTTTTTTTTCTTGCTACCCAGTACCCACATGATGGGTGGGTAGTTTCCATATGAGAAGATGGGGTGAGTGTATAAAGTTAGGATCTTTATATGGTTATTTAATCTATTGGTGGGTTTTTTTTTTTTTTTTTGAAGGTAAAATCTATTGGTGGTTTAGTGCTTGATACATGATGTGTTGTCTTTCACATATTTATAATAGTTTGATTTCCCTTGTCGGCCACAAGGCTTATTAATATCTGGTAATCGGTCGCCATAGAGAAATTGAGGCACTCATATAGACATAAGTGGATAGATTAGGAGAAAGGGAGCTAGAAAGCTATTAGGGCTTAGATTGATTGTTTGAAAGAGGATTGATCCTTTTGCATGCTTTTGTTAAGCTGGATCAGGTTGTTGAATTATGTGTTGAATATTGCATGTTTATGTTAAAGGTTCGATTTTTAATCATTATCCATGCTCCATCCCCCTAATACCTCTAGTTTGAAGTTTTCACAAACAAGTTTCGGTCTAAATTCGTTTTACTATCCATTTAGACCTAGTTTTAGCTAGCGTTAATCGAGCGTATTCCCGCTTTTCTTTGCATGTTAGCATATTATTGCTTGAATCAACTCTATATTCGTTATTTTCTAAACTGATTAAGACGAATCAAGACTCTTGTGTGTGTTAGTCTTGACTCTAGTGTTCGACCCCTCGATATACTATCTCGCGGCTAGCGTATTTTCGGAGTATATATCTTTATATTAACGCGATCTTCCGAGGAGCACGTCAGCAAATCATATGAGCTAATAACATCAATTTTTATGGTTTAACAAAGAATATATATGAGTGGCTATTTGAATTGAAAAAAAAAAAGGTCGCGTGCAATAAGTGACTACTTCCGACTCAGGTGCTGAGTCAGGGTGTTACAAGAATTTTGAGGTAGATTGAAATGGGTGAATCGAAAGGAAATCACGGAATTTAGGAGGGATTTCAAAAGAGAAAGAGAGTCAACACCAAAGTCTGAAGTCAACTCGCCGAAATTGAGGTTTTGGTAAGTGCAGGATAAACAAGTAATTTAATCGGTTGGAATTGGAAAAATCTATGTAAAAGGTAGACATTCGGAAGAAGGTGTTTATAAAAATGTGAGAATTGGGGCTCTTTGGTATCGTTTACTATTATAAGTTTTCTGTTTTTTTAAAAACTAAAGTCCCGTTTTTGAAAACCAGAAAAACTGGTTTTAAGTTTTCAATTGTCACTTTTCAGTTTTTTTATGGCTATTAGCCTATTATTATAGAAACAAACAATTTATAGTTGATTTTGTTATTCATCAACTAAATTTTTAGGCAAAAAGACCAAAAATTGAAAACGGCATGGGATTAAAAATACGTGAAGAAATAAATGAAATAGAGGGGTAATAGCTGGTTAGTTTTTATGGGATTAAAAATACGTGAAGAAATCAATGAAATAAGTGTTTAACCATGTGTCTATCAATTTATCAACTAGCTTAGCCAGATTTGGGTAATTCAGGTTAAAGACTTGAAATGAAATGATTCAAATGTCCAAGCTAAGACGCCAATATATAACCCGATTGCTTTATGTCGCCCTAGATTAGTCGCCATGTATTTTAATTAGCCTCCCTAATCACCTTCACTAATTATTCTACTACCCTCCTCTATATTTTCCTACGTATTCTACATCCCTCCCTCTCTCCTTCATTACTCCTACTACTATACTTCCCCATTTCTATCCTCTCTCTTCATACTCCCCCATTTTTGTCCTCTCTCTTCCCCATTGTTCTCTCTTTGTTCCTCATTCCTCATTTTCCATATCTTTCAACCCATCTCGCTTCCCCAATTCGTCGGATATTTTCTCCAAATATCCCTATCAGCTCATACGCTTTTTTTCGAGAATTTGAGGGAATCATTCCTAAATTACGCGGTTGTTTTGAGCATATTGAAATCCAGTTTTTATGAAAATTTACATATAGAATTAAAGATTTGAGGAAGACAAACATGAACTCATATACTTATAATTTCAATCATTAAAAGTAATTACACAAACTTTTCATATATTGATTTAGAAATGAAAATTTTCATTCTAATCACACATATATTGATTCAGAAATGAAAATTTTCATTCACATCACACTTGTACAAACTAATATTCCTACCCTAAAACCGACACATGTGGGCCACACCATGGTGGCCAACCAAGGTGTGGCCCACATGTGTCGATTTTACGGTTGGAATATTAGTTTGTACAAGTGTGATCTAAATGAAAAATTTCATTTCTTGATCAATATATGTGTGATGTGAATGAAAATTTTCATTTCTGAATCAATATATAAGGACTTTGTGTAATCACTTATAATGAAGTGTATTCGAGATTAACACTCTGAATGGAAGATTTTAGTTTTGAATGTATATCATAAGCAAATTGTGTAGTTTTGTATGTACAAGAGTTACATTCTGAATGAAAGATTTCAATTCTGAATCAATATATAAGGAGTTTGTGTAATTTCTTATAAAGAAATGTATTCGAGATTGGCACTCTGAATGAAAGATTTTAATTTAAATGTATATAATAAGCAAATTGTGCAACTTCTTAATGAAAGTTTTAAACAAGATTTACATTGTGAATGGATTATTTATGTTGTGAATGGATGTAATAAGCAAATTGTGTAATTTCTTACAATAAGTGTATGCACAAGATTTACACTGTGAATGGATGATTATAGTTGTGAAATGATATAATATTTCATTTGTGAGTTTTCTTATAATGAAGAGTATACCTAAGATTTCATTGTGAATTGATGATTTCAGTTGTGAATCGATATAATGAAGTGTATGGACAACATTACAATCTGAATAGATGGTTTCAGTTGTTAATCGATTTAATAGACACTTTGTGTAATTTTTTATAATGAAATATTTACACCTAGGACGATTGGATGATTACACTTGTGAAACGATATAATAAGAACTAGATGTAAGCTCGTGCGTTGCACGAGTCTCTTAATGACGATATACAATTATGATGATAAAGTTGAACCGATAATTATTTGACCATTATCATATAGGAACTATTACTTGTATTTTATTTGACCTATGTAGGTAATTATTTTCATTTTATGATCCTCATTTACACACTAAAACCAGCACGCTTTAATATCACTACAATTATACCTTTATTCAAAAACACTACCTTAAATATTGTAGTATTACTTAACATATTTAAATAAAAGATATCATTACTGATTTATAGGAAATATTCACATGATATCCTTGTGTTTCTATCTTTCCCTAGAGTTCCACATTTCCATTTCGTGTATATTATGTACCATAATTTTTGCCCTTTCGGATACATAATTGAAAGAAAAAAAAACAAATACGATAATCCAAAATAATTTTTTTGTCTTTAAGGCCCCTCCAATAATAAATTAGAACCAAATTAAAGTTTTATTTAAAAAACACTATCTTAAATTAATAATTAGAAACATTCACACGGACACGGTATCCTTGTTGTTTTAGTTTTCTCATGAGTTCGATGGTTTCGTGTCGAAATCTTTGAGGTTTCATTTTTGTGAACCATGATACTAAGTTTATATTTAACTCTTAATGCTAATAGTTCTTATGAGAATTTAGCAAATGAACATTATGATCACAAAAATCAAGCATTGTGGGTACCATGTACACAAACATGTGAATGCAAATACCTATTCCTACATATTCTTACTCACTACTACTACTCAAATTCTACTCCTACTATTACTGGCCGGTGACTAATTATTCTTCTAGATTTATTTGATAAGTCACGCATGCACATAATTTTATCAAGTCCAAATCATCATATATCGGTTATGATATATACATATATAGATTTATCAGGCTATTATCAACTCTTATTTTGCATGAAAATTTTGACTTTATACTAATAACTATCAATGTCAATACAACTAAATTACAATTGTGCATACATAAGGCATTGCAGAAACAAAAGAGAAAGACAATAATGCAAAAACGTAAGACATTATTGCAAAATTAAAAGGTGCAATATAATGCTTTGCGATAAGAACTAACAAATTCAGAGTATATATATGTATATGATTGATTCTCATCTAAGTTTAGAAAGATGTAGAACTCAGTGATAGTGTAGGACATTGATATTGATTATTAGTATGTATTAAGTTCACACCTATCCAAACTCCATCAATCTTATCCACGTTAGATATGTGATTATGAGATGTTATATATGTTAGTATTTCTCTAAAGGTAAAAAAATATCCGTGATTGCGAGAAACATGTGCTTAACAAAAATGTAGGTGAAAATTTGACATGTGCTTGCTTATGATCAAGGTAGAACCAATCGTTGAACTAGGAGGATCCTCTACATTCGACAGACTGGTATGTTTGACGATATACTCATTTAGAGTTGATGCTAACTCTTAGTGTATACAAATGAGTTGAGTAAGGTTTATGTGGCATCTTCATTGTATAATTTGGCAAGAGGCACTATAAATAGAATCATTCTCTACTTCGACAAACTAATAGGTTTGACGACAACAGTCAATTAGAATTGATGTATACTCTTAGCGTACAATTGAACTGAGTAAGGTTTTATATGCATCTTTACTTGTATAAGTTGGCAAGAGACGCCATAAATTAGGATCATTCTCCACATCTATACGAGAACTTGTCAACCTTTAAATCCGATATATTATATACAAGGTAGGCAAAGGTAAGCGTTGAAATCCGATATACGAGTACTTGTAAACCGTTAAATCCGATATACTATATATACGGTAGGCAAAATTAACCGTTCAATCCGATATACGAGTAATTGTAAACCGTTGAATCCGATATACTATATATATATATATATAAGATAGGCAAAAGTAAGCGTTCAATCTGATATACGAGTACTTGTAAACCATTAAATCCGATATACGAGTACTTGTAAACCGTTAAATCCGATATACTATATATATATAAGGTAGGCAAAAGTAACCGTTCAATCCGATATACGAGTACTTGTTTATACATATATTGTAAAAATATGTATGTGAGTATTGAAATTAGATTATATAGTGCAATTATTATGATTAACGACTCGCTGTATGACCATATATTACCAATTTCGCTATGTGCCAAACCAACTTATTTTTGAGGTCCTACAATATGTAATATGGTTACCATTAATCACGTCACTATCTATATATTATCATGCTTTGTACATCCGAACCAGTGGGGAAACCAGTGGGGAGGGATTATCTATTATTGACAATAGAACTACGTGAGCTATCTAGTTAAAGGATGGCCGTGATATTATGTTATATTCAAATTTATTATCAGAAATTTATTATCACGTTATATCATAAATTTATTATCTAGTCATTTTGGTTTAAGAAAATGAAATATACCCCGGGGTTTATGCTAGATTGTACGTTTACGACTTTACGACACGGTTTATTATTCATACAAACTTTTAAAAGTCGTTCGAGAACAATCCTTCAATAACACGAATCAAATCACTCCTCATCCATTCAGCTACGATTACAATGTCATTCAATCATAATATTGATTCATTTGTCAAATTACGAGTCAGATAATATACAACAACATTACTCATCTGTACGTTAAAAATTGATACAAAACACCATTTATTGATATGTCTTTTTATGAGGGTTGCGTATTTTGAAATTTGGTGGGAAATGTTCAAATATTATGTCACCCTCCCTCCTCTGCAAAACATCTTTTCATCATCGGTGAACGCAACGCTCTGCCTATGACCCTCCGGGTACGACTCCAACCCATGGTTATGACAATCCCTATCGTCGCCCATAAGACATAATCGCCAAGTCAAGTCCTCCATCTCTACAACTTTAAGCGCAAAAGTACAACCTAACTTATGAGTAGTAGTCTTTCTCGGATTATCAACCGATACCTTACGACTCCGTTTTCTAGGGCCATTCTCGCAATGTAGGTACTGCCTCCATAAACCATCAGTGTATTTGTTCCTTTTATACGAAGATTTTACCAAGAAAAAAACCCTTGCTCTTTGCTATTTCTTTCGCCCAAACGAAGGCTTCGTTCAAAGACGAGAATTTTTGGTCCGTCACAAACAAATGATTATAATTGACTTTGTTTCCACCTTAATCTCGTGTATTCACCTACGTTACATATACATAAAATCAATATATTGTAAATCTTATTTAAATTTAACAATTAAATCAACTAAATTATAAGATATTACGAAGCTAACGATTTACGCATAGTCCATATGATATTGATTCAAAAGTTAAATTATTCATTCATAGTGTCAATGTCAAGGTCAATAGAAAAGAAGGATTGAAATGACATATATATATATATAGGAAATCTATCAAATGAGAAGTGTTAATTTCGTGAGAAATGAGAAGTAATCTCAACCTTTAATCTCACCTACATCAATGGTCCAGATAAAAATTAAAAATAAAATAAAATAAATCACAACCATCCCCAATCCCGTAAAACAAATCCCCCAATTTATTACATTTCCTCTTCTCTCCCCTCTCCCCATTTTCTCCGGGAAGCCGCCGCCGCCGCCGTATACTGACGACCACCACCGCGAGCTCCGACATCACCGGCCTACTCTACCGACGCCGACGAATCTTCGTCGGACCGGCTCCTCTCCTTTCCTCTTTTCTCTCCTCTCCTCCCCCCTGTGCCGCCACACCGCCACCGTCGACACGCACCTACGACCACCTTAGACGCCGGCGAAGACACCGCCCGACTCCTCTTAGTCCCGCGAGTCTCCGGCGAGCTTCTCTGGCCTCGGTCGAGCATCACCCTCTCGCGTACAGCGACTTCTCACTCTGCGATTTCGCACTGCTTCTTGCCAGATCCGACCGCCACGGTTCTCTACCGCCGTCGAGATACACCTGTAATAGCCTCCACCGAAATTTTCGCATCTATAGGCGCCGGTGTCGCCAATTTTTGCCGTGAAAAACGTAAAAATGAGGAGAGAGAAAGATTGAGTGAGTTTGGTGGGTTCGCGGCTGGTGTCGTGGGGTCTGGAGGGCGGGGCTGGCTCGGCGACGGAGACAGGTCAGATTTGGTGGCGACTGCGGTGGTGATGGAGGAGGTGGGGGCCGGGGGGAGGGGGTGCAGTGGCGGGGAGAAAGGTACGGAAAGGGCGGGGTTTGGTGGCTTGGGAGGAGAGAGAAAAGGAAAGTGGATTTCAATTTTTTTTTGGAATAGTTACGTAATTTAATTTATGGAGTTATCCGAAATAATGGAGTTAAGTTGAAGTTACGTGTTTTAGTTAGTTGAGTTAACTTGGAGTTACGTGTTTTAGTTGGTGGAGTTAAGTTGGAGTTACGTGTTTTAGTTCGTGGAGTTACGTGTTTTAGTTGGTGGAGTTACGTTAGAGTTACGTGTTTTAGTTGATGGAGTTACGTTAAAGTTACGTGTTTTAGTTCGTGGAGTTACGTTAGAGTTACATGTTTTAGTTAGTGAAGTTAAGTTGGAGTTACTTGTTTTAGTTAGTGGAGTTAAGTTGGAGTTACGTGTTTTGATTAGTAGAGTTAAGTTGGAGTTACGTGTTTTGATTAGAAGAGTTAAGTTAGAGTTAAGTGTTTTGGTTAGTGGAGTTAAATTGGAGTTACATGTTTTAGTTAGTGGAGTTAAGCCGGAGTTACGTGATTTAGGTAGTAGAGTTATTAGACTTACATGTTTTATTTGATGAAATTAATTTGGAGTTATGTGTTTTAGGTCATGGAGTTAAGTTGGAGTTATATGATTTAGGTTGTGGAGTTAAATTGAGTTTGGAGTTACTTGTTTTAGTTAGTAGAGTTATGTCAGATTTAATAAATTTTCGTTCAATTTGGTGGAGTTACTAATAATATCGGAATTAGACAATTTAGTTTATGGAATTAACTCACTGGAGTTAGGCAATTTAATTAGTACAGTTAAATGACCGGAGTTATGTAGTTTAGTTACTACAGTTAAGTGAAATCAATGGCTGAGATTACTTCTCATTTCTCACCAAATTATCACTTCTCACTGGATGTGAGCTATATATATATATATATATATATATATATATATATATATATATATATATATATATATATATATATATATATATATAGAATTAGGATCTCGTGAGGTCCTCTCCTCAGGTGAGGCGTGAGGTCCTATCTAAGCCATTAGATCTTACATATTGGACGATCCAGATTAAACCAGCTCTTACAAATAAATAAAAAAAATAATAGAATTAACCAGCCATAACCGCTTTACTCCTCATTTTCTCTCTCCCTCCATTTTTACTCCTCATTTTCTCTCTCCTCATCGTCTTTTTCTCTCTCCTCCAACCGCTGCCGTCGCCGCTTCCTCCAACCGCCGCCGTTGCCTCTTCCTCCGACCGCCGCCGTCACCGCAATCTCTTCTCGATGTTATTTTCCGGCGACGGCCAAGGGAACACGGCGAAAATCCGCCTGCTTTCTGTCTCCACTTTTCCGATCATTTCGTCGCCGCCATCGCCTCCGCCACCGTCCTTCGCGATTCTCTTTCACCTATTACCACGAGATTCTCTTGTCAAAGGTAATCACTAATCACCTGAAGTTTTCCTGCATTTTGTTCGATTTATGTGTAATTCAAGTTTTCATTTGTTCGATGGATGTGTTTTAATGCTCGTTAAGATTGATTTGTGTTGAATAGATGCTCGATTTGTTGTTTTCGAAGTTTTGGTGCATTTTGCGTGTTAGTCAAGTTGTTATTTGTTCGATTCCATGTGTTTTAATGTTTATTAGGTTTGATTTGTGTTGATTATATGCTCGATTTGGTTTTTTCGAAAAGTTTTGTTCGATTAATGCGTACGTTTTTTCACAATTTTTTTGAATCATAACAAATTCTTAAAGTGTGATTGCATATTTGCATTTCCACAAGTTATGACTATTTTCCTCATGTTTTTTGTAAGTATAATTGACAGTTTTTTGTTTTGTTAAGTGTAAGGATGAAGCAGTTTACAACTATATGGTGTATTGCATAAAAGGAAGAAGAGGCAGCGTGGGGAGATTTCAGCGAAGAAGAAGTTGGTCTAGATGTTGATGTAAGTCAAGTCTGAGCAAGAAGATGAGCAAGAAGATGAACCTCTGTATGTGATTTTTTAGAATATGTTGTGTGGTTTTGTGTGGATGTTTGTGTGATTCTGTTTTCATTGTGATTCTATGATTTTGTTGGATAATGTGTGATTTTTTTGGATAATTTGCATGATTTTGTTGGTAAATTTTGTACTCGTATGATTTCTCTTGGACATTCTCTGTGATTCGTTGGATGTTGGTGAAGTGGGACTGTAACAGGGGATGAAAGATTGTATGAAGGAGGGGCCGGCGTGTAGTCGGGCGATGTAGGGGTGTAAGACTGAGAAGACAGGCTGTAGATAGGAGATATAGGTTTATAACTGGGTGAAATAGGGTAGTTGTAGCCTTCTACCGTTGATGGCATGTAGTCCAGAGAAGTGGGGGTATAGCTTGAAACTATATAGTACATACATTTTGAGCCGGTTAGATGTATAATTATGTCGGTTTGGGGTCATCGTGAACGAATCAATACTTCGGAATCCACTTTTACAGAGGCTTATCATGGTTGCAATAAAAGAGGAAAACAATTTTGTTGTAAGTCCCATTCTTTTTTTCTGCGTTGTAAGAACATTATTGTGATTTTGGTTACTTCTTTGCTTGTGCATCAGTGAAGGGATTCGACAGTAAAGTGGAGTGTCCTGATTTAGTTTCTAATGGCCTGATTTTTTTTATACTTTACTTGTGGCTAGCTGGTTTATGACGTGTCTGAAGTTTCTGTAAGGAGAAGCTAAGATCAGTAAGCTTGAGACAACTATGTCCTGGCTTTTCGCGGTAAAGAAGCATCAGGAGTTCGAAGTTCAGACCACCAATACAATATTACTGGTTTCTAACATCCTTTGTGTGCACAAGTGTGACATGGTTGGTCTTTCATAATATATATGTAGCTGATGGATTGAGTATAATTTACCTAATGGCTATTAGCTCAATGGTAGAGCGTTGTGCAAGATGTGCACAATTGTGTGGGTTCGAGTCCCACATAGCCAAGATAATGGAATGGATTGTCGTTGTTGCCTTACACGATTAGATGACTTGAAGATGTCGCAAAAATATGTTCTTGGTTTAAATGTGAGGTTTAGAATGACATTTACGTGTAAAGAAAGAAGAGTTATAGAATCATATTGCAGTGTATACGTGATGGTCGCTGTCATCCACTAAAAGCAAAGACACAAATTAAACTCACACTTTTCAATGTCTGCGAAATCACTACTTTGACCAAGCTACATGACTACATCGGTACAACCTCATCAGCCCACAACTTGCCAACAACAAAAAGAAAAAAGAAAAGTCAAGCTATATACTGCATCGCATATGTATAGTTCCACTTTCTAATGACCTAAAAACTGCTTCTGACCTTACAAACACATTAAGAGATATACACAAGATAAAATCTGGTATTAGGTCGTGTGGGAGTTGAACCCACACCAATGTGCATATTGCACGAGGCTCTACCATTGAGCTAACGACCTTTTGCACAAAATACTAACTAAAAAGAATCACAAAAGACTACCTAAATAGAATCACACACACTATCAAATGGAATCACACAAACTATCAAATAGAATCACATAACAAATAACCAAGATATAAAATCACACAATCTAACAAATGGAATCACATAGACTAACATATAGAATCACAAAGACCAACAAATAGAATCACACAAACTAACGAACAAAATTGCAAACTGACAAATCAAATCCTAAAGACTAACAAACAAAACTACAAACTAACCAATGGAATCACAAAGATCATGCTTGCGAGCTTGCAAGCACATTCTCAAATCCACCAACATTGCCATTAGTAGGCAATAACTGAGAGTAGACACAATCAAACGTACCATGCCGACACACCTCTATCCTACCCACAAAGTCACATTCACCAACGGATAAAATCACACACTCCATCCGATAGAATCACACACACCATCGAATAGAATCACACACACCGTAGAATAAAATCACACACCAACGGATAGAACCACACACTCCATCCGATAGAATCACACACTCCGTCCGATAGAATCACACACTCCATCGAATAGAATCACACACTCCATCGAATAGAATCACACACTCCATTGAATAGAATCACGCACGCTAACATTGAATCACACACCCTAACTAATAGAATCACACACACTAGCGAATTAAATCATACACACTTCGAATGAAATAACACACACTCTCGAATACAATCACACACACTATCCAAAAGAATGAATCACACAAACTAACAAAGAAAATCACTCTCACTAGCAAATTGAATCACACACCCTATCGATTAGAATCACACACCCTATCAAATAAAATCACACACACTAACTAACTAATAGGAAGAACATGTGTGATTCAATAAGCATACTATGCGATTGCAAATTCTATCTAAAAATCGAAAAATGGGAGTCAGTATGACTCCAAATTCCTATAATATAATCACACACTCTATAACATAGAATCACACTAAAGTATAATCACGAGCTAACATGATTTTAAAGCACTATGATTCCATAGTCAAATCATTGTGATTGCAAATTCCATAATAAAATCGGAATTGAAATAGAAATCAGAGTTTGTGTGATTCAATACTAAAAACAGTGTGATTGTAAATTCCACCATAAAATCGAAAATCAGACAAATTAAAAAGGATCGAATTTGAGAATTTGCAAACAAAGGGATGAAATGTTTTGATCATTAGAAAATCGTAATCTTCATACTCAGTCAACAAAAACAACCAAAAAATCGCTGCCAATTCGAAAAAAATTGATCGCATCCACTAAAAGATTGTTCGAAATTACCTTGTTCATCGTTTTTTGATGATGCATAGCAAATCGAAGCATTCAATCGTTGCAATTGCTTTAGGGTTTGATTTGGAAATTTTTTACGGAGGAGAGAGAAGAAGCTGAGAGGAAAGAGCAGGGAAGAAGAGAGAGAAATTTTTAGAGAAAGAAAATGTTTTTGTGAAATTGGGTTTGATCCGTCGAGGCCTTGACTTTCTTTCTTTTTTTTTCGGTCAAGTATAGGATGTTTTAATCTCCGCCATCCATCTCGTTAGATCTGACGGTCTTTATTGGACCTCACGCCTCACGGGAAGGCAGGACCTCACCTGAACCCGCCTGTGTATATATATATATATATAGAATTAGGATCTCGTGAGGTCCTCTCCTTAGGTGAGGCGTGAGGTCCTATCTGAGCCATTAAATTAGCCTGATCCGACGCTTGATATGAAGCCACCTGTCCACAATTATAAACGAAAAAAAATTCTCCGAATTCCCCACCACTTTCATTTTTCATTTCTCTCTCCTGAAACACTGTTTCTCTTTCTTTCTCTCTCCTTATTTTCTCTCTCTTCAACCGTAGCAGTTCGTCGCTGCTCTCGCCTCCGTCTTTGATCTCCCCGCCGTCGCCAATATCGCCGTCGACGCCTGTATCTCCGCCGTCGCCGTCGCCTGTATCTCCTCCGTCGCCATCGGTAATCTCTTTCCTCGATTTAATTCTTTCGTATGTTTTCCGGCGATTCCCCTGCGATTATGCCGGCGAATTCTAAATGTATGGCATTTTGTCGAATCTGATTGTTCTTGCAATTTGATTTTAGATTGTGAGAATTAACCTGCGTTCATTTGTTATTTCGTTCTAATTAATTTGATCATTCTATTTCATTTTCGTTTGATTTGGTTGTAATTGAGGTTTGTGATTTTGAAATTGCGTGAGAGATTTGATTTTGTTGTTTGTTTGTGTTTTTCTATTGAACTGTCAGTCGAGATGAAGGTGATTTCCGATTTGATTTTGCGTTTTTTGTGAGCAATGTTGCGTGAATTTGACTCTGATTTTTAATTTTGATCCGAGTATGCTTGAACTTTTAATTTCTATGTCTGATGCAATTTTAGTTTCTTGTGCTGAATTGTTATGGTATGTGATTGTATTTTTGGTATGGTGTGTGATTGTATTTTTGGTATGGTGTGTGATTGTATTTTTGGTATCGTGTGATTCTATTTGGTATGGTGTGTGATTGTATTGTGGTATCGTGGGTATGGAACTACAAGGAGCTGGTCTATGGTGTATATTATTTAATGTTGTTCTAATAATGTGCTTGTGTGATTCTAGTAATAGGTTTGTGATTCTGATGGTTTATTGGTGTGATTTTATATATTGATTCTCTTAGTTGTTGTGATTCTATTGATTGGGTCTATTAAAAGGTGACTGGGGTTGACAATTTGATTGAATGTAATCCAGAGAATGGGGGGTATAGCTTGAAACTATATAGTACATTTATTTTAAGCCGGTTAGATGTATAATTATGTTGGTTTTCTGTTTCGTATAGGCAGCGGTTCATCGTCAATGAATCAATACTTCCGAGTCCATTTATACAGAGGCTTATCATGGATGCAGTAAAAGAGGAAGACATTTTTGTTGTAAGTCCCATTCTTTTATTCTGTGTCGGCCTCCATCTGCGTTGTAAGAACATTATTGTAATTTTGGTTACTTCTTTGGTTGTGCATCAGTGAAGGTATTCGACAGTAAAATGGAGTGTTAGTTTCTAATGTCCTGATTGTCCAAATGCTTTTTCCGTATGGTGTAGCATTCTGAAATGTTCTATTTCTGTTTGTTCTTGGGCTATTTAAGCATGACTTAGATGGTAGTGGTTATGTAAATGATTAGTATAGTTGACTTGTGAATTTGGCTTTGCTGATAGTCTGATACTATAATGTTACGGTTCCATCATGAGAAAAATTGCTGGTACTATGCTTTTTAATAATGTATCTAGGATTCTAGGTAATGGATTGAATATAATTACCCTAATGGCTATTAGCTCAAGGGCAGAGCGATGTGCAATTTGGCACATACGTGTGGGTTCGAGTCCCACATAGCCAAGATAATGGTTTGTTACTCTTGCCGTCCGAAAGGATAAGATCAGTTAATTAAAGATGTTAGAGATTCCGCAATAGGGAGTTCGCCGTAAAGTAGGATGATGGCAAGCCATACATAAAATTGTCGGTAGGGATACCCTGACCCTCATATCTTGACCAACACAATTACCTTAAAGACAGTCATATACACCCATCTCACTATCTCAGAAGATACAAGTAAGAATACACGAACAAAGAAAGAAAACTGTGGATGACTTTCTCCATGAAACTATACGGATTCAAGAGGAATTTTAGCACTGATGCTATGGCAGGCGAGATAGTTGCAGTTGTCCGCTAAAAGCAAAGGCACAAATTCAGAGTTTTCAATGTCGACGAAATCAGTACTTTGACCAGGATCGCAACAATCTGATCAGCCCAAGAACATGCCAAAAGTCAAGCAGCATGTTCATTAGCCCAAAAATCACAAAAAGCAAGTGTAGCTAAGTTACTAATGATGTTCAAGAAGTAGCCTATGTGGGAATTGAACCCACATTGTTCATGCATTTGCATGACGCTCTACCAATTTGAGCTAATAGGCTTTATTACAATTTTAAAATTCAGAGAACAAACAGGTGAAATTCCACAGATTTCAATCATGAACCCATCGTAATCCGACAATGCTCTATTTTGAGTGAAGTGAAAACAACAAATCGACTTCATTGATAGCATATTGACTTACTTTCGGCACTAAGGTTATACTTAGTAGAATCATACACATAAACACACACATAAACAAGTGGAATCATTCACACTATCGAATAAAATCACACACGCTATCAAATAGAATCTTATTCATTATTGAATAAAATCACAAACACCACTGAAAGAATCACATACTAACTACAAGAATCACTCTCATTAACCAATAGAATCACAAGAATGTCCCATAGAATGACATGAACTTGTAGAATCAAACAAACTACCTAAAATTATTGACTCTACGTAGGAAGAGTACAAGCCTGCCAAACATTTATATCAATATAAGACACTCCTCCTTCAAAATATAACGCTACAATGTTAGAATCACAAGCACAAACAAATACAATCACAAAAACATAACTAATAGAATAACACACACACACACACACACTAACAATAGAATCACAAAGACTAACTAGTAGAATCACACACTAAATAATAGACTCACAAAGACAAACAAATAGAATCACAAAGACAAACAAATAGAATCACAAAGATTAGCAATAGAATCACAAAGATTAACAATAGAATCACACACTAACTAATAGAATCACACACTCCATCTGATAGAATCACACATAAGAACGGATAGAATCCCACATAAGAACGGATAGAATCACATACCATTGAACCATTATATAAAAGGGTAATAGAATCACACTTACTATATGATAGAATCACAATTAGTATATAATAGAATCACATAGACTTACTAATGGAATCCAACACTGACAAATAGTCACACACTAAGATATAAAATCACACAATCGAACAAATGGTCACATAGACGAACAAATAAAATCACAACGACTAATAAAATCACTCATAGAATCATACACTCCACTGATTCTTAAATTCCAACTATAACGATAACCCTATCTTATGATTCTTAAATTCCCAGTGTGATTCAAAAAATCATCTAAATTGTTCGATAATTAATCGACTAAAATTTGAAAAAAGATAGAATCTGAGTTCAAAGAAGAGAAGACATACCAGATTCCGTCGTAAGGGGTGTAGAACTTTGATCCATCGAATGATCCGTCGCCATTGGTGTAGAACTTCGATCCGTCGCCATTGAAATTGAAGAGCAGATTGTTTTGGGGGGTTTGAAGAGAGAGAAAGTGATGAGGAAAGAGAGCGTGCGTGAGGAAAGACTCCTTCACTTTCCTTTTTTTCTTTTTTTTTTTTTAATCAAGCGTGTGATGTTTAATCTTGGCCGTTCATATCCTCCAATCTAACGGTCCTTATTGGACCTCACGCTTCACGGGAAGTAAAGACCTCACCTGAACCCGCCTGTATATATAGGAAATGAATCCAGTAAGAAGTGATGATTTTGTCAGAAGTCAGAAGTGATCTGGTCCATCCATCTCACTTGATCTAATGGTCCATATTAATTCATAATAAAATAAAAAGTCTAACAAAATTAAACCAAACCCAAAAACAGTTACAATTTCTCTCTCCTCTCCTCCCCTCTTCTCTCTCCTCTCCCACCTCCCCTGCCGCCAGACGGCCACCGCCGACGCTCACCGACCGTCCCCATCGCCGGCGCCGACGACAAAGACTCCGGCGAGTCTTCGTCGGACAACAACCACCCAGTTTGAGCACCATTCGACCGCCAAAAACGACTTCTCCTCCCCATTTTTCGTCCTCAATTTTCTCAGATCTAATCGCCGCCTTCCAACACCGCCGTCGACGGTGACTTTTTAAGGCCTCCTCCGACGTTTACCTCTCTATTGCCGGCACCACCTCCCAATTTGGCCGTGGTTGATCAGAAAGAAGAAGTGAGAGGTGAGGAGATTGAGGAAATTAGACGCGCGGAGGTGGCCAATGCGGTGGTTGGAGACATCACTTGGTTCGCGGCTGGTGTACGGTCATTTTCCGGCAACGGAGGTGGCGGCGAGGGTGAGACGGAGTTGTGCCGTGGTGGTGGAAGGTGGCCGAGTTTGGGTGGTGTGGGAGGAGAGAGAAAATGGGGAAAGGTGAGGAGATTGAGGAAATGAGACGCGCGAAGGTGGCGGATGCGGTGGTTGGAGGCAGCGCTTGGTTCGCGGCTGGTGGACGGTCATTTTGCCGTCGACTTTGGGTGGTGCTGCGTGAGGTGGTGGCGGAGGTGAGGCGGGATGGCAGTAGCGGGTGAAGGTGGCTGGGTGGGGTTTGGGGTGGTTGGAGGAGAGAGAAAATGGTAATAATGGGGGTTTATTTTCTGTTTTTCCTTTTTTTTTTTTTTTTTTTTTTTTTTTAGTGTTTTTTTTGGTGGAGTTATTAGAGTTACGTTTTTTGTTGTTGGAGTTAAGTTAGAGTTACGTTTTGTTATTGGAGTTACGTGTTAAATTAGTGGAGTTAAGTTGGAGTTACGTGTTTTAGTTGGTGGAGTTATGTTGGAATTACGTGTTTTAGTTGTTGGAATTACGTGTTTTAGTTGGTGGAATTAAGTTGGAGTTACGTGTTATAGTTGGTGGAGTTAAGTTGGAGTTACGTGGTTTAGTTGGTGGAGTTAGTTGGAGTTACGCGTTTTAGTTGGTGGAGTTATGTTAGAGTTACGTGTTTTAGTTGGTGAAGTTATCATAGAGTTACGAGAGTTAAGTTGGAATTGGTGGAGTTTTGATATTATTGGAGTTATACAAATAATTATTGGAGTTAGGAGATTGGAGTTACGCATTTTAGTTTTTGGAGTTAAACGGCTGGAGTTACTAATTTTAGTTTCTGGAGTTAAGCGACTGGAGTTATGCAGTTCAGGTTATGGAGTTAGGGGAAATCAATGGCTGAGATTACTTCTGACTTCTGACAGAAATTATACTTCTGACCGGATACGCCCCCTATATATATATATATATAGGAAATGAATCCAGTAAGAAGTGATGATTTTGTCAGAAGTCAGAAGTGATCCTATCCATCCACTTACTTTGATCTAACGGCCCACATTAAGAACAAATATAACAGAAAATTAAAACTAAAAATCACCCAATCCCTCAAACCTCACATTTTCTCTCTCCTCCCTTTCCCCTCTCCCTCTCTCTCCACGGCCTACCCCCGGCGCCGCCCACTACCGCCGTCGTACAACATCAGCAACCATCGCCGGCTATAAAACCACCGGCCGACTCGACGGACTGCTGAGAGTCTTCGTCGGACATTATCCTCCACCGTCGAGCATCTTTTGGCCGCGAAAAACACCTTCTCTTTCACTCTTCTCGTTTTCGTTTTTCCCAGATCTTGCCGCGGCCGTTAAATTTCGCCGTCGACCTTCACGTTTTCCGATCTCCTCTCGCCGTCGCCGTGATGCACAGCCGTTGGTTCTCTAATTCTCGCGCGCCGTGGAGCATTGGAACGATTGAGAGGAGGAGGAAAAAGCTGAAATGACGGTTATGGGGATGGCGAAGTCGGTATTGGTGGTCGGGGTCTGGTGCGCCGTCGGTGACCGGTCAACGCGGGGGTGTTTGTGGTGGTGATGGCAGGGGTTCGGTGGAATGTGAGGCGGAGTAGTGGCTGGGTGCGTGGGGTTTGGGGGTGGTGTGGGAGGAGAGAGAAAATAATGAAAAATGGGGGTTAATTTTCTGTTTTTTTTTTTTGTTTTTTTTCATTTTTTCGTTTTTTGGAGTAACGATTTTTAGTTTGTGGAGTTACGAGAGTTACGTGTTTTGGATCATTGGAGTTATTTGAAGTTACGGGTTTAAATTATTGAAATTTTTTGGAGTTACATATTTTAGTTGATGGAGTTAAGTTGGAGACTTGGAGTGATTGGACTTACGAGTTTAATTATTTGAGTTACGTATTTTAGTTGATGGAGTTAAGTTGGAGTTATTGGAGTTACGGATTTTAATTTTTGTAGTTAAGTTGGAGTTACGTATTTTAGTTGATGGAGTTACGTCGGAATTATTGGAGTTACGGGTTTTAGTTAGTGGAGTTATGTTAAAGTTACGAGAGTTTAGTTGAAGTTGGTGGAGTTCTGATAATACTGGAGTTATACAATTTAATTACTGGAGTTAGACGTCTGGAGTTACGTGTTATAGTTGGTGGAGTTATGTGGCTGGAGTTACTGGTAACAGTTGATGGAGTTAGGCGACTGGAGTTATACAGTTCAGGTTGTGGAGTTATGTGAAATCAATGGCTGAGATTACTTCTGACTTCTGACAAAAATTATACTTCTGACCGGATACGCCCCCTATATATATATATATATATATATATACAGGCGGGTTCAGGTGAAGTCCTGCCTTCCCGTGAGGCGTGAGGTCCAATAAGGACCGTCAGATTCAAGGATGTGAACGGCCAAGATTTAAACATCCTATGTTTGACAAAAAAAAAAAAGTCAAGGCCTCTTTCCTCAACAATTCTCACGGTCAGATAACCATCAACCATAATCACATTCATTTTCTCTCTCCTCCCAGCTTTCCTTATTTTTCTCTCTCCTCCATTTCGACTCTCTCTATCTTTCTCTCTCCTCCACCGCCACCGGGCCGCCATCGCCACCACCATGTTTGATCTCTGTGTTTTTTTCTCGCCGTCGTGACCGTATTTTGTTCGTTTGTCTCAAATTTATGGATTCGAATTCGATTCTAAATGGCACGGAATTAGGTATGATTTCGTTTGCTTTCATATATTGCGGCTTTTTTAGCAAATTTTTCGGATTGGATCTTGATTAAATTGTTTGGATTCTTTCCGATTTGATTCTTTGATGATAATCTATTAGTTATAATGTTTTGAATTATAATGATTTTGGAATCATAATCAGCGGAACCATTATTGTAATTTTTCAATTGAACTCGATTTTGGAATCACACTAATTTGTCTTTCGAATCACATAGAGCTTGTGATGTGATGGTTAGATTGTAGAATATTAGCTGTGATGTGTGGTGTCCTACGAAGAATCAGGAAGGTCCTCACATAGAATAATAGAGAGTCCTAATTGAATCACAAAGGCCGTAACATAGTCATAAAAGTTTCGGATTCGATTAGTTTGTGTGTGGCGATGTTGGTCGATGTGAGAATGTGCTTGCAAGCTCACAAGCATGGTCTTTGTGATTCTATTTGTTTGATTTTGTGATTCTATTTGTTTGTCTTTGTGGTTCTATCATTGTAGCGTTATATTTTGAAGGAGTGTTGTTATATTGATAATGTTTGGCAGACTTGTACTCTTCCTTTGTAGAGTCAATAATGTTAGGTAGTTTGTTTGATTCTATTAGTTAGTGAGAGTGATTCTATTAGTTCGTGGCGTGTGATTTTATTCAATGGTGTGTGTGATTTTATTTAATGGTGTGTGTGATTCTATTGGACGGTGTGTGATTCTATTAGTTCATGTATATGATTCTATAGGCTAGTGTGTGTGGTTCCATTCGTTAGTGTGTAGGATTCTATTAGCCATGTGTGATTTTATTCAATGGTGTGTGATTCTATTGGATGGTCTGTGTGATTTCATTTGTTATTGTGTGTGATTTTATTCGATGGTGCGTGTGATTCTCTTCGATGGTGCGTGTGATTCTATTGGAGGGTGTATGTGATTCAATTCAATGGCGTGTGTGATTCTATTGGATGGTGTATGTAATTCTATTGGATATAGTGTGTGATATTATTTGTGTGTGACTTACGGAGTATTAGCTTATCTTGTTAGATTGTTAGTCTTTAGAGGCCAGTTTCAGCATTTGGCTAGGAATAAGTTTATGCTGATGTGAGTTCTGAAATGAGATTCAATTCTGACATCAAGTTCGACAATATTGGATTTTGAGCGAAAATGGAAACCGTTGTGCAGTTACATTTACCTGTAGTCAGGATCAAGTTCTGATGATTTTATTAGTTAATGTGTGTGATTTAAGCCCGAGCAACATGTGTTTGTTTAATTCGATACGGATCTAATATCGAATTTATTTGGTGTCAAACCAGTCTAAGTGGTCACTCTTACTGTTGCTGATTAAGTTGTACCTGTTTTGTACCTTGAATCCAGTAATAGATTGCAATTCCTTATAAAATGATCTTTAATCTGAGATTGCTGGCCTACCAAGGATTTGGTAGCTTCTTGTTTGACCTTGTTTCTCAACTTCTATAACCACAAGGATTATGTAGACATGACGACACTTAGAGAAGTCAAGTTTGGTAGAACTGATGTCGTTAATGAGTGAGTGTCAAATGATTGAAGGAAGAAAGATGGGCAAACATATGTGTAGGTTACTGTTGGCCAATCGATATAATGTCTTTTTTTTTCCCTCGTTTGAAAAATGAAAATAAAAGGTACAAAGTTTTTTCTTCTCAAAGCCGATTAGCTCAACTTGGAAGAGCGTTGTGCGACGCACAAGGTGTGGGTTCAATTCCCATGTCGGCTGATCTTTTTGAGGTTTTGCTTTTTAGCAAACTAGATGCCCAACCTTTTTTTCTCTTGGTTTTGAATATATCATAATGTCAGCTTCAGAGTAATGAAGCTCTATTTAAGAGCATAAAAGTAGGCATCATTAGCGTAGTTGCCCGCTGCTTGCGAATGCTACAGTTTGCAACTTTGAGCTTGTTATAATGTCAAATCTATAATGTCAGTTTCAAGTGACAGGGGTCAGCTTTCTAAAAGTTGCACTATGCCAAAGGAGGAAAGAGATGTTATTGGTACTGATTTCGGGGTTTCGAATCCACTGGTTAACGGTTCCGGTGATCAGGTATGACTGCATGCTCAAGTGGCTCATTTTGAGCTCTCTCTTCATAGTTATGCTATTCTAAACCTCACATTTGAACATAGAAAATTATTACTACGAGACATGTTTATCACCTTTAAGTGAGCTAATCATATGAGGCAACAACAGACCATTATCTTGGCTATGTGGGAATCGAACCCACACATTTGTGCCATCTTGCACAACGCTCTACCGTTGAGCTAATAGCCATGAGGTAAATTATACTTAATTGATCACCTACATATATATTATAAGAAAACCAGCTCCACAATCTTGCAATGCTAATGTGCTCCTCTCATATCAGTTTCTATATGCTATGGTGCATTTACACTGATTGTGGAGTTGATTAACACTCAAAACCTGCAACATCATGTTCTCACACGCATCAGAAAACCACTCGACACTCACGTATCAGGTTCATCTCAATCTGAAAATATGAGACATGCCAAACTGAATAGTCCAGTAGGTCCAAGATTACAAGCAAAGCAAAGAGGCAAATCAAAAGCAACTTGCTCGAGTACAAGTTGCAAGGAGCAAACTCGCCTAACGTGATAACAGAATCTACAAACAAAACCATTAGGACTGCACCAACCAACAGATCATTACAAAACATACCAACCAAATCCCGCACAGATTCTGCATTCCCTATTTCCTCTCTATCATAGTTCTCTTCTCTCTTCTTCCTCTTCTTTCCATGTTTAACAGCAAAACAATCACACACAATAGCTAATACAATCACACACGATACCAGATACAATCACACACTTAAAGATTGAATCACAGACAATAACTAATACAATCACACACGATACCAAATTAAATCACACACTAACAGATTGAATCACACACCATACCAAATAGAATCACACACTAACATATTGAATCACACACCATACCAAATAGAATCACACACTAACAGATTGAATCAAACCAAAATTTAACTAAATCAAACTAAAATTGCAACATTAGAATCACCGCTGCGGCGAGAACCGAGAATACGTGCTATACTGAAATGAAGGTCAAGGATACACGTGAACAGAAACATCGCCATCGCCGGAGCCTCACGTCGCCATCGCCCGCGAATTGAGAGTCGGAGAGTTAAGACTGAAATTAATTAAACTCAGAAATCACTCCATAACATCATAACTAAGAAATCACAAATTAAATTGCAAAAAAAAACACATAAAATCGAACAAATTACAGCTTGAATAAGACGAAAAAATCAGCAAAAATTTCGAAAACACGAAATCGAGCATCTAATCAACAGTAATCAAACCTAATAAGCATTAATCACATAAAATCGAACAAAATAACAGCTTGAAGAACACGAGAAATGCAGCAAAACCTTCGAAAACGACGAATCGAGAATCTAATCAACAACATCAAAAAATTAGTGATTACCTTTAAAAGCATAGAATGCGGTGGTTGTAGGTGAAAGAGAGCGGCGGCGGCACGGCGGCTGCGATGGCGGCGACGAAACGATCGGAAAAATGGAGAGAAAATAAACCGGAGATGCGGCGGTGATGGAGTGCGGCGACGGCGAGGAGAGAGACCGGAGATGCGGCGGTGATGGAGTGCGGCAACGGCGAGCAGAAAGTGTCGCCGGAGAAGTGGAGGAGAGAGAGTGTTTCAGGAGAGAGAATGAGGAGAGAGAAACGTAAAAATGCAAATGGTGGGAAGGAATTTCTTTATTTTTAATACTTGACAGGTGGCTGCATATCGAGCGTTCAATCTAGCTGATCTAATGGCTCGTATTAGACCTCACGCCTCACCTAAAAGATAGACCTCACGAGATCCTATTTCTATATACATATATAGGAAATAAATCCAGTAAGAAGTGATGATTTTGTCAGAAGTCAGAAGTCATCTCGTCCACCCACTCTACTTTAATCTAACGGCTCAGATTAAAAACAGAAATAAAAGAAAATAAAAACCAAAAATACACCCAACCCAAAATCTCACGTTAGTTTCTCTCTCCTCTCATTTTCTTCTTCTCTCTCCTCCCCCTCTCCTTCCGCTTGTCCGGCCTACAACCACCGCCGGCGTACGCCAGCACCGATTACCGGCGACTGAGAAGCCACCGTCCGACTCCCCACCGTCGCCGGCGATTCTTCGGCAGTTTCGAAGGCAAAGTCTCATTTTCGCTTGCGATCCTCCACCGCGCGCGGCCTCTTCGCCGATTCTCCGACCTCTTCCTCGCTTTCGTTTTCCGGCCGCCATCATTAATCTCCGGCGTCGATCTACAGCTTCGCCGCGACATCCACTCCAATTTCCGCACCTAATTTTATTGTGGCGGTCTCTCATCTTCACCGTGGTTAATCGAAATGGTGTAGAGGTGAGGAGAGAGGAAATGAAGGCGGTGTTGGTGGTGGGAGCAAGGTCGGTGGTTCGCCGGAAAATCTGCTTCCCGGCGACGGAGGTGGGGGCGGGCTATGCGAGTGGTGGTGGAGATGGCTGGTACGGTTTGGGGTAGTGTGGGAGGAGAGAGAAAATGGTGGAAAGTAGGGATTTGTTTTTTTTTTTTTTTTTTTTTCTGGAGTTGTGTCTTTTGGTTAGAGGAGTTATGGAGTTACGTGCTTCATTTGTGAAGTTAAGTTGGAGTTACGTGTTTTTGTTGGTGGAGTGAAGTTGAAGTTACGTGTTTTAGTTGATGGAGTTAAGTTGGAGTTATTGGAGTTACGGGTTTTAATTATTGGAGTTACGTATTCTAGTTGATAGAGTTAAGTTGGAGATTTGGAGTTATTGGAGTTACGAGTTTTAATTATTGGAGTTACGTATTTTAGTGATGGAATTAAGTTGGAGTTATTTGGAGTTACGGATTTTAATTTTTGGAGTTAAGTTGGAGTTACTAATTTTAGTTGATGGAGCTACGTTAGAGTTATTGGAGTTACGGGTTTTAGTTAGTGGAGTTATGTTAGAGTTACGAGAGTTTAGTTGAAGTTGGTGGAATTCTGATATTACTAGAGTTAGACGTCTAGAGTTCTGATATTACTGGAGTTATACAATTTAATTTCTGGAGTTTGACGTCTGGAGTTATGCGTTTTAGTTGGTGGAGTTATATGGCTGGAGTTACTGATAACAATTGATGGAGTTAGGCGACTGGAGTTATGCAGTTCAGGTTGTGGAGTTATGTGAAATCAATGGCTGAGATTACTTCTGACTTCTGACAAAAATTATACTTCTGACCGGATACGCCCCCTACATATATATATATATATATATTTTGCTTTATATGATCATTGAATAATAAAATGATTTATTCAATCCTTCATTACTCATTCTAAAAGCCTATATATTCATTCAAAAATCAAAATTATTCATCGACATGCATGATGTATATTTATTCATTCTAAAAGCCTATTTATTCATTCAAAATCAAGATGATTCATCCACGTGATGTATTAGATAACGAATATTATTACCAACTTTTGGACACGATTTTCAATGTTTACTTAAGCAAATGTGGGCCAATCATGGCGTCCATGTTATATTGATTGAAATTTTCAATTATCCATTCAGAGTGAAAACATAACTAATATGAAATTATATATTTTGCATATTATCTTCATTGAGTCATAAAATCCTTGATTCAGACTGTCAATTCCACACATACTACATTATTCATTCAAAGTCCTATTTATTGATTTGGACCCTAAGATTATTCATTGACATGGTGTATAAATAACTAGTATTCCTTACAAGTAGAAAAAGCAAAACAAAACAAAAAAAAAAAAAAAATGCTCAGCCGTGTAGAAAAGACGGCTCGACCATGGTCGGGACGTGTTTTTCACACGGCTTGACCATGGTGGAGGCCGTCTTTTCTACACGGCCACAACTTTTCAGGGCTCAAAATCATGGCGTAATTATTCATTCAAAGTCCTATTTATTGATTTGGAACTAAGATTATTCATTGACATGGTGTATAGATAACTAATATTTCCTTACAAGTAGTGGACACATCCTTCAATGTTTGCTTTAAAATTAATTAGCAAACTAAGTAAGGATTAGTAAGGGACTAAATAAAAATACGAGACAATTATACGAATACAGGCCGACGATTAGCATTTTTTAGGGCGACATATAGCAAGTCCCATATATAAAGGGGGCGTCTCTAATAACGTGTGAAAGAAGGAATTCAACCAATATAGCAAGGTAATAACTTGAGTCAATGGTTTTCTATATTTTCTTACTAGTGATCTCATTTGTTATCAGTATTGGAGTGATTGACTGGTTCTTGGATATGGTTTCACTTTCAGCATGCAAGTTGGTCTTTAAATGTTAATCCAAGTAGTTGAACGTGCAGACAATTTTTCGATTGCCAGACAATTGTGTACTCGTTGACAAATCTTGATTGGTTAATATCTTTATATTGATTGATAGGTAGCTGTTGAGCGTTTTTATATTGAAATTGTTTGATATTGTCAAATGTCAATCACTAGTTCATCACGTTGAAAGTTTTTTATTTATACAAATGTGATTTTAGGATGCAATACTAAGTTGAATAGCAGTGTTAAAGGGGTGACAAAGTTGATTCTGTAAGTTACTATATGAAGCTGGAAAATTTTGGGGATTTTTCATGTTAATTGCTTCAATTTTGTTTCCTGGGAGAGTTGGCTGTAGGATCAATGAGTCCAATGGTGATAATTTATCTGATACTGTTATGCGCCCCGGTTTCTGTCGTAATGTCGGAGACAGATTCACAGGATGGTCAGTTTTATTATGCTTGCAGTTCTTTGTCTTTTTTTGTTGAGTTGAGATTAATCAGTCAGTGCTTGGTTTCTGACATTATGATGCTGTGTTCAGAACTCTAATCCTTTAAAAATTTGGGTATCTACAGTTTTACTGTCGTTGATTTTTGTTTTCTTTTTATGCCAATATCTGTACCTAAGCAGTACTCACTCTGTTACTCTCCATTCTTTACCTTTGGTTCGAAGTTCTAGCACGTATTCAAATGAAATGTAAAGAATGCAATGAAGAGGGAATATCTATTAGTCACGATTTTCTCTTTCGTTGTAGATTAGTAATGTTTCTTTCTTATGAACCTTGAGTGTCAGGGAATGAACTGATATGTGCATCAGGTGTGGTAGTTTGAAACTAAAAGTGAGTTGGATGTCTATGCAGTTGTTTCTTTAACTGCCCTGAAGCAATTGTGGAAAAATGTGCCGCCCTCGTGGAGTACATTTGGTGATCCTTGTGGTAACCACTGGGAAGGAATTGAGTGCAGTGGTACCAGGGTGATTTCTATGTAAGCATTTTCTCATGTTAAACCTAGAATCTCCATTTATATCTTATGAGTTGTACAATTTGCTGATCCGATTCTGGAAACCTTTTGACCCAGAACTTTACCGAGCATGGGAATAAAAGGCATACTGTCCGGTGACATCCAGGGACTGTCTGAATTACAAGTACTGTATGTTTCTTATCTGTGCCTGACCTTTTCTGTTTTTGGTAAATTGGATTTACTACCTCTGATAACCATATTCTTCTTCATTTCCATTTTGCACGGTCAACTGTCACTAATAGCATCAATTTCGTGTAGCTGCTTCACTCACTATACACTGTCATGGGAGAGTTTTGGTATAGACCACTCTTTTATCAACATAATAATCCCTGGATTATTTTTCTCTCTCAAATCCCATCCTTAATTCTTGGCAAACTTAAGTGAAAGTTCTATAACATAAGAGGCATGTCTGACTGTGACATTGATTTTAGTTGATGGAATAATCTCAGCCTCGTTCTGCATCTAGTCATTAGCTCATTCTACTGATTAGGGGTAAGCACGTACATTTAGACCTCAGCAAACCGTATCAGTTAAGTTTTGGTCACCAAGCGATAAGAGACAGCATCTATTAAGTTGCCTGAGACGATATCCCCCATTGCACACCTTAGCCCTTAATCTTTTATTAACTCTTATTTTTACAGGAAATTGCAAGGTAGACTTATCTTTCCCTCAACTTTATTAATCATCATTGTTTGTTTTGTAGCGACCTGTCCTATAACAAGGGATTGTCTGGGTCTCTTCCTCCAGCAATCGGCAAATTAACTAAGCTAACCAGTCTGTAAGAACTATCAACTTATAATTGTACTATCATACCATTACTTGGAAGTTGGAATATTAAATCTGCTCCAAGTTAACATCTTTCCTTGATACTTTAGGATCCTGGTCGGCTGCAGCTTCAGTGGAGAGCTTCCTGATGCTTTTGGATCTTTGTCACAGCTGGTATTCTTGTAAGAAATGTTTATCCTGGAAGATTGATCCAAAACTTTTAAATCTTGAGTATCTGTCACGAAATTATTTATTCCGCAGACAATTGTAGTTGATTAAATTTCTTTTCCGTGTTCCACGCTCCTATTCTAGAAATATGACAAATCTCTACTGGGGTATTCTGCAGATCCTTGAATTCGAATAGCTTCAGTGGGAGCATACCGAACACAATAGGTAATCTGTCAAAGCTGTACTGGCTCGACCTCGCTGAGAACAAGTTTACTGGAACTATTCCTGTCTCCAACGGGACCAGACCTGGTTTGGACATGCTACTTCACACCAAACATTTGTATGTAGAAAATCTGTACTATTGATTTTTGGACTCTTGGCTTATCCCATTGCACTAAGACAGTGCATGTACTGCTCCCTTCTTGAGCCATCAGAAGCAATAATTAGTTTCTTTTGTGGTTCTCATCTTTGTTTCTCGATTGTTTGATTCTTAGTCACTTCGGGAAGAACCAACTCTCTGGTGCAATTCCACCTCAGCTGTTCAACGGAAATATGACTTTGATCCATTTGTAAGTACCAATGATATTACTAGGACATAACTTCCATCATAAACATACTCTTAAGAGTTGTTGCATGCATGCTATCATATCAATTTCTGCGGAACAAACTGACTGAGTAGAGATTTAAAAATTATCTTATTGTATATCAAAGTTGTGATTCTGGTTCGTCGGTACACAAAATCAAGCAAAGTTTCAATCTTTTAAGAATTTCTCTTTCTCTTCAGGAGGCTTTTGTAATGTGTGAGATTGAGATCTTTTGTCATATACTTCTGTCATTGCATTTCCCTGTACTATTTGTTACAAGGACACCATTGTTTGAATCTCTGCCGAACAAACTGATAAAAATTTGCTTCCGTTCATCAAAATTGCGATTCTGATAAGTAAAATCTTCAATTTTTTCAACCTTTCTTCTTTCTAAATAGGAGGCTTTTGTAATCTATGTTATGAGACTATCTCCCGTATACTTCTTTTAATGTATTTTATTATTTCTATTTGTGCCTTTCTCTCTGACTGTGCTGAAAGATAGGCCTTGAGGTGCTGGTTTTATTAGTTCATATGTAATATATAAACTGATCATTGTTTAGCTTATTACCTTGTCACTAACCGTCTATATTATTTTTCTCACAGGCTTTTGGATAATAATCAACTTACTGGCAGCATCCCATCAACATTAGGCCTAGTGGAGACACTGGAAGTTGTGTAAGTTCCTACGTCGTAATGTTTCAATTGGTTGTGCAAGTACAAGTGACTGATGTAGACATTGCTTCACGTGATTGCTTGTCAGACGACTTGATTGGAATTCATTGGGTGGGTCTCTTCCTTCAAGCATCAGCAATCTTACTAACATTACTGATATGTAAGTTCGGAACAAACACTAACTACTGAGACATTATTTTCTGGAACACTGTGCAAGCTTTATATCTGGTGAAGGTAACAAAAACTGACATTCTGGTTGTCTGTTTTCAGGCTTGTATCTAACAACCAACTGACTGGCTCGATACCTGATCTTACTGGCATGAACCTTCTTAGTTACCTGTGAGTGTATGTTCATATTGTACTTCAAAGTTCAAAATTCCTGGACTTTGAAGGCGTTATGTTTATGCCACTTTATTGCACGGCAACATTTACAATCTTGATAATTATGTCTGCAGGGACATGAGTAACAATAGCTTTGAACTCTCAGATATTCCATCCTGGCTCACTGCATTGCCTTCTCTGACAACTTTGTATGCTTCTCTCTTAAGTCTTTATATTCAGCATGTCTGTAAAACGATCCTTCAGTAGGATAGGGTGAGCTTCTAAGGTGACAATTTTCTACTCGGAACCTTATAAGCACCCATAAAAGCTTAAATTTCAGCCTGTTATGTCCAACGACTTACCCAAAAAATTTGCACTTTACCAACATGCACTTCTCATTACCCATTCACCTCACCTTTTTCCGTGCAAATATGACTTCATCATATAGTTGATGCTGATTTAAGTATTCAAGTGACTTTTTTTTTTAAAAAGTAAGTATTTATCTGGCTTTTACACACTTTAATATGAATCATTAGCTCTTGCTCAGATTTTGCACACTGGTATGAGATTACAGATTTAAGAATAAATGATTTTTCAAAACTAGCAAGTTTTCCAAAACAACACAGCATAGCTATGTAAAAGCTTTACAACAATCTAAACATCAGTGGCTTCAGTGCCCATGGTACTAGCACTCAATTTCTTGTTGTTGAGTTCTCATGTTATTTTTTTTTTTATCAGAATGATGGAAAGATCTCAACTTGAAGGCATAGTTCCATCCGCATTATTCAACCTACCTCAGTTACAATCAGTGTGAGTTTTCGCCTAGTGTACTGCTTAAGTGAATCACTTAGAACGTAATGAAAAGTTTGAGAATGTTGAAAGTTGTGTGATTAATTCATAAGTAGAATATCATCCTACTATCTGTGATATATGAGGTAGTAAAAGTTTATTTACCCATGGCGCCTTACTGTTTCTCCTTGTGATAAAGAGTACTGAAGAAGAATAGACTCAGTGGGACTTTGGACCTTGGCGAAGTACACAGCTCACAACTTCAGCTTGTTGATTTGCAGAACAACAATATTTCTGGCTACACTCAAAGAAGTCAGGAGGATAAACTCCAACTAATGTAAACTAAGCAATTCATTTATCTACTTCATATATACTAAAATATGCTGATTTACGTACAGAAAGTTCATTATCGAGATTTTTGCTTTGACAATCTTCTCAGTTGTTTCAGACATGTGTGACAATTTCGGCTTATGTGTGTCTTTAATCATTGCAGACTTGTAGGAAATCCACTAGTTTGTGCAAGCGACGTCATAGTACAGAGCTACTGCATCCTTCCTCAGCCTAATCCTTCATATTCAACGCCACAAAAATGTGCTTTTGTTGCTTGTAATTCGAATGAAATTTCCAGCCCCAGTTGCCAATGTGCTTATCCATATACTGGAACTCTTGTATTTAGAGCCCCTCAATTTTCAGACCTGCAAAACTTCACTTATTATGAAGCTTTAGAACAGAAATTAATGGCCACCTTTCACTCCCATAAAGTCCCTGTTGATTCTGTATCTGTCAGCAATATAAGCAGAGATTCATTAAACTACCTTAATATGAACTTAAAAATCTTCCCGCTCGGCCAAGTTCTGTTCAATAGAACAGCTATTTTGACCATAGGATTCTTCCTTAGCAATCAGACTTTCAAGCCACCGCCATTTTATGGACCCTTTACTTTTAATGCTGATGAATATTCATCATTTGCAGGTAATTCTGTGTTTCGGATCAACCTGAATAATGCATCAAGTGAATTTTTGTTTGAGTTCTTGTTCTTAAACCTTTATTTTTTATTTTCTTTTCAAATAGAGGAGCCAAGACCTGGATCAAGTAAGTTACTCAGCATGCCGGCTATTATTGGAATTGCAGCAGGAGGTTCCGTTTTCCTGTTTATACTTTTGTGTATCGGAGCTATCATTTGCTGCAGAAAGCGGAAGCCTAACATAACTGTGGAGCCAGCCAATGCATCAGGTAGTATAATGGTCAATGGAAGTAATGAACTATGTTGCCTAATGTAAAATCAGTTTCACTACATTCTCTAAGTTTTGTAAGATTGTTCCTAAATATTATTCTTCAACCTCCAAGGTTTTACACCATCTGCCTCTTGGATGTCACCGCGGAGCACTGCTAGCACTTTGCCACCTACAGGATCAAGGTTGTTTTCGTTTCAAGATTTGAAAAAAATTACCAACAATTTCTCAGATACCAATGCTATCGGGTCGGGGGCCTCTGGAAAGGTATACCTTTACCATGCTTTTGCTTTTGTTGTTTTCCCAAAAGAAAGGTCACCCCGGGTTGTGCTACTCTCTTCGCTTATATTCTCGTTCCTCTTTTTTTGTCTCTTTTTACCATTTATTTGTTTTGCCTCCTAGTAACTGTTCTGTATAAATTATGATGGCTCTTGTTTCCAGTTAATTAGTTCCGAACCAAGGCTTTATTGGGATTCTTGTGTTTTGAGTTTTAACTCATCTGATTGATAATTTTTTCTTCTTCTAAGAAGTTCGTTGCCTTAAATTTCTGTTGAAGACTTTCTGATTTCTTATATAGATTTAAAGTAATTGAATCTGAAAGTATGTTTATTTGATTGTGTATGTGACTATGTGTGTGTTCTATATCCCTAACCATCAATGAATGCATACAATTATACAAAGAACCAGCATGGTGCATTGTGGGTGGTCCATGTACACCTAGAACGCTTTAGAATTAGTGTAATCGTTATAAATAAAGACCTTGAGTTGAATGGAGTAAGTGCAGTACGCCAGTAGCCACAATCAGGAGTGGGTGTTGTGTTAACTTTCTTAATCTAAAGTTCCGTGAGTGAGAGGGTGAACTCGGGTTCTTTGGGCTGGTACTTATTGTGTCAGGGTTGTCAAGTTCAGTCTTTAGTTGTACTTTTGAGACTATGTATTTACAGTGGAGCTATGCTGTGAAGTAGGCTTATGATGTACCACTGACTGCTAATTTTTCCAACACTTTCAAGTCCGCGGGAACATAGCCTGTAATCTGAAAGCCCTAATATATATCATGAAAGATGAAACCAAATTGAAAAGACAAACTTTGCGCTTAGGCTTGTTCAGTGGCAATATGTAATTGCCCTTTGGGTGCTAAAACTTGCACCATACTTCAGTAATTTCGCGTCTGCTTGTGAGAGAGCTTCTCATGTAGAACTTCTACTCTAGTGTTGATTGTACATCTTAGGGAATCACATTCCAGATTATGTGTTCTTCTGCCATGAGTGTGTATGTGTGAAATTTCCTTGATATAGTACATTGAATTAAACTTAAATATGTTCATATTCTATCACTTATCTTTCCTCTTCTCCAATAATATTTCTTACCAGGTTTATAGGGGAACCCTTCCAAATGGACAACTTGTTGCTGTTAAAAGGGCTGAACAAGGATCAATTCAGGGTGACCTTGAGTTTAAAACTGAGATAGAGCTTCTATCAAGGCTTCATCATAAAAACCTAGTGAGTTTACTGGGTTTCTGTTCGGAGAAAGGAGAGCTTATACTTTTGTATGAGCTAGTGCCCAATGGTACGCTAAAAGAGTGTCTTTCAGGTACGAGAACTGATGTTTCACCTTTTCACCCTACTGTATTTACTCTGAACATCTCTGCTATTCATGCCATCAGCAAGCAAAGTTTCAGCAAGTATTATGAGGCTGTTTACAGGATAAATATCAGGTCGCTGACTAGCTTTTGATTATGATTCACCTTATATTTCGTATGAAAGGAAACAAAGTCAAGATAGTTGAAGTACTACTGTAGTGCGACTTTTGTAGATTCTAAGGGTAAGGGGATCTGCACAGGCTATCGTAGGAACTTGAAATTTCTATTGCAGATTAACTATAGAAGATAAACTCCTTGGAGGGAAAATCTTGAGAGAATGGCGCAATGTTTCCTGATGGGTTCCTGTAGAGAGACTAGGTTTAAGATAATTACAGACGCCATTCTACTTTGCGCTTATAATGATGACAGCTTCTTATCTTACTGGAAAAAATTAAAAAGACAGCTAACTGAGTAGCATTGCAGACGTGATTTTGCTCCAGGGGAACCACTTACAAATGGCTTGTCGTTGTAGGAAACTTTTCCATTTAGTTTGAGGTCATCCACCCACAATCTTTTTAGCTCCCTTTTTCTGCCTTCGTGTATACCTTTCCACCCTTACTGAGGATGTTTTATCTTAAATGAGTCATCATGCGATGCATTTGGATCCCGAAGAGTCGTTCTCAATTTCTTTTTCTTGATACACTACTAAAATGCAAGTAGAAATTGGAATTAAGTTTTGGTTTTTAAAAACCACTAAGGTATATAATTAGCTGGCTGAAGTGATACATTTTGGAGAAGAACGGTTTCAAATTGTACTGTCAATGAGAAATCTCTCAACTACCTCATTGTTCCCTGTGCATGATTAGTCACTACATTTCTACCTTTTCACATATACCCAACCACCAGGACAGTAGCATTAATTCTTTGTAATCTCATCACAAACAACTCATAACGACTGTATTCGTCATTTAGCAGAACCTACCCCCTTGAATAAAGTTCATGACAGTTTCAGCCAAGGTTCTGCTCAAAGGCATAGATCACTTTGAGACGGCATTCCCCTGAGAGGATTTTTCTTATAAAAGTATGCATCATCAGCATTTTGAAGGCCAAAACAAACTGCCTGTACATCCCAAAAGCATGTCAATTTGGACATTGCCTTGAAATTCTCAGATAATGCAGATGTTTCTACAATAAAAATTTTAGTTCCATTAAATAAATTAAAAATTATATGTGCGATGTAAATACATCTCAGTCGGCTAGTGTCACTAAGTTGTGAGCAAGATGAGTCTAATATCAATCTGTAGTCTGCAGTTAAACAACACCACCTATGGCTCCATTAGTTTGTTTTTGCGGTTGCTAAAAGGGGGATGTGCTAGGGAATTTTAGGTCTCTGTTTTTCACACCATTATACAGTTTTTGCCGAAATTTGTCAGGAGCAAACTTTGTGTGTGAACCCCGAGTTACATTTAAGCCTAGATGCCCATGCTGCTACTCCGATTTTTGTTCTGCCCTGCCCACTGTTGTCATATGTATGCCTTAACTTTATGCAGGAAAGTCAGGGATACATTTAGACTGGAGAAGGAGAGTCAAGGTAGCCCTTGGTGCTGCAAGAGGTCTAGTGTATTTGCATGAACTTGCCAACCCACCAATCATACACAGGGACATCAAGTCTAACAACATTCTGCTTGATGAGAACTTGAATGCAAAAGTGTCTGATTTTGGTCTATCCAAACCTTTAACTGATGTTGGAAAAGGTCATATGACAACACAAGTGAAAGGAACTATGGTGAGTGTAAAATCCTTCCCAAAATCTTGTTTTATGATCTGAAATTTATTTTTATTTTTTTTGGTTACAATGATCTGATATTTATAGGGGTATAGACATCATGAATAGACGACCTTGTCACGAAACATGTTTGTCAATGCTTGAATGTTCTTGCTCTTACAAGTGCCCTAAAATTTCGGAGAATTTATCACGGTGTAGTGCCTTAGTGGGCTACTGGTGGTTCTCATAGCCTTTCTTGAGAAAAATGATGTATAGAACCTGCCTATTGTTAAGTTTAAATGTCTACATACAATTTACAAGATTTTCAATCTTTCAAGCTGATTAAAGTAATTTGTAGTTGTATGCCTGCAACTTAACTTAATCTGTTTTTGACAAATTAATAACTTATTTTCATTTCAGGGTCTTCCCCTCTTTGTAACAAAAAAAAAAAATAAAAAAAAAAACACAACAGCAACAGATGAGATTAGTTGTAGGAACACTGAGGATCACTGATAGATATTATCATCTTACAATCACTACTAGGATCAATCTTCTAAAATCAAATGCTGAGTACTGAAGCTAATCATGTCCTCAAACAGGACCACAGTAACAAAGTTGCACATGCATACTCTTAGAAGAATAACAATGAAACTGATGATGAAACTTCAATTAGCTGTTAAAAAGAATGGAAACAAGAAAGAAGATGAAAGCTTTTAGTTAGTAACGGGTGCTAACTGTAAAAAGACTGATAAGCTTGCAATGTTAACTGATGCAGGGTTACTTGGATCCGGAGTATTACATGACCAACAAATTAAGTGAAAAGAGCGACGTGTACAGCTTTGGAGTCCTAATGCTTGAGCTCATTACTGGGAAGTCACCAATAGATAGAGGGAGATACATTGTCAGAGAAGTGAGGAACATCATTGATAGAACAGAAGACTTATATGGCCTGCACGAGCTCCTCGACACAGATATTGGTCTAGGCACAACGTTGAAAGGTTTTGAGAAATATGTCGATTTGTCTCTGAGTTGTGTGGAAGAATTAGGGGATGATAGACCTGTCATGGGAGAAGTGGTAAAGCAGCTAGAGGACATATTGGAGATGGCTGGATTGAATCCTTACTCGGATTCAGCCACTAGCTCTGCAACATTTGAACAGAGGCATTCCCGGCAACTCTATGGGGATGAGTCTCTCAATAGTGTCCCTGGAGCACTCCCACGTTGAGAAGTCAAGAACTCTTTTCTCAACACGCTTAAAGCCTTTCCGGTTTGAATTAGTTTGAACTAGCAAATTATTATCTCAGTAAACATAGTTGCTACTTTTTTTCTGTGAGTGAATTCTGTTAAGCTCAATTCCGATATCTCTGCAACCTTTGGCGAAAATTTCTACAAAATTCTGTTTTCCTAGAGACTTGAATGACTGAAGTTGTGTATATTTGGCCATTGGTTCACAGATGTGGTTGGTTGGCCAGGGAGTAACCACACTTTTATATCCTCAGCATATGAGAACCTATAACTGAAGTGTCCGTTAACATTTGCACATAATTTTGATATGGGACGGTGACTCTGTGTTATTTTCTTTGGCATGAAAGAATCGTCTCAACCAAAAGTTTAGGATCATTGTTGATGCCCAATCAATGGTTTAATACCTTGACAGGTATGTCTGATCCTATGTTCTTCTTTGGGTCCTTCCGAAGGGTAGTGTTAATCCCGATGGGTTCCGAATCGTAGTGAGACTACCACTTACTAAGCCCGCAATTGAAGCTAACATCTGCCATCTTTGTTTCCAGTGGTGATTGAACAATCTATGCAAGATATTCCACTATGCATTGTTTTAGTGCTATGTCTAGATGAATATTATAGTTGTTTTTAGTTGAAGAAGCACCTTCACCAAAAAATTACAAGGTATTTAGCTTAATGTCTCCCTTAAACTCAAAATGAAATGTTTTTTTTTCTTTTTATATGATTGTAGGAAATTACAAGTCCAAATTTGACTTTATTTCAAATTTTATCGGCACAAAAGACTATTATCATACTCAGTATTTAGAAGAATCAAGGTTAAAAACATTTGGATTGCAGCCTGTCCATTTTTAATTCCTATAATACTTGAATTCGTGTGTATCACAGTTGTTTAAAAGTCACAAGTCAATGATATTTGTGTATAATTTGTCTGATGTTAGCATTACTTGACTGATTCTTTAAGACTTGTGCCTTTTGCAACAAGTTGGTCTTTGTAGTCTTCCTAGTAAGTTACCCTAAGAAGCAGACACTTTTTAGTTGCCCCATTGTAGGAGCAACATAGTATTGTTGCCATTCATTTTTGTGCAATTTCAGCGTAATAAGACAGTGAAAAGAAGAAGAATCAATGACAGTGACAGTCCTGAGCTCTGACTAAGTTACTATGACTTAATTATAACTGAATTTCTCTATATTCTCTGTTGTTTTCTTGCATTGTACTCCCATATTTGGGTTAGTTCCTAGTAAAGTAGTTCTTTTTAAGTGTATGACTTCGAGAGCTGAACAATTACGAGAATTTGATGGCGTTTGCTTTGTGAATTGTGGCTGCTGTCAAGTCATTGAGTTTCTGAAAGATCCACCAACCTTTCAAAAACATAGTTTGCGTGTTCAGTCGCTGGCAGCAAGATGAAGTGTCCCAATACTCGGATTGCCAGGCTCGGATCAGGGACTCTGCTAGTAGAAGTTTGCCTGGCAGTAATACTTGGTTCAGTTTTTATACTAGCGTCTCAAACATACAATCAAGACGGTCAGTTCAATGCTTATGGCATAATATTAGCCATATGGTAGTCATATTATGCATTATTCATCCCTCATTTTATATTTTTCTTGTTAAATCTATGCAACCCTTTTTAGTTTAAGCATGCATTTATTCATAACATGATGGATTACACTCCCTTTTTATCAGAGGTGAGAAGAGGTAACTTTATCATATATGCATGTCTCAATTTCATATTCTGGAGTATCCTTGCATATTATATAAACCAACATTGAAAAATCTCCGTCTTTTCAACCTGAATGTGCATGGGATATGGTGGATGGTTCTGAGGTAAGTGAAATGTCAATATGTCATGCAGCCGTTGCATTGAATTCTCTCAAGGCAAACTGGCAGAATGTTCCACCCACTTGGATTGGTTTTGATCCCTGCAGCAACCATTGGGAAGGAATTGTATGCAATGATTCCAGGGTTGTTTCTATGTACGTAACACTTACTGCTAACCCTAAACTTGGGTTTCTACTTGTATATTTATTTAATCCTGAAAGCTGTTTGACGCAGATCTCTATCAGGCATGGGATTAAGCGGCTCACTTTCAGGTGACATCCAAGAATTATCTGAACTACAAATTCTGTAGGTTTCTTAAACTATCTTTTCGTACTTATTTATACCTTCGCTATTTTCTATAGCAAATTCATGTAAGAATCATTCGAATGGAAATTTAAACCTTGTAGTGCATTTTCTTGCAATTTACAATCTACATTTTTCCTTCTTTTTGTTATGACTCTAGATCATATGCTAGCTGCTGGACCCTGCAGTATCATCTGACTTTATTCTTGTTTCTGTGTAGAGACCTCTCCTATAACAAGGGGCTGACCGGACCTCTTCCTGTAACAATTGGGAATTTATCGAAGCTGAAAAACCTGTATGAAAGATGTGTTTGGTAATTCGTTGGTTACTTAAAAAATTCAATCTTTCACAATGCCAGCTTCTTTGCTTGATGTCTAGGATTCTGGTCGGCTGCAGTTTCAATGGTGAAATTCCTGACTCTATTGGATCTCTTTTTCAGCTGGGATCCCTGTAAGAAGTCTGAGATTTTATTAGTTTACTTCTGAGTAGTTTGTTTTTATAATAAACTTTCTCTAATCTGACTCTTTTACCTTTGCTTCTCGGTTCATGTTCTTACATTATTCCAGAATGTGTCATCTTCTGTGTTTTTCCTATCCTGTTACATTCCAAGAGTTTAATGGTGGCTCTCAAGTTTCATCAATATCTGTGGATTTCTCTTCTGCAGATCGTTGAACTCCAATAAATTCATTGGGAGCATTCCAAATTCCATCGGCAATCTCTCTAGGCTTTATATGCTAGATCTGACTGGCAACAAGCTTACTGGATCGATACCAGTCTCTAACGGGACTACACCTGGTCTTGATATGCTGTTTAACACTAGACACTTGTATGTTACATTTTCATCTGTGCTTACCCTTCTCATAGTATACAAAACCTTTCACTAATCTTTCACAGCCATAGCATTAATCTGAGCTCTGAACTGCTTTTAACGTCTTGAAATTGCTCAAGTGCAGTCACTTTGGAATGAATCAACTATCTGGCCAGATTCCATTCCAGCTGTTTCATGAAAACATGAAACTGATTCACGTGTAAGTGCAGCTGAAGTGACTTGTGACTTGTGAATTATATGTTTTCTCGTCAACAAACTTTTTGAAATGCCCAAGTCTAGCATTCATACAAGGCTGTTGCTCTATAGGACTGTTCTTTCTGGTTTCTTTGGTTGGATACTTAACTGGTGTGAAAGACATTTCATTGTTTTCCCAATTAATATACTGGAAATCCTATGAGGCTATGACCTCTCACAATATATTTGCTCAACAGAATCTTCGACAACAATAAGCTTAGTGGCGGTATCCCAACAACACTAGGGCTTGTGAGAACATTGGAAGTGATGTGAGTATCTTCGTAATTTTCATACTTTTATGATAATCTCATGTAAGAACTAACTGCTTAGGATACTATTTTTAAGCTCTTACGGTTCTCCGTTTCTTTAATTTGGTTGTCAGACGACTCGACCAGAATTCCTTGAGTGGGACTGTCCCTTCAAACATCAACAATCTTACCAGTGTTACTGATCTGTAAGAACTCAAGTATCCCTACTCTATTAAGTTTAGAAATTGGACTGCAGGGCCGAATATTCTAATTTTTATGTTTCTTGACAGGTACTTATCTAACAATGACCTGACTGGCCCTATGCCTGACCTGACTGGCATGGAACACCTGAGTTACTTGTGAGTGTAGCAACAATTTGTATGTTACAGTTGCCCTAATTAGTATTAGGGGGTAGGATTTGTGTAGCCCGACATCCCGTTTTAAGAATTGGTATCGCTGCTTCTTTTGCAGGGACATGAGCAACAATACTTTTGAACCTTCAGAAGTTCCATCATGGTTTACAGCCTTGCCGTCTCTGACAACATTGTATGTTCTTCCTTTCACCCTTGTTTGGTCTTGGAGCACAAGCCACCCCTAGCCAAATTACATTGGACGTTTTCTTGAATAGAATGGGAAAGACTACTTCTTGATATGCTATTCTGATTTATGGTTTATTTGCCTAGAATGATGGAAGGGACACAAATTCAAGGCAAAATTCCAGCTACCTTATTCAACCTCCCTCAGTTACAGACTGTGTGAGTATTAACTCAGACCTGGAGTCACGTTTATTATTACCTTGATCTCATTTATCTTTCATTAGTCATAATGCTATGAACAGCCAAATGTGTCGCCTTACCGCGTTTCTATACTTTCTTTTTGAATTAAGGGAACTGAAGAAGAACAACCTCAGTGGTATTTTGGACCTGGGAGCAGAACACAGCATGCAACTACAGCTTGTTGATTTGCAAAACAACAATATCGCTGGTTACACTACTAGACCCGGTGACAAAAGTATTGAGATAGAGTAAGTTTTATAATTTTGCTTGCTTTGTATATACAACTCTCAGTACTCACTTCTACCCTTAAGCTCCAATGTCAGTGCCTTAATGATGTTCTTTAATACTGCAGACTCTCTGGAAATCCATCGTGTTCAGACACAACTGAAAGATATTGCAACCCTCCTGAACAGTCGAATATCACATATGCAATACCTCCGACCTGTGGTCCTGCTGTTTGCAATTCTTATAAGATATCCAGCCCTCACTGTTCTTGCGCCTACCCATATGTTGGAACTCTTGTATTCTTGTCCACTCAATTTTCAGACTTTCAAAATATCACTCGCTATATGGCTTTGGAACAGACACTACTGAGCAGCTTTAAGTCCAATCAAGCCCCAGTTGATTCTGTGTCACTCAGTAGTATTAGGAAAGATCCTTCAAGCTACCTTAAAATGACCTTACAAATCTTCCCACTTAGTCAAGAACGATTCAACAGGACAGTGATTTATTCTATTGGTTTTATTCTTAGCAACCTCACTTTCAACCCTCCACCAGGTTATGGACCGTACTACTTCATTGGCGAGCCCTATGCAATCTTTGCTGGTAACGTTACTCAGGATAAACTTGGGAATTAATTTTCGTCATTTCTATCTGAGTCTGCTCTTGTTAGTATCAATTGTTTTAGCTGACCTTTTATTTCTACTTCAGAAGAACTAGTTTGGATCCAATAAGACACTCACTATAGCGGCTATTGTTGGAATTGCTCTCGGTGGCTCTGCATTTCTGCTGATATTATTGTATATAGGAGCTGTCACTTTTTGCCGTAAGAAGAGATCTTCCAGAACTCCAGAACCAGCCATTCCTTCAGGTGATACAATCTCTGATTATATGTGTATCTGCTACCGTTATACCATGTCTTGTTCGGTTTTTTCTTGAACCAATATCCTCCAATCATTGATAACTTCTAGGTTTTACGACATCTACATCCTGGATGGCTCCCGGAAGCAACACCAGCCCCCTGCAGTTGAAAAGCTCAAGGTCCTTCTCTTATATAGAGATATTAAGGCTCACCAATAATTTCTCAGAAGCCAACGAGATTGGATCAGGCTCTTATGGGAAGGTATATCATATACTACAAAATTCTCATTCTGGATGCTATTCTGGAGGAGAGAAGCAGTAGAGAGATTATACATAGAGCATCTATTTGCATCATTCACTTCAATAAACTAGCTAACCCATCTATATATGCTAAAAAGCTAATGTGCTAAAGTTACCTTGCATAAAATACGGTTTCAAAATAAATAAATAAATAAATAAGAAACAAAAGAAACTTGCATAAAACTCCTGCATTTTAACCACCTTTTCTGTTAATATACTTGCCATTTCATGTAGCTGCTCGTATGTACCGGAAAAAAAAAATGGAAATATGCCATTTCATCTCACCCTGAACCCTTCGTCAGATTTCTCGGTTTTTCCATTGGCAACTCCATGCAAGGCATTAAGGCTATGATCATGATCTGTTATTCTGTTAAGTTGTATCTGTGCATTTTGGATTGCACAGGGTATAGTATACTGAAACTTGAAATTCTAAAAGTAATGCTCTTGATTAGTAGAACCATACTTCCCTGCCAGAACACCTTTATCATGTTTCCTCAGGTTGGCGATATTTGACAGGTTTACAGGGGAACCCTTGCAAACGGACAGCTAATTGCTGTTAAAAGAGCTGAACGAGATTCAGGGAAAGGTTCCCTTGAGTTCAAAGCTGAGGTTGAGCTACTATCAAGAGTGCATCACAAAAATCTTGTTACCCTGTTGGGTTTCTGTTTGGAACACGAGGAATTGATCCTGGTATATGAGTATATAGCAAATGGTACTCTGAATGAAAGTCTATCAGGTACTGATGCTTACTGGCACAGGGGCACTTCTCCTAGCTGGGTGCGTGCATTATTTTTTGTAACAACCAGATTCCTTTGAGGAGTAACGGCCCTTTATGCCAAACAATTAATGGCCCATAACGCCACTCAAGTGTGGTTTCAGGATTTGTTTGTTAATATTCAATGGATGGTGCAATACAGTATCTGCAGAACAATATACTTGTGGGACTGTTAACAAAAGCCCGACATAGAGCTTACAAGTGATGATGCAAGATAATGACATTCGATGTGTGTTTCTGTGCAGGGAAATCGGGAATAAGATTAGATTGGAGGAGGAGAGTCAAGGTGGTCCTTGGTGCAGCAAGGGGCCTTGCTTACTTGCATGAACTTGCCGATCCCCCTATCATTCACAGGGACATCAAATCAAACAACATATTACTTGATGAAAACCTGAGTGCTAAAGTTTCTGATTTTGGGCTGTCCAAGCCTCTGTTTGATGTCGGAAAAGGCCATATCGTTACTGAAGTGAAAGGCACGATGGTGCGCTTAACTACTTTCTAGCTTCATAAATTTTTAGTTTTACCCATATTTAAGTATCCAATAATGGCCGCAGCTGAGTCCGTGGTTTTGTTGTGTGCAGGGGTACTTGGATCCTGAATATTACATGACTCAGGTGTTGAACGAAAAGAGTGACGTTTACAGTTTTGGAGTGTTGATGCTCGAAATGATAACCGGTAGGCCACCTATTGATAAAGGAAGATACATATTAAGACATGTGAGGGACATCATAGATAGAACACAAGACCTATATGGTCTCCATGAAATTCTGGACTCGACCATAATTCAGGACACCGCCTTAGAAGGCTTTGAGAAATATGTGGATCTGGCTCTAAGGTGTGTGGGAGACTCAAGAGCTAATCGGCCTGCCATGGGCGAGGTGGTAAAACATCTTGAGGATATAACGGAGATGGCTGGTGTGCATCCTTATAGCGATTCAGCAACCAGTTCGGCAACATTTGATCCACAGAATTTCCCCCATCTGTATGGAGACGAGTCCCTCTACAGTCATACTGGAGCATTGCCCCGTTGAAGAGTTATTCCTCATGCATATTTCATTGTGAACACCTATAAGTTTGTGTACTTAATTCAGATGTTCTAGTAGAAGTTATGATGTATACTGTAGTGAACATGCCTGTATATTGAGAACTACAGAAAGTTTAAGAGAGTGGAACTGCAAATCAAAAAGTCCAGAAACCAGAAAACGTTGGTTTATTGCAGACTTGCAGTAGTAGTAATTAAAATTCATTAACTGCCAAACTGAGAGCAGCAACTGCCATTATTTGTCTGGTTAACTGTACAGAAAGCATTTATCTTCAACCAGACAGAAATAACAGAAAACATTATGCTTTTAGTAAGATATCAGAAGATCATGCACCCAAAAAAAAAAAAAAAAAAAAAAAAAAAAGAAAGGATACCGCCGACTAGACTAGCACAGCATATTAGCAGAAGAAATTCTGAATCAGTTATCCAAAATAAAAACAACGGACTGCAAAGTGACCATTAGTGGATATAAAAGTTGGGGATCAATCGAATTTTAAGCCAATCAGCACCAAGTGGATATTGACATCTTCCCTCTAATTCCCTTTAAACAGTCGTATATACCAAGCAGGGTGAGGGATGACATGTTCCGCATAGCATCAGGAATTGAAATTGAAGTTCTTACGAAGACTGACATCCACAGATTGGAGAGAGGACAAACAATCAATCCATTGTTTGAAGAGAGGACAAATACACCATCCCTTCTGGCTGATTCTCCAAGCTGTCTATATCAACTAATTCCAGGAAACGAAGGTTTTGGTGGAGAGGTCTCCAAAGCATGCCATGGTCACTACCTTATCACCTGTATTGCTTGTTTCAGATGTTGTTAACTTGTTACCAAAATTCATGCCCTGCTACTTCTTGAGAAACATCATGCATCAGGTCATGCATATTCAATGAGTGAACATTACCACACTCCTGTCCATCTTCACATCTTGGAAAAAGCATCTTCGTGGTAGAATCAAAAAAATGTTCCTCGCCTAGCTGCTTCAACACTTCAAGATTTATCAAATGGCACAATGTATCCTTGTGCCATGATGCCATCCTAATGTTCCTTCTTTATCACATAAATCTTTGGGGAACAATGCACAATATGTAAAACAACTTTTCCAAGGATGATTCAAGATTGTGGTAACTAAACTTTAATTATAAGAATGATTTCATCATTACCAAACAAATACCACCTATTCCACTCTTTTCCAAGGCCTGCCACTTATCTAAGCCCTGGACACATAAAAAACTTCCCACCACGGCACCACCTTTATAGCAAAGAGGAACATTGGAAGTTTGTTCAAGGATCAGGCCTTTCTTCAAATGCTGTCGCCTCAAACAGACGCCATGAATTTTCATTAGACAAACCCCCCAAATCATGTATATCATTATTTCGGTATTTCCTATAGCCTTTGCAACCTCATGTGAACGTGTAGTCACCATAATCTTACTTTCAGCAGCCCTTAACATCAAAATTTCTTTCATCTCCATCCACTTTACTTTGTTCTCATTCCACACATCGTCTAGAACTAACAAGTATTTATTCTCGTGGCAATTTATTTTTGCACCTACTCTAGTGACAATTCTTGATGCTAGGCGTCCGTGGCTAAGTCTAGAATCTTACAAAGAATTGCTCTCTTGTCAAATTGGTTTTTGTCTCGTGATCAGCGACAGAAACCCACACCTTCAAGGAAAAAAAACTTGTTTACCCTTCTGTCATCACAAACAATTTGGGGAAGAGTGGTTTTACCCATCCCTCAGAGTCCCACAACAGTAAGCAAACGAGCACTCTTCTCCCCATTAAAATCTAGAATTAACATCAGCATCCCTACCACTAACATTTGGTGCAATAACATAAGAACAAGTTTCTTCTCTTCTAGTCCTAATACATTTACTGTCAACAGTCAACCCAAAATTGGTTTGATCACTGGCAATAGTGCAATACTATCCAAGTCATTCCTGATTTTCTTAATCTCTCGGAACAATTTGAGAGCAACTGTGACAATATTCTCAGGAGAAAATAGGTGGCGTACCTTCTCAGCAAGAGTACATTGCTTGAGTTGCTGCTTCTGCTCAGCCACAGTGCGGAACTCATCCAACAAATCATCAGAGCATCATAAATAGCAGTCTTGAGCTTCTCGATATAGTCCCGTTCTGTGTGGGTAAGTTCTTCAGAGACTGCAGCATCAAGTAGCACACTCGTGACAGTTTCCACAGTGCTTTTGAGATCTAAAAGTTGAGACTTATAGCCCAACGAGTAGCAGACCTCTTTGAGGATTGAGCATTCCAACGCAGCAAAAAGTGTTTGAGCATCACCTGTAACTGTTCCAATATCGGCCATTTTCTCGACAAAGAAGCAGGTTAGCAGTTGACAAGAGGTGTCAGTGAATTCAGATAGGCAACAATATGGCTTCACTGGTAATGCCACGTAATGGTGTATGCAGCGAACCTGCAATCTGTAAACCCCCATTTTATGTACTGATCAAGTCAACAGGCCAACTTTCTGCCCATTAATGTATTATTACCACATCAATTTCAGTAGACTTCGCGATACTCCACTCAGCCACTCCTATATTAACAGTCTTGTTCATTTTAGTTTTTACATTACATTTTCTAACAGAAGGATAATCTTTCGACAGAGTGCGCAGACGTCAGGCTAACAAAGAGATTAACTCACCAACAACCTTTAAATAGCATGTTAATATAGTATCGTGTAATGATTTGAATGCGTTATCTTTCGACTTAACTTCACTTGATTAAAAATGTCACTGCAGTAGAACAGGCTAAGGGGCTCACAGAAATGTAAATCGGCACTGGACAGACGAGCAAAATTAGGGAATTCACAGCGAACATCGAATACAAATCCCTACGAATTCCTTGATCCATCATCAATTAAACCTAATTAATATTTCACATGAACTTTTACCATAGTTCAGTAAAAAAAAAATTAACATCTTATCAATAAAATTAAAACTAGACTGCTTCACAGTAACATTGTCTATACAATCACTACAAATTATTCCATCATCATCAACTAAACCAAGAACAGCTGGTGCAGAAATTCGAGACAAATTGAAATGCAAGAACAACTGAAAAATGTGAGACAAAATAATATTCATTTCCAACGAGAATTTTTCAAGAAGTAACATTCATATCACAAAATAACCAGATGGCAGAGAAGACGCCTAACATTCCAAAAGAACTACAAATTGATTAGGAAATCAATTCAATTAGACAACAGAAACCCTAAAACACAACTCCTAATTTCTTTAAAAACATAACAACTAATAATAATAGAACCACATTTACATAAAAACCAACGACGGAAACCCTAGAAAGATGAGACGGACAAGATCAACCGCCGAAACCGTAGAGAGTTCTTCCTTGCCTCTTGAGAGCATAGACGACATCCATGGCGGTGACGGTCTTACGGCGAGCGTGCTCGGTGTAAGTAACGGCGTCACGGATGACGTTCTCCAAGAAGATCTTGAGGACGCCACGTGTCTCTTCATAGATGAGGCCGCTGATACGCTTGACACCACCACGACGAGCGAGACGGCGGATGGCAGGCTTGGTGATACCCTGGATGTTGTCGCGGAGGACCTTCCTGTGACGCTTTGCGCCGCCCTTTCCCAAACCCTTGCCTCCCTTTCCACGCCCTGACATTTTTTTTGTTTGTTGTGTTTGTGAAGTTTTGGAGGAGAGAGAAAATGTTGAAAGGAGTGAGAATGTGAGATGGAAGATAGGAGCATTTGTGAGGGGGTATTTATAGCAGAGGGAAGGTGTGTGAGGGTGGATTTGAGCGGTTGGATTGAGATTTTAATCGGACGGGTTTGGGTAGCGATCCGTGTGTTGGGTTTTGAGTGAGTTGTGAGCGTTGATTTAGGAGGATGGATGGTTGAGATTAAGTAAGGTTTTGATTTCGGATTGGGGATTTGGGGTTTTCCCTCCTTATTTTTTTACTTTGGCGTTCAAGTGTTTTGAATTTTGGTTGAAATTTTTGGCGAGACTGGTTAGGCGCCACGGACTGGGAAACAAAACAAAACAAGGATTCGCTTGGTTTTGGGCCTTTGGCTCATTCCTCGTTCGGCATTTTTCGAGTGATTTTGAATATTTTTGGTTTGTATATTGATTTGGGAGAATTTCTATTTTCCTTTGTTTTAAAAATAGTTGTTTGTTTCTATTTTCCACATTTGTGAAGGAAAACTAATAAACTACACTTAGCTATTATGACCTGTTTAGTATCGTTTTTTGTTTTCAATTTTCAATTTTTTTAAAAAAATCCGTTTATGTAATCCACAAATAGTGGTTTTTTTTGTTTTTAGTTGTCAGTTTTCATATTATATCTGACTATTATAGGCACAATCAATCTAAAAACCAATTTTATAATTCATTTAACTAAATTTTATGACCAAATAATCAAACACTGTAAACGGTTGTGATGCAGAACGAGCCACTTTAGATTTTGTTGGCACATAGGAGCAGCACCATTACTGAAAACTAGAGTTGGTAAAACTTAAAACTAATCCACTTTAGTTGAACTTTATTTTTCAAAGAGAAAAACATTCATTCATAATAATTTGCCATACGGCATCTATAACGAGTATCGAAATTATCAAAATATAGCGTTAATGTCAAAATAAACTCAAACCTTCAAAAATTACGATCATTACGTAAGATGAACTCGTGATCCAAATACCCTCTATAATAATGCTGCTTCATGATACAGTTTGACCCGAGGGGGCCTATTGATCTCTTGTAATTTGTCAAAAGATGAGCAGATCTGCCATCTAGTAGAAGAGTATTCAGCTTCTATCTCAACGTCATGGCAAAATTAATGAATATCAGATCTTTCAAGTAGATCTCACAAATCTAAGCATAAACCAACCACCTATATAGTGGTAGAGTTCCCGCTCTAGGAGGTAGAAACTAATTATTCTCAATGATAATTAGCGATAGCAATTCATTAGAGCGAAGATGATAAGAAATATGGGGCTTACCACCGCCTAATTGACCGATGGCATCCCCTATATCGAGATTTAGGGGTTAGGGGTTTTTAGAGAGATACTCTAGTTGAACTTTAATCTCATTAATCCAACCACCTTTGCACCACCACCATGACCTGCCACAAAACCGCACCACCATCACTACTAATTACTCTGATGATGTGGGCCGAACAATATTGAAGAGAGAGGGAGATTGGGAAGAGATAGAAGGATCGGAGATTGGCACGACGAGATTGAGATCGAGGGATTTCAAGAGATTGAGGAAAATTGGAGTTGAATATCGGGTTAAGAGAGTGAGGGAGGTCGTCGGTAGTCGGGAAGAGAGAGGGAGTGGTTGTCGGGGAGGAGGAAGAGAGAGAGACGCGGGGGGGGTCGGAGTAGAGGAAGGGAGGGAAGCCGGGGACTTAGGTGGTATAGGTTTCTGGAGTAGTTGGAGAAGAGATTGAGCCGTCGTTCAACCAACTCAAGGGAAGAGAGAGTGATGAATTTTTTTCTTTTGGTACATAGGAGCAGCCAATGTTGCGGGATGGGGGGGGTGAGGGGTGGAGTATGAGAATTTGAACCGGGAACAACCCATCAACCCAAGTAGGCCAACTTTTTGACTAGCAGACCAATCTTGATCCAATGAGGGAATGATTGTTGTTGGATGTTGGATTAGTAGTTAATTGGGTCAAATGTCAAAGTAATGACTACAATATAATGATGAGAGATATTGTGAGTTTAGTAACTAAAACTTACCGGAAATAGAAAGAAAAGAAATGAGGGACTCTTTAGGGACGTTCCAAAAACGGAGTAAAGGAACTTAGTTTGGGACGGATGGAGTAAATTAATTTCTTTTTTGAAAGAAGAGGGAACGTCAGGGATGCATTTAGTAAGACCTATTGTATAAGCGCTAAGCTTTGCTTATTCGTTTACCGGCTAACTACTTCTCTTTCAACTAATGGTAGGCCTTGCCCTTTGCTTACTCTATGTAATAGAATGCCGCTTATGCCTATTCCTCAAACAAAGACGATCACACCCATCTCTTCAGAAAGAAAAGCCCGGGACAGGGGGAACCATTCCGGCAAACAAAATCCATATCCAAAATGCTCGGAATGAACTTTCGATATTTAATCCACACGTGGAACCTGGCCTAAGAGCGGGTTTCGAGACAAAAACAGGTTGTCTTTTATTCCGAAGTGGAACATTCAACTTAATCCAAGTGGATTATGAAAAAATGGGCTACGACATTTTGCCTAAATAGTAGACACGGAATCCTCTCTTTTTTCCAAGCAGACCCAATATGGTAGGCGACGCGCACCCTAAGAAATTTTCCAGTACCCATCCTTTGACTACTCTCCGTCAAGCATGTTTAATCGTGAAGTTTTTAGCACATGTCGACTTAGTTGGTATAAATAGCACTATCAATCATTTTAATCACAAGTATTCACTCTTTATATATATCTTCTTAAACCGCCTCTTAAATTTGGGGTATTAACCTTCGCCACTTGTCCCGAACCTTGCATCAAAAGACACTTGTTAGCCAAGCAAGTGTTGTTCTTCCGGGTGATCCGAGGAAATTGGTCTTTCTTCTTCAAAAGCAAAGTACAAGAGTTTACATGGTGTGCTTTAAGACCATTTTCAATCTATGTAATATAAGTTCAGTTTATTTTGAAGTTTAATTCGATCACTAGACTATCGTTTTGGGCCTTGTTTGATAGGACTTAATAAAAGTAGAATTCAAATTAGTTAGAGTCATTCAAATCAGATTAAAATGTCCACATAACTATCAATGTATTTGGTCCTTTATTGAAACTATCCGTTGAAATTCAATCAAATTTTCAACAAAGTCAATCAGATTAGATTAGTTCAAATCATTCGAATCAGATCATATCAGATCAGTTCATTGAGATGCAGTCTCATCAAAAGGATCTTGGTCTTACCAGTTGAGTAAATAAGTCATATGTTTTTTTTTTGGTAAAAAATAATTTATTAGGTATGTTTTTTCCAAAATTCAGAACTTAATAGATGGTTTAACAAAATCCCGTATCTATATGACCAGAATTTTGTGGTGTTAATGTTTTGGTAAAAACTTCATCTGTCGGACAGACTTGATGTAAGGGTTAACTAGCCAAGTCGCTACCACTACTTGTGGACGGGTTCTCTATATGACAGATAGGTGGAAAGACTCTAGCAGCTAGACGGGCATATTATATTAAGTAGACGGGCTAACTCTGTCAGGTTGACCTTGGACAGGCATGCAGTTAGACTCTATCGGATAGACATACAGACTTGATTGACTAACATGCCCTGTCGGCAGACATACATACTATGTTGGATAGACAAGTAAACTCCATGGATAAACGGGTATACCTCGTTGGACAGACTAGTATAATCTGTCGGTTAAACGGGTAGACCCTGTCGGGTTGACTATGTCGAACTGACAGGCAGATTACTGAATTGACAGGTAGAATTTACTGGACTGACTTTAATTAAACTAAACACGAATAGAAAGTATATCAACGAAAACAAATGTAAGGTGCTAAAATAAAGAGAGACAAATGATCTTTTGTACGTGGAAAACCCTATGAATAAGGGGGAAAACCACGGGAGGAGCTTGTTATCCCGCCAAGTACTTCTAATAGTTTTTGTAGTAGTACTTCGCCTTGTAGGTTACACTTGATGAATGTAAATACAATTATCGACAATAATGAAAGAGAATGATAATACAATAATTATGAGATAATGAGATGTAGGAGTGTTAGGTTTCAAGGAATGAGTTAAGGTTTGATGGTGGAGATGGAGTGGTTGTAGTGGTGGTAGATGAATTGTGGTGGTGGTGGTTATGGTGTTTGTGTGGAGTTAGATGAAGAATATGTGCGTTGGTTTAAAAGAAGTAGTTTGAGAGGTTTTACAGTAATATAGAGATGGATCTCTAGAGGAATAATGGTAAGGGTATATTTATAGTTGTGTGGTGAATTTAGGGTTCAATGTAGAGGAAATGGGTTAAGCATTTAGGGTAAAGTGTTATGGAAATGGGATACCTGATGTCAACCTGTCTGCAGAAGTATGACTCGACCTGATATATTCTGCTGGCTGATCTGTCGGTCTAAATCCAGAATTTAGGCCATAACAGTTGCAACGGAGTAGAAGAATATCAACGCGATTGTATTACATTATCAAACTTGCTTACCAACCCAGATTATAAAACGTTTCCATAGTGCTCCATCCATCCACACAAATCCACATACACCTCATCTTTAACTCCTTAACCTTATATACGTTGCTTGAGGGCAGATTTGTCACTAAACCCGGCCAACGATTCTAAATCACTAAGATAGTCCTAACTCGAACTTAAATTTTAAATGTCATTCGCAATTTGTTGAAAATGACCATGAATAATCAATATTCAAATGCATAATGCTGATTATCCAACCCAAAATCAGACTAAACAACTAAAAGTGTTATCGACATCTGAAAAGTAGTGAGTATTTGTTTTGCTTCAGATACTTCAAACACTAGAGCAAAACAAGAACTACAATTTGATTAGTACACATATATAATACTCCGTATACTACTACTTCGACCCACTATGGTTCAAAATTTTCATCATACATTTCTCCCGCACTTGCTCCATGCCTTTTCCAACTTTATACAATAAGTAATAATCATATACCATGATCAAGTGGAATACTTTGTGCTAGTTTTTTCAGATTTTCGATAATCATGACAAGTTTTGTGTTTAGCCTATTCACAAAGAACTTGGGAAGCCATCCTGCTGGATCGAGCTGTTACGAAGCAACAAAAAAACAAATTAATACCAACTCTAATTAAAATAATTGCTTAATAATTCTATTCAGAATGATGCTACTCAACAGAATAATTCTTTGTTCTGTTCAGTATCTTGTTCATGTATGGATGTCACGTCGATGAAAAAAAAGGACATAATTTTATTAAACACTGATCATAATAGGGTTATTATTGAGTCATAGAGACTTTTAAGTATTATATAATACGAAGTTCCAAAATACGTACTTTAATTTGAATTTACATTTTTTATGCAAAATCTAATAATTCTTAGGTTTCTTGACATAGCCATAAGATTAGTTTAAAATGTCGTAAACAACAAGCGTTTGTGCATATGGATAACAGCTTCTTTTTGTATGATACCTTGATACTTTACTGAGTGACATCCCTCTTTAGTTTGTTTAAAGTTAAATGTTTGTACAAAAAAATTGGTTCGGAGAACACAAGAAAGGGGTAATGGAATACGTAATGCAATATCTTACCTGTACAACATAGGTGACCATGCAAGAGTCATCCTCAAGCTTCTCCACAACCCATCCAGACTGCAACAATAGGCCCCTGATGGCTTTGCTTTCCCTGGGGTACAATCCTGCAGCTATTTCTTTCGGAAGCGAAGCTACTGCAACTACCTGTGAAAAGAAGAAAACCAGATTATCAACACATTTTCGATGATCAGTGATGCGTAAGATATGGAAAATATTGAATGTGGGTGGTTTACCAGGGTGCCATCGTCCATCATCTCACGTCGCTCATAGACAATGAATTCTCTGTTCTTAAACAGCGGCTTTGAAGCGTCTCCGAACCTTAGCCGAATTATGCTGAGATTCTCGCCAAGATCCTTTATGTGTCTTGCTTCCTCTAGATCAGAGTCCCATTGCTGGTCAATGAATCCCAAAAGCTTATCAGGCAATGTAATGCAGTAAACAAAAATTCTACATTCACTGTAAAACTTGAAGAAATCATGCTTTAGTATGATCAGCCAACTTCATTAACTCTACAGAATGTAAGACGGTCTAACCCAAAACTTGCTTAATATTTAATGTTAAAAAATCGAAAAAAAGGAGAAGTAGAGGGTTTGGAAGGGTCAATGAGTTAGTTCAACTGCTACTATAATTCACATGAATAAACAGAGGATATACCTTTGCAGCATCAATAGCATTGGCCACAGAAATGAACTGCTCAGGAGTGACTGATCTGAGCACCCAACGGCTGCGAAAGATGTGAAGTGATCCTGAACGTCGTTTCGATATCTCCATGCCATCATCTAGAGAAAGAACCTTCCAACCATCATTCCCATTCCCGTTCCTGCTAGAGTCTGATGCAGCAAGAAGCTCTTGTATGCAATTCTCACTTGCATAATGTACATATCTTCTTAGGGAGTCTTCACTGATAGACCTACCAACAAGCCAGTAAAGCAAAATTCTTTAGCTTAGTGATCAATATCGAAAATTATTACACACATGTTAGAAAAAAGTTACAAAAGCATGGAATTGAAGCAAAAGAAGTTACCATGATCTATTACAAGGTGCAGGGCTACTCATTGTCATTGATGAGAGTCTGAAATGGTGCACCCAAAGTTTTGATCCCTTATTTCTAACATTCGAAAGTTTAGCAAAGAAGGATGCATAAATACCCTGAAAGTAAGTGGGCTAAGGAAAGTAATGGCAAAGATTGCAAATGGTGGTGGGGTTGACGATTAGTTTTTGAGTGGCATTCAAAAGAATAGAATAATATTTTTTGAGGGTGGGCCGAAATCATTTGATGCACATGCAAATGCCAGGGAAGGGAGAAGAAGAATGAAGAAATCAAAGAATAAACTCATATTACAAAATTTACAATAATGCTTCGCTCACTCCTTTTGGAAACGACTATTCTCATATCATTAACATTAACATTACACGTCTTCATTTTGAAAAAAAAAGTTTTGGTATAGATATTACGAAAAACTGCGTTACGAGAGTACCAGAAGTGAGAATTGACCCTGAATGTGGTATTAACTAATGACCTATCCAAGTCTTTCTCTTGACGCTAAAGAAAAAGATTCCAACTTTGATGGAAATAAGAGCTGAATAAGTGTGAAGATAGAAAAAAGATCAAAGCACATGGATTGTTGCTCAGTTGCAGAACATAAAAAACAAAAAAAGAGAGTAGGACGAATAAATACTAAATCACAGAATAAGAAAGCTTGAAACTGACATTTAATATGAAAGTTTAGCCCATAAATTGCTTGTTTAGGGGGTGACAAATTACCCTACCACAAAAATTTGACAAGGTCCCAAATCACGTGCCAAGAAATATAAATCAAAGAAAACATGACAGCAGAAACTGGTGATCTAATCCCTTTGGAAGGCTCATAAGTTAGAGGAAGTAGTACTTTGTACTTTCCCATATCATCCTTAACCTTATTCTCTGCCCTTGATTGAATAACATGTGTTTTTGTACAGGAGAGATAAGGATTGTTAATACTGGTCTTACTCTGAGCCAAGATTTGGAGTTTTGGACCATCTGCAGCTCGGCATGCTCTAACAGGAATGCCATGTGAGAAGCTTTATATAGATCACAGTAAATGTTAGGGACTTTTACACTCCACAGAATTTATTTTCGCACCTTCAAAAGTCCTATACGGGAGATCATAACGTTCAGTGCTCTTCCGAAAAGGCTGTGTAAACATCAGCTATTCAGCTTTTATAGGGATCGAGCATTGTGGACACAAATCAGATAATGGAATTTATAGGCCAAGTTAATTTAGTTAATGTAAACAGTACTCAGGTATTGAGAGACAATTATATTATACTTAAGGTAGTACAGGAAGTAAACAGGCAGTAAAACAGAAAATAGAGGAACAGCAACGAAGAGTGTATTATTTTGATTGCCTGTTAGTTGAAGAAGAGCATATGCATGTCTGAAAGCATCTATGATTTCGGCTTTGGTTCAAGGAAACCTTTGGCCTTCAAGCTCTCAACTGTCTCCTGTATCGCTTCTTCGAGAGGTGTGAACCCTAGGCCGAGGTTGATCAGTTTCTTAGCAGCGTCTTTGCAAGGTATCAGGCCTGGCTGGGTCTCCCCTGCAAACCTGAGAACAGCAAATTAATTACACGGGGATTAGGAACCTGAAATGCTCATGCTTCAGGTTGGAATTAAGACGGAATAAGGAGGGCATTCAGGGAACATAGCTACAGCTTACATAAATATAGAGAAGCTTCTTCTGACAAACCAAAAATTCTTTATGTAGAATGAATCACTAAAATACAAAGCAAATATTCGAACAGTAAAGAGGCTACTGCCAACAGTTTGATTAATCCATTTGACTCATTGCAAACAACGGCCTCAATCTTAGGCATTAAGATGGAAACCAAATGACCCGTCAGCTGGTGGTGGTGGGGGGGGGGAGGGTGAAAGAGAGATCACACAAGAAAATGATAACAATAAAAATCAGCGGAAAACATACAATACGGGCACGTAAGAAAGCCATATAGCTAAAGCCCTCTAATTGCTTAAACAAGGTAATGGGGGTGTCAGAACTCACAACTTCAAAGGGATCTCACACAGCTTCAGACCACCAGTAATACAGGTGAGCTAAATGCTGGGAGGCTCATAAAGTCATACGAGTTAAATCTGTGCTGCTGAAGTTAGAATCTCATCGGACCAACATATTCATCCTCCCAATAGAAGTATCAGGCAGGAATTTTTGTTTTGGGATTTGGGGGGGGGGTGATTTATCATAGAAGCCCTCTGGTGTCACGGGAAAAGATCTGCTCGCCAAAGGAGGACTGAGGTCTGGGTCTGGGAAACAGTACTGATTGGAAGGAAAGTATGCTTGGTGGATGGTAAAAAATGCAGATCATGACCACCTCTGGATAAAGTGGATACACAGCATCTATATGAATGGCAAAAAGTGGGAACAGTACTCACTTGTGTGGATAAAAGCTGGTATAATTGGAAAATGTGTATAAGATTGGTAAGAAACTGGACAATTTGAAGCATCAATGCCTGATGCAATCATCAGGAGTGGGATACAATGTGAAAGAGATATACTTGGCTGCGAGATACTGAAACAAAAGACAAATGGGGTAAACTGATTTGGTGCAGGCCATAGCTTCATTCGATGGCAATGTGGACTGTAAAGGTTGCAACTTGCAAGTAAAGGAGAGGTTGTCAAGACTGGCCTTCTGTAGTGATGCTACATCTGAACTGCAGCAGGAAGAAGATGAGAGCAATGAACATCTGTTCTTTACGTGTCAATTCAGTAATAGGTGCCTGATGATACTCAATAGGAGATTGAGAGCTCGAATCTAGAGGCTAATGCTTTAGATTGGTGCAGCCCTGTGAGATGGAACTGTAAAGGCAAGTATGGCTGATATGGTTTGACAGGAATCAAGGTAGATTTCAGAAGAAAGTGCCATTGCCTTCCAGGATGATATGCAAACTGATGGAGGATATGAAAATCAGGCTGAAGACATGTTTGAAAACTATCTCCAATGCTGATAGAGACGGGTTACATTCGGTTAGTAAAAAACATGTCAGGGGTTAACTTTTTTCCCTTTGTAGGTGTACTTCCCATTCATTTAACATAATTAAATTTTAACCACATCAAAAGAAAAAAAAAAAAAAAACAAAGTCTTAGTCCCAAAATGATTAGGGGTTGGCTAACATGAATCATCCTCTGAAATCGTGATATTTAGACGATAAAAATTTAAAGATAGGCTGTTAACCAAGTTCAAAATATAACGTAACACATTTAACAAAAAGTTTTAAAATCACACGAGAAAAGGGTGTGTAATTTTACAGAAGTAAAGAGAAAAGATTTTATAAAAGGGAAAACGTAGAAAAATATTAATTAGAAATCCATTGCCAAAATAGAAAAAGAACAAAGACTCATATAACAACGATGATTCGAAGACTATGAAAGTGAAAGTTCGGGAATTCCTGTTCAGGTGGTATGAGGTTCAGAATGCCTAACGAGTCACCAAGTTGCTTAATACAGGAAAGACTAGAGCTTCGGAGCAGACCCACTAGCAAATTTACTGAACTTGTGGACATTGGACAGACCGCCGAGAATCGAATTTTGCCCAAGTTGCAGAATAGCAGCTAAAGTGAAGAGAGGATATTGACATCTGTCAAGCACGACAAACATACAACTAATTCCTCCTTTTTGAAATCTCTGAGCAGATGAGTCGAGACATATACCACTTATCTCATACTTTGTCATATCCCTAATGCTCATGAGTCTTGGTACAGTATCTCCAAAGACCAGAACCAAGCCCGGTAACAAGAGAAACCTCCCTTTCCATTTATTCTATATCTCTATCTTAATGGCTCTTTGATCGTTGTTACTCCAACATCAATTTGGACCCCAGGAGACATCAAACTTCTCCTCTCATGTGTACATCTTTACTGCTTATGCTAATCTATAAATGCCAATAATTATTTTATGAAAGCAAATGCTTTGGCAATTCAATGAGAGTCCATGTCTCTACGAAATAGTCAGAGAAAACAGTGAAGGTTCTACTGCAGGCCAGCACATCATTGTTATAGATGTTGAAAGAATTAGCTACCCTCATCATAGCAATAAGAGAAAAAGAAAGGGGAAGAATTTATTTATTTATATATATTTTTTTATCCTAATCCTATTAATTTAGCTTAACCCTCACATCTCAAATATATTTCAGGAGTATCATGACAATGCATCAGTCACCTAATGCACATAAAGGTTCTGATGAAACAATTGATTCAAAATTCAATTAGGTAGCCTACGCACATACATGATAAAATAAAGAAATTGTTCTGTCAAAAGCAAAAAAAGTCGTTGTCCAATGTTAACTCATGAAGAAATTTGTGGCCATAAAAGAGTAAATGAGATGGACTAACCTGTGAATCGGATACTCCGGGAAGAGTTCAGAGACTTTGGCAGCAAAATCACCAAACTGGTAGATACCATTAGTGCAAAGGTACCTTCCAGAAGCAGCAGGGGTCTCAAAGAGCAGGACTTGAGCCCTCGCAACATCCTTAACATGGACTGCCCCTAGCCAGTGATACTCCTGAGTCTCTTTCGATCCCTGAAGCAGCTGCTGCAATACAGCACAGCTCGCATTCAAGCCAGGCTGGAGGAGCGACCCTAGACAAGTAGCTGGGTTAATTGCAACAACATCTAAACCGTGCTTTTGAGAAAATTCCCAGGCAGCCTTCTCTGCTAGTGTCTTAGAAACAGGATACCATTTCTGCAAATAATAAGTGATACCTGATCAGCCATTTGCGATAGATATCAGATAAAAACACCTGCTTCCAAGAGAAAAAGACGAATTCACAAAGAGCACATGAATCCTTAAACTAGCACAGTCAGCCAGGAACTACTTACTAATGCCCCCCTGAACCCTAACCATAAATAGCACTAACATTTTTTTTTTGAAAGGATAAATAGCACTAACATTGCCAAACACAAGGATACGCTATCATCTGATTCTAATTCTGATAATCTCTTCCCCTGAACCTCTCAGTTATCCACCAGTCCTAATTCTGTACCCTCATCAATTAGTTACAACAATCACCCTTTATTTAGAACATATAAGAGTACTTGAACTAAAGAGTCAAGACTCAAGATTACCATTTCGTGTATTAGAAATACAAGCACCATCCACCCACACTTCGTGAGTTCAGGCCAAGTTTTAATAACAACAATATTACATTTTTAAGCACCAAATGCCGTTACTTAAAACCTACAGTATTAAAGCAAATTCCATCCTTCAATGTAAATTTTAAATATGCAATGCATGTACGGAAGCATGTTGTTCCATATCAAATAGAAGATAACTACATTTGACCCGTAATACATCTCCATAATCTCCAACAAAAACCATCAGTAATTTTTTTTACACTAGTCACCGGACAACTCTCCAAAATACTGAAATCGCTAGAAAAAGCTCATAATTCATAAGGACTTTTAGAACTCATATGATTTCGTATACCCCAATAGAAAGCTCCTTATCCAGTATAACTGTAAACACTCAAACATCCAACTTTATATGCCAAAATCATTAACCTCAACTTTAAAGCAATCACCTTCTTGTTTAAATATGCACAAAATATTCTCAATTACGCAACCTCAACCAAAAAGAGATATCGATAATGATCACACTATACACCTATCTTTCCCTCAAAAGCATGTCAATACATGTAGAAGTATCAGCTGCCTACAGCAACAACTGCAGCAAAAAATCAAGCCAAGCATGAGGAGCTGAGTCATCAGTCTCATCACAGTCGAAGCCAAGTCAGGTGGTCAAAGTCAGTTACGCCAGCCTGTCAAGCCAGCTGTACAAGACGGAGCGAGCTTCATAACAGAATCCTACGCTATTTTGTTATAAGCTTGTAGTTGAAGTCAGGCAATTACGCCAATGCAATTGAACTCAAGTCCACTTTATTCAGCTTAGCTGTTCTAGGATTTCTACACTACAAAACTAAATTTAATTTATTAAGTTTATGTGAGTTATACCATAATCACCATTTTTGAATAAATTGACCACAACCAGTGAAACTTAATGTATACGACAAACGATCAGATGAATATGTTTCACGTAGATAGTTTACGCGAAACAAGTCACCAATCGACTTAAAACTGTCACTCATACGTTCATAGTTGTTACTAGATGATCTCGGCTATAAGTGACGTGAAATTTTCCCACCAATAAATCCAAACTTGTTACCAACACGAAAAGTCCAATGTGACACTCACGGATGTTGTCACCCTAGTGTTTTTAAACTATTGACGTGACGTAAACGTTTTCGTCACCAATACGCCCAAATTTGTTACCGATATTTCGATAAACATAACCACCCAGTCGAATGTACTTAAGCACTCTAAATAGTTAATTAAAAACATATAATTAAGGAGTATATATAAAAAAGAATGATGAACCTGGCGAGATCGGCAGTAGTCAAGGTCAGTCCAAGAGGACTCATCGAAGGGCAAATGAGGAGGCCAGGCAGGGTTAGGAACAATCGCGGAAATGGAGGAGGTGATAACCACGCGCTTAACCCCGTGGATTCTGGAAGCTTCTAGAACATTGAGGGTACCTTGGACGGCGGGGTCGACGAGTTCAGACTGGGGGTCGGTGGGGTCCTCAAGAGAGCAAGGGGAGGCCACGTGGAAGACACCGTGGCAGCCCTGGATGGCACGGGAGACGGCGTCGGAGTCAAGGATGTCAGCCTCGAAGATTTTGACGGAGGAGGAGAGAGAGAGAAGGTGGGAGGAGGGTGAGGAAGGGTAAATGGAGCAGTTGAGGGTGGAGTATTTGTTGGACTGTAAAAGCGTTTTTACCAGCCATGTTCCTATGAACCCGTTTGCTCCGGTTATGCATACCGATGGTTTTACTGCTCTGGTGTTTGGGGTGGGTGACGACATGATTAAAGAATTCGAAACTGGTTGCTTGATGACAAAAACGATTGTGAACGTGGGTGGAGGCAACGGTATGGTATGTGTACAAATTTAAAAGCGTGTGTTTCACGTACAATGCATCAACACTTGAGAGCACCACGTGGAATAACGCTCTGTTTGATAAAACTTAATAAAACTAGTTTTTCACATCATTTTAGAATCACGCAGATCAGATCAGATAAGATTCATTCAAATCAGATCAGATCAAAAAAGAATGTTCAAATTTCTAGCAATGTACTGTATTTGGTTCATAATTGATACTAATTCGTTGAAACTCAATCAAAATTTCAACACATTCAGATTAAATCAGATCAGTTCAGTTCTGTTTAGAGTCATTCAAATCAGGGCATATCATATCAAAATCATTTAGATCAGATCAGAGTAAAATCATTTAGATCAGTTCAGTTCAGTTCAGGTAGTCCTATCAAACATGGCCCAACTCATTGAAAGGTTATTACGTGACCTATGACCCGAGTAAAATTGACCTGATCTCATTTGAAGTGCACCAGACCAATGCAGTCTAATATAGCAAAAGTTCTTCCAAATTTTAAGTCAAAGATATAGAACAAAAAGTTATATAGTGAATAACTCTCTCATCTATATAGACGAAAGTTATGCTTAGTATAAGCATTTTGATAACATTGTCTCATTGTGCTCTAACGAGAAAAAGAAAAATATAAAAAAAAAAATGATGCAAAATTCAATCATAGGGGGTCATACTTTTCGAACTCGCGACCTACAAGACATAGAATAACTCAATTCTACCTGCGGTAAAATCTTATTACTGAATTATGTCTTACACTACTAATTTATATATTTGAACAAGACAAAGATTCCAACGCGAAATGGTTCCTATATACGGGTTACAAGTTACAACCAATCAACTATAAAATTGTTTTTATTTATTCATGTTAATTGGATGTAAAAACGAACCCTTAAACAATGCAACTTTCTCCAAGAAACAAAATCTTCCAACATTCTCGCTAACTCAAAGAAATTGTTATAGCAATGTACGATTCTAAGCATCAAATAGAAATTACTGTCACAATGTAAGTAATCATATAGTTTTCATCATACATTGCTTATGAATACCCCGTATTCAGGATCATTACAGCGAAAGATTTTGATTTTGTCGTAGTTAAACTACTCAAGGGAACAAATTGGGATAATTTTCCAGCATTAACAAGAAATTACTATCATAGAAAATCATTCATGAGGAATGCCACCATCCCTCTTTATTACAAATTAAATAGACGTAGTTTATATCTTAGATTCTTCAACCATGCTTTAAAAACTGACAATAAATTTTTGTGAGAACTCTGGGCTTAAAACCTGCTTCTTAATTTGATCACCCTCACCTTGAACAGCACATAAATTTTGTTTGCAGCCTCCTCAACAAACCGAAAATATGCCTGCCTCCAAGTCTGGTTGAGCACTAAACATCCGAGCACACCCCAAAATCCGGTACCGAAACCCAACATTACAACTAGGTAAAACCACATGTTTTCATGGTTATTTCCTCCCTCATCACCTTCTCTAGTTGTAGGAACCACATTTGTCGAACTTGGTGGTGAGTCAAGCTTGATGCATTTGGTAGGCAAGGGAAACCCACATAAGTCGGTGTTGCCGGCATATATTGACGGGTCGTCAAGAGTCTGAAGTTGACTTCCTGATGGAATCGGCCCATGTAGATTGTTGTTGGATAAGTTCAAGCTACTTAGCCATGATACCGAAGACAAGCTTTGGGGTATTGTCCCTGAAAGCTGGTTGTTTGACAAGTCCAAAGATTCCAGTAATTTAAGGTTGCCTATTTGTCTAGGGATAGTTCCTGTAAGGTGATTATTTGACAAGTTTAATGCCTCCAGTTTGGATATATTTGTGAGCTCCACAGGTATTGTGCCGACTAAATGATTGTTAGAGAAGTCGATGATGGATTGAGTCCCTTTAGTTCCAGCAAACACCTCTGTCATTCCCTTGACGATTTCATCAAATTCTAGACCAGTTTCACTGATGAATCCACCATTATCACTGTCAAACTGTATGGAGCCTAAACATCGTGGAATGTGCCCTGCCAAGTGATTATGCGCTAGTTCCAGTATACGGATTGATCGAAACAGACACAGTTGTGAACGAATAGGTCCAATAAAATCATTCCCCCGGAGGCTAAGGATTTCCAAAGAAGCACCTGGATTCACGTTTCTAACATGTATCTCTCCAATTAGCATGTTATCACTAAGGTCGAGAGCGTTTAATGAGTTTTTACCTGTTAAAAGTGAAGAGGCATTCTCTCCTTCAAAGATAGCCCCTGAGAGTAGATTTTCGGACAAATCTATCACACTGATTGTCTCTAGATGGCTGAGCCAATGAGGTATTGTCCCGGATAACAAGTTGTTATGAAGGTCTAGCATCCACAAGTTGCAGCCGCTGCAAGCAACATGCCGCGGCAAGGACCCTACGACAAAAATTATTAACGTGAGAGAGGTATGATTTGGAAATAGTGTGAAAGACAATAATTAATAATATATACGACTATAATATATATCCTACCCGTAAGTTGATTGCCGGAGAGTTGTAATGTTTGAAGACTTGTCATGTTCCAAACCCATTTGGGTAATTCTCCTGCCATTTCAGTATAAGAAAGATCCAACCGCTCAATTTGAGTTTGGTTTCTTAACCAATTGGAAAATACAGTATTAACCTGACATGAATGAACTCTAAAAGCTTCAAGTGTAAAACGGGGGTTTTGGTTAAAACTTAGGTTAAGATTGAAATTGTTGAAACTCACATTGAAATGTGATAACTTAGAGAGGTTATCGATGCCATCTATGGTACCTTGGATGGAATTTGATGAAATGTCTAAGTGCACTATATTGTGTAAGTGTCGTATGAAATTTGGGATCATTCCATTGAGCCTGTTCCCAGAAAGATCTAAATATTGCAAAGTTGAAAGTTTCACAAAAGAAAACGAAATTAGACCTTGAAACCCATTGTTTGAAAGATCAAGATGCACCAAGTTTACGAATTTGCCTAATAAAGCTGGCAAATTACCCTCTAATTTCTTATTATTCCCAAGATCTAGATATTCAAAATCATAAGCACCACATGAAGAAAAGTTCCCAAAAGGCTCTAGGATATCACTTTGTACAATGTCGTTGTTAGACAAATCCAAGTGTTCAAAGTTGCAAGGTGATACGGATACAATTCCGAATGAGCTTAGGAAGTGAGCCCAAACTAATAAGGAGTCCACATCTGGAGAAGGAAATGACTCATCTAGCTAGTTTGTCATTTTGTGGAGGTGTCACTTATCTAAGGAGGCACACTTACTTAGCTAGTACTATAAATATAGGAGTTTTAGGAGGAATAGAATTATCTTGATTATGTTGTAAACCTGACCTTTCCCCAATTTCTTCTGATGTCTTTTCCCCTTTCTTCTATGTCTCATCCCCTTCTTTGTGTATCAAGCCATTGATATTAACACTATCCTTTTATTTTATCGTGCAAATTATTTCGTTTGTAACATTGGTATCAGAGCTTTCGATTCTCTGACCTGTGATTCAATCGATTTAATTGTTCGTTTTAATTTTTCAAAAAAAAAAAAAAAAAAAAAACCCAAATCATCGTCATCTTCTCATTCCTCACTTCGCAACCCAGAAAACTCACAAAACAAAATCCCCAAATTGATCAACCCAGAATTCCCGAATCCTTTTATCATTCATTTCTTCACCTTCATAAACCCAAGTACATTAAGTCCCACCTGTTTCTCTACCCAGAAAACCCCCAAACCCAGAAAACTTCAAAAAACTGAAAACTTCAAAAATCAAAATTCCGCCATCATCCTTTTTCCTTTATTTCGATTAACACCTCTTAAATCACAAAAATCAATACTTCCCCGTATTTATTGCAAACCCAGCATTTTCAATTATATTTTCTCAAAAACTCAAAAAAAAAAAAAAAAAAAAAAGGGTGTGGAAGTAACGAGCTATGGAATTCACGATTACAGTTGAGGATATGGCGATACTTTCAGACAAAATGGAGAAGGTGAAAGAAGCGTTTGCGGATTTGGTTGAGACGATTGGACCGAGGGGCATAAGACGGGCCATTGAATCCTGCAACTTTCCTAAGCTGACTCCGATTGAAGGAGATACTATTTGTGGCACACACCAAGTGTTCGATGAAATGCCGCAACCAAATGTGAGCCCGAGTCACGTTCCGAAGACAGGGGTCGATGGTGTCGAGGCTCAGAGGTATGTAATTGGTGATGTAGGAACTGATTTGGTATTGGAGGATATGAGATCGTGAGATATTGGAAATATTTATGAGATTAGGATAATATAATCTTGTATTAGGAAAATATATATTAGACGTTATATGTTCACATTATCATGTATAGAGAGGGGGATTTCATTATAGAATACTGACTTGATTAATGATTTGAGGGGAAGCCCCCTTATATAGGTTACATGATAATGTGAACATATAACGTCTAATATATATTTTCCTAATACAAGATTATATTATCCTAATCTCATAAATATTTCCAATATCTCACGATCTCATATCCTCCAATACTCCCCCGCAATCGGAGCGGTAGTGTCACGAACACTGCGATTGTCGAAGAACCAAACACACCAACTTGTTATGGTAGACGTGAAACACTTCTTCCAACGCACCCAATTAAAAGCAAAGCGGCCAGCGGAGGTATCGTCGAAACGAACCAATATGAGGAACCAGTCAGCGTAGGCGAGTCGTTGAAACGAGCCAAGTGGGGTGGTCGAAACCATGCCCAAAAAACCTGAGGGTGCCTTGGTGCTGTAGCCGAAATAATACTGAAGGAATTATAGGTGATTGTTGGTAGTGTGACTGAAAGTCAAGACAATAATTGCTGCCAATCTGCCATCATCACGCAAGTGTGGGTTCGCTGCCAAGATAGATTGTGACCAAAGTAGACCATAAATGGTGCAAGTAGAGGTGCTCTGTCGGGATCGGGGCCAAAGCAGCCGATCACTCACGACGAGGTGGAAATGGCTCGAAAGCCCTAAGTAAAACTAATCTCACGCGGGACCGGGGCCGAAGCAAAACCGGTCACTTACGCTGAGATGGGGATGGGTCGAAAGCCCTACTGAAACTAATCTCATGCGGGACCGGGGCCGAAGCAAACCGATCACTTACGCTGAGATGGGTATGGCTCGAAAGCCCTAAATAAAGGGAAGCGACGGTAACAGAACATGGTGGTAATTTGGGCTGAGCGAAAGAAGGAGTCGGAGCCGAAGCAACCGATCAATCATGCGGCCTGACGAAGTCAGAGTATTGGCTATGGCAGCAATCATCAAGATGTGATAAAATCAACCATGAAAATAATGTGTTTGATGTATGTTGCAACGTGGGGCAGTGTAAGAAAGTGCATAGTAATTGATAATTACAATCTCTTCGGAGATGGAGGAGCCGTGAGACAGTAGAGAAACAGAAATTTTATTTGATGATTCCTATTGAACCAACACTAAAAAAAATGAAAAAAAAAACTAATAAAACAGAAATGTAAAGGAGCAGCCGGAGATGGAAGTCATGTTATTCATCTCCGGCCGCAGCGGAAGCTCAATGAAGGGTTTGTGTTTAAATCGATGTTTGGCCTGATACCATGTAATCAGTCACAGTAGCATAGGATGACATCGAGATGTTACGAAGTCGGCTACGTACCTGATTTAAATGACCACGAGTTCGACTAGAGTAAGTAGAAGCCAATATGGTCCACGCATCATGAGTGGTGCGAGCCTCGGTGAGGAGGGGGACCAGATTGGCCTGAAGAGTGCCAACAAGGGCACCAAACAAGAGTCGATCCTGTCGATACCAAGCCGTATAGGCTGGATTGACAGTCTCAGCATCATCAACAACAAGAGTACGAGGGGGAGAGGGGAATGTGCCATCAACATAGCGAAGGAGATCCAGGCCATCGAGGAGAGCCTCGACCTGGGTCTTCCACGCTAGATAGTTCGATGGGGTGAGTTTGAGAGAACTAGGAAAGGTGACCACAGTAGGAGCCGCGGGGAGGGGAGCCACAGGTTCAACGACAAGAGGAATAGCATCTTCGTTCGCCATTGAAAGACAGAGAAAAGGGGAGGGGGAGGATCGGTACTTAGGCAGATACCATATAGAATACTGACTTGATTAATGATTTGAGGGGAAGCCCCCTTATATAGGTTACATGATAATGTGAACATATAACGTCTAATATATATTTTCCTAATACAAGATTATATTATCCTAATCTCATAAATATTTCCAATATCTCACGATCTCATATCCTCCAATATTTGGATGGCTTTAGAGCACGTAAGACGATTCCGAGAGAAGGATTGGAGCATGTGGAGGCTGAAATTGTGCATCAGGAGGCTGTGGTCTTCCATGCCCGTGAAGTGTTTGATGAAACGCCCCAGCCAATTTGCGATTCGAAGAGTTGTGTATCTGATGCCCGCCAGGTGTTCGACGAAAGGTCGAAGCCAACTCCAGCTCCCAGCCAACTTCAATCAACAATGGTTGATGGCGTCAACCAGCATAGGTATGGAAACAGTGATAGTGGAGCTGTTTTGGATTACTCTAACCCTAAATTTCGCCTAGCTAGTAAAAATGATGAACTTGGTTCGTATGATTTTGGGTGTGATTTGTTAAACAAGCCTTCATTGTCGAATGCGCACAACTTGTTCGACGAAATGACTAAATCAGAATTCTGCGCAACAGGTCCATATGTTTAGGGCCAAGGGTAGAATTGCACAGGTGTCCGAAAATTATGATGTTGTACTTGGTTTGGAAATTTGTTGTTTGTGTGGTACTGAGGTCATACATGGATCAATGTGTTGTTCTAATAGAATAAATGCCTTAATTGCTGGAAGTATTACATTTGACCCCGGAGGTTTGTTGAGTTCTAATGTAGTAGGAGGTAATCGAATGTCTCTGCTATTAAGTTTAAGGAGTCATTACGGGGCTACTTGTGAGAATATAAAGTGTACAAGGAAAGTGGGGTTTGGTCATAGTCCACTTGGATGTTTGAGACTATCACAAGGCTGCCATGAGTCATTGACAACCATAGTATCCGATATGAGTTACCCATCAGTTACGTCATTGGTTCGTGGTATGTTAAATCCTCATATTGTGACAAGTATGAGGATTGAAAAGGATTCCTTCCAGGGGGTTGCTCTCCTGATTTTTGACCCTGGTGGTAATAGTTATGGGTTAGAGTCGCAAGAGATGCCTACGACTTGCAACTATCCTTGCTTGTTACAAATCTGTAGCACCTGTTATGGCATTAGAGTCAGCACTGTTTGTAAGCTAATGAAAGAGAGTTTAATAGTGGCAAATGTGAGAAAGTATACGACTAAGGGTCTCGGAAATTACTGGATCTCTCTTGTGACTGTGGAGTGTGCTCATAAGGAGTTGGATGAGAAAGGACAGCAAAATGTTGACACAAATCTTCAAACCCAAGCGGGTGGGGTTAATGGTTATGGTGCATTCACTGATAAATTTGCACAAGCCAATTGCTTAATCCATCTTGAGTGTGCACTGAAAAATGGAGGATTGGAGATTGATTCATTTCATCCTAGCTGTCTTAATGCCAACTTCATGGCAAATGTAGCATCCACAGAATATACTAGTTCACTGTTATTTCAAAGTGCAAGGTGTGGTTGGTTGAAGCAAGTATTTGATCCGGGCATCTGTTGTGACAGAAAGTGTGCAGCCTGGTGGATTTGTGTGTCGGAAAATGAATGGCATGGTGGTAGTAATTCGCTACTAGTATGCGCTGACGAAATGCCCTTACAGTTCGTGCCGTCCTCCTTATATGATGTCCAAATGGAAGTAGGAATGGGTTGTGTTGGTTATGTCTTTGACCCGGGTGGCGGTTGCGGTTCTACATTGATGAGCAGCCAACTCAGTGACCTTACTCCTAGACCTGGAGTAATAAGTAACAGAACATCCACTCTCCTATCTCTACAGACGTCCACTCTTACATTTGATTCTGGAGTATTGCTGATTCACTACCAAGGTGCAGTTACGAGTGTACAAGCCTGGTGTTACAGTAGGTGTTGCTATTCAAGGTTGATTTGCTGTTTTTTGAGTTTGAGTAAGCCGCTTGAAGCTCCCTACTACAGTGAGACGATCTTTGTTTTTGATCCGGGTGGTTTCTTGATCCTTGAGGACAAGGATCATTTGAAGGAGAGGGTACTGATACGGATACAATTCCGAATGAGCTTAGGAAGTGAGCCCAAACTAATAAGGAGTCCACATCTGGAGAAGGAAATGACTCATCTAGCTAGTTTGTCATTTTGTGGAGGTGTCACTTATCTAAGGAGGCACACTTACTTAGCTAGTACTATAAATATAGGAGTTTTAGGAGGAATAGAATTATCTTGATTATGTTGTAAACCTGACCTTTCCCCAATTTCTTCTGATGTCTTTTCCCCTTTCTTCTATGTCTCATCCCCTTCTTTGTGTATCAAGCCATTGATATCAACACTATCCTTTTATTTTATCGTGCAAATTATTTCGTTTGTAACACAAGGATTTCCCATAATTCCCCAGATCCCTCCCTCTATATGGCTAAACCCATTTGAACCCAACTTAAGAATTTGAAGATGCGTCATGTTTTTTAGCCAGAGCGGAATTGACCCGTTAAGGCTATTAAAGCTAAGAGATAGGGATCGAAGGGAAACCATATGTTGAAGAGTGGATGGAAAATGACCTTGGATGTTGTTCGCACTAAGATCAAGGTATTGGAGGGTGTGAAACAATGGTTTCGAAGTGTTAGAGATAAAAGTCTGAGATAAATGAGTGTTTGGTATTTGACAAGCCGATAGGCTAAGAAACGACAAAGAAGGGAGCTCCATCAGCACTCCAATGGTGTCATTTGCCCCAGAGAGGTCGCAACTGCCCAGGTCAAGAAATTGCAGCTTTGAAAGTCTAGACGCCCACTCTAGACTTTCTGCATACAAGCCAGCATGTCCAATACACTGAAAAGTAAGATGAAGATCGAGGCGTACTAGATTGGTGAGATTACCAAGTTGAGGGGGAAGGAGACCAGAAAAGCCAGCTAAAGAGAGGTCTAGATATCTCAGTTGCCTCATGGATCCTATAAATTTTGGAATCTGACTCCCACTAAAGTCATTCCCACTTAAATCTAAGTAATTTAAGAACTTGAGTTTGATTAAACTCGAACTAAGTTTGGCAGATACCAAGGAAGTTCCAGGTGTTACACAATCATCAATGTAGGGTGACATGTTTTTGAGACTCAACTTGATAACATTGCCTGTGACATTATGGCAACTCACTCCTACCCAGTCACAATAATTTTCGCCATCCCATGAAGAAAGAAGATTAATAGGATCTTTGGTAAAGCTATGTTTGAACTCTAAGAGAGCTTCTAGTTCATGTTTTTTGCACCTGATCAAGCTCGTAGATTCAGGGTCTTTGCCATATCCACATAGTGATGAGTGGATCTTAAACAGAAGTACTACTAATAATGTAGTTAGCAAGCAAGATCTCCTCATTGTATCAAAATGAAATTTCCTCATTGTACTATTTAAAAATTAATGGAATTGACGGCTAAGGTCTTTGATGATTTTCAGAGTTAAAAAACTTTCATTTTTTTTAAGTAGGAGGGAGTGGGAGGAAAAGACAGATAATGTTTTCAATTTGTAAGGAGTAATGTTTCTAAAGACTACTTAATATATATTATTCAAAGTCATAGTCTTCTATTCTAACCCTCTTCTTAAGTCACATTTGGTCCATGTTAAGGAGTGGTGGCTTTAGTTTGTCTACCACTTCGTGAGTGGAAGTTCAAAATTATAATAGAAAACTAAAGTACTTGAGAATTTTCTTTTAAATTTTATATTATAGGGATGGTTGGTTAACATATGACTCTCCCTCCGTCACAACTCAAACACCCCGCAGAGTCGTCGTACTAGAATAAGAGAAATTGATATAGTAAGTCGAGTGAGGGAATATTGGGGAAAAGAAAGAGATAGAATGTGAGAATTGATAAGAGTAAGAGCTACGATGTGACAGTGGATGTGATAATTTTTATAAAAGCAAGAAACGGAAATGTGTACCAAAATAGATGAGGTAATTGAGGTGGAACGTCCAATTAAGGAAATGGGGTGTTTAAGCTGAGACAGAGTGGGCACGACTTTGCATCATATAATGGAAAATAGACTTCAAAAAGTTAATCCTAATTCAAGCATAACCCAATTCAAAAGTTAATCCCAATACGATCCGAATGACTAACACAAGACCCAATTTAAATATGAACAATTCAACGAAATATGAGTTGAGAATTCCGATTGACATGTTTCGTAAAATTTCGGAATATAAATGACCCAAGATATCCGAAATCCGAAAATGACTTGATTCTACGTAACTAAGTCATAATGCGCGCGTGGTGCCCTACACTTGACACTTGTACATTTTGGTAGCCCCAAACTTTACCCCTACCGACATGGTGCCTTTCCCTCCCATTTTCGCTAACGCCGTCAGCCCCTGACTGTTAACTGATGACGTGGCGATAATGATTAACAGTTGGCGGGAAAGTTAATTAGGGATTAATTATCGGCAAATTCACGTGGTGCCTTTGAGTTATGTCAAAATGCGCGTGGTGCCCATACTTTCCAAACTTTTAAATTATGATGCCTTTACGTAGTCCACATGGTGCCCTTTTGACCAACAGTGTCAAACTTTGATTGTTAAGTGATGATGTGGCATGGGTTAGGGTTTGGGAACGAAATTAATTGAGGGATTGTTATATTATTAACGATAAAAAATAATTTTTTTTTCAAAAATTTCAACACATTTGCAATTTTTTTTTTTTTTGAAAATTTTGATCTAAACATTGTGTACATGGTGCCTCTGAGTTATACATAATAGTGCACATAGTGTCCCTTAGTTTTACATAACAGTACAAATGGTACTCATGCGACTAAAAAAAAATTAAAAAAACCGTTGTATCTTCTGCCCCACTTTGTGTCCCATTCTGTGTGACACACCAGTGGGGGACAAAGATTTCACAAAACTTACCATTAAAAATAATATTTAATGGTCGTTTGGTTGCTATTCAAAATCATGGGAATTCAGAATTCATGAATTCCCATGAATTAAATTTTTTGGAGTTGTTTGGTTGCCTAAAATCATGTGAATTGAGAAATCATGAGATTTTTCAATTCCTACAAAATGGAAGAATTGCCTTACCTAGCCCCCCCTTTGGTAATTGGCAATTCATGTTGGAATTCAATTCCTACATGCAACCAAACAGGTTTGAGAAATTCATGTGAATTTCTACAATCTAGGAAGTGAAACCTTATGGGCATTCCAAATTCCTGTATGCAATCAAACGACCACTGGAATTATAATGTGAAATCCTTGCCCCCCATTAGTGTGTCACACAAAATGAGACAGAAGATCCACATTAAGGGAGACATAAGAATTATAATGTGAAATCCTTTTCATGAATTATAAAGTCGTTTGGATGTCAAACAAAATCATGTGAATTCAGAATTCCCATGAACTAAAAAACGTGGAGTTGTTTGGTTGGTCAAAATCATGGACATTCACAATTCATGAGAATTTCCAATTCCTACAAAATGGAGGAATTTGCTTACTTAGCCCCCCTTGGTAATTGGAATTTCCTGTGAGATTTTATTTCCTACATGTAACCAAACAGTTTAAAATTTATCAAGTGGCACCTCATGGGAATTACGAATTCACGCATGCAACCAAATGACCAATGAAAGATTATCTTAAGATAAAACGATATTATAGAGGATCTACGAGTGAAATATCATACAATAGTTTTTTAAGTTGAAGTATTGTTTGTTTATGGTGGTATTGTGTTTTGATAAATTTGGGTGTCCCTGTTGGTATCGTATGTCTTATGATCATGAACGGCTTTAATTTTCTTAGTTAAAAAAAAATTCAAATTTAATTTGGCTTTAATTTTGTAACATAATTACTACACCATCATTTTTATTTTTATCGTTACTATGATAGACTGATAGTGGTGGTGTAAATACATTTTTATTGACAATTGACATATAGTACATGACTAGCTTTTATACCCGTGCAATGCACGGGAATTACAAATGCTTATATGAAATAGTTTTGTGTCATACTCTGTATTACTTTATAAATATTAAATAAAAGTATCGTAATATTGACAAATATAAAGGAATTTAAAACATAGCATTAGCAAACATAAATTTAAAATTTGTAAAAAGAATTTATAGATGTTGATAGAAAAGAACACCAAAGTTTATAAATATACGAATTTAAGACCAATGATAATGATTTCGTGTTTTCCGTGTGATCAAATATGTTTAAAAATGAACGCAATCATATAAGATATCCTCCCTACCAACTTATTTCGCTTTGAATCTCCTATTGAACGCATAAACCAACAATCGACTTTTAAACTTGACAATAATTATCATCCTGAAACTTTCTTAGTTGATCCCCTCTCCCCCTTAAATTCCCTAGGCGTCCCCACGATTCGTTTTAACTCTTATACAAAGATCCTCGACCGACAATTTGCACCCCCAACCATCAATTTCTATTGCCCACATACACCTCCATGATAGTATCCCACTCACTTTCCTTACCAACACCCAGTCACCCGTCAACATGCTACCTGGCAGTGTAATAGTCCGATTCATCATACGTCGCAACACAACCCAATAAGATTAAATGTCACCCCTTAAGTTCGTAAATCTTGGCTTGAATTTTAACATGTGAAAGGTTTGTTGATAATGTATAGTAGAAACCTATTATAAACATATCATAATAAAAACCTTAGTGTCCCAACTTAGGACAAACCAATTCCATAAATCACTTTCCATAATCTTGGAGTGTTACAAACACCATCTCCCCTTATATCACATGTTCTAGCCGACCCTCAACCCCAGTCGATACTCACTTGGCCCCTTAACCAACACTTCTTCACTTGTCAAATTTTTTAAACGGCACTGCCACACATGAACTCATTTAATGTGAGACCCCACTCCAAGTGAATTCCTGTACTGGAACCCCACCCGATCAATTTCTATGCACCCGTCCTCTTTACCCGTGTCAATTCGTATACTCGACCATCTATAACACACATATTATCGACTCCTCCACTTACCCAGATCTGCCTAAGCGACATATGAGGCTCTGCCCCACATGAACTCCTATACTCGACCTCCAATTCGGTCATTTCTTTTACTCCTTGTCCCCTTTACCTATGTCGGTTCTTATACTCGACCCCATATAACACACATGTTATCGACTCCTCCACTTGGCACCTCTCATCTCCTTATGCAACATATGAGGCTCCGCCCCACATGAACTCCTCTACTCAACCTCCAACTCCATTCAATTACCATGTTCTCTTCACCCGTGTCGATTCTTATGCTCGACCCTTTTTCACACACATATTCTCGACTTCTCTAATTACCACCCCTAATTTTCCTGCGCAATGACCCCACAATTCTCCGAAAAAATTATATCTTACTTTCAGAGTATATTGAATATTTTAAACTCTTCTTATAATATAATCGGTGAGCAATCAATTTACTTTTATAACCAATGAGATCTATTGTTGTGCATCAACTTATAAGTCAATAAGCATATATTTTCGATGTCGGTCAATAAGCATATATTTTCTAATCCACTTGTTTTATCTGATTCTTCACTCTAGTCACTTTTATATTCCATCGTTTGATCTAGTCCTAGCGTCTCTCCTTGAAAGGCCCAGGTTACCATGCAAAAGTGATAGAGCGATCAAACTGTACATGTAGTCATGTACCGAATCTTCGTTTAAAATTGCTGAAATACCTAGGGTTTTAAATATGTGATTCTTTTCTGTTTTAATATTTAGTATGTAGAAAAATCTTATCAACATATATTCTTGTTCATATCTTCATTTTGAATTGATGAATTGATTTATGTAATTGTAAATAAAAATTAGTTTATAAATTCTTTCGCTTTTTAAGATTTCTGGATTTGTTTCAATAATTAACGAATCATAATACGAAGAGAATTAATCTTGGGCATTCATTCACCTAGATCTAATGGCTAACAAAATATTCCCTTTTATTTTCTCTCTCCCCCCTTACCCACCACCACCACGCATCACCCATTCGACACCCGCCTGAGATGTTGCCGCCGCCTCCACTATCCACCACCTGAGATTGTACTTGAACTGGTGGTGCTTCAATAGTAACTTGTGAAGTTGATATTGCTTCATTATTTTCCATTTTGTAGGAGAATATATGCGTGAGAAGAGATTTGTATCTGTCAATGTCATTGCCTCGGATGTTATGTCCACAACCATTTATATAATAGCGTGTAATTAAGGTTTGATCATAAAAAAATTCACTACACACACATAATGTAATGGGCCGTATGAATGTCTTGTATTTTTTTTTTATTTGGACTGGTTCTCTCCTTTTTATAAAATAAGTTGTAAAAATATGCATGAATTAACAGGTAGCCCACTGGTAATGTAATGAATATGTAAGTGAGAGGTCAATGGTTCAAATCTTATCTCACACATTTTTGGTTGATTTACCAGAGCAGACTGGTTCGACCCTTTTTATAAATTGAGTTGTAAAAATATGCATAAGGTAACAGCTAGCACACTGGTAATGTAATGAATATGTAAGTGAGACGTCAATGGTTCAAATCCTAGCTCACACATTGTTGGTTGATTTACCAGAGCAGACTGGTTCGACCTTTTTTATAGAATGAGTTGTAAAAATATGCATGAAGTAACAGCTAGCACACTGGTAATGTAATGAATATGTAAGGGAGAGGTCAATGGTTAAAATCCTAGCTCACACATTTTTGGCTGATTTACCAGCGCTTGCGCTGACGTGTTAAATGAGTGCTGACATGTTGTTGACGTGTCAGTTGTACGTTTAACTTCGCCACGTCAGCTTATCATGCACGCAATTATTAAAAGTAATAGATAGATGATAGACTTTAAGTAGTACAAGGAACCAGTGTACCACATTGACGTATACTTACCCTTTGGGATGACGTTTTTAGTGGGTTACTTAATTGACCATTGTCTTTCTTTCCCACTTTAATTGACTATATATGACCGGTTGACCGATAACAAGTCAAGCTCCTTTGTGGTTTACGACTCAAGTCATGAACGATTTGCTTTAGCATATAGTTTACATATTTTTTCTCTAGTAATCTCCAGTAGTCTTCACTCTTCATAAAATAATGAATCAACTATAACATGAAAACAAGACTTTATCTGACCATAGTTCTATAGCTAGCTAGTTGATCAAGAATAAACTAACACGACAGCACATCAGAACCTCATATGGACATTCGTCTAGACCAGTGTTAAAGAGCCAACTCAACCAAAAGTCTAGACTAATGGTTGAGGCCTAATAATTGGTTATAACTTATATCTTAACACTCCCCCTCACGTGAAAGCCCTTTGGGCTTGAAACGTGGACTGAAACCACATTGAAATGTGGGTGAAAATGCACAAAATATTATGCTGAAATTCAACTTGAAAGGAGGGGGCTCCCAGGATTTGAACTTGAGACCTCAGGGTCACTGAGCCTCTGATACCATGTTAGAGAGTCATCTCAACCAAAAGTCTAAACTAATGGTTGAAGCCCAATAATTAGTTATATCTTAACAACCAGTGGTGCAGATGTGCATGGGCGAGACGGGCGTGCGCCCAGGGCCCCACTCAAACTATTACAAATCACTGTTTAGTTTATTTTATTTGTGGGCCCTAAATGTGTAAAATCCGATGTATTGGGGCCGCATTTAGAAATTTCGCATAGGGCCCCAAAAATCTTGTGCACATGGTACCCAAATACTAATTTTCTTTTGATTTTTCGTTAAGTGATAATTTGTCGGTTAATTGTTTGAAAAATACTCCGTAGTTAACTAAAAGTAATAATTAAATTATATAATTACGCCTTCCACTGTAGAGCTTTCTATCCAGCATTTTTAATAATAAAATTCCAAAATTCAATAAAGATTTAGAAAAAAAAATGATGCTTTTTTTTATAAGTAATTTTCTTAAGGATTTTATTTTAAAAACTGATTTTTCTACCGGAATTGGCTTGGCATTGCATGTGTAGAGATGAGTAACATAAAAGATATAATAGGGCATGATGTGTAGTATTTCAAAGTACAGGGGTACCGTGTGCAGGATGTTGAGGTATAAGAGTACCGCGTGCAAAGCCCCAAAGTACAAGGATAAGAAGTGTATTTTCCGAAAAAAACATTTGAGTTTTTTTTTTTCCTTCAGAAAAATCGATAAAGATAGGACCTTGAATAGGTAGTTTTAACGAACAAATAACGAAATAGTACTCGAAAAAAAATGTTAAACAAAATAGGTGGAAAAAAACTTGTTCAACCATATGGGGTGCACGTACCCATATATAGATACGCCACAACCCATGGCGGTTTTAAGACTCGTAAAAAAAAATTGAGATTTTTGTTTTACTGTTCACAAGTCCTAAAACCGTCATGGTCCTTGGCGGTTTTACAAATGGCCGAATGGGTGACGTGCACCCCATTATGTTGAACAAGTTTTTTTCGACTCATTTTATTTAACATTTGTTTCTTTGAGCATTATTTCAAAGAATCGTTCAATTTTTAACTCGAACCGTAACGGTGCCTATAGCTTCCACTTATCCAGCTACACAATCCACAACCCAAATAACTCCATATCATCCGATCATTCTCTGCTATCATCATTTCTGGGCAGCAACTAAAATTTCACAAAAGTTTGAAAAGCTTCTTTTTGAAGCGCACATGGTTTTCTATACAATTTCAATGGAGTATCTCTAAAAAGGGACAAATGAAAACAGCTTTTCGAATGATCACTGCGCCTTATGGTGTCGTTATTGTATCTGCAAAATCCAAGAAATCTCAACCTCAACCCTCCAAGGTTTTCTCAATTTTACCCTTGTTATTATGTTCCTTACCTATATAATTTTGGTGGGCATTTCTATTTTCTTCATTTTATATATGTTTGTGTGGTGATCAGATTACATGTGTTTTTTCTTCTTATCTTGGACAATGAGCTTGCAATTAATCATGTTTTCCGCATTCCTTTGGCTGTATAAGTGTTTTTTTTCTCTCTATTACCAAAATTGACTAATTAGCGTAAGTGAAACGATCAAACAATTAGTTAGAGTTGGCAATTTCAGTGAGCTGGTGGCTGTAGACTGTTACTTGGATTCGGTTATTGGGGAAAAATCAATATACTTCTATTGTCGAATTAGAATCAACTAGGACGGAAATGAAGTATTGGGTTGGACTCTTCTTTGGTGTCAAGGGGCAATACGCCTGTACCTGTGACACGGCAATGATATGGATATTGTATTCGTATGTCGTGAGCGTAGGCTGTGTCGATGAAGCTGTTCTCGGGTTGAATTTCAGGCCTATTTGGAGCTAGTGATCGTAGACGGCTAAAGGCTAAGAATGATTATGAATTATGAAGAAGACTGAATTCAGCTGTTATCAGGATGTTTATATTGGCTTTGACCGAGTTGTCATTTCGTGAAGCTTTGAGGTGGTTTGGCTGTAGTAAATCGTAATTGTATTCAAATGGTTCCCTTGAGGTAAACTGACTTAAGTTAGGCATCAGTGTTTTGTGGTCCTTTGGTGTTTTAGAGGAATTAATTGGAAAGGAATGCTTATTTGGTATGATGTAGCTATGTATGGATCAGCATCTCGAGGAACAATGTACGGAGTATGTGATTAAAGGGTTCCCTTGAATAACAAGATATGATGTTTGGAAGGGGTGGTAGTCAGTTTATATATAAGAGCACTGGGCCTTTGAATTCCGAGTCTGCTACTTTTTGTGCTGATACTGTGCAAGTTCTGATCATATGTCAGTTTTATAAGTGTGGTGTGATTCTTGTGCATGTTGTCTATAGTCAGTGGCATGGAACCCTTTGCTGTGAAAATGGTTACGTCGCCCTTGATGAAGCTTGTAGGTTTCTCTTTCGAAGGAAGAAGATATTTGTGATGGATCAGCTTATGATTATTGGACCAGGAGAAGAGCATTTATACATGGCTACTCTAAGTTATTCACTAAGCTACAATTACAGCGAGGCCTATAACAGACGTAGTCACAACAGAACAACTTTTCAGCTCAGGACAATAATATATTTCTAAAAACCTACGGTGCTGCATAGGCGACTTACTATTACATAAGGTAGCATTTGGAAGCAATGATTTTATATGTTGTTAATCATTTTAAATTTGTCAATTGAGTGTGTAGTATTCAATTACAAATCATTTGTTTGGGGAAGTATAAAATTTGCAAATGAGGGGGTTGGGGGTGGTATTTGGTTTACACATGAAAGAATTTGATCCAAATTCTCAAATTTTTAAGATTGCCAAACATGTGGTTTGGTTAAAATTTGGATTTGAGAATGAAATCCTCATTCCCAAACACACTCTAAATATCTTCCTTATCTCTGAACTTGTATCTTTTGGTTGCTTTAGATTATGTGTAGAATGTACGTACTCTTATGTTTATTGGCATTGCAAAAGCTATGCTACGGAAGATACTTTTAAAATGTGATGGGCTTGCTTTCTTATGGTCTCGCCCCTGAGTCCAGACTTTGAACCTAAGTCTTCAGAGAAAGACTTCCCATAAATCCCAAGGCTTTTGTAGTGATTTCAAACATTGGTTGCGTGGTGGGTATCAAGGACATCATGAATGTGTACTGCATGGAAATATAGTGACTTCATTAAATCAAATACATGTAAGAAGGAATTAATAAAAGTTGGGTGACTAGCTTGAGAAAACAAGAAGAGTTCCCTATTACGATTGCAGTGTATAAAAGGTTATGCACTTCGTCCTTTTCTCTTTTCTACAGTCGTAGACGAACTGATGAGGTCAATTTAAGGCGATATACCATAGTGTATTTGCTGATGTGTGTTGATTGATGAGATAAACGGTGTGGGAGCAAGTTGCAACTGTGGAGACAGACGTCGGAGTCTCAGGCTGAGCAAGAGCAGTATGAGTGTTCTGCGATGTTTTACATCTTCGAAAAGCCTATACGTCCATTTATGTTGGACCTAAAGGTTTTTTTTTTCGTTCCTTTTTAGCTTTGGGTTATGATGGTCTAAATCAAAATGGGTCTTGGACCCTTGTGCGCTTATTTTTCTTCAAGAAACAGCTTATGGCCGCCTTCTATTATTTTGAGGTGTTAGGGGGTACTTAGAAACATCTCTCTCTTATTGCAGGGGAACTGTTTGAGTACATTTGACCCCCCTGACGGTGCTTGGAATGGTCCTTTGTAAAGGCAGTGAGGTATATGATGATGGTGATAATTAAAAGCTGAATCATGATCAAAGCTGTCATAGATTTACACCTTTTCCCTACCTGACTTGTTAGTCTTTGACCACAGTCCTTGGCACTGCCCTTCTGTAAATACTTATCCATGTCATTCGGTGACATATAATATCCGAAGTAGAAAATGATGAAGTGCAACAAATTTCTAATCATCAACGTTGATACATGAGAAGCGAGCTTTCATGTTGATTTGGCAAGTAAGAGTCAAATTACAACTACAAGTACAAGTACCTGTAAAGTCAGCAGCACGTACTTGTAGTTATAACTTGACTCTTACTTGCCAAATCAACATGAAAGCTCGCTTCTCATGTATATAGAGTTCTAATCTTTCTAGTTTCTATGATATATGCTAAATTAGATAAGGAGTTCCTCATTGGTTGGTTACCACCTCCCTTCCCTTGTTAGTCCATGTCATTCATTACTGTCTTCAAGTTTTCTCTTGTGAATTTTCTGCACGACTGTGTTGATTATGAACCTTTGTGGATCTATTGATTATATTGTTTTCGTTAACTTTTTTTTTGTTGTTTATGAACTATGAAGCTATACATTGAGATTTTGATAAAATGATTTTCATACCCTTGTAGGATTCAGAGCAGCCTCCTCCTAGGATTACCACTAATGTTAAACAGAATCTGCAGTTTTTGAAGTTGTGGAAGGTGGTTCTCTGTTCATAAATAATACCTAATTGATTTCTCTTTATTGGTGCGACCTTAATCTTTTCTGCCCTAAGTCTTTGTTGTAGGAGTTCCAAAAAAGAAATTCCGGCACTCCCAGGCCAGCTACAAGCTACCGTCGGAAAAAAGTGGATAAGGAGGATCTTCCTACAGATACAGACCTGTATAAAGATCCAACTTTGTCTCTTTATTAGTAAGTATCTTACTTGGTTCAGATTTGTGCAAATGTAGATTCCCATTTTTATGCGGAGCCATTTGACTAAGTTATCTTCTCTTAATTCTAATGCAGTACAAATCAGGAAGTTGACACTGCAGTTCCTGTCTTGCTTGTTGATGGTTATAATGTGTGCGGCTACTGGGTAAAGCTGAAGAAACATTTTATGGGCGGACGGCTTGATATCGCCCGACAAAAGCTGATTGATGAACTTGTGCAGTTCAGCTTGCTAAGAGGTTCGTGCTTCGCTTCTCATTAATTAGCAAATCGATTAGTTTGAACTGCTGCACATCAATGTAACATTAACGTAGGAGTGATAGATTCAAGAAAGTGCATAAAATTTGCTAATTAGTTGGGGATTCCAAAGGGTTCTGTTTACCTTGGAGTATTTGACGGTATTGGATCTTAAAATTTCTTGAAGAACAAATTGTTTTCTGCCTTCTTGTAAACAGCATAAGTTGGAAACCTATAAGTTGTTTTAAATTCTTTATTGAGGGGCTATTCAGACAACTATCTGTTTGACGCATTTTGAAAAAACCTTACAGAAGTAAAGGTGGTGGTTGTCTTTGATGCAATGCTGTCTGGACTACCTACCCACAAAGAAACGTTTGCTGGGTATGTGCTTCTGATGCTAAATTCTTTGGCTATTCAGGTGTCATTTTGTTGTGGTTCTTTGACTGGTTGTAAAGCTTTGACTTCCATCACTTAATGAAGAATAACAGAAATTAACTTGAGCTAGTAGGCTTGAGCACCTGTCGTCCCCTTTTTTTTTCTCGCCCTCATGGTTACAGACTTACAGATGACGGTTCATGTTAGCCGACCCCACATCATTTTGGAAATTAGACTTTGTTGCTGCTGTTGTATTGGCACTCTTTGTTACACCCTCCTCTACTTAGCTGTTTACAGACTTTACACATTCCTTTTTGAGCTGTTCCTATGAATTGATTGTGTTTCGGCTTTAGTCAAGTTTCAATATACTGACTCTTTCATGTGCTTTTTGTTGGTCTTTTTGCAAAAAATGGACAAATAATTCATAATCCAAGAAACCGGAGGGCTTACAAAATAGATGGCTGTAACTGAGAGATGAGTGATACGACGAACCCAGGTGCCACTTTGTTTTCAAAAGGGGCAACTGACAATGGGAGAGAATTGTGATACAATTATCTTCAATAATATTCAGTAATGCAGAAGCTAGGTTCTTTACTGTCTATAGTGTATGAAACATTGATACTCTGACAATCTACGGCTTTCAATGTTCTCGGATGAAGATTGATAACATTAATGGATTGGATTGTTAAGGGACTTTTTAGTTTTATGTATCCCGTGCTTCTTGAGCTGGGAGTAACCTAGTAGTAGTATCAAATTATATTTTCATCTCGCTGACAAAAGTTCAGTGGAAATTTTCTTCCACCTTGCTTGTTTGTTGCTAACAGTCTACCACCATTATGTTCTATTATTCTCCATGATTGTGTCCTCCTACTTTCATCTCCAATTTCAGAAGTCTATTTTGCGTGTCCTTGACAATTTTCAAGAATCAGCTGTTTGTATTTCAGTGTGGACCTTGTCTTTTCTGGGGAATCCTGTGCAGATTCATGGATAGAAAAGGAGGTAGAATTGTTTTATTACTTTAAAAGAGCTTGTAAAAATTTGTTAGTGGACAAGTAATATTGACTTCTATCATCTCTCGCATTGAGGAAAGATGGTCAGTTTTTACCTTGGCTTGATTGTTCGTGTTTTGGCTCAATTCGTGTCATAAGAACAGGTTGTGGCATTGAGGGAGGATGGTTGCCCAAAGGTTTGGGTGGTGACATCTGATCATTGTCAGCAACATGCAGCTTATGGAGCGGTATGCATCCCCACTAAATTATGAGAAATGCTACTACTTTCATTTCTGAATAAATTTGGGTTTCCTCATTTTAAGATGTCTGTTTCACTTTTTGAAAGAAGCATGATTAAATTTGCTGTCCTTGGATTATTGGTTTTCCCTTGACGTCAAGACCGCTTAGAAATCGCTGAAAGAAATGCACTACCAGTAGTCTGCTTGCTCACCCTGCGCAGCACCATGGGTCACCTTCAATTGTCTCTGCAATAAATGCTTTGCAACTTTAAAAAGAAACTGGCTGGGATATAGCAGCTCTTTCTAGTGTAATTTTCATATTATATTTCAGGGGGTTACATGAGCTTGATTTCGGGTTTATCTGGCTACCAAGCTTTCTATTTTTCGATCATACAAATTACAACCCTTCTGGTGAACTTATAACTTATTATGATCAAAGTTATGCCTTGTGTTTTGAGCTTAGGGAGTTAAGTTGAAGTCACAAATGAAAATACAAGTGATGTAATTGATCTAAACATTTTATAGGTCTAATTATCTTCTCTCTATGCAGACAGAAGTTACATTGACCTGGAAATAAGTCTAGTTGTGATGGGAGGTCTAATGAGAAGTTTAGGCAATCCAATAAAGAGCAAAAAGTAGCCTAGTGAAAGTTTGACACACTCTTGGCTAGGAAGTCAATTATCCTTTGTCATACTAAGAGTAGGCATCTTCTTAAGCAAGAAACCTAATTACCAAATGTTCTCAAGCAATTGTAAATCTTATTTGTTGCGTCTTCAACTGTTTCCAATTTGTGCATTAGGCAAGACATAACTACAAATGCATTCACCTTCACCTTTACCAAAAAAAAACAACAGAAAAAAGAAAGAAAAGAAAACTAAGTTAAAATTAATGCACTCAAACCATTGAATATGTCTGTTGCTGTCTTTAAAAATTTATTGTTGACTGCGGCTGACTATCATACCTTTGCCCTAGGGAGCTTTTGTTTGGAGCAGCAAGGCACTGGTTACTGAGGTAAGCTATCAAAACAATTAGCTTTGAACCCAAGTTTTGTGATTGTTAAATGTTTATGAGATTCATTTCTCGGGTCACAATAATATCTTGACAAATCACCAAAGGCATTGCAATTCACTGTTGGACATGCAAAAGCTCACTGATAATCCAAATCCTTAGCCTACACAGAGATCCACAATGCTTTTCTTCGTGTCTTCTTATATAGCACACCGATACTCTTGGCTCTGAACTTATCGTCTCACACCGGGGATCTCAAGCCCGTATGGAACTTGACCCTACTAAAATGTATTTGGGAAGTGTGTGGGCTAAACCGTCGGGGTTTGAAACCAGTCGAGACTGTAATGGAAGAAGGTGAGATTTGAAGGAGCATGGTTGGGGTTTCCTGCTTCTTTATGCACCCTGGTTAGCATGTTTTATGTTAATCATTTGTGATGTCTATGACAAATGACTTCTTGGTAGCATACGAATTCAGCCATTTAAGTGAAGGCAGGGGACCATTCTCGTTTTGAACAATAGAAGTTTTGTGCAATAATTTTTTCCCATTTTGAAGGGTCAGTGTGAGTAGATAAACTATCATGTGTTTGATTGAAACATTTTTGCTCTCAAAATAATCATTGCTATCATATGCTGGTCTGTAATTACTTGCAGATTAAGGCTTCAAAAAAGGAAATGGAGAGGATGCTTCAAGAGCAAAGGTGTGTCACTCACATGTGTGATGTGGTTTACTAGCTCTATTAATTTACCTCATGAAGTAACCACAAATAATTTGATTTTGTCTCCCGACCTCTAGGGATCTTGATAATATATTCTAGTTTTTCAGGCTATCTAGGAATACAATATCATGCAGGCTCGAAATAAGTCTGTCTTGATGGGAAATTTCCTTCTTTTTTTTACTAAACCACTGCTGTGGTGTTATACTGTTATCCCTTTATCTGTTAGTTCCTAAGTGGCTACACTCAAGGTCTCATTCTGTGTTTGTTATGAAGGTTTTAAGAATGTTCAATATAAATAGTTTTCGGACAGAAACAGAATACTTTAGGTGCTCAGGTAAACAGTTTCAATTAAACTTGTTTGGAGAGAGTTCCTTTAGAATACTTTCTTTGAAACAGCTTTGCTCAAATACAAAGGCATTGCAGAGATGCTGCATACTAATAATATTACTAATTCACGTTATTTATGTGAAGTTATGACTAACATTCTACATAACTCCGTGATGCGAGCTAAAAATTGTTTGGTGTAGAAACCATTCCCGCTAGGGCTGTGTATATGTCTTGCAAGAGTACAGGTTATTCTCTTTGCAAGTTTGCAGTTGATATGGGGTTTGGTACATAAAATTGACATAAACTTCCTAAAACTAGCGTGAGCTGGTTTCAGTTCTCTTCATGACTCAAAAGTTCAACTTTATGAGTGTCTGTCTGCAATGCTCCTGAATAGTTTTTTGACAGACTAAGCTAACATCAATTAAAGTCGCCATTTGTTTTGCATGATATCCTTTCGTGACTTCTACGTCAACGTAATTTAAAAGACGAGTTTGCGTCTTGGAGATAATATATTTTCAGTGGAAAGTATAGAATCTTGTGCTAAGGTGTTGTCAGATGGATCATGGTCTGTTGTTGTCAGCTCCCACATATAAGTAATATATTCTGGAGATGTTATGGCTAAAAACAATCCTGCAATCTGCTGACTTCATCTCTCTCCCATAGAATTAGTCCTTTGATTGTCTTTCAGCAGCAGAGTTGTGTACCTCGCCACAATTGTTATTTGATTAATCTCGACTCACCTTTATGTAGTAGCTCTTGTCATAACGTTTCTCACTCTGGCAATGAATTGCCATATTCTGGTGCTGGGCAAATAGCGAGATCACTTAGGCCTTCATGTGACCAGATCTTTGCAAAAACAGAACTGTCTTCCAGTTCATGTAAATATGACTTGCTACTTGTGTTGATTTTCAGATCAACTTCCATGCAAGGCAAACTGTTGAAGCACAATCTGGACGCAGAAGTTGTGGATGCCTTAAAAGACTTGAAGATGAAACTATCACAAAATGAATTCTAATAGCTGACAGATCTTTTAACCTGTAAGTGTGCAAACTCTGAATCAATTTACTGTACCAGTTCTTTAGTAGACGATATTTTAATTTTCTCTGTGTGGAACTGTGCGGGTTTGAATCCGTCAGATCGAGAAATACTTCCATTTTTCTCATTTGACTGAAGGACAATCTATGGCCTTCATTCGCTAAAGCAAGCTCTCGATTCAGTCTTGCGATGCACGATGATGCAATTTCAGCAATATCCTGTAGATTCGTATCTCAGCAGAAAACTAATCTCTACAAGTTATTACTTTTCACCGTATCAGTCCTCTTTCCTATGACATTATGCTGTTAAGCATCACATTGCTGTTTACTGTACGAAACCTAAGCATTAAATCAAATTTATCTTATCTTCATTTCTTTTTATTCTTCTGTCAAGTTAGCTAGTTCTATACTTGTATGCATTTTACATTTCTACATGTTCAATTCTTGTTCTGTTCCTCTTTTTTAGCGTTAACTCGCACTTTTCTGTGCCATTGGCGACAGCTGAAAGATCAGCTAAGAATGTTTTTGCTCTGAACTCTGAAGTTATTGCATGCACTCAACAGAATGCAGATTACCACTTAGTGCCCCGCTTTCTGTGTACTGCAATCAGATGCAGGAATGCATGGTATATGTATTTTTGGCCATATGCTGGTTGACTCTGCACTTGAACGAGGGTGTTTGCATCTTTGGGCATATTGTATGTTTGCTTAATTGTGAATTGGTTTCGAAAATGGTCCTCTGCTGAGACCAGTATTCCAGAAATGTTCTACTCAATCTTTTGCTGTATCATCTATGCAATGCAATAGTTATGAGTTGATTATTTTAGTTGGTTACATTTTACTCCATATCTTTAGACTCATTTATAAACTCTTTGGGCTTAGAGTCGAGCTCATATGGGTCCAGCTCCTTGGACATTGAGTGAGAGAATTCTCCCCTCATGCCTCCCAAGTAGAGCCGGTTAACTTCGGTTGGCTGACCTCCTTGTGGCCCTTTGTCGGCTACGTTCACTTGGCAGGGGTTTACCCAGTGTGCACTCAAAGAGTAACGGCTACGGGTTCCCACATATATAAACAATAATGAAGAAGAAGCTTCCCCAATTCAGTAGAACAGTCCAATGCACATCAACGTTCTCGCAAGGCGAGGGTCCGGGGTAGGATCCCATGTGTAGTTTAAACTCTAGTAGGAACACTCCTTTCTCAAAGCACTGATAGGCCAAACTTAGTGAGAAATCATCTTCTTTGTGTAAATCATTGTGACCCCTCTATAGTTCATGGCCATTATTACTTTTGGTAATTGATCTACTTACTGATTTCAAACTCGTCTTAAGATTTGTAAGGGTTTTGCCATTACTATGTGATCCTGTGAAACATAAATAGTGGGATATAACGGTGAAAAAGTACGGAACAAATGGCTATATCCTGAAACCCAATGACGAATTCTCTTTCTAAGACGTTTTTGGAAAAAAAAAGTCTCTTCATGATTTGATTGTCTTCTACGAGAATTTCTACCAAAGTTCATATTCTTTCCTTTCTTTGAGGCCTCGATTGTGTCTTTGTGATCAATCTGATCTAATCTAACTTGAAAGAACCAGATGTGATCTAAAAAAGCACTTAATCATGTCCGACGTAAAGATCCCTTCTGATTTGAAGAATTGATAGAATTATTGTAAAATCAGCAAAATTTAGTGGAATTATATGAAGACTGATTTGATCTTAGCTAATTTCAAGGAAACTGACGTAATCAGATCAAAATATGAGTTCATCACAGTTTATGTTACTCATACACGGCTGTAAGTGTCGACGCGGGACGTGTCAGGGACTCAGGGTGTCTGACACGGTTATTTAATGAAAAAATCTTTATTTTTTAGGTTAAAATGGAGTGTCTAGGAGTCATATCGTGTTGGACGCAGGTCAGTAGAGTGTAAATCTTACGGAACCACGATGGGAAGAATACAAGGACAAGGTGACGAACCACCATATTCAATTATCCATCTCTATCTTGTGAGTCGCATTTTTAACGAATTACAATTCTCACGAACAATCTCACCACTGACTGTGTTTTGAGCGATCCTACCAACAATTCCATACGATGTATCGTACGATGCTACCCAAATCTTTTGGTAGTAACCCATTTGACTTGCTTCTTTTTGCATTTTCCTGTGAAAAACAGAGTCACAGATATTCTGACATCTTCGTGTTCAATCAGACTAATGGGAGTTATGGTATACATACAATCACACATAACACATGAATGGACCCCACCAGCTCAGGCTATTTCCCATGGACCTTAGCTTATATTTGGCTCTTACGATTGAAACAATACTTTTCACATATTTTATCTTGATTAATTTTGAGTCAACTCTTCTAGGACGCATCCATCACGGGTTACTTGCCTCTTTCTTTAGTGTGTTGCCAAATTAGCTCAAATACAAACGCTTCGAATGGTTTTGTAATGTGTGAGAGTCTATGTGATGTGATCACCAAGCAATTCGGATATCATATTTCTGACTCTTGAGAGAAAATAAACAGTCAAGTTGCATTCATTTTGTAGTATCGTTTCTGATATTCGGATGTTTAAAATTTATTTTTATTAGATGTTTGAAGGTTTCGTTTATGCCTTTTAGTTTAAAATGATCAGATTCGTGATTTTGCTAAGAATTGTACTCAATAATAACACAAAGAAGTAAAGAACAATAGTGGAGTGTTAGCCAGCAACAGTAGCAAGGAAGCCAACAAAAAAGAGTGCAACAAATCGTAAAGCAAATTGCTAGAGGTCTACAGTGTAGACACAATTAATTTGTCTACAATGTAAAATTGAGTTGATAGTAGTAAAATTGAGATCGGAGTAGTAAAATTAATTGCAATGAAAAATTCAGGTAGTAAAATTAATTGGGTGAGTAGTAAAATTTTGATAGTGTAGTAAAATTAGTGCTGATTATAGACACTTTTGAGTGTCTACACTGTAGACCTCTATCATTGTCCAATCGTAAAATAAAGAGGTCTAGCAAATGGAAAAGACAACAAAAACGGAATATACAATCGGGTATAAGAAAATTTGAAAGGTTGGTAATTTGTAACCAAAGAGAAAATTTGCGTATATTCTTCTTATTATCATCGATCCCTTTTGTTCTTATGAAATTGAAATTCTGCTTACAAAAAATAAGCAAATCATATCATGAACCTGAGAAACATGGTGGTCTTACTCACAATATAGGTGTGTAGCACTTAAATTAAACCGCAAGTTCACATGTTGTCCCTGAGTTATAGACTTTTGTGCGTGGTGTCCCTGGCTCGAAATCACTATATTTTGGTGTCCTTGTACTACGCAAAAGGCAGTATATGGTGCCCTTGCCCTTGCCCTTCCTTAAAATTTCAAAGTTTTAGTTAACATATTACGATGACAAAATCATTTTAATATAAGATATGATTTGAACCAAATTGAACTGATCACTATGGGACCATTGCGATGCCCTAACTAAATCACAAATCACCCAAAAGTAAGCAAACTCAAACTGAACTCTTATCGATTATTCGTGGCTCGAATCCAAATAAAATTAACCTAAAATCTTATCTGGTTCGAAATAGACCCGATCTAATTGGAGTTGGTCCAGATCCGATTTATAAACCCGTTAATCATGTCTAACAAGACTCAAGAAGTCAAGAGCATGTAGCTTTTTCGTCAAGTCTAGTCAAGGCATTTGACCTTAAACTTAATTCGGGCTTGATTATGAATTTGGTCTTAGGACGAAGAGGAGAAAAATAGAGAAATGGAGTTCTTTGACTTCCCTAAATAATCTTTGTAATTAAGTCAAAGTCAATTCTTTTAATATCGTCTTGTCCTTCTTGTGTAATAAGGGCATCCTCGTCATGGTTTTGCAATATTATTGTTGTCCGTGTGCTTGTTTTGGTTTTGTGGTAAAGTTAGTGGTCTTATGTGGTATGTTCTTTTGCGTACATACGTTACGCTCAAATTGTACCACACTACCAGAAACTCCCATATCTAATTAAATGGTCCAACTGCACATGTAAAGTGTCGGTTTGACTTGTCATTAGTTCATGATTATAGATCTTATATAAAGTCAAGCAATTTATCGATTGTGTTGCATGCTTCTTCAGCGGGGTAATTAACATTTGGATTGAAATCACACTATATTGATCCAATATTATAAAAATGAGGAAATTCCCTTAATATCATCCCATCCTATTCACTGAATCTCTGCCATCAACTACTTTCTTTTACCAAGCATGGGATTTATGCCAATTTTAACATTATAATCTCAATTGATCCCTACTATGATACTATCTCATCTTGATGATGATGATTTTTTTTTTTTATTTTAATAAAAACGGAATTTCATTAATTTCGTTGCCAAACGGCACTTACATCAAGAATTGTAACGATACAAATATCATCAAAAAGATCTAATTGACACAATCCTTCGCTAATTAACAAAATCGATCCATCGCACGTCTACATCTTTGCGTCTTTCATCGGCAGTAGAGATCTATGTAACTCGCCAAAAATAAGACAATTGACGTAGTTAACGATATTTGATGCTGAATTCATTGAGGATTACCGATAACAACTTCCGTCTTGGACAAATAGGGGAAAAACACCACTGATCAAGAGACCAAACCTCACGAAGGAGCCAATAAGACCTCACAACGGAGTCAACAAAACCTCACAAAGGAGCCCAAAAGGGTTTCACAATGGAGTCAAATTACCTCACAAAGGAGTCGTAAGGATCTCACAATGGAGCCAAAAAAACCTCACAAAGGAGTCACAAAGTACTCACAATGGAGCCAAAAAAAGACCGAATGAAATCAATAAATGGTGAAATCTTATTCTGCAAAACCTAAATAAAACCTATAGATCAATAATTCGATAACTAGGGGCTTACCAACGGGTAAAGGATCCGATGGCAGCCCCAAACTAATCAAAAATGAGAGATGCTAAGAGGAGGAATTTTAGAGAGAGAAGCTAGAGTTTTTTTTAGAGAGAGGAGGAATCATAATGATTTTATCCATCTGGATGATGATTATTCATGCATAATAATTTTAGATTTTTTTTATTCGCTAGTCCCTCTAAAACGGTATACACACGGGTCCGGGTTTTTCAAATAATAATATATTAGATGTTAATATGCATATACTTCCTCCGACCTAAGGCAATTTTCATGTTTTGCTAAGGACTAGCTGGCCACGTATGTTGGGAGCTACTTGTAAACCAAATGATTGTTTATTTATTGTAAAAGTCAGTACATATTTCATTCTGCATTTCAGTCTACCAATTCCACTTGATTATTTTAAGATAAACGCCTTTTATTTAGTACAAGTAGTCCTTAATATGGCAAGTCCAACTAACAAAACGAAACAGGAAAAGTTCTTTGGATGAGAGGAAATATGTGTGTGTACATAATACGTGAATAGATTTTGTCAATGGGTCATTGACCCTCAGCTTCTCTAGTTCTCTTTGATTTTACTAAAGGCGAATGACGTTTGATTTTACTAAACTCCATTTATTTCCACACACTCTTTACTTAACCGAGGATACGATTGAATTTTAGAGTATCAACAAATCGCCGACCAATTCTTTTGAAAGGCTACTAAACATGATGTGGGGTGCCAAAAAAGGACTTTATAGTTGCTCCTTTGAATCGTCTGATTAATCATTCCTCGATGAAGACAAGAAAAAATAAGAAACAAACAAAAAACCACTTTAACAGCATTGATTGTCCTAGCTTTTCGTATTTAATTCCATGCAATAGCTACATCAAGTGTTTAACTTGTTTAATTTCCCAAACAAAAGATCAAGACTAGAGGATAAGAAAATGGAGATGATTCTCGACCCATAAATGTATTTCCTGGCCAATAACTTGGAAAATAATGTACTCGTATCAAAACATATATTCGAGGTGTAGTTAAATTTGTGAATACTCTCTTTTTTAACTGATATAATTTCAACTTTTTATTTGAGTCGTCACTTTTCTACTTGTGTTTTGACTCTTTATTAATGGCTACATGCCCTAATTTTTGTTTTTTTGGTTAAGCTACATGCGCTAATTAAAAATATAAAATTAAGCTTTTATAAGAGTATGTTGAGTCAGAGTTCTAATGATATGAGTTTCATACCTTTTCTTAAAGTGCATTCTTGTTAATTTGAACTAGTTTACTACCGGGTTGGGGGTTTGGTGAGGAGAGAAAATTGAACTAGGTGGGTTGGGGGTTTGGTGAGGAGAGAGAAAATAGGACTAGGTGGGCATGACTAAGTGCTAGAATGTGGTTAGTGAAAAAGTTGAGAAAATGGTTGTATATAGACTAGTCGGAAAGTTCGGGGGTATTTTGTGCAAGTTGAAAAGTTCAGAGGTGGATTAGGGAATGAGATCAAGGTGGGATTGGATTATGTGGACAAATTATCCCATCAAAATAATACCTAGGGAAAGCAATTATAAGACAATGCGATAACACAGTAAAGTTGAAAGACCAAACTACCCTCTTATAGACAAAGATTGTGCATGATAAAGATATGTAATTGAGTATAATTATAAAGTTGATAGATATACCCAATTTATTCTTAGGGTATTGCGGATCCATATTAATCCAAACAAGGGATTGAAATTATCTCACTCTAATCACACCTCTAATCCCAGCGTCTCATCTTACCTGCAAACCATACTTACCATGTGTTTTTAGACATAGGACGACACCATCTCTCCTCTCATAAGTCTTTGTGTAAAATCGAATGTAAAAAAATTAACAAGGCGAATAGAGTACAATTGTACTTTTATAAATTAGTCTTTACGATTGTTAAAATTGACTTTTAAGAGGATTAAGGTTAATTTAGTGGCCAAGAGACCAACGTGTGGTTGACACATGTTCAAATCCTCATATTCCCAAACCTACAACATCATTAACAGATGGAAGAAAAAAAAATTGTTGACATGCTTTGAGGTTATGTTTACCAATAATAACAACTTATATGATTAAATAAAAACATACTCCATACATTCAACTCCACTCTTCTTATCAGTTTTCAGCACGTATTTTTACTTTTTAAGGTACGATTTTAACTATGTTAGGCATTACCTAAAATTCTAATATTTTGTGAAAATTATTATTGACATTTAAACTTGTTTGTCACAAAATTTTAGTGATAGGTAACAGGTAACATATAGTTGTTAGCTCTACAAATAGTTGATATAGACTAGCTTGTTCGCCAAAATTAGCTGTTGAGTTATTAAAATTACATAAAAGAATATGGAAAATAACTAGAAATTAATAAAAGCATATTTTACCTCAAAGTGTTACTTTGTGTAGCATTTTCCAATAGCTACATATTGTAAATTCCTAACTACTACTCAAAGTACTATTTAATTAAATGATGCCAGCCAAACACATACACTCCCAGCAGTTTGGCCGGGCTAAAATGCTACTTTCTTCGTCATAATGTACTGCCGAACATGGCCTTAGTGTTCTTATTTAGATGAACTTGTGGTAAAATACCTTTTTTTTTCTTTTTAATTTAAGATTAATTACTTTTGAAATTCACAATGTTACGTCTGAAAAAATAATACGTCAATTTAAAACTGGTTACTTTTGAGTTAAAAAACGTTACTTTGAATTTGAAAATTGTTTGCTTAGAATTTTCGGATGGAAAACGTTAAGTTTGAAACATGAAAATTAGTTACTTTTGAGATTAGTTTTTTTAATTTTTATACTTGTAAATTAGTTAGTTTTGTAACTTAAAGATCGATTAGTCACTCTTGAATTTAAAAGTTACTTTTAGCTCTTGGGATTAAGCTTAGCTTTTCAAAATTGAAAAAATGTTACCATGTACTTTTGAAATTCGAATTTTTTTTTATTCTTTTGAAATTAAAAAGATTTACTATTTAATAAAAAAAAGACGTTACTCTTGAAATTAAAAAAAACGTTAGTTTTGAAATTTGAAAAGCCTCGTTAATTTTGAGATTACATAGTCTTACTTTGAAGTTACTAAGGATTTCATTTGAAATTTGGAAAATAAAAACGTTACTTTTTAAATATGAAATAATGTTACTTTTGAAAGTACAAAGCGTTACTTTTGGGAAACGAAATTAAATAGCATAACTTTATAAAAATTTGAAAAAAAACTTACTTTAGAAATTAGAAAAAAATGTTACTTTTGAAATTTAAAAGCATTAGTTTTGAAATTTGAAAATCAGTTGCTTTTGAAATTAAAAACGTTATTAAAGCTAATGTTAACGTACATTTGAAGATTTGATCGTCGGGAGGGACGAAGACAGGGGCGCTACACGGCTACGGCCCTCCCCAGGTTTTTCCGAAAAATCGAAATTTATTGTGTAAGTTTACTATAAGATTAGTGAAAATTAGGTGAATCGTAGTTTTTGACCCACCCCACTCGAACTGAATAAATAAGTTTTCGGCCTAGTCCTGGTTTCAATCGTGATTTCGCCACGAATTTGTCGGAGTTGTATTTTATTCGAAAATTTGTGAGGGAAAAATCTTTTCGGCTGTGATCAACGCTGGTCAATGGCGGTTATGCGTTCACTAGAGGTCCTACGGGTGGTGGTGGGGATGGGGCATGGGTCTTTGAAGTTACGGGAGGGGAGGGTAGATAAAGTGATATATTTGGGTAAGTTTTGTATTTTAGGAAGGTGCGGGGGTTGTTGAAATGACACCTTTAGTAAGTGGTCTTATAGTAAAATGACTCTTTAATTTTTATGTAAACAAGATTAAAGTAAATTACGTGGTTGCAGCTACAAAGTCCACAACTGCAATATCAAGCACAATCGAAGGGCCTCTATCAACTCGAAGTAACTCTAGAGCTATAATATACTAGTACGTTGTTCAATATGCGCAACTACATGCGTTGCTTTATTATTGATTAGTTTTATGGACACGAACAAAAGAACATGAATCAAATTTGTAGCTAATGACTAATATCATGAACTATATATTAAACCAAAATAATTATCATGGTTGGCTTAATTAGTTAGGAAATAGGAAGATGATGCTAGTAGTGGTGGAAAAATGACAACATAAATACATAATATATACTAATATACTATGCTAATGCAAACTACAAACCAAAATATGTTACACTCAGCTCGGTCGTGAATTAGTCTCACTGTGGCCTTGAATCGTACTCCGTAAGTCCGTATTTTTTTTTCTTTTTTTGATAAGCCGTAAGTCCGTATTATTATCTATAAGATGATGGTATTGTGTTGAATGTATGTGTTTTTTTTTTTTGGTACAAAATGTATGTGTTGATCAATGATGATCCCTCGTAAGCTGGAAATCCGAACCGTGAATAAGATTGTGAGGAGACCAGAATGGGCGGCCTTAGCATGGGGTCCGCTCCGAGTCACTCCTGTGAGCCTGTCTGCTGTGCAGGTACATTCCAAAATCTTCTTTCTCAAACACACAAGAAGCTAAGTGACAAATTAACTACAAAGTCAACACATATTATAATATATTTTAGCAAAACTACAAAATATCATACTTATCATTAGTAACTAGTAAGTGATGCTGGATGATCGTCAGCTGTCTCTACATTTGCCAGAGAAATCAAGGCCAAATCGCACCTGGACTTTTGTCCTATTTTAGCAAATTCCATTTCTGAGAAAATTACAGTACTCCTCAATCCTTCCAATTCCCTCTAGCTTTATTCTTTTAAGTGGTCGTCTAGTACTCAACAAAATTCTGAGCAAAGTCATTTGATCGAATTTGTAGGGGAAGTAATGGGGTCTGATTGTACAAGTATTCCACAAAATAATGCTTGAATTAAAGAAGAAGTTCCAACAAAATGAGTGATGAAAAATAGAACCATTAATTCATTATGATGATCTTTTTAGTTTGGAAAATTTACCCACAATAATCCCAACTTTCGTTTTCCTTCCCACAATAATCTCAACTTTAAGTTATCTCAAAATAATCCCAAGTTTGAGGTATGTCTTCCCAAAATGTTCCTCTATGACCTGCAACCTATTAAACAAGTTACATTTGTAATTTTTTTTTATTCAATCATAAAACACCATATAATAGCATTAAAAATTAATAAATAAACTTTTTTTCTCTCCTCTTTTCCCCAACCCCCCATCCACTCCCACACACAACCACCCACGGTGGCGCCCCAGCACCGACCACCACCTCGGCCACTTTCACCACCGCCACTGCACTCGGCTCCCTCCCGCGATCACACGCCAGCCCCGCAACACCTTGAACACTCACTCAGCCACGGCCTCTTCGGCCCTTCTCTCTCTCCCTTAATCCTTTCCTTCAAATAATCCACCACGGCCCACCCTCAAACTTTATCGCCGCCCTTACCCCGACGTTCGCCTTCATTAGCCACCATTTTTTTCCGGCACTAGTATATGTTTGAGGAGAGAGAAAATGTGGAGAAAGGGAATAATGGGGGTGAAGGAAGGCGCGATGGTGTCGTGGAGGTGGGCGTCTATGTCACGGAAGACGGCGGATGGGCTGGTGGTTTTGGATCGCGGTTTGGTGGTGGTCGGTGAGGGGAGTGGTGGTTGTAGTAGGCGGTGGGTGGGTGGTATCGGGTGGGGGTTGGGGCTGGGGGATGAGAGAGAAAATGGAAAATCATATAAATTTTTTTTTAATGTTTTTATTTTTATTTTAATTATTAGCTATTACTACACAAATAAATAAAAATACTTGTTACAATAGGTTTTAAAGGTAAAAGGACCATTTTGAGAAGACATACCTCAAACTTGGGATTATTTTGAGATAACTCAAAGTTCGAATTATTATGGGAAGGAAAGTAAAAGTTGGGATTATTGTGAGTAAATTTTCCTTTTAGTTTTTACCTTCCATCACAGTTTTTAAAATTCAAGCCAAAACATTCATGAAAGTGAAAAAAATGAAAAATAAAAAAAATGTAAGGGCGCAACTCTTACTCTAGGAATTAGAGCGTAAGGAATCAGCAACGGCAAATTATACCATGGTCCTGGGATTATGAGTAGCATTATGGTCATCCTCGCATCATTTTTATGAGAACGAAAGACCATGATGCTACTCAAGGTCCCTGGATCAGTGCGTGGTCCCTAGATCATGGTATAATCAATGGTCTCATCGAAACCCAAATTGAACCGAATTGAATGCAACCCAAATTTAATCCTCGAAGAGATCCGAAGGTGACCCGAAGTTTGTCCTCTCTATATTGTGATTCTAGGGATATTAAATTGCGTTACTGACTTCTCAATAAATTTAAGACATTTCCAACCTTATATAGAACATTGAGACATATGTCTAACTTGGGTGAATTAGGCTATGGCTATGTTTGGTAAAATTAGATGATCGATAAATTAGTACATGGATGTTCAAATGGTAGTTGACAGTTGATCTGAAATAATAGCTGCAATAGTAGATAGAAGTTATTAGCTGGTAGAAATGAGAATGTTTGGCAAAATTAGATGATGTACGTAATAGATGATGTATATAAACTTACATACAATGCATTTATTTTAAACTTGTTTTTATTTCAGTGAGGGTAAATAGGAATAAAATAATGATAAGTAGCTTATATTTTAATATGTTATATGGGGTAACTTATTAAATAAGTTAGCTTATACTCCGTCTGTTAAGTGGGATCTTGGACTTTATTTTTGGAACAAAAACCAATGTGTGGTGGGGTAAAGGTGTGGGAGAGGAGAGAGAAACAGAAAATACCCACAAAACCAATAAAATGTGGGTAAAGGTGAGGCAACTTGAGGACATTATAGTAACTTTACAAACACCAAACCCCCCTAAATAAGAAAAGGCCAAGAAATGAATGAAACGGCGTAAAGTGGATTAGGCCAAGAATTCACTGGAACAGAGGGAGTAACATATATAAAAGCTAAGTTGTTACCAAATGAACTTATTTGGTCGAATAGCTTAAAAAATTAGTCAAATAACAACTTTGGCCAACAAGCTAGTTTATTGTGCATATCAAACACTATGCACAATAAGGTAGCTTATTTGGCCAAAGTAAATTATTTAACTATTTTTAGTGGTGGTAGGTGCCGCCGGGGGAGTTCACCAGTGGCGGTGGCTCCGGTGCATGCGGTCATTGATGGTGGTGTGTGGTGGTCGCTGACTAAATATGTGTGACTTGTTTTTATTTTCTAAATGCACAACTACTAATATATATAACTATAACTATATCGGTTTTTCTAACATGTGCCCAAGGGGCACATGTTAATTTTATCATGGGCACAAGTTTATAATCTTGTTTGGAATACTTTACAACTATTCTAGGCATATTTTTATTTCATACCACATCAAATATATTTTCTTTCTCCTCTTTTATTTCCTTCCCATAATATATTTATCAAATATATTTCTCTCCTCTTTTATTTTCTCATAAACTTTGCCAACACTATCCCATTACCCACTGCATCTCCTACAACCACCACCATTACACCCGAAAAATCTCATCATACCCAACAACCATGGTCGGCGACCACCTTCATCACACCGGCAACATCACCGGCTTCGCCGGTGAGAACGAAAAGACACCCTATGATGGGTGGGGTGAACCCCTTTGGGTGTGGTGTTCTTAAGGTGGCCGGAAAAGGGTTTAGGGTCCAACTTCCCGGCGCCGCTATCGCGGCACCGGAAAGTGGGACTCTAAACCCTTTTCCGGTGGTGGGTTGGGTGATGCTAGCACTTACCGATGATCATGCATGTAGAAATGAGTTAAAAGGGGTAGAAGAAAGTATATTATGGGAAGGAATAGAGAGAAAATATATTTGATGGGTATAAAATAAAATATGCTAAAATAGTTGTAAAGTAATCAAAATAAGATTATTAACATGTGCCTAAGATAAAATTAACATGTACTCTTTGGGCACATGTTAGAAAAATCCTAACTATATAAGCCATAAACATCAAAGTAGATCGCATTATCTTCTCAACCTATATTCAAATTTTAAAGATAATAATAGTACATACTTCCTCCATCTTTCTTTATTTAAACACCCATACCCCAAACACACCCTTATTAAGGATGATGAACACACTAATCGGTTAATCTAAATTCCAAAAATCGCATGAGAATTTTGCTAAGAATCTTTTCTAACTCGTTAGGTAATTTTTTGAAATTTTGATTAACAGATCGATTAGTGTGTACACTCTCCCTCAACATGAGAATATATTGGGAATGGGGTATGGGGCATATATAAAAGAAAGATGAAGGGTGTATAAAAGTAAAGTTATTACTAATGTCATAAAATAGTCTGTGCAAATAGATTGGGATGACAATTTAGGATCCTTTGGGCATCATTATCGGGATGGCGCCTCTAGTTTCTGGTCTAGTGATATTATTTGGATTTTGTTACATCAGATAAGTTATGTGATACTTTGGAAAGAGGGATTACCTAACTTAATCCCTTTCTTGTATCCTTACCTTTCGAAAAAGAAGAAGAAAGAAATAGCCTGTAAATTTGCATGGGTAATAAAACTAATGTTTTCCTAAATCATATAAGGTCATAGGGGCATACGCGTGGTACACCCGCCCGATCCCTCTTTTTCTCGCCATCGACATAAACGGATCTTTTGAAACACTAGGTTAACGTTGTTGTATTTTGCTTTTTAAAGAACATACGGAGTATATATACAGTACAAAACTTGGAAATTAGAAGACCAATTAAATAAAAAGACACTTTGAAAGAGAGGGGAAATCCAAAGGCAGGCCACCAAAGGATTGCAAGATGTGGCCAGCTTGTTGACCCCGCGAGAAGTCATTTTCTACATCTTAAAAACACACCCTTAAACGCATTACCCCTCTTGTGTTTGTAGGCCCTTGATAGCTATGTAGATCTTTCTACTTCCTTACTCTTATTAATCTTTTTTCCTCTCTCCTCTTTTTATTCCATCTTTTTTTCCTACTTCTTTCTAGATTTACAATAAAATTTGTAATAAAATAATTTTGACTTTTTACTTGCTTGACTTCTTACAAAAATTTTACCTCACAAAGTCACAACACATCTCCCATAATAGTACAATAACTTTAAGTATAAAAGCCTCTTTTCCCTACTTCCCTTGAAATGAGGAAATTGAAAATATTTAGATAACACACTTGATGATAAACTAGCTCTTTTTTCTCCTTTTTCATATTTTCACTTCACTTGCCTTCATTTTATGGCAATTGCCACAACCATGAATCTCAACAACGTTGATATTAATACTAGCACGAACACAAACACAAACACGAACACCACTACGAACCCCAACACCAGCAACGACAAGCAACATCAACAAGAGGATCATCAAGAAGATGACGAGCACGAGCATGACATGGTCATGCCCGGCTTTCGATTCCATCCTACTGAGGAAGAACTTGTAGAGTTCTACCTTCGCCGTAAGGTGGAGGGCAAGCGATTTAATGTTGAGCTCATCACTTTTCTTGATCTTTATCGCTATGACCCATGGGAGCTTCCTGGTACATATATTTATATCTCAAAATGCATACACTACTATCTACTACCTTATCTTTTTTATTTACACACATAAACCTTCAATTCATACGATTATTACTATCCCTAAATAATTTAGTTCAAGTTGAGAGATGCTTTTTACGAATTCATGAAATTTGTGATACATCTAAATAGATTCAATTTATAAGAAGATAACCTAATTTATTCACTTGATCACTTTGTCCGGATGATAACAAGTAGACTAATTAACTAGTATTAAGTTTAATTCGTTTTCCTTTTGTGACAAAGTAGGAGTTGTATTAATTAGAAGTACAATTGTGACAAATATTCATGTTAATTTGGCATCATGTATTGCAGCTTTGGCAGCAATAGGAGAGAAAGAGTGGTTCTTTTATGTGCCAAGAGACAGAAAGTACCGGAATGGTGACCGGCCTAACCGCGTCACAACTTCCGGGTACTGGAAGGCCACAGGAGCTGACCGCATGATCAGAGGGGAGACCTTCCGGCCAATCGGCCTTAAGAAAACCCTAGTCTTCTACTCCGGCAAGGCACCTAAGGGCATCCGTACGAGCTGGATCATGAATGAGTACCGACTTCCCCAACACGAAACTGAACGTTTGCAAAAGGTACGATTTATTACAAATCATTTTCCCCAAATAATAGTAATATGAAGCACGGAAACTCCTAGGTTCTGTATAGTCTACCCTTGTCGAAAGCTCGTAAACCCCGAGCTTGATATGATGATATATGAGTACATGTTTTAGATATCGTCCCTAACGTCACATATTAATTAAATTTCATACCTAATAGTCTTGATTCAAAACTAGGAGAAAATGATGAAACCCTAATTTACTGTGGAGTTAAAAAAGTGGAGAAATGTTTTGGCTTTTTAACTTTACATAAAAAAGGGAGGCAGCAGAAAAGGAGGAGCACGGATCCCAAGTAGTGTAAGAAAGTGTATTGAATGCGTACTGCAGTTTAGTACTGGGATTTTGTTGGGGTCACGCAAATGTTGTGAAAGACATGAATGAAAGCTTAAATTCTCACAAGATTCTTCTGCTATGCTATCATTATTACTAAAACTCTCATAGTACTACCATTTTCTCCCAAATTTGGAAAAGTCAGAATTTTAAAAAAGAAATGTACTTGAACAACAAGATCATAATGTCAATTTAATCTTCATTAAATCACTAATTAATACAAACTTATTTTCATTCCTTTTTTTTCTTTTTGTGTTTGTTTGTACAGGCGGAGATCTCATTGTGCAGGGTGTACAAGAGAGCCGGGGTAGAAGATCACCCATCAGTGCCACGAGGGCTGCCATCAAGGCCGTCCTCGTCGTCTAAAGCAACCTCATCATCATCGGATAGGAAGAACTACCACACAGCTTTTAGAGCGCAGTCGTCATTGCAACAACAACATCAGCAGAACCAGCAGCAGCAGATGATGGAAAAGGTGAGTGAGACGGATGCGAGTAGCAGTACCGAAGTAGGGACTGCGCTCGGACTGTCTCACCATAGCTCGTACACTGCAGTAAGTCCACTACCTCCTTCGCAACCAACTCCACCACCACAACCGAACATGGAGGTTGATAGAATGATGCACATGTTAAATCATCAGCAAAATTTGAAGCAACAACCGCAAGAAAGTGGTGCAGGATCATTTTTAGGTGGCCGTAGTAGTTTACTTGGCCAATCCCCCCATTTTCTCGGGAATTCTTCTTCTGCTAATCATCATCATCAGCCGAGTTTGGAGGAAATACAAAGATTAGTCGAGTATCAACATGCTTATCTCAACCACCATCTTCATCACCAAAATCACCAGCAGCAGCAGCAACAACAACTCCAATATGAAGCTCTTACAAGCAACCCAGCTTGTAGCAGTAGTAGCAGTGCTGCAAATTCTCAGTTTTTGTTCTCAAATTATCTCTTTTCATCGCCATCACAACAACAAACGGCCGCCCTCGTCAACAATGCTCCTCCTCCAGCGGCTGCTCCAGCGGTGCTCCCTGAGCAGCAGGTTGGTGGGTCTAGTGGCTTGCATCCTCCTGTAACTGTGGCCGCGGCACCAGCTGCGATGTGGGAATGGAACCCATTCCCAGAGACTAATAGAGATCACTTCAGTAACCTTTTCAAGTAACTTATTTTCGCTCCGATTCCCCTTTGCATTTTATTTCCAAATAGGGAAATGGAGATAAGATACACATTAGTTAGATACAGTATTAGCTGGTTACTAATAAACGATGGACTGATTGAATTGCTTAATGCTTATTAATTACCATGGTTATACTATGTTGTTCTAGTAGTAGTAGATGTTTAGCTACGTAGATTATGTGAAGCAATATGCCGCATGTTATATGTTGTACTTTAGTACTGTTAGAATTCACTGGAATTAATATAATGCAATTTGTTTTCCATTTTGTTGATTAATAATTTGATACTTGGTATATGCATGGTGATTAATTAGGGTTTTTCAACAAAATGGATATGTGATCAGCCTTCTGGTGAATTTGTAAGACATTCCTTTCCTACCGCTCTGTGCGTGTTTAATATGAGTAAATCATGAATAAGTACTACTGCAAAAGGGCTCCGGAGAGCAAGAATTTTGGGTATCGGGTTTTGGAACCGAGACTGGTTTGGAACCGGCTGTTCCGGTGCTGGATGATTGATTGATTGTGTAAGGGGTTTTGTTCCGGTTATTAACTTCTAATGAAGAACTGGCAGTTCCCATTTGTAAGAAACTTGAATTTGTTACCCGCTCGGTTGAGATTGAATTGAAAGTTCAGTTTGTATACATAATGTTTGGCCAAATTTTTCGAAATCTGTTTCTATTTTTCATAATCAGTTTCTTTAAAAACTGTTTTTTTGAAAAAATGATGAGTGTTTGGTTCAACATTCTACAAAAGCACTTTCATTTGTTACCGTAATATTTTTTATATTTTTGTCAAACTAAAAATATATCACAAAAGGAGTATTTTTAGAGAAATAGAAACAGAAACACCAATTTGGTGCTTCTGCTTTTGGGGGTCAAAATTTAGAAAAGTGCTTTTATTAAATAGTTTAGAACTTCTAAAAAACACTATGTTTGGCCAAGTTTATAATTTTTGGGAGTAAAAACACTTTGAAAAACTAGGCCAAACACATACATAGTTCACTTTGTCTATTAAATTAGTAATTGAAAACACCTATTTTCATGCACATTATTGAACAACTCCTCAATTTTATATAAAAGAAATAATTTTTATAACTGGGGAAGGCTACACATACATACAAATGTTGTACGTGAATCTTTTCTACAACACTGTATGGCGGCCCCATGTTATTAGTCATAAACAAGAGTATTATAATAATAATAATAAAAGATCATGTTTTCGAATAACTATGAATTCAAAATAATTAAAATAAAAAATTAATATTTGAAATTTAAATTATACAAGTGAGTTATGACCAATTTCTAATGCAAATTCAAATTTCTATGTGGTTTGTTTATATTGTGCTATTTCTCGAGATAAAATCCCTGAATAACGCTGGCCTGGAAAAGACTATTGATACTAATTATAATCTCCTGAAACCATAGAATAAACAATGAAATTTTATTAGTTTGATAGCGGAAACTACTACAATTGATACTAATGCTAAATGATTATTCTAGCTGATACTAAATATTAGATACTCGTTACTAAAAGTTAAATATATTTTGAAAGAAATGCCAAAAAATTTTAAGCGAAATCACGGAAAAATTGTACTTGTAGAGCATGATGAGAATTCGGAAGCTTTGTACGTACTTCCGGGGCCTTTGCCCACTCACACATATCCCATATTAACAAGTTTATATTTGTTTTATCAAAAAAATGTCTCACCTCCACCATAACTTCGTTAATCATCCGCCAAAGGTGGAAAACATGTTCCTTAAAAAAAAAAAAGGTGGAAAACATGTGTACAATTGTGAAAGTACATGTAGCGAACCACGATTTAGGAGGGCAAGAGAGCATTTAGTATAGAACACTCACGCAACAAAATTACCCGGATCAAATATGGTATTGTTAACTATTAAGTATATAATTTAAATAGTAGATTATAATGTAACAAGGGTCCAGTTCTCATGAGAACACCCATTCTCATGAGAACCATGAGAACTCCTATGTACCATAGGATTACAAGAATGAAGGGTCAAGATTAGACCCCTAAAATAAAACAAACTCAATCACATTTTCTCTCTCCTCCTCACTCCCCAACCCCGACAACCAGCAAACACCCCAACCCCCACCGTCACCATCACCAACCACCATCCCAGCCACCGGAGACCCGACCGTCAGACTCGCCACCGTCGGCGACCCCATCACCACGGCCCCGCAACACTCTTTTCCTCACAACTTCCCCAATTTTTCTTCTACCATTTTCTCTCTCCTCATTTTTTCCCCTCTCCAGCAACAATGGAGGTTTTCCTCCAAATGCCCAATTAAGTGTAATCAAATGCACAATCTAGTATATTGAAATGCACAATCTAGTATATTGAAATGCACAATCTAGTATATTGAAATGCACAATTAGTATTATTAGAATGCACCATGAACATCAAACTTTTAATTCCACAATATGGTAAAATAGAATGTACCTTTAATGATTCTAGATTGTACAATTAGCTTTGAGAGAATGAACATTTACATCAATTAGAATGCACAATTTGAGAGTTCACAATATAAATCACCGCCAAACCCACCGCAACTACCACCGCCACCTTGCGCCGTCCACAACCAACATCGGCGCCACCACCATTAGTAGCACCAAAACTAGCCGAGTACTACCGTTGTGGTCTTTGTTTTCGACGACACCGCCTCATGCTCTGTAGATCTGCAACAATTTGTGCGGAAAATGGATGACGATCGCGGCGATTAGGGACGACGGCGATGAATCTCCAAGGTGCGAAGTGGAGCGACGTGTTACGACGAGGGCGGCAGTGGAGCGTATGGGTGAAGACGAGGAGTTGTATAAAGGAGGAAATAGTAAAGATTGAAGGAGATGGAGATGGAGTGGCTTGTTGGTGACGCGGCACGCGGCGGCCCGACTTGGTGGCGTTGTCGTGGCTTAGGTGAAAGAAAGTTGTTGATGGCGGTGGACCGGTGGTTGGTGGTGGCCGGAGGCAGAGGGTCGTGGGAGCAAGTAAGGGGCCGGAGGAGAGAGAAAGTAGGGGTGGGTGAAGAGGGGAGAAGGAATAAATAGAAAAGAAATCAGGACAATCCTAACCATTCAATATATTATCTAATGGTTAATAGTGGTTCTCATAGTTCTTAGGGGAGTAAGGGTTCTCATATGAACCTAATCCAATGTAACAATGCACATAGTTTCATTATCATATTATTAGTTTCGAAATTTGTTTCAAACAAGAATTATGTCGCTTCATTAGCAACGGGAGAGTTTATATGTATGGATGACACGGTCATGGTTGAATATGTGTATTACAATAATTTATGTCAATTAATTAATTTTTTTTTTTTTTTTTTTTTTTTTTTTACATATTTGATGAGATTTTCTTGTTCATATGGATTCATTTAGTTACAATTTCAAAATAAGGGAATACAAAGTAGTAGTTAAAGTTAGTAAATTTAAAAGTGGTCAAATCAAGGTATATTCTTAAAGATATATTTTATATTTTTTGCAATGTTTTTATTATTTTTATATCTTTATAATTATGATAACATCTTGTTGAACCGGTAGACCCCGGCCTTTTAACCATCAAACCTTTGAGACGACCGGCTTGATGTCCAGTCCGGTTTATAAAATACTAGAATGAAGGCCCGTGCATTGCACGGGTCAAATGATAATGTTTTCTATTAAAATGATATATAAAATGAAAACTATAATTTTTACCGGGGGAGATACTGTACGGCTTAACACTTAAACATCCAAAGAAATAATATATGTTTTATATATAATCAGGGATTAGTGTCCAATCAAATACGATATGAGAATTAGGCTTCGACACGTATAAATCCGGTATCTGCGCGTATGTGAGAAGTCTTGTTTCGGGATTCATTGCGTTAATATTGAACCATGATGTTAATTAACATGGTTTCTTGCATATTATAACCTTCTAAATGCACCGGTAATCGAATGACCAAAGTACGATGATTTCTTATATAGTTTAACCTGTTAAACTCTAAGGCAAGGTAGGCTAAAAGCTTATTTAAAGTGGGCATTTTAATGGTTAGAGAAACAAATCTTAGATGTGTGGTTTTACGTTTGATTAGTAAGAGACTTCAATGAATCATCAATAATTATATACCATCATGGGTATAGCACACTTTTATTTAACCATTAATAGGTTTTTAGTGTAAATACTACCAATTTTGTGTTCCTAAAGTTTATAGGACTATAGAATGTGTATACTCCGTTGGGAGTTTGTTAAATCTATTAGTTTAATCTAGTAATCAATCATCAATGTTGTGTAAAGTACTACCGTTGCTAGGACTTTCAGTTATTGCTAGGAGTTTTAGTTGATAGGCTAAATGTACCAATCAAAACAAAACAAATTTAATTTGGATTGTAAAACAAAGTTAATTTGGACATTGTAGGAGCTCTAAAAAAGCCTCTTTTAATAGTATAGAAGGATTGAGAAGTAGTTGTACAGCAAAAACTAATTCAACCAACTCTAGTTCTTATGAAATAGATAGGCAATGGTAGCTTGTGCTCGAAGCGAGACCGTTGGTGGTGAATGCACAATGACATTATGACCCGAAAATGTGAAATGACCAAACACAAATTAAAATGAACTCGAATCTAAGCAACATCGCTAGAAAATTGAGGAGCCAAAAACAAGTAAAAGAGTTGCATGCTCAGATAATTCTCAACTCTCTCCATGAAACAAGCTTCTGGGTTTCGCTGCTAATCACACAGTGCACTCGTCTTAATTCTCCTGCTTCATACACACGCCACATTTTCAGCTCTTTTACACGCCCAACTGTCTATCTTTACACTTGTATGCTCAAGTACTTCTCTCGTTTGAATTCCCATGATGAAGTTCTCTCTCTCTTCGCCCGAATGCGGCGAGCTGAGGTTGTGCCCGACGCTTTCGTGTACCCGATTTTGATTAAATCCGCCGGGAGATATGGTGTATCGTTGCATGCCCATGTTGTAAAACTGGGGTTTAGCAGTGATTGTATAGTTAGGAATGCGATCATGGACAGTTATGCGAAATATGGGCCGGTCGAAGTTGCACGAGAACTGTTCGATGAAATGTCTGAAAGAGTTGTTGCGGATTGGAATTCTATGATTTCTGGGTATTGGAGGTGGGGGTTGGGAGATTCTGCACGCGAGTTGTTTGACGTGATGCCTGAGAGGAATGTGATTTCTTGGACTTGTATGGTTACTGGGTTTTCGCGGGTGAAGGATTTGGAGAGTGCAAGATGGTATTTTGATAGGATGCCGGAGAGGACTGTTGTGTCTTGGAATGCGATGCTTTCGGGTTATATGCAAAATGGGTTTGAGGAAGAGGCGTTGAGACTGTTTGATGTAATGTTGGATGCTGGGGTTCACCCGGATGAGAGGACATGGGTCACCATTATTTCAGCTTGTTCTTCAAGGGGAGATCCTTGCCTCGCACAATCCCTTGTCGAGATGCTGGACAAAAGAAGGGTCGGTGTTAACTCGTTTATTCAGACTGGGCTTCTAGATTTGTATGCAAAATGTGGAAACTTAAGGGCTGCTCAAAGTGTCTTTGATGCTTTAGGAGTTCAGAAAAATTCGGCTGCTTGGAATGCTATGATCTCAGCATATGCTCGGGTTGGAGATCTCACTTCAGCCAGGAATCTATTTGACATGATGCCTGGAAAAAGCATCATCTCATGGAATTCGATGATTGCTGGTTATGCCCAAAACGGGCAATCTCCCCAGGCCATTGAACTATTTGAACAAATGAATAAGACTGGACACCCTAAACCCGATGAGGTTACCATGGTCAGTCTGCTGTCAGCGTGTGGACATCTCGGAGCTTTGGAATTAGGAAACCGGGTTGTAAATTTCCTTCTCCAGTCAGTGACTCAGCTTAGCTTGTCCGGATACAACTCCATGATATTCATGTACTCGAAATGTGGTAATCTGAAAGATGCATTTAGGATCTTTGAGCAAATGGATGTGAGGGATGTAGTTTCTTACAACACTTTGATTGCAGGCTTTGCAGCTCACGGGCAGGCTAATGAAGCTATTGAGCTTTTTTCTAAGATGCAGGAAGAAGGCATTGAGCCAGATCGTGTAACATTTATAGGCGTCTTAACTGCGTGCAGTCATGCAGGTTTGTTAGCAGTAGGTCGTGAGGTGTTTGAATCAATTGATTACCCATCAGTTGATCACTACGCCTGCATGGTCGACCTTTTGGGCCGAGCAGGAGAACTGGATGAAGCTCTGACTTTGATTCAGAAAATGCCTATGGAACCCCATGCTGGTGTTTATGGTTCCCTTCTAAATGCCAGTCGGATTCACAAGAAAGTTGAAGTTGCAGAACTTGCTGCTGCCAAACTTTTTGAGCTTGAACCAAACAACTGCGGCAATTATGTTTTGCTATCTAATGTGTATGCTGTGTCAGGTAGGTGGAATGATCTTGAAAAGGTTAGAAAAGCTATGCAGGAAAGGGGAGTTAGTAAAGCAACAGGGTGGAGTTTGGTCGAATATAGTGGCAAAATGCATAAATTTATAGCAGGAGATAAATCACATGAAAGAACAGCGGATATCTACAAATTGCTCTCAGAGCTAAGAAAGAAAATGAGACAATCAGGTATTTAGCAGACAAAAATTGCGCATTGACAGATGTTGAGGATGAAGAGAAAGAGGAAATGGTAGGAGCCCACAGTGAGAAATTGGCTATCAGCTTTGCCCTCCTTGTTACTGAGCCTGGATCTGTTATTCGAGTAGTGAAGAACTTAAGGGTTTGTTCAGACTGCCATACTGCTATAAAGATGATCTCGAAGTTGGCGAAAAGAGAGATAATCGTTAGAGATAATAGCAGGTTCCATTGCTTCAAGGATGGGCTATGCTCCTGCAAGGACTATTGGTAAGATGATGAAGAAGCAATTTACCATTATGCACATAAACTACTCAACTTTAATTTGTTCTTCACAACATTTGGGGATTTGTTCATATAAGAACTGCACATGTTCAACTCAGATGTTCCCTGGCTAATGGTGGTGAAATTAGCTAAACTGCTGCTCAAAAGCGCTGCTGGCTATTGGGACCCCCCGGACCATCCAATTTGGATACCGTTTGCTTTCATATATCTTCAATGGTGAAGGAGTATTCACTACTCTACGCGCTAAGTCAACCCCAATGTGTATCCGTGAATCAAATGACTGATGTTCAGATGTGGCAATCATGGGCAAACACATGAAGATGCTGATTACGGCACGCCCAAGCAGTACTAGTCATTTACTGCGCCTGTCATTACAAATTTTGTAAACAATGCTATTGGAACTGCTTGACAAAAGTTTTCAGGTACTGCACAAAATCCATGATGGATTTTCTACTCTAACGTCGAGGTTGTAGCCTTGTAGACTTTTGTTGCTGTCACTTTTGCTATAGTGGCTATAGTGCGGCAGTTCAAAACTCCCCCTCATGGATCCTCACTCTGAGAGTTGGTGTCTTTTCCTTCTGATTTATGTTAGTATGGTCCGCAATACGCTTATACGCAGCTCTGGTACAATGGTACACTTATGTTTTGGAGTCCACTCATTTTTATCAACAGGTATAATTTAGTGATCCTTGCTACCTAATCTTCCTTTGCAAAATTTGATGGATGGTTTTACGAGATTCTTTTGGTTTGCTCACCTCGGGAAATAATAAATTTCATCACTGAGTTAAACTATAGTACTACAGAATGCAGGTGCTATTTATTTAAAGACTTCTCTGAGCATATCATAGGACAGCAAATCTGGCTGCCGTCTCCTATATTTATGTCTACTTTGGACGTAGAGAGACCGCACTTTCTAACATCTACTGTTCTTTCAAATTCAGAAACAGGAAGAGTTTTGGGCAATACAGCTCTAGAGATAGACCGTGTGATAAACTGAACGCGAAGAAGTAAGAAAATGCGAAAGTAACACTGCACTTCTACTGCATTTCAACTTTGCCAGCATCCACAATTACATCGACAGTTCCTAACAAATTGAAGACCAAAAGTAAACAAAGAATATTCTCGATTACCATTCCAGAAACATTCTAATGTAGTTTAAATTTTTGATGGATTGCTCCTGACATTTCTGTTTTTAACTGGGAACGAGAAATATAAGACTTTGACCTTGCTGCAACCAACATAAGCTTTACCGCCTACTAACACGAACATGTGCCTTCAAACTCGAGATCTCTTGGTACTGCACCCTGGGCATTTGTATTGCTTGATATGCTCCGCTTTAGCAGGTGTGACCTTAACACATTTACCATGGAACCACTTCTCACAGACATCACAGCAAATCCAAAACTCATCAGAAGCATAGTTGTCCCCACACGCTCCACAGAGGGTTGCAGCCTGTTCATCATCTTCGTCTTCCTCGCCACTCTCTTCTTCCTTAGGTGGTATAGGCATCCTCACTACTTTACTGTGGTTCTCTGACGACCTTGACTGGAAATGGTAACAAAACAAATAAATAACAGAAGGTAAAATTTGAAGGATTCCAAGCTAAAAGGTCGCAAAATAAAGTAAGACTACAACCTTTCCAGCAGATTTATTTTTGCCGCTGCTGTTAAGAAGACTGGGATGGTCCTTTGGTTGCTTCACATTTCCGGTCAGAACTTCAAAGACAGTGGGCACATCATTTATCATCTGAAATAACTTCTTCCTGAAACCATTCCAGTATATGAGCTCTAACTAAGGTACAAAAGAAAGATAGCGAAGCAAAGAAAACTGGTAATCACATAATATGAAAAGATAAAGAATGTGGCCGTGCAGAACAGCAGATACCCTAGCAGCAGAGGAAGTACAAAGTAAACACACAGGGCAGCACTGTGCAGCTGTCTGATGTTTTCTGCTCTACTCTTTCAAGGGCAGCAAAAAAAATGGAAGATTCGGTGACAAGAGAAGATAAGCAATACCAAGGATTGGATAACCAAATCAGCCAATAAAAAGCAGATTAGAACAGGGCAAAGTCATAACACTTTCTGACCATGAAAAAAAAAAAAAAAACAAAGAAAGACAGCGTATTGCATAAGAAAACCCTAAAAGAGATCTTGCAGTCATCATATCGAGAAAAGACAAAATGTCTGGTGTATAGTATGATTTTTACAGGCTAGTTGACATAGATAACTAATGTTCCACAACATACACTCTTGAATCACCCCAACTAAACCTAGGGTCGCAGATCATCTGAAGATTTCAACGGTGAACTTCAAGATCTTACTTCATCAAAAACACCTTCCATTTAAAGTTGTAGTACAAGACATTATGAAGCATAAACTGTCAAAATATACTGGCAACTCAGACAAGCAAACCAACGTTTATACAGAGACAGAGACAAAATGACAGTACAAATACGGTTTTTGTCAAACACTACCTTCTATAACAATTTTTGCAAACAACTACAGTTATTGGTAAAAGACTATCTGGTAACAGTTTCCATCTTCCGTCAACCACGCAATTTCGCACTTACAGCTGGTGAATGCTCTGAAGTCAAATTCTTTTCCTTCCAACTACTTTGGTTTGATTGGTTTAGACGTTTCAAATTTCTCTCGTAGGTTTGAGTCTTGTATTTTTAGCCATGTTAGAAGGTCGGGTAACAAGGTAGCTCATCTTATTGCTCATTTGGACCCAATTGACTATTCTACTAGAGTCTGGATCGAGAGAGGTCCTACGTGTGTACTTGATTTAGTGGCCGCAGATTTCATATCGGCGGTCACTTGAGGTTTTGAATAGAATTTCCACCTTTTATTTCAAAAAAAAAAAAAAATTCTTCTAATTTCACTCTATCTCCCCAACACTTCCTCTCTTACTGCAATTGCTGCTAATCAACAGACTTAGCTCTCTCTTGACTAAAGCTGATGTTGAATATGGTTCAAGTCCTGAGCAGCCTCTTGTCCAATAATGACAAGGGAAGGCTTGCCACATATACACCCTTGTGGAAGGACCCTTCCCCCAAACCCTCGCCTTGTGGGGACGCCAATGTGCACCGGGCTGCCCTTTAGTGATTAATAAGTGATGGTTTTACTTAATTTGGGGGAATTGAGTTTATAAAGGTTCAAAGATTGAAGGCAAGAATAGAGGAGCGATGGAGGGAAATATAGAATTTCAGAAAGCCAAGCAAAAATGTGAAAGGCTGACGAAAATTGGCTGACACTGTTATATAACCTAGTCTTCTACAAACAAAAATCTCTTAAAGGTATTGTTTTTGCAACAATATGTAGTCTATTTTAAACTTTAAATATAAAACGTCGTTTCGGACAACAACAACAACAACAACAACAACCAAGCCTTATTCCCAAAATGATTTGGGGTCGGCTAACATGAATCGTCATCCAGTAACCGTCTAGTGTACGCCAAGAAATTTCGAAAACGTTGTAAACATATTAGAAGTATTTAAACACTTTCAAAGGAAATTTAGAAAGTCGTCAAAAAAAAAAAATAAAAAATAAAAAGTTTAAAAAAATATTGCAAAAAACAGATGAACTTCGAACACAAGTTAAAAAATTTTTGGAAAAATAGTTGGAAAAACCATGTAATTATTCCAGCAATCTATTAGCAAGGAGATGACTGGCAAATAGACAAGGTGCCGAGGTGGCCAGACCTAAGGTGCTGTGGCTCCAATGGTTAATTGAGTAGATTAATTGCAGATTAGAGCATCTCCAATGGTTATTAAAGTTTGTAGTTTGGCTTTGTTGAGCTGCTGACATAAGCAGTTTAAACCATTGGAGAAATACGTTACCTTGTAGCTTAACAAAACTTGTAGCTCCTACAAGCTACATGGCTTAGGAATTAAATTAAAAGATTAAATAAATTAAAAAATAAAATATGGGTGAAAATGAATTATAAAAATATATTAATTATTATTTTTAATTCAAACTTAAACTACTTACTTTGTAGTTTTGCATTGTGAGGGATTTGATGTAGTTTGTGATTGTAGCTCCAAAACCTTATCTCTCCTATGTGGACAAACAAAACTACAATGCTTGTAGTCTACCACTAGAGATGCTCTTATAAGGCTCTGCACAAAGCCGTCAACTGATTGTTGCTCTTGATTTCATCCTAGTAACAGGAAAGGATGAAAAATCCTCAATCCAACAGTAACAGTAAAAGGAGACTTAGCTCATCAAGACAGCATTCAGGAACTTACATGCTGACTGCACACTAGAACAGTCAAGGAAATGGTCTCAAAACTGTTCCCCATCCAGCATGTACCACTTTAACACTGTTACAACTAATCCAACCCTTAAAAAAGAAAAAAAAATTCTACTCGTGATCTAATTGTAAGATAAATAAATCAACACAAACCAAGTCTTTGTCAAGTAGTTAGAACCTTTCCTGCATCAATACGGATTCGATGAAATTATGAGTTTTGCAATCAAAGCACTTAAGTCATGCTTTGCTCCAAATCCATCAACACCATCACCCCTTGCTACAAACAGTAGTTCTTATGTCCAGCCATAACTACTTCTCATGAAGACTAAGATCCCAATTTATCTCAAATCATAAAGAATGTGTAACCAACTATAAATATATAAAACCAGAAATCACGAGTCTAGCGGTTTCCAGCAATATTTTTCATTGTACAATTACAATGTTCGTACTTCCCAAGAAAACCATGTTGCAGAACACTCCAACAACTCCTGTAGACGTCCATTTCAGATTTTAACCCATCTCTATTTCATTACGAAAGTGTGTTAAGGAGACTCAACACGAGAGACTATCTGATGAAACAGAACAGTCCCAAAATAGCACCTCAAATCTACTCCTTCCCTTCAAGGCCAAGCTCCATATACCCCTTCGGCACACCATTTAGAAAAAAACAATCGAAAACAAAAAATGTTGGGAGTGACACACCAATCAACTCATACTTACTCACTATTAACATTTACTACTCCCATTCTTAACCCACTGCTATCAAACTGTAACCCACCACCGCCGCCACGGTCAGATCCACCACTGCCTCCATGGTTAGACTCACGACCACCATTGAATCTCCAAACCTCCTTGACCCACCACCACTGCCACCTAGTCAGAACATTTGCACCAATATCTCCGCCGGAGACGGGAGAGACGAGGTCAACACAAGGAAAAGGAATCAAAGTGGGCAGATCTAGTGGCGTGCGATTCTCAAATGTGATTAGGGATGGGAGTGAAATGGTGTGTGGCTTGCGTTGGTCGGCGAAGGGTGGTCTGACTCTGGCCAGCCCATCTATTCGGAAGTGGAGGCAGTGGGCAAGGGATGAGAGGAGTATGAGGGCAGTTAGGTGGGGGCGGTGAGGTGACAAGCGGAGTCGAGGACTCGAGGGTGTGGGTGGTTGGATAGGAGGAGTTCAATTTAGGATGGGATAAAATGCAAAACTAAGATTTGGGGCACGTTAGTTGGCTAATTTGGGGATAAATTTTGCCATAAAAGCAATGGAGAGCTTGGGCGTCAATGGACCGAAAAGGAGAGCGGGAAGCTTAGCCTTGAAGGGAGAGGTGATAATTTCGATGAGGACATTCCTTTTGAATGACGCCGGAGAAGTTTAGATTATCCATAAGTCGAGCTAATGATAGTTCAAAAACACAATAGGGTACGCTTAAAGAAATTCAGCCTCCAGACCTGATTGAAATCCAAAATAGTTGACTCAACAATAAATAACCACTTGCTAACATACCCTGAGCTGATTATTTATTTAAATCACTAAATAGAAGTGAATGTAAAGATTCACATCTTGAAAAGTAGGCCACTGTACATGTAATCAAAACAGGTTTAACACAAGCAAAAGATAATGAAACATCTTTGTATAGATGAATGGAAAGCCTCCACATAGACTGCATATATGCAGAAAGTCCCCTTAAAAGACTAGAATCAATGCAGTTATTTACTCATATCACCTAGTACAATTGAATCGCACGACTGATTTGTAAAGTTAGAAAAGGGATCACTCCTAAAGATACTTGATGGAGAGGCAAGTGAATCACATCTTACATAGCATTAAACATAAACCCTTTCCATAGTAAATCATATACTTCCAACACAAATGTTTCCTTATCGTAACATCAAAGTTTAAAGAAGATTGAAAGCTTTGACTACAAACTTGTGATAATTTACTGACAGTAGTAAGCATGTGTCTCAACAAGGACAACCATCTTCACAGTATGGTAGTCATACAATGGCATAATACAATTAACACAACTGAACATATAAGAACAAAATACCTTTCACTCTTGCTAAAACCAAAGCGAGCACCGAAGTAAAAGGCTACAGCAAGTAGCCACGAATCACTATGAACAGCAACTAGCGATAGCCAGTCCTTCTCCTGCATCCCATCCCTAGCAAAGTTAATGCCTAATGCAGGCTCAGGAAGCTCAGGGGGGACTTCTTCCACAGGCAGATTGACCTCCCAAGTCTCACCTGGAAGTCCGTACAGGCACAAATTTTCCTTCTCTGCACATCAAACGGAAAAAGCTTCAGTGACCAAAATCATACTCTCAATATTATATCAGAAATAACAAGGCTAAGCATGTATGGACCAAATATTCCCAGCAAAAGGTCTAAGTTATGGACCCAACAGATAAAGGAGAGGGATGACTGCCGAACAAGCAAGTTTTGCAATCAAAATTACCACGAAGGGCTCTTCCAACCAATTCAGCTTAAAAACTTGGATGACCAGATCCAGTGGCCTGACCAGAATAAATACAAGCATATAACCTCCAAAATACAATATCGAGCCAAAAATATAAGGAATTAAGTTGTTTGCAGACCCCTCCCCCCTGATTCAATCAAGGGGGTTCTTTATAAGTGGAAAAGACTCAAAAGAGAAACAAATTCAAGTAGGTATGCCATAAAACTTCATAAAGCTCCCCTGTAAATAGTGATAGAACTAAACTGTCAACAGACAGAAACAATAACCCCAGAGTTCTAACTCTTGGACGTTGAAAAGGCATCAAAATTACTCCCTAAGCTCAAAAAATTCATTCATAAGGAAAACTTAAGCAGAGCTATAGGACTTGATTTGGTTATGCAAGATATGCAAGCAGCATGTAAAACTCCTAAAACCTAAGTTGTACATTTTCTCCAGGCGAGAACCAAACAATGAATTACCATAAGTCCATAATGGTCCGCACAATATTGCCGTAAACACACCCATTATTCCAAAACAGGGTAAGAAACCACACTTCCAACAACTTGAAGTAAACCCTACCGCACTAGAACAGCCAATGCAGCTTGTCAGCCTAACATGGCAAGACGAGAAGTTTCGACAAAACAACCACATACAACTCTTACACATGACAGAAACTAACTGAATTGCAATCTTATCCAGAATTCACTTCCCTCTTGGCTAATCAAAAGAAGCTGTAGCAACGTAGTAAACGACAATTCAAAGGTGCACGACCCGGAAATCGAAAGAAAAGCATAACAAAACAAAGTGCGGCCTAAATTAAAAGCAAATTACACACTCACCAGGATCGCATTGCTGATAAAATTTGTCAACGTCTGAAAAACACAAAATTACGAAATATTATTTACCAAACAAAACTTTAAAAAAAAAAAAAAAAACAGAACAAGGTAAAATTTAGAAACTACGCAATATGCAGCAAAGCAAAATTCAGGAGAGAGAAAATAGCAACAAACCATCGGTGAGAGCTTTGATCAAACCAGCGCGACGTCCCTTGAAATCGTTAAATACTTCTTCCACCGTTCTCGGTGTATTCACCGACATCCCTTCCATTATTTTCGAATTTTACACTTCGAATTCAATAATTTTACGCGGTGAAATTTTTGAGCAAGTGTAGTTTGCTACTGAATTACGGGTTCAAATTGGGTGAAATCGGTGAGGAGAAGGGGATAATTGAGATGAAGAGAGTGAAATTAGGGCTTAGAAGAGCGAGATGCACAAATTAATTGTAGAAAAGCGGGGGGAAATTGAGAGTTTGAATCGAATTAGGGTTTTAAAAGAGGGCTTCTCTCTCTACACTCATCTTCTTCTGTTTACTGTTCGTATTATGACAGACACAGTTATTTTCATCTTCATAGGAGTAACTTTCTTGGGTTATGTCAACAGGCCGAAAGACCAAGTCAGTATTTTACCAAGACGGAAATTACATCTTCCAAGGCAAAATTTTAAAACTGACAAAAACACCCCTAAAATTGATCCCCGCTGCCCTCTGTTATTTATGTACTTACTCATCCTTTCCTTATAACTTGATCTTGGGCATTAAAGTAGGAAAGCATATCACATACACGACTAGTTTATTGTATCAAACCTTAATCTTAGTGTAATAGAAAAATATTTTCCATTTTCTAAATCTTGCACTCTCGCATGAAGAAGAACCTACAGTATTACTCCTACTACATGCATAGTTTGTCTATGGCGGTTGCAAGCACCTTTCAATCTTACGCAAGCACCTTTCAATCTCACATAAACTGAACCAATACAAAGAAAGGAGTTACGGCGAATTTTTAGCACAAATACAAAATTAAACTCACCCAACATAAGGACATGAGGTAGGTAAAACTTGGTAAAGAGATTGCTCGTATTAACTATCAATCAAGACGCCATAAGGTTTTTGGGTGAATACTTCCTCCAAATTGTTGGAGAAACCGATTTGTAGTTTGATTGTAGACCTTGGTCAACTTACTGTTGAAGTTTTTTAGTAGTTCATTTGAGAATTCTGAGCACAAATGCGGAAACATATTAGGAAAGAATCTACTAATTTTAATGGGAAGATTATTCGGAGAGAGTAAAAATAAAATTTTCATATATGAGGATTTACTAAAGGAAGAGGGCAACTATATCAGGGGTGTTTTTGTCAGTTCCATTTATTTGCCTTGGAAGGTGTAATTTCCGCCTTGGCAAAATCAGCACCCTATAGTAATACTGATTAGTGATTACTAGCTAAACCCGTACCGCCGTACGTTACACCGATCAAGTCATATATATCATACTAGTTTTAAACCCGTGTGTTGCACGATTAAAATTTTATATCGTACTTAATAATAATTTTTTTGTAACACTTCATCTCTAGATAATAACTTATCTATTTGGTTTATTTTTAGCATTTTAACAAAAGTCCTATATGGTTCGATATATTATCTTAACCAAATAATGCATAGTTTTCAGAAAAAAAAAAATATATGTGTGAATGGATGTTATATCGAAATACGTTTGCACATGAATTTAATGATACGTTGTAACGTGGTTTGAGAAGAGAGAGTCTCACTTGGTGACGTACAAAAGCGGAAGTAATGTGAACCAGATTGACTTCTTTTTGGTAAGGAATGCTTGGCGTAAGAGATTTACGGATTGCAAGGTGATACCTGAGGAGAGTGCGGCTACACAACATATATAGATTGGTGGTACTGGACTTTAGAGCTAAGGGCGACTTTGGGAAGAGGCGGCCACAAGTCGAGCCAAGGATCAAATGATGGAAACTTGAAGGAGAGCACAAGGAGGCTTTCTTGGAGAAGATGACTGGGATAGATATTTGGGCAACTAGTGTGGAAAGAGATGTAGACTCGTTTTCGGTTACTATGGCGCATAAGGTAAAGGAGGTGGCAAAAGAGGTTCTCGGTGAATCTAAGTGGAAAGCTCTACCGAGTAAGGATACATCTTGGTGGAATGAGGAAGTGCAACAAGTAATAAGGAACAAGCGGAAATGTTATAAGAGTTTGGGGAAATATAGAAGTGAGGAGAATTTCGAGAAGTATAAGGATGCAAAAAGAGCAGCAAAGAAAGCTGCAAGAGATGCAAGAGGAAAGGTGAAACAAGACCTCTACACAAGATTGGATACTAGAGAAGGAGAGAAAGAGATCTACAAAATTGCGCGCGTCAGGAAAAGGAGGATTCGGGACATTGGTAGAGTGAAATGCGTCAAAGATGTCGATCAAAAAGTCCTTGTTGACGATAAGGAGATTACGGAGAGATGGAGATCGTACTTTATTACCTTGTTCAATGGTGATCGAGTTAATGATATTGGAAATGTGGACATTCATCCAAGTATTGTTAATCGAGAGTCATGCGGAGAATTCAGAAGGGAGAGGTGAGGATGACCTTGAAGAGGATGGGACGGAAAAAAGCAGTGGGACCAAACGGCATACCTATTGAGGTTTGTAGGTGTCTAGGAGACAGAGGTGTGGAATGGTTGACCACGCTTTTCAATATAATTTGAAGAGGTAATAAGATGCCGGTGGAGTGGAGGAAGAGCACTTTCGTCCCTTTGTACAAGAACAAAGGGGATGTTCAGGAGTGTGCCAACTATCGCGGGATCAAATTGATGAGTCATACAATGAAACTTTGGGAACGAGTTATTGAGCATAAATTAACAAGAAATGTGAAGATTTTGGAGAACCAATTTGGGTTTATGACGGAGAGGTCAACGAAGAGCGTGTTGCATGATACAAGATGTGGGGTTGATTATGATTTTGTCATAACTTTGTTCAAATTTTTACCGTTTTTCTCGTTTTTAAGAAGAAAAATAAAAGGCAAGTTTTGACTGTAATAAACGAAAAAATTGGAGTGAAGTATATTAGCCCTACAATTCCGGAGCACCGAAAGGAAGGTGATGAGGAGTGATGAACGATCACAGCGAAGCAATCAGAATCTTCTCTCTCCTTGTTTGGCTAGAATCTTTAGTAAATTTTCTCCCATTTACACAATTTAAATTAAACAATACAATTAAGTAATAACTGAGTATAACATTTCTATCTTCAATAAAAAAATAAAATAAATAACAGTACTGGAGTATAAAGTTTACCTGCAATCTGTATTTTTACGGTTTTTTCTGACATTGATAGTACATCTAGTGTTGGTGTGTTGCAATGTTTTTTGTAGTAGCAACATGTCGGATTCCTTTGGAAGTGTGTGCGGGTTGTATTGCTCTTGTTGTAATAATTAGACATGTCCAAATTGTACTAATTCGATCCGATCCGATCCAATCCGTTTTTTTTTATTACGTCAAGATTCGTATTTTGTAACCCGTGACAAGTGTTTACCTTAACGTGATCCCACCTGTTTATCCGTAATTTAAGACAATATTAGGAGAATTGGAGCCACGTGTTGTTGCTCTGCAACAACGGATTCAGCGGTACTCCACGACGCAGGACATTGGCGCGCAGACTGCGGCAAATATTTTCACTCGTATTGGTTTTTCTATAACTAAGGATGTGGAGCCCCAAAATGTTTCGCTACTCCCGACCAACTTCTTGTAATTTATTATTTATAATTAATATATCAATAAACCATTTAGGAATAAATTAAGAAAAATAGGCCAAATTTTTCATTAAATAAATGTAAAAATAATAATACAGCCTCGTGAGTCGTGATGTTGTCCTCATCCCAAGTCTCGAGCAACAAGTCTCAGTATACTTTTACATGAGACCTACATTGAGAAGGGATGGGGGAGGGGTGTTTAAGAAGTTTGGAGTTAGTTTTGAGATTTCAAGACTTGCTTGAGACTCCACTTCACAAAATAAGTGGGCCCAATTTTATTGTTTTATTTGCTAATTTTTGCTAATTTGATACAATGTTGTTTTGTTTGCTATTTTGTTTTTTAGTTATATAGTGTTCAAGTTGACGTTTTATGAAATTGTTTCAAGTTTTAGTTATCAATTTATCATGTACTATCTTTGTTTTTTGTGTTCCCGTATGTGTCGATATAGTTTGTACTTTGTTTTCACCACTATAATAATATTATTAATTTTTTTACATATTGGCTCGATCAATAGTTGAAATCGTATAGAGTGTGTTAGTAGAATTCAAAATTATGATACACTAGTTTGATGGCCCGTGCAACGCCCGGCCTACTTATGTTTAAATGTTAAAATTACGTAAACAAAATTTTTATCTAAAACCTAAAATCTTATTTCAAACACCCGTGTGATATTTGTAATGTAATTAGATGGAAAGTCACATATAAAACTTAAAGTCATGTTTCTAACACTCGTGAGATATTTGTAATGTAATTAGATGGAAACTCAGCTTTAAAAACCTAAAATCTCATTTCGAACACCCGTGGGATATTTGTCATGTAATTAGAGGAAAAATCACCTTTCAAAAGCGAAACTCCCATTTTGAAACACCCGTGGGATATTTGACCAAATTGGCCTAAATCAAATAATTATTATATTATATAACTATTTTCCATAAATCAAGTAATAATTTTATTTTATTAGAATAATATTATCATATAGATATATACTTACCATATATATCTACTTTAGCTTAGAATAATATTTTCATATATAGGGGGCGTATCCGGTCAGAAGTATAATTTTTGTCAGAAATCAGAATTAATCTCAGCCATTGATTTCACATAACTCCACAACCTGAACTGCATAACTCCAGTCGCCTAACTCCATCAACTGTTACTAGTAACTCCAGCCACATAACTCCACCAACTAAAACGCGTAACTCCAGACGTCTAACTCCAGTAATTAAATTGTATAACTCCAGTGTTATCAGAACTCAATCAATTTCAACTAAACTTTCGTAACTCTAACATAACTCCACTAACTAAAACCCGTAACTCCAATAACTCCAACGTAACTCCATCAACTAAAATACGTAACTCCAACTTAACTCCAAAAATAAAAATCCGTAACTCCAATTACTCCAACTTAACTCCATCAACTAAAATACGTAACTCCAATAACTCCATTAACTCCAATAATTAAAACACGTAACTCCAAATAACTCCAATAGTTAAAACTCGTAACTTCAATAACTTTACAAATTAAAAGACGTAACTCCAAAAATGAAAAAAATTAAAAGAAAAAAAAATTAAAAAATGAAAACAACTCACCTTTTCCCATTTTCTCTCTCCTCCCACACCACCCCAAACCCTCCCCGGCAACTCTCCTGCCACTGCTCCGGTCACACCCGGCCCCAGCTCAGTTGCCGAAACCCTAGCGCCGTCCTCCACCACCGACTCCACCATTTTCGCCTCTCATTTTCCCGGTGAATCGCCGAAAAGATGAAGGAGAAGGCGGATTCGCGCGCTAAAGTGAAGTTGACGAGGAATGATGATGATCGACGAACACTCGCCGTCGTCTTTGGAGGATGACGGTGGTGTCGTCGCCGGCAAAGATGACGATAGGCGGCGGCGTTCAGTGGCGGCGGCCAGATCTGGAAAAACGAGCGCGTAAAAGAGGGAGGGAGAAGACGGTTTTCACGGCCAAAGGATGTGCGACGGAGGAGGCTCGTCTCCGACGAAGACTCGCGGTAGTCCGACGAGCCGGCCGGTGGTGTCTGGTCCGGCGAAGGGTGATGCCGGTGTACGACTGAGCGCGAAATGCGGGAAGGAGAAAGCGTCGTTCGCGGTGGAAGGGTGCTCGACGAAGACTGATGGTTCCGGGAATGGAATCGCTGTCGTGAGTGGCGTCGGCCGCTGCTGTTTGCGACGGCGATGGTGGTTGACGGCGTGCGGTGGGCGGCAGGGGAGACGGGAATGGGGAGAGAGAAGAGAGGAGGGGACGAGAGAGAAAATGGGAGTGATTTTTGGGTTTTTCTGTTTTAATTTTCTTTTCTTTTGATAATTAATCTAGGCCGTTGATCAATGTGAGATGGAGGGACCAAATTACTTCTGACTTCTGACAAAATTGACACTTCTTACTGGATTCATTTCCTTCATATATATATATATATCTACTTACCATATCCTATCTTAAATAACCATTATTTACAATATAATAATATTATTATATGCCACGTGTCACCGTGAGAATTGAGCGGTTTCAGGATTACATATTTACTAGTTTGATGGCCCGTGCAACGCCCGGGCTACTTATGTTTAAATGTTAAAATTATGTAAACGAATTTTTTTATCTGAAACCTAAAATCTCATTTTAAACACCCGTGATATATTTGTAATGTAATTAGATGAAAAGTCACATGTATAACCTAAAGTCATGTATGTTTCGAACACCCTTGAATATTTGTAACGTAATTAGATAGAAACCCAACTTTAAAAACCTAAAATCTCATTTCGAACACCCGTGGGATATTTGTAATGTAATTAGAGGAAAAGTCACCTTTCAAAAGCCAAAGTCCCATTTTGTAACACCCGTGGGATAATTGATCAAATTGCCATAAATCAAGTAATTACTATATTACATAACTATTTTCCATAAATCAAGTAATAATGTTATTTTATTAGAATAATATTACCATATACTTACCATATCCTATTTTGGATAAACATTATTACAATATAATATTATTATATGCCACGTGTTAGCGTGGGAATTAAGTGGGTTCAGGATTACATATATATATTAGATAGATGTTAGATTAGATTAATCATTTATTTTCCGTCAAAAATAAAATCATGTATTTGATACAATGTTTTGTAACGTAAAATATTTTAATTAACATAATAATTATTATGACCAAAGATAAGAAAAAATAGAATTAAGAAAAGTTATACGAGTATATGTTTATGCAAGTCTGAAATGAGTCTTGAAATAAGGTGGATGGTTTAAGTGAGTCTGAAACTGTTTAGAATCTGAGTATGAAATATAAAAGTGGAAAGTTGATGCGGCAAAGTCTGAAATCTGATATAAGTCTTAGGGATGAGGATAGCCTTATGTAATGTAGAATAGTTCAAGATATCATTCCAGTATTGAAAAATGGTTGAAAAAGTTTTCTGATCGACCACAACTCCACAAGTAATAACTGTAGTGCCAGCAGCAGCATACATTGGAGTATCTGACTAATACTACAGATAATTGTTTTACTGTATAATAATTTTGTAGCATCTAGCTTAGCTTTCTTGATTGGGCAGCCAATAGCTGAGCTGAACAGAAACGACTAAGCTGCCAGCGTCGCTTCTCCTGGATTGTATTCTCCTCTGCTTAGCATATCATATACCGCAAAATGATGAGCTGATTTGAGCGAAGTCAGACGAACTTTTCTCGTTGTGCAAGCTGTTGTAGGGCCATCCGAGATGTGTCTGATCCAGAGTCAATTTCGCCAATACCCCAATGACTGGCATGAATCACTATCAATAACGACCGCATTTGTGTGATGTCTGACGCTTTTCACTTGAAATGTTGGTCTGTCTGCTACATTGTCCAAGGTCATGTCTGGAAAACACTCTCGTCAAGTTTCAAATAGATGGATGTTCATTATTCACAAACAAGAGAAGAGTGTTCTACAGCCCAACGCCACAATGCAAAGGATTTATTCAGGAAATGGCTTAACATACATGAATTAATTCTCTCACAGAAGATTACGAGGATCGGAGGATGGGTGCACCAGATTTTCACATCACAATCACATCGTCTCTAGTTTCTGACAAAACCTAGCCTTTTCTGACTTCTAAGATCAGCTTATCTATTCATTTAAATCCTTGCTAGTTTTTAGTTTATGTTTTCTTAGCTGTGCTACGGGTGATACACGAGTCATCTTTGCGTGGCAGATATCCTCCAAATGACCAGCGTATCAATGTTTCACTAATTTCTGATAATTTCAGATAATATGTATTTAAGATAACTGTAACTACAACTATAACTTGCTTTAAAAAAAAAAAAAAAAAGAGTAACACTTATTCTTTTGACTGCTACTTATATTTTTGTTATTTTCTCTTGCAGGGGAAGGAGCCCAGTATACTATCTGACCGTGAGAATTTAAGTTATTCGTTACTCAACTGCAGAAGAATGCAGCTTCAGTAAGGCATGCAGGATTCATTGGTCTTAGTTTGCCATGGTTTCCTGAGATACTCCGTATGCTCTCACAAATGGCATGAAAAGTGAACAGAGGAAAATGTACCTAGTGGCTTGAGTTTTGATTCAATAACCTTTCAGCAACTATCAAATCGTCCGGGGTTGTCACCTGGAAGAGGGAAAACGAGCCAGAATGAATTTCTTGTCCAACATACCAGTACCTTACTCTACAATTCAATCAATTTCTATTCATTTTAAACAACAGATAAACCAATAATCTTTGATCTACTGAACTGAAGTAAAGAGGAATGGGCTCTCCATACCTTAATGTTGGTATAGGAGCCCTCTGTGATGTATACTGGATGGTTAAGATGTTCCACAATCGACACATCATCTGTGACCTCCAGTCCTTTTCTGAACATAGCAGAAGAACAACTCTTTAACTTCTCTCAATTAAATGCAGAAAGATATTAATCATCAAGAATATGTGAGTTAAAAAAATTGTAAACAGATCAAGATATCGACAAAAAGCTTTCAAAACTTTGACAAAAAATCTGGAGTTAGTTAAGAAGGGCGACCAGACAATTAGTAAAGTACAATTCCTACTAACAGAATAATATAGTCCCTTACCAAGCCATTCTTGATCAGTTAATTTCTAGCATAGTCAGTAGTCAGTCCTCTAGCTTTTCATAAAAGGGCTACACATCAGAAATATCCTTGGGAGAAAATACTTATGCACATTGGAAAATCTATCCACATAAGCCAATAGAAAAATTGGAGGGAAAAGGGAGGGAAAAGAAGGGAGGATATTGGAGGGTAAATGAGTGGAGAGAAAAGAAAGGAACATACTCTTACAATAGGAGATGGAAAATGAAAGAATGATATTCGCATAAACAATTGTATATGATTGAGGAAAGGACAGAAAACTGGGGAAATGGGGGGAACTAACTTCTCTCCCTTGTGAAGCCACCAAATCCTCCCAGTGATTGAAAATTTCGAACGGAGAATTATGCCCTTCTCTCTTGTTATGGATTCACCCCCTTTCACATGCATTGCGAAGCAAATACATGGTCCACGCATATAGTTCATACTTCGACAAAATTTCAATATGAAGCATGACATGACAATTTGTAGTAAATTGCCACTTGAAACCAACCATTATTTTTCCTTCCTTTACCTTGCACTCTTTATATATCAGCCCAACAAGGGATGGCATACACCACCCTTTCACTCTAGTGTCCTATGATTCCACAGTAAGACCATTGGTTGAAATGAATGGAAATTTTTTAATTTGAAGGGATAATTAAAACATTAATATTAGAGTACTCTTTTACATCTAAAAGGAAAGGGTCTACGCACATCTTTTGCATCTCCACTGATGATGGACAAACAGATTTTTTATACCACACACTGTACTCAAATTCAGAAGAATTCTGAAGATAGGTATGGGAAGTGGCGCTCTTTCCTAATAATTATCTCTACATAACACATGTCAACTTCATTCAAAGTTCAAACTCATATTCTTGTAGATCCCCCATCACTCAAATTTCATATCCCTTGGATCTTATTTTATATTACCAAAAGAAAAGGTGGTTGGGGGGGGGGGGGAGAAGGGGGGCAAAACAAAAGAGAAAGTGAAACAATTTGCACATATGGAGTTCTAAGTGCACATTAGTTCAAACTCAAATCAAGCTTGCAATTCGAGCTGAAAAATAGATAGGACTCGAGATAAATTCTAGCATGGTTGAATACAAGTAATCCAAATTGTGTATCTGCCACTACAGAGGAGTGTCTGTGCTTACTAAGTGGCAGATCAAGGATGACAATGCAAAGGATTATACTGCTTTGTTTTACATGAACGATGTTTCATATATTGCTTCGATGAACAAGATCGAACATGTTTCTGCAAGTTTTTAAATGGCAGAAGAGGTAGTACTTCCAAAGGCACACTGAGAGCAAGTTTTCTGAACAATCAAAAAGTTCACTACAAATACCACAAGGATTTTCGAGGGAAAGGTTAAGGGCACTTCAGAACGTAAATCTTCACTTCAAACTCGGATTTATGACGAAGATAATACACACAAATCATGTCTAGTGCCACTCATAACTGGGATTTCAATAATTCACGGAGCATAGGTCTCGGAACTAACTGGAAAACTTATAAAGAAAGAAAAAGAATAGATTGAGGTAGCATTATGACCTAGGCCGCATCAAAAGCTTGCTAATGAAGCAACTAATTTTCCATGTCTACAAGAGAGAATTGAAACCATGTGTAATGAAGCAATTAATTTTCCGCTCTAGTTTGTCATGCTTAAGAGAATTCAACAGAAAGAGATTCCAAGCAGGTTTAAGTGTCATAGCCCTTATAGGTCCTTTGATTTGAAGTAAAGCATGGATACAGAACTTTAAGAAGGCAATAAAAGAACAAGATTTGCGTGATAAAAACACATTGTCCGGAAATCAAATAATTTAGGTACCTATTCACAAGATCAAATCCTTCTTTGAGCAAGGCTGGTTTAATAACCTGAAAGTTCAAGATGAGGATGGCACAGAAATTATAAAAAGAATTCAAGATCCCAAGAATACGTCAAATGTATCGAATTGGTGAAACATAAAATTGTGCTGCCGACTATTCATTGTTTGGCATCAAAGAGGAATACCTGAGGGGTCTGCATTTCCCAAAGAGTTTTCCTGTCCAGAGTTTTGACAACAAAGTGGTCATTATTGGCCTGCAGAATATTATACGAAATTATTTAACACGACTCAGTTGCAAGTGTCTGGGTCCATCAATACAGTTGCCAGACATTGATAATAAATGATAAATCGTAAAAATATGAAGGCAGTCTTCAGGAAATGATCATCCAAGTTACAGCAATGATAACAGCCTGTACAAATCCTTCTCAGGTCAGGAAATGATCATCCAAGACCTCCTTCACTTTACAACATTCCTAAATGTAGTTACCAAACTGTCAACTCTTGCATTTTGAATGCAATTGTTCCGTCTATCCTATATTTCTATATAATTTTAAAAGTGTGGTAGGGACATTTGTCCAATTTCAATTGGCTAAAAGTAAAGACATTGTATACTTCAAGTTTTGGGGCATGACATTCACATTACACTATGCACAGAGTCACACACTCACACATGTATATTGAGTTTGTGCATGAATCTTGAAAATGAATGTGCTTAGTTTGATTTGATGTACATGAATAACTTTATACATGAATGTATGTAGTTTGAGATATTCAAAGTAAATGAATTAAGGTATACATGCAATACAAATATAAATACATGAGTCTTACCCTCTCAAACTTACATTATGTATTTTGTGTCTTTTGCAAGTGCATAACAAACAAACATTTGCATGCTCTCATAAAATATACGGAGTATGTATCATATTATTGATATTAATTAATTTACTTATTCTAGCATGAAGATAATGCATTTTTGAGATGAGTCTGCACTTTGTGACGAGTAGTTGATATTAGGTTAGTGTTTGAAAGATAGGTAATTAATATTTGTTTTAGTTAATCGGTTTCTATTTGGTGTATGAAATGATTAGTTGGGGTTTAATTTTTAGTTAAACATGAATGCATGCATTATATTATTCAATCAAATTTTCTACTTTATTCAATCATTCTTATAATTGGTTTAGCTGAATCATTATTTGATGTCATTATTGTTATATATGATGCAAAGAAAATTCTAAATCATCCAAAGTGTTTAAACCTAAATATAGAACCTTATCGTGCGAAGCACAAGATACTCTCTAGTATTTATACATAAAGCATTCAAAAGAGGGATGTTATTCTTCTATTTACACTTTCAGCCTGGGATTCTTTTTTCTAATTAAGCTTCTCTTTTGGGAAATAAAGGGTCTTCAACCCTCTCTAGATCTGCAGAATATATCACTCCATCAAGCAAGCATGAGTAGAAACACAGCAAGCGCAGAGCTTCGAGTATGCACCAGAACACAAAGAAGCAGAGCACAACATGAGTTACTTGGCCCCATCTATTACTCGTTCAACATGCCAGTTGCATGCCAGCTAGGAAACGTGATTCTAGCTAGGGTTAGAAGTAGTTATAACTTATAAGTGTAAAACTTGTATTAGAAGCTACACGGTTATGATTACAGCTATAAAGGCTGATTGTAATACAGAATTTATTTCATAAAAAATACAACTAAATTTCCTAAATTCTCAGTTAGAATGTGTATTCTCATGGTCTTTACAACATCCGCCCAAACATTACCTACATTTATTTTCAGTCAACGAACCCAAATTCTAGAGTTTATCATTGTTGTACTCACCAATGGTCGATGGTCGGTTTCCAGCTTTAAAATTCCTAACTTACACAAAATTCACTGGAGAATTAAAAATCGGTGTTTATTTCGGCAAAATGTTTGTTGTTTACTAAAAGAATGTTGTCACTTCGAATAGACAACAACTCTGAACCCAGATTTCTGAAAATAAAAAAGCTCCTTGCCAAAATGAACTATAGTACAATGTTTGGCTAAAGAAAAAATGCTCGTTAGCTATTGTTTCTCAAAGAATGTTATGATATGTAGGTCTTCGCAAGATTGGTTTTCCATCTTTAATAGATATGGTTTGCAAAAAAAGGAAGTGTAAAGGAACAACATTAATCTCCTAAAGTTTCATTGAGTGGAGAGTACAAACTGCATAGTGAAACATGTCAGCACAAAGAAAGTTGAAATGTCAAACAACACAGATTTTCAGTTGTTTTAGACACTTCCTTTCCATTTCTCTCTACATGCGTCTAAAAACAACAAGATCAACCAAACCTTAGTCCCAAAATGACTTGGGGTTGGCTGACATGAATATTCCTATGAAACCGTTACACGAAGGCAGAATGAATTTAACAGTAGACGTTGACCAAATATATAAAAGTAGTGACCCGTTAGAAAAAAAAAATTGTTTAAGAATCAAACTAAGGTAAAGGAACAAAAAAAAAAGGCAAAATAAGCAATTCTAAGACAAGCAAAAAGGGTGTGAACTTCGATCTCTAGGGAAAAAAAAATAAGAATAAAGGATTTTACAAAGGAAAACGTAATTAGAAAAAGTTATGCCAAAAAATAAAGGAAAGGAAACCATAAACAGTCAAACTCTATCCTCCACATGAACTCTGTCTCTCCATACCACCCTATTCAACACCATATTTTGTTCAAGCCCCAATACACTCCCATCATTTCTATTCACTCTCATCCAAGTCAATTTGGGCTTGGGCCTTTCCCTGACCCCTTACAATAGTATCACTTCCCCATGCTTCAAGTCTTCTAATCAGCGTGTCTCTTCGCCTCCTCCTAACATGGTCATACTACCTCAAATGATTCTTCATCATCTTATCCTCAATGGATCTCACCCCTGCTTTCTCCCTAATCACCTCATTTCTTAACCAATCCTTTTTAGTATATTCACATACCCATCATAGCATGTATATCGCCACCACACAATCTTATGAATGTGACACTGTTTCACCGCCCAATACCTAGTGTCATGTAGTAGCGCCAGCTTAATTATCGTAGAGCAAAGCTTCCCTTCAATCTCCATCTAAAAAGGAATGAAAACATAATGATATTGGAGAGGGCTGTGTAACAGGAGTGAGATTATACTTACAATGGTGTATGAGAGATTTGGTATTTTATTATTTTTTGTGCTCACCTTTTGCACTTGCCTTGATTACCTTTTCTTTTTCCTTCATCATTTTCCTCTTCTCCTTCTCTTTCTTTCACCATTTTCACTTTGCCTTCTTTTTTTACTCCCATTCTTCTCTCTTGCCCTTCTCATTTTTCTATTCCCTCTATGTTGTCTCTTTACTTTCCACTCTTTAGTCGGGAATTAAGTCCTACTTATAGTTCCTTATAACGGCTCATACTCTATGATCCTTATGTATTTTGGAGCAATGTTATATTGTAAACATTGAACCCTATTTCCCTCAAAACCTTGCTTAATCGGAAGAGGGACCCTAGACTTCAAATACTCACTCTGTCTTCCTTTAAACACCTCGCTCCAATTTTCACACTGATTAAGGTGAGGTGATTCGTTTATTGTTGTTGGAGTCGGAGATAGTAGGGAGTTCGTTTATTATTGTTGAAGATGATAGGTGGTTTGTTTATCATTCTTGGAGATAGTGGGTAGTTTGTTTATTATCATTATTACATATAATGGGTGGTTTATTTATTAATTTTTTAGATAATAGAGTGTTGATGGGTGGTGAAAAAAACCCTATTTAGTAAGTTTAGAAGCGGGGTGATTGAATAAAGACACCCCAAAGGTGTTTGGAAGACGGAGGGAGTATTAGATAAATCTCGACTCTCCATGAGATAATATAACCATTTCATTAACAATGTTGTCATATTAAGGGATCCAGACAACTATTACATGGTGAGTTCCAAAGTAAATAGCACTTGTCACCCTCACTGTTAGTCTCCAGCAAAATTCATAAGCTCTAAATACAAGAAAAGCTTCTTCAGAAAACAAGACATAACTTGTGACACGGGAGCAAGTGATAAACCGCTACTTAGTGCTAGTGATCATGAGATTTTGCTAAACACAAGGCTATTATAAAAGTCAAACTTTTGTTACTTTGCATAATTGGTCATCTTTGCGGGTCCAAATGTTTGATGAGAGAAGTTATTAGAGAACCTTCTTTAAGACTCAAATTAAACGCTAGTAATGGGCACTACTGAATTGATTGGGCGGTAACTATTATTTTACTTTACGTACAAAAATGATTACAAAAGGAGTTAGATTATCGACTAAGCTTTACAATTACTAGTCATAGGTTATGAGGAGATAAGTAAAGAGAAATTAGGGTCCAATAAGTGAAGATTGTCCAGTTTTATCCGAATTTGCAAAGGTTTATTGGCAGCAACTTTAATGCATTACAGTTGTGTTTGATTGTTCCTTTCATATTTAGCTTATAAGGAGCAGAATAGGAGTTCAAAGTATTCAAATCCCTAGATGTTTATGCCACTCGCAATACACTTACTCTAAGCTGAATATAAAAGGAAACAATTAAACACAATTTTAATGCATTAAAGTTGCTGGCAATGAACCTTTGCAAATTCGAATAAAACTGGACAATCTTCACTTATTGGACCATAACTTCCTCTTTACTTATCACTTATAACACATGACAACTTATTGTGAAGCTTAGACAAGAATCCAACTCCTTTTGTAATCAGTTCCATATGTTAAGTAAAATTAAAGTTATGACCTAACCAATTCAGCATCGGAAACTTCCATCACTAGCCTTAAATTTGAGTCCTCAATAATATTCTCTAATAATTTCTCCCATCAAACATTTGGATCGGCAAAAGATGACCAATTAAGCACAGTAACAAAAGTTGGACTTTATAATATCCAACACCGACATCCATAGCTTTAAGGCTAACATAACTTCATGATTAATAGCACTAAGTAGCGCCTTATCACTTGCTCCCGCATCAAATTAAAATTAATCATTACATTGCTTTTGAAGAGGCTCTTATTTTGCACTTCTATTTATATGATATAAATGTATTCAACGTCTTAGAAATGTATTCAACATCTTTACCCCAGTGCCTTAAAGGCTTCCGCCATAAGGAGGGGTAAGGGGGGGTCGGATGCACGCAAGCCTTGCCCTTATTGAAACACAGAGAGGCTGCGGACAGATGACCCAAAATTTAGAAGACTGACTGACTGCTATTTCACAAATTTAGAAGCACAGATAGTTTTATGAGCCATTTTGCTTTATTCCATTATATCCCAAAAATCAAAGAATAATTAGTCTTTGGCTCCATTGTTTTTGGAAAAGATGATAGAAATGTATTCTAAAGAAAAAATTGAAGGTGACTGTACACTCAAAGAAAAGAGACAGGAACCAATGTCCGTCCATTGTCTGGGACTCTGGGGTGTGGTTCTCGTTCAAAGAAAGAAAGTAGGACTACAGATTAGAGGACTGCCAAGCTTGGAACATTGCCACGATATGCAAATCTTTTTTGTATTGCAAGGAACCAGCCACTTTGTGGGTTAAGTGATCAAGTTAAGGACCAAAAAACTTTCAGACTTAAGCCTAACCTACTGATGGAGGTTGGGTGTGGAAACAACTTTGAAATCTTCTTTTGTTTTGGCTAGAGCCAACCTATGAAGCTAATCATTGGACTAAATGGGTTTGATTCACATCACCTATACGACTATGCACAGGGGAAGCCAAGGGAAAGAACGCAACATTTTGGCCTCATCCAAGATTGGTCATCTCTGCTCTACAATACCTAAGATGAATGGATGGATAACTCGCTCTTAGTGAACACGATGATCTAGTTGTCGTTGCCAGATGGTTAGATGGTTGGATTCAGCTGCTTGAATATGGGGCTGAGCCACAATGGTAGATGTAGATATTGGGCCTTCTGCTTAGGTTTATGTGCAAATTTATGGTTTTGAAAAATGGAAAAAATAATAAAATAATAATAAAAAAAAAATAACAACATTTTTCGAAAAACAGTATGAGGCTCCTGCTTAAGCTAGGTAAATGAGGGTCAAATGTACATAGCTTATCCTAGGTTAATAGATCCTTAATGAAACCGAACTGATTGTAGTACCTCACAATTCACAATAAATAAGAATACTGACATAATGATGTACCATTTGGATTTCACCCGTAGAACTCCACAGCTAAATAATGAGTAGTGAACAATTAGGAAACTCCATTGGGATTGGAAATACAACAGCAGCCTTACACCAGTCCCTCCTATACGTAGCTAAGAGATGTAATTTACCTCCTTAATCGTAGCTTTAGCAGGCACACCAAGTACAGCAGCTCCATGCAACCAGGCATCTTTTAAAACCTACAGAAAATACGAAACATGGATATAAGGCATGACATTTCTTGGCAGAATCCGGACTGGCAACAATGATAACAAGTAAAATTAAAAGTCATGTACTGCCATAAAGGACAAAATTGCAAAATGTAATTATTCCAGAGACCACATATACACAATTAGATATAACTGTAACAGGAATGGTAGACAATGAGTCCAAAAGAACCAATGACATGTTATGTCAATTATGCTTCACATTTCAAATCAGTGACGATGTGACATCTCAAACTGGAAAGTACTCTCATCAAGCGACATAACTGAAAACTAAGGTATTCCATTTTTAGCCTTCATGTCTCATGACTCAAACATTCACTTGCCCAAAGCTGAACATTGAAAGGGAACTAGATTAAGAAAACAAGTGGCCATGAAATTGAGTGTGTATGTGTGTGCGATATTTAAACGGTTATACCTGTGTGTTTGGAAAAAAGTAATAACATATAAAGAAACAAAAAAGAGAAAATTGTGTGAAAGAACCAACTCAACCAGTAGCCTAAGCTGATGGTTGAGGTCCCGGCAATAATTCTATACCTTAACACACCCCCTCACACGAATGTCCTTTGGGCTTGAAGGGTGGAGATAATGCACAGGCCCGCCGATACCATGTGCTTGAGAGTCCACTTGAAAGTGGAGGGGGTTACAGGGTTATCAACTGAGACCTGGCTCTGATGCCATGTGAAAGAACCAACTTAACCAAAAGCCTAAGTTGATGGCCCGAGAATAGTTTTACACCTTAATAAACTGTTATACAATCAGCCATCCAAACTCTAATTATCTCTTTCTATGTAAATCTATGGAAACAACATCTCCCTTCATATGGAGTTTTACACAATCAGGCATGCAATGTTGTATGCTGAGTGTTAAATAAAAAAAGTGTCCCAACTCACAATCGAAAGATGAGAGCAACAAGAAGCATATGCTATGTGAGATACGTATGCAACACTAGGAAGGAAACTAAGGAATGACCTTATGAAAAGTGGAAATTAAGACCTGAACATGAACTCTGAGAGACAAGCTTGTTTTGATTCGGTCATGTGCAATGAAGGCTTCATGTGTTCTCTCTTATTTCCTTTCTTTGGCGTGATGTGCAAAGAAGAATGGGTGAAGCACCAATGAAAGGAATTGAAGGATGAAGAATTGAAGGGAGTTTTGACTTTCAGGGAGAACTAAGAACACATGGCCGAGATTTAGTGAGAGTGAAATGGGACTTGGGATTGATGAGAGTTTGACATTGGATGTAGCTGAGTGATGAGATGGAAATCATGTGGATGGTTCCACCTTTGTGTTCTATTCAACCCAATATTTGTAACAGAATGTACTTTTTTCCCCTATTCCTTTTCCTATTTTGTGTGATCTTTTTGTATCTTACTTCTCTCTCACTTTCTTCCATGAATCCACTTTCAATACTATGATTTCGTATTAGCTGATCCCAAATTCTTTAGGTATTAAGACCTAAATGCTCCTGTTCTTGTCTGAGTACATAAAGAGAAAACAGAGGCAAAGTCAGGGGAAAAAGAAACAAACAATGAGTACAAATCAAATGAAGACATCATATATCAGGATGGTACAGGAATACAGGATGGTTCAGTTTCTCAAGGCATTAATTTTGTGATTCAGAAATAATTAACTACAAAACAAGCACCTTAGAACAAAAAAAAATACACAAAATTCACACCTTTTCTATATCTTGAGACAATACCAAAGGTCTAGCAGAGTCATGGATGCAGACAAGTTCTGCATTTGGATCAATAGCCTGAAAAGGAGGAACAGCATTAGTCCCAATTGGATAGCAAACAAAGAATAATAAACAGCATTTTTGAGGCTAAGTGGAACATCAAATATACACAACCAGTAAGCTAAGAACAGAGCACGTAGACATTTCTAGCTTGGGACCAGTTTATGGCCTTTTAGTTTTACTTGTCTTCTTAATGGTGGCATCTCCAATTTGAGTTTCTATGGAAACACACAAGTATCATTACGTAATGAAACTCATTAACATTTTATATCAAAAGCTCCCACCTCGGCCAGTTTAAGATAACAGTACATACTGACACAGATACCTTTTCGGTCAAATCAACGGGTGGTTCTGATGCAAAAGGTGGTGCTGATACAAAAAAACAATGAATGAAAAGTATCGGTACAAATGAAAGACTTGACTCCAAATATATAATAACCCTAAAAAAGTGAAATTTGAACTCTTGGTTCGTCCTAGCAACATCATCAAAAACACGATTATTTCTTTCATTCTAAGTACACCCAAACAGCTAGTGGAGCAATCTTCCAAAACTTCAGCTATCCAACATTTTTCATCCTCATTTTCCAAGCTGAGAGAACATCTTTACCCTTGCCAGGATGAACCCAACTCAACCCAAACAGGGACTAGAAAAGATGCCACAAAGCCAGGACCTGAGGACAGAGCAAAAGATGATTAATAGTTTCTTCAACCTTGGAACAGAAGGAACCACGGCTGGCAAAACTAAAACTCTAAAAGCTCTCCTCTTAAGCAAGTCTAGTGCTGGAATTTTGTCCATAGTTACTGAACAGGCAAAAAAGTAAGCCTTAGGAGAAACTTTGCACTTTTTTATCACATTAGATGGAAAGTCAACATGCTAGACGGAGGCTTCAATCATATTATAGAAGGCTCATGATTTCTCGTGCAACCAATTTATCTCAACATCACTCTGCGAAACAACCTTAAAAAAAGTAGCTTCAAAAGAGACACAATTGAATGTTTCTCCCAATCATAGGGGAACCTGGAACACAAGACATCCAAAGATGATGATAACCATCCCATAGAACAACATCTTCAATAGTGGAATCCTTACAGGAGACAAATGTGAAGAGGTAGGAAATTGGAATTTTAAGGTTCGCTTCCCACATCAAATGTCTTGCCAAAACAAAACTCTTGCTCTATGTTTCAAATTAGAAACCTCAGATTACTCATAAAACTTCATACTAGAGAGTATAGTTCTCTAAAGAATAACATCAAGACAACTAATATGTCTTGACCTCCGTATTGCACCAACACTTCAAAGTGAATAGTTTTCACTGGCAAACTTCCAGAGCCCCTTACCCTAGAGCCACCTCATTGACATTGCGAAGGCCTCTCATACCAAGAACCTCATTCACCTTTGGACAACATACTTCTTGCCAGCTGACGAGCTTGTTCAGATCCTTTTTATTCCATTAGAAGTCCCACTGAGTTTCTTTCAACTTTGAGACTACACTAGCTGGGATAGTGAAGAGGCAATCAAATACACACGTAAACTACACACAATGCCTTTTGGATGAGTAAGATAACCTCCTCTAAAGAAAGCTTTGATTTCGACCCAGCAAGCTTGGTTTGAAAACCCGCAACCATGGGATCCCAAACCAATATTCGCTAGAAAGATGAACCAGCAAGAAACCCCAAGTGTGAGAAAGGGACCAAGTTCACACAAACAAAGAAACCAACTAAACATTAAGATTTCGTCACTTCTCCAGTTCTCCTACTGGGATGAGAACACTCTTTAATGAGGTTAATCCTGAGGTCAGACATTGCTTCAAAGATGACCTAAGATAACCTCCTCTACAGCAAAGCTTCGATTTTGATAAAGCAAGCTTGGTTTGAAAACCCGCAACCATGGGATCCCAAACCAAGTATCGCTACAAAGATGAACCAAGAAGGGACCGAGTTCACACAACCAAAGAAACCAACTATACATCAAGGTTTCGTCACTTCTCCAGTTCTCCTACTGGAATGAGAACACTCTTGAATGAGGTTAATCCTGAGGTGAGACATTGCTTCAAAGATAACCTAGATATACTTCATAAACCCCATGATATTTTTGTTAGGCTTTCAAAATATACATGTACTAGTTTTAAGCCCGTGCGTTGCACGGCTCAAATAATATATTATTCTTAATGATTTTTATGTTTGTAACCAACTATGCTATTATTTCAATTAAAATAATCCATAAAAATTGTTGTGATGTTGCTTACTTGTGTTTTAAATTATTCAACAATTATTTATTATCTCTATTCATTGCATATTGGAAATGTATAAATGGATCTCGAATTGAAATACATTTCGAATCAAATAAAATAATATATGTTACAAAATTTTCTAATACACATAACCAATTGTATGATCATTACATCGTGTTTCAATTATATAATATATAATATAGTTTTATGTACGAAATTCACGAAAATGAGAATATCAGTGTGAATTATTAATGATTAACTGTGGAATTTATCATTTACTTTTTTGGACTCATTTTAAACTCGTGCATCTTAATTATCTTTACTGTTATGCAATTATCTTAAATGATAAATCTATCTTATCTTGTATACTCTTGTACCATACACTAAACTCTCTTGTGTACTATTTCACCATACACTAAACTCTTTAAGTATTTGTCAAATGATGGACTCTCTCTTTTGCTTTTCAAAAAATATCTTGTATACTCTTTCACCATACACTAAACTCTCTTGTTTAATCTTTCACCATACACTAAAACTCTTTAAGTATTTCTCAAATGATGGACTCTCTCTTTGCTCTTTAAGAAATATCTTGTATACTCTTTCACTATACACTAAACTCTTTGGACTCTATCTCCCATTTATGTTATTTTGAACTCTATCTAAACTCTTCAAAAAAACTTTGGACTCTCTCTAAACTTTTCAAAAAGACCAATCTCTACTAAATGTATACGGAGGAACTAAATTGTTCTACATATCGGAAATATATGTAAATGGGTCTCAAATTGAGATACATTTTGAAACAAATCTAATGATATATGTTTTGAAATTTTCTGATACACGTAGCCAATGTTATGAGTGATTATCGTAAATCTATTAGATACATTTATGAAAGAGTCTCACGAAAATAAAGATTCTATATGTGCATGATTAATAATTGTCCGTGTGAGTTTTAGTAGTAAAATGTGGGTATTTCCCCTTTTTTAAACTCTCTTAATATTTATCTTTAATGATAAAGTTAGACTCTTTCACCATACACTAAACTCTCTTATATACTCTTTCACCATAAACTAAACTCACTTATATACTCTTTTACTATACACTAAACTCTCTGAGTATTTCTCAAATGTTGGACTCTCTCTATGCTCTTCAAAAATCCCTCTTTTATATATATACTAGAATGAAAGCCCGTGCGTTGCAGAGGTCTCTTAATAATGATTTCAATTAATAGTACTAAATTATCTTCTATGTTCACGTTAGATGAAAAAAATGGATATCCGATTAATTATTAAACTTGTATATCATATGTTTAGTTTGAAGTTATGGGTCCGTATTATTATTGAATAAGATTATACCTGATTCAAATTATCATTTAGTTGCTCGTCATGTGTCGCTTGGGAAAAAAAATATAAAGGTAACTTCTTATAGACTAATTGACAACTTAAGTATTCGACCCATTCTTATGTCAATTAACTTATAGATTGAGGAGTTAGCTTTCATTATCATTAAACGCCAATATCTTATGACGTCGATATTTTGCTAAGAACAGAGTCACGTCACCTTGACATAATTCCACATAATCACTTTAAAATACATAAGTTTGGTTTTACTTGTTTTCATAATCTTACGTAACACAAAAATACTATAGTTTATGTATGCCTTAAATTTTGCTTGATGCTACTAATCATACTTAATTATAAATATGTAATATAAAATACTACACATATGCATGATCGTCATTTTATGGATCGTACATATGTGTTACATTTTTATAAGGATCATACTTCGTGTTGTCGTAGCTAAAATCTTATAATGAAATCATGCATGAATATTGGATCGGAATTCGTTTTCGGCTATACATTCTTTTTTTGTCTTGGTTTTACATACTCGTATATAATTTTGTATTATGGGCGAACCCATCTATACGAAAATTAGATCCTAATGCCTTTCTTATTCTTTGATTATGAGATGTGTAATATAGCTACTCAACTATAGTAGTTGGACATGTTTTTCTTATTAAATGTAGGTTCAGTTGTGTATAAGACTTACCATAACTTACATTTCATATAATTTTCATTGACTTTTTTCATGTTTGTGAGGGTGGATAGCTAACGATTTATAATTAATAGTTCAAAGTCCTAAATAAAATATATATTTGATTCTTTTTATGATTCCAAGTTCTTATCGATGCTTTTATTTTAGTACCATTGAAATCATAGTAGTATGTGGCTAATAGTGTGTGCATGAATGTAAGAAGTTAGTTTTTTTTTTTTTTTTTTTTTGGTACAAAGGAGCAGCTAATGTAAGAAGTTAGTACATATAGGACTACCAGTGATAGTTAAAAGCCCTACTACAACTAAGAGTCATACTATAACTAAAAGTGTGAATATATTAATCACTAATAGTACAATAATTGCAAGTAATATAATAATAAAAAGTTGTTTATATTGAAATAGGATTACTTTTAATAATAAAAAATTACCCAAACTCTCTGAAAAGCTTCGGTCGTTGTGAGAGCTTTAGAAAAGCCTCCTTTAATAGTATAGAAGGATTATAGATTATAGATTATCCACAGAGAAGCTGAAAATGGCAGATCAAGACCCTCTAGAAAACCCATTTTTGTAGCCTTGCTCACTAGGATACCGACGTACAGCATAATAAGAAGACAAGAGGGTCACCTTCACGCAAACCCCAGAAGCTATTAATTATCAACAGGTTTTCCATTAATAAGCCCTCAAAAACAGGTACCAAATATACAGAATAGCACCCACATTCTCTAGGAAAGCCCATCTTATCAAAGATAGTATCAAAAAATTTCCACGATGCAGTCAAAAGCATTCCCAATGTCAAGGTTGTACAAGAGACGCGGTGTTTTCGGCTTTTGTAACGAGACAATACACTCATTACTAGCAATTAGCATGGCTTCTAATAATTCACAGCCAGGAACGAAGCATATTGATAAGGGCCACCAGTGTACAGAAAATTATCTTGAACTTAGATGACAGCCCCTTCGCAAAGATTTTATAATCACAAGTACTATCCATCAAACTACGATCTATGTGATATCTTTAACCCAAAGACTTCTGAAACCAGGTCCGGAGATGTGGCATTCAAACTCTTGTCAGAAATACTCGTCTAATGGAAATGAGAGCCATACAGTCTCGGACAACATCCAACATTGAGATCAGGTGACTTGTCTTTACCAAGCTCGTTAATAGCTCCCCAAACTTCCTCTTACAAAATTTGACCTTCCAATGTCATGGCATCTTCCAACAAAACTGTACTAAAAGAGAGGCCATGAAAGTCGGTCCTAGAACAAGGAGTCTGTCTCACATTTCCTATTGCACATAGTAAATCTGGTAACGCCTGGACCATTTGACCCATCAGCCTCCATCAAAAACAGCCTTTTTAATTACGTTGTGTGAATAACTTGGCAACTTCATCGTTTCCACTCATGAAGGGCATGTTTATCTAACACTCTAATAGACTTCAACAACAATACTCCAGTGTCTCATAGGCACTCGCCAATGGGGAGCTAGGGCGTGTAACATGTACCAAGCTCCCCTATCTTGAAAGCATTAGAGGGGCTGTCTAGATAACGCATAATCAAAGTTGCATTGAGAAGTGTGCCAACTGATTTCTAAGTCCTACTTCATAATACCAGAAGGACATAAAGTTATAGACCAAAATGAAAATGGGAATATAAACACAGATTTAGCTATTATGATCAGAAAAAAAATTTCAAGGCGGCTACTAGAGTTATGAGAAGAAAGACGGAGAAATTATAATATGCGGACTTTTTCTTGAGCCCGTTATAGGAAGTTGTACAAGTCTTCTAACAGTCGGCAAAACAAAATTTGCCCAGCTTTGAACAAGTGCACTATTCAATAAATTAGTTACTTTTGAAATAGGTTGGCTTTGAAAAGTAATAGTTACTTTTGAAATGTGTGAGAGGTCTCATCATATGAGACCGTCTCACAGTAGCATTTGTGAAGATAGTGATAGTGTATACAGATAGAAACAGAATAGGATCTCAAAAACTAAAAACGCATTTTTCCTCATATTCCCTAAAGTTCCCATTTCATGATACCTTGGAACACAATGGCATAAAGTTGCATTGTCCATGATGTAAAATTGACTTCTCTAGACTGCCGAACAATACTGAGGACTCAACGTATAAACAAAATGATAGTATGTATTAAAGTTGGTACCTGCAGTCCATTATAGACAGAGTTTTGTCTTTCCTTCCCAGGCTCTGTAAATTTAAGGTCTACATGTATTTTCCCGTCGGTGTCTGGAAATAGGAAAAGCAGAGTATCAAGGGTGTATGAGTTTATCCTGTTATCACATATACAAGCTGAAATAGTAAGATAAGTCAAAAAGGTTCTATGATCAGACCTTCAAAAATATCTCTGTAGGACGGATCACAAACAACAACAATTTCTTTGACTTCAACCATCCGAGAAAATGTGTACAAACTGCAGCAAAGACATATAAGGACAACCATACAAGAATGACTAACATGGGCAGACAAAACAGAAACGACTTTCTGAACCTTATTACGATGAGCTAAAGAGTTCGAAAGAGATGCTCAAATGCGTCACCTTTGGTGGTATATGATGATTTGGCTATGAGAGCAGATAGGAATCTTTTAGGAGCTAATGAGTTAATTACTTCTTTATGAAAATCATTTCTTCTTAACTTATATAAACATGTTCACACCTTAGTTCAAAAGAGCGCGCCTGCGCCTAGGCGCAAGGCGCCATGAGGCGCAGCTGCCATCGCCTCAAAAGCTTGAGGCGCACAAGTGTGCATGAGGCGCAGGCCCTGAGGCGCACTGAGTTGCACGCGAGGCGCATGACTCTGCAATTTCCAATTTGCTTTCTCTTGTAACCTTATTTCTACCCTTCCCTTTGCCCCTTAATCCCTTGTTTATACTTCTTTACCCATAGGCCCTCTTTAAATACCAAAAAAGGGGTACTTTTTTGCAAATTGTGATTTCGACAAATAGAATTTTGTTTGCTCAATGAGTGCGCCTGGTGTGCATGAGATGTGCGCCTTCGCCTGGCGCCTCATCACAACGGCCCCCCAGCGCCTCGGTACGCCTCCTTAAACTAAGGTTCACACCCTTTTTGCTTGTATATAATTATTAATTTATTTACTTTCATCAGTAAATCAGGCTAAATGCAACACACAACAAGAAAGAGAGGAAACGGTAAGAGAACGATTTTAGAGTGGTTCGGCGTAAGCGTACTCCACAACACAACTATACTATAAAAGTAATCTCACAAATACGAGTTTAAGCGAAACTTGACAACCCTCACACAATTACCTACCTAAGAACCCGAGTACACCCTCTCACTCAAAGGAACTTAGATGGAGACACGTCACACTCTCTCTTTGTGGTGGCTACTACTCTCTCATCACAACATAAGATCCTTATGTATAGGGCTAAACAAACTCTAGAGTCTTCTAGGAGTACAAGTACTAGAAGTCTCCATACATGCATTTAGAACATGCATTGATACAACTAAATCTATGCTTTTTCATATTGAACTAATTTGATTTAATCAGGAATTCAAAGAGTTTTCAACCATTTAATTTTTGTGTTCTTTTTCCTTTTCCTTTGTGTGATTATAAAACTTTTCCTAATGTGTTTCACTACTTTTATATGCTCCCTCCATCTCACTCCAAACACCTCATACCCAACATACCCCCGTATTGAGGAGGGCGTACACACTAATCGTTTAATCAAAGTTCCAAAAAATTACGTAGTGAATAATATGTACACCCTCTTCAACAAGGGTTCGTTTTTTAAATGGGGTGTATGAAGTGGGACGGATGGACTAGTTGTTTTGCTCCCTGCTCTTAACTTTCTATTGCCTACGAAAGCGGCTCCAAAGGATGATTCATGTTAACCAACCCCAAATCCACTTGGGACTAAGGCTTGGTTGTTGTTTGCTTGTTTGTTTGAAACCACAAAAATATTGAGGAGTTTTTTTTTACGGAGAGAAGAAGAGTAAAATTTAACCCTCTTCGAGATTTCTTCGTCAGTAGGGGGGGGGGGCGTAAATTAGTTAAATTCTAAACCCTTTCTCCATACTTCTAAATCGCACATAATATCCTTGGTTCCTTACAACAGGATATTCGGAACAAACAAATCTTTGGAGGCATAAAATACTCCTTACACAGACTGTTGATGCAAAAAGGTAAGTTACAGAGGCACGTCATAGGTACTTTCTCGTCTTACATATACTGACTTCATTTAATCAAGTTCAGCTTCAATAAAGATCAGATAATTTGAAATTTGTAAACAGAATAAACGAAACATTGGATACTATTCATGATTGTTTTGTGCTTGTTGAATTTCTGCAAATCCACCCCGTCCTTACCTCACTAGAGCAGAGAGCCTTTGAGGCTCCATATTGTGTTAACAGAATATAATTTATCAACAACATGGTTCACGAAGGATCAGGTCATTATCACACTGGTAAAGTGACATTAAGTTACATCACACCCAACAGAAACTCCCAGGGTTAGACCAAGAGATAGAGAATGACCATAGAAGAAGGGTAAACTACCTGTGATAATGAAGTTTCTAAAGTGTTGAAAACTTATCTTCTGTAAACACATTATGAAGACCCTGATTCCCTCGTAGTGAGAATGAGATGTTGGACAAGTTATTGTGAAAATACCTATACAATGCTATCGGTTGATCCAGAAGAGGAAGGTACTGCTTCGGCATGTTTGCCTGTTTGAACAAACATTACAAAGTCAGTATCTAATACGAACAGAAGGTAAGTACTAAGTGAATGCAAATTGTTATCTAATATGAAAAGGCAAATCGATGGCATGTGTCCGCACTCTAATATCTATCATATTTGGATTGCGATGTCGGAAAGACAATGTAATGCCGACACCACAAGTGATTTGTAATACTGTTTTGAGTAAAACCCTGCATATTTGCAGCAAGTCCCAAACAGAAAATATAGCAACAAAGTTTTGTTTTTTTAAGGTGAAACAAAGTTGTATAAGCTGCATTAACTCAAGAAAGAGAAACTTCCAGATTGTCTATACAAAAATACAAGAGTATCGGCCTATACTCTCTGAGTTCCTTTCTGAAGCAAATATACCTTAACACCACCAAGCAGAGGCTTGAATTTAGCAGGACTACAAATCTTGATTATTGTATAGAAAGATCAGAGCCCTATCGACTCAAAAAAAAAAAAAAAAAAAGAGAGAAAAAATATCTGTACAAGCTTTGTCGCCAATTTGAAAGAAGAGGGCCCGAAACCCCACGGGTGTCACATACCCACAGCCATGCAATTTAGGTTGACTAAAATATGACATGCAAATACTGCTGTCATACTTGAACCTCATTAATTTGCTCTGCTGTAGTTCCAGAAGAGAGCTTAACAACCTCCTTTCCAACAGAAAATAAATCCTCGATGAAGGCAGCAATAATGCAAAAAGACGAAAAAGCCTGGCTTCATCCTTGACCCTCCAGAAAGTTCTACTGTGATTGCCACTGATTTATATTATAATACTTAGAAGGGAGGGTTTCCCATCAAAGAAAAAAAGGTGCTCAATTCAAATATACCAAACCCTCCAATCCCTATCAATTTATTGCTCAGACTTGAAGAACTGTATCCTACGAATCATTTCCTGATCAACTCAGACCCCACAGCCTTGGGCTTTAGAAACACACAAACTAAACTAGAAGGCCATCAAAGAAATTTGACAGAAGCATTTTACACTAGAAGGTGTCACTTACACTTCCAATGAGAAAGACACAAGTCAACAGCGAAATTCTACAAATTGGTTCATCTTTTCCTATCCAAGGCTCCAGAAAATTATCAGATGTAACACACCACAAAATCACCACAACCCACCAAAGTTACCAGACGGAGCACATAATTACAAAACCAGAACAAACATCATAATACAGAAGCGATTGCAACATCGTACATGTCCACAAATCAATCCACCTCCAATACATATTAGCCATTGTAAATTTGTATTCATAATCCGAATGTCTCCGAAGAAGCCCAAGGTCCAGCCAGGGGAGGTGGGGTGGGGATTGATTTATACAGCCGTAACCTCTGAAAAGAGAGGCTGCTTCCAAGTGGACGTAACCGAAACCAGAACAACCATATGCTATGTCATGAAAAAAGGACAGATTCAGCGCTCATCAATCAACATTCAAGCAACGAGTCCAATTTCAATTGCACTCATTCAAATAAATTAAATATGCATACTAATATTCAAGAGAAAAATGCAGAGAATCAAAAAGTGAAATCACAGAAACGTACGCCCATTCTCTTTCCCTGACCACCAGCAAGAAGGATGACAGACACGCTTCTTTCCTTCACACTCACATCCCCCTGCAAAAATACATGACATAACATTTAAAAAAAAAAAAAAAAAAAAAACCACATGAAATGAAATGAAGAGAAAACTTCCGATGAAAGCGAAGTGGAGAAGCGGGATTAACCTGAATGGGTTGGACAGAATTTGAAGAAGAAGAATGGATTTTTAAAGCAGAAAATCTTTTGTTTATCTCAAACTTTAGGAATTTCTGGCGTTGAAAGCGGAGGTTGTGAGGAGCGAGAGAGAGATGAAATGCGGGGGATTTGGTGGAAGACAAAAATTGAGGACACGATGATAAAGGGAGATGATGATGATGATGATGATGATGATGCTTCACTCCTACCAACTCCATTTCTTCTTCTTTTGACTGTTTGACTGCCTCTGAAAACAAAAAGTCAATTAAAAAGAAGATTAATAATATAAGAAATGACTAAAATACCCTTACCCTACATTTCAGTATTTCCATTTTCATCCCCTGCCTAGGAGGTTGGCTACACCAATCACGGTGATTAGGCCAACCCATGCCAATCACCGCACAAAAAGTTAAAGGTTGGCAGAAACCAAGCAAAAGACATGAGCTGGCGGGACAATCTTGAATAAACAAAACCAGCTGGGCCCCAGTGTCTCCTATACCATTAATTATAAATTATATTTATAATAAAATAAATATCATTTCCATTATACATCCCAAATTCCAAAAAGAAAATACTTGCTTTATTTCCATTTTTTTCTTCCATTTCCGTCACCAACCTATATGCTACAACTCGCCGGCTCCGACCTTTCTCTCTCCACCACACCACCTACCCAAACACCCCACTCTCTCTCCTAAACCACCAACCCAAACCCCCCTTCTCTCTCTCTCCACCACACCAACAAGCAAACACCCCCCTCTCTCTCCACCACACCAACAACCCAAACACCCCCCCCTCTCTCTCTCCTACACACCACCAACCCAATCATCTCTCTCCACCATAACCACCAATTCGAGTATTCAATTATTGATCACCCTGATCTCTACTTCATCTCTCATGAATTAGAATTCCCCAAAGGTATTTTCAAAATAAGAACATACTCCGTACTATATATTGCGTATAGGCGTATAAGATTGTATATGGAATTTTCTAAATGGTATATGAGAAAGATAGAATGGTATATGGTAGCCTTATAAATCATTGATTTCAAGCTATTTCTTTCTTCAAAAATTGAATGGGGTATATAGGAAAGATGTAATTGTATATGGAAACGATGAAATGGTATATATAGAATGAAAATGGTGTGGTCGTCGGTGTCGTGTGTTGCCGGAGTAGGGGCATTTGAATGGGGTATTTCCGAGTGAAGAGTTGAGAATCATGGTTGTGGTTGTAGTCCCGGTGAAGGAGCTGGGGATTGTGATTGTGGTCCGCGTGGAGGAGGATCGCCGAGCATGAAGAGTGGAGTAACTGTATGGGTGGTGGTGGTGACGTAAGGAGAGGGAGAGGGAGTGGGAGTGGGAGAGGTGGTTGGCAATAGAGTGGTAGTGTTTTGGTTGCATATTGCCATATTGGTAAGTAATTTTCTGGGAAGTGAGAATAGAGAAGGTGAGATTATATTTTTGTATTATGATTTTTAGGTATTTTCTCATATATTATTTTCATAAATTCACTTCCCAATATTACACAAACTTTTTTCCAATAAAAATTAATTTACCTTCAAATAATATACACTAGTTTTAAAGCCCGTGCGGTTCTAATTTTTGTTAAATATTGAATTTACTTTTTTAATATGGAGATTAATAACATGTTATAGCAAAATTGAGCAGATAAAATTTGACCACTAACTACCCGTGGAGTGTTCAACTACATTTTGTATTTGTGATTAAATTAGTGCATGTGAGCAATGGGAATGAAAAAGTTATACATCTAGACTTGACGAAATTGATGATGATAAGTCATAACAGTAATTGTTTAAGATTACAAAGTTATAATAATTGTTTGTCCTAAATTCCTTGTCTCATTCTTTCTCTCTCTTTGCCTTACTTTGTCCTCCTTTTTGCTCATTCATTGTTTACTCCGCCATAGCTCACCATCATCATAAACATTCAGCTCCGACTTTCATCATCATCATCATCATCATCATCATAATCATACAACAGGCGGCTATTATCAAACGGTATTACCTTATCGTCTCTTATTTCTCTCAAGCGCCACCACTGCTCCTATCCTCATCGCCCTTGGTGTGTTAGATCCAACTTTAATGGGTCACATCACCGGTAAAGTTTTATTGTTGGTCTCCCCTTTTAATATGTATTTTTAAGTGCCAAATATTTTATCAGATTTTCAGATTTTCAGTTTTTTTTTTTTTTTTTTTTTTTTTTTTGTATTTGATTGTTCTTTTCGTCCTTTTTGCTAATGTTTTTGTTGCTGTTGTGTTTCTGTTTCCCTTTTTTTGCTATGGTTAGTATATTGATCTAAAGATTTAATTGTAGGCAGATGAAAATATGGGGCATATCATGAAGATGCTTGCCTTAGAATGGTTGATTGATCTTTGCTGTTAATTGAGAAATTGATGGAGGTAAAAGTTTTTCTTCTTTTTTGTGTGTTTTTTGTGTGTCTATGATTTATGTGATTCTAATGCTGTTGTGTTTGTCTATACATTGTTGTTGTACTAAAATGGATTCAAATGTGTTTCATATTTTTGACACAGACCCACCTCAGAATTCAGGTGCAATTTACAATACTGCTAGAGTTTTCACAGGTGGGCCCACTACATATATCTTCAATTTGAAGAATAAGACTGGTATTCACTTGGTCCGTCTGCATTTCTTGGGTTTTAATTCTCAGAATTATGATCTTAGTAGTGCTGTTTTTGGTGTTTCTGTTAATGGGCATTTACTGTTTCAAGGGTTTACTGTTGAGTCTAAGTTGTTGGTGTTGAGGGAGTCTTTACTGTCAGTAAATATTGAAAAACTTGAGATTGTTTTTACCCCTGAGAATGAAAAAAGTTTTGGGTTTGTGAATGCAATTGAGGTAATTTCTGCACCTGATAGCTTGTTTGTTGGTGGTGTTGGGGTGCCTTTGCTTAATCCTGATGGTGGGATTTTAGGGTATGTGAATTTATCAGCAGAAATTTTGGAGAGTGTTCATAGGATTAATGTGGGTGGATCCAAGATTACACCTTTTAATGATACACTTTGGAGGACTTGGATCCCTGATGATGATTATTTGGGTTTGAAATCGGCTGCGAAAAGGGTGAGTTCTTCAACTCCTCCTAAGTATAGACTTTTAATACCTCAATTAAAGATATGAAACTAAAAATTAAGATCATGCTCGTGTTTGGAAGTTGCTATAAGAGGAAGGTAGACAATTACAAACTGTCGTAAAAGAATTAGTTTAAAAAGGAATGCATATATTTCAATTTACAACTGGTATGTTTGAAAAGACTTCCTTGTAGACGATATTTCTCGTGTGTCCCTTATAAGTCTGTTTAGAATCGTCAATGAAAAACTTGAGGCCTTCTGGAGAAGTGGTTCTTGATGCAGCAACGTATAGTTGACCATGACTGAATACGGGCTTAGGTAAGTAGACTCCTACATGCGTGAGGGACTGACCTTGGCTCTTGTTTATTGTCATAGCATAGCAAGCCTTGAGTGGATACTGCCTTCTCTTTAGGACAAAAGGGATTTTTGTGTCTTTTGATGTCATCACTATTCGTGGTATGAGTACTTGCTGCCCGATTTTAGAACCTGTTATGATCCTTGCTTCAACTATAAACTCTCCGGTACGGGTTATAATGAGGCGGGTTCCATTGCAGAGTCCCTGTGATGGGTTTATGTTTCTTAGGAGCATGACAGGCATACCTTCTTTAAGCTTGATTTCGTGATTTGGTATTCCTGGTATATGTAAGCTATTTAAGTACTCTATCGGGTAAGCTGTGAATTGCTCATCACTGTCCATGGAAGAAGCACATATCTCGTCACAGCTTTTGTATACCTTATAGTTTCCGGGTAGCAAGTCGGTCATGTACTCATTTATGGTATCTGCGGTTTCGTTCAAGGGTGTAAGAATTGCTCTTTCCCTTATATAGCTGTCCGTTTCCCTGTTATCTAAGAAATTTGGGTAGATTTCGTCGACTATAGCTTGGAGGTCAGGTGATCCAGTAGCTGAAAGATACTCATCCGGAATCTTAATCCATGTGGGTTCATTCTCATGCTCTTATGATTTTGCATTAAGTCTTCCATCACCCATAGCTAGGAGCCACTCGTTGAACTTTTTGTTTTTTAACCGTTTCTGTTCATCACAACTTGTCTCACTTACCCTCATGCTTGTTCTAAGTACGAAAACTCTGCAAGAATCCCATATGTGTGATCTGTTTATCGATGCTTGGACGACATCCTGTCTAGTACCCTTTGGAACAATAGGTAGTACCTGTCGAAAGTCACCTCCAAGTAAGACAACCTTTCCTCCGAATATTTTTGTTGCTGCTTTAGGGTCCTTGAATCCGACTATGTCCCTCATAGTTCGGTCAAGTGCTTCAAAGGCAAATCTATGGTCCATTGGCGCTTCATCCCATATGATAAGAGAGGTTTGCTATAGGAGTTCGGCTAGATGTGTCTTTTGTTTTACATTGCAAGTCGAATCATCGAATAGGTCTATAGGAATATCAAACCTGTCATTGAATGTCATTGAATGTTATTGAGTGTTATACTTTTCAAATTATTGTGTGTAAATAATTCAATATTGGTTATAGCTAATAATTGGATGTTGTGTACCTGATGATGCTACATTTAATACAATCTTGTTATCTGCACGTAACTTAGCTGAAATGGTTCCATATAAAAATGTCTTTCCCGTTCCTCCATGACCATAGACGAAAATTAAATCTTCAACGCCGTTGTTAACCGAGTTTATCACAGCTTCATAAACAGCTGTAATATGCATAATAACATAAGTTAGCTAACCAAAATCAATTGTTTTTGATATAGCGGAAGTTTGAGTAAAGAAACTATTTTACCTAGTTGGTCTGTGTTGAGTTGTGTTACTTTTGTCGTCCACTCGTTACTGAGTTGTTCCCTATCATACATCTTTTCTTCTCTGATGAGCTTGTTTTCCATTCCCGCAACGTCAGATTCTTTAAGTTCTGGCATGTTCTTTATATCTTCCAGTCTTTTTCCATATTTGTGGAGGATTTTGTCGATTTCCATCAAGGTGTATGCTTGTTTTGCAGCTTCTGAAAGTATCAATTGTGGGTGACCAAATAATTTCCGCTTTTTTCTCTCAATATCTTCCGAGAGCATGTTGAAGTTAGTTTCCCATAGATTCATTACGTCTGTGACTTCACAGAAGAGAAGCATTGTGACAAACAATTCCCTGAGTTGTGATGGCATTGCCCACTGGTTTGCCTCACGCATAGCTTCATTCCACTCTTTGTCGTCTTGGAGTAGTCCTAACGCGTTGCAGGCTTCTTTGAAGGAGGGATACAAATGACCACGGACTGTTCTGATCTCCTCGTAGTTCCTTGAACCCTTTACTATGTTAAGGAGTAGGCAAGATAATACCTTTCGCCGGCTGTAGGGTGTACGTATGTTATTCTCCCGATACACGTTCCTTGTTTTCGCCTGTGCCAACCCTTTTCCCACCTGTAATGAATTGGAAACTCTGCGTAGGAAAGTGTTCTTGCATGCGCATCAATTGTGTTTGTTTTCATCCATGAAGTCAGCATTGTTTCCGATTCATTGTGTCTGTCAATCACTAATTGTAGTACATCGTTGTCCTTTATTACAACTGCTTGTTCTCCTTCCAGGTGGACGGGGAGGCGCATTACCGACGGATACCTATCTTGGATCTTGAATTCAAATATTCTCCAAGCAGCTTCAGACGCAGATAGATATCTACAATCTAAGTAAGTCTTAATTTCATCCTTAGAGTCATCTTTTATGACTATGGTTGCCTTGTCAGGCCCTTTGGAGATATACTTAAAGAGATACTTGATTGCACGTGCAGTGTTGCACCACTCGACGTTGATGTGGGCGTCGAACAGTATTAGTAGTCCAGGGTTATATGGCACAATAGACCGATTATCTAGCTCTTGTTTCCCTTTTGTGATGGACCTATATTTCAAAAAGACACAACACATTATCAATATATATCATTAGTCTAATGTGAAGTCAGGGTTAGTTTATGAAAACGATCTATTGGCAGCGGTTTATAAATTGTATGTTAAATTGATAGTTTACTCTGCTAAACAGGATCAGTGACTCAAGGCTATAAATTTGTTTTTATTTCTAATCAGATTACCTGTTGTCTTGTCTGCGTCTGTAGATAGGATAGCCGTTGACATCTATCGTTGTCTCTTCATTGAATGATTTTGGAAATTTCTTACTGCAATTGTTGTTGACCATACATGGACACTCTGGATTGGCTGTGCCACATGGTCCGTGTACCATATATTTTGAGACAGCTTCATATAACTCGGGTTCTGTGTTCTTATCAGGAATTTCGGCGCTGATAATGTTGTTAATGTACTCTCCAGTCTCATCGACTTCTTCTTTCTTTAACCATAACAGTATATGTGCATGAGGTAATCCTCTCTTCTGAAACTCGATGGTGCAAACATCTATATGAAGTAAAATTTAGATGTCACATATTACGAAAATAGAATAAATAGTATGATTAATTCCTGATGAGAATTTATAAATAGTCAGTGCTAAATTAAAAGGGTACCTGCTATGGTTGTACCAAAGTACCCGTCACCCTTTAGACAGTCCATGAGCTGTGTTAATTTGAGTTTAAATACTCTGGCCACAATATCGGGTCGATCTGTTGAGGTTTGATCTGGAATTTTTTTTAACATGGCATCTATTTCTGGCCAATTCGAGTTTGCTGTGAATGTGATGAATAGATGCGGGTTACCGTACCATCTGCAGATTGCCATTGCGTCTTGGTAGTTTTGTTGCATGTATCTTGGACTTCCCGTAAATGAAGCCGGTAGATATATTCTTTGTCCTACGGATTGCCCTACACTGTCTCCTTTGGTAACAGCATCACAAAGATTATTCAAAACATCACACCTAAACATCTGTTGGTTGTTTTTGATATACCATAACCTTTCTGTTTCTATGGCACAACAGCAGTCCACCAAAAATTGTTGGAATAACCGTCCCTCAGACAATAGTGTTTTACCTTGCGAGAGTCTTTGTTGTATTCTATAGGCATAGTACTCTCTCATTGTAACGCACTCTCTTTTACCTTGTTTTCCTTTGTCTGTGTAATACTTTATTCCAAGATGAAAGCTGTTTTCACCATAAGGAAATAAGAGCGGGTACTGTAGAGCCATATACGATGGATGCAATTCACTTATGGTTTGTAGTTGTCCTGACTTGTGTTCGACTATAATGTCTCTTCCTCGAGAATTACTCCCTGATCCATTCGTAATTAGAGCGGCTACTTCATCTGTTGTTGGAGTATTATATGTCCTATCTCTTTGTTCACGTGCGCTCAATAGTTTGATAGTTAACTGAGAATCGTGTTCTTCCTTGATTCTCTGTTGTGCCATGCGGAACGTTTGGGCTAGGGGGTTCACTTCGTCGAGCATGTTTTTTAACCCTTCAATTATAGTGTTGTCTAACTGCGGACTGTTTTCTTGCTTACGTACTGCTTTTGCCCTCATCTCTGATTCTGCCGAAGTGTCGTACACATATAACTGTGCATAAGATGGGTTTTGTCCATCTTCAGGTAGAAGTGACCCTATACGGTGAAATACTTGTCCGCTGATTCTGAATGTGTATAGTCCTTTACCAGTGGATACAGATTTATCAATATTAGCTCCCATTGAGGTGAATGCATAACATGAATTGTAGATCCGTATGTCTTTCTTGAATTTTGCTGCCGTCTTGTCCTTCTTGTCCTTAGTAGTATGCAAAAGTTTTGCTAAGTATGGTGGTGCTTCCTTGAGTTTTGGAAGGCGTATTTTGCCTTCTTTACAACACATGTTAAAACTCAAAGAGTCTCTTCGACTCGTTCTTTTCACTCTTTCGTCAAACCACATAATTGCTCCACAGTGTGGGCATTCGTATTCTGGATCTCCTAAATAGCGATATTTCAGCTTTTTTTTTCCGGTACCTATAACCAGTAATTAAAGAAAAGAATTAGTTTTAAAAACTGCATACCAAAAATATAGTTATTCGCTTAAACAATTTGATTAGTTATTATTTTGTTGTTCAGCAAAATTATCTTAAAATTGAAATTAGCCTCGAAAGAAAACGTGAGTACTCTAAAATACCTTTGTTATCTGGATTTTGTTGAACAGTATTTCTTTGACGCTTGTCTCTCAGTATATTCATCCGTTTTTGTCTATTTTGTTTGTAGATGCTTGACTTAGAGTTTTGAGGAAACGTCGCAGGTACAAAATCTGGGGTAATTCCTAAATTACTCACTGTTTTTCTTTTCCTACCTCCGAATTGTATGTCGCATGTTCTTGTTATCTCATTGCCTTGTAATTCTGAATTAGGAAGAATTTCTGCTCCCAAAGTTGTGTGGTCTACCCGATATTCAATTGCCCTTGTTTCTTCATAAAGATGTTCTCCAATCCTTCTCCTTTTTCTGGTTTCGGTATCGGCATCAATCTTTGATGTTTGAGATCCCATTGCAATCAACAGTGTTTTCCTGAAGAAATTGCTTTGTGTTATGTTTTTATTTGTGTTTTATATTGTATTTATAGTATTGCTTGTTGAGTGGAAAAATCAGACTTGGCAAGTATGTAGAATAGGATTTGGAAAAACAGAATTAGATTAGCTTTTGGACGTCTTTGGAAACATGAGATTTGGTAAGAATATAGAAAAGGATAGTTTATCTTCGTGTATGCATCAAAAGAATGTTGGTATTAGCACTATCAAAAGCCTGACAGATGGTTAAATTTTTAAGCTAGTGTATCTGCGTGTGATTCATTATTACAAATATTAATTAATTTCGAATACCATGGAACGAAGCGGCACATCTCTCAAAATATTATGTGAAATTGACTGTGTTTACCAGTGACATTGATAATATGTCGATTCACTTTATTTTGCTGGTGCTATATGAACAGTATGCGGTTAGGTTGTGAATGTATGGTATCACAATTGTTGGACATAATTGCACTATTTTTGTTGGAATTGATACACGATCGCGATTTTTAATGGCTTCAATAGGAAATGGCATTTGGTTGTTTGATCTGTTACTTATGTTTTTGTGCTTATGAAAGATCAATAAATGTTGGCTTCAAACTGGTGGCATATAAGTTAGGAACATGGGTTATTGGACTGAATTGTTTTTTCTTGTGTGGGGTAAAAGGGTGAATCTATAATGAGACATCTGGTGGATGGTTAGAAGTTTCTGAAATTTCAAGTCATTCTAAAAGATGTTCTTAAAGATGTTCTTTTCTTGTTTTTCAAAACGTTTAGCGTTGGTCTTGCAGTGGTCCTTACTAAGGTCTTTAAACGGTTCAGTCGGTGAAACTTGATCGTATAGTTCAATAGCCCTTATGCAATGTTTTAGAGTTTCACTGATTCAGCGACCAGCAAGTCCTGAATTGCTTGTTGGTACCCTTGGAAAATTAGACTTTCTAGAAATCGTTGTAGGAAAGTTAGACATTCTAGAAACTTCCAATCGTTGTGGGAGCTCAAAAAAAGCCTGCTTTAATAAGATATATAGATATAGATTTAGGGACTGATATAGTCTTCAAGTGGTTCTAGATCTTTATATATTTGTAAGTGGTCTGATAGCTCTTTTAAAAAAAGCATATGACATGGTGTTTATGATGGTTTAGTACCTAACATGTGTTCCACTTTCTTTTGTGGGATCTTTTTATTAATGCCCGTGCGTTGCACGGGTCTCTTTATAATGATTTCTAATCATGATGATAAATGTGAACCAATAGATTAATATCTAAACCTTTATATATGATCTATTAATTACATTTATTTAGCCTGTGTAGACATTTTTTTTTCATTATAAACCTCATTTTACAAAAAATATTAAAAAATTTGTTTTAATAATATTTCTCTAATATTGGTAGGATTAAAATTAGGAAATGTAGGAAATGTAAGTAACATACGTGTATATTAGGAAAATTAGACTTTCTAGAAATCGTTGTAGGAAAGTTAGACTTAGAAATTAAAGTTAGACATTCTAGAAACTTCCAATCGTTGTGGGAGCTCAAAAAAAGTCTGTTTTAATAATATAATAACTAGTTTTTGCGCCCGTGACAATCACGGGACTGTTATAATACCTCTCTTCTCTTCCTCTTTTCCTTGGTCAAAGTAAAAGGAAAGGATATGTATGAGATCAGATGCGTCAATTTCAATTGATCGTCAATGTTTATTATCAGTTTTTTCGCTGTAAGTTTATTTAGACATAACTAATTCGTGTATTACAATATTTTTCCTTATAATGACCCGAACTTAACTTGACACAATACAAACCCTAACTGGACGTGGTCCGATCATTGTTGACCAGGCCAAATTATCGACCCCTAAATCAACCACAATAAATATATAACATTCTAATTCTTAAAGGGATATTTTCAGAATATCCATGTAGTTTCTGACTTTTGTGATATGTGTGTTAAATTGCACAATTAGAAGTTAGGCTGTTAGATTGCACCATTGATTATAAGTGTAGGTGGTAAATTGTTACTTTCGCCCTTCGATAATCCCAAGTTGATGCGTGGAACAATATTACAATATTGAAAATTTTAATACTTAACACTTGCAAATCGTAAAAACAAATGACCAAATAGATCAATTCTGATCCATTATAATAGTTATAGGTACGATATGATATACTATGATTTGGAACCTAATAATCTAGGATTACAAACAATGATAATAGGTACATAAAATAGGAACTAACACCCTAGTACCCTACTATATTGTTGCATATGAGAATCTCTTTTCTGCACCACTTTTCTTCCCTACCAAAGTTATCATTATTTTGACAACTTGAAAAAAAAAAACACATATTTTTGTATGCTAAATCAAGCAAAAAAACCAAAGTATATATAGTGCGTCGAATTAGCATGTTACAGGAAAATTGGAAAAATCAACAGCCAAAAGTCACTACATTGATTATATTCAATAAAAAAACCCTTCAAACTAACCATAGAATTCAATTAAAAATTTTAAGACGTGGAAGATAAAAAATTCTTTATAAATTATTCAAATAAATAAGTTGATTAATGTATTCTATTTATTATATCTATAATTAAAGTATTTTCATATATTTTAATATTTTTATTTCATATATATTTTTAATGTATAGTATTTTTAGTGCGACACGTAGTGTCGTGACATGGCATTTGCAGATGACAATTATGCGAAATCAATTATCTCATGCCAAGTGGATTAGTAATGTTAGCCTATTAATATTATTATATAGATAATATTTCTCTAATACTGGTAGGATTAAAATTAGGAAAGGTAGGAAATGTATGTAACATACATGTATATTAGGAAAATTAGACTTTCTAGAAATCGTTGTAGGAAAGTTAGACATTCTAGAAACTTCCAATCGTTGTGGGAGCTCAAAAAAAGCCTGCTTTAATAAGATATATAGATATAGATTTAGGGACTGATATAGTCTTCAAGTGGTTCTAGATCTTTATATATTTGTAAGTGGTCTGATAGCTCTTTTAGAAAAAGCATATGACATGGTGTTTATGATGGTTTAGTACCTAACATGTGTTCCACTTTCTTTTGTGGGATCTTTTTAATTTGAAACTCTGATTTGCATAAGCCGTATCATTATGCTGTACATGAGTATTTTTTTTTTTCTCATTGACAATATATTTGGTCTCTTTTCTTCACGAAGAAAATATATATAAACAGAATCAAAAATATAGTTTTATGTTATTTGACTTGCATAAGTTCTAGATAAAAAGCTATTAATGCATAGATATTATAAAACTTATAAACTGTAAAACTTGTATAAATCTCTCAGTTGGCAGCGTCCTTCTAAATTACGCCTTCACTGTTCTCCGAAATTATGTCTTTGTCTGTTTTAGTACTTTTTTCTTCGGCTTCGACTTGTGGTGATCTGATTCATTTATATCAGTGGATGATTGAGGTCGCTTCTGGCCACTTGTTGGCGCCTCCGGTGAAGAATTCACAGCCTACAATGTTATGGTATATGCCTAGACCTGGCAAAACAGACCCAGACCCGAACATCCGACCCGAAATACTTGACCCGAACATCCGAATTTGACCCGAATTTGTAATTTGAGTTCAACCCGAAACCCGAAATGACCCGACCTGAACCCAAAATTAACCCGAATACTGTTTGACCCGATATTGACCCGACCCGAAACAGACCCGAACTGAAATGACTCAGACCCGAATAATCAAACATTTAAAAGAATCTATTGAACAAAAGGGACTTGGATAGTTATATCATATCTTCAAACACTCCAATTAGCAATAAAATTTCAACTTAAGATAATATGAGACAAAATTTGATATTAATATGTTTAAATTTGAACATTTTAGAATGATTTGACCCGAATCCGACCCGACCCGAATACGACCCGACCCGATTTTGACCCGTAGTTGAAACACCCGAACTGGACCCGACCCAAACCGAACCCGACCCGAACCGAAATAGACCCGAAATATATGACCCGAATAGTGACCCGACCCGAATAGACCCGACCCAGACCCGACCCGATTGACCCGTTTGCCAGGTCTATATATGCCATCAGTATTATTGTACAGTGAAAAAGACGCAACTGTGAGTTTATTGAAGTGATTATACGAACCTCAAGTGCATTTTTATCTAGAACACAGTCGATACCGAAGCTTTGTCTTTTGGATGTATGATCTTGATCTTTGATCTTTAACTTGAAGAGAAACTCTTTGCCGCAAAACGTATTGTTAATCAATCTTGGAATTAGATTTGATTCTTCATCATCTTCGTCCTATATTTAGTGTACAATTGAAATTGTAAGTTGAGGTAGTACATACGTGTGGGTCATATGCAATACACTATTTTTCTTTTTCAAATTAAATAATCACTTTACCTCATTTTGTTGTGAATCATACAAACTAATAGCATCTTGACCGATGAGTCTTTTTGAATCTTTGTCAAATATTGTGAAGATCGCCGAACTCGTACTATCTTGAACTTGCAACTCAATGCGGTATCTATTGACAATAACCCCATATTAATACATAACAAAATAATTAATAATTTGATTTTATTAATAATTAAAGTGTAGTAATCATACCTAATTGTTTGTGTTTCAAATTGTTTTTGACAATTATAACAATAGTAACCGTTAGAGTCAGTTTGGCGTGCCCCTCTTGGGCAGTTAATACACGATGTGTAATACCAAGGTTTTTCAGCAAGAACATCCATCACTTTAGCTGTGCAATAGCATATCAAGTCCTGCCATTATACAAATAGATTAGAAGTAAGAAGATATGATAACTTCAAAAATAAAGAAGGTACGTTAGAAAATAATTAAATAAATGACCTTTGTATACGTTGTTTTGCAATGTTCTAAGATGCTTGAGATGTCTTTCTTTATAATAGGAGTTTCATCTACGTTTATTTCGCCAATATTATTACTGAATATCGTCCTAAGTCCACTCACTTCAGGAACATCGATGTTGATGTAGATACTACTATATACGGTATGTTTATACTGCTGTAACCTGTAAAATAATAAAGCATGTAAGATTATAAATAATTTGTGTACATATTTAAATATGAAATAAAAAGATCAATCGTAGAAACATTAGCCACCTTCATGGTCTCTCACTACCAAAGATGTTGCGATTACTATGAGTGATTGATTAGTACCACTAAACTTTTTCTTTTGTTCCACATAGTCAGCACGACATTGATCCCATAGAGCGATTCTTCTACACTGGTCACTGTCCAAAAAAAAAAAAATTGTTAACGATACATCAAAAAGGGTCAATTTTAACTATCAACTTTTCAATTAAAAATTTGGTCACAATTATTAGTCAAGATAGTGGATACATACAATTGATCTTGGACCTCAATCGCGTAATAATTGTTTCCTTTAACAATTTCTTTCACAACTACTCCAATCAAGTCTGAAAGTACAAAGAATGGTATATTAGTGTTAGTCCTAGCAACAAAGTAATTAATATTCTTAAACTAAACGGCAATACAAAAGTAGATATACCTGTAAGAATTGATGTAATAGCTTTTCGCTTGTCCACATCACGAAATTGAATAAACTCAAACTTGTGTTTGGGTATGGTACTATCATCAACTTCCGTAGCTTTGATATTGCGGCGCCCGCAAAAATAGTTTGATGGTTGAGGTTTGAATGGTTATTGAACTAACCGAAGTTGGATCGTTGAAAACTCAGAGTCGCCACCCTGTCTTTACCCCGACAAGGAAGGGTTTCGAAACATGTTTAAAAAGCACAAGTTCGAAAACAAATGAAAGAATTTTAGGAAAACCTTTCTAAAACCAAAAATGACTCCATGTGCCCTAAGGCAAAATTCCATTTTATTGTATTTACAAATTGATTTGGAAAACTAGTCTGCGAAATAGAGAAAAAGGGTTCGGGGCCTTAGTTAAGGGGTGCGAACATTTGGAACTCGTCTCCCCTTCCGTCCTAAGGACGGGCACTTACTAATACATCATTTCCTTCTAAAGATTCTCGGTGAATTGGTTACGTTAAGATCCATATAAACAGGTAGAAATAGAAAAACATATATATTCACATTGCCATTCACATGCAAGAATTTAGAAGTAGAATTTATAAAAGATTTCCCGAGTCTTTTGGGTACGGACTTGGGGGGTTTGAGCACCAAAGTTGCCCTACGTACCTTTCATCGTGGGATTGGAATCCACTCGAGGATCAAAACCCTACGTAGTTCTGACAGGCAGCCCCACGACAACGGCCTTTTCCACTGGGGGGTAGCGGTTAATATCCGCGAGGGTGGATGGATGAATCCACATGGTAGATATCATTCCACTGGGGAAATGATCGGGTTGATTCCACTGGGGATATCACCAATGTGGGGCTAGAGATGGGTTTTACTTCGCTTGGAAGTGGTAGAAAGTCGTTTCATTCAAAGTCGTACTATTGAGAGACTTTATAGATGACTCACTTTAGAGTCAAGTCGATCCACGTAGAATAGAGCAAGGTATATTCCGCTTGCATCTATGTGTCTCTCATCGAGACGGCGATCGCCATGATCACCATGCCTCCTGAACCAGGCATGCCTCCTGAACGAGGTCTTAAAGTGGATGACTCGACCTCTCTAAGGCGAGTTTAAAGATTAGACCTCTCAATAGTTTGACTAAGGTTGAATTGACTCTCGCGGGGAGATTTAATGGAAAATGGATTGGGTTAGGTGTTTAGGGCTCGGTGGAATTGGCCGTATCGATAGAGCTGCCCGTGTAGGCCCTACAACAATATAAGGAAAATAAATCGCCGATTCGATTACGTTCGATCAAGTGGTGTTCCACTGGGGTGTTGGTGGAATAGATGGTAGAGGTGAATGTAGATCGACCTCATGATCGCGCATAAGCGAATTGGCAATCCTTGCCTAGTGTTGGGGTAGGGCCCCGTCCAAAGTCCATACAAGAACGGGAAAGAAAACTTTACATGCAAAACACATCGAAGAAAGTTCATTTACTTCCATGTACAAAAAGTTTTGGAAAAAGAAATGAATTTCTTAAAACGTTGAGAAAAAGAGAGAAAACGACTTTAATTAGAAAAACTAAGAAAAGAACGTTTGAAAACAAACAAGAAAACATTTTTAGGGGTTTTTGGTTTTATTAATTACATTATTTACATAAGGGGGTCGATTTTAGTCCTTATTGACTTTAATTGACTCGGGTTGACTTCGGTTGACTTGCACCTATTTGCAAAGTTGACTTTAGACGACTTTTAGGTAGATTTGGGTTTGACTTGGGTAGACATTGACATTGGTAGATTTGGGTAGACATTTGGCATTGGTAGGCTTGGATAGACGTGTTTGACTTTAGTTGACTTTAGTTGACTTTGGTTGACTTTTGGTTGACTTTTGGTTGACTTTGGTTGACTTTTGGTTGACTTTGAGTAATTGGTTGGATTTTAGTAGACTTTGGTAGACTTGGTTGTAATTGAATTGGTTTTAGACGACGGTTGACTTTCATTGACTTGACCTCGATTGACTTGACTTAGGTAGACTCAACTTAGTTAGACTTGACTTAGGTTCACCTAGACTTCTTTCTAAGTGTTTTAAAGTCATCAAACAAATGGGTTGATTAATTAAACTTCCTATTAAGTCTAATTGTTTTTTACAAATTGGGTTGAGTAGACTCCTAATTAAGTCTAAATTGTTTTTAACATTTTGACATCTCAATGAGGTGGACTAATTAGACTCCCTATTAAGTCTAACCATTTAATTAATTATGACAATTAATTTGGGTGAAAAACTTGTCATTTTCAACCCCAAAAACAGAAAATTGATGGAAATCGAATGGTTTGAAAGATCAAATCAAATCTTCAAATTTTTCTGGGTTGAAGGTGGGTTCATGAACATCTTGGGATCACACATGAATTTTTTCATGACCCCAAAAGTCCATTTACTCACAAAACAAATTTAAGGTTGAAATTCGGATTTCTGAGCAAAACAGGATCTGTTTTGAAAAAATCATAGCTGTTGATATAGACATGACAAAATTTTGACCCTTAGCTTTCTGGAAACTTGGGAGTCTGATATTCAACTTTTATGAAGGAGACATACCCAGAAAAGGTCGTTTTCAACTCGAAAAACCTCGTTGAATACAACTGGTCGGAGCAGGGACCAGTTTTGAGTCATTTTATTGCAAAAATCATCATAAATAATCTGGTTTGAGTTTGGATCTGAAATTTTGCAGGGTTGCATTTAAGACCCCAACGAAGCATTGTTTATAAAATCAGGAATTTTACCAAAAGGGAAGATTTTATACGGATTTTGGAAGTCAGACTGAAAAACAGTTTTCAAAGAACAAAAAATCGGATTGAGTTGTAGATAGTTTTTGTACATGGAAATAATTGTAGAAAAATTTGTGAAAAATATCAAATCACCACAAAAGGTCAATAAAACAGTAGACATAATAAAAATCACCAATGGGCACTCCACTCCTAAAACTCTCTCATCTAATGTTCCCCTCAGTAAAGGGAACGGCCACAAAAGGCCCTAGAGGCAAGCTTACGAATCCATACGGCTCAATAAACACGTATTTCATCGTTACCGACCAAGGCTCAACAAAGAAAAACGTTAGTAAGGTATTTGAGATAAAATAAATGAAATGAAATTACAATAAAAAGAAGAAGGGAAGAAGAAATACTACCTTTTGAGATCAATGGTTGCAAATCCACCAATGCTAAGGTATTAAATCCTCTAAATTGATTTTAATTTAGATGAGATTGATTTTATTTAGTTATAATCTAAGTGATACTAATGCTATTCATTTATTAGATTGAATTAGAATTAAAGTGGAGGCTTGATGTGGAAGTAAATAAGAGAAAATGAATGAAAGTAGGAGTAAATGCAATGAACAAATACTCTTCTTCTCTCTCTCTCTTTGGCCGGCTCTCTCTCTTGCTCTCTCTCTCTCTTTTTTTGTTTTGTTTGTGAGTAAAGAATGTGTGTGTGGGTGTGTGAATTAGGGTTTGCTTAAGTATCAAAAGGAGAGTAAAAATGAGTGAATGTGAGTGAATGTGAGAGATAAATATCTCATTAAATTAAGCAAACACAAAAAAAAAGAAAACTTGCTCATTAAGCCTCACTTGGCCGGCCAAAACCATGCCAACACACCAAAAAAAATTTGTCATTTTGCTCTTGTAAGGAAGGGAGAGAATCAATGAGTCACCATTTCAAATTTTAATCAAAAATCAAATAGTTAGCATATTGTTAGCATCTTGTTAGTGTAAATGTGAGTGACATGGGCATGACATGTAAAAAATGATGTCATTGCCTATGTGGTTTAGTAGTAAAAAAAATGGAATCGAGTTTGGCTCGTCTCGGGCAAATTTACCTCGGTTTGCGCAAAAATGAAAACCGGGTGAATTAAATCAAAGAAATAATGAAATTAGAATAAAAAATGAATAAATTCAATATTATTAATATTATTTACATGATTTTCGAAATTTATATAAATAATAGAAAAAAATGGTGGAATTGAAATTGTTGAGAAATCGTTTTATTTACAAATAAACGAATAAAAATGGGTGAACAGAAATGAATAAAATAAAATTGAATTAGAAAATAGAAATAGAATTAGAAAATATAAATAGATTAGTAAAAATAAAAATGAAAAGGTGAGACAAAATTTGGTGTCTACAGTTTGCCCCTCGTTGGTCGAGTTTTGCAAAAACGAAGGTCAACGCCATGAGAAGACGCAAAATTTTGGATCCCATCTTACAACCTTGTTGTTGTTCGGGAGAGAAGACCCTATTGTCTAAATTTGAAAATCCCTTTTAATTTTCAAAATGTGTGTTGTCGCCGTTTGATCATTGGTCGAGATCGAGGTTGATGTTGGAAATCGAGTTTGAGGTTGAGGTTGAAGTTTTGAAGTTGGAGGTCGAATTATTAGAGGTTGGTGTCGAGTTGGAGATCGAGATTGAATTCGGTGTATGAGATGGAGGTTGATCACAACTTTGTTTTTGTCGTGTGATTTTGAATTTGCGATCGAGATGGATTTACGACTTTATTGTCGTGGCTTGTTTTTTTTTTTTTTTTAATCGAGATCGATAATTTGAAAACGAATTCGGGTCAATTCCAAAATCATTTGAGCATGGAGTTAGTAGCATCTTCTCCTTGGGTTTGATGTTGGGTAGTGTGGTTGGAGGCCTCTCAAAAGGGAAGGCTTTCAAATTTTGGGTTTGGGTAGATGAGTGCAAATTGGTGTAAGCTCTTACATACACCAAAGTAGGCCTTATAGGCCTTGATTGCAAGAGAAAAGAGGGGGAGCATCCTCCCTCTTTGGGCTATGTGGGAGTCTTTAAAAGAGGGCCTTTGGCTCTCTTTTTTCTTGCACATCTCTTCTCACTTGTGCTAGTACTCTTTTGCACACTTCTCTTCATTTGTGTTTTGGTGCTTTCTTGTGCACATCTCTTTCGCTTCTAAAGTGCCTTATTTTTGCATATTATAGTTTGTGTCAAAATGTCTCACAAAAGTGAGCTTTCTTCCAAAAATGAGCTCTCAAAAGATGACAAGATCTTCCTCACGAAATTTTCTTCTTCTTTGAAAGAGAGGTCTAGTAAGGCTTCTTCTTCTATCACCAAATCATTGTCTCTCCTCGTGAAACACCCCGTTTATTGGGAGCTACTTCACTCGGCTCTCCAATTTTGGGACAAAGATAAACACATGTTTCGTTTTGGAGAGGTGGAGATGACACCCTTCGTAGAGGAGATTGAGGGACTACTTGAGCTTCCAAGGAGCACCACCCTCGTTGTTCCGCATGGTTTTACCTCATATCGCAAGTTGCTTGGCGATATATTAGGTATCCCTCCACATCTTGAGGGTGCCTACTTGCTTGGCCCTAGTCTTGATCTTGCTAATTTGAGGCTAGGGTTTGAAGGTAATGGTACCAACTTCTCATGCTCGCTTCCTCCCCACGTAGCTAGGGAAAATGCATGCATAGCCATGCTTCTTGGAGTAGTGCTTTTCCGCGAGACTCTTGGTTGTTGGAGCGTGAGGTGTTTGAGTTTGATCCCTTCCATTGTCCAAGGGGGAAGACTAGGTCCTCTAGTCCTAGGTGAGCTTCTTGTCTCACTTGACTCTTTCGGAGAGCAATCCTCTCCCTTCTTTAAAGGGTGCCCCGTCGCCCTAAGCTTGTGGCTTGTGGAGAAGTTCAAGCTAAGCGGTCCTTTGAAGGGCCCTTCTTACAAGATCGCGTCGTTGATCGAGAGGGGAGCTACTCCTAAGTGTAAGGAGGCAAGGGCGAATGGCTCGTGGAAAGAGGCCCTTATGAAGGGTGAAATTGAGTGGGTGACTCCTCATCTCCACATTGAGAGCTTTGCTATTTCCACCTCCGGGAAGAGAGGTGTGCAACTTCCAAGTTTGCGCCAAGTGACCTTCTCTCTCCCTTGGAGGTGTTTGAGGCAAGGAGGGCATCGACAAAGCTTTGTTGATGTGTTGCCGGAAGCATCATGCGAGACTTTTGCCATCACCACCTACAATGCTCAAAGGGTGAAGGATCTTTGGAGGAACGTGGTTTCCCTTCCTTTCATCCCTTTCCTTGGAGAGCCTTCCTTGGAGCCTTCTTACCGAGCATGGCTTTGGGAGGACATCGGGTTAGGGCAGATGCCTAAGAGGGTGAAGTTGGAGAAAGTGAGGGTGAAGGTTGAAGAAGACTCTACTAGCTAGAGTTTGAGCTTGGTGGCTTGAAAAGAAGGTCGATGGTTAACTTAGTACCCTAGTAGTACTAGTTTAGATTTGGACGTGTTCGATGACATCGTTATTTGAGGTAGATTAGTAGTCAAGGTAGAGTAACTTAGTGAACAAGTAAGCTTATGTACTATGTGTTGAAAGTGAAGTGGATTGTAATGAAATGTTAGTGTATGAATTTCAATCCAAGTATGTTTTTATGAATGTCCATTGATTTGATCTTAGCATCTTTACACTAAGCCCAACTCATGATCCTAAATGATGTATGATGACCCACTACAAAAGTTGGCCCATATGCAACAAATGTGCACTAGAATGATCCAAGGGTGTGGTGAATGCATAAATATGACCCACATGCATGAGGTGACCGAGTTTGAGTCCGGGTTGGGGTGGTTCGACTGCGGGTCGTGCCCGTTTTCACCCGAACCGATTTTTTTTTTTTTTTTTTTTTTTTTTTGAGTCTCTCTGCTTTTTCAGGACCCTAATTTTTGCATAAGCCATCACTCATTTTTTTTTTTTGCTCACTTTTTTCTTTTGGCTTATCGGGTCGTTTAGCCGGATCCCTAATGATCTTTTCGGCTCTAGAGAACTTTATTGGTAGATGTAGTCCACGAGATTCAAAAATTTCTCGCGAACCTTTGACCGGACCCACTGAAGGGTTGCCTACGTATTCCGTCGTTGGAAATCAGGTCATGCGTAGTTCGGGCCTCTGTTAGCCCAAAATTCTGGTAGATTTTGCGGTCATCCATTTGACCAATTACAAATTTATTTATCATACATGGGTTGAATTATTACATCGAGGACCTATTCTCCTAAACATAATACTTCTTTAGTTGGTCGAGGTTGGTGTAGTGGACGAATTCGTTCCCATCAAAGTCCATGAGCCTCACTGCTCCTCCAGGTGTGATTGTCTTCACGAGGAACGGGCCTGACCAGTTTGGCCTGAACTTTCCCCTTATATCATGCATGGGCGCACGATTCTCTTTCAAGACCAAATCTCCTTCTTGGATGTTTCGATCTCGAATCCTCTTGTTGAATGCTCGAGCTATGCGCCTTTGATACGCATGTATGTTGTTGAGTGCTTGGAGACGCTTCTCGTCAGCAAATGCTAACTCGTCATATCGAGTTTGCAACCATAAGTCCTCAGGGAGCTCGCTTTCAGCCATGACTCTCAATGACTGAATTTCCATCTCGATTGGTAGGACGGGGTCCATACCATACACCAGAGAGTAAGGCGTCGTGCCGGTTGGAGTGCGAATGGAAGTCCTATATCCCCAAAGCGCATATGGCAGTTTTTCGTGCCAGTCTCGGGCTTTTTCAGTCGTTTTGGAGATGATAGTCTTGATTGTCTTATTTGCCGCCTCCACAGCGCCGTTTGTTTGAGGACGGTAGGGGGAGGATTGGTGATGCTTGATTTTGTACTTGGCCAAAGTCTCTTTCATGTGGCCCTCGAACTGCGAGCCATTGTCAGAAATGATCTCATAGGGTAGCCCATATCGGCAGACGATATTGTGCATGACAAACTTAGAAACCTCTCTTGCCCCTAGTTTTGAGAAAGAAGCAGCCTCGATCCATTTCGAGAAATAGTCGATTGCCACCAAGATGTATTGATGACCATTTGATGCTTGTGGATGAATCTGGCCAATGATGTCAATTCCCCACGTCGAGAACGGCCATGGCGATGTCATATTGTGTAAGGGCACCGGAGGCATGTGGTTGAGATTTGAGAAGATCTGGCACTTTTTACAAGTGCGTACAAAGTGATGACAATCACTTAACATTGTCGTCCAATAGTAGTTGGCGCGGAGGATCTTCTTTGCAAGCATCACCCCATTCATGTGAGGACCGCATTCCCCACCATGGATTCGCTCCATGATTCTTTTCGTCTCTTCTTTGCCCACGCAAAGTTGGGGGCGACCATCTAACCCTTTATGGTACAAATTTCCTCCTATAAGAGCGAATTGGGACGCGAGCCTTCTAATGGCTAGTTGATCTTTCCTTGAACTTCCAGGCGGATAAGTTTGATCCTCTGCATATCTCTTGATGTCCGCGTACCAAGGTTCACTCTCGTCCTCCTCGGTTATGGTAGCGATGAATTCGTCGAATCCAACTACAGGATTTTGCCTTTCTTCGAGCACTATTGATTGAACTTTGATCCCGGCCTCCCAACTGAGGTTCACGGCTAGATTTGCTAGAGCGTCAGTGAAACAGTTCTGTTCACGTGGGAGATGCTTGAAGTTGATGTCCTCGAAAAGAGGGATCAATTGTTGAAGGCACTCAGTGTACAGTTGGAGTCTCTCTTCTCTGACCCTCCAGGCTCCAATTGTTTGAGATATGATCAGATTTGAATCACCATAGACCGTCAGGTGCTTCGCCCCTGCTGCGAGAGCAGCTTTGACGCCATACACACACGCTTCATATTCTGCGGTATTGTTAGTGGTGGGAAAGTCGAGTTTGACTGCAAATGGTATGTGGAGGCCATCTGGGTCTACCAGTAACACTCCGGCCCCGTTGCCCCTTCTGTTGGAAGCTCCATCGAAATACATTTTCCATTTTGGCACTTCGATGGTGCAGATGTGTTCGTCTGGAAAAGAGTCATCGTACTCGTCCCCGGAAATTGGCCCTTCTGCTAAGGCTTCTGAGATCGCCCCACCCTTCACAGATTTCTGGCTCATGCATTGGATGTCAAATTCGGACAGGATGGCGTGCCACCTTGCAAGCCTCTCACTGAGTATCGGCTTTTCAAAGAGATGTTTGATCGGATTGAGTCTCGAGACCAGGTACGTCGTGTGAGCTTGGAGGTGGTGTCTCAACTTCTTCGTAGCATACACCAGAGAGATGCAAGTTTTTTCCAGTGGTGAGTATCTCGTCTCGTACTCGAGAAATTTCTTGCTCAAGTAGTAGATAGCTACTTCTTTCTTAGACCCTTCTTGGTATTGTGCCAATAATGCCCCCATGGCAGTTTCTGTTACCGTGAGGTACAAGATCAATGGCTCGTCTGGCCTTGGCGGCATTAGAACCGGTGGATTGGCGAGATACGCCTTCATTGAGTCGAATGCCTTTTGACATTCCTCATTCCATTCTTTAGAGACTCCTTTTCTTAACAGTTTGAAGATCGGTTCACATTTGGTTGTGAGTTGAGATATGAATCGGTTGATGTACTGGATTCGACCCAGAAAACCTCTGATTTCTTTTTTTGTTTGTCGTTGGTGGTGGTAGTTCGATGATTGATTTTCTTTTTTTAGAATCCACTTTGATCCCATCTTGGCTCACAACAAAACCAAGCAGTTTGCCTGAGGTTACCCCGAATACACACTTCTGCGGGTTCAGTTTCAAGTTGTACTTTCTAATCCTCTCAAAGAAAGTCCTCAATGCCGAGAGATGCCCCCGGCGATCTTTACTTTTGACAATCATGTCATCAACGTAGACTTCGACGACGTCGTGAATGAGATCATGCAAGATGGTCGTCGCAGCTCTTTGATAGGTGGCACCGGCGTTCTTCAGCCCAAATGGCGTGACTCGATAGCAGTAGGTACCCCATGGGGTGATGAACGAAGTCTTGTTCCTGTCTTCTTCTGCCATGAGAATTTGGTTGTACCCGGAGAACCCATCCATGAACGAGAACATAGCATGGCCGGCGGTGTTATCGACAAGGACGTCGATGTGTGGTAACGGGAAGCAATCTTTTGGTGACGCCGCATTGAGGTCTCTGTAGTCGACACAGACTCGAACCTTTCCTCCTTTCTTTGGCACGACCACAATGTTGGCGAGCCAATCTGGGTGCTTGATTGCTTTGATGAAGTTTGCTTTAAGTTGTTTCTCGATCTCCTCTTTGACTTTGAGGCTCACCTCAGGCTTCATTCGGCGAAGTCGTTGTTGCTTTGGCTTGCATTCGGGCAGCAGTGGAATTCGGTGCACAGCAATTTGTTGATCGACACCTGGCATATCGGCGTAGGACCATGCAAAGACATCTACATACTCTTTCAACAATGAAATGAATGCAAGACTCTCTTCTGGGGAGAGGGATGAGCCTATTTTGACTTCTCTAACATCGTCATGTGACCCTATATTTACAATGATGGGCTCCTCCATGGGAGTCATGCATGATTCGGGAACATCTATGGACTCAGTGTCAGACGATGCGTCATGATCAGATGCAATGTCATTTATGCAAACATACTCGGATATTGATTTATACACTATGTTTTCATTATCACAAAAGTCAGATTGGGTAGAAAGGGACGAATTGTCGGATGAGGAACTGTCAGTTTCATAGCCGTCAGAGTTGGTAGGGAAGTCAGGATTCGGTTGGTCAGTGAGTTCGGGGTTGAGGTTCCCTAGGGGATAGCCTAGCTCGGTAGCTTCGCTCCTGGATTCACACTCCACATTCTCCTCCTTTCCTGCGTGGTCTCTTGTAATCTTGATCAGGGTGGTGGGGTCGTTATCTATCTCATCACTCAGCTCTGACTCGAACAAGCGCTTCATCGCTTCACCACACATTGCCTCCACCCAATTTCGGTCCCTTTTAACCGGTTCGTCTTTCACAAACCAACTTCTAATCAGATCTTCATTGGAAGTCTCAGCAAAGAAAATCTCAAGTCCCGGACGCCTCTCTCGCTTTTTCTCGTCGAACCATGGTTCTGGGAATTCGAAGTAAGGTTCACTCTCTCCCTGCAGCACGAACTGGCCATTGAGGGTTAGGGACGGCTTTTTGGCTTTTGTGGCTGTTGATGTTTCCTCACTAGGGTTGTATCCAAGGCCGTGTTTGTTTTGCTTGTTGGTGACCTCAATTGGACATTTGATCCCCTCGCCTTGTCTTCCTAGGCCATTTCCGGAGACATATCCCATCTTGTCTATCATGTGTAGAGTTTGGGGTTGAAAGGTAGGGATTGGTGGTGGATTCTCACGCTCACGGCGGGTTTGGGGTTTCTTGCTTCTCTTGGTAGTGTTGGTCATTTTGTGGGGACGTGGTGGGTTAGGATTGGCTACTTTCAAACCACAACTCAAAGGACTTCTTTCGGGAGATTGCCCCTAGAAATAAAGAATAAAGAATGAAATCAATATTCACACAAAAAAAAAAGTTGAATGACAAAACTTGAAACTCCTTGTTTCTGTTTGCTCGTTTTCTTTTTTTTTTTTTAGAAAACAAATTTTTGTTCTGTTTGGTTTGTTTGATTGTTGTTTGTTATGGACAGTTCGAATTCTTCCATTCAGGATTTTGCCGTTTCACTTCCCACTTGAAGTTTAAATTTATATACAAAAATGTACAAGAGAAGAGGGTAGAGTCGTCTCCCTTTTGAGACATAGTCGGTTGAGTTCTTGCAAAGTGGACAATATTTTTATTATAATTAGTTTGGGCCGAACCCTAAGGTGGGTTGCCTACATATCTCCATGTGTGAATGAACTTTGGAAGTTCTTTCTTGTTTGTGGTGTTGAAGTGCATGTGATTTGGAGAATCAGGCCCGATGTAGTTCTTATGGGTACAAGAGAAATTTGTTTTTTTTTTATTTATTTTACAAGATTTTATCCGTGGCCACATCCACTAGTAGGATGTCTACGTAACCCCACACTAATTACAGAGAGTGCAAAATGGGTCAAATGTTGTAGGAACATTGACTTGGGGACTCAGGCCTTGCGTAGTTCTTTATGGATCTACGTTATTCCTAATACTCTAGGTGATGATAGGTTGGATGTTGTTGGAGCTTCAAGGGTCAATGACCCCAGCATCGATCAAATCCTGGATCTTGTGGCGGAGCTCTTCGCAGCCGTTGGTGTCGTGGCCGCAAGCTTGGCAGAAGCGGCAAAAAGTGGTGCAACTCAGTTCGCCACAGTAGGGAACAGCAGGTGGCAATTGAGGAGTTATGAGGTCAGCCCTCACTAGCTGGTTGAAGATGTGCTCTCGAGGGTGACGAAGGATTGAAAACCAACGCTTAGGGCGAGGGTCACTGGCGAAAATCATCACATGTTTCCCGACTTTTGACAAGTCAGGTGCTCTTTCTAGCTTTGCTGCATCCAGGCAGTAGCCTCGATGTTCCATCTCCTCTAGCGTCTTAAAGGTCTCGTTACCCATCTCGTCGAAATAAGCCTGGTTCAGGCCTGAGGCAATCATCAGCATGCACTCCTTCAGTGTTGGGGGAGCATAGGTTTCTCGATACTGAGTGCGCCAACGAGCGCAGTAGCTGGAGAATGACTCGTCGACTCCTTGTCGAACTCCCATCAATTGCAGCCTTGCCGGATCTATGTTCTGGTGGAACTTAACCCATTTGACAAACGAGTTTCGCAACACCGGCCAAGTACTCTTGAGTTCGATAGGCAGCTCGTAGAACCATTTCAATGCAGGACCGTCTAAGCTTTGGTCGAACAGAGGAGCATAACTGTCTGGGTGGATTCGCTGGGCCCTCATTTTCTGGCAGAACTTGATGAGGTGAAGTTGTGGATCGCCCCAACCGGTAAACTTGTTGAACACTGGAATGATATACCCCGGAGGTAAGCGGAAGTGAGGGAATGGGTCTAGGTCCAAAGCCGGAGGCGGTCCCCTTGGCATGATCGCCTCCCAATCGACTTGAGTGTCTGGAATAGCTTGTGGCGGTGCCACGGAGACTTGTGAACCTTCACCAGAGCCTGCCGACCATATGTTAGACATGTTCTCACTCGGATGATCACTAGGATATTCGTCATCCTCCATGGGTTCACTCTCACTCGAATCGACACTTAATACATTAATTAGAAACCCATCCAAACAATGAGCCAACTCTTCATTCAGGTTGAGAACAGTCTTACTTGCCACAGCGGCATCCATGAATCCCGTGCCTCCTTCGAGAGTGACAACTCCAGCCTCGGTCATGAATTTAACTTTCCGATGTAAGGTGGACGGAACAGCTCTCATAGCGTGAATCCATGGCCTTCCTAATAATAGATTGAAACATGCTGGGATGTCGATTACCATGAAATTCACTTCTCGGGTCACAGGTCCGAACTCCAAGTGTAGTGAAACTATACCCAAGACTTCCCTCTTAGCGTTGTCAAATCCCCGCACTCCTTCTTTGGACGGTTTTAGATGCTCATTGGAATACCCAAGCTTTTGGAGGACTCGCAAAGGACATACATTGGCGCCTGAACCATTATCGACTAGCACCATGGGAACTATCTTGCCACTACATTCAACTGTGAGGTGTAGAGCATTGTTGTGTGGGACATCATCGGGTAGATCATCATCACTAAATACAATCGCGGTAGACACAGGATGCACAAGAGCAACTACCTCTTCAGGAGACATTGAAGATGAGACGGCCACTTCATTTAGCAATTTCAAGACCGCGGCCCTATGAGGTTGCGAGTGCATAAGTAACTGCCATAGAGAAACATTCGAATTCACTTCCTTCATTCTCTTGATGGCATCCATGGCTTCTCCTTCATCCATAGGAAGCTCTTTCCCTTTTTCTTTCCTCTTTAAAGCTTCTAAAGGGTTTTCCTCTTCTAGGTGTGACGGTTTGAAATGTCTCCCGGCTCTTGTGAGGTGGGCAACCATGGAGTCTTCCTCATCACTAAGATCCTCTAAGCAGACAGGGCTTGCCACGGTGAGACCGAGAACGTTATTCAAGTGTTCCGTGGCTCGACTACAGATATTCATAACAGTGGCTTCTTCCTCGTCCTCATCGAACATGTAGAAGGCGCCATCACACTCTATAGTACCACACAACTCATCGGAGTGGTCTTTCCTTAGGATACTCTCAAGGTTCATCGTTTTCTTCGATACTAGCTCGTCTTTGGTCGAGAAGTCATATACTAGGTACTCTTTTCCCGGACCTCTCCCTTCTTGGATCCTTCTTGGTTCAATTGGTCGTATGCCCCTCGAGGCATCACATAAGGGTGAGAGTGAGATCATGTTGATTGAGGGAACATCTTTGTGGTTAGGAAGTGGGTTTTTTGTGATGTTGGGATTGTCATTTCGGTTTACCACAAGCTTTCCTTGGTCAATAAGGTCTTGAATCGTGTGTTTCAATGCTCCACAATTTTCAGTATCGTGACCAGGACCTTGGTGGAAATTGCAATGTTCATTTGGATTGTAGCCAGGGTAAGGGTTCTTTGGAGGTGGCTTAGGAGTCAGGGGTTTGATCAGATTGGCTTTTGTCAATTTTGAAAAGGCTTGAGTGTAGCTCATGTGAATTGGGACAAACTCTCTTCTTTGTCTTGTCTAAAAGAAATTCCCGGAGGTCACAGCATTTACACCCGTGTATTGTTTCGAGGTACCTCCCTCATTTGCTACAGGCTTCTTGGCGCCAAACCTATAGGGACCTTGATTAGTGTTGGAGCTAGATCCGGTCTTCTTGATTTCACCTTTCTTAATGGCATCCTCTACCAATGACCCGGTTGCTATCAAAGCCTTAAAGGATGGAAAGTATTGAAAGCCCATGTGCTCCCTATAAGCCGGTAAGAGGTTCTTGATTACCATCTGGATTTGCTCCTCTTCCCCAGGCCTATTAACCATTTGAGCGGCCTTAGATCTCCACCTAGTGATGAAAGCGGAGAAGGTCTCATTGAAATTCTGGGAGGTGGTCTCCAAGTCTCTTCGGGTGATGTCGATTTCCTCATTGTACTTATATTGGTTAGTGAATTCCCGTACAATATCGGACCAAGTAGACTTCTTGCTATTCTCTAGGCCTAGAAACCAATTCAAAGCCGCACCCTCAAGATATTGTTGAAACATTTGAGCCATCAGCGGCTCGTCTAACTTCAGTAAACTCATGGTCCCGGCATACAATTTGAGGAAGTTGGTAGGGCTGCCGGTCCCATTAAACTTGGAGATGCTGGGGCTCCGGAATCCCTCGGGTAGATGAGCCTTAGGGAATAGTGTCAATCCGTGGATGTCTAACCATGGTTCAGCTTGGGTCATACCCTTCAGGACATCTTTCAACTTGTTTATCTCATCCTCTAACCTATTCGGCACTACCTCTTGGTGCTCGGAGGGAGGTCCTAAGTTGAAGGGTATTCCGATCTCGGAAGGGACAGGTGGCCTCAGGATGTGATCACGTTGCATATTGAGAATGGTTTGCTCGACCGTATCTTGACGGTCCAGTATGGTTTGCATCATCACTTTCAACTCGCTCATAGCATCGGAGTGGGGGTTAATCCGGTTGTCATTGTCGTTGCTCCCTTGAGCATCAGCCATTTCAGATGGTGGTTTTGGTGACTCACAAGTAGGTGCTCGAACTAATCTAGACCCGGATCGAAGCCAAAGGGTTGACCTACAAATAGAGGAAAAGAAGCGGTTTAGTAATGGTCGTGGGAGAAACGTAATTTTATTGATAGCGGGAGATGAAACGACAAAACTTATTTACAAGTGTGTTTCGGGAGAATTCCTTTATTAATCTTTGGATTGATAGTTTTTTTTCGATGTTGAAATTTACAAATTCGAAAACTTTGATATTTGGAAAAAAGTTGTGATATTTACAAAAGTAGAAAAAGCAAAGTTTGTGTATATTTACAAAACTTTGTACAAGGTTAAGTATATTGACAAAATTAGAAAATTTGTGTATATTGACAAGGTTTGAGGAGTAGTGCCCGCATCCACGAGGACTGCCTACGTATCCCTTTCGGGAATCAGGGCGACGTAGTTCGGAAGTGAACTACGAGAAGGTAGATTTTGAAAAGACCCTTTTATCTTTTGAAAAACGGAGACCCTATTATCTCGTTTGATTGGTTGAAGTAGATTTGGTTAGATCGTTGAAGGTTTGAGTAGACACCATCGTCTCGTTTTAAATTTCGAAAAACATTTGTTTTGAAGTTTGATTTTTCTCTTTTTGGGATTTTCGTTGGATTTGAACTTCTCGATTTGAAAACGAGAGAGGTTTTATTGGAAGTGGAAAAAATGATTTCTCTTTACAAAAGAAAAATAGTGAAGGTTGGATTTGATTGTAAAAAAATAATTTATTTACAAAATTTGAAGGTATTTACAAGTAAAAACCTCATTTTCATTTTTGAAAAAACTTTGAGAGTTTTATTTGCAATTCTCAAAAGAATATAGAGTTAGTAGTTAGTTAGGTTTGAAAACATTTGGTTTTGTATTGAAGAAAGAAAGGTTATTTCAAAACTTTCTTTGAAACAAAAATCTTTTTACAAAAGAAGAAAATGTGTGTATTTACACAAAATTGAATTTTGAAAACGGTTGGAAAACCTTGACACTTATGTTAGACAAGACTCGTGAGTTAGACTCGGACTCGACAAATCACAAGAATGACTATGTATGTAGACGTAGTAACGACGCTATTCAAGCATGCGTTGGTCCATGTGTCCTACACTCAGACTTAGGGTGGTTGATTAAGGTATAATTTTTCTTCAAGTGACCTCGGCGCACTCCATTGTGCCCTCCGAGGGTTGAACGCTCTTGCATAGCCGGTCCTCAATAAGTCGCGGATACAAGTTTACGTTCTTAAGTATTTTATAATCTTTTCTTCTATTCCTGACCCGTCCTCAGTAAGGATAGGTGTCAGGCCTAAGTTTGGTTTTTCTAGAGAACAACATCACTGTGCAGTGTGTGCGGACCGGGGATTCAAACAGGCATTCCCAAACACACGTAATTTCACATATATACATGCTAGAGCAAGAATATACAAAAGCGATGGATCTACGCAACCAATACACGTCATTGATTCTAAAGAAGGAAATGATGTACTTTCAGGTCAAGGCCTCAAAAGGAATTTAGTTTATTTTTTTGTATAAAAAAAATAAAAGAAATTAAATATCCCCAGCAGAGTCGCCAGACTGCGGCGCCCGCAAAAATAGTTTGATGGTTGAGGTTTGAATGGTTATTGAACTAACCGAAGTTGGATCGTTGAAAACTCAGAGTCGCCACCCTGTCTTTACCCCGACAAGGAAGGGTTTCGAAACATGTTTAAAAAACACAAGTTCGAAAACAAATGAAAGAATTTTAGGAAAACCTTTCTAAAACCAAAAATGACTCCATGTGCCCTAAGGCAAAATTCCATTTTATTGTATTTACAAATTGATTTGGAAAACTAGTCTGCGAAATAGAGAAAAAGGGTTCGGGGCCTTAGTTAAGGGGTGCGAACATTTGGAACTCGTCTCCCCTTCCGTCCTAAGGACGGGCACTTACTAATACATCATTTCCTTCTAAAGATTCTCGGTGAATTGGTTACGTTAAGATCCATACAAACGGGTAGAAATAGAAAAACATATATATTCACATTGCCATTCACATGCAAGAATTTAGAAGTAGAATTTATAAAAGATTTCCCGAGTCTTTTGGGTACGGACTTGGGGGGTTTGAGCACCAAAGTTGCCCTACGTACCTTTCATCGTGGGATTGGAATCCACTCGAGGATCAAAACCCTACGTAGTTCTGACAGGCAGCCCCACGACAACGGCCTTTTCCACTGGGGGGTAGCGGTTAATATCCGCGAGGGTGGATGGATGAATCCACATGGTAGATATCATTCCACTGGGGAAATGATCGGGTTGATTCCACTGGGGATATCACCAATGTGGGGCTAGAGATGGGTTTTACTTCGCTTGGAAGTGGTAGAAAGTCGTTTCATTCAAAGTCGTACTATTGAGAGACTTTATAGATGACTCACTTTAGAGTCAAGTCGATCCACGTAGAATAGAGCAAGGTATATTCCGCTTGCATCTATGTGTCTCTCATCGAGACGGCGATCGCCATGATCACCATGCCTCCTGAACCAGGCATGCCTCCTGAACGAGGTCTTAAAGTGGATGACTCGACCTCTCTAAGGCGAGTTTAAAGATTAGACCTCTCAATAGTTTGACTAAGGTTGAATTGACTCTCGCGGGGAGATTTAATGGAAAATGGATTGGGTTAGGTGTTTAGGGCTCGGTGGAATTGGCCGTATCGATAGAGCTGCCCGTGTAGGCCCTACAACAATATAAGGAAAATAAATCGCCGATTCGATTACGTTCGATCAAGTGGTGTTCCACTGGGGTGTTGGTGGAATAGATGGTAGAGGTGAATGTAGATCGACCTCATGATCGCGCATAAGCGAATTGGCAATCCTTGCCTAGTGTTGGGGTAGGGCCCCGTCCAAAGTCCATACAAGAACGGGAAAGAAAACTTTACATGCAAAACACATCGAAGAAAGTTCATTTACTTCCATGTACAAAAAGTTTTGGAAAAAGAAATGAATTTCTTAAAACGTTGAGAAAAAGAGAGAAAACGACTTTAATTAGAAAAACTAAGAAAAGAACGTTTGAAAACAAACAAGAAAACATTTTTAGGGGTTTTTGGTTTTATTAATTACATTATTTACATAAGGGGGTCGATTTTAGTCCTTATTGACTTTAATTGACTCGGGTTGATTTCGGTTGACTTGCACCTATTTGCAAAGTTGACTTTAGACGACTTTTAGACGTGTTTAGGTAGATTTGGGTTTGACTTGGGTAGACATTGACATTGGTAGATTTGGGTAGACATTTGGCATTGGTAGGCTTGGATAGACGTGTTTGACTTTAGTTGACTTTAGTTGACTTTGGTTGACTTTTGGTTGACTTTTGGTTGACTTTGGTTGACTTTTGGTTGACTTTGAGTAATTGGTTGGATTTTAGTAGACTTTGGTAGACTTGGTTGTAATTGAATTGGTTTTAGACGACGGTTGACTTTCATTGACTTGACCTCGATTGACTTGACTTAGGTAGACTCAACTTAGTTAGACTTGACTTAGGTTCACCTAGACTTCTTTCTAAGTGTTTTAAAGTCATCAAACAAATGGGTTGATTAATTAAACTTCCTATTAAGTCTAATTGTTTTTTACAAATTGGGTTGAGTAGACTCCTAATTAAGTCTAAATTGTTTTTAACATTTTGACATCTCAATGAGGTGGACTAATTAGACTCCCTATTAAGTCTAACCATTTAATTAATTATGACAATTAATTTGGGTGAAAAACTTGTCATTTTCAACCCCAAAAACAGAAAATTGATGGAAATCGAATGGTTTGAAAGATCAAATCAAATCTTCAAATTTTTCTGGGTTGAAGGTGGGTTCATGAACATCTTGGGATCACACATGAATTTTTTCATGACCCCAAAAGTCCATTTACTCACAAAACAAATTTAAGGTTGAAATTCGGATTTCTGAGCAAAACAGGATCTGTTTTGAAAAAATCATAGCTGTTGATATAGACATGACAAAATTTTGACCCTTAGCTTTCTGGAAACTTGGGAGTCTGATATTCAACTTTTATGAAGGAGACATACCCAGAAAAGGTCGTTTTCAACTCGAAAAACCTCGTTGAATACAACTGGTCGGAGCAGGGACCAGTTTTGAGTCATTTTATTGCAAAAATCATCATAAATAATCTGGTTTGAGTTTGGATCTGAAATTTTGCAGGGTTGCATTTAAGACCCCAACGAAGCATTGTTTATAAAATCAGGAATTTTACCAAAAGGGAAGATTTTATACGGATTTTGGAAGTCAGACTGAAAAACAGTTTTCAAAGAACAAAAAATCGGATTGAGTTGTAGATAGTTTTTGTACATGGAAATAATTGTAGAAAAATTTGTGAAAAATATCAAATCACCACAAAAGGTCAATAAAACAGTAGACATAATAAAAATCACCAATGGGCACTCCACTCCTAAAACTCTCTCATCTAATGTTCCCCTCAGTAAAGGGAACGGCCACAAAAGGCCCTAGAGGCAAGCTTACGAATCCATACGGCTCAATAAACACGTATTTCATCGTTACCGACCAAGGCTCAACAAAGAAAAACGTTAGTAAGGTATTTGAGATAAAATAAATGAAATGAAATTACAATAAAAAGAAGAAGGGAAGAAGAAATACTACCTTTTGAGATCAATGGTTGCAAATCCACCAATGCTAAGGTATTAAATCCTCTAAATTGATTTTAATTTAGATGAGATTGATTTTATTTAGTTATAATCTAAGTGATACTAATGCTATTCATTTATTAGATTGAATTAGAATTAAAGTGGAGGCTTGATGTGGAAGTAAATAAGAGAAAATGAATGAAAGTAGGAGTAAATGCAATGAACAAATACTCTTCTTCTCTCTCTCTCTTTGGCCGGCTCTCTCTCTTGCTCTCTCTCTCTTTTTTTTGTTTTGTTTGTGAGTAAAGAATGTGTGTGTGGGTGTGTGAATTAGGGTTTGCTTAAGTATCAAAAGGAGAGTAAAAATGAGTGAATGTGAGTGAATGTGAGAGATAAATATCTCATTAAATTAAGCAAACACAAAAAAAAAGAAAACTTGCTCATTAAGCCTCACTTGGCCGGCCAAAACCATGCCAACACACCAAAAAAAATTTGTCATTTTGCTCTTGTAAGGAAGGGAGAGAATCAATGAGTCACCATTTCAAATTTTAATCAAAAATCAAATAGTTAGCATCTTGTTAGTGTAAATGTGAGTGACATGGGCATGACATGTAAAAAATGATGTCATTGCCTATGTGGTTTAGTAGTAAAAAAAATGGAATCGAGTTTGGCTCGTCTCGGGCAAATTTACCTCGGTTTGCGCAAAAATGAAAACCGGGTGAATTAAATCAAAGAAATAATGAAATTAGAATAAAAAATGAATAAATTCAATATTATTAATATTATTTACATGATTTTCGAAATTTATATAAATAATAGAAAAAAATGGTGGAATTGAAATTGTTGAGAAATCGTTTTATTTACAAATAAACGAATAAAAATGGGTGAATAGAAATGAATAAAATAAAATTGAATTAGAAAATAGAAATAGAATTAGAAAATATAAATAGATTAGTAAAAATAAAAATGAAAAGGTGAGACAAAATTTGGTGTCTACAGATATAGGTATTCCATAAGAAGTCTATCATGATTTTACTTTCACTAACAACTCGATAATTCATTTTGTTTGGAATATCCTTAAAATTCCGTATTACATGAATTTTTCCATCAACAATCTTGGAACGAAAACGCTCCCAGTTATAACTTGGAATAGTAGCATAAATATAGTCCCCCTGGAATATAACCATGCACTCCACAAATTAAATTTAAGTGTAAAAGTTGTAAAACATGTAAATTAATGAAAGCATGAAGTCAAAAAATTAATACCTTTTCATCTATGAGAACCATAGCTATACACATAAGTTGTTCTTTTTTAGAAGGATTTTGAACATGACAAAGTCTAGACACACGAACTTTAATTTTGAATGTTTGACTATTAATCTTTGTTGTATTATTTGAATCTTCTTCCGATGTTGAACTTAATCTTAAGTCACTGATGAGAGAGAAAGATCTGCAAAGCAAACCCACAACAATCAATATATAAAAGTAATATACGTACAACACAAAAGAAAAAATAAATAAAAAAGAGTGTGAAAAGCTTGTCATAAAAAAATCATGATTATGTTCTTAGGTTAGTACGTACATACACATACAACAAAAAGAAGATAAATTTATTAAAAAATAAAGAACCAAACTATGTTAGTACGTGTAAACATGTCGATGAAACGTGTTTTCCGATTCCCTCTCAGTTACTGTACCTCACCCACACAAAACTAAACACTTTATGTCTGCGTTTGTATTTTGTGGACATAGGTTACGTTTCATCATCATCAAACTACATTAGTTTATAGTAAGTTAGTGGGTTGTTTTAATGATGAGTTATTTGCACGTGGCCTAGTGATCAATTTCAACTTAACCCTAGTGATCAGTCTAATCATTACAAAATCTGAGTCATCTCCACAAATCAACCTTTGAAAATAACCGAAAAATTAAAAAAAAACTGAAAAGACATAAAACGTGTCATGTAAATAAGAGAATACCTGGGTGCCATGGCTTGCAAGATTAGATGTTGTAAGTGCAATTATTATTATGTTTCGTAGCTTCGTACCTGTGGCCTTTAAATAGTGTTTGAAAGTATGAATACTATCAGGATTAAAATTAGGAAAATAAAATATTTGGCTAAGGAAATTAGACTTTGTAGAACCTTCTAATGAAAGTATGAATACTATCAGGATTAAAATTAGGAAAATAAAATATTTGGCTAAGGAAATTAGACTTTGTAGAACCTTCTAATCGCGGTGATTTAGGAAAATTGAACATTCTAGAATGTTCCAATCGGAAAATAAAATATTTGGCTAAGGAAATTAGACTTTGTAGAACCTTCTAATCGCGGTGATTTAGGAAAATTGGACATTTTAGAATGTTCCAATCGTTGTGGGAGTACAAAAAAAGCCTCTTTTAATAATATATATTGATTGATTGATTGATTGTTTGTTTGTTGTCCCAAAGCCAACACAAATGGCCCACTTTTTCAGAACTTTCTGTTTGTTTTCATGGGAAGCTGCATGCGTGTACACCAATCGCGGTGATTGGCAAGGGTATGCCAATCACGGTGATTGGCCAAGAATTTCTTGCCTTAGTCGTCGTCGTCATCATAATCATCATCAACATTATAAAAACACAAACAAAACCTCGCAGTATTTGTAGTGTTGTTGTCCATTGTTAAAGCCACTAAAACCCCCCATTAGAAAGAGAAAGATGAACAGAGTAGCAGCATTGCTCCTTCGCAGGAACAAATCTCTGAATTCAGTCTACAACAATGCCAAATCATCCTTCACCACCCCCTCTACTACACCTTTCTCCTATCAAAGCTTCAATCTTTCTTCTTCTGCTTCTATTACTGCCAGAAATGCCCTCTTTCTTGGCATCCGTTCATTTCCAAAGGTACTCCTATCTCTTGCTTTTCTGGGTTGGGATTTTTTGCATACAATATTTATGTACTACTTTGTTATGAAATATGATCCTTCTTTGTTTAGTATATTGTTTGACAAGTGAGGGACAATGTTTTGTTGCCCTTCAACCCAATAAAGATTAATTTGGGGGTTAGCTAAGATGTAACCATTCATGTTAGTTCTGGGTTATGTCCGTTTGATGGCAATCTCTCATGTATTGTATCTGGGTTTGAAATGGGTAATTTTTCGGGTTATTATGTCCATAAGATTGCCATCGGCATGGTTATTTCGAGTAATTACTAGACCAGGGAGGTCTAAGTGTTTTAAGATTGTTGGATAAATATGCCAATAGAGGTAGTAGAGGAAGTGAAGCTTTGATGAATCTTATTGATAGCTTACACTCCCTTTTGCCAATCTAATAAAACTGATTGAGAGGCTGCTTACTTTCAATTACCGCCCGTTGTGCGTCCTTGAGGACATAGATATGCGTGGTTGCGCAGATATGGTTTAAAAAGACTGTTGCTTTGAGGAACTGTTTAGTTTCGCAGCATTATGAGATTAGGCATTACTGTTTCGTGAGTGCGTTACTGGTTTAGGAAATGAGCTAAGACCCTAGGGATGCGCATAGTAGATTGTCATTGAATATGCTCTTTCTGTATGGTCAATCTGCTTATTTTCTCAAAGTAGCATTAAATTTGGCTTAGTTCAACCATCTGGATTCTGATTTTTTTTTTTATCGTGGAATCTTGCCCTTGTGAAACAATTTGCCAGGCTTTTGCCAAGTCCCTGATCTGTTGGATCCTGATCACTTGTTCGTGCTACCGCTGATATGGGTAGTCAGAATTCTAATGATTAAATATGATCTTTTACTGCCTGTCTGCCTCCCCAAGTCCTCACAAGAAAAAGTTCAGGAACTTTGCTACCTTATAATCTGTGAGAAAATATGGTCTTTTACTGCCTGCTAATTTCACCACAAGTTCTAATGCTTGTTATGCTTCAAATGCCAGCGGTTGTACACACAGTCAACGAGGAATATGTGCACAGCAGCATCAATTCCTGCTGAGAAGGCAGGATTGAAATATTTAGTTACTGCAGGGCCACGTGCGCAGAAGATGGTTGGAATATGGCTTTTTGGATCTGCTGCATGGGTGTTTAGCATGGTTATTCTTGGCGGTGTCACTAGACTTACCCGTTCTGGTCTCTCTATGACTGATTGGAAATTCACCGGGAACCTTCCTCCTTTAACGCAGGAGGAGTGGATAAGTGAATTTGAGAAATACAAGCAATCACCTGAGTACAAGCGGTTAGTTTTCTCTCTTAACTCATTGACAGTAACTCTTTTAACATTCATTAATAATCAGTCTAATATTCAGCTGAAAGATATCTCACATTATGGTTCATGCAACGCGAAATCTGTATGAGAAAACTTTGTATTTTCATCTTTTACACATGTTTAGCTTTTAATGGCTCTAAGTACTAAGTATGTGTTTGTTCTTGCAACTTGAAAATGATGGTGGCTTAGCAGGATCCATGTTGTAGTGTTATCCGATTTGAGTTGTATGTGCTTTTTCTTTTTAATTTGCCCGATACTGTTTGCTAAATTGGGTTTACTTCAGCATAAACAAGGGGATGAGTCTTGAAGATTTTAAGTTTATATACTGGATGGAGTATGCACATCGCATGTGGGGAAGGGCACTTGGTATCATGTTTGCTTTACCGTTTTCGTATTTCTTACGCAAGGGATATATCACAGTACCTCTTGGTCTGAGGCTATCAGGTCTTTTCGCTCTTGGTGCTGGCCAGGGTTTTATTGGCTGGTGGATGGTCAAAAGTGGTCTCGAGGTAATGTGCTGAAAGATACACAGAAGTCTTCATAATCCTTGTTCTCAAATTTTTTGCTTACATCTGACAAAAACTTTCCATTTTTTTTTTGTCAGGAGCCAGAATCTGAATACACTGAGCCAAGGGTGAGCCCTTACCGGCTTGCTGCACACCTTACCTCAGCTTTTGCCATTTACTGTGGTCTTCTCTGGACTGCTCTATCCGTGGTGATGCCTGAACCACCCACTGAGTCTCTAGCTTGGGTTAAAGGTGCTGCAAAACTTAAGAGGCTCGCTATCCCTGTGAGTCTTCTTGTTGGTCTCACTGCAGTGTCGGGAGCATTTGTTGCTGGCAATGATGCGGTACGAACTTTCTCTGTTCATCATGTTGTTTTATTTTATGAGTTTATTGTTGTTCGTTGTGATAGATTTTTCTTCTTCTAGGGCCGTGCTTTTAATACCTTTCCTAAGATGGGCGATACTTGGATTCCAGACGATGTTCTCAGTATGAAACCTCTTCTGAGGAACTTCTTTGAAAATACAGCTACAGTACAGGTATCACCTATAAGGCTATAACTCTAGTTTGTAAAATTGTCTACTCTTTAGCATTTCTTATTAATCACAATTGCTTCTTTGTAGTCCCATAGCATTCTTGGTCGCTGGGAGGGGGGATGGAGGGATTTACTTGAGTAGTTGTTCTGCACTCCCCATTTGGCTGCCTGCGGTTTTTAGGTATTATTTTATTTTCGGGTAGGGTGGGGGGTTAACTCGAGTGCTTGTTCTGCACTCCCTATTTGGCTGCTTGTGCGTGGTCGTTGGAGTTGGATAGGAGTGTTTATGAAAGGGGCCTTGCCTTGAGCATTTTGAATTACCTCTCTGCCAACGGGAGCAATTATATCCTCTCCTCGTGAAGCTACTTGTGTTCTTGCAAATACTACTTGTAAATTTTCCCTTCTGCTTCTCTCTTCCACCTGGACCTTCTTGAGTCGCCAGAATCCCAACATTGTAACCTGTTCTTTATGTGGTAGACATCAATCTTCAGAATTACTTAATGAAATTAATACTGTTAGCTTGTATAGTCTGCATATAGCTAATATTATACCGGTTTTCATAATTTGGTACCTTTGTATGCTACTCCTGGAAGCCAGATTCCCGTCTCTTTTTGCTTCAGAAATGTGAGACAATGTGATCTGCATGTGATCATCTTAAGCCATCTTCTAAATACTAAAACACTTATTTTCAATGTAACCATCAATGCTTAGAAAGGGAGCTACTATCTGGAAAAAAAAAATTAAAAAATAAATAAATAAATAAAGAAGAAGAAAGGGAGCTACCTCAGAATAGCTCCAGAGAAACCTATCATAGACTATATCGTCTAATCGCAGAACCACTGGTGAAGTAGCTATTGCCCAGGAGAGATCCCTGTAATGTAACTCGGTCAAGTTCCTTTTCTACCTTGTGCTGAACTGGAATGTCTGTGTCCATGGGGCCTGTCGTCCCTATACCTGGCAGTGGTTTATTAATAGAACTATTAAATACATGTTCTTACCATCAACCTGTATCCTAGCTTTTATATCGTGTTGCTGAGTGCATAAAATTGTAAATAAGAATTCCTCCAGCATGTTGAAGTCAGCTGTCGAAGTAATGCCATGTTATTGTGCTTGTCTCTGGCATCTCCGCATGCATTCCTTGGGTTTCATAAGTTTTGATCAACTAGATACGTTGGTTCAACTGTCGTTTCCCCTTGATATAGTATAACTTGTCGTGAGGCTAACAAATTAATACTCTGACTGTGTTTTTGAAGCTGGATCATCGTATCCTTGCATCTGCAACCTTAGCAGCGATTTGCAGCTTGTGGTGGGCTGCTAGAAAGCTAGATATCCATCCGGCAGTGAGATCCTTGATTGGTAGCACAGTTGGAATGGCTGGTTTACAGGTACTTATCATCTTTTATGGCACTCACTCCTATATGCCTGGAGTTTATTAGCAGTCTATTGTTGAGTGTTATTTTTTTTTACAGTTTTATTACAGATTAGATGACTGATGTTTCTTGTATACCACTGAAACTTAAATATTGCAGGTTACTTTGGGGATCTCGACTTTGCTGGCGTATGTCCCAGTTTCACTTGGCACTGCTCATCAGGCTGGAGCTTTGACTCTTTTGAGCCTTATGATCCTGCTTACTCATACTGTGCGCAAGCCTTCTATGTCCCTTCTAAAATCTCTGCCTCCAATTGCAAAGTCCATCTGAAAGACATAATTTTTAATCTTTTGGCAACAGTATACGATAGCGGAACAACGGTCATATGAATTGTTTATGGAGATGAACTATTTCTGAAATTCATCTGACAGTGGTCTTGTATTGCTGAATACAAGACTCGACCTTTAGGTAGTGTAAAAAAGGGCATATGTATCATTGTTCAGTTAGATTTTTTTATGCCAGGTAATGTTAAATGAAAACAGTATCTACTTGTACAACGATTATTTAGAGAACCAAGGCCCTTTTGAGATCATGGTATTCACAACTTCCAACTTTGAGATCAACAGTATCTATTCATTTGAGTTTGGATCTTTGTTGAGATGTAACAAAAACAAAATAACAGGACTTGGTTCATGCCTCTAAGGTTGCCCTGCGGAAATGCTCTTGATTGGTCTGCACTAAAATCGTTGAGTTTTCACTACACTAACCTTCGCGATGTTGAAGAAGTGAAGCTTAGGCTCAGAATGTGCGGAGTAAATGTAAAATATAGTACAGTCAAGGACAGGAAGTGGCTGCAACTTAGAAACCTGATGTAACTTTCCTGTGAGTTAGACATTCTGCTAGGCTGTATTGTTCTTTGTTTTTGTGCAATAAAATTTACAATTTCACAGCAGCAACAAAAACCCACCTTCGCGTCATTCAACAAACAATTGTAACGATAGAAAGAGTCTTGCAAATCAAATGAGTGCAAGGAACCAATGAGTCTCTGTTCTTTAGAGACCTATAATTTCCACACTTGATCAGCATTTGATAGATTATCCAATCCCGACCAATATTAGCTATTGGTGGGGATTCGATGTGTTAGCTGAGATTATTTAGTCATCCGACATAGCTATATATGGTTCGTTAGCGGGAATTTATTTAGTCAGCAGTACACCTCATGTGGATCTAGCTTTCAACAGCGCGGAACACATAATGAGAGATGTTGAAGGGGGCTGGTTGCCCCGTTATGTGCATGTTAATGGGGCAAGTATGTTTCTCGTTGTGGCTCCCTGCTTTTGAAAACCCAGTATGCCCGTTGTTAGGCGTACATTAGCACCAGATCGGCGGCTTCTTCAGTTCTACTGCACTAACCTTCGTGGGGTGGGAATGTCGGCACCAGGAACAAAACGAATTTGAAGAAGGCTTCAAGAAGTATTACAGTAAAGATATAAAGATGTCGGAGATACACGGTTCAAAAACAAAAGACACAAGTCTGAACTACAAGTATTCAAACATGGCTTCAAACAGGGGAACTCCCGTAGCAAGCAAGGGCTTATTTAACAGCAGAAATCAGGACCATACAAGTTCAGCTTGACGTCTAACCACACTTCAATCTGCAATATCAAGAAAACTATGTAAGCACATTAGGTGGTAAAGATGGTGAGAGTAAATGCGCATACCGAAACTGTAACCCGTGCACTTCAAGCATGTGTTAAGTTCTAAGTGTAACAATTAAGAGTCAGTGGGGAGGTCAGTCAAGCCCTTAAGCAACACTTACCCTAATGCGTTACACCTTAACCATAAGAGCGCAAGCAACAGTGACTACATAGTATACACAGTAGCAGAAACTAATATCAGCAGTTCAGGTAACAACGTAACGTAGTAATCTTGTGTTTTGTTATTATGTGTTTATGTGGGAGGCATCCAGTAGAGGAGACATAAACACCTAAATCTTTTTCATGGTTCTAAGAGCTAATAAAGCCAACATTAGACCCATGAGCTCAAGAAGTTGGGGCTTTAAACATTTTTTAATCTATTGAGCCCGTTGTAAGTAATTACTTCATTGCCGCGCTAGAAGGGTAATCGTGGCAGCTTGAAACATCATTTCGAGGGTTAAAGGGGTTTACTATGATACTTGGTCTGTGCGTTGAAGAACAAGTAAACAATAGCACAAGAGAAAACCACAAGGCAGAGAGAGAATCATGAAAGCAGATAAGTTGCCCCCTGTAAAAGTGTTCATCCTAGCTGTGAAAATAATCAGCAGCTGACCCTAAATGGTGATAATGAATGCCTCAGGTTTAAGATAAACATTTTGTTTTGATATTCAAAGAGAGAGAAGGGTTCGTACATCCGACCCCTCTTACCTCCATAGGTTTTGATATATAAAAGAGAGAGAAGGGTTTCGTACATCCGACCCCCCTTACTCCATAGGCGGGTTGTTGTTTAAAGAGAGAGAAGGGAGAAATTGGCACAAAGAAAAAAGGGGGGGGGGGGATTTGTTTTCTTCTAATTGTTCTTTTTTTCCTTTCAGAATAAGAGAATTCATAACAATGGGACTCAAAACAGACAAAAGAAAGATATCCTTCCTGCTGTCCATAACTTGGGCAAAATTGTTTGTAAAGGTTGGAGAAATGGTTTCCCATCAATCCTTTCCTCAAATTCCTCCACCCCCCCCCCCCAAAAAAAATTGTTACCAAACAAGGAAGGTTGGAACTCTCTCTCTCTCTCTCTCTCTTTCCCATTCTTTCATTCAACCAATCTAAACAGGGGGTAAAAAGTAATGTCAGACGCCATAGGAACATCAAGTTAGATATACTTAATGTCAGACCCCAAAACTTAAAAAGTAAGTCTGATGCAAATATCATGGAGAGAATGCCAATTAGTGATGATCGGGGGGGGAGGGGGGGGGGGGGCGTGTCAGTTACACAACTGGTCGCTAATATAATTCGGGATAACAACATGAATGATGCTACCAATTACACCTGCACTAGTCAGCAACTCTTAATCATGGTTAGCACTAACTAGTTGTTTAATTGTTTTTTGATAGGAATTACCTATACTGTAAGATGATTGGGTAACTGCTATTTTGTTTAGGTAAGCAGCTCTATGACTCAGCTGCTATAGCTTTGATGAGTCAAGACAGCTGCTCACCTAAGCCAAACAGATGCTTCCTTAGCTAGTAAGGAATTGCTGCATGCAAGGCAGCCTATTTTGTGCTTCCTATTAATTTTTGCTCAGCTTATTGAATAAGCTACACCATGTATCATATAAGAGCTGTTCCTGCTCATAATACAAATCAGTGAATTCTTGTGAAATATCTGTGAGTTCAAAAACTCTCATTATTGGTTTAGTAGGCTTGGATTTAGGAAATACCAAAGCTGGTGTGCCACCCTTCTAATTTTCAGAGTGGTAACTCTGTAGCTCTGTATTTTAGTTGGTTCTATCATTCCTCAGTAATTGATTCAGGAAGGTGACTCTGTAAACCTGATTCGATCACTGCTCAGTTGCTAATTCTGCTTCACTATAAAATAAACACTAAGTTCTAGCATAAATTATCCTATAAATTCCAAGGATAACTTCAGTAGAAGTTATTTTTTCTCTTCTTAGCTAAACTCGACCATTTCTGTACCTACATTGGCATCAAAGGCCATACGGCATATCAAATCCTATAAAGAGCCCTGTGAAATAGTATTTCTCTTTAGCATTTGAATGGTCATTTTTGGCAGCTTGAAAATTTATCTAATAATCGAGGGAGTTGCTAAGATACTTCAGTTTGTAATGAAGAACATAAAGCAACAGCACACAGAAGCTGAACAAAATCAAACATAATTAGAGTTTCAGGTCAGAGTTGTGCAAGGAACTGAATTTGAGGTCTTAATTTTAAAACATTGGTCATAACCCTCTCTAAATTCATCAAAGGTAAGAGTACTTTCTATAAAACGAGAGAGAAAACGTAGATGTTTTGGAGCCTAGGACACTAAGAAGATTTGGAAGGAACGGAGGGAGAAGAAAAACCTAGGATCTAGATACCCATGTAGAGTTTGAAATGAGAAAATGAAGAGAATATGGGTAGGGGTTCTTTACTTCTCTCTCTTAGATAAACCCACTCTCTCCATTGTTGGAAAGAATAAGAACGGAAGTGAAGCTCAGTCTTCCCTCCTTCCCTTCTTCACTCGTATTTCCTACATTACTGACATCTAAACAAAGTACGAACAGGGCTTCACTTCTCAAAATGACACCTTGACAATTTTTGTCTGGAGCTTCGTTTTAGCAGTTGAATGATTATAAACTTACCGCCATATAGTTATACAAGTATCCACAACTAGCAAACATGATACACCAGAAAGATAGGATAATGCGCTCATTCCCTATTTGAACTATCATATTGGCCCAATTTAAATATCTCTTGATTCTTGACAGCTACCCCCCCCCCTCCTCCTCCTCCTCATCTGTTTACCTTGTTATGTTTTGAAGACGGATTTCAGTCATTTCACACTACCTCCCTAGACACTATGCAGGATAGTCAACTTAAGACCGTTGTCTATTCCCAACATCATCTAACCCACAAAGGACCCCGAAACACGATCTACCTTCACATCGCTACCGCTCACAAGATAACAGAAGTACACTCGTCTCAAGTAGCAACTGAGCTGACAGTAAGAAAAATTTCGACGGTAGAAAAGACTTATGATCAAAACCCCAAAGTAATGCTCATTTCCGATGCCTAATCAATAAACTATTTAACTGCCCAGTTCCCAAAAGCAGACAATACTCCTTTAAAACCATCCAACGGTTTTCCGATTGCCAACTTTTTATCTATCCCCAAATTAGCAGATCACGCAAATTCCATTTCAAACTAATTTTAAGGGGGAAAAAAAAGGGAAACCACATATGACAGTCACTCAAACAAAAACTACCGCCGTCGAACATGCAATCAGGCATTTCTAGAAAGTTTACACCTTCTCCAACATCAACATATCCGAATTATATACAAAAAAAAAATTAAAAAAAAAAACAAGCAAATCGAGGGCAACAAAAACATAGAGAAAAGTGAAATAAAAGAGAAGGGATTTGGGAAGAAAAATACCTTAAACCGAGGTGGGTATGATAAGGAATTAATGATGAGAAGGAGGAGGAGGAGGAGAGTAGAACTTGTTGTAGACTTGTTCACCGATGAGATAAACACAGAAAGCGCCAACACCAATGCCAAAGCCAGGAAGAGCGTGGCGGAACTGGTTGGATAACATCGGATGCTTCCTCCATTCATCCCTTCTCCTGAAGAACTCTCCTGTTGTTCCCAATGCCTTCCCCATTTTCTCTTTCTCTCTCTTCTTCTTTCTTTTCTCTCTCCACTCAGATCTTCTGGTCTCTTCGATGAATGTTTATGCGGGAGGGGGTGTTTACACTTCAGATGTGATGACGAGAAATGTTGTTGGGTATGAAATACTGTATGGTTTTTGTTTGGGTCAGTTTTTAGCTGGAATCATGTCAATATTGGTTAGGAGTACTTGGTTTGGTTTAGCCCAGTTTGTCCATGGTGTATGGCTCTAAAGGTTTTTTTTTCTTCTTTTTTTTTTTTTTTTTTTTTTTTTAAGGGAGAAGATCGATATCATTAATCAAAAGGTCAAAAGCATCTACAATATTATCGATATAAATTGAATACAAAATTACTAAAATCAGATAAAATCCTCCATCAAAATAAATATCACTAATGTTAGAATATGACGCTTCTACACACCCTTTATAATATTGCTATTTGAGACAGCCTTACAGGGGAGGGCCCACGGATACGGAGTAATTTTGGTGAAAAGAGAATTCATCTAACCTGATGTACCAGTAGACAAGTATATGATCACAATACCGTATCGTACGAAATTATTGCTCACATCTTCCACATGCTCTGAAATATCAGAGATCTCAACGCTCTTATAGTGAGAGAGAGAAAACACACACATAGATGGAAAAACGCGCTCTCACATGGAGAGAGTGGAGTTAGTTTTAACATTGGTAAAACTTAATCATTGGTAGCCCCTAAAATGAGTTTTGGAGGCTAGAGTTTTTTAGGGAGAGGAGGAGAAGAAGGAGAGACAGCGCAATATGCCAAGTTAAAACTTCGAGAACGGTTGTCTTGGCATTAGCAATTTCTACCTTAGCAAAATCTTCGAAAAGTTTATTTCTCTATATATATAGGGGTAACATAACGGCTTGTGGCATAATCAGCCAAGACGTGGATCATTCAGGTACATACGATTACTCAAGAGGATCGAGGGCAATGTACAATCAATCCCCTCCCCCCGAAGATCGGATCTGGGCCGCACCCGTACGGAGGAGATATTTCCCAACTTAAGACATCCTATGTGATCCTACCTATTGCAACTCTATTCCACTATGGTTTCAGAACCAAACCTCCAGTCATGTCCCAAGCCCTGCAACTGTGTCGGAACAAAGGACTGTCAAGGTCAGAGGCAAGCTTGAAAGCCAAATTCTGGTGAGTTGGGAAGGGTGTACTAACATTGAAACTATCTGGGAGAGTGCAGGAGAGTTTGAGAATCATTTCCCTGGGTTTGCAGCAAAGTTTTCACCAATAGAGAGTTGAAGGTAACTCTTGTTTCAAGGAGGGAGGATTGATACAGTGAGTTAGAGAAGTTGTTAAAAGTGGTTAGAAGAAGTTGGTAATTAATTTTTTGAGTTGGTTATTCCTGTGATAGTGATTGTTAACCAATTTCGACTTGTATATATAGATTGATTGTGTTCATCAATGAAAATCATGAATAAAACAACAACTTTCCTCTCAGTTCTCTCTTATGTATCTTTTTCTATACTCAATACTATTCAATCTTCTTCTGTAGGCTTTTCTGTTACAAACGGTTGAGCTCTGCTCCCGCTCTCATTCTTCTGTATCTCCTCCTTCAGTTTTCCTCCACAATTCCTTATCTTCTTCAATACTCTTACCTTTATAGTCAGTAGTTACCTTACTATAACATTTATTCATCTCCTCTATTTTTTTACCAATCTTTCACATCCTCTTATCACCAATTCTCTCATTCTTTATCTTTACTACCACCAATTTAAGTTACTTTAGCAACTCTTTTACTTTCATGACAAATACTCATGTGGTGTTTGAAAAAGGCGGAGGGTACGAGTAAGACAGTAAATGTGGTCGTGGGCTAAAGAGCATGATTAAGAGCAACTCCAATAGGCAATAGGTAGGTTTTTTTTGTACCTGCTTGGAATAGATAAGCATGCTGCCTCAACGTTGGAAGAAAATAAGATTCCTTGCCTAACTAGCCAAAACTTGCTCAAGTGCGCAAACTGCTTGCATGATGCAAGTGCATTTTGTCTTATTTCTTTCTTCACAACATACTTGACACATGGCTTATAGATGGATAGTAGGACCAATCGAAGCTGGTTTAATTTGGTAATTTGCTTAGCATTCAAGGAGCATTTGTTCCTGACTTGCTTTAATTATTTTATATACATGACAATTTCGGGCAAGGCATAATTCCGCCTACGAGTGGAGTTCCTTTAAATAAGAGTAAGAAGAACTCTAACGAAGTCACGTGAATCTGCTTGAGAAACTTTGAGCAGATTGACCCTCGTTAGAGAGGAAAAACAATCTGGCCAACTTTGGGCATTTAGCTCAACAGAGGATCATACTCAGCTCTCAAATGTTGATGCTTTTCCCACTTTATGTGGGCCTCATCTCCCTTGTGAACTCTTTTTTGATTTTGTATTGTTTTTGTCGTTTTTTTCCTTTTACTATTTTGTGTTGCGACCTAATCGAGTAGGTTAGAAATCCGCCTAACATTGGAGGAGATTTCGTTTTGACTTGCTCGAGTGATTTTAGTGATCTATCAACTGCGAGCGTGATACAAGCCTGTCTACTACCGGAGTTGCTGTAAAGAACTCTACAACGTGAATCAGGTGATTATGTGAGTCGCTAGGAGTCTATGGGGGCTGCATCTACCATACTCTACCATGAACTTCCTTTTAAAAGGGAAAAATTAAATAAAGCTCGAATATATGAAATGATGAAGAAATGAGGTACGAATAAACAAACATTCGCTTTTTTTTTTTCTTCAAAAAAAAAAAAAAAAAAAACAAACATTCGCTTTTGTGTGCGTCACCACGCCACCAAACCCGTCCTTTCTTTCTATATTATAAACAGAAAATCAAACAATCTCGTCTACCTCTCCACTCTTCCACTCTCCAGTCTCCACACTCCTCCTGTCCATCCACCTTTGAGAAAAAAGATTTCCCCAAAACTCTTGGGAAGTGTGACGCAAGATAACATTATTTCCTTTTTTCCTCCTCCTTTTGTTCTCCTTCAATCTTCTTCATCAATTTTCCTAAAATATGGAATTCACCATGGAAGAGTTCTTGAAGAAATGCTCCGAGTCAGGCGACGCAGCGTACAGCGCGCTGAGAAGTGTCCTCGAAAAGCTCGAAGATCCGACGACGCGTGTCGGGGCGCGGGTGTTCCTGACCAATCTCCAGATACATCTTCAATCTTCCAACATTGATCCCGATCACTGTTTCTCCACTTACCATTTCCGCATCCATGACGTCCAATTGCAACATTCCCAATCCCAAGGTCTCCTCTTTCAATTCCACGCTCGCTATGTTTTGTAGTTTTTATTATATGAATTGATATTCTGATGCACCAAAAGCGTCACGGTAGTCACTATGTTTTCTTTATTTATTTGCGTTTTCGAGTTTCGAATCCCGTTAACAACCTTACCGGCTAAGCTAGTTGACATCTGTACATGTATTACGGTGATATGATTTGATTTTTATATTGAGATAATCAGCGACGGATGATTCTATTTATGGCGTAGGCTGAGTTGGATTATGCTCTTTGATGGTGTATTTTTTTTATGGCGATTAGTTTTTCGTATTGATCAATGTTCTGTAGCATTGTCTACTGTGTTTGTACTTTCCGTGATAGCCAAATTGTGATGAGGAATATTATACAGTTGTAAATGATGTGATTGTACTTTTGTTTCATTGATATAGTCTTGCAAACAATACGAGCTTATTGATAAAATCACGGTCGTGATGTTTAAAATCAGATGATTGGTTCTGTGTTATTGTGTATACGCTGAAGGGCTCTTTCGTGGATGGGTGTTGATTTGTATTCGTCAATGTGTTTTCTACGATTTGATGTTTGAGCAGTGAATGTGTTCGATTAGCTGTATTGCGCTAGTAACACTGTCGTCAAGATGAATTTGAGCACAAGTGAAAGTATGGTTCACTGCGTGTGCCCTAATGATGCCTTTTACTTGCTTTGTTGCCGGTGTAGTCTTTGTCTACTGTAACTTTTTGATAGGAATGATTGTTCATTTGTTCAGGCTATCCTCGATAAATGTTTAGCTTCTTCGCGGTTGGATTTATACTAGGAAGTAGGAACAGATCAAAGCTAAGAAATTGAGTATTATTTGTTGGAATGACTTTAAAGTTTACACGGGTTTTGGTTACGATGTTGATGCTTTATGTAGAGCTTACTTGAGAGCTTATATCTCGAGCTTCATGCCAACCTCTGTTGAATATGTGGGGTTAAAGTGCCATACTCTGTGTTTGTCTAATCTTCGATGTGCCCTGTGATCTGAGATGTTTTGAACTGTCAGGCTTCCAGCAGAGAAAGAAGCTGACCATGCTGGTAATTCCTAGCATTTTTATGCCAGAACATTGGTCGTTCACATTTTATGAAGGATTGAATAGGCATCCTGAATCTATCTATAAGGATAAGATAATGGCGGAGCTTGGTTGTGGAAATGGATGGATAACCATTGCCATTGCTGAGAAATGGTCACCATCGAAGGTTTGCATTACTTTATGTCACGATTTTCAAAGTGCTCTTATTTCTGATTGGGATTCTCACTGTCTCATTTATTGTTTTGCAAGAACTCCAAAGCCCGCTTTCTTCTATCTGTGGAAGAGATATTTAAAATTTTGTTTTAATTGGTGAGACATTTGCTAAGTTTTTTTGGCAATTCTTTTGTAGGTGTATGGCCTTGACATTAATCCCAGAGCAGTGAAGATTTCCTGGATTAACCTTTACTTGAATGCGTTGGATGATGATGGACAACCCATCTATGATGAAGAGAAGAAAACTCTACTGGATAGAGTTGAGTTTCATGAATCGGACCTCCTTTCTTACTGTAAAGAAAACAACATAATTCTCGAAAGAATTGTTGGCTGCATACCACAGGTTTGAAAGAATTCTTCACTTTTAAATTTGTGACCTTTATTTTCTCCATCACATTACTTGTAGCCATTTTTATATTTATTTTCAATCTGGCTGGAATAACCTCTATAATGTCATGGTGCTCGCAGATTCTTAACCCTAATCCAGATGCAATGACCAAGATGATCACTGAAAATGCAAGCGAGGATTTCCTGCATTCCCTTAGTAACTATTGCGCACTTCAGGTCAGAGAAGTTTGATATTACATTGCTGTGCTTGAGCTGTTAGTGATTTGCTTCATAAATGTTTGAATGCGCTCTTTTCCATCAATGAATATGTTACACAGGTATTTAACGCTTAGTTGTATGATCTTCACAGTTAAACTGGCCGCATTATACAATTGTGCAAATTGCTTATAGGTTAGAGATTTTTTACATAAACTGGGTAGTGTATCCTTCAAGTGTTTCAGTATTTTGTGGATTTGTGCACGTTTGAAATTGAATTTGTATTAGCTGATTTTCCCACTCGTATGTCATTCTATTTGGTATATGCATTAGTTTGTTGCGTTTCTTTGTGTGAAATGTAGAATAAACCTAAAAAATGGAATGAACCTAAACATTGAGTTTGTATTAGCAAGGAGCGAAACTCTGGTGGGAGAATTATGTGGTGGACAGTTAATTTTCTTACATCTCTTTGGCGGTTTACCCCTATTCTTGGGCAAAAGTCTGTGGGTATTCTTTCAATGTTGTAATTTGTGATCGCTACAGAAATATTTTCGATTTAACATCAGTAGGGCTCCTGATCCTCCGTATATGAATTATCTCCCCGTTCTATTGATGGATTATTTCTCAATAGGGTCTAGAAGCGAATCAGAAAACTATTGTGTTTTTAGATATCTTCTTGGTTATTTTCCATGGCAGCACTGAGGTTACGAGCCTTTTGTGTATACTTCCACCTTGTACTGGCATATCCTTTCAGTAGCTGACTTTTGATTTCAATGTGTATAGAACTTGTTCATTCTTTAATCATTGAAGATAACTTGTCTAATATCAGCTGGGTGACACCTCTCCAATTCCATTGTTTGTGAATCTAGGGTTTCGTTGAAGATCAGTTTGGCTTGGGTTTAATAGCAAGAGCAGTTGAAGAGGGAATATCTGTGATTAAACCTACTGGGATTATGATTTTTAATATGGGAGGCCGTCCAGGACAAGCTGTTTGTAAACGGTTGTTTGAACGTCGTGGTTTCCATGTTAACAAAATTTGGCAAACAAAAATTGTCCAGGTGAGTAACAAAATAATTCATTGCATATTGAACATAATTACTTGAGCAATTAATTTGTATTGACCTGTGATTTACAGGCAACTGATACGGATATTTCAGCATTAGTTGAGATTGAAAAAAACAGTCCGCACCGTTTTGAATTCTTCATGGGGCTCACAGGAGATCGACCTATATGTGCTCGTACAGCTTGGGCATATGGGAATGCTGGTGGCTGTATCTCTCACTCTATATCAGTTTTTAGTTGTCAGCTTCGTTTGCCTAATCAGGTGAAAGCCTTTTCGATTGTGTTTTGCTTCACATGAAGCATCTTTTGTATGATAGTATTTCAGCATATAAAACGATATCCAGATTAAAGTAGTTGAACATGTATTGACAGGTCAAGAAGATTTTTGAGTTTCTTAGAGATGACTTTAAGGATATCAGCAATTCTCTGGACTTATTCTTTGAGGATGATGCTGTAGCGGATGAAAAGATTCCTTTCCTAGCTTATCTTGCGAGCGTCCACCAAGAAAAGTCATTCCACCCATTTGAACTGCCAGCTGGGAGCAGACGTTTTCGGGATCTAATAGCAAGCTTCATGAGGACATATCATCACGTTCCTCTCACTTCCAAGGTAACTACCAAATGGCCTAATGCCAGCTGGTAAAACCATCATATTCTTCATATCCCATCGTCTCATCGACACGTTTACAAACGTCCCCCTCTCCTTAAATAGAAACGAAAACTGAAGTTTTTGGTTCTTCATGTATGCACAATAACTTTGATAGTTGATACGTCTTTATTCAGATTTTTCTGTTTGATTGGTTGTCTGACGGTAGTTATGATTTCCTGTATAAAAGGACCGTTTCTAATAATGCATACTACTTGAATAAAAAAAAACTATAAAGCCGATGCATTTTTTTACCTTGATTGCACTGCGTGCCTCTGAAGCTTGAGGGGCTATTAATGTTATATACTCTTTATATCCATGATACTGATTTTTGTCATGTCATTGGGCCATTCCATTTACTGTTATGTGTCATTACAGTATCAATGCTTATGTGTGCTTTTCTCTGTCTCTTAATAGAATGTTGTCATATTCCCTTCAAGGGCTGCTGCGATTGAGAATGCTTTAAGGCTGTTCTCGCCAAAACTTGCCATTGTGGATGAGCATCTGACTAAGCACCTGCCTAAGAAGTGGATGACGTCTTTGGCAATAGAGGTATGAAATGGTTCTCTTTACACAGCGTGTTATTGTTTTCTTCACATGTATCTATTTCATATATACATTAATGGGATTATAGACTCAAAAGATTCTAGGTTTTTCTTTTCTTTTTATTCGATATTCTGTGCATCAGAGTGTGTCAGAGGAGGATGTTGAGGGGAATGCTAAGAAGGGTAGGTTTCAATTGAATTGTGGAGTCAAGCCATAGGATGCTTTCATTGCCTCATTCCTGCAACTGCTATGTATATGATTTTCTCTTTTTTTTCTTTTTTTTTTTTTTTTTTTTTTTTTTTTTTTTTTTTGGTGTGTGTGTTTCTGCTATGTTTATGAAGCCCCTTGAGATGATCTTTTAGATGACCAACAAAGAGGGGAGTGATGTAAGCTACACTCAGTGGTAAAACGAATTTTAACTTAACAGTCAATCAGAAGAATTATGTGAGGTGAATTTAGAGGGTAGATAAGCTAATGACAGCCATGAGAATTTAGGAAATGTTTTGATGATCAAAGAACAGGACTGATATGATCTGAATCTCCTTCAATGATCTTGAAGTTGAATAGAGAAATGATTCACCTCCCAAGTCGGATTTCATAAACAATTGAACACAACAAGAGAAAAACTAAACTCCCTGAACACATTCAAGAAGATTAGTACTGAAAGTCTCGCAAATCTAAGCTCTCTAGACACTTAGACAGATAAATTTAGATTTTGAACAAAGTAGGGAACTTGCTGAGAAATTGCATATAATTCAAGTGAACTTCGTCTATGTTACTAAGGGCTAATATATAGCCAGAGAGTGTCAAAAAGGGACGAGACGAGTGGACGACAGCACAGCTGCTGTTTACAAGAAAATAAGATAGAAAACAGATAAAAGCAAGGGTCATTAGCTAAAGAGCTGCTGCCTCTGAAGCTGCTGCTGTTTTGCACCAATGAGAGCATTCCCTCGACCCTAAGCTTTTTTATACTATGTTTACTTACTTACTTAAGGAAATTTCCAATATTTACTAATGTATCTTCAAAATATCAGTAATTTCCAATGATTTAAGCAACTAGTAAAAAGCACACCAATATTTACCTGAGCTTACCTGATCCTGATTTTACTGTCCTTCCACTGATTTTTTGACATCTTCACCCAGGGTAAAAATGCTTCAATTGACTAGGTTCCAAAATATCACCTAAGATGGACATATTTCCCTTAAACTCTTTTAGCTCGAAATCAAGGTTAAAGACTGACAAGGCCCTGCCGGCAATTGGGTTTCTTGAACTGATGCTAAGATGTTTTGAGCCTTGAATCAGAATTTGATTAATTGATGCCTCAGTTTTCTCATCAGGGAGTCCTGCCCTTGTATGGTTGGAAATGTGTTCATCTCGTGTGGATGGAGGCCGAATACATTCTAGTGATCCTCTCTTTATTGGCTCGTAATCAATCTGACCAGGGTGCAAGTCAACATGGCCGTATGTCAGATTAACTCACTTAGCCTGGCATGGCTGATTTTAGCTGAAGCAAAATTGATCATGCTTCTAAGTCCTAACATTAAGCCTTTGAGTTAAGACACTAGGCCATGTGTGGCGTAGATTACGAGCAAACCAGAGATGGTACATAAGGGCACAAATCACTGCACAAGTGACTTGTTTATAAAAGTTTTCTCCAGATTTCTCTTACTATACCATTGAATGACTTTTTAATCAGGAAACCGGATCTGCAACAGATCAGGCTTGAGGACTCTGCAGCTATGTCACACTGAAGAAGCATGGAGGTGACTCGACAGAAGAAGCCCCTATCAACTAGACAAGTACTAAAGTTTATAACCTTTCCTCGAGTTGAAGTTTATGGAGCATAGGAACCTATAGATGGAGGCAGTGTAGGGAATTACATGACTACACTTAGGGGGCGTTTGGTATGAAATTTAGAATGGTAACGGAATGGAGTGGGATTAGGGGTGGAGTGGTAACAAGTTCCGATTACGTTACTAAGTTGTTTGGTTCACTAAAAAGTAGAATGGAATCATTTTATAAGGACAAAATAGTCCATAAACAAACTACCCAATCCCTTCTCTTTCTCTCTCCTGGCCCCTCAATTTCCCGTTCCTCACCCTACCACCGCCGCCAAACCGCCGCCTCCGAGCACCACTACCACCGGCGCCGGCGTAACAGCACCGGCTGACTTTTACGGCGCCGGTAACACTTCGCCCAGCCCACGCAAACCAGCCACAAGCCCATTACCACCCAATTAGCCACCCTTTCCCATTCTCTCTCCTCTCTCCTCCCTTGCTAGCCACCACATCTACCCGGCGCGAGGTTGATCTAGGGCTTGTGGACGGCGATATAGGAGGTGGCGACGGTGGAGAAATTGATGGTAGATGATGATGCCAAGGAAGTTGTAGAGGAGAAGATGGAGGAAAAGGAGAGACGAGTTAGGAGAATACGGCCACCACGGTGGTCGCCGGATAAATATCGGCCGGCCGGTGTTATTCCCGGCGATGATGGTGGCCGGCCGTCCATCGCCGATGGCTTGTGGTGGCTTGGCAGTGGTGTGGGTGGGGAGGAGGGGAGGTGAGGGAGGAGAGAGAATAAAAAGGGGGGAATGGAATTGGAAACCAGAAGTTTGAGGAGGGTTTCATTTTGGGGGAATGGGTTAAAGGAGGGTAATGGAGTGGGAAAAGATAATTTTAAACCAAACAACTAGTAACGTAATCGGAGTGGGATTCCGTTACTTGGTCTAAAAAAAAGTGCAACCAAACATGCACTTAAGCTTTAGACCAGGCTAGTGCAGGAAACTTGAAGCCACTCGTACCCTGCAGCAGTTGAATAACAATGATCAGAATTAAGCCCTTTCTGGCTTTAATACACCGCTTAAGATAAACCTTGGATCTTGCATATTATCCTCCAATGGAAGATTGTGTCCAGAAAGGGGGGGGGGGTACAAGCTCAAGCGCGACCCTTCAAATAAACATGATCAACCCTTTTAATCCACAACTTATCAACTTCCTTTTAAATCCACCAAACATTCTTGCCCATAAGTAATATTTTGCTGGGCACAATGTTCAACGCCCAAGTTAGCTGCATTTTGGGCCTGCAAACCTAATGTCAGGCAAATATTTCCCACCATCTCAGATAGTTTCTGCACACTGCCATAACCTTAACCGAAACAGTTTTGGACTTCTCCAAAAAAAAAACAGAAAGGAAGAAACCAAAAATGCTTTAGAATATGTTTACCCAATCCGAATGAAGAATGAAAATTGAACAAACTTCCTTGAGCCTGAACTTATAATTTGCTGAACCACCCATTCCACTAAAATATTCTAAGACACAAAGTTTCTTGAAGAAAATTGGAAGACCAAAGTACTAAGGAAGAGATCCGTCCGGTCAAGTGACAACCTGAAACTGCTATTGTGGAGCAACAGTACTTGATCAGGAACATTAGACACATAAATATCAGACTTGCCAGCACAAAAAGAAAAAACCCACCCATAGTGAAGGAAGCTGTAAAAAATGAAGCCTAAAGCAAAACCTTTTCTGTGTGTTATTTTACCTAGTTGTGGACAATATACTTCATATACCTAGTTGGCTAATTGGCGGCATGTTTTAGGAAATGTTTTTATGTGATGCTACACACCATCTAGCCAGAGATAAAATCTGATGACTTTTTTTTTTTTTTTGATTTTCGATTTTGTGAAACAGTAAAAACAAGGATATGGACTTAAAAATTAGCTCCCTATGACTCACCAAATTAAGCAACTAAATCTCTCTCTTAGAGTATCATCACTCGTTAGGTAATTATGGAGTTCTTTAGCCATTGCTCATCTTCACACAAATCTTGGCTCCGAACGTCTGATCTCAACGACTACTGAGCTTGTTGCACTTGCATCATTATGGGGTAAGGCAAATTTTAAGTAAGAGAGAGGGCAGCGGTCCGTTGTGACTTGTGAGCCAAGTGAATTGGCGTAAACAGGAAATGGCCTCAAAAGGAAATTATAAGAACCGAGTGAATCAACCTACATGGGACCTTGTCTATCATTGACAGACTTGCACTGGGGTGTCACATTCTTCGTTAGATTACGTCTTCCTAGTGATGGTTTGAAACAATACATCCTCCGACCACTGTTAAGCTTCCTAGGGGTCTGGGCTCATGATATCAGTAATCAAATAGCAATAGCGTATCTGCCGATGATTATACTGTCAACAGAGTAGGTGGCTGTGGTGTCTATTTCTTGTTGTGCGTTTACGATGTTTGCCAGCTTTACTAATTTTTTAACAAGTAGTTTGGCGAGTGTTGTAACTTCTTCCTTAAAAAATGGTGCTCATACTTCTTTTGTGTTGTTCACTTTGTTCCGTTTTTGTCTCTTTTGAAAGTTCTTTTTATTTCTCGTGAAATGAGCTTTCATATTGTAAACACGATTATGTACCTAATTTGTTTATGTATTGCAGAACAGTGATGTGCATAACACTTCAGAAGATGTAGTTACTGTCATAGAGGCTCCACGTCAATCAGATTTGATTGTTGAGCTGATTAAGAATCTTAAGCCTCAGGTTGTGGTTACCGGCCTTGCTAGTTTTGAAGCTGTTACAAGTGCTGCCTTTGAGAATCTATTGGATGTTACGAGCAAAATTGGCGCTCGTCTTTTGTTGGACATATCAGACCACTTCGAATTATCGAGCTTGCCTAGTTCCATTGGGGTACTAAAATATCTAGCAGGGAATTCACTCCCTTCACATGCTACCATTGTATGTGGTCTTCTAAAGAATCAGGTGAGTGTTACTTTACCTACAGAATGACAGGTTGTTACCACTGTTGAGTACATTGTCCTTTGGTCAATTAGTTTATTTTTTAGTCATTTCTGAAGGCTCTTAAATTAATATTTTTCTTAAACGTTTGCAGGTTTATAAGGATCTTGAAGTAGCTTTTGTGGTTTCAGAAGATGAGACCATATTCCAGGCTCTTGCTAGGACCGTGGAACTTCTTGAAGGAAACACTGCATTAATTAGTCAGAACTATTATGGCTGTCTATTCAATGAGCTACTTTCCTTTCAGCTAGCTGATCGACATCCACTTGCCAAGGTATGGAAGTTGCAACTCTTGCCTTTGTTTCAGCCAAGTTTTAAGAAAGATTTTGCCTTTTCTTTTGATCAATTTACCTCTATGATCTTCTTATCAAAGCTGCCAACGTTTGTTTATGTCAATAACTATTACCAACCTGTGACAGAAGTACTGGATAGTCAGTAGCCACTGACAATTGATTAGTTCTAAGCAACTTATAACTATACATGCTTGCTTACACTCTGAGTGATACGACTGGATATGAATAGTTAGTTATCTTCTCCTCACGCTTCTCTGTGCGTAAATTGACTATAACTAACATATTGAATCAAGTTATTGAAGGACTTATGCTTGAAAATGTATACTGTAAACGAAAACAATACTGGTATTTTTGTTTAACTGATTCAGCTGTATGTTGAGTAATAATTTGTCAGGATTACTGTATGACTTTACTTATTATGTTGAGTTGATGCATGTCTTACAGAGACAATGTGAAAAGGAAGAATCTGCTAAGATGATTGGGTTTGCAAGCTCTGCTATTTCAGTCTTTAATGACGCAGAGTTATCGATAGGTGAAGCAGACAGCCAGTCTTCTCTGATTCACATGGATATTGATCAGAGCTTCTTGCCATTGCCTTTACCTGTGAAAGCTGCTATATTTGAAAGTTTCGCTAGACAGAATCTGTCTGAGTCTGAGACTGATGTGACAAGCAGCATAAGGCAATTCATCAAGACCAGTTATGGTTTCCCAACTAATAGCAGCACAGAATTTCTATACTCAGACTACTCTTTGGGTCTTTTTAACAAGCTACTGCTTTGCTGTATACAAGAAGGAGGCACATTTTGCTTTCCTGCTGGCTGTAATGGGAATTATATTGCTGCTGCCAAGTTTATGAAGGCTAACATTGTGACCATCCCTACTAAAGCTGACACTGGTTTTAAAATAACTGATGATGTACTTAATACGGTACTGGAGTCTGTTAAGAAGCCATGGGTGTACATTTCGGGTCCTACAATCAACCCAACTGGGTTGCTGTACAGCAATACAGAGATGGAGGAAATTTTATCCCTCTGTGCCAGATATGGGGCAAGGGTCTTGATTGACACATCCTTCTCAGGACTCGAGTATGACATAGCGAATTGGAATGCCTGGAATTTGGAGCCCACTATAGCAAACCTCCATTCTTCTGCAAAGTCAAGTTTTTCTGTCTCTCTGCTTGGAGGTTTATCTTTGGGGTTGCTTACAGGAGGGTTGGCATTTGGGTTTCTGGTTGTGGATCAGTCTCTATTTTCTCAGACCTCGAATGGATTTGCTGGTCTAAGCCCACCTCACATTACTACGAGATATGCAATGAAGAAATTGTTGGCTCAGGCTGAGCAACAAGCCAGTGCCATATCTGAATTTTTTGCAGATCATAAAGGGATACTGCGGAGCAGATCACAACGCTTAAGAGAGGTAATGATTGCTAACTTGATTTGTTCTCTTTGCAGCATCCATGTGTGCTACTCAGACATTGCTCTTGTACATTTTCCTCTCATTAAGTATTGCATAACATCTGTCTACACAAACCATATAAATTCCGAATTTCTCAACTGGGAAACTGTGGCTGTCTACCTCAGTAAAGTAGCGCAAAATTTTAGGTTGGAATAAATTTTTCTGCTTTTTGTCTTTCTTCATTGCTGGCTGTCTTAGGATAAATTCGCATTTGTGGGTTAGTGTTGCAAACTTGATTATTTCCTTGTGCAAAATAAACTAGTTCATCCAAAAGCCTAAGCTGATGGTTGTGCCAGTCAATGATCTTTATACCTTAACACGCCACCCTCACATGAATACCGTTTGGGCTTGAAGCGTGAAAAATGCAGAAACCCGCCTATACTTTGTGCTCTGTAGTCCACCTCAGAGAGAAGGGCTCCAAGGATTTGAACTTCGCACCTGTTTGTCAATGAGTCTCTATACCATGTGAAAGAAGTATCTCAACCAAAAGCCTAAGCTAATGGTTGAGAGTCCTGTCAATGATATACCTATCTTGCCTCCATTTCTTGTGTAGCATATTGGAAGTATGCATCAAGTGAACATAGATATGATGCTCTCCTGACTCAATTTTGGGTTTGTAGGAAATGCATCCAGTTTGTTTAACCAAAAATTCTTGCATGGTTACTACTTATTAGAGCCAAACTATGCTGATAATTTGCTTTTTTCATTTTGTTTATTGCTCCATAGAAAAAGGATTCGACATAACTTCTCGTTTGGATCACAAAGAAGACATAAAAGACTGTGAATGATTGTTGTATTTAGAATGTAATAGAAGTCTGATCCAAAAAAAACAAAATCAATCTTAATCTACGGAGTATATCATAACATGTAAAAGGGGAAAACAATAGCAAACTCCAGCAACCCACTTCGTCCTTCCAATGCGCTCCTAAAAGGAAATGCAATCCATGATTGAATTATCCATTCAGATCAGCACTGTTAAGTACATCCTCTGTCCTCTTTGTGGTTGCCCAAAATCAAACTTCAGTGATAGTAATATTGATCTTCTCAATACATACTTACAGACTTTCATACCCATTTCACCTGCGTCTGTAACTGTTTGTTACTCTGCTATTGTTCTTAATTGCTTGGCTTAAGAGTGAGCAAGGGAAAAAAGGTAATAAAACTACAGTAATTTTATGATTCCTTAATTATATGTTGCTTATAGCTTGTCGGCTCTATCAGAAGGTTGGATTCTTCTATTTTTGCTCAATCTCTTTTGGTTTTGATTTGTTGGACCATAGTTAGGGGGTAATGATTTTCTGATGGTGTTTTTCCGTAAGGCTGTGTCAATTCTTTTTGGCCTCTCAGTGAATAAACAAAGTTCCATAGTCATTACAGTACTATTTTACCACCGTCATTCTGTTGCCTTGCAGTTTTTACCCAAACCATTATATATTTTTTTTTTTTCTGATTTTAGAAGATTACTATGTTTCCTGTTTCAATTTTTTTCGAAAATAAATTTAAAATAACGCATGGTTAATAAATGGCTGCTTATAAAGTTATAATTGCCCTGGGAGGTAACCACCATAGAGTTATCACTTTTGGAATACATGTGTGCTATTCTTCAGCTCATCTTCATCTGAGCTAGTCAGCTTAACCAGATCAATTTTTATGTATTTGCTTTGTTATCTGATGTAAGAGCCTATATATGTATTTGCTGAATAATCATCTCATTTGGCTTTCTTTATCCTTGGAACAGACACTTCAGAAGTGTGGGTGGGAAGTACTTCCATCCTGTGGTGGTGTCTCAATGGTTGCAAGACCATCTGGATATCTTGGTAAACGAGTTAAACTTGAAGGTTCTGCTCCTCCAGAAATCAAGGTAGCAGATTCTACAATCCGCGAAACCATCTTAAAAACCACTGGCATATGTCTCAACAGTGGTTCCTGGACAGGAATCCCAGGTTACTGTCGATTCACAATTGCTCTACAAGATGAAGAATTCGAACAGGCACTGGATCGGATTGTAAAACTGAAGGACGTCATCTTTTAAGGAATAGATGTAATAGGATTGTGCTTTTGTTCTTTCTTTGCTGACAATAATGCTCTTTCTCTCACGACTTAGTTGTCGTGTTATACTTCGAGCGATTGCTTGATCGATAATTTAAGAGTTTTCCTGAAATGGCACTTGTGAAGATCAACGTTGAAAATTTGGGTGCAACTAAATTGCTTTGGCTTGGGCTTAAAGAGCTGTAATAATTAGATGTTTTTTTTCTCCTCAAAACCAATGAATGTTCTGGATGGGTCTATATGGAATTTTGGATCAACAAGTTTATTGAGTCGAGGCGTTTGAGCAATCCAACTCTTTTGAAGTTTAGATTCATCGTCATCTCCACCATTTTGGATCAACTAATTGTTGAACCGCGTTTAAGCCAGCTCTGTGTAACTTAATAAAGAAAATACGACCCAAGTTTGGTAATAAAATATGATCGACTTGAGATTATATAAATATATTTTAGAGAAATTATAATGGTAAAACCTACTTCTGAAACATAAAAATAGTTGAGACAACACAACAATACTAATGAGACATATAAAGCTGGTTCAAGATAATATAAGTTCAATAAGAGAAAAAGACTTTCGACTGATAAGCCAAGCACAGAAGCTACGCTCAAAAGCAGAATAGACGCTTGAACCTACCTTCGCACACCTCAAGATCTTTAAAATTTAATATCGAGCTCTTTTGCTGGCCCTTTGCCTTATTTGTAAGAAAGTTTCTGCCTTTGTGGACAACACAAGAGAGCGAGTGACTCTTCTAGGCAGTCAGTTGTGTGACAAGGACGGGGATATCCTGACCCTACTATCATTATGCCTTTGCAATCGAAGCAGAAGCGGAGATGGGGATTCTGCACGTATGATTGTATGAGAAGTCATACAATATGGAGTACGTTTTAAATTAAGAATAGCCCTAAAGTCAAGTTCAAACTTTATACCTACATATATGGTTAATTATGGACAACATGAGTTACAAGATAATAATTAATTCACAAAAATACATATAAATCGAAAGACAAAAATACAATTCTTAGATTAAGGGTCATGGTTATTAACTAAGATGATTACTAAAAGTAGTATGTTAGTAATGGTTCATGATATAAATAATAAGGGTGGGCTCTAAATAAGTTATTGAGAGACCCCTCTCAATAATTTATTGAGAAACGGTCTTTCATAATCCCTACTAATCCATCTATAATTTTAAAGAGGGGTAGTGAATCGTCTCAAATTTTGAGACGGAAAATTATTTTGTTCCATCTCTAATTTCAGATTTTGCAAACATTTGAATATCCATATACATTTACACTCTTTAATTATATATTGTGCATACCCTCTAATTAGTTATACAACGTTCTATAATCCTTAAGTATTGTTGTCGACTAGATACTTTGGTAGCTAGTGTGGTATGAGAATTCTTTAACTTATCATGTTACTTATATTATATTTTCTATTGGTGAAGTTATATAGCCGTATAAGTCACAAATACTATTTTACTTCTCGTGTTACATGTGTTGATGTGTTAATTCAAACTTATTCATTTCTCTTCTATTAAGACAAAATTTACTTCTAAACCTTTAAAACTAATTTTGGACAACATAATAATACTTCTAAGACATATAAGCAGATATGAAGATAATATAAGTTGCATAAGCTATATAATACAAATCGCCTACACACTACCTGACAATGATTTTCATCACGTTACTTATTTCTCTCGCATAGCAAGAGTTCACGTCAATAGATTCATCAACAAAACGGACCCTTTAGTTACAAACTACTTACTCGTATATCTTAAGCTAGACTGGTACTTTTTTCGAATATAGAGGCAATTGAAGTATTCAATTGTTATTTTATATTCTACATGAAATAATATTTATTTCTCTCACAAGATTACGAGTCATTATTAAGAAGATCACCAATGATGATATTTTATATATTTATGTAATAAAGTCCGACACTCTATTTGAATGATTTGAATCAAACCTTTATGAAGTAAGAGTGTAAGACCATAAAATTCATAAAATTTATCCGAATAACATTTATGAAGTTGAACATTTATAATTATACTAAATCATTAACCAAATAACATAGATATTCAATACGACACAAAAAGCAATCCAAATACAACATGAACAAAGTTATTAGAAACAAAGTTCACGATTAGAATATGCTAAGATAATGTGGTTAGTAGAACCCTTTTATGTTGACGATGACTATTTATTTTGAGGAAGAGGAAGGGTAGAGGAAGATGATGGGTAAAGGAAGAGGAAAGGATGTGAATCCAATCATTTATGAAACGATGAAAATCATTTATTTAGGCAATTGATGAGTTGCAATTGCGAATTTTTGAGCGAAGAGATAGTAGCAAGTAAGCTTTTGAACAATCTAGAGATGCCATGTGGATTTAGAAAATCGTTTTTGCTTGCCTTTTAATAGTTCCATATAGATTAAATTATTACTATTATGAAACTTATTTTTATTGGCCAAGTATATTCAAGTAATTGGTATTATTAAACGACTTGTATTGTCGTAAACTAGTTTTATGTGTTTTACTAGTATTATTATATTATTGAGCTAATATGCTTTGGCCACTCAACTATCGAATACCGATGAAATAATATAATGATCAAACCTGATGATGCCATAAAATAAGGAAGGTAAAATGATAGAAAATGATTAAGTCATTGGCTTGTGCTACTGACAGACTAGTTTAATTTTCTACTGGGACATGGTTTTTTTTTTTCTTTTTTGTAGGATGTAACTTATATTGTCTTAAACGTGTCTTATATGTCTTGGAAAAAATATTATGTTATTTGATCTAACTTACTAGAATGTTATAAACATGTTATCTCCAACAGACCTCATATTAGCTTAAATTTGAATTCTAATGACATGGAGACGATTATAGGGTTCAGTTCTCATGAAAACACTCATTCCCATGAGAACCATGAGAACTCCTATGTACCATTAGATTACAAGAATTAAAGGTCAAGATTAGACACCCAAAATAAAACAACCCCAATCACAATTTCTCTCTCCTTCTCCCTCCCCAGTCCCCGACCACTGGTAAACCACCGAACCCCCACCGTCAGCGTCACCAACCACTATCCCAGCCACCGGAGACCAGGCCATCAGACTCGCCACCGTCGGCGAGCCCTTCACCAGCGCCCCCTGCAACACCTATTTTCTCCCATCTTCCTTAATTTTCCTTCTTCCACATTTCTCTCTCCTCATTTTTCTCCCTCTGCGGCAACAATGGAGGTTTTTCCGGCCGACATTAATGCAAAATCGGAATGCACATTCAGGTATATTCAAATGCACAATCAAGTTTATTGAAATGCACAATTAGATGTTGTCCAATGCACCATGAACATCAAACTTTAAAATTGCACAATCATGTAAGATAGAATGTATCTTCAATGATTATAGATTGTACAATTGATTTTGGGAAAATGAACATTTGGGTCAATTAGAATGCACAATATATAACTGACAGACCCATCGCAACTACCACCGCCGCATTGCGCCGCCCACGACCCATAACGACGCCACAACCAACGGTAGCACCACAACTGAACTAGCCCACTTCTTTCGATTAGCCTCGCAGCGGCCTGACTTGGGAGGTTGTCGTGGCCGGCCAAATTGGTGGCGGTGGGGTGATCGGAGATTGTTGATGGCGGTGGTTGGTTGTGGCCGGAGGCAGGGGGACGTGGGAGCAAGTGAGGGGAGGAGAGAGAATGTACTGGTCGGTGAAATAATGGTGGGTGAAGTGGTGGGTGAAGCAGGGAAAAGGAAGATGTAGGATAGAAAGAATAAATAATCTCATCCATTCATTATATGATCTAATGGTCATGAATGGTTCTCAGGGTTCCCATGGGAGTAAGGGTTCCCATATGAACCAAATGTAATTTCTAACCACACTCACTCCACAACATTCACACATTTGAATAAAACTTGTGAAACGAACTGTGCATGCTTGTAATCTACTTTTAAGCTTATTCTTTGATTCTAAGCTTATTTTTGAATTCTAATGACATGGAGACGATTATATGTGTTAGGGTTGTCATAAAAGTAAACCAAATGTCATTTCTAACCACACTCACTCCACAAAATTCACACATTTGAATCAAACTTGTAAAACGAACTGTGCATGCTTGTAATCTACTTTTAAGCTTATTCTTTGATTCTAAGCTTGTTTTTGAATTCTAATGACATGGAGAAGATTATATGTGTTAGGGTTGTCATAAAAGTAAACCAAATGTCATTTCTAACCACACTCACTCCACAACATTCACACATTTGAATCAAACTTGTAAAACGAACTGTCCATGCTTGTAATCTACTTTTAAGCTTATTCTTTGATTCTAAGCTTATTTTTGAATTCTAATGACATGGAGACGATTATATGTGTTAGGGTTGTCATAAAAGTAAACCAGATGTCATTTCTAACCACACTCACTCCACAACATTCACACATTTGAATAAAACTTGTGAAACGAACTGTGCATGCTTGTAATCTACTTTTAAGCTTATTCTTTGATTCTAAGCTTATTTTTGAATTCTAATGACATGGAGACGATTATATGTGTTAGGGTTGTCATAAAAGTAAACCAAATGTCATTTCTAACCACACTCACTCCACTACATTCACACATGTGAATAAAACTTGTGAAACGAAATGTGCATGCTTGTAATCTACTTTTAAGCTTATTCTTTGATTCTAAGCTTGTTTTTGAATTCTAATGACATGGAGACGATTATATGTGTTAGGGTTGTCATAAAAGTAAACCAAATGTCATTTCTAACCACACTCACTCCACAACATTCACACATTTGAATAAAACTTGTGAAACGAACTGTGCATGCTTGTAATCTACTTTTAAGCTTATTCTTTGATTCTAAGCTTATTTTTGAATTCTAATGACATGGAGACGATAATATGTGTTAGGGTTGTCATAAAAGTAAACCAAATGTCATTTCTAACCACACTCACTCCACTACATTCACACATTTGAATAAAACTTGTGAAACGAACTGTGCATGCTTGTAATCTACTTTTAAGCTTATTCTTTGATTCTAAGCTTATTTTTGAATTCTAATGACATGGAGACGATAATATGTGTTATGGTTGTCATAAAGTAAACCAAATGTCATTTCTAACCACACTTACTCCACAACATTCACACATTTGAATCAAACTTGTAAAACGAACTGTGCAAGCTTGTATTCTACTTTTAAGCTCATTCTTTGATTCTAAGCTTATTTTTGAATTCTAATGACATGGAGACGATTATATGTGTTAGGTTTGTTATAAAAGTAAACCAAATGTCATTTCTAACCACACTCACTCCACAACATTCACACATTTGAATAAAACTTGTGAAACGAACTGTGCATGCTTGTAATCTACGTACTTTTAAGCTTATTCTTTGATTCTAAGCTTATTTTTGAATTCTAATGACATGGAGACGATTATATGTGTTAGGGTTGTCATAAAAGTAAACCAAATGTCATTTCTAACCACACTCACTCCACAACATTCACACATTTGAATAAAACTTGTGAAACGAACTGTGCATGTTTGTAATCTACTTTTAAGCTTATTCTTTGATTCTAAGCTTATTTTTGAATTCTAATGACATGGAGACGATTATATGTGTTAGGGTTGTCATAAAAGTAAACCAAATGTCATTTCTAACCACACTCACTCCACAACATTCACACATTTGAATCAAACTTGTAAAACGAACTGTGCATGCTTGTAATCTACTTTTAAGCTTATTCTTTGATTCTAAGCTTATTTTTGAATTCTAATGACATGGAGACGATTATATGTGTTAGGGTTGTCATAAAAGTAAACCAAATGTCATTTCTAACCACACTCACTCCACTACATTCACACATGTGAATAAAACTTGTGAAACGAACTGTGCATGCTTGTAATCTACTTTTAAGCTTATTCTTTGCTTCTAAGCTTGTTTTTGAATTCTAATGACATGGAGACGATTATATGTGTTAGGGTTGTCATAAAAGTAAACCAAATGTTATTTCTAACCACACTCACTCCACTACATTCACACATTTGAATAAAACTTGTGAAACGAACTGTGCATGTTTGTAATCTACTTTTAAGCTTATTCTTTGATTCTAAGCTTATTTTTGAATTTTAATGACATGGAGACGATTATATGTGTTAAGGTTGTCATAAAAGTAAACCAAATGTCATTTCTAACCACACTCACTCCACAACATTCACACATTTGAATAAAACTTGTGAAACGAACTGTGCATGCTTGTAATCTACTTTTAAGCTTATTCTTTGATTCTAAGCTTATTTTTGAATTCTAATGACATGGAGACGATTATATGTGTTAGGGTTGTCATAAAAGTAAACCAAATGTCATTTCTAACCACACTCACTCCACAACATTCACACATTTGAATCAAACTTGTAAAACGAACTGTGCATGCTTGTAATCTACTTTTAAGCTTATTCTTTGATTCCAAGCTTATTTTTTAATTCTAATGACATGGAGACGATTATATGTGTTAGAGTTGTCATAAAAGTAAACCAAATGTCATTTCTAACCACACTCACTCCACAACATTCACACATTTGAATAAAACTTGTGAAACGAACTGTTTATGCTTGTAATCTACTTTTAAGCTTATTCTTTGATTCTAAGCTTATTTTTGAATTCTAATGACATGGAGACGATAATATGTGTTAGGGTTGTCATAAAAGTAAACCAAATGTCATTTCTAACCACACTTACTCCACTACATTCACACATTTGAATAAAACTTGTGAAACGAACTGTGCATGCTTGTAATCTACTTTTAAGCTTATTCTTTGATTCTTAGCTTATTTTTGAATTCTAATGACATGGAGACGATTATATGTGTTATGGTTGTCATAAAAGTAAACCAAATGTCATTTCTAACCACACTCACTCCACAACATTCACACACTTGAATCAAACTTGTAAAACGAACTGTGCAAGCTTGTATTCTACTTTTAAGCTCATTCTTTGATTCTAAGCTTATTTTTGAATTCTAATGACATGGAGACGATTATATGTGTTAGGGTTGTCATAAAAGTAAACCAAATGTCATTTCTAACCACACTCACTCCAATACATTCACACATTTGAATAAAACTTGTGAAACGAACTGTGCATACTTGTAATCTACTTACTTTTAAGCTTATTCTTTGATTCTAAGCTTATTTTTGAATTCTAATGACATGGAGACGATTATATGTGTTAGGGTTGTCATAAAAGTAAACCAAATGTCATTTCTAACCACACTCACTCCACAACATTCACACATTTGAATAAAACTTGTGAAACGAACTGTGCATGTTTGTAATCTACTTTTAAGCTTATTCTTTGATTCTAAACTTATTTTTGAATTCTAATGACATGGAGACGATTATATGTGTTAGGGTTGTCATAAAAGTAAACCAAATGTCATTTCTAACCACACTCACTCCACAACATTCACACATTTGAATCAAACTTGTAAAACGAACTGTGCATGCTTGTAATCTACTTTTAAGCTTATTCTTTGATTCCAAGCTTATTTTTTAATTCTAATGACATGGAGACGATTATATGTGTTAGAGTTGTCATAAAAGTAAACCAAATGTCATTTCTAACCACACTCACTCCACAACATTCACACATTTGAATAAAACTTGTGAAACGAACTGTTTATGCTTGTAATCTACTTTTAAGCTTATTCTTTGATTCTAAGCTTATTTTTGAATTCTAATGACATGGAGACGATAATATGTGTTAGGGTTGTCATAAAAGTAAACCAAATGTCATTTCTAACCACACTTACTCCACTACATTCACACATTTGAATAAAACTTGTGAAACGAACTGTGCATGCTTGTAATCTACTTTTAAGCTTATTCTTTGATTCTTAGCTTATTTTTGAATTCTAATGACATGGAGACGATTATATGTGTTATGGTTGTCATAAAAGTAAACCAAATGTCATTTCTAACCACACTCACTCCACAACATTCACACATTTGAATCAAACTTGTAAAACGAACTGTGCAAGCTTGTATTCTACTTTTAAGCTCATTCTTTGATTCTAAGCTTATTTTTGAATTCTAATGACATGGAGACGGTTATATGTGTTAGGGTTGTCATAACAGTAAACCAAATGTCATTTCTAACCACACTCACTCCACAACATTCACACATTTGAATAAAACTTGTGAAACGAACTGTGCATGCTTGTAATCTACTTTTAAGCTTATTCTTTGATTCTAAGCTTAAATTTGAATTCTAATGACATGGAGACGATTATATGTGTTAGGGTTGTCATAAAAGTAAACCAAATGTCATTTCTAACCACACTCACTCCACAACATTCACACATTTGAATAAAACTTGTGAAACGAACTTTGCATGCTTGTAATCTACGTACTTTTAAGCTTATTCTTTGATTCTAAGCTTATTTTTTAATTCTAATGACATGGAGACGATTATATGTGTTAGGGTTGTCATAAAAGTAAACCAAATGTCATTTCTAACCACACTCACTCCACAACATTCACACATTTGAATAAAACTTGTGAAACGAACTGTGCATGTTTGTAATCTACTTTTAAGCTTATTCTTTGATTCTTAGCTTATTTTTGAATTCTAATGACATGGAGACGATTATATGTGTTATGGTTGTCATAAAAGTAAACCAAATGTCATTTCTAACCACACTCACTCCACAACATTCACACACTTGAATCAAACTTGTAAAACGAACTGTGCAAGCTTGTATTCTACTTTTAAGCTCATTCTTTGATTCTAAGCTTATTTTTGAATTCTAATGACATGGAGACGATTATATGTGTTAGGGTTGTCATAAAAGTAAACCAAATGTCATTTCTAACCACACTCACTCCACAACATTCACACATTTGAATAAAACTTGTGAAACGAACTGTGCATGCTTGTAATCTACTTTTAAGCTTATTCTTTGATTCTAAGCTTAAATTTGAATTCTAATGACATGGAGACGATTATATGTGTTAGGGTTGTCATAAAAGTAAACCAAATGTCATTTCTAACCACACTCACTCCACAACATTCACACATTTGAATAAAACTTGTGAAACGAACTGTGCATGCTTGTAATCTACTTTTAAGCTTATTCTTTGATTCTAAACTTATTTTTGAATTCTAATCACATGGAGACGATTATATGTGTTAGGGTTGTCATAAAAAAAAAACCAAATGTCATTTCTAACCACACTCACTCCACTACATTCACACATGTGAATAAAACTTGTGAAACGAACTGTACATGGTTGTAATCTACTTTTAAGCTTATTCTTTGATTCTAAGCTTGTTTTTGAATTCTAATGACATGGAGACGATTATATGTGTTAGGGTTGTCATAAAAGTAAACCAAATGTCATTTCTAACCACACTCATTCCACAACATTCACAAATTTGAATAAAACTTGTGAAACGAACTGTGCATGCTTGTAATCTACTTTTAAGCTTATTCTTTGATTCTAAGCTTATTTTTGAATTCTAATGACATGGAGACGATTATATGTGTTAGGGTTGTCATCAAAGTAAACCAAATGTTATTTCTAACCACACTCACTCCACTACATTCACACATTTGAATAAAATTTGTGAAACGAACTGTGCATGCTTGTAATCTACTTTTAAGCTTATTCTTTGATTCTAAGCTTATTTTTGAATTCTAATGACATGGAGACGATTATATGTGTTAAGGTTGTCATAAAAGTAAACCAAATGTCATTTCTAACCACACTCACTCCACAACATTCACACATTTGAATCAAACTTGTAAAACGAACTGTGCAAGCTTGTATTCTACTTTTAAGCTCATTCTTTGATTCTAAGCTTATTTTTGAATTCTAATGACATGGAGACGATTATATGTGTTAGGGTTGTCATAAAAGTAAACCAAATGTCATTTCTAACCACACTCACTCCACAACATTCACACATTTGAATAAAACTTGTGAAACGAACTTTGCATGCTTGTAATCTACGTACTTTTAAGCTTATTCTTTGATTCTAAGCTTATTTTTTAATTCTAATGACATGGAGACGATTATATGTGTTAGGGTTGTCATAAAAGTAAACCAAATGTCATTTCTAACCACACTCACTCCACAACATTCACACATTTGAATAAAACTTGTGAAACGAACTGTGCATGTTTGTAATCTACTTTTAAGCTTATTCTTTGATTCTTAGCTTATTTTTGAATTCTAATGACATGGAGACGATTATATGTGTTATGGTTGTCATAAAAGTAAACCAAATGTCATTTCTAACCACACTCACTCCACAACATTCACACACTTGAATCAAACTTGTAAAACGAACTGTGCAAGCTTGTATTCTACTTTTAAGCTCATTCTTTGATTCTAAGCTTATTTTTGAATTCTAATGACATGGAGACGATTATATGTGTTAGGGTTGTCATAAAAGTAAACCAAATGTCATTTCTAACCACACTCACTCCACAACATTCACACATTTGAATAAAACTTGTGAAACGAACTGTGCATGCTTGTAATCTACTTACTTTTAAGCTTATTCTTTGATTCTAAGCTTTTTTTTGAATTCTAATGACATGGAGACGATTATATGTGTTAGGGTTGTCATAAAAGTAAACCAAATGTCATTTCTAACCACACTCACTCCACAACATTCACACATTTGAATAAAACTTGTGAAACGAACTGTGCATGTTTGTAATCTACTTTTAAGCTTATTCTTTGATTCTAAACTTATTTTTGAATTCTAATGACATGGAGACGATTATATGTGTTAGGGTTGTCATAAAAGTAAACCAAATGTCATTTCTAACCACACTCACTCCACAACATTCACACATTTGAATCAAACTTGTAAAACGAACTGTGCATGCTTGTAATCTACTTTTAAGCTTATTCTTTGATTCCAAGCTTATTTTTTAATTCTAATGACATGGAGACGATTATATGTGTTAGAGTTGTCATAAAAGTAAACCAAATGTCATTTCTAACCACACTTACTCCACTACATTCACACATTTGAATAAAATTTGTGAAACGAACTGTGCATGCTTGTAATCTACTTTTAAGCTTATTCTTTGATTCTAAGCTTATTTTTGAATTCTAATGACATGGAGACGATTATATGTGTTAAGGTTGTCATAAAATTAAACCAAATGTCATTTCTAACCACACTCACTCCACAATATTAACACATTTGAATCAAACTTGTAAAACGAACTGTGCAAGCTTGTATTCTACTTTTAAGCTCATTCTTTGATTCTAAGCTTATTTTTGAATTCTAATGACATGGAGACGATTATATGTGTTAGGGTTGTCATAAAAGTAAACCAAATATCATTTCTAACCACACTCACTCCACAACATTCACACATTTGAATAAAACTTGTGAAACGAACTGTGCATGCTTGTAATCTACGTACTTTTAAGCTTATTCTTTGATTCTAAGCTTATTTTTTAATTCTAATGACATGGAGACGATTATATGTGTTAGGGTTGTCATAAAAGTAAACCAAATGTCATTTCTAACCACACTCACTCCACAACATTCACACATTTGAATAAAACTTGTGAAACGAACTGTGCATGTTTGTAATCTACTTTTAAGCTTATTCTTTGATTCTTAGCTTATTTTTGAATTCTAATGACATGGAGACGATTATATGTGTTATGGTTGTCATAAAAGTAAACCAAATGTCATTTCTAACCACACTCACTCCACAACATTCACACACTTGAATCAAACTTGTAAAACGAACTGTGCAAGCTTGTATTCTACTTTTAAGCTCATTCTTTGATTCTAAGCTTATTTTTGAATTCTAATGACATGGAGACGATTATATGTGTTAGGGTTGTCATAAAAGTAAACCAAATGTCATTTCTAACCACACTCACTCCACAACATTCACACATTTGAATAAAACTTGTGAAACGAACTGTGCATGCTTGTAATCTACTTACTTTTAAGCTTATTCTTTGATTCTAAGCTTTTTTTTGAATTCTAATGACATGGAGACGATTATATGTGTTAGGGTTGTCATAAAAGTAAACCAAATGTCATTTCTAACCACACTCACTCCACAACATTCACACATTTGAATAAAACTTGTGAAACGAACTGTGCATGTTTGTAATCTACTTTTAAGCTTATTCTTTGATTCTAAACTTATTTTTGAATTCTAATGACATGGAGACGATTATATGTGTTAGGGTTGTCATAAAAGTAAACCAAATGTCATTTCTAACCACACTCACTCCACAACATTCACACATTTGAATCAAACTTGTAAAACGAACTGTGCATGCTTGTAATCTACTTTTAAGCTTATTCTTTGATTCCAAGCTTATTTTTTAATTCTAATGACATGGAGACGATTATATGTGTTAGAGTTGTCATAAAAGTAAACCAAATGTCATTTCTAACCACACTTACTCCACTACATTCACACATTTGAATAAAATTTGTGAAACGAACTGTGCATGCTTGTAATCTACTTTTAAGCTTATTCTTTGATTCTAAGCTTATTTTTGAATTCTAATGACATGGAGACGATTATATGTGTTAAGGTTGTCATAAAAGTAAACCAAATGTCATTTCTAACCACACTCACTCCACAACATTAACACATTTGAATCAAACTTGTAAAACGAACTGTGCAAGCTTGTATTCTACTTTTAAGCTCATTCTTTGATTCTAAGCTTATTTTTGAATTCTAATGACATGGAGACGATTATATGTGTTAGGGTTGTCATAAAAGTAAACCAAATATCATTTCTAACCACACTCACTCCACAACATTCACACATTTGAATAAAACTTGTGAAACGAACTGTGCATGCTTGTAATCTACGTACTTTTAAGCTTATTCTTTGATTCTAAGCTTATTTTTTAATTCTAATGACATGGAGACGATTATATGTGTTAGGGTTGTCATAAAAGTAAACCAAATGTCATTTCTAACCACACTCACTCCACAACATTCACACATTTGAATAAAACTTGTGAAACGAACTGTGCATGTTTGTAATCTACTTTTAAGCTTATTCTTTGATTCTTAGCTTATTTTTGAATTCTAATGACATGGAGACGATTATATGTGTTATGGTTGTCATAAAAGTAAACCAAATGTCATTTCTAACCACACTCACTCCACAACATTCACACACTTGAATCAAACTTGTAAAACGAACTGTGCAAGCTTGTATTCTACTTTTAAGCTCATTCTTTGATTCTAAGCTTATTTTTGAATTCTAATGACATGGAGACGATTATATGTGTTAGGGTTGTCATAAAAGTAAACAAAATGTCATTTCTAACCACACTCACTCCACAACATTCACACATTTGAATAAAACTTGTGAAACGAACTGTGCATGCTTGTAATCTACTTACTTTTAAGCTTATTCTTTGATTCTAAGCTTTTTTTTGAATTCTAATGACATGGAGACGATTATATGTGTTAGGGTTGTCATAAAAGTAAACCAAATGTCATTTCTAACCACACTCACTCCACAACATTCACACATTTGAATAAAACTTGTGAAACGAACTGTGCATGTTTGTAATCTACTTTTAAGCTTATTCTTTGATTCTAAACTTATTTTTGAATTCTAATGACATGGAGACGATTATATGTGTTAGGGTTGTCATAAAAGTAAACCAAATGTCATTTCTAACCACACTCACTCCACAACATTCACACATTTGAATCAAACTTGTAAAACGAACTGTGCATGCTTGTAATCTACTTTTAAGCTTATTCTTTGATTCCAAGCTTATTTTTTAATTCTAATGACATGGAGACGATTATATGTGTTAGAGTTGTCATAAAAGTAAACAAAATGTCATTTCTAACCACACTCACTCCACAACATTCACACATTTGAATAAAACTTGTGAAACGAACTGTTTATGCTTGTAATCTACTTTTAAGCTTATTCTTTGATTCTAAGCTTATTTTTGAATTCTAATGACATGGAGACGATAATATGTGTTAGGGTTGTCATAAAAGTAAACCAAATGTCATTTCTAACCACACTTACTCCACTACATTCACACATTTGAATAAAACTTGTGAAACGAACTGTGCATGCTTGTAATCTACTTTTAAGCTTATTCTTTGATTCTTAGCTTATTTTTGAATTCTAATGACATGGAGACGATTATATGTGTTATGGTTGTCATAAAAGTAAACCAAATGTCATTTCTAACCACACTCACTCCACAACATTCACACATTTGAATCAAACTTGTAAAACGAACTGTGCAAGCTTGTATTCTACTTTTAAGCTCATTCTTTGATTCTAAGCTTATTTTTGAATTCTAATGACATGGAGACGATTATATGTGTTAGGGTTGTCATAAAAGTAAACCAAATGTCATTTCTAACCACACTCACTCCACAACATTCACACATTTGAATAAAACTTGTGAAACGAACTGTGCATGCTTGTAATCTACTTTTAAGCTTATTCTTTGATTCTAAGCTTATTTTTGAATTCTAATGACATGGAGAGGATTATATGTGTTATGGTTGTCATAAAAGTAAACCAAATGTCATTTCTAACCACACTCACTCCACAACATTCACACATTTGAATCAAACTTGTAAAACGAACTGTGCATGCTTGTATTCTACTTTTAAGCTCATTCTTTGATTCTAAGCTTATTTTTGAATTCTAATGACATGGAGACGATTATATGTGTTAGGGTTGTCATAAAAGTAAACCAAGTGTCATTTCTAACCACACTCACTCCACAACATTCACACATTTGAATAAAACATGTGAAACGAACTGTGCATGCTTGTAATTCTACTTTTAAGCTTATTCTTTGATTCTAAGCTTATTTTTGAATTCTAATGACATGGAGACGATTATATGTGTTAGGGTTGTCATAAAAGTAAACCAAATGTCATTTCTAACCACACTCATTCCACAACATTCACACATTTGAATAAAACTTGTGAAACGAACTGTGCATGTTTGTAATCTACTTTTAAGCTTATTCTTTGATTCTAAGCTTATTTTTGAATTCTAATGACATGGAGACGATTATATGTGTTAGGGTTGTCATAAAAGTAAACCAAATGTCATTTCTAACCACACTCACTCCACAACATTCACATATTTGAATAGAACTTGTGAAACGAACTGTGCATTCTTGTAATCTACTTTTAAGCTTATTCCTTGATTCCAAGCTTATTATTGAATTCTAATGACATGGAGACGATTATATGTGTTAGGGTTGTCATAAAAGTAAACCAAATGTCATTTCTAACCACACTCACTCCACAACATTCACACATTTGAATCAAACTTGTAAAACGAACTGTGCATGCTTGTAATCTACTTTTAAGCTTATTCTTTGATTCTAAGCTTGTTTTTGAATTCTAATGACATGGAGAAGATTATATGTGTTAGGGTTGTCATAAAAGTAAACCAAATATCAATTCTAACCACACTCACTCCACAAAATTCACACATTTGAATCAAACTTGTAAAACGAACTCTGCATGCTTGTAATCTACTTTTAAGCTTATTCTTTGATTCTAAGCTTAAATTTGAATTCTAATGACATGGAGACGATTATATGTGTTAGGGTTGTCATAACTGTAAACCAAATGTCATTTCTAACCACACTCACTCCACAACATTCACACATTTGAATAAAACTTGTGAAACGAACTGTGCATGCTTGTAATATACTTTTAAGCTTATTCTTTGATTCTAAGCTTAAATTTGAATTGTAATGACATGGAGACGATTATATGTGTTAGGGTTGTCATAAAAGTAAACCAAATGTCATTTCTAACCACACTCACTCCACAACATTCACACATTTGAATAAAACTTGTGAAACGAACTATTTATGCTTGTAATCTACTTTTAAGCTTATTCTTTGATTCTAAGCTTATTTTTGAATTCTAATGACATGGAGACGATAATATGTGTTAGGGTTGTCATAAAAGTAAACCAAATGTCATTTCTAACCACACTTACTCCACAACATTCACACATTTGAATAAAACTTGTGAAACGAACTGTGCATGCTTGTAATCTACGTACTTTTAAGCTCATTCTTTGATTCTAAGCTTATTTTTTAATTCTAATGACATGGAGACGATTATATGTGTTAGGGTTGTCATAAAAGTAAACCAAATGTCATTTCTAACCACACTCACTCCACAACATTCACACATTTGAATAAAACTTGTGAAACGAACTGTGCATGCTTGTAATCTACGTACTTTTAAGCTTATTCTTTGATTCTAAGCTTATTTTTGAATTCTAATGACATGGAGACGATTATATGTGTTAGGGTTGTCATAAAAATAAAACCAAATGTCATTTCTAACCACACTCACTCCACAACATTCACACATTTGAATAAAACTTGTGAAACGAACTGTGCATGTTTGTAATCTACTTTTAAGCTTATTCTTTGATTCTAAGCTTATTTTTGAATTCTAATGATATGGAGACGATTATATGTGTTAAGGTTGTCATAAAAGTAAACCAAATGTTATTTCTAACCACACTCACTCCACTACATTCACACATTTGAATAAAATTTGTGAAACGAACTCTGCATGCTTGTAATCTACTTTTAAGCTTATTCTTTGATTCTAAGCTTATTTTTGAATTCTAATGACATGGAGACGATTATATGTGTTAAGGTGGTCATAAAAGTAAACCAAATGTCATTTGTAACCACACTCACTCCACAACATTCACACATTTGAATAAAACTTGTGAAACGAACTGTGCATGCTTGTAATCTACTTTTAAGCTTATTCTTTGATTCTAAGCTTATTTTTGAATTCTAATGACATGGAGACAATTATATGTGTTAGGGTTGTCATAAAAGTAAACCAAATGTCATTTCTAACCACACTCACTCCACAACATTCACACATTTGAATCAAACTTGTAAAACGAACTGTGCATGCTTGTAATCTACTTTTAAGCTTATTCTTTGATTCTAAGCTTATTTTTTAATTCTAATGACATGGAGACGATTATATGTGTTAGAGTTGTCATAAAAGTAAACCAAATGTCATTTCTAACCACACTCACTCCACAACATTCACACATTTGAATAAAACTTGTGAAACGAACTGTTTATGCTTGTAATCTACTTTTAAGCTTATTCTTTGATTCTAAGCTTATTTTTGAATTCTAATGACATGGAGACGATAATATGTGTTAGGGTTGTCATAAAAGTAAACCAAATGTCATTTCTAACCACACTTATTCTACTACATTCACACATTTGAATAAAACTTGTGAAACGAACTGTGCATGCTTGTAATCTACTTTTAAGCTTATTCTTTGATTCTAAGCTTATTTTTGAATTCTAATGACATGGAGACGATTATATGTGTTATGGTTGTCATAAAAGTAAACCAAATGTCATTTCTAACCACACTCACTCCACAACATTCACACATTTGAATCAAACTTGTAAAACGAACTGTGCAAGCTTGTATTCTACTTTTAAGCTCATTCTTTGATTCTAAGCTTATTTTTGAATTCTAATGACATGGAGACGATTATATGTGTTAGGGTTATCATAAAAGTAAACCAAATGTCATTTCTAACCACACTCACTCCACAACATTCACACATTTGAATAAAACTTGTGAAACGAACTGTGCATGCTTGTAATCTACGTACTTTTAAGCTTATTCTTTGATTCTAAGCTTATTTTTGAATTCTAATGACATGGAGACGATTATATGTGTTAGGGTTGTCATAAAAGTAAACCAAATGTCATTTCTAACCACACTCACTCCACAACATTCACACATTTGAATAAAACTTGTGAAACGAACTGTGCATGTTTGTAATCTACTTTTAAGCTTATTCTTTGATTCTAAGCTTATTTTTGAATTCTAATGACATGGAGACGATTATATGTGTTATGGTTGTCATAAAAGTAAACCAAATGTCATTTGTAACCACACTCACTCCACAACATTCACACATTTGAATAAAACTTGTGAAACGAACTGTGCATGCTTGTAATCTACTTTTAAGCTTATTCTTTGATTCTAAGCTTATTTTTGAATTCTAATGACATGGAGACAATTATATGTGTTAGGGTTGTCATAAAAGTAAACCAAATGTCATTTCTAACCACACTCACTCCACAACATTCACACATTTGAATCAAACTTGTAAAACGAACTGTGCATGCTTGTAATCTACTTTTAAGCTTATTCTTTGATTCTAAGCTTATTTTTTAATTCTAATGACATGGAGACGATTATATGTGTTAGAGTTGTCATAAAAGTAAACCAAATGTCATTTCTAACCACACTCACTCCACAACATTCACACATTTGAATAAAACTTGTGAAACGAACTGTTTATGCTTGTAATCTACTTTTAAGCTTATTCTTTGATTCTAAGCTTATTTTTGAATTCTAATGACATGGAGACGATAATATGTGTTAGGGTTGTCATAAAAGTAAACCAAATGTTATTTCTAACCACACTTACTCCACTACATTCACACATTTGAATAAAACTTGTGAAACGAACTGTGCATGCTTGTAATCTACTTTTAAGCTTATTCTTTGATTCTAAGCTTATTTTTGAATTCTAATGACATGGAGACGATTATATGTGTTATGGTTGTCATAAAAGTAAACCAAATGTCATTTCTAACCACACTCACTCCACAACATTCACACATTTGAATCAAACTTGTAAAACGAACTGTGCAAGCTTGTATTCTACTTTTAAGCTCATTCTTTGATTCTAAGCTTATTTTTGAATTCTAATGACATGGAGACGATTATATGTGTTAGGGTTGTCATAAAAGTAAACCAAATGTCATTTCTAACCACACTCACTCCACAACATTCACACATTTGAATAAAACTTGTGAAACGAACTGTGCATGCTTGTAATCTACGTACTTTTAAGCTTATTCTTTGATTCTAAGCTTATTTTTGAATTCTAATGACATGGAGACGATTATATGTGTTAGGGTTGTCATAAAAGTAAACCAAATGTCATTTCTAACCACACTCACTCCACAACATTCACACATTTGAATAAAACTTGTGAAACGAACTGTGCATGTTTGTAATCTACTTTTAAGCTTATTCTTTGATTCTAAGCTTATTTTTGAATTCTAATGACATGGAGACGATTATATGTGTTATGGTTGTCATAAAAGTAAACCAAATGTCATTTCTAACCACACTCACTCCACAACATTCACACATTTGAATCAAACTTGTAAAACGAACTGTGCAAGCTTGTATTCTACTTTTAAGCTCATTCTTTGATTCTAAGCTTATTTTTGAATTCTAATGACATGGAGACGATTATATGTGTTAGAGTTGTCATAAAAGTAAACCAAATGTTATTTCTAACCACACTCACTCCACAACATTCACACATTTGAATAAAACTTGTGAAACGAACTGTGCATGCTTGTAATCTACGTACTTTTAAGCTTATTCTTTGATTCTAAGCTTATTTTTGAATTCTAATGACATGGAGACGATTATACGTGTTAGGGTTGTCATAAAAGTAAACCAAATGTCATTTCTAACCACACTCACTCCACAACATTCACACATTTGAATAAAACTTGTGAAATGAACTGTGCATGTTTGTAATCTACTTTTAAGCTTATTCTTTGATTCTAAGCTTATTTTTGAATTCTAATGATATGGAGACGATTATATGTGTTAAGGTTGTCATAAAAGTAAACCAAATGTTATTTCTAACCACACTCACTCCACTACATTCACACATTTGAATAAAATTTGTGAAACGAACTGTGCATGCTTGTAATCTACTTTTAAGCTTATTCTTTGATTCTAAGCTTATTTTTGAATTCTAATGACATGGAGACGATTATATGTGTTAAGGTTGTCATAAAAGTAAACCAAATGTCATTTGTAACCACACTCACTCCACAACATTCACACATTTGAATAAAACTTGTGAAACGAACTGTGCATGCTTGTAATCTACTTTTAAGCTTATTCTTTGATTCTAAGCTTATTTTTGAATTCTAATGACATGGAGACAATTATATGTGTTAGGGTTGTCATAAAAGTAAACCAAATGTCATTTCTAACCACACTCACTCCACAACATTCACACATTTGAATCAAACTTGTAAAACGAACTGTGCATGCTTGTAATCTACTTTTAAGCTTATTCTTTGATTCTAAGCTTATTTTTTAATTCTAATGACATGGAGACGATTATATGTGTTAGAGTTGTCATAAAAGTAAACCAAATGTCATTTCTAACCACACTCACTCCACAACATTCACACATTTGAATAAAACTTGTGAAACGAACTGTTTATGCTTGTAATCTACTTTTAAGCTTATTCTTTGATTCTAAGCTTATTTTTGAATTCTAATGACATGGAGACGATAATATGTGTTAGGGTTGTCATAAAAGTAAACCAAATGTCATTTCTAACCACACTTACTCCACTACATTCACACATTTGAATAAAACTTGTGAAACGAACTGTGCATGCTTGTAATCTACGTACTTTTAAGCTTATTCTTTGATTCTAAGCTTATTTTTGAATTCTAATGACATGGAGACGATTATATGTGTTAGGGTTGTCATAAAAGTAAACCAAATGTCATTTCTAACCACACTCACTCCACAACATTCACACATTTGAATAAAACTTGTGAAACGAACTGTGTATGTTTGTAATCTACTTTTAAGCTTATTCTTTGATTCTAAGCTTATTTTTGAATTCTAATGACATGGAGACGATTATATGTGTTAGGGTTGTCATAAAAGTAAACCAAATGTCATTTCTAACCACACTCACTCCACAACATTCACACATTTGAATCAAACTTGTGAAACGAACTGTGCATGCTTGTAATCTACTTTTAAGCTTATTCTTTGATTCTAAGCTTATTTTTGAATTCTAATGACATGGAGACGATTATATGTGTTAGGGTTGTCATAAAAAAAAACCAAATGTCATTTCTAACCACACTCACTCCACTACATTCACACATGTGAATAAAACTTGTGAAACGAACTGTGCATGGTTGTAATCTACTTTTAAGCTTATTCTTTGATTCTAAGCTTGTTTTTGAATTCTAATGACATGGAGACGATTATATGTGTTAGGGTTGTCATAAAAGTAAACCAAATGTCATTTCTAACCACACTCATTCCACAACATTCACACATTTGAATAAAACTTGTGAAACGAACTGTGCATGCTTGTAATCTACGTACTTTTAAGCTTATTCTTTGATTCTAAGCTTATTTTTGAATTCTAATGACATGGAGACGATTATATGTGTTAGGGTTGTCATAAAAGTAAACCAAATGTCATTTCTAACCACACTCACTCCACAACATTCACACATTTGAATAAAACTTGTGAAACGAACTGTGCATGCTTGTAATCTACTTTTAAGCTTATTCTTTGATTCTAAGCTTATTTTTGAATTCTAATGACATGGAGACGATTATATGTGTTAGGGTTGTCATAAAAGTAAACCAAATGTCATTTCTAACCACACTCACTCCACAACATTCACACATTTGAATCAAACTTGTAAAACGAACTGTGCATGCTTGTAATCTACTTTTAAGCTTATTCTTTGATTCTAAGCTTATTTTTTAATTCTAATGACATGGAAACGATTATATGTGTTAGAGTTGTCATAAAAGTAAACCAAATGTCATTTCTAACCACACTCACTCCACAACATTCACACATTTGAATAAAACTTGTGAAACGAACTGTTTATGCTTGTAATCTACTTTTAAGCTTATTCTTTGATTCTAAGCTTATTTTTGAATTCTAATGACATGGAGACGATAATATGTGTTAGGGTTGTCATAAAAGTAAACCAAATGTCATTTCTAACCACACTTACTCCACTACATTCACACATTTGAATAAAACTTGTGAAACGAACTGTGCATGCTTGTAATCTACTTTTAAGCTTATTCTTTGATTCTAAGCTTATTTTTGAATTCTAATGACATGGAGACGATTATATGTGTTATGGTTGTCATAAAAGTAAACCAAATGTCATTTCTAACCACACTCACTCCACAACATTCACACATTTGAATCAAACTTGTAAAACGAACTGTGCAAGCTTGTATTCTACTTTTAAGCTCATTTTTTGATTCTAAGCTTATTTTTGAATTCTAATGACATGGAGACGATTATATGTGTTAGGGTTGTCATAAAAGTAAACCAAATGTCATTTCTAACCACACTCACTCCACAACATTCACACATTTGAATAAAACTTGTGAAACGAACTGTGCATGCTTGTAATCTACGTACTTTTAAGCTTATTCTTTGATTCTAAGCTTATTTTTGAATTCTAATGACATGGAGACGATTATATGTGTTAGGGTTGTCATAAAAGTAAACCAAATGTCATTTCTAACCACACTCACTCCACAACATTCACACATTTGAATAAAACTTGTGAAACGAACTGTGCATGTTTGTAATCTACTTTTAAGCTTATTCTTTGATTCTAAGCTTATTTTTGAATTCTAATGATATGGAGACGATTATATGTGTTAAGGTTGTCATAAAAGTAAACCAAATGTTATTTCTAACCACACTTACTCCACTACATTCACACATTTGAATAAAATTTGTGAAACGAACTGTGCATGCTTGTAATCTACTTTTAAGCTTATTCTTTGATTCTAAGCTTATTTTTGAATTCTAATGACATGGAGACGATTTTATGTGTTAAGGTTGTCATAAAAGTAAACCAAATGTCATTTCTAACCACACTCACTCCACAACATTCACACATTTGAATAAAACTTGTGAAACGAACTGTGCATGCTTGTAATCTACTTTTAAGCTTATTCTTTGATTCTAAGCTTATTTTTGAATTCTAATGACATGGAGACAATTATATGTGTTAGGGTTGTCATAAAAGTAAACCAAATGTCATTTCTAACCACACTCACTCCACAACATTCACACATTTGAATCAAACTTGTAAAACGAACTGTGCATGCTTGTAATCTACTTTTAAGCTTATTCTTTGATTCTAAGCTTATTTTTTAATTCTAATGACATGGAGACGATTATATGTGTTAGAGTTGTCATAAAAGTAAACCAAATGTCATTTCTAACCACACTCACTCCACAACATTCACACATTTGAATAAAACTTGTGAAACGAACTGTTTATGCTTGTAATCTACTTTTAAGCTTATTCTTTGATTCTAAGCTTATTTTTGAATTCTAATGACATGGAGACGATAATATGTGTTAGGGTTGTCATAAAAGTAAACCAAATGTCATTTCTAACCACACTTACTCCACTACATTCACACATTTGAATAAAACTTGTGAAACGAACTGTGCATGCTTGTAATATACTTTTAAGCTTATTCTTTGATTCTAAGCTTATTTTTGAATTCTAATGACATGGAGGCGATTATATGTGTTATGGTTGTCATAAAAGTAAACCAAATGTCATTTCTAACCACACTCACTCCACAAATTTCACACATTTGAATCAAACTTGTAAAACGAACTGTGCAAGCTTGTATTCTACTTTTAAGCTCATTCTTTGATTCTAAGCTTATTTTTGAATTCTAATGACATGGAGACGATTATATGTGTTAGGGTTGTCATAAAAGTAAACCAAATGTCATTTCTAACCACACTCACTCCACAACATTCACACATTTGAATAAAACTTGTGAAACGAACTGTGCATGTTTGTAATCTACTTTTAAGCTTATTCTTTGATTCTAAGCTTATTTTTGAATTCTAATGACATGGAGACGATTATATGTGTTAGGGTTGTCATAAAAGTAAACCAAATGTCATTTCTAACCACACTCACTCCACAACATTCACACATTTGAATCAAACTTGTAAAACGAACTGTGCATGCTTGTAATCTACTTTTAAGCTTATTCTTTGATTCTAAGCTTATTTTTGAATTCTAATGACATGGAGACGATTATATGTGTTAGGGTTGTCATAAAAGTAAACCAAATGTCATTTCTAACCACACTCACTCCACTACATTCACACATGTGAATAAAACTTGTGAAACGAACTGTGCATGCTTGTAATCTACTTTTAAGCTTATTCTTTGATTCTAAGCTTGTTTTTGAATTCTAATGACATGGAGACGATTATATGTGTTAGGGTTGTCATAAAAGTAAACCAAATGTCATTTCTAACCACACTCACTCCACAACATTCACACATTTGAATAAAACTTGTGAAACGAACTGTGCATGTTTGTAATCTACTTTTAAGCTTATTCTTTGATTCTAAGCTTATTTTTGAATTCAAATGACATGGAGACGATTATATGTGTTATGGTTGTCATAAAAGTAAACCAAATGTCATTTCTAACCACACTCACTCCACAACATTCACACATTTGAATCAAACTTGTGAAACGAACTGTGCAAGCTTGTATTCTACTTTTAAGCTCATTCTTTGATTCTAAGCTTATTTTTGAATTCTAATGACATGGAGACGATTATATGTGTTAGGGTTGTCATAAAAGTAAACCAAATGTCATTTCTAACCACACTCACTCCACAACATTCACACATTTGAATAAAACTTGTGAAACGAACTGTGCATGCTTGTAATCTACGTACTTTTAAGCTTATTCTTTGATTCTAAGCTTATTTTTGAATTCTAATGACATGGAGACGATTATATGTGTTAGGGTTGTCATAAAAGTAAACCAAATGTCATTTCTAACCACACTCATTCCACAACATTCACAAATTTGAATAAAACTTGTGAAACGAACTGTGCATGCTTGTAATCTACTCTTAAGCTTATTCTTTGATTCTAAGCTTATTTTTGAATTCTAATGACATGGAGACGATTATATGTGTTAGGGTTGTCATAAAAGTAAACCAAATGTTATTTCTAACCACACTCACTCCACTACATTCACACATTTGAATAAAACTTGTGAAACGAACTATGCATGCTTGTAATCTACTTTTAAGCTTATTCTTTGATTCTAAGCTTATTTTTGAATTCTAATGACATGGAGACGATTATATGTGTTAAGGTTGTCATAAAAGTAAACCAAATGTCATTTCTAACCACACTCACTCCACAACATTCACACATTTGAATAAAACTTGTGAAACGAACTGTGCATGCTTGTAATCTACTTTTAAGCTTATTCTTTGATTCTAAGCTTATTTTTGAATTCTAATGACATGGAGACGATTATATGTGTTAGGGTTGTCATAAAAGTAAACCAAATGTCATTTCTAACCACACTCACTCCACAACATTCACACATTTGAATCAAACTTGTAAAACGAACTGTGCAAGCTTGTATTCTACTTTTAAGCTCATTCTTTGATTCTAAGCTTATTTTTGAATTCTAATGACATGGAGACGATTATATGTGTTAGGGTTGTCATAAAAGTAAACCAAATGTCATTTCTAACCACACTCACTCCACAACATTCACCCATTTGAATAAAACTTGTGAAACGAACTGTGCATGCTTGTAATCTACGTACTTTTAAGCTTATTCTTTGATTCTAAGCTTATTTTTGAATTCTAATGACATGGAGACGATTATATGTGTTAGGGTTGTCATAAAAGTAAACCAAATGTCATTTCTAACCACACTCACTCCACAACATTCACACATTTGAATAAAACTTGTGAAACGAACTGTGCATGTTTGTAATCTACTTTTAAGCTTATTCTTTGATTCTAAGCTTATTTTTGAATTCTAATGATATGGAGACGATTATATGTGTTAAGGTTGTCATAAAAGTAAACCAAATGTTATTTCTAACCACACTTACTCCACTACATTCACACATTTGAATAAAATTTGTGAAACGAACTGTGCATGCTTGTAATCTACTTTTAAGCTTATTCTTTGATTCTAAGCTTATTTTTGAATTCTAATGACATGGAGACGATTATATGTGTTAAGGTTGTCATAAAAGTAAACCAAATGTCATTTCTAACCACACTCACTCCACAACATTCACACATTTGAATAAAACTTGTGAAACGAACTGTGCATGCTTGTAATCTACTTTTAAGCTTATTCTTTGATTCTAAGCTTATTTTTGAATTCTAATGACATGGAGACAATTATATGTGTTAGGGTTGTCATAAAAGTAAACCAAATGTCATTTCTAACCACACTCACTCCACAACATTCACACATTTGAATCAAACTTGTAAAACGAACTGTGCATGCTTGTAATCTACTTTTAAGCTTATTCTTTGATTCTAAGCTTATTTTTTAATTCTAATGACATGGAGACGATTATATGTGTTAGAGTTGTCATAAAAGTAAACCAAATGTCATTTCTAACCACACTCACTCCACAACATTCACACATTTGAATAAAACTTGTGAAACGAACTGTTTATGCTTGTAATCTACTTTTAAGCTTATTCTTTGATTCTAAGCTTATTTTTGAATTCTAATGACATGGAGACGATAATATGTGTTAGGGTTGTCATAAAAGTAAACCAAATGTCATTTCTAACCACACTTACTCCACTACATTCACACATTTGAATAAAACTTGTGAAACGAACTGTGCATGCTTGTAATATACTTTTAAGCTTATTCTTTGATTCTAAGCTTATTTTTGAATTCTAATGACATGGAGACGATTATATGTGTTATGGTTGTCATAAAAGTAAACCAAATGTCATTTCTAACCACACTCACTCCACAAATTTCACACATTTGAATCAAACTTGTAAAACGAACTGTGCAAGCTTGTATTCTACTTTTAAGCTCATTCTTTGATTCTAAGCTTATTTTTGAATTCTAATGACATGGAGACGATTATATGTGTTAGGGTTGTCATAAAAGTAAACCAAATGTCATTTCTAACCACACTCACTCCACAACATTCACACATTTGAATAAAACTTGTGAAACGAACTGTGCATGTTTGTAATCTACTTTTAAGCTTATTCTTTGATTCTAAGCTTATTTTTGAATTCTAATGACATGGAGACGATTATATGTGTTAGGGTTGTCATAAAAGTAAACCAAATGTCATTTCTAACCACACTCACTCCACAACATTCACACATTTGAATCAAACTTGTAAAACGAACTGTGCATGCTTGTAATCTACTTTTAAGCTTATTCTTTGATTCTAAGCTTATTTTTGAATTCTAATGACATGGAGACGATTATATGTGTTAGGGTTGTCATAAAAGTAAACCAAATGTCATTTCTAACCACACTCACTCCACAACATTCACACATTTGAATCAAACTTGTGAAACGAACTGTGCAAGCTTGTATTCTACTTTTAAGCTCATTCTTTGATTCTAAGCTTATTTTTGAATTCTAATGACATGGAGACGATTATATGTGTTAGGGTTGTCATAAAAGTAAACCAAATGTCATTTCTAACCACACTCACTCCACAACATTCACACATTTGAATAAAACTTGTGAAACGAACTGTGCATGCTTGTAATCTACGTACTTTTAAGCTTATTCTTTGATTCTAAGCTTATTTTTGAATTCTAATGACATGGAGACGATTATATGTGTTAGGGTTGTCATAAAAGTAAACCAAATGTCATTTCTAACCACACTCATTCCACAACATTCACAAATTTGAATAAAACTTGTGAAACGAACTGTGCATGCTTGTAATCTACTCTTAAGCTTATTCTTTGATTCTAAGCTTATTTTTGAATTCTAATGACATGGAGACGATTATATGTGTTAGGGTTGTCATAAAAGTAAACCAAATGTTATTTCTAACCACACTCACTCCACTACATTCACACATTTGAATAAAACTTGTGAAACGAACTATGCATGCTTGTAATCTACTTTTAAGCTTATTCTTTGATTCTAAGCTTATTTTTGAATTCTAATGACATGGAGACGATTATATGTGTTAAGGTTGTCATAAAAGTAAACCAAATGTCATTTCTAACCACACTCACTCCACAACATTCACACATTTGAATAAAACTTGTGAAACGAACTGTGCATGCTTGTAATCTACTTTTAAGCTTATTCTTTGATTCTAAGCTTATTTTTGAATTCTAATGACATGGAGACGATTATATGTGTTAGGGTTGTCATAAAAGTAAACCAAATGTCATTTCTAACCACACTCACTCCACAACATTCACACATTTGAATCAAACTTGTAAAACGAACTGTGCAAGCTTGTATTCTACTTTTAAGCTCATTCTTTGATTCTAAGCTTATTTTTGAATTCTAATGACATGGAGACGATTATATGTGTTAGGGTTGTCATAAAAGTAAACCAAATGTCATTTCTAACCACACTCACTCCACAACATTCACACATTTGAATAAAACTTGTGAAACGAACTGTGCATGCTTGTAATCTACGTACTTTTAAGCTTATTCTTTGATTCTAAGCTTATTTTTGAATTCTAATGACATGGAGACGATTATATGTGTTAGGGTTGTCATAAAAGTAAACCAAATGTCATTTCTAACCACACTCACTCCACAACATTCACACATTTGAATAAAACTTGTGAAACGAACTGTGCATGTTTGTAATCTACTTTTAAGCTTATTCTTTGATTCTAAGCTTATTTTTGAATTCTAATGATATGGAGACGATTATATGTGTTAAGGTTGTCATAAAAGTAAACCAAATGTTATTTCTAACCACACTTACTCCACTACATTCACACATTTGAATAAAATTTGTGAAACGAACTGTGCATGCTTGTAATCTACTTTTAAGCTTATTCTTTGATTCTAAGCTTATTTTTGAATTCTAATGACATGGAGACGATTATATGTGTTAAGGTTGTCATAAAAGTAAACCAAATGTCATTTCTAACCACACTCACTCCACAACATTCACACATTTGAATAAAACTTGTGAAACGAACTGTGCATGCTTGTAATCTACTTTTAAGCTTATTCTTTGATTCTAAGCTTATTTTTGAATTCTAATGACATGGAGACAATTATATGTGTTAGGGTTGTCATAAAAGTAAACCAAATGTCATTTCTAACCACACTCACTCCACAACATTCACACATTTGAATCAAACTTGTAAAACGAACTGTGCATGCTTGTAATCTACTTTTAAGCTTATTCTTTGATTCTAAGCTTATTTTTTAATTCTAATGACATGGAGACGATTATATGTGTTAGAGTTGTCATAAAAGTAAACCAAATGTCATTTCTAACCACACTCACTCCACAACATTCACACATTTGAATAAAACTTGTGAAACGAACTGTTTATGCTTGTAATCTACTTTTAAGCTTATTCTTTGATTCTAAGCTTATTTTTGAATTCTAATGACATGGAGACGATAATATGTGTTAGGGTTGTCATAAAAGTAAACCAAATGTCATTTCTAACCACACTTACTCCACTACATTCACACATTTGAATAAAACTTGTGAAACGAACTGTGCATGCTTGTAATATACTTTTAAGCTTATTCTTTGATTCTAAGCTTATTTTTGAATTCTAATGACATGGAGACGATTATATGTGTTATGGTTGTCATAAAAGTAAACCAAATGTCATTTCTAACCACACTCACTCCACAAATTTCACACATTTGAATCAAACTTGTAAAACGAACTGTGCAAGCTTGTATTCTACTTTTAAGCTCATTCTTTGATTCTAAGCTTATTTTTGAATTCTAATGACATGGAGACGATTATATGTGTTAGGGTTGTCATAAAAGTAAACCAAATGTCATTTCTAACCACACTCACTCCACAACATTCACACATTTGAATAAAACTTGTGAAACGAACTGTGCATGTTTGTAATCTACTTTTAAGCTTATTCTTTGATTCTAAGCTTATTTTTGAATTCTAATGACATGGAGACGATTATATGTGTTAGGGTTGTCATAAAAGTAAACCAAATGTCATTTCTAACCACACTCACTCCACAACATTCACACATTTGAATCAAACTTGTAAAACGAACTGTGCATGCTTGTAATCTACTTTTAAGCTTATTCTTTGATTCTAAGCTTATTTTTGAATTCTAATGACATGGAGACGATTATATGTGTTAGGGTTGTCATAAAAGTAAACCAAATGTCATTTCTAACCACACTCACTCCACTACATTCACACATGTGAATAAAACTTGTGAAACGAACTGTGCATGCTTGTAATCTACTTTTAAGCTTATTCTTTGATTCTAAGCTTGTTTTTGAATTCTAATGACATGGAGACGATTATATGTGTTAGGGTTGTCATAAAAGTAAACCAAATGTCATTTCTAACCACACTCACTCCACAACATTCACACATTTGAATAAAACTTGTGAAACGAACTGTGCATGTTTGTAATCTACTTTTAAGCTTATTCTTTGATTCTAAGCTTATTTTTGAATTCAAATGACATGGAGACGATTATATGTGTTATGGTTGTCATAAAAGTAAACCAAATGTCATTTCTAACCACACTCACTCCACAACATTCACACATTTGAATCAAACTTGTAAAACGAACTGTGCAAGCTTGTATTCTACTTTTAAGCTCATTCTTTGATTCTAAGCTTATTTTTGAATTCTAATGACATGGAGACGATTATATGTGTTAGGGTTGTCATAAAAGTAAACCAAATGTCATTTCTAACCACACTCACTCCACAACATTCACACATTTGAATAAAACTTGTGAAACGAACTGTGCATGCTTGTAATCTACGTACTTTTAAGCTTATTCTTTGATTCTAAGCTTATTTTTGAATTCTAATGACATGGAGACGATTATATGTGTTAGGGTTGTCATAAAAGTAAACCAAATGTCATTTCTAACCACACTCATTCCACAACATTCACAAATTTGAATAAAACTTGTGAAACGAACTGTGCATGCTTGTAATCTACTCTTAAGCTTATTCTTTGATTCTAAGCTTATTTTTGAATTCTAATGACATGGAGACGATTATATGTGTTAGGGTTGTCATAAAAGTAAACCAAATGTTATTTCTAACCACACTCACTCCACTACATTCACACATTTGAATAAAACTTGTGAAACGAACTATGCATGCTTGTAATCTACTTTTAAGCTTATTCTTTGATTCTAAGCTTATTTTTGAATTCTAATGACATGGAGACGATTATATGTGTTAAGGTTGTCATAAAAGTAAACCAAATGTCATTTCTAACCACACTCACTCCACAACATTCACACATTTGAATAAAACTTGTGAAACGAACTGTGCATGCTTGTAATCTACTTTTAAGCTTATTCTTTGATTCTAAGCTTATTTTTGAATTCTAATGACATGGAGACGATTATATGTGTTAGGGTTGTCATAAAAGTAAACCAAATGTCATTTCTAACCACACTCACTCCACAACATTCACACATTTGAATCAAACTTGTAAAACGAACTCTGCATGCTTGTAATCTACTTTTAAGCTTATTCTTTGATTCTAAGCTTATTTTTTAATTCTAATGACATGGAGACGATTATATGTGTTAGAGTTGTCATAAAAGTAAACCAAATGTCATTTCTAACCACACTCACTCCACAACATTCACACATTTAAATAAAACTTGTGAAACGAACTGTTTATGCTTGTAATCTACTTTTAAGCTTATTCTTTGATTCTAAGCTTATTTTTGAATTCTAATGACATGGAGACGATAATATGTGTTAGGGTTGTCATAAAATTAAACCAAATGTCATTTCTAACCACACTTACTCCACTACATTCACACATTTGAATAAAACTTGTGAAACGAACTATGCATGCTTGTAATCTACTTTTAAGCTTATTTTTGAATTCTAATGACATGGAGACGATTATATGTGTTATGGTTGTCATAAAAGTAAACCAAATGTCATTTCTAACCACACTCACTCCACAACATTCACACATTTGAATCAAACTTGTAAAACGAACTGTGCAAGCTTGTATTCTACTTTTAAGCTCATTCTTTGATTCTAAGCTTATTTTTGAATTCTAATGACATGGAGACGATTATATGTGTTAGGGTTGTCATAAAAGTAAACCAAATGTCATTTCTAACCACACTCACTCCACTACATTCACACATGTGAATAAAACTTGTGAAACGAACTGTGCATGCTTGTAATCTACTTTTAAGCTTATTCTTTGATTCTAAGCTTGTTTTTGAATTCTAATGACATGGAGACGATTATATGTGTTAGGGTTGTCATAAAAGTAAACCAAATGTCATTTCTAACCACACTCACTCCACAACATTCACACATTTGAATAAAACTTGTGAAACGAACTGTGCATGCTTGTAATCTACTTTTAAGCTTATTCTTTGATTCTAAGCTTATTTTTGAATTCTAATGACATGGAGAGGATTATATGTGTTATGGTTGTCATAAAAGTAAACCAAATGTCATTTCTAACCACACTCACTCCACAACATTCACACATTTGAATCAAACTTGTAAAACGAACTGTGCATGCTTGTATTCTACTTTTAAGCTGATTCTTTGATTCTAAGCTTATTTTTGAATTCTAATGACATGGAGACGATTATATGTGTTAGGGTTGTCATAAAAGTAAACCAAGTGTCATTTCTAACCACACTCACTCCACAACATTCACACATTTGAATAAAACATGTGAAACGAACTGTGCATGCTTGTAATCTACTTTTAAGCTTATTCTTTGATTCTAAGCTTATTTTTGAATTCTAATGACATGGAGACGATTATATGTGTTAGGGTTGTCATAAAAGTAAACCAAATGTCATTTCTAACCACACTCATTCCACAACATTCACACATTTGAATAAAACTTGTGAAACGAACTGTGCATGCTTGTAATCTACTTTTAAGCTTATTCTTTGATTCTAAGCTTATTTTTGAATTCTAATGACATGGAGACGATTATATGTGTTAGGGTTGTCATAAAAGTAAACCAAATGTCATTTCTAACCACATTCACTTCACAACATTCACACATTTGAATAGAACTTGTGAAACGAACTGTGCATACTTGTAATCTACTTTTAAGCTTATTCCTTGATTCCAAGCTTATTATTGAATTCTAATGACATGGAGACGATTATATGTGTTAGGGTTGTCATAAAAGTAAACCAAATGTCATTTCTAACCACACTCACTCCACAACATTCACACATTTGAATCAAACTTGTAAAACGAACTGTGCATGCTTGTAATCTACTTTTAAGCTTATTCTTTGATTCTAAGCTTATTTTTGAATTCTAATGACATGGAGACGATTATATGTGTTAAGGTTGTCATAAAAGTAAACCAAATGTCATTTCTAACCACACTCACTCCACAACATTCACACATTTGAATAAAACTTGTGAAACGAACTGTGCATGCTTGTAATCTACTTTTAAGCTTATTTTTTGATTCTAAGCTTATTTTTGAATTCTAATGACATGGAGACGATTATATGTGTTAGGGTTGTCATAAAAGTAAACCAAATGTCATTTCTAACCACACTCACTCCACAACATTCACACATTTGAATCAAACTTGTAAAACGAACTGTGCATGCTTGTAATCTACTTTTAAGCTTATTCTTTGATTCTAAGCTTATTTTTTAATTCTAATGACATGGAGACGATTATATGTGTTAGAGTTGTCATAAAAGTAAACCAAATGTCATTTCTAACCACACTCACTCCACAACATTCACACATTTGAATAAAACTTGTGAAACGAACTGTTTATGCTTGTAATCTACTTTTAAGCTTATTCTTTGATTCTAAGCTTATTTTTGAATTCTAATGACATGGAGACGATAATATGTGTTAGGATTGTCATAAAAGTAAACCAAATGTCATTTCTAACCACACTTACTCCACTACATTCACACATTTGAATAAAACTTGTGAAACGAACTGTGCATGTTTGTAATCTACTTTTAAGCTTATTCTTTGATTCTAAGCTTATTTTTGAATTCTAACGACATGGAGACGATTATATGTGTTATGGTTGTCATAAAAGTAAACCAAATGTCATTTCTAACCACACTCACTCCACAACATTCACACATTTGAATCAAACTTGTAAAACGAACTGTGCAAGCTTGTATTCTACTTTTAAGCTCATTCTTTGATTCTAAGCTTATTTTTGAATTCTAATGACATGGAGACGATTATATGTGTTAGGGTTGTCATAAAAGTAAACCAAATGTCATTTCTAACCACACTCACTCCACAACATTCACACATTTGAATAAAACTTGTGAAACGAACTGTGCATGCTTGTAATCTACGTACTTTTAAGCTTATTCTTTGATTCTAAGCTTATTTTTGAATTCTAATGACATGGAGACGATTATATGTGTTAGGGTTGTCATAAAAGTAAACCAAGTGTCATTTCTAACCACACTCACTCCACAACATTCACACATTTGAATAAAACTTGTGAAACGAACTATGCATGTTTGTAATCTACTTTTAAGCTTATTCTTTGATTCTAAGCTTATTTTTGAATTCTAATGACATGGAGACGATTATATGTGTTAGGGTTGTCATAAAAGTAAACCAAATGTCATTTCTAACCACACTCACTCCACAACATTCACACATTTGAATCAAACTTGTAAAACGAACTGTGCATGCTTGTAATCTACTTTTAAGCTTATTCTTTGATTCTAAGCTTATTTTTGAATTCTAATGACATGGAGAGGATTATATGTGTTATGGTTGTCATAAAAGTAAACCAAATGTCATTTCTAACCACACTCACTCCACAACATTCACACATTTGAATCAAACTTGTAAAACGAACTGTGCATGCTTGTATTCTACTTTTAAGCTCATTCTTTGATTCTAAGCTTATTTTTGAATTCTAATGACATGGAGACGATTATATGTGTTAGGGTTGTCATAAAAGTAAACCAAGTGTCATTTCTAACCACACTCACTCCACAACATTCACACATTTGAATAAAACATGTGAAACGAACTGTGCATGCTTGTAATCTACTTTTAAGCTTATTCTTTGATTCTAAGCTTATTTTTGAATTCTAATGACATGGAGACGATTATATGTGTTAGGGTTGTCATAAAAGTAAACCAAATGTCATTTCTAACCACACTCATTCCACAACATTCACACATTTGAATAAAACTTGTGAAACGAACTGTGCATGCTTGTAATGTACTTTTAAGCTTATTCTTTGATTCTAAGCTTATTTTTGAATTCTAATGACATGGAGACGATTATATGTGTTAGGGTTGTCATAAAAGTAAACCAAATGTCATTTCTAACCACACTCACTTCACAACATTCACACATTTGAATAGAACTTGTGAAACGAACTGTGCATGCTTGTAATCTACTTTTAAGCTTATTCCTTGATTCCAAGCTTATTATTGAATTCTAATGACATGGAGACGATTATATGTGTTAGGGTTGTCATAAAAGTAAACCAAATGTCATTTCTAACCACACTCACTCCACAACATTCACACATTTGAATCAAACTTGTAAAACGAACTGTGCATGCTTGTAATCTACTTTTAAGCTTATTCTTTGATTCTAAGCTTGTTTTTGAATTCTAATGACATGGAGAAGATTATATGTGTTAGGGTTGTCATAAAAGTAAACCAAATGTCATTTCTAACCACACTCACTCCACAACATTCGCACATTTGAATAAAACATGTGAAACGAACTGTGCATGCTTGTAATCTACTTTTAAGCTTATTCTTTGATTCTAAGCTTATTTTTGAATTCTAATGACATGGAGACGATTATATGTGTTAGGGTTGTCATAAAAGTAAACCAAATGTCATTTCTAACCACACTCATTCCACAACATTCACACATTTGAATAAAACTTGTGAAACGAACTGTGCATGCTTGTAATCTACTTTTAAGCTTATTCTTTGATTCTAAGCTTATTTTTGAATTCTAATGACATGGAGACGATTATATGTGTTAGGGTTGTCATAAAAGTAAACCAAATGTCATTTCTAACCACACTCACTTCACAACATTCACACATTTGAATAGAACTTGTGAAACGAACTGTGCATGCTTGTAATCTACTTTTAAGCTTATTCCTTGATTCCAAGCTTATTATTGAATTCTAATGACATGGAGACGATTATATGTGTTAGAGTTGTCATAAAAGTAAACCAAATGTCATTTCTAACCACACTCACTCCACAACATTCACACATTTGAATCAAACTTGTAAAACGAACTGTGCATGCTTGTAATCTACTTTTAAGCTTATTCTTTGATTCTAAGCTTGTTTTTGAATTCTAATGACATGGAGAAGATTATATGTGTTAGGGTTGTCATAAAAGTAAACCAAATGTCATTTCTAACCACACTCACTCCACAACATTCGCACATTTGAATAAAACATGTGAAACGAACTGTGCATGCTTGTAATCTACTTTTAAGCTTATTCTTTGATTCTAAGCTTATTTTTGAATTCTAATGACATGGAGACGATTATATGTGTTAGGGTTGTCATAAAAGTAAACCAAATGTCATTTCTAACCACACTCATTCCACAACATTCACACATTTGAATAAAACTTGTGAAACGAACTGTGCATGCTTGTAATCTACTTTTAAGCTTATTCTTTGATTCTAAGCTTATTTTTGAATTCTAATGACATGGAGACGATTATATGTGTTAGGGTTGTCATAAAAGTAAACCAAATGTCATTTCTAACCACACTCACTTCACAACATTCACACATTTGAATAGAACTTGTGAAACGAACTGTGCATGCTTGTAATCTACTTTTAAGCTTATTCCTTGATTCCAAGCTTATTATTGAATTCTAATGACATGGAGACGATTATATGTGTTAGAGTTGTCATAAAAGTAAACCAAATGTCATTTCTAACCACACTCACTCCACAACATTCACACATTTGAATCAAACTTGTAAAACGAACTGTGCATGCTTGTAATCTACTTTTAAGCTTATTCTTTGATTCTAAGCTTGTTTTTGAATTCTAATGACATGGAGAAGATTATATGTGTTAGGGTTGTCATAAAAGTAAACCAAATGTCATTTCTAACCACACTCACTCCACAAAATTCACACATTTGAATCAAACTTGTAAAACGAACTCTGCATGCTTGTAATCTACTTTTAAGCTTATTCTTTGATTCTAAGCTTAAATTTGAATTCTAATGACATGGAGACGATTATATGTGTTAGGGTTGTCATAACAGTAAACCAAATGTCATTTTTAACCACACTCACTCCACAACATTCACACATTTGAATAAAACTTGTGAAACGAACTGTTTATGCTTGTAATCTACTTTTAAGCTTATTCTTTGATTCTAAGCTTATTTTTGAATTCTAATGACATGGAGACGATAATATGTGTTAGGGTTGTCATAAAAGTAAACCAAATGTCATTTCTAACCACACTTACTCCACTACATTCACACATTTAAATAAAACTTGTGAAACGAACGGTGCATGCTTGTAATCTACTTTTAAGCTTATTCTTTGATTCTAAGCTTATTTTTGAATTCTAACGACATGGAGACGATTATATGTGTTATGGTTGTCATAAAAGTAAACCAAATGTCATTTCTAACCACACTCACTCCACAACATTCACACATTTGAATCAAACTTGTAAAACGAACTATGCAAGCTTGTATTCTACTTTTAAGCTCATTCTTTGATTCTAAGCTTATTTTTGAATTCTAATGACATGGAGACGATTATATGTGTTAGGGTTGTCATAAAAGTAAACCAAATGTCATTTCTAACCACACTCACTCCACAACATTCACACATTTGAATAAAACTTGTGAAACGAACTGTGCATGCTTGTAATCTACGTACTTTTAAGCTTATTCTTTGATTCTAAGCTTATTTTTAAATTCTAATGACATGGAGACGATTATATGTGTTAGGGTTGTCATAAAAGTAAACCAAATGTCATTTCTAACCACACTCACTCCACAACATTCACACATTTGAATAAAACTTGTGAAACGAACTATGCATGTTTGTAATCTACTTTTAAGTTTATTCTTTGATTCTAAGCTTATTTTTGAATTCTAATGACATGGAGACGATTATATGTGTTAGGGTTGTCATAAAAGTAAACCAAATGTCATTTCTAACCACACTCACTCCACAACATTCACACATTTGAATCAAACTTGTAAAACGAACTGTGCATGCTTGTAATCTACTTTTAAGCTTATTCTTTGATTCTAAGCTTATTTTTGAATTCTAATGACATGGAGAGGATTATATGTGTTATGGTTGTCATAAAAGTAAACCAAATGTCATTTCTAACCACACTCACTCCACAACATTCACACATTTGAATCAAACTTGTAAAACGAACTGTGCATGCTTGTATTCTACTTTTAAGCTCATTCTTTGATTCTAAGCTTATTTTTGAATTCTAATGACATGGAGACGATTATATGTGTTAGGGTTGTCATAAAAGTAAACCAAGTGTCATTTCTAACCACACTCACTCCACAACATTCACACATTTGAATAAAACATGTGAAACAAACTGTGCATGCTTGTAATCTACTTTTAAGCTTATTCTTTGATTCTAAGCTTATTTTTGAATTCTAATGACATGGAGACGATTATATGTGTTAGGGTTGTCATAAAAGTAAACCAAATGTCATTTCTAACCACACTCACTTCACAACATTCACACATTTGAATAAAACTTGTGAAACGAACTGTGCATGCTTGTAATCTAGTTTTAAGCTTATTCTTTGATTCTAAGCTTAAATTTGAATTCTAATGACATGGAGACGATTATATGTGTTAGGGTTGTCATAACAGTAAACCAAATGTCATTTTTAACCACACTCACTCCACAACATTCACACATTTGAATAAAACTTGTGAAACGAACTGTTTATGCTTGTAATCTACTTTTAAGCTTATTCTTTGATTCTAAGCTTATTTTTGAATTCTAATGACATGGAGACGATTATATGTGTTAGGGTTGTCATAAAAGTAAACCAAATGTCATTTCTAACCACACTCACTTCACAACATTCACACATTTGAATAAAACTTGTGAAACGAACTGTGCATGCTTGTAATCTAGTTTTAAGCTTATTCTTTGATTCTAAGCTTAAATTTGAATTCTAATGACATGGAGACGATTATATGTGTTAGGGTTGTCATAACAGTAAACCAAATGTCATTTTTAACCACACTCACTCCACAACATTCACACATTTGAATAAAACTTGTGAAACGAACTGTTTATGCTTGTAATCTACTTTTAAGCTTATTCTTTGATTCTAAGCTTATTTTTGAATTCTAATGACATGGAGACGATAATATGTGTTAGGGTTGTCATAAAAGTAAACCAAATGTCATTTCTAACCACACTTACTCCACTACATTCACACATTTGAATAAAACTTGTGAAACGAACTGTGCATGCTTGTAATCTACTTTTAAGCTTATTCTTTGATTCTAAGCTTATTTTTGAATTCTAACGACATGGAGACGATTATATGTGTTATGGTTGTCATAAAAGTAAACCAAATGTCATTTCTAACCACACTCACTCAACAACATTCACACATTTGAATCAAACTTGTAAAACGAACTGTGCATGCTTGTATTCTACTTTTAAGCTCATTCTTTGATTCTAAGCTTATTTTTGAATTCTAATGACATGGAGACGATTATATGTGTTAGGGTTGTCATAAAAGTAAACCAAATGTCATTTCTAACCACACTCATTCCACAACATTCACACATTTGAATAAAACTTGTGAAACGAACTGTGCATGCTTGTAATCTACTTTTAAGCTTATTCTTTGATTCTAAGCTTATTTTTGAATTCTAATGACATGGAGACGATTATATGTGTTAGGGTTGTCATAAAAGTAAACCAAATGTCATTTCTAACCACACTCACTTCACAACATTCACACATTTGAATAGAACTTGTGAAACGAACTGTGCATGCTTGTAATCTACTTTTAAGCTTATTCCTTGATTCCAAGCTTATTATTGAATTCTAATGACATGGAGACGATTATATGTGTTAGGGTTGTCATAAAAGTAAACCAAATGTCATTTCTAACCACACTCACTTCACAACATTCACACATTTGAATAGAACTTGTGAAACGAACTGTGCATGCTTGTAATCTACTTTTAAGCTTATTCCTTGATTCCAAGCTTATTATTGAATTATAATGACATGGAGACGATTATATGTGTTAGGGTTGTCATAAAAGTAAACCAAATGTCATTTCTAACCACACTCACTCCACAACATTCACACATTTGAATCAAACTTGTAAAACGAACTGTGCATGCTTGTAATCTACTTTTAAGCTTATTCTTTGATTCTAAGCTTGTTTTTGAATTCTAATGACATGGAGAAGATTATATGTGTTAGGGTTGTCATAAAAGTAAACCAAATGTCATTTCTAACCACACTCACTCCACAAAATTCACACATTTGAATCAAACTTGTAAAACGAACTCTGCATGCTTGTAATCTACTTTTAAGCTTATTCTTTGATTCTAAGCTTAAATTTGAATTCTAATGACATGGAGACGATTATATGTGTTAGGGTTGTCATAACAGTAAACCAAATGTCATTTTTAACCACACTCACTCCACAACATTCACACATTTGAATAAAACTTGTGAAACGAACTGTTTATGCTTGTAATCTACTTTTAAGCTTATTCTTTGATTCTAAGCTTATTTTTGAATTCTAATGACATGGAGACGATAATATGTGTTAGGGTTGTCATAAAAGTAAACCAAATGTCATTTCTAACCACACTTACTCCACTACATTCACACATTTGAATAAAACTTGTGAAACGAACGGTGCATGCTTGTAATCTACTTTTAAGCTTATTCTTTGATTCTAAGCTTATTTTTGAATTCTAACGACATGGAGACGATTATATGTGTTATGGTTGTCATAAAAGTAAACCAAATGTCATTTCTAACCACACTCACTCCACAACATTCACACATTTGAATCAAACTTGTAAAACGAACTATGCAAGCTTGTATTCTACTTTTAAGCTCATTCTTTGATTCTAAGCTTATTTTTGAATTCTAATGACATGGAGACGATTATATGTGTTAGGGTTGTCATAAAAGTAAACCAAATGTCATTTCTAACCACACTCACTCCACAACATTCACACATTTGAATAAAACTTGTGAAACGAACTGTGCATGCTTGTAATCTACGTACTTTTAAGCTTATTCTTTGATTCTAAGCTTATTTTTAAATTCTAATGACATGGAGACGATTATATGTGTTAGGGTTGTCATAAAAGTAAACCAAATGTCATTTCTAACCACACTCACTCCACAACATTCACACATTTGAATAAAACTTGTGAAACGAACTATGCATGTTTGTAATCTACTTTTAAGTTTATTCTTTGATTCTAAGCTTATTTTTGAATTCTAATGACATGGAGACGATTATATGTGTTAGGGTTGTCATAAAAGTAAACCAAATGTCATTTCTAACCACACTCACTCCACAACATTCACACATTTGAATCAAACTTGTAAAACGAACTGTGCATGCTTGTAATCTACTTTTAAGCTTATTCTTTGATTCTAAGCTTATTTTTGAATTCTAATGACATGGAGAGGATTATATGTGTTATGGTTGTCATAAAAGTAAACCAAATGTCATTTCTAACCACACTCACTCCACAACATTCACACATTTGAATCAAACTTGTAAAACGAACTGTGCATGCTTGTATTCTACTTTTAAGCTCATTCTTTGATTCTAAGCTTATTTTTGAATTCTAATGACATGGAGACGATTATATGTGTTAGGGTTGTCATAAAAGTAAACCAAGTGTCATTTCTAACCACACTCACTCCACAACATTCACACATTTGAATAAAACATGTGAAACAAACTGTGCATGCTTGTAATCTACTTTTAAGCTTATTCTTTGATTCTAAGCTTATTTTTGAATTCTAATGACATGGAGACGATTATATGTGTTAGGGTTGTCATAAAAGTAAACCAAATGTCATTTCTAACCACACTCACTTCACAACATTCACACATTTGAATAAAACTTGTGAAACGAACTGTGCATGCTTGTAATCTAGTTTTAAGCTTATTCTTTGATTCTAAGCTTAAATTTGAATTCTAATGACATGGAGACGATTATATGTGTTAGGGTTGTCATAACAGTAAACCAAATGTCATTTTTAACCACACTCACTCCACAACATTCACACATTTGAATAAAACTTGTGAAACGAACTGTTTATGCTTGTAATCTACTTTTAAGCTTATTCTTTGATTCTAAGCTTATTTTTGAATTCTAATGACATGGAGACGATTATATGTGTTAGGGTTGTCATAAAAGTAAACCAAATGTCATTTCTAACCACACTCACTTCACAACATTCACACATTTGAATAAAACTTGTGAAACGAACTGTGCATGCTTGTAATCTAGTTTTAAGCTTATTCTTTGATTCTAAGCTTAAATTTGAATTCTAATGACATGGAGACGATTATATGTGTTAGGGTTGTCATAACAGTAAACCAAATGTCATTTTTAACCACACTCACTCCACAACATTCACACATTTGAATAAAACTTGTGAAACGAACTGTTTATGCTTGTAATCTACTTTTAAGCTTATTCTTTGATTCTAAGCTTATTTTTGAATTCTAATGACATGGAGACGATAATATGTGTTAGGGTTGTCATAAAAGTAAACCAAATGTCATTTCTAACCACACTTACTCCACTACATTCACACATTTGAATAAAACTTGTGAAACGAACTGTGCATGCTTGTAATCTACTTTTAAGCTTATTCTTTGATTCTAAGCTTATTTTTGAATTCTAACGACATGGAGACGATTATATGTGTTATGGTTGTCATAAAAGTAAACCAAATGTCATTTCTAACCACACTCACTCAACAACATTCACACATTTGAATCAAACTTGTAAAACGAACTGTGCATGCTTGTATTCTACTTTTAAGCTCATTCTTTGATTCTAAGCTTATTTTTGAATTCTAATGACATGGAGACGATTATATGTGTTAGGGTTGTCATAAAAGTAAACCAAGTGTCATTTCTAACCACACTCACTCCACAACATTCACACATTTGAATAAAACATGTGAAACGAACTGTGCATGCTTGTAATCTACTTTTAAGCTTATTCTTTGATTCTAAGCTTATTTTTGAATTCTAATGACATGGAGACGATTATATGTGTTAGGGTTGTCATAAAAGTAAACCAAATGTCATTTCTAACCACACTCATTCCACAACATTCACACATTTGAATAAAACTTGTGAAACGAACTGTGCATGCTTGTAATCTACTTTTAAGCTTATTCTTTGATTCTAAGCTTATTTTTGAATTCTAATGACATGGAGACGATTATATGTGTTAGGGTTGTCATAAAAGTAAACCAAATGTCATTTCTAACCACACTCACTTCACAACATTCACACATTTGAATAGAACTTGTGAAACGAACTGTGCATGCTTGTAATCTACTTTTAAGCTTATTCCTTGATTCCAAGCTTATTATTGAATTCTAATGACATGGAGACGATTATATGTGTTAGGGTTGTCATAAAAGTAAACCAAATGTCATTTCTAACCACACTCACTTCACAACATTCACACATTTGAATAGAACTTGTGAAACGAACTGTGCATGCTTGTAATCTACTTTTAAGCTTATTCCTTGATTCCAAGCTTATTATTGAATTATAATGACATGGAGACGATTATATGTGTTAGGGTTGTCATAAAAGTAAACCAAATGTCATTTCTAACCACACTCACTCCACAACATTCACACATTTGAATCAAACTTGTAAAACGAACTGTGCATGCTTGTAATCTACTTTTAAGCTTATTCTTTGATTCTAAGCTTGTTTTTGAATTCTAATGACATGGAGAAGATTATATGTGTTAGGGTTGTCATAAAAGTAAACCAAATGTCATTTCTAACCACACTCACTCCACAAAATTCACACATTTGAATCAAACTTGTAAAACGAACTCTGCATGCTTGTAATCTACTTTTAAGCTTATTCTTTGATTCTAAGCTTAAATTTGAATTCTAATGACATGGAGACGATTATATGTGTTAGGGTTGTCATAACAGTAAACCAAATGTCATTTTTAACCACACTCACTCCACAACATTCACACATTTGAATAAAACTTGTGAAACGAACTGTTTATGCTTGTAATCTACTTTTAAGCTTATTCTTTGATTCTAAGCTTATTTTTGAATTCTAATGACATGGAGACGATTATATGTGTTAGGGTTGTCATAAAAGTAAACCAAATGTCATTTCTAACCACACTCACTTCACAACATTCACACATTTGAATAAAACTTGTGAAACGAACTGTGCATGCTTGTAATCTAGTTTTAAGCTTATTCTTTGATTCTAAGCTTAAATTTGAATTCTAATGACATGGAGACGATTATATGTGTTAGGGTTGTCATAACAGTAAACCAAATGTCATTTTTAACCACACTCACTCCACAACATTCACACATTTGAATAAAACTTGTGAAACGAACTGTTTATGCTTGTAATCTACTTTTAAGCTTATTCTTTGATTCTAAGCTTATTTTTGAATTCTAATGACATGGAGACGATAATATGTGTTAGGGTTGTCATAAAAGTAAACCAAATGTCATTTCTAACCACACTTACTCCACTACATTCACACATTTGAATAAAACTTGTGAAACGAACTGTGCATGCTTGTAATCTACTTTTAAGCTTATTCTTTGATTCTAAGCTTATTTTTGAATTCTAACGACATGGAGACGATTATATGTGTTATGGTTGTCATAAAAGTAAACCAAATGTCATTTCTAACCACACTCACTCAACAACATTCACACATTTGAATCAAACTTGTAAAACGAACTGTGCATGCTTGTATTCTACTTTTAAGCTCATTCTTTGATTCTAAGCTTATTTTTGAATTCTAATGACATGGAGACGATTATATGTGTTAGGGTTGTCATAAAAGTAAACCAAGTGTCATTTCTAACCACACTCACTCCACAACATTCACACATTTGAATAAAACATGTGAAACGAACTGTGCATGCTTGTAATCTACTTTTAAGCTTATTCTTTGATTCTAAGCTTATTTTTGAATTCTAATGACATGGAGACGATTATATGTGTTAGGGTTGTCATAAAAGTAAACCAAATGTCATTTCTAACCACACTCATTCCACAACATTCACACATTTGAATAAAACTTGTGAAACGAACTGTGCATGCTTGTAATCTACTTTTAAGCTTATTCTTTGATTCTAAGCTTATTTTTGAATTCTAATGACATGGAGACGATTATATGTGTTAGGGTTGTCATAAAAGTAAACCAAATGTCATTTCTAACCACACTCACTTCACAACATTCACACATTTGAATAGAACTTGTGAAACGAACTGTGCATGCTTGTAATCTACTTTTAAGCTTATTCCTTGATTCCAAGCTTATTATTGAATTCTAATGACATGGAGACGATTATATGTGTTAGGGTTGTCATAAAAGTAAACCAAATGTCATTTCTAACCACACTCACTTCACAACATTCACACATTTGAATAGAACTTGTGAAACGAACTGTGCATGCTTGTAATCTACTTTTAAGCTTATTCCTTGATTCCAAGCTTATTATTGAATTATAATGACATGGAGACGATTATATGTGTTAGGGTTGTCATAAAAGTAAACCAAATGTCATTTCTAACCACACTCACTCCACAACATTCACACATTTGAATCAAACTTGTAAAACGAACTGTGCATGCTTGTAATCTACTTTTAAGCTTATTCTTTGATTCTAAGCTTGTTTTTGAATTCTAATGACATGGAGAAGATTATATGTGTTAGGGTTGTCATAAAAGTAAACCAAATGTCATTTCTAACCACACTCACTCCACAAAATTCACACATTTGAATCAAACTTGTAAAACGAACTCTGCATGCTTGTAATCTACTTTTAAGCTTATTCTTTGATTCTAAGCTTAAATTTGAATTCTAATGACATGGAGACGATTATATGTGTTAGGGTTGTCATAACAGTAAACCAAATGTCATTTTTAACCACACTCACTCCATAACATTCACACATTTGAATAAAACTTGTGAAACGAACTGTTTATGCTTGTAATCTACTTTTAAGCTTATTCTTTGATTCTAAGCTTATTTTTGAATTCTAATGACATGGAGACGATAATATGTGTTAGGGTTGTCATAAAAGTAACCAAAAGTCATTTCTAACCACACTTACTCCACTACATTCACACATTTGAATAAAACTTGTGAAACGAACTGTGCATGCTTGTAATCTACTTTTAAGCTTATTCTTTGATTCTAAGCTTATTTTTGAATTCTAACGACATGGAGACGATTATATGTGTTATGGTTGTCATAAAAGTAAACCAAATGTCATTTCTAACCACACTCACTCCACAACATTCACACATTTGAATCAAACTTGTAAAACGAACTGTGCAAGCTTGTATTCTACTTTTAAGCTCATTCTTTGATTCTAAGCTTATTTTTGAATTCTAATGACATGGAGACGATTATATGTGTTAGGGTTGTCATAAAAGTAAACCAAATGTCATTTCTAACCACACTCACTCCACAACATTCACACATTTGAATAAAACTTGTGAAACGAACTGTGCATGCTTGTAATCTACGTACTTTTAAGCTTATTCTTTGATTCTAAGCTTATTTTTGAATTCTAATGACATGGAGACGATTATATGTGTTAGGGTTGTCATAAAAGTAAACCAAATGTCATTTCTAACCACACTCACTCCACAACATTCACACATTTGAATAAAACTTGTGAAACGAACTATGCATGTTTGTAATCTACTTTTAAGCTTATTCTTTGACTCTAAGCTTATTTTTGAATTCTAATGACATGGAGACGATTATATGTGTTAGGGTTGTCATAAAAGTAAACCAAATGTCATTTCTAACCACACTCACTCCACAACATTCACACATTTGAATCAAACTTGTAAAACGAACTGTGCATGCTTGTAATCTACTTTTAAGCTTATTCTTTGATTCTAAGCTTATTTTTGAATTCTAATGACATGGAGAGGATTATATGTATTATGGTTGTCATAAAAGTAAACCAAATGTCATTTCTAACCACACTCACTCCACAACATTCACACATTTGAATCAAACTTGTAAAACGAACTGTGCATGCTTGTATTCTACTTTTAAGTTCATTCTTTGATTCTAAGCTTATTTTTGAATTCTAATGACATGGAGACGATTATATGTGTTAGGGTTGTCATAAAAGTAAACCAAGTGTCATTTCTAACCACACTCACTCCACAACATTCACACATTTGAATAAAACATGTGAAACGAACTGTGCATGCTTGTAATCTACTTTTAAGCTTATTCTTTGATTCTAAGCTTATTTTTGAATTCTAATGACATGGAGACGATTATATGTGTTAGGGTTGTCATAAAAGTAAACCAAATGTCATTTCTAACCACACTCATTCCACAACATTCACACATTTGAATAAAACTTGTGAAACGAACTGTGCATGCTTGTAATCTACTTTTAAGCTTATTCTTTGATTCTAAGCTTATTTTTGAATTCTAATGACATGGAGACGATTATATGTGTTAGGGTTGTCATAAAAGTAAACCAAATGTCATTTCTAACCACACTCACTTCACAACATTCACACATTTGAATAGAACTTGTGAAACGAACTGTGCATGCTTGTAATCTACTTTTAAGCTTATTCCTTGATTCCAAGCTTATTATTGAATTCTAATGACATGGAGACGATTATATGTGTTAGGGTTGTCATAAAAGTAAACCAAATGTCATTTCTAACCACACTCACTCCACAACATTCACACATTTGAATCAAACTTGTAAAACGAACTGTGCATGCTTGTAATCTACTTTTAAGCTTATTCTTTGATTCTAAGCTTATTTTTGAATTCTAATGACATGGAGAAGATTATATGTGTTAGGGTTGTCATAAAAGTAAACCAAATGTCATTTCTAACCACACTCACTCCACAAAATTCACACATTTGAATCAAACTTGTAAAACGAACTCTGCATGCTTGTAATCTACTTTTAAGCTTATTCTTTGATTCTAAGCTTAAATTTGAATTCTAATGACATGGAGACGATTATATGTGTTAGGGTTGTCATAACAGTAAACCAAATGTCATTTTTAACCACACTCACTCCACAACTTTCACACATTTGAATAAAACTTGTGAAACGAACTGTGCATGCTTGTAATCTACTTTTAAGCTTATTCTTTGATTCTAAGCTTAAATTTGAATTCTAATGACATGGAGACGATTATATGATTTAGGGTTGTCATAAAAGTAAACCAAATGTCATTTCTAACCACACTCACTCCACAACATTCACACATTTGAATAAAACTTGTGAAACGAACTGTGCATGCTTGTAATCTACTTTTAAGCTTATTCTTTGATTCTAAGCTTATTTTTGAATTCTAATCACATGGAGACGATTATATGTGTTAGGGTTGTCATAAAAGTAAACCAAATGTCATTTCTAACCACACTCACTCCACAACATTCACACATTTGAATAAAACTTGTGAAACGAACTGTGCATGCTTGTAATCTACTTTTAAGCTTATTCTTTGATTCTAAGCTTATTTTTGAATTCTAATGACATGGAGACGATTATATGTGTTAGGGTTGTCATAAAAGTAAACCAAATGTCATTTCTAACCACACTCACTCCACAACATTCACACATTTGAATAAAACATGTGAAACGAACTGTGCATGCTTGTAATCTACTTTTAAGCTTATTCTTTGATTCTAAGCTTATTTTTGAATTCTAATGACATGGAGACGATTATATGTGTTAGGGTTGTCATAAAAGTAAACCAAATGTCATTTCTAACCACACTCATTCCACAACATTCACACATTTGAATAAAACTTGTGAAACGAACTGTGCATGCTTGTAATCTACTTTTAAGCTTATTCTTTGATTCTAAGCTTATTTTTGAATTCTAATGACATGGAGACGATTATATGTGTTAGGGTTGTCATAAAAGTAAACCAAATGTCATTTCTAACCACACTCACTTCACAACATTCACACATTTGAATAGAACTTGTGAAACGAACTGTGCATGCTTGTAATCTACTTTTAAGCTTATTCCTTGATTCCAAGCTTATTATTGAATTCTAATGACATGGAGACGATTATATGTGTTAGGGTTGTCATAAAACTAAACCAAATGTCATTTCTAACCACACTCACTCCACAACATTCACACATTTGAATAAAACTTGTGAAACGAACTGTGCATGCTTGTAATCTACGTACTTTTAAGCTTATTCTTTGATTCTAAGCTTATTTTTGAATTCTAATGACATGGAGACGATTATATGTGTTAGGGTTGTCATAAAAGTAAACCAAATGTCATTTCTAACCACACTCACTCCACAACATTCACACATTTGAATAAAACTTGTGAAACGAACTGTGCATGCTTGTAATCTACTTTTAAGCTTATTCTTTGATTCTAAGCTTATTTTTGAATTCTAATGACATGGAGACGATTATATGTGTTAGGGTTGTCATAAAAGTAAACCAAATGTCATTTCTAACCACACTCACTCCACAACATTCACACATTTGAATCAAAATTGTAAAACGAACTTTGCATGCTTGTAATCTACTTTTAAGCTTATTCTTTGATTCTAAGCTTATTTTTGAATTCTAATGACATGGAGACGATTATATGTGTTAGGGTTGTCATAAAAGTAAACCAAATGTTATTTCTAACCACACTCACTCCACTACATTCACACATTTGAATAAAACTTGTGAAACGAACTGTGCATGCTTGTAATCTACTTTTAAGCTTATTCTTTGATTCTAAGCTTATTTTTGAATTCTAATGACATGGAGACGATTATATGTGTTATGGTTGTCATAAAAGTAAACCAAATGTCATTTCTAACCACACTCACTCCACAACATTCACACATTTGAATCAAACTTGTAAAACGAACTGTGCAAGCTTGTATTCTACTTTTAAGCTCATTCTTTGATTTTAAGCTTATTTTTGAATTCTAATGACATGCAGACGATTATATGTGTTAGGGTTGTCATAAAAGTAAACCAAATGTCATTTCTAACCACACTCACTCCACAACATTCACACATTTGAATAAAACTTGTGAAACGAACTGTGCATGCTTGTAATCTACGTACTTTTAAGCTTATTCTTTGATTCTAAGCTTATTTTTGAATTCTAATGACATGGAGACGATTATATGTGTTAGGGTTGTCATAAAAGTAAACCAAATGTCATTTCTAACCACACTCATTCCACAACATTCACACATTTGAATAAAACTTGTGAAACGAACTGTGCATGCTTGTAATCTACTTTTAAGCTTATTCTTTGATTCTAAGCTTATTTTTGAATTCTAATGACATGGAGACGATTATATGTGTTAGGGTTGTCATAAAAGTAAACCAAATGTCATTTCTAACCACACTTACTCCACTACATTCACACATTTGAATAAAACTTGTGAAACGAACTGTGCATGCTTGTAATCTACTTTTAAGCTTATTCTTTGATTCTAAGCTTATTTTTGAATTCTAATGACATGGAGAGGATTATATGTGTTATGGTTGTCATAAAAGTAAACCAAATGTCATTTCTAACCACACTCACTCCACAACATTCACACATTTGAATCAAACTTGTAAAACGAACTGTGCATGCTTGTAATCTACTTTTAAGCTTATTCTTTGATTCTAAGCTTGTTTTTGAATTCTAATGACATGGAGAAGATTATATGTGTTAGGGTTGTCATAAAAGTAAACCAAATGTCATTTCTAACCACACTCACTCCACAAAATTCACACATTTGAATCAAACTTGTAAAACGAACTCTGCATGCTTGTAATCTACTTTTAAGCTTATTCTTTGATTCTAAGCTTAAATTTGAATTCTAATGACATGGATACGATTATATGTGTTAGGGTTGTCATAACAGTAAACCAAATGTCATTTTTAACCACACTCACTCCACAACATTCACACATTTGAATAAAACTTGTGAAACGAACTGTTTATGCTTGTAATCTACTTTTAAGCTTATTCTTTGATTCTAAGCTTATTTTTGAATTCTAATGACATGGAGACGATAATATGTGTTAGGGTTGTCATAAAAGTAAACCAAATGTCATTTCTAACCACACTTACTCCACTACATTCACACATTTGAATAAAACTTGTGAAACGAACGGTGCATGCTTGTAATCTACTTTTAAGCTTATTCTTTGATTCTAAGCTTATTTTTGAATTCTAACGACATGGAGACGATTATATGTGTTATGGTTGTCATAAAAGTAAACCAAATGTCATTTCTAACCACACTCACTCCACAACATTCACACATTTGAATCAAACTTGTAAAACGAACTATGCAAGCTTGTATTCTACTTTTAAGCTCATTCTTTGATTCTAAGCTTATTTTTGAATTCTAATGACATGGAGACGATTATATGTGTTAGGGTTGTCATAAAAGTAAACCAAATGTCATTTCTAACCACACTCACTCCACAACATTCACACATTTGAATAAAACTTGTGAAACGAACTGTGCATGCTTGTAATCTACGTACTTTTAAGCTTATTCTTTGATTCTAAGCTTATTTTTAAATTCTAATGACATGGAGACGATTATATGTGTTAGGGTTGTCATAAAAGTAAACCAAATGTCATTTCTAACCACACTCACTCCACAACATTCACACATTTGAATAAAACTTGTGAAACGAACTATGCATGTTTGTAATCTACTTTTAAGTTTATTCTTTGATTCTAAGCTTATTTTTGAATTCTAATGACATGGAGACGATTATATGTGTTAGGGTTGTCATAAAAGTAAACCAAATGTCATTTCTAACCACACTCACTCCACAACATTCACACATTTGAATCAAACTTGTAAAACGAACTGTGCATGCTTGTAATCTACTTTTAAGCTTATTCTTTGATTCTAAGCTTATTTTTGAATTCTAATGACATGGAGAGGATTATATGTGTTATGGTTGTCATAAAAGTAAACCAAATGTCATTTCTAACCACACTCACTCCACAACATTCACACATTTGAATCAAACTTGTAAAACGAACTGTGCATGCTTGTATTCTACTTTTAAGCTCATTCTTTGATTCTAAGCTTATTTTTGAATTCTAATGACATGGAGACGATTATATGTGTTAGGGTTGTCATAAAAGTAAACCAAGTGTCATTTCTAACCACACTCACTCCACAACATTCACACATTTGAATAAAACATGTGAAACAAACTGTGCATGCTTGTAATCTACTTTTAAGCTTATTCTTTGATTCTAAGCTTATTTTTGAATTCTAATGACATGGAGACGATTATATGTGTTAGGGTTGTCATAAAAGTAAACCAAATGTCATTTCTAACCACACTCACTTCACAACATTCACACATTTGAATAAAACTTGTGAAACGAACTGTGCATGCTTGTAATCTAGTTTTAAGCTTATTCTTTGATTCTAAGCTTAAATTTGAATTCTAATGACATGGAGACGATTATATGTGTTAGGGTTGTCATAACAGTAAACCAAATGTCATTTTTAACCACACTCACTCCACAACATTCACACATTTGAATAAAACTTGTGAAACGAACTGTTTATGCTTGTAATCTACTTTTAAGCTTATTCTTTGATTCTAAGCTTATTTTTGAATTCTAATGACATGGAGACGATAATATGTGTTAGGGTTGTCATAAAAGTAAACCAAATGTCATTTCTAACCACACTTACTCCACTACATTCACACATTTGAATAAAACTTGTGAAACGAACTGTGCATGCTTGTAATCTACTTTTAAGCTTATTCTTTGATTCTAAGCTTATTTTTGAATTCTAACGACATGGAGACGATTATATGTGTTATGGTTGTCATAAAAGTAAACCAAATGTCATTTCTAACCACACTCACTCAACAACATTCACACATTTGAATCAAACTTGTAAAACGAACTGTGCATGCTTGTATTCTACTTTTAAGCTCATTCTTTGATTCTAAGCTTATTTTTGAATTCTAATGACATGGAGACGATTATATGTGTTAGGGTTGTCATAAAAGTAAACCAAGTGTCATTTCTAACCACACTCACTCCACAACATTCACACATTTGAATAAAACATGTGAAACGAACTGTGCATGCTTGTAATCTACTTTTAAGCTTATTCTTTGATTCTAAGCTTATTTTTGAATTCTAATGACATGGAGACGATTATATGTGTTAGGGTTGTCATAAAAGTAAACCAAATGTCATTTCTAACCACACTCATTCCACAACATTCACACATTTGAATAAAACTTGTGAAACGAACTGTGCATGCTTGTAATCTACTTTTAAGCTTATTCTTTGATTCTAAGCTTATTTTTGAATTCTAATGACATGGAGACGATTATATGTGTTAGGGTTGTCATAAAAGTAAACCAAATGTCATTTCTAACCACACTCACTTCACAACATTCACACATTTGAATAGAACTTGTGAAACGAACTGTGCATGCTTGTAATCTACTTTTAAGCTTATTCCTTGATTCCAAGCTTATTATTGAATTCTAATGACATGGAGACGATTATATGTGTTAGGGTTGTCATAAAAGTAAACCAAATGTCATTTCTAACCACACTCACTTCACAACATTCACACATTTGAATAGAACTTGTGAAACGAACTGTGCATGCTTGTAATCTACTTTTAAGCTTATTCCTTGATTCCAAGCTTATTATTGAATTATAATGACATGGAGACGATTATATGTGTTAGGGTTGTCATAAAAGTAAACCAATTGTCATTTCTAACCACACTCACTCCACAACATTCACACATTTGAATCAAACTTGTAAAACGAACTGTGCATGCTTGTAATCTACTTTTAAGCTTATTCTTTGATTCTAAGCTTGTTTTTGAATTCTAATGACATGGAGAAGATTATATGTGTTAGGGTTGTCATAAAAGTAAACCAAATGTCATTTCTAACCACACTCACTCCACAAAATTCACACATTTGAATCAAACTTGTAAAACGAACTCTGCATGCTTGTAATCTACTTTTAAGCTTATTCTTTGATTCTAAGCTTAAATTTGAATTCTAATGACATGGAGACGATTATATGATTTAGGGTTGTCATAAAAGTAAACCAAATGTCATTTCTAACCACACTCACTCCACAACATTCACACATTTGAATAAAACTTGTGAAACGAACTGTGCATGCTTGTAATCTACTTTTAAGCTTATTCTTTGATTCTAAGCTTATTTTTGAATTCTAATCACATGGAGACGATTATATGTGTTAGGGTTGTCATAAAAGTAAACCAAATGTCATTTCTAACCACACTCACTCCACAACATTCACACATTTGAATCAAAATTGTAAAACGAACTTTGCATGCTTGTAATCTACTTTTAAGCTTATTCTTTGATTCTAAGCTTATTTTTGAATTCTAATGACATGGAGACGATTATATGTGTTAGGGTTGTCATAAAAGTAAACCAAATGTTATTTCTAACCACACTCACTCCACTACATTCACACATTTGAATAAAACTTGTGAAACGAACTGTGCATGCTTGTAATCTACTTTTAAGCTTATTCTTTGATTCTAAGCTTATTTTTGAATTCTAATGACATGGAGACGATTATATGTGTTATGGTTGTCATAAAAGTAAACCAAATGTCATTTCTAACCACACTCACTCCACAACATTCACACATTTGAATCAAACTTGTAAAACGAACTGTGCAAGCTTGTATTCTACTTTTAAGCTCATTCTTTGATTTTAAGCTTATTTTTGAATTCTAATGACATGCAGACGATTATATGTGTTAGGGTTGTCATAAAAGTAAACCAAATGTCATTTCTAACCACACTCACTCCACAACATTCACACATTTGAATAAAACTTGTGAAACGAACTGTGCATGCTTGTAATCTACGTACTTTTAAGCTTATTCTTTGATTCTAAGCTTATTTTTGAATTCTAATGACATGGAGACGATTATATGTGTTAGGGTTGTCATAAAAGTAAACCAAATGTCATTTCTAACCACACTCATTCCACAACATTCACACATTTGAATAAAACTTGTGAAACGAACTGTGCATGCTTGTAATCTACTTTTAAGCTTATTCTTTGATTCTAAGCTTATTTTTGAATTCTAATGACATGGAGACGATTATATGTGTTAGGGTTGTCATAAAAGTAAACCAAATGTCATTTCTAACCACACTTACTCCACTACATTCACACATTTGAATAAAACTTGTGAAACGAACTGTGCATGCTTGTAATCTACTTTTAAGCTTATTCTTTGATTCTAAGCTTATTTTTGAATTCTAATGACATGGAGAGGATTATATGTGTTATGGTTGTCATAAAAGTAAACCAAATGTTATTTCTAACCACACTCACTCCACTACATTCACACATTTGAATAAAACTTGTGAAACGAACTGTGCATGCTTGTAATCTACTTTTAAGCTTATTCTTTGATTCTAAGCTTATTTTTGAATTCTAATCACATGGAGACGATTATATGTGTTAGGGTTGTCATAAAAGTAAACCAAATGTCATTTCTAACCACACTCACTCCACAACATTCACACATTTGAATCAAAATTGTAAAACGAACTTTGCATGCTTGTAATCTACTTTTAAGCTTATTCTTTGATTCTAAGCTTATTTTTGAATTCTAATGACATGGAGACGATTATATGTGTTAGGGTTGTCATAAAAGTAAACCAAATGTTATTTCTAACCACACTCACTCCACTACATTCACACATTTGAATAAAACTTGTGAAACGAACTGTGCATGCTTGTAATCTACTTTTAAGCTTATTCTTTGATTCTAAGCTTATTTTTGAATTCTAATGACATGGAGACGATTATATGTGTTATGGTTGTCATAAAAGTAAACCAAATGTCATTTCTAACCACACTCACTCCACAACATTCACACATTTGAATCAAACTTGTAAAACGAACTGTGCAAGCTTGTATTCTACTTTTAAGCTCATTCTTTGATTTTAAGCTTATTTTTGAATTCTAATGACATGCAGACGATTATATGTGTTAGGGTTGTCATAAAAGTAAACCAAATGTCATTTCTAACCACACTCACTCCACAACATTCACACATTTGAATAAAACTTGTGAAACGAACTGTGCATGCTTGTAATCTACGTACTTTTAAGCTTATTCTTTGATTCTAAGCTTATTTTTGAATTCTAATGACATGGAGACGATTATATGTGTTAGGGTTGTCATAAAAGTAAACCAAATGTCATTTCTAACCACACTCATTCCACAACATTCACACATTTGAATAAAACTTGTGAAACGAACTGTGCATGCTTGTAATCTACTTTTAAGCTTATTCTTTGATTCTAAGCTTATTTTTGAATTCTAATGACATGGAGACGATTATATGTGTTAGGGTTGTCATAAAAGTAAACCAAATGTCATTTCTAACCACACTTACTCCACTACATTCACACATTTGAATAAAACTTGTGAAACGAACTGTGCATGCTTGTAATCTACTTTTAAGCTTATTCTTTGATTCTAAGCTTATTTTTGAATTCTAATGACATGGAGAGGATTATATGTGTTATGGTTGTCATAAAAGTAAACCAAATGTCATTTCTAACCACACTCACTCCACAACATTCACACATTTGAATCAAACTTGTAAAACGAACTATGCATGCTTGTATTCTACTTTTAAGCTCATTCTTTGATTCTAAGCTTATTTTTGAATTCTAATGACATGGAGACGATTATATGTGTTAGGGTTGTCATAAAAGTAAACCAAGTGTCATTTCTAACCACACTCACTCCACAACATTCACACATTTGAATAAAACTTGTGAAACGAACTGTGCATGCTTGTAATCTACTTTTAAGCTTATTCTTTGATTCTAAGCTTATTTTTGAATTCTAATGACATGGAGACGATTATATGTGTTAGGGTTGTCATAAAAGTAAACCAAATGTCATTTCTAACCACACTCACTCCATAACATTCACACATTTGAATCAAAATTGTAAAACGAACTTTGCATGCTTGTAATCTACTTTTAAGCTTATTCTTTGATTCTAAGCTTATTTTTGAATTCTAATGACATGGAGACGATTATATGTGTTAGGGTTGTCATAAAAGTAAACCAAATGTTATTTCTAACCACACTCACTCCACTACATTCACACATTTGAATAAAACTTGTGAAACGAACTGTGCATGCTTGTAATCTACTTTTAAGCTTATTCTTTGATTCTAAGCTTATTTTTGAATTCTAATGACATGGAGACGATTATATGTGTTATGGTTGTCATAAAAGTAAACCAAATGTCATTTCTAACCACACTCACTCCACAACATTCACACATTTGAATCAAACTTGTAAAACGAACTGTGCAAGCTTGTATTCTACTTTTAAGCTCATTCTTTGATTTTAAGCTTATTTTTGAATTCTAATGACATGCAGACGATTATATGTGTTAGGGTTGTCATAAAAGTAAACCAAATGTCATTTCTAACCACACTCACTCCACAACATTCACACATTTGAATAAAACTTGTGAAACGAACTGTGCATGCTTGTAATCTACGTACTTTTAAGCTTATTCTTTGATTCTAAGCTTATTTTTGAATTCTAATGACATGGAGACGATTATATGTGTTAGGGTTGTCATAAAAGTAAACCAAATGTCATTTCTAACCACACTCATTCCACAACATTCACACATTTGAATAAAACTTGTGAAACGAACTGTGCATGCTTGTAATCTACTTTTAAGCTTATTCTTTGATTCTAAGCTTATTTTTGAATTCTAATGACATGGAGACGATTATATGTGTTAGGGTTGTCATAAAAGTAAACCAAATGTCATTTCTAACCACACTTACTCCACTACATTCACACATTTGAATAAAACTTGTGAAACGAACTGTGCATGCTTGTAATCTACTTTTAAGCTTATTCTTTGATTCTAAGCTTATTTTTGAATTCTAATGACATGGAGAGGATTATATGTGTTATGGTTGTCATAAAAGTAAACCAAATGTCATTTCTAACCACACTCACTCCACAACATTCACACATTTGAATCAAACTTGTAAAACGAACTGTGCATGCTTGTATTCTACTTTTAAGCTCATTCTTTGATTCTAAGCTTATTTTTGAATTCTAATGACATGGAGACGATTATATGTGTTAGGGTTGTCATAAAAGTAAACCAAGTGTCATTTCTAACCACACTCACTCCACAACATTCACACATTTGAATAAAACTTGTGAAACGAACTGTGCATGCTTGTAATCTACTTTTAAGCTTATTCTTTGATTCTAAGCTTATTTTTGAATTCTAATGACATGGAGAGGATTATATGTGTTATGGTTGTCATAAAAGTAAACCAAATGTCATTTCTAACCACACTCACTCCACAACATTCACACATTTGAATCAAACTTGTAAAACGAACTGTGCATGCTTGTATTCTACTTTTAAGCTCATTCTTTGATTCTAAGCTTATTTTTGAATTCTAATGACATGGAGACAATTATATGTGTTAGGGTTGTCATAAAAGTAAACCAAATGTCATTTCTAACCACACTCACTCCACAACATTCACACATTTGAATCAAACTTGTGAAACGAACTGTGCATGCTTGTAATCTACTTTTAAGCTTATTCTTTGATTCTAAGCTTATTTTTGAATTCTAATGACATGGAGACGATTATATGTGTTAGGGTTGTCATAAAAGTAAACCAAATGTCATTTCTAACCACACTTATTCCACAACATTCACACATTTGAATAAAACTTGTGAAACGAACTGTGCATGCTTGTAATCTACTTTTAAGCTTATTCTTTGATTCTAAGCTTATTTTTGAATTCTAATGACATGGAGACGATTATATGTGTTAGGGTTGTCATAAAAGTAAACCAAATGTCATTTCTAACCACACTTACTCCACTACATTCACACATTTGAATAAAACTTGTGAAACGAACTGTGCATGCTTGTAATCTACTTTTAAGCTTATTCTTTGATTCTAAGCTTATTTTTGAATTCTAATGACATGGAGAGGATTATATGTGTTATGGTTGTCATAAAAGTAAACCAAATGTCATTTCTAACCACACTCACTCCACAACATTCACACATTTGAATCAAACTTGTAAAACGAACTGTGCATGCTTGTATTCTACTTTTAAGCTCATTCTTTGATTCTAAGCTTATTTTTGAATTCTAATGACATGGAGACGATTATATGTGTTAGGGTTGTCATAAAAGTAAACCAAGTGTCATTTCTAACCACACTCACTCCACAACATTCACACATTTGAATAAAACTTGTGAAACGAACTGTGCATGCTTGTAATCTACTTTTAAGCTTATTCTTTGATTCTAAGCTTATTTTTGAATTCTAATGACATGGAGACGATTATATGTGTTAGGGTTGTCATAAAAGTAAACCAAATGTCATTTCTAACCACACTCATTCCACAACATTCACACATTTGAATAAAACTTGTGAAACGAACTGTGCATGCTTGTAATCTACTTTTAAGCTTATTCTTTGATTCTAAGCTTTTTTTTGAATTCTAATGACATGGAGACGATTATATGTGTTAGGGTTGTCATAAAAGTAAACCAAATGTCAATTCTAACCACACTCACTCCACAACATTCACACATTTGAATAAAACTTGTGAAACGAACTGTGCATGCTTGTAATCTACTTTTAAGCTTATTCCTTGATTCCAAGCTTATTATTGAATTCTAATGACATGGAGACGATTATATGTGTTAGGGTTGTCATAAAAGTAAACCAAATGTCATTTCTAACCACACTCACTTCACAACATTCACACATTTGAATCAAACTTGTAAAACGAACTGTGCATGCTTGTAATCTACTTTTAAGCTTATTCTTTGATTCTAAGCTTGTTTTTGAATTCTAATGACATGGAGAAGATTATATGTGTTAGGGTTGTCATAAAAGTAAACCAAATGTCATTTGTAACCACACTCACTCCACAACATTCACACATTTGAATCAAACTTGTAAAATGAACTGTGCATGCTTGTAATCTACTTTTAAGCTTATTCTTTGATTCTAAGCTTAAATTTGAATTCTAATGACATGGAGACGATTATATGTGTTAGGGTTGTCATAACAGTAAACCAAATGTCATTTCTAACCACACTCACTCCACAACATTCACACATTTGAATAAAACTTGTGAAACGAACTGTGCATGCTTGTAATCTACTTTTAAGCTTATTCTTTGATTCTAAGCTTAAATTTGAATTCTAATGACATGGAGACGATTATATGTGTTAGGGTTGTCATAAAAGTAAACCAAATGTCATTTCTAACCACACTCACTCCACAACATTCACACATTTGAATCAAACTTGTAAAACGAACTGTGCATGCTTGTAATCTACTTTTAAGCTTATTCTTTGATTCTAAGCTTGTTTTTGAATTCTAATGACATGGAGAAGATTATATGTGTTAGGGTTGTCATAAAAGTAAACCAAATGTCATTTCTAACCACACTCACTCCACAACATTCACACATTTGAATCAAACTTGTGAAACGAACTGTGCATGCTTGTAATCTACTTTTAAGCTTATTCTTTGATTCTAAGCTTAAATTTGAATTCTAATGACATGGAGACGATTATATGTGTTAGGGTTGTCATAAAAGTAAACCAAATGTCATTTCTAACCACACTCACTCCACAACATTCACACATTTGAATCAAACTTGTAAAACGAACTGTGCATGCTTGTAAACTACTTTTAAGCTTATTCTTTGATTCTAAGCTTATTTTTGAATTCTAATGACATGGAGACGATTATATGTGTTAGGGTTGTCATAAAAGTAAACCAAATGTCATTTCTAACCACACTCACTCCACTACATTCACACATGTGAATAAAACTTGTGAAACGAACTGTGCATGCTTGTAATCTACTTTTAAGCTTATTCTTTGATTCTAAGCTTGTTTTTGAATTCTAATGACATGGAGACGATTATATGTGTTAGGGTTGTCATAAAAGTAAACCAAATGTCATTTCTAACCACACTCACTCCACAACATTCACACATTTGAATAAAACTTGTGAAACAAACTGTGGATGCTTGTAATCTACTTTTAAGCTTATTCTTTGATTCTAAGCTTATTTTTGAATTCTAATGACATGGAGACGATTATATGTGTTAGGGTTGTCATAAAAGTAAACCAAATGTCATTTCTAACCACACTTACTCCACTACATTCACACATTTGAATAAAACTTGTGAAACGAACTGTGCATGCTTGTAATCTACTTTTAAGCTTATTCTTTGATTCTAAGCTTATTTTTGAATTCTAATGACATGGAGAGGATTATATGTGTTATGGTTGTCATAAAAGTAAACCAAATGTCATTTCTAACCACACTCACTCCACAACATTCACACATTTGAATCAAACTTGTAAAACGAACTGTGCATGCTTGTATTCTACTTTTAAGCTCATTCTTTGATTCTAAGCTTATTTTTGAATTCTAATCACATGGAGACGATTATATGTGTTAGGGTTGTCATAAAAGTAAACCAAGTGTCATTTCTAACCACACTCACTCCACAACATTCACACATTTGAATAAAACTTGTGAAACGAACTGTGCATGCTTGTAATCTACTTTTAAGCTTATTCTTTGATTCTAAGCTTATTTTTGAATTCTAATGACATGGAGACGATTATATGTGTTAGGGTTGTCATAAAAGTAAACCAAATGTCATTTCTAACCACACTCATTCCACAACATTCACACATTTGAATAAAACTTGTGAAACGAAATGTGCATGCTTGTAATCTACTTTTAAGCTTATTCTTTGATTCTAAGCTTATTTTTGAATTCTAATGACATGGAGACGATTATATGTGTTAGGGTTGTCATAAAAGTAAACCAAATGTCAATTCTAACCACACTCACTCCACAACATTCACACATTTGAATAAAACTTGTAAAATGAACTGTGCATGCTTGTAATCTACTTTTAAGCTTATTCCTTGATTCCAAGCTTATTATTGAATTCTAATGACATGGAGACGATTATATGTGTTAGGGTTGTCATAAAAGTAAACCAAATGTCATTTCTAACCACACTCACTCCACAACATTCACACATTTGAATCAAACTTGTAAAACAAACTGTGCATGCTTGTAATCTACTTTTAAGCTTATTCTTTGATTCTAAGCTTGTTTTTGAATTCTAATGACATGGAGAAGATTATATGTGTTAGGGTTGTCATAAAAGTAAACCGAATGTCATTTGTAACCATACTCACTCCACAACATTCACACATTTGAATCAAACTTGTAAAATGAACTGTGCATGCTTGTAATCTACTTTTAAGCTTATTCTTTGATTCTAAGCTTAAATTTGAATTCTAATGACATGGAGACGATTATATGTGTTAGGGTTGTCATAACAGTAAACCAAATGTCATTTCTAACCACACTCACTCCACTACATTCACACATGTGAATAAAACTTGTGAAACGAACTGTGCATGCTTGTAATCTACTTTTAAGCTTATTCTTTGATTCTAAGCTTATTTTTGAATTCTAATGACATGGAGAAGATTATATGTGTTAGGGTTGTCATAAAAGTAAACCGAATGTCATTTGTAACCATACTCACTCCACAACATTCACACATTTGAATCAAACTTGTAAAATGAACTGTGCATGCTTGTAATCTACTTTTAAGCTTATTCTTTGATTCTAAGCTTAAATTTGAATTCTAATGACATGGAGACGATTATATGTGTTAGGGTTGTCATAAAAGTAAACCAAATGTCATTTCTAACCACACTTACTCCACTACATTCACACATTTGAATAAAACTTGTGAAACGAACTGTGCATGCTTATAATCTACTTTTAAGCTTATTCTTTGATTCTAAGCTTATTTTTGAATTCTAATGACATGGAGAGGATTATATGTGTTATGGTTGTCATAAAAGTAAACCAAATGTCATTTCTAACCACACTCACTCCACAACATTCACACATTTGAATCAAACTTGTAAAACGAACTGTGCATGCTTGTATTCTACTTTTAAGCTCATTCTTTGATTCTAAGCTTATTTTTGAATTCTAATCACATGGAGACGATTATATGTGTTAGGGTTGTCATAAAAGTAAACCAAGTGTCATTTCTAACCACACTCACTCCACAACATTCACACATTTGAATAAAACTTGTGAAACGAACTGTGCATGCTTGTAATCTACTTTTAAGCTTATTCTTTGATTCTAAGCTTATTTTTGAATTCTAATGACATGGAGACGATTATATGTGTTAGGGTTGTCATAAAAGTAAACCAAATGTCATTTCTAACCACACTCATTCCACAACATTCACACATTTGAATAAAACTTGTGAAACGAAATGTGCATGCTTGTAATCTACTTTTAAGCTTATTCTTTGATTCTAAGCTTATTTTTGAATTCTAATGACATGGAGACGATTATATGTGTTAGGGTTGTCATAAAAGTAAACCAAATGTCAATTCTAACCACACTCACTCCACAACATTCACACATTTGAATAAAACTTGTAAAATGAACTGTGCATGCTTGTAATCTACTTTTAAGCTTATTCCTTGATTCCAAGCTTATTATTGAATTCTAATGACATGGAGACGATTATATGTGTTAGGGTTGTCATAAAAGTAAACCAAATGTCATTTCTAACCACACTCACTCCACAACATTCACACATTTGAATCAAACTTGTAAAACAAACTGTGCATGCTTGTAATCTACTTTTAAGCTTATTCTTTGATTCTAAGCTTGTTTTTGAATTCTAATGACATGGAGAAGATTATATGTGTTAGGGTTGTCATAAAAGTAAACCGAATGTCATTTGTAACCATACTCACTCCACAACATTCACACATTTGAATCAAACTTGTAAAATGAACTGTGCATGCTTGTAATCTACTTTTAAGCTTATTCTTTGATTCTAAGCTTAAATTTGAATTCTAATGACATGGAGACGATTATATGTGTTAGGGTTGTCATAACAGTAAACCAAATGTCATTTCTAACCACACTCACTCCACTACATTCACACATGTGAATAAAACTTGTGAAACGAACTGTGCATGCTTGTAATCTACTTTTAAGCTTATTCTTTGATTCTAAGCTTGTTTTTGAATTCTAATGACATGGAGAAGATTATATGTGTTAGGGTTGTCATAAAAGTAAACCCAATGTCATTTCTAACCACACTCACTCCACAACATTCACACATTTGAATCAAACTTGTACAACGAACTGTGCATGCTTGTAATCTACTTTTAAGCTTATTCTTTGATTCTAAGCTTATTTTTGAATTCTAATGACATTGATACGATTATATGTGTTAGGGTTGTCATAAAAGTAAACCAAATGTCATTTCTAACCACACTTACTCCACAACATTCACACATTTGAATAAAACTTGTGAAACGAACTGTGCATGCTTGTAATCTACGTTTAAGCTTATTCTTTGATTCTAAGCTTATTTTTGAATTCTAATGACATGGAGAAGATTATATGTGTTAGGGTTGTCATAAAAGTAAACTGAATGTCATTTGTAACCATACTCACTCCACAACATTCACACATTTGAATCAAACTTGTAAAATGAACTGTGCATGCTTGTAATCTACTTTTAAGCTTATTCTTTGATTCTAAGCTTAAATTTGAATTCTAATGACATGGAGACGATTATATGTGTTAGGGTTGTCATAACAGTAAACCAAATGTCATTTCTAACCACACTCACTCCACTACATTCACACATGTGAATAAAACTTGTGAAACGAACTGTGCATGCTTGTAATCTACTTTTAAGCTTATTCTTTGATTCTAAGCTTGTTTTTGAATTCTAATGACATGGAGAAGATTATATGTGTTAGGGTTGTCATAAAAGTAAACCCAATGTCATTTCTAACCACACTCACTCCACAACATTCACACATTTGAATCAAACTTGTACAACGAACTGTGCATGCTTGTAATCTACTTTTAAGCTTATTCTTTGATTCTAAGCTTATTTTTGAATTCTAATGACATTGATACGATTATATGTGTTAGGGTTGTCATAAAAGTAAACCAAATGTCATTTCTAACCACACTTACTCCACAACATTCACACATTTGAATAAAACTTGTGAAACGAACTGTGCATGCTTGTAATCTACGTTTAAGCTTATTCTTTGATTCTAAGCTTATTTTTGAATTCTAATGACATGGAGACGATTATATGTGTTAGGGTTGTCATAAAAGTAAACCAAATGTCATTTCTAACCACACTCACTCCACAACATTCACACATTTGAATAAAACTTGTGAAACGAACTGTGCATGCTTGTAATCTACTTTTAAGCTTATTCTTTGATTCTAAGCTTATTTTTGAATTCTAATGACATGGAGACGATAATATGTGTTAGGGTTGTCATAAAAGTAAACCAAATGTCATTTCTAACCACACTTACTCCACTACATTCACACATTTGAATAAAACTTGTGAAACGAACTGTGCGTGCTTGTAATCTACTTTTAAGCTTATTCTTTGATTCTAAGCTTATTTTTGAATTCTAATGACATGGAGACGATTATATGTGTTAGGGTTGTCATAAAAGTAAACCAAATGTCATTTGTAACCACACTCACTCCACACTATTCACACATTTGAATCAAACTTGTAAAATGAACTGTGCATGCTTGTAATCTACTTTTAAGCTTATTCTTTGATTCTAAGCTTAAATTTGATTCTAATGACATGGAGACGATTATATGTGTTAGGGTTGTCATAACAGTAAACCAAATTTTATTTCTAACCACACTCACTCCACAACATTCACACATTTGAATAAAACTTGTGAAACGAACTGTGCATGCTTGTAATCTACTTTTAAGCTTATTCTTTGATTCTAAGCTAATTTTTGAATTCTAATAACATGGAGAGGATAATATGTGTTAGGGTTGTCATAAAAGTAAACCAAATGTCATTTCTAACCACACTCACTCCACAACATTCACACATTTGAATCAAACTTGTAAAACGAACTGTGCATGCTTGTAATCTACTTTTAAGCTTATTCTTTGATTCTAAGCTTGTTTTTGAATTCTAATGACATGGAGAAGATTATATGTGTTAGGGTTGTCATAAAAGTAAACCCAAAGTCATTTCTAACCACACTCACTCCACAACATTCACACATTTGAATCAAACTTGTAAAACGAACTGTGCATGCTTGTAATCTACTTTTAAGCTTATTCTTTGATTCTAAGCTTATTTTTGAATTCTAATGACATTGATACGATTATATGTGTTAGGGTTGTCATAAAAGTAAACCAAATATCATTTCTAACCACACTTACTCCACAACATTCACACATTTGAATAAAACTTGTGAAACGAATTGTGCATGCTTGTAATCTACGTTTAAGCTTATTTTTGATTCTAAGCTTATTTTTGAATTCTAATGTCATGGAGACGATTATATGTGTTAGGGTTGTCATAAAAGTAAACCAAATGTCATTTCTAACCACACTCACTCCACAACATTCACACATTTGAATAAAACTTGTGAAACGAACTGTGCATGCTTGTAATCTACTTTTAAGCTTATTCTTTGATTCTAAGCTTATTTTTGAATTCTAATGACATGCAGACGATAATATGTGTTAGGGTTGTCATAAAAGTAAACCAAATGTCATTTCTAACCACACTTACTCCACTACATTCACACATTTGAATAAAACTTGTGAAACGAACTGTGCATGCTTGTAATCTACTTTTAAGCTTATTCCTTGATTCCAAGCTTATTATTGAATTCTAATGACATGGAGACGATTATATGTGTTAGGGTTGTCATAAAAGTAAACCAAATGTCATTTCTAACCACACTCACTCCACAACATTCACACATTTGAATCAAACTTGTAAAACAAACTGTGGATGCTTGTAATCTACTTTTAAGCTTATTCTTTGATTCTAAGCTTGTTTTTGAATTCTAATGACATGGAGAAGATTATATGTGTTAGGGTTGTCATAAAAGTAAACCAAATGTCATTTGTAACCACACTCACTCCACACTATTCACACATTTGAATCAAACTTGTAAAATGAACTGTGCATGCTTGTAATCTACTTTTAAGCTTATTCTTTGATTCTAAGCTTAAATTTGATTCTAATGACATGGAGACGATTATATGTGTTAGGGTTGTCATAACAGTAAACCAAATTTTATTTCTAACCACACTCACTCCACAACATTCACACATTTGAATAAAACTTGTGAAACGAACTGTGCATGCTTGTAATCTACTTTTAAGCTTATTCTTTGATTCTAAGCTTAAATTTGAATTCTAATGACATGGAGACGATTATATGTGTTAGGGTTGTCATAAAAGTAAACCAAATGTCATTTCTAACCACACTCACTCCACAACATTCACACATTTGAATAAAACTTGTGAAACGAACTGTGCGTGCTTGTAATCTACTTTTAAGCTTATTCTTTGATTCTAAGCTTATTTTTGAATTCTAATGACATGGAGACGATTATATGTGTTAGGGTTGTCATAAAAGTAAACCAAATGTCATTTGTAACCACACTCACTCCACACTATTCACACATTTGAATCAAACTTGTAAAATGAACTGTGCATGCTTGTAATCTACTTTTAAGCTTATTCTTTGATTCTAAGCTTAAATTTGATTCTAATGACATGGAGACGATTATATGTGTTAGGGTTGTCATAACAGTAAACCAAATTTTATTTCTAACCACACTCACTCCACAACATTCACACATTTGAATAAAACTTGTGAAACGAACTGTGCATGCTTGTAATCTACTTTTAAGCTTATTCTTTGATTCTAAGCTTAAATTTGAATTCTAATGACATGGAGACGATTATATGTGTTAGGGTTGTCATAAAAGTAAACCAAATGTCATTTCTAACCACACTCACTCCACAACATTCACACATTTGAATCAAACTTGTAAAATGAACTGTGCATGCTTGTAATCTACTTTTAAGCTTATTCTTTGATTCTAAGCTTAAATTTGATTCTAATGACATGGAGACGATTATATGTGTTAGGGTTGTCATAACAGTAAACCAAATTTTATTTCTAACCACACTCACTCCACAACATTCACACATTTGAATAAAACTTGTGAAACGAACTGTGCATGCTTGTAATCTACTTTTAAGCTTATTCTTTGATTCTAAGCTTAAATTTGAATTCTAATGACATGGAGACGATTATATGTGTTAGGGTTGTCATAAAAGTAAACCAAATGTCATTTCTAACCACACTCACTCCACAACATTCACACATTTGAATAAAACTTGTGAAACGAACTGTGCGTGCTTGTAATCTACTTTTAAGCTTATTCTTTGATTCTAAGCTTATTTTTGAATTCTAATGACATGGAGACGATTATATGTGTTAGGGTTGTCATAAAAGTAAACCAAATGTCATTTCTAACCACACTCACTCCACAACATTCACACATTTGAATCAAACTTGTAAAACGAACTGTGCATGCTTGTAATCTACTTTTAAGCTTATTCTTTGATTCTAAGCTTGTTTTTGAATTCTAATGACATGGAGAAGATTATATGTGTTAGGGTTGTCATAAAAGTAAACCCAATGTCATTTCTAACCACACTCACTCCACAACATTCACACATTTGAATCAAACTTGTAAAACGAACTGTGCATGCTTGTAATCTACTTTTAAGCTTATTCTTTGATTCTAAGCTTAAATTTGAATTCTAATGACATGGAGACGATTATATGTGTTAGGGTTGTCATAAAAGTAAACCAAATGTCATTTCTAACCACACTCACTCCACAACATTCACACATTTGAATAAAACTTGTGAAACGAACTGTGCGTGCTTGTAATCTAATTTTAAGCTTATTCTTTGATTCTAAGCTTATTTTTGAATTCTAATGACATGGAGACGATTATATGTGTTAGGGTTGTCATAAAAGTAAACCAAATGTCATTTCTAACCACACTCACTCCACAACATTCACACATTTGAATAAAACTTGTGAAACGAACTGTGCATGCTTGTAATCTACTTTTAAGCTTATTCTTTGATTCTAAGCTTATTTTTGAATTCTAATGACTTGGAGATGATAATATGTGTTAGGGTTGTCATAAAAGTAAACCAAATGTCAATTCTAACCACACTCACTCCACAACATTCACACATTTGAATAAAACTTGTGAAACGAACTGTGCATGCTTGTAATCTACTTTTAAGCTTATTCTTTGATTCTAAGCTTATTTTTGAATTCTAATGACATGGAGACGATTATATGTGTTAGGGTTGTCATAAAAGTAAACCAAATGTCATTTCTAACCACACTCATTCCACAACATTCACACATTTGAATAAAACTTGTGAAACGAACTGTGCATGCTTGTAATCTACTTTTAAGCTTATTCTTTGATTCTAAGCTTATTTTTGAATTCTAATGACATGGAGACGATTATATGTGTTAGGGATGTCATAAAAGTAAACCAAATGTCATTTCTAACCACACTCACTCCACAACATACACACATTTGAATAAAACTTGTGAAACGAACTGTGCATGCTTGTAATCTACTTTTAAGCTTATTCCTTGATTCCAAGCTTATTATTGAATTCTAATGACATGGAGACGATTATATGTGTTAGGGTTGTCATATAAGTAAACCAAATGTCATTTCTAACCACACTCACTCCACAACATTCACACATTTGAATCAAACTTGTAAAACGAACTGTGCATGCTTGTAATCTACTTTTAAGCTTATTCTTTGATTCTAAGCTTGTTTTTGAATTCTAATGACATGGAGAAGATTATATGTGTTAGGGTTGTCATAAAAGTAAACCAAATGTCATTTCTAACCACACTCACTCCACAACATTCACACATTTGAATCAAACTTGTAAAACGAACTGTGCATGCTTGTAATCTACTTTTAAGCTTATTCTTTGATTCTAAGCTTAAATTTGAATTCTAATGACATGGAGACGATTATATGTGTTAGGGTTGTCATAAGAGTAAACCAAATGTCATTTCTAACCACACTCACTCCACAACATTCACACATTTGAATAAAACTTGTGAAACGAACTGTGCATGCTTGTAATCTACTTTTAAGCTTATTCTTTGATTCTAAGCTTAAATTTGAATTCTAATGACATGGAGACGATTATATGTGTTAGGGTTGTCATAACAGTAAACCAAATGTCATTTCTAACCACACTCACTCCACAACATACACACATTTGAATAAAACTTGTGAAACGAACTGTGCATGCTTGTAATCTACGTTTAAGCTTATTTTTGATTCTAAGCTTATTTTTGAATTCTAATGTCATGGAGACGATTATATGTGTTAGGGTTGTCATAAAAGTAAACCAAATGTCATTTCTAACCACACTCACTCCACAACATTCACACATTTGAATAAAACTTGTGAAACGAACTGTGCATGCTTGTAATCTACTTTTAAGCTTATTCTTTGATTCTAAGCTTATTTTTGAATTCTAATGACATGCAGACGATAATATGTGTTAGGGTTGTCATAAAAGTAAACCAAATGTCATTTCTAACCACACTTACTCCACTACATTCACACATTTGAATAAAACTTGTGAAACGAACTGTGCATGCTTGTAATCTACTTTTAAGCTTATTCCTTGATTCCAAGCTTATTATTGAATTCTAATGACATGGAGACGATTATATGTGTTAGGGTTGTCATAAAAGTAAACCAAATGTCATTTCTAACCACACTCACTCCACAACATTCACACATTTGAATCAAACTTGTAAAACAAACTGTGGATGCTTGTAATCTACTTTTAAGCTTATTCTTTGATTCTAAGCTTGTTTTTGAATTCTAATGACATGGAGAAGATTATATGTGTTAGGGTTGTCATAAAAGTAAACCAAATGTCATTTGTAACCACACTCACTCCACACTATTCACACATTTGAATCAAACTTGTAAAATGAACTGTGCATGCTTGTAATCTACTTTTAAGCTTATTCTTTGATTCTAAGCTTAAATTTGATTCTAATGACATGGAAACGATTATATGTGTTAGGGTTGTCATAACAGTAAACCAAATTTTATTTCTAACCACACTCACTCCACAACATTCACACATTTGAATAAAACTTGTGAAACGAACTGTGCATGCTTGTAATCTACTTTTAAGCTTATTCTTTGATTCTAAGCTTAAATTTGAATTCTAATGACATGGAGACGATTATATGTGTTAGGGTTGTCATAAAAGTAAACCAAATGTCATTTCTAACCACACTCACTCCACAACATTCACACATTTGAATAAAACTTGTGAAACGAACTGTGCGTGCTTGTAATCTACTTTTAAGCTTATTCTTTGATTCTAAGCTTATTTTTGAATTCTAATGACATGGAGACGATTATATGTGTTAGGGTTGTCATAAAAGTAAACCAAATGTCATTTGTAACCACACTCACTCCACACTATTCACACATTTGAATCAAACTTGTAAAATGAACTGTGCATGCTTGTAATCTACTTTTAAGCTTATTCTTTGATTCTAAGCTTAAATTTGATTCTAATGACATGGAGACGATTATATGTGTTAGGGTTGTCATAACAGTAAACCAAATTTTATTTCTAACCACACTCACTCCACAACATTCACACATTTGAATAAAACTTGTGAAACGAACTGTGCATGCTTGTAATCTACTTTTAAGCTTATTCTTTGATTCTAAGCTTAAATTTGAATTCTAATGACATGGAGACGATTATATGTGTTAGGGTTGTCATAAAAGTAAACCAAATGTCATTTCTAACCACACTCACTCCACAACATTCACACATTTGAATCAAACTTGTAAAATGAACTGTGCATGCTTGTAATCTACTTTTAAGCTTATTCTTTGATTCTAAGCTTAAATTTGATTCTAATGACATGGAGACGATTATATGTGTTAGGGTTGTCATAACAGTAAACCAAATTTTATTTCTAACCACACTCACTCCACAACATTCACACATTTGAATAAAACTTGTGAAACGAACTGTGCATGCTTGTAATCTACTTTTAAGCTTATTCTTTGATTCTAAGCTTAAATTTGAATTCTAATGACATGGAGACGATTATATGTGTTAGGGTTGTCATAAAAGTAAACCAAATGTCATTTCTAACCACACTCACTCCACAACATTCACACATTTGAATAAAACTTGTGAAACGAACTGTGCGTGCTTGTAATCTACTTTTAAGCTTATTCTTTGATTCTAAGCTTATTTTTGAATTCTAATGACATGGAGACGATTATATGTGTTAGGGTTGTCATAAAAGTAAACCAAATGTCATTTCTAACCACACTCACTCCACAACATTCACACATTTGAATCAAACTTGTAAAACGAACTGTGCATGCTTGTAATCTACTTTTAAGCTTATTCTTTGATTCTAAGCTTGTTTTTGAATTCTAATGACATGGAGAAGATTATATGTGTTAGGGTTGTCATAAAAGTAAACCCAATGTCATTTCTAACCACACTCACTCCACAACATTCACACATTTGAATCAAACTTGTAAAACGAACTGTGCATGCTTGTAATCTACTTTTAAGCTTATTCTTTGATTCTAAGCTTAAATTTGAATTCTAATGACATGGAGACGATTATATGTGTTAGGGTTGTCATAAAAGTAAACCAAATGTCATTTCTAACCACACTCACTCCACAACATTCACACATTTGAATAAAACTTGTGAAACGAACTGTGCGTGCTTGTAATCTAATTTTAAGCTTATTCTTTGATTCTAAGCTTATTTTTGAATTCTAATGACATGGAGACGATTATATGTGTTAGGGTTGTCATAAAAGTAAACCAAATGTCATTTCTAACCACACTCACTCCACAACATTCACACATTTGAATAAAACTTGTGAAACGAACTGTGCATGCTTGTAATCTACTTTTAAGCTTATTCTTTGATTCTAAGCTTATTTTTGAATTCTAATGACTTGGAGATGATAATATGTGTTAGGGTTGTCATAAAAGTAAACCAAATGTCAATTCTAACCACACTCACTCCACAACATTCACACATTTGAATAAAACTTGTGAAACGAACTGTGCATGCTTGTAATCTACTTTTAAGCTTATTCTTTGATTCTAAGCTTATTTTTGAATTCTAATGACATGGAGACGATTATATGTGTTAGGGTTGTCATAAAAGTAAACCAAATGTCATTTCTAACCACACTCATTCCACAACATTCACACATTTGAATAAAACTTGTGAAACGAACTGTGCATGCTTGTAATCTACTTTTAAGCTTATTCTTTGATTCTAAGCTTATTTTTGAATTCTAATGACTTGGAGATGATAATATGTGTTAGGGTTGTCATAAAAGTAAACCAAATGTCAATTCTAACCACACTCACTCCACAACATTCACACATTTGAATAAAACTTGTGATACGAACTGTGCATGCTTGTAATCTACGTTTAAGCTTATTCTTTGATTCTAAACTTATTTTTGAATTCTAATGACATGGAGACGATTATATGTGTTAGGGTTGTCATAAAAGTAAACCAAATGTCATTTCTAACCACACTCACTCCACAACATTCACACATTTGAATAAAACATGTGAAACGAACTGTGCATGCTTGTAATCTACTTTTAAGCTTATTCTTTGATTCTAAGCTTAAATTTGAATTCTAATGACATGGAGACGATTATATGTGTTAGGGTTGTCATAAAAGTAAACCAAATGTCATTTCTAACCACACTCACTCCACAACATTCACACATTTGAATAAAACTTGTGAAACGAACTGTGCGTGCTTGTAATCTAATTTTAAGCTTATTCTTTGATTCTAAGCTTATTTTTGAATTCTAATGACATGGAGACGATTATATGTGTTAGGGTTGTCATAAAAGTAAACCAAATGTCATTTCTAACCACACTCACTCCACAACATTCACACATTTGAATCAAACTTGTAAAACGAACTGTGCATGCTTGTAATCTACTTTTAAGCTTATTCTTTGATTCTAAGCTTATTTTTGAATTCTAATGACATGGAGACGATTATATGTGTTAGGGTTGTCATAAAAGTAAACCAAATGTCATTTCTAACCACACTCACTCCACAACATTCACACATTTGAATCAAATTTGTGAAACGAACTGTGCATGCTTGTAATCTACTTTTAAGCTTATTCTTTGATTCTAAGCTTGTTTTTGAATTCTAATGACATGGAGAAGATTATATGTGTTAGGGTTGTCATAAAAGTAAACCAAATGTCATTTGTAACCACATTCACTCCACAACATTCACACATTTGAATCAAACTTGTAAAATGAACTGTGCATGCTTGTAATCTACTTTTAAGCTTATTCTTTGATTCTAAGCTTAAATTTGAATTCTAATGACATGGAGACGATTATATGTGTTAGGGTTGTCATAACAGTAAACCAAATGTCATTTCTAACCACACTCACTCCACAACATTCACACATTTGAATAAAACTTGTGAAACGAACTGTGCATGCTTGTAATCTACTTTTAAGCTTATTCTTTGATTCTAAGCTTAAATTTGAATTCTAATGACATGGAGACGATTATATGTGTTAGGGTTGTCATAAAAGTAAACCAAATGTCATTTCTAACCACACTCACTCCACAACATTCACACATTTGAATAAAACTTGTGAAACGAACTGTGCGTGCTTGTAATCTACTTTTAAGCTTATTCTTTGATTCTAAGCTTATTTTTGAATTCTAATGACATGGAGATGATTATATGTGTTAGGGTTGTCATAAAAGTAAACCAAATGTCATTTCTAACCACACTCACTCCACAACATTCACACATTTGAATCAAACTTGTAAAACGAACTGTGCATGCTTGTAATCTACTTTTAAGCTTATTCTTTGATTCTAAGCTTGTTTTTGAATTCTAATGACATGGAGAAGATTATATGTGTTAGGGTTGTCATAAAAGTAAACCCAATGTCATTTCTAACCACACTCACTCCACAACATTCACACATTTGAATCAAACTTGTAAAACGAACTGTGCATGCTTGTAATCAACTTTTAAGCTTATTCTTTGATTCTAAGCTTATTTTTGAATTCTAATGACATTGATACGATTATATGTGTTAGGGTTGTCATAAAAGTAAACCAAATGTCATTTCTAACCACACTTACTCCACAACATTCACACATTTGAATAAAACTTGTGAAACGAACTGTGCATGCTTGTAATCTACGTTTAAGCTTATTCTTTGATTCTAAGCTTATTTTTGAATTCTAATGACATGGAGACGATTATATGTGTTAGGGTTGTCATAAAAGTAAACCAAATGTCATTTCTAACCACACTTACTCCACAACATTCACACATTTGAATAAAACTTGTGAAACGAACTGTGCATGCTTGTAATCTACTTTTAAGCTTATTCTTTGATTCTAAGCTTATTTTTGAATTCTAATGACATGGAGACGATAATATGTGTTAGGGTTGTCATAAAAGTAAACCAAATGTCATTTCTAACCACACTTACTCCACTACATTCACACATTTGAATAAAACTTGTGAAACGAACTGTGCATGCTTGTAATCTACTTTTAAGCTTATTCTTTGATTCTAAGCTAATATTTGAATTCTAATGACATGGAGAGGATTATATGTGTTATGGTTGTCATGAAAGTAAACCAAATGTCATTTCTAACCACACTCACTCCACAACATTCACACATTTGAATCAAACTTGTAAAACGAACTGTGCATGCTTGTATTCTACTTTTAAGCTCATTCTTTGATTCTAAGCTTATTTTTGAATTCTAATGACATGGAGACGATTATATGTGTTAGGGTTGTCATAAAAGTAAACCAAGTGTCATTTCTAACCACACTCACTCCACAACATTCACACATTTGAATAAAACTTGTGAAACGAACTGTGCATGCTTGTAATCTACTTTTAAGCTTATTCTTTGATTCTAAGCTTATTTTTGAATTCTAATGACATGGAGACGATTATATGTGTTAGGGTTGTCATAAAAGTAAACCAAATGTTATTTCTAACCACACTCATTCCACAACATTCACACATTTGAATAAAACTTGTGAAACGAACTGTGCATGCTTGTAATCTACTTTTAAGCTTATTCTTTGATTCTAAGCTTATTTTTGAATTCTAATGACATGGAGACGATTATATGTGTTAGGGATGTCATAAAAGTAAACCAAATGTCATTTCTAACCACACTCACTCCACAACATACACACATTTGAATAAAACTTGTGAAACGAACTGTGCATGCTTGTAATCTACTTTTAAGCTTATTCCTTGATTCCAAGCTTATTATTGAATTCTAATGACATGGAGACGATTATATGTGTTAGGGTTGTCATATAAGTAAACCAAATGTCATTTCTAACCACACTCACTCCACAACATTCACACATTTGAATCAAACTTGTAAAACGAACTGTGCATGCTTGTAATCTACTTTTAAGCTTATTCTTTGATTCTAAGCTTGTTTTTGAATTCTAATGACATGGAGACGATTATATGTGTTAGGGTTGTCATAAAAGTAAACCAAATGTCATTTCTAACCACACTCACTCCACAACATTCACACATTTGAATCAAACTTGTAAAACGAACTGTGCATGCTTGTAATCTACTTTTAAGCTTATTCTTTGATTCTAAGCTTAAATTTGAATTCTAATGACATGGAGACGATTATATGTGTTAGGGTTGTCATAACAGTAAACCAAATGTCATTTCTAACCACACTCACTCCACAACATTCACACATTTGAATAAAACTTGTGAAACGAACTGTGCATGCTTGTAATCTACTTTTAAGCTTATTCTTTGATTTTAAGCTTAAATTTGAATTCTAATGACATGGAGACGATTATATGTGTTAGGGTTGTCATAACAGTAAACCAAATGTCATTTCTAACCACACTCATTCCACAATATTCACACATTTGAATAAAACTTGTGAAACGAACTGTGCATGCTTGTAATCTACTTTTAAGCTTATTCTTTGATTCTAAGCTTATTTTTGAATTCTAATGACATGGAGACGATTATATGTGTTAGGGATGTCATAAAAGTAAACCAAATGTCATTTCTAACCACACTCACTCCACAACATACACACATTTGAATAAAACTTGTGAAACGAACGCATGCTTGTAATCTACTTTTAAGCTTATTCCTTGATTCCAAGCTTATTATTGAATTCTAATGACATGGAGACGATTATATGTGTTAGGGTTGTCATATAAGTAAACCAAATGTCATTTCTAACCACACTCACTCCACAACATTCACACATTTGAATCAAACTTGTAAAACGAACTGTGCATGCTTGTAATCTACTTTTAAGCTTATTCTTTGATTCTAAGCTTATTTTTGAATTCTAATGACATGGAGACGATTATATGTGTTAGGGTTGTCATAAAAGTAAACCAAATGTCATTTCTAACCACACTCACTCCACTACATTCACACATGTGAATAAAACTTGTGAAACGAACTGTGCATGCTTGTAATCTACTTTTAAGCTTATTCTTTGATTCTAAGCTTGTTTTTGAATTCTAATGACATGGAGACGATTATATGTGTTAGGGTTGTCATAAAAGTAAACCAAATGTCATTTCTAACCACACTCATTCCACAACATTCACACATTTGAATAAAACTTGTGAAACGAACTGTGCATGCTTGTAATCTACTTTTAAGCTTATTCTTTGATTTTAAGCTTAAATTTGAATTCTAATGACATGGAGACGATTATATGTGTTAGGGTTGTCATAAAAGTAAACCAAATGTCATTTCTAACCACACTCATTCCACAACATTCACACATTTGAATAAAACTTGTGAAACGAACTGTGCATGCTTGTAATCTACTTTTAAGCTTATTCTTTGATTCTAAGCTTATTTTTGAATTCTAATGACATGGAGACGATTATATGTGTTAGGGATGTCATAAAAGTAAACCAAATGTCTTTTCTAACCACACTCACTCCACAACATACACACATTTGAATAAAACTTGTGAAACGAACTGTGCATGCTTGTAATCTACTTTTAAGCTTATTCCTTGATTCCAAGCTTATTATTGAATTCTAATGACATGGAGACGATTATATGTGTTAGGGTTGTCATATAAGTAAACCAAATGTCATTTCTAACCACACTCACTCCACAACATTCACACATTTGAATCAAACTTGTAAAACGAACTGTGCATGCTTGTAATCTACTTTTAAGCTTATTCTTTGATTCTAAGCTTGTTTTTGAATTCTAATGACATGGAGACGATTATATGTGTTAGGGTTGTCATAAAAGTAAACCAAATGTCATTTCTAACCACACTCACTCCACAACATTCACACATTTGAATCAAACTTGTAAAACGAACTGTGCATGCTTGTAATCTACTTTTAAGCTTATTCTTTGATTCTAAGCTTAAATTTGAATTCTAATGACATGGAGACGATTATATGTGTTAGGGTTGTCATAACAGTAAACCAAATGTCATTTCTAACCACACTCACTCCACAACATTCACACATTTGAATAAAACTTGTGAAACGAACTGTGCATGCTTGTAATCTACTTTTAAGCTTATTCTTTGATTTTAAGCTTAAATTTGAATTCTAATGACATGGAGACGATTATATGTGTTAGGGTTGTCATAACAGTAAACCAAATGTCATTTCTAACCACACTCATTCCACAACATTCACACATTTGAATAAAACTTGTGAAACGAACTGTGCATGCTTGTAATCTACTTTTAAGCTTATTCTTTGATTCTAAGCTTATTTTTGAATTCTAATGACATGGAGACGATTATATGTGTTAGGGATGTCATAAAAGTAAACCAAATGTCATTTCTAACCACACTCACTCCACAACATACACACATTTGAATAAAACTTGTGAAACGAACGCATGCTTGTAATCTACTTTTAAGCTTATTCCTTGATTCCAAGCTTATTATTGAATTCTAATGACATGGAGACGATTATATGTGTTAGGGTTGTCATATAAGTAAACCAAATGTCATTTATAACCACACTCACTCCACAACATTCACACATTTGAATCAAACTTGTAAAACGAACTGTGCATGCTTGTAATCTACTTTTAAGCTTATTCTTTGATTCTAAGCTTATTTTTGAATTCTAATGACATGGAGACGATTATATGTGTTAGGGTTGTCATAAAAGTAAACCAAATGTCATTTCTAACCACACTCACTCCACTACATTCACACATGTGAATAAAACTTGTGAAACGAACTGTGCATGCTTGTAATCTACTTTTAAGCTTATTCTTTGATTCTAAGCTTGTTTTTGAATTCTAATGACATGGAGACGATTATATGTGTTAGGGTTGTCATAAAAGTAAACCAAATGTCATTTCTAACCACACTCATTCCACAACATTCACATATTTGAATAAAACTTGTGAAACGAACTATGCATGCTTGTAATCTACTTTTAAACTTATTCTTTCATTCTAAGCATATTTTTGAATTCTAATGACATGGAGACGATTATATGTGTTAGGGTTGTCATAAAAGTAAACCAAATGTCATTTCTAACCACACTTACTCCACAACATTCACACATTTGAATAAAACTTGTGAAACGAACTGTGCATGCTTGTAATCTACTTTTAAGCTTATTCTTTGATTCTAAGCTTATTTTTGAATTCTAATGACATGGAGAGGATTATATGTGTTATGGTTGTCATAAAAGTAAACCAAATGTCATTTCTAACCACACTCACTCCACAACATTCACACATTTGAATCAAACTTGTAAAACGAACAGTGCATGCTTGTATTCTACTTTTAAGCTCATTCTTTGATTCTAAGCTTATTTTTGAATTCTAATGACATGGAGACGATTATATGTGTTAGGGTTGTCATAAAAGTAAACCAAGTGTCATTTCTAACCACACTCACTCCACAACATTCACACATTTGAATAAAACTTGTGAAACGAACTGTGCATGCTTGTAATCTACTTTTAAGCTTATTCTTTGATTCTAAGCTTATTTTTGAATTCTTATGACATGGAGACGATTATATGTGTTAGGGTTGTCATAAAAGTAAACCAAATGTCATTTCTAACCACACTCATTCCACAACATTCACACATTTGAATAAAACTTGTGAAACGAACTGTGCATGCTTGTAATCTACTTTTAAGCTTATTCTTTGATTCTAAGCTTATTTTTGAATTCTAATGACATGGAGACGATTATATGTGTTAGGGATGTCATAAAAGTAAACCAAATGTCATTTCTAACCACACTCACTCCACAACATACACACATTTGAATAAAACTTGTGAAACGAACTGTGCATGCTTGTAATCTACTTTTAAGCTTATTCCTTGATTCCAAGCTTATTATTGAATTCTAATGACATGGAGACGATTATATGTGTTAGGGTTGTCATAAAAGTAAACCAAATGTCATTTCTAACCACACTCACTCCACAACATTCACACATTTGAATCAAACTTGTAAAACGAACTGTGCCTGCTTGTAATCTACTTTTAAGCTTATTCTTTGATTCTAAACTTGTTTTTGAATTCTAATGACATGGAGAAGATTATATGTGTTAGGGTTGTCATAAAAGTAAACCAAATGTCATTTCTAACCACACTCACTCCACAACATTCACACATTTGAACCAAACTTGTAAAACGAACTATGCATGCTTGTAATCTACTTTTAAGCTTATTCTTTGATTCTAAGCTTGTTTTTGAATTCTAATGACATGGAGACGATTATATGTGTTAGGGTTGTCATAAAAGTAAACCAAATGTCATTTCTAACCACACTCACTCCACAACATTCACACATTTGAATCAAACTCGTAAAACGAACTATGCATGCTTGTAATCTACTTTTAAGCTTATTCTTTGATTCTAAGCTTGTTTTTGAATTCTAATGACATGGAGACGATTATATGTGTTAGGGTTGTCATAACAGTAAACCAAATGTCATTTCTAACCACACTCACTCCACAACATTCACACATTTGAATAAAACTTGTGAAACGAACTGTGCATGCTTGTAATCTACTTTTAAGCTTATTCTTTGATTCTAAGCTTATTTTTGAATTCTTATGACATGGAGACGATTATATGTGTTAGGGTTGTCATAAAAGTAAACCAAATGTCATTTCTAACCACACTCATTCCACAACATTCACACATTTGAATAAAACTTGTGAAACGAACTGTGCATGCTTGTAATCTACTTTTAAGCTTATTCTTTGATTCCAAGCTTATTATTGAATTCTAATGACATGGAGACGATTATATGTGTTAGGGTTGTCATAAAAGTAAACCAAATGTCATTTCTAACCACACTCACTCCACAACATTCACACATTTGAATCAAACTCGTAAAACGAACTATGCATGCTTGTAATCTACTTTTAAGCTTATTCTTTGATTCTAAGCTTGTTTTTGAATTCTAATGACATGGAGACGATTATATGTGTTAGGGTTGTCATAACAGTAAACCAAATGTCATTTCTAACCACACTCACTCCACAACATTCACACATTTGAATAAAACTTGTGAAACGAACTGTGCATGCTTGTAATCTACTTTTAAGCTTATTCTTTGATTCTAAGCTTATTTTTGAATTCTTATGACATGGAGACGATTATATGTGTTAGGGTTGTCATAAAAGTAAACCAAATGTCATTTCTAACCACACTCATTCCACAACATTCACACATTTGAATAAAACTTGTGAAACGAACTGTGCATGCTTGTAATCTACTTTTAAGCTTATTCTTTGATTCTAAGCTTATTTTTGAATTCTAATGACATGGAGACGATTATATGTGTTAGGGATGTCATAAAAGTAAACCAAATGTCATTTCTAACCACACTCACTCCACAACATACACACATTTGAATAAAACTTGTGAAACGAACTGTGCATGCTTGTAATCTACTTTTAAGCTTATTCCTTGATTCCAAGCTTATTATTGAATTCTAATGACATGGAGACGATTATATGTGTTAGGGTTGTCATAAAAGTAAACCAAATGTCATTTCTAACCACACTCACTCCACAACATTCACACATTTGAATCAAACTTGTAAAACGAACTGTGCCTGCTTGTAATCTACTTTTAAGCTTATTCTTTGATTCTAAACTTGTTTTTGAATTCTAATGACATGGAGAAGATTATATGTGTTAGGGTTGTCATAAAAGTAAACCAAATGTCATTTCTAACCACACTCACTCCACAACATTCACACATTTGAACCAAACTTGTAAAACGAACTATGCATGCTTGTAATCTACTTTTAAGCTTATTCTTTGATTCTAAGCTTGTTTTTGAATTCTAATGACATGGAGACGATTATATGTGTTAGGGTTGTCATAAAAGTAAATTAAATGTCATTTCTAACCACACTCACTCCACAACATTCACACATTTGAATCAAACTCGTAAAACGAACTATGCATGCTTGTAATCTACTTTTAAGCTTATTCTTTGATTCTAAGCTTGTTTTTGAATTCTAATGACATGGAGACGATTATATGTGTTAGGGTTGTCATAACAGTAAACCAAATGTCATTTCTAACCACACTCACTCCACAACATTCACACATTTGAATAAAACTTGTCAAACGAACTGTGCATGCTTGTAATCTACTTTTAAGCTTATTCTTTGATTCTAAGCTTAAATTTGAATTCTAATGACATGGAGACGATTATATGTGTTAGGGTTGTCATAAAAGTAAACCAAATGTCATTTCTAACCACACTCACTCCACAACATTCACACATTTGAATCAAACTTGTAAAACGAACTGTGCATGCTTGTAAACTACTTTTAAGCTTATTCTTTGATTCTAAGCTTATTTTTGAATTGTAATGACATGGAGACGATTATATGTGTTAGGGTTGTCATAAAAGTAAACCAAATGTCATTTCTAACCACACTCACTCCACTACATTCACACATGTGAATAAAACTTGTGAAACGAACTGTGCATGCTTGTAATCTACTTTTAAGCTTATTCTTTGATTCTAAGCTTGTTTTTGAATTCTAATGACATGGAGACGATTATATGTGTTAGGGTTGTCATAAAAGTAAACCAAATGTCATTTCTAACCACACTCACTCCACAACATTCACACATTTGAATAAAACTTGTGAAACGAACTGTGCATGCTTGTAATCTACTTTTAAGCTTATTCTTTGATTCTAAGCTTATTTTTGAATTCTAATGACATGGAGACGATTATATGTGTTAGGGTTGTCATAAAAGTAAACCAAATGTCATTTCTAACCACACTTACTCCACTACATTCACACATTTGAATAAAACTTGTGAAACGAACTGTGCATGCTTGTAATCTACTTTCAAGCTTATTCTTTGATTCTAAGCTTATTTTTGAATTCTAATGACATGGAGAGGATTATATGTGTTATGGTTGTCATAAAAGTAAACCAAATGTCATTTCTAACCACACTCAATCCACAACATTCACACATTTGAATCAAACTTGTAAAACGAACTGTGCATGCTTGTATTCTACTTTTAAGCTCATTCTTTGATTCTAAGCTTATTTTTGAATTCTAATGACATGGAGACGATTATATGTGTTAGGGTTGTCATAAAAGTAAACCAAGTGTCATTTCTAACCACACTCACTCCACAACATTCACACATTTGAATAAAACTTGTGAAACGAACTGTGCATGCTTGTAATCTACTTTTAAGCTTATTCTTTGATTCTAAGCTTATTTTTGAAATCTAATGACATGGAGACGATTATATGTGTTAGGGTTGTCATAAAAGTAAACCAAATGTCATTTCTAACCACACTCACTCCACAACATTCACACATTTGAATAAAACTTGTGAAACGAACTGTGCATGCTTGTAATCTACTTTTAAGCTTATTCCTTGATTCCAAGCTTATTATTGAATTCTAATGACATGGAGACGATTATATGTGTTAGGGTTGTCATAAAAGTAAACCAAATGTCATTTCTAACCACACTCACTCCACAACATTCACACATTTGAATCAAACTTGTAAAACGAACTGTGCATGCTTGTAATCTACTTTTAAGCTTATTCTTTGATTCTAAACTTGTTTTTGAATTCTAATGACATGGAGAAGATTATATGTGTTAGGGTTGTCATAAAAGTAAACCAAATGTCATTTCTAACCACACTCACTCCACAACATTCACACATTTGAATCAAACTTGTAAAACGAACTATGCATGCTTGTAATCTACTTTTAAGCTTATTCTTTGATTCTAAGCTTGTTTTTGAATTCTAATGACATGGAGACGATTATATGTGTTAGGGTTGTCATAACAGTAAACCAAATGTCATTTCTAACCACACTCACTCCACAACATTCACACATTTGAATAAAACTTGTCAAACGAACTGTGCATGCTTGTAATCTACTTTTAAGCTTATTCTTTGATTCTAAGCTTAAATTTGAATTCTAATGACATGGAGACGATTATATGTGTTAGGGTTGTCATAAAAGTAAACCAAATGTCATTTCTAACCACACTCACTCCACAACATTCACACATTTGAAACAAACTTGTAAAACGAACTGTGCATGCTTGTAAACTACTTTTAAGCTTATTCTTTGATTCTAAGCTTATTTTTGAATTGTAATGACATGGAGACGATTATATGTGTTAGGGTTGTCATAAAAGTAAACCAAATGTCATTTCTAACCACACTCACTCCACTACATTCACACATGTGAATAAAACTTGTGAAACGAACTGTGCATGCTTGTAATCTACTTTTAAGCTTATTCTTTGATTCTAAGCTTGTTTTTGAATTCTAATGACATGGAGACGATTATATGTGTTAGGGTTGTCATAAAAGTAAACCAAATGTCATTTCTAACCACACTCACTCCACAACATTCACACATTTGAATAAAACTTGTGAAACGAACTGTGCATGCTTGTAATCTACTTTTAAGCTTATTCTTTGATTCTAAGCTTATTTTTGAATTCTAATGACATGGAGACGATTATATGTGTTAGGGTTGTCATAAAAGTAAACCAAATGTCATTTCTAACCACACTTACTCCACTACATTCACACATTTGAATAAAACTTGTGAAACGAACTGTGCATGCTTGTAATCTACTTTCAAGCTTATTCTTTGATTCTAAGCTTATTTTTGAATTCTAATGACATGGAGAGGATTATATGTGTTATGGTTGTCATAAAAGTAAACCAAATGTCATTTCTAACCACACTCACTCCACAACATTCACACATTTGAATCAAACTTGTAAAACGAACTGTGCATGCTTGTATTCTACTTTTAAGCTCATTCTTTGATTCTAAGCTTATTTTTGAATTCTAATGACATGGAGACGATTATATGTGTTAGGGTTGTCATAAAAGTAAACCAAGTGTTATTTCTAACCACACTCACTCCACAACATTCACACATTTGAATAAAACTTGTGAAACGAACTGTGCATGCTTGTAATCTACTTTTAAGCTTATTCTTTGATTCTAAGCTTATTTTTGAAATCTAATGACATGGAGACGATTATATGTGTTAGGGTTGTCATAAAAGTAAACCAAATGTCATTTCTAACCACACTCACTCCACAACATTCACACATTTGAATAAAACTTGTGAAACGAACTGTGCATGCTTGTAATCTACTTTTAAGCTTATTCCTTGATTCCAAGCTTATTATTGAATTCTAATGACATGGAGACGATTATATGTGTTAGGGTTGTCATAAAAGTAAACCAAATGTCATTTCTAACCACACTCACTCCACAACATTCACACATTTGAATAAAACTTGTGAAACGAACTGTGCATGCTTGTAATCTACTTTTAAGCTTATTCTTTGATTCTAAGCTTATTTTTGAAATCTAATGACATGGAGACGATTATATGTGTTAGGGTTGTCATAAAAGTAAACCAAATGTCATTTCTAACCACACTCACTCCACAACATTCACACATTTGAATAAAACTTGTGAAACGAACTGTGCATGCTTGTAATCTACTTTTAAGCTTATTCCTTGATTCCAAGCTTATTATTGAATTCTAATGACATGGAGACGATTATATGTGTTAGGGTTGTCATAAAAGTAAACCAAATGTCATTTCTAACCACACTCACTCCACAACATTCACACATTTGAATCAAACTTGTAAAACGAACTGTGCATGCTTGTAATCTACTTTTAAGCTTATTCTTTGATTCTAAACTTGTTTTTGAATTCTAATGACATGGAGAAGATTATATGTGTTAGGGTTGTCATAAAAGTAAACCAAATGTCATTTCTAACCACACTCACTCCACAACATTCACACATTTGAATCAAACTTGTAAAACGAACTATGCATGCTTGTAATCTACTTTTAAGCTTATTCTTTGATTCTAAGCTTGTTTTTGAATTCTAATGACATGGAGACGATTATATGTGTTAGGGTTGTCATAAAAGTAAACCAAATGTCATTTCTAACCACACTCACTCCACAACATTCACACATTTGAATCAAACTTGTAAAACGAACTTGTAATCTACTTTTAAGCTTATTCTTTGATTCTAAGCTTGTTTTTGAATTCTAATGACATGGAGACGATTATATGTGTTAGGGTTGTCATAACAGTAAACCAAATGTCATTTCTAACCACACTCACTCCACAACATTCACACATTTGAATAAAACTTGTGAAACGAACTGTGCATGCTTGTAATCTACTTTTAAGCTTATTCTTTGATTCTAAGCTTAAATTTGAATTCTAATGACATAGAGACGATTATATGTGTTAGGGTTGTCATAAAAGTAAATCAAATGTCATTTCTAACCACACTCACTCCACAACATTCACACATTTGAATCAAACTTGTAAAACGAACTGTGCATGCTTGTAAACTACTTTTAAGCTTATTCTTTGATTCTAAGCTTATTTTTGAATTCTAATGACATGGAGACGATTATATGTGTTAGGGTTGTCATAAAAGTAAACCAAATGTCATTTCTAACCACACTCACTCCACTACATTCACACATGTGAATAAAACTTGTGAAACGAACTGTGCATGCTTGTAATCTACTTTTAAGCTTATTCTTTGATTCAAAGCTTGTTTTTGAATTCTAATGACATGGAGACGATTATATGTGTTAGGGTTGTCATAAAAGTAAACCAAATGTCATTTCTAACCACACTCACTCCACAACATTCACACATTTGAATAAAACTTGTGAAACGAACTGTGCATGCTTGTAATCTACTTTTAAGCTTATTCTTTGATTCTAAGCTTATTTTTGAATTCTAATGACATGGAGACGATTATATGTGTTAGGGTTGTCATAAAAGTAAACCAAATGTCATTTCTAACCACACTTACTCCACTACATTCACACATTTGAATAAAACTTGTGAAACGAACTGTGCATGCTTGTAATCTACTTTTAAGCTTATTCTTTGATTCTAAGCTTATTTTTGAATTCTAATGACATGGAGAGGATTATATGTGTTATGGTTGTCATAAAAGTAAACCAAATGTCATTTCTAACCACACTCACTCCACAACATTCACACATTTGAATCAAACTTGTAAAACGAACTGTGCATGCTTGTAATCTACTTTTAAACTTATTCTTTCATTCTAAGCATATTTTTGAATTCTAATGACATGGAGACGATTATATGTGTTAGGGTTGTCATAAAAGTAAACCAAATGTCATTTCTAACCACACTCACTCCACAACATTCACACATTTGAATAAAACTTGTGAAACGAACTGTGCATGCTTGTAATCTACTTTTAAGCTTATTCTTTGATTCTAAGCTTATTTTTGAATTCTAATGACATGGAGACGATTATATGTGTTAGGGTTGTCATAAAAGTAAACCAAATGTCATTTCTAACCACACTTACTCCACTACATTCACACATTTGAATAAAACTTGTGAAACGAACTGTGCATGCTTGTAATCTACTTTTAAGCTTATTCTTTGATTCTAAGCTTATTTTTGAATTCTAATGACATGGAGAGGATTATATGTGTTATGGTTGTCATAAAAGTAAACCAAATGTCATTTCTAACCACACTCACTCCACAACATTCACACATTTGAATCAAACTTGTAAAACGAACTGTGCATGCTTGTAATCTACTTTTAAACTTATTCTTTCATTCTAAGCATATTTTTGAATTCTAATGACATGGAGACGATTATATGTGTTAGGGTTGTCATAAAAGTAAACCAAATGTCATTTCTAACCACACTCACTCCACAACATTCACACATTTGAATAAAACTTTTGAAACGAACTGTGCATGCTTGTAATCTACTTTTAAGCTTATTCTTTGATTCTAAGCTTATTTTTGAATTCTAATGACATGGAGACGATAATGTGTTAGGGTTGTCATAAAAGTAAACCAAATGTCATTTCTAACCACACTTACTCCACTACATTCACACATTTGAATAAAACTTGTGAAACGAACTGTGCATGCTTGTAATCTACTTTTAAGCTTATTCTTTGATTCTAAGCTTATTTTTGAATTCTAATGACATGGAGAGGATTATATGTGTTATGGTTGTCATAAAAGTAAACCAAATGTCATTTCTAACCACACTCACTCCACAACATTCACACATTTGAATCAAACTTGTAAAACGAACAGTGCATGCTTGTATTCTACTTTTAAGCTCATTCTTTGATTCTAAGCTTATTTTTGAATTCTAATGACATGGAGACGATTATATGTGTTAGGGTTGTCATAAAAGTAAACCAAGTGTCATTTCTAACCACACTCACTCCACAACATTCACACATTTGAATAAAACTTGTGAAACGAACTGTGCATGCTTGTAATCTACTTTTAAGCTTATTCTTTGATTCTAAGCTTATTTTTGAATTCTTATGACATGGAGACGATTATATGTGTTAGGGTTGTCATAAAAGTAAACCAAATGTCATTTCTAACCACACTCATTCCACAACATTCACACATTTGAATAAAACTTGTGAAACGAACTGTGCATGCTTGTAATCTACTTTTAAGCTTATTCTTTGATTCTAAGCTTATTTTTGAATTCTAATGACATGGAGACGATTATATGTGTTAGGGATGTCATAAAAGTAAACCAAATGTCATTTCTAACCACACTCACTCCACAACATACACACATTTGAATAAAACTTGTGAAACGAACTGTGCATGCTTGTAATCTACTTTTAAGCTTATTCCTTGATTCCAAGCTTATTATTGAATTCTAATGACATGGAGACGATTATATGTGTTAGGGTTGTCATAAAAGTAAACCAAATGTCATTTCTAACCACACTCACTCCACAACATTCACACATTTGAATCAAACTTGTAAAACGAACTGTGCCTGCTTGTAATCTACTTTTAAGCTTATTCTTTGATTCTAAACTTGTTTTTGAATTCTAATGACATGGAGAAGATTATATGTGTTAGGGTTGTCATAAAAGTAAACCAAATGTCATTTCTAACCACACTCACTCCACAACATTCACACATTTGAACCAAACTTGTAAAACGAACTATGCATGCTTGTAATCTACTTTTAAGCTTATTCTTTGATTCTAAGCTTGTTTTTGAATTCTAATGACATGGAGACGATTATATGTGTTAGGGTTGTCATAAAAGTAAACCAAATGTCATTTCTAACCACACTCACTCCACAACATTCACACATTTGAATCAAACTTGTAAAACGAACTGTGCATGCTTGTAAACTACTTTTAAGCTTATTCTTTGATTCTAAGCTTATTTTTGAATTCTAATGACATGGAGACGATTATATGTGTTAGGGTTGTCATAAAAGTAAACCAAATGTCATTTCTAACCACACTCACTCCACTACATTCACACATGTGAATAAAACTTGTGAAACGAACTGTGCATGCTTGTAATCTACTTTTAAGCTTATTCTTTGATTCTAAGCTTGTTTTTGAATTCTAATGACATGGAGACGATTATATGTGTTAGGGTTGTCATAAAAGTAAACCAAATGTCATTTCTAACCACACTTACTCCACTACATTCACACATTTGAATAAAACTTGTGAAACGAACTGTGCATGCTTGTAATCTACTTTTAAGCTTATTCTTTGATTCTAAGCTTATTTTTGAATTCTAATGACATGGAGAGGATTATATGTGTTATGGTTGTCATAAAAGTAAACCAAATGTCATTTCTAACCACACTCACTCCACAACATTCACACATTTGAATCAAACTTGTAAAACGAACTGTGCATGCTTGTAATCTACTTTTAAACTTATTCTTTCATTCTAAGCATATTTTTGAATTCTAATGACATGGAGACGATTATATGTGTTAGGGTTGTCATAAAAGTAAACCAAGTGTCATTTCTAACCACACTCACTCCACAACATTCACACATTTGAATAAAACTTGTGAAACGAACTGTGCATGCTTGTAATCTACTTTTAAGCTTATTCTTTGATTCTAAGCTTATTTTTGAATTCTTATGACATGGAGACGATTATATGTGTTAGGGTTGTCATAAAAGTAAACCAAATGTCATTTCTAACCACACTCATTCCACAACATTCACACATTTGAATAAAACTTGTGAAACGAACTGTGCATGCTTGTAATCTACTTTTAAGCTTATTCTTTGATTCTAAGCTTATTTTTGAATTCTAATGACATGGAGACGATTATATGTGTTAGGGATGTCATAAAAGTAAACCAAATGTCATTTCTAACCACACTCACTCCACAACATTCACACATTTGAATCAAACTTGTAAAACGAACTGTGCATGCTTGTAAACTACTTTTAAGCTTATTCTTTGATTCTAAGCTTATTTTTGAATTCTAATGACATGGAGACGATTATATGTGTTAGGGTTGTCATAAAAGTAAACCAAATGTCATTTCTAACCACACTCACTCCACTACATTCACACATGTGAATAAAACTTGTGAAACGAACTGTGCATGCTTGTAATCTACTTTTAAGCTTATTCTTTGATTCTAAGCTTGTTTTTGAATTCTAATGACATGGAGACGATTATATGTGTTAGGGTTGTCATAAAAGTAAACCAAATGTCATTTCTAACCACACTGACTCCACTACATTCACACATTTGAATAAAACTTGTGAAACGAACTGTGCATGCTTGTAATCTACTTTTAAGCTTATTCTTTGATTCTAAGCTTATTTTTGAATTCTAATGACATGGAGAGGATTATATGTGTTATGGTTGTCATAAAAGTAAACCAAATGTCATTTCTAACCACACTCACTCCACAACATTCACACATTTGTATAAAACTTGTGAAACGAACTGTGCATGCTTGTAATCTACTTTTAAGCTTATTCTTTGATTCTAAGCTTATTTTTGAATTCTTATGACATGGAGACGATTATATGTGTTAGGGTTGTCATAAAAGTAAACCAAATGTCATTTCTAACCACACTCATTCCACAACATTCACACATTTGAATAAAACTTGTGAAACGAACTGTGCATGCTTGTAATCTACTTTTAAGCTTATTCTTTGATTCTAAGCTTATTTTTGAATTCTAATGACATGGAGACGATTATATGTGTTAGGGATGTCATAAAAGTAAACCAAATGTCATTTCTAACCACACTCACTCCACAACATACACACATTTGAATAAAACTTGTGAAACGAACTGTGCATGCTTGTAATCTACTTTTAAGCTTATTCCTTGATTCCAAGCTTATTATTGAATTCTAATGACATGGAGACGATTATATGTGTTAGGGTTGTCATAAAAGTAAACCAAATGTCATTTCTAACCACACTCACTCCACAACATTCACACATTTGAATGAAACTTGTAAAACGAACTGTGCATGCTTGTAATCTACTTTTAAACTTATTCTTTCATTCTAAGCATATTTTTGAATTCTAATGACATGGAGACGATTATATGTGTTAGGGTTGTCATAAAAGTAAACCAAGTGTCATTTCTAACCACACTCACTCCACAACATTCACACATTTGAATAAAACTTGTGAAACGAACTGTGCATGCTTGTAATCTACTTTTAAGCTTATTCTTTGATTCTAAGCTTATTTTTGAATTCTTATGACATGGAGACGATTATATGTGTTGGGGTTGTCATAAAAGTAAACCAAATGTCCTTTCTAACCACACTCATTCCACAACATTCACACATTTGAATAAAACTTGTGAAACGAACTGTGCATGCTTGTAATCTACTTTTAAGCTTATTCTTTGATTCTAAGCTTATTTTTGAATTCTAATGACATGGAGACGATTATATGTGTTAGGGATGTCATAAAAGTAAACCAAATGTCATTTCTAACCACACTCACTCCACAACATACACACATTTGAATAAAACTTGTGAAACGAACTGTGCATGCTTGTAATCTACTTTTAAGCTTATTCCTTGATTCCAAGCTTATTATTGAATTCTAATGACATGGAGACGATTATATGTGTTAGGGTTGTCATAAAAGTAAACCAAATGTCATTTCTAACCACACTCACTCCACAACATTCACACATTTGAATCAAACTTGTAAAACGAACTGTGCCTGCTTGTAATCTACTTTTAAGCTTATTCTTTGATTCTAAACTTGTTTTTGAATTCTAATGACATGGAGAAGATTATATGTGTTAGGGTTGTCATAAAAGTAAACCAAATGTCATTTCTAACCACACTCACTCCACAACATTCACACATTTGAACCAAACTTGTAAAACGAACTATGCATGCTTGTAATCTACTTTTAAGCTTATTCTTTGATTCTAAGCTTGTTTTTGAATTCTAATGACATGGAGACGATTATATGTGTTAGGGTTGTCATAAAAGTAAACCAAATGTCATTTCTAACCACACTCACTCCACAACATTCACACATTTGAATCAAACTCGTAAAACGAACTATGCATGCTTGTAATCTACTTTTAAGCTTATTCTTTGATTCTAAGCTTGTTTTTGAATTCTAATGACATGGAGACGATTATATGTGTTAGGGTTGTCATAACAGTAAACCAAATGTCATTTCTAACCACACTCACTCCACAACATTCACACATTTGAATAAAACTTGTCAAACGAACTGTGCATGCTTGTAATCTACTTTTAAGCTTATTCTTTGATTCTAAGCTTAAATTTGAATTCTAATGACATGGAGACGATTATATGTGTTAGGGTTGTCATAAAAGTAAACCAAATGTCATTTCTAACCACACTCACTCCACAACATTCACACATTTGAATCAAACTTGTAAAACGAACTGTGCATGCTTGTAAACTACTTTTAAGCTTATTCTTTGATTCTAAGCTTATTTTTGAATTCTAATGACATGGAGACGATTATATGTGTTAGGGTTGTCATAAAAGTAAACCAAATGTCATTTCTAACCACACTCACTCCACTACATTCACACATGTGAATAAAACTTGTGAAACGAACTGTGCATGCTTGTAATCTACTTTTCAGCTTATTCTTTGATTCTAAGCTTGTTTTTGAATTCTAATGACATGGAGACGATTATATGTGTTAGGGTTGTCATAAAAGTAAACCAAATGTCATTTCTAACCACACTTACTCCACTACATTCACACATTTGAATAAAACTTGTGAAACAAACTGTGCATGCTTGTAATCTACTTTTAAGCTTATTCTTTGATTCTAAGCTTATTTTTGAATTCTAATGACATGGAGACGATTATATGTGTTAGGGTTGTCATAAAAGTAAACCAAATGTCATTTCTAACCACACTTACTCCACTACATTCACACATTTGAATAAAACTTGTGAAACGAACTGTGCATGCTTGTAATCTACTTTTAAGCTTATTCTTTGATTCTAAGCTTATTTTTGAATTCTAATGACATGGAGAGGATTATATGTGTTATGGTTGTCATAAAAGTAAACCAAATGTCATTTCTAACCACACTCACTCCACAACATTCACACATTTGAATCAAACTTGTAAAACGAACTGTGCATGCTTGTATTCTACTTTTAAGCTCATTCTTTGATTCTAAGCTTATTTTTGAATTCTAATGACATGGAGACGATTATATGTGTTAGGGTTGTCATAAAAGTAAACCAAGTGTCATTTCTAACCACACTCACTCCACAACATTCACACATTTGAATAAAACTTGTGAAACGAACTGTGCATGCTTGTAATCTACTTTTAAGCTTATTCTTTGATTCTAAGCTTATTTTTGAAATCTAATGACATGGAGACGATTATATGTGTTAGGGTTGTCATAAAAGTAAACCAAATGTCATTTCTAACCACACTCACTCCACAACATTCACACATTTGAATCAAACTTGTAAAACGAACTGTGCCTGCTTGTAATCTACTTTTAAGCTTATTCTTTGATTCTAAACTTGTTTTTGAATTCTAATGACATGGAGAAGATTATATGTGTTAGGGTTGTCATAAAAGTAAACCAAATGTCATTTCTAACCACACTCACTCCACAACATTCACACATTTGAACCAAACTTGTAAAACGAACTATGCATGCTTGTAATCTACTTTTAAGCTTATTCTTTGATTCTAATCTTGTTTTTGAATTCTAATGACATGGAGACGATTATATGTGTTAGGGTTGTCATAAAAGTAAACCAAATGTCATTTCTAACCACACTCACTCCACAACATTCACACATTTGAATAAAACTTGTCAAACGAACTGTGCATGCTTGTAATCTACTTTTAAGCTTATTCTTTGATTCTAAGCTTAAATTTGAATTCTAATGACATGGAGACGATTATATGTGTTAGGGTTGTCATAAAAGTAAACCAAATGTCATTTCTAACCACACTCATTCCACAACATTCACACATTTGAATAAAACTTGTGAAACGAATTGTGCATGCTTGTAATCTACTTTTAAGCTTATTCCTTGATTCCAAGATTATTATTGAATTCTAATGACATGGAGACGATTATATGTGTTAAGGTTGTCATAAAAGTAAACCAAATGTCATTTCTAACCACACTCACTCCACAACATTCACACATTTGAATCAAACTTGTAAAACGAACTGTGCATGCTTGTAATCTACTTTTAAGCTTATTCTTTGATTCTAAGCTTGTTTTTGAATTCTAATGACATGGAGAAGATTATATGTGTTAGGGTTGTCATAAAAGTAAACCAAATGTCATTTCTAACCACACTCATTCCACAACATTCACACATTTGAATAAAACTTGTGAAACGAACTGTGCATGCTTGTAATCTACTTTTAAGCTTATTCTTTGATTCTAAGCTTATTTTTGAATTCTAATGACATGGAGACGATTATATGTGTTAGGGATGTCATAAAAGTAAACCAAATGTCATTTCTAACCACACTCACTCCACAACATACACACATTTGAATAAAACTTGTGAAACGAACTGTGCATGCTTGTAATCTACTTTTAAGCTTATTCCTTGATTCCAAGCTTATTATTGAATTCTAATGACATGGAGACGATTATATGTGTTAGGGTTGTCATAAAAGTAAACCAAATGTCATTTCTAACCACACTCACTCCACAACATTCACACATTTGAATCAAACTTGTAAAACGAACTGTGCCTGCTTGTAATCTACTTTTAAGCTTATTCTTTGATTCTAAACTTGTTTTTGAATTCTAATGACATGGAGAAGATTATATGTGTTAGGGTTGTCATAAAAGTAAACCAAATGTCATTTCTAACCACACTCACTCCACAACATTCACACATTTGAACCAAACTTGTAAAACGAACTATGCATGCTTGTAATCTACTTTTAAGCTTATTCTTTGATTCTAATCTTGTTTTTGAATTCTAATGACATGGAGACGATTATATGTGTTAGGGTTGTCATAAAAGTAAACCAAATGTCATTTCTAACCACACTCACTCCACAACATTCACACATTTGAATAAAACTTGTCAAACGAACTGTGCATGCTTGTAATCTACTTTTAAGCTTATTCTTTGATTCTAAGCTTAAATTTGAATTCTAATGACATGGAGACGATTATATGTGTTAGGGTTGTCATAAAAGTAAACCAAATGTCATTTCTAACCACACTCACTCCACAACATTCACACATTTGAATCAAACTTGTAAAACGAACTGTGCATGCTTGTAAACTACTTTTAAGCTTATTCTTTGATTCTAAGCTTATTTTTGAATTCTAATGACATGGAGACGATTATATGTGTTAGGGTTGTCATAAAAGTAAACCAAATGTCATTTCTAACCACACTCACTCCACTACATTCACACATGTGAATAAAACTTGTGAAACGAACTGTGCATGCTTGTAATCTACTTTTAAGCTTATTCTTTGATTCTAAGCTTGTTTTTGAATTCTAATGACATGGAGACGATTATATGTGTTAGGGTTGTCATAAAAGTAAACCAAATGTCATTTCTAACCACACTTACTCCACTACATTCACACATTTGAATAAAACTTGTGAAACGAACTGTGCATGCTTGTAATCTACTTTTAAGCTTATTCTTTGATTCTAAGCTTATTTTTGAATTCTAATGACATGGAGACGATTATATGTGTTAGGGTTGTCATAAAAGTAAACCAAATGTCATTTCTAACCACACTTACTCCACTACATTCACACATTTGAATAAAACTTGTGAAACGAACTGTGCATGCTTGTAATCAACTTTTAAGCTTATTCTTTGATTCTAAGCTTATTTTTGAATTCTAATGACATGGAGAGGATTATATGTGTTATGGTTGTCATAAAAGTAAACCAAATGTCATTTCTAACCACACTCACTCCACAACATTCACACATTTGAATCAAACTTGTAAAACGAACTGTGCATGCTTGTATTCTACTTTTAAGCTCATTCTTTGATTCTAAGCTTATTTTTGAATTCTAATGACATGGAGACGATTATATGTGTTAGGGTTGTCATAAAAGTAAACCAAGTGTCATTTCTAACCACACTCACTCCACAACATTCACACATTTGAATAAAACTTGTGAAACGAACTGTGCATGCTTGTAATCTACTTTTAAGCTTATTCTTTGATTCTAAGCTTATTTTTGAAATCTAATGACATGGAGACGATTATATGTGTTAGGGTTGTCATAAAAGTAAACCAAATGTCATTTCTAACCACACTCACTCCACAACATTCACACATTTGAATAAAACTTGTGAAACGAATTGTGCATGCTTGTAATCTACTTTTAAGCTTATTCCTTGATTCCAAGATTATTATTGAATTCTAATGACATGGAGACGATTATATGTGTTAAGGTTGTCATAAAAGTAAACCAAATGTCATTTCTAACCACACTCACTCCACAACATTCACACATTTGAATCAAACTTGTAAAACGAACTGTGCATGCTTGTAATCTACTTTTAAGCTTATTCTTTGATTCTAAGCTTGTTTTTGAATTCTAATGACATGGAGAAGATTATATGTGTTAGGGTTGTCATAAAAGTAAACCAAATGTCATTTCTAACCACACTCACTCCACAACATTCACACATTTAAATCAAACTTGTAAAACGAACTGTGCATGCTTGTAATTTACTTTTAAGCTTATTCTTTGATTCTAAGCTTAAATTTGAATTCTAATGACATGGAGACGATTATATGTGTTAGGGTTGTCATAACAGTAAACCAAATGTCATTTCTAACCACACTCACTCCACAACATTCACACATTTGAATAAAACTTGTTAAACGAACTGTGCATGCTTGTAATCTACTTTTAAGCTTATTCTTTGATTCTAAGCTTAAATTTGAATTCTAATGACATGGAGACGATTATATGTGTTAGGGTTGTCATAAAAGTAAAACAAATGTCATTTCTAACCACACTCACTCCACAACATTCACACATTTGAATAAAACTTGTGAAACGAACTGTGCGTGCTTGTAATCTACTTTTAAGCTTATTCTTTGATTCTAAGCTTAAATTTGAATTCTAATGACATGGAGACGATTATATGTGTTAGGGTTGTCATAAAAGTAAACCAAATGTCATTTCTAACCACACTCACTCCACAACATTCACACATTTGAATCAAACTTGTAAAACGAACTGTGCATGCTTGTAAACTACTTTTAAGCTTATTCTTTGATTCTAAGCTTATTTTTGAATTCTAATGACATGGAGACGATTATATGTGTTAGGGTTGTCATAAAAGTAAACCAAATGTCATTTCTAACCACACTCACTCCACTACATTCACACATGTGAATAAAACTTGTGAAACGAACTGTGCATGCTTGTAATCTACTTTTAAGCTTATTCTTTGATTCTAAGCTTGTTTTTGAATTCTAATGACATGGAGACGATTATATGTGTTAGGGTTGTCATAAAAGTAAACCAAATGTCATTTCTAACCACACTCACTCCACAACATTCACACATTTGAATAAAACTTGTGAAACGAACTGTGCATGCTTGTAATCTACTTTTAAGCTTATTCTTTGATTCTAAGCTTATTTTTGAATTCTAATGACATGGAGACGATTATATGTGTTAGGGTTGTCATAAAAGTAAACCAAATGTCATTTCTAACCACACTTACTCCACTACATTCACACATTTGAATAAAACTTGTGAAACGAACTGTGCATGCTTGTAATCTACTTTTAAGCTTATTCTTTGATTCTAAGCTTATTTTTGAATTCTAATGACATGGAGAGGATTATATGTGTTATGGTTGTCATAAAAGTAAACCAAATGTCATTTCTAACCACACTCTCTCCACAACATTCACACATTTGAATCAAACTTGTAAAACGAACTGTGCATGCTTGTATTCTACTTTTAAGCTCATTCTTTGATTCTAAGCTTATTTTTGAATTCTAATGACATGGAGACGATTATATGTGTTAGGCTTGTCATAAAAGTAAACCAAGTGTCATTTCTAACCACACTCACTCCACAACATTCACACATTTGAATAAAACTTGTGAAACGAACTGTGCATGCTTGTAATCTACTTTTAAGCTTATTCTTTGATTCTAAGCTTATTTTTGAAATCTAATGACATGGAGACGATTATATGTGTTAGGGTTGTCATAAAAGTAAACCAAATGTCATTTCTAACCACACTCACTCCACAACATTCACACATTTGAATAAAACTTGTGAAACGAACTGTGCATGCTTGTAATCTACTTTTAAGCTTATTCCTTGATTCCAAGCTTATTATTGAATTCTAATGACATGGAGACGATTAAATGTGTTAGGGTTGTCATAAAAGTAAACCAAATGTCATTTCTAACCACACTCACTCCACAACATTCACACATTTGAATCAAACTTGTAAAACGAACTGTGCATGCTTGTAATCTACTTTTAAGCTTATTCTTTAATTTAAGCTTGTTTTTGAATTCTAATGACATGGAGAAGATTATATGTGTTAGGGTTGTCATAAAAGTAAACCAAATGTCATTTCTAACCACACTCACTCCACAACATTCACACATTTGAATCAAACTTGTAAAACGAACTGTGCATGCTTGTAATCTACTTTTAAGCTTATTCTTTGATTCTAAGCTTAAATTTGAATTCTAATGACATGGAGACGATTATATGTGTTAGGGTTGTCATAACAGTAAACCAAATGTCATTTCTAACCACACTCACTCCACAACATTCACACATTTGAATAAAACTTGTTAAACGAACTGTGCATGCTTGTAATCTACTTTTAAGCTTATTCTTTGATTCTAAGCTTAAATTTGAATTCTAATGACATGGAGACGATTATATGTGTTAGGGTTGTCATAAAAGTAAAACAAATGTCATTTCTAACCACACTCACTCCACAACATTCACACATTTGAATAAAACTTGTGAAACGAACTGTGCGTGCTTGTAATCTACTTTTAAGCTTATTCTTTGATTCTAAGCTTATTTTTGAATTCTAATGACATGGAGACGATTATATGTGTTAGGGTTGTCATAAAAGTAAACCAAATGTCATTTCTAACCACACTCACTCCACAACATTGACACATTTGAATCAAACTTGTAAAACGAACTGTGCATGCTTGTAATCTACTTTTAAGCTTATTCTTTGATTCTAAGCTTGTTTTTGAATTCTAATGACATGGAGACGATTATATGTGTTAGGGTTGTCATAAAAGTAAACCAAATGTCATTTCTAACCACACTCACTCCACAACATTCACACATTTGAATAAAACTTGTGAAACGAACTGTGCATGCTTGTAATCTACTTTTAAACTTATTCTTTCATTCTAAGCATATTTTTGAATTCTAATGACATGGAGACGATTATATGTGTTAGGGTTGTCATAAAAGTAAACCAAATGTCATTTCTAACCACACTCACTCCACAACATTCACACATTTGAATAAAACTTGTGAAACGAACTGTGCATGCTTGTAATCTACTTTTAAGCTTATTCTTTGATTCTAAGCTTATTTTTGAATTCTAATGACATGGAGACGATAATGTGTTAGGGTTGTCATAAAAGTAAACCAAATGTCATTTCTAACCACACTTACTCCACTACATTCACACATTTGAATAAAACTTGTGAAACGAACTGTGCATGCTTGTAATCTACTTTTAAGCTTATTCTTTGATTCTAAGCTTATTTTTGAATTCTAATGACATGGAGAGGATTATATGTGTTATGGTTGTCATAAAAGTAAACCAAATGTCATTTCTAACCACACTCACTCCACAACATTCACACATTTGAATCAAACTTGTAAAACGAACTGTGCATGCTTGTATTCTACTTTTAAGCTCATTCTTTGATTCTAAGCTTATTTTTGAATTCTAATGACATGGAGACGATTATATGTGTTAGGGTTGTCATAAAAGTAAACCAAGTGTCATTTCTAACCACACTCACTCCACAACATTCACACATTTGAATAAAACTTGTGAAACGAACTGTGCATGCTTGTAATCTACTTTTAAGCTTATTCTTTGATTCTAAGCTTATTTTTGAAATCTAATGACATGGAGACGATTATATGTGTTAGGGTTGTCATAAAAGTAAACCAAATGTCATTTCTAACCACACTCACTCCACAACATTCACACATTTGAATAAAACTTGTGAAACGAACTGTGCATGCTTGTAATCTACTTTTAAGCTTATTCCTTGATTCCAAGCTTATTATTGAATTCTAATGACATGGAGACGATTAAATGTGTTAGGGTTGTCATAAAAGTAAACCAAATGTCATTTCTAACCACACTCACTCCACAACATTCACACATTTGAATCAAACTTGTAAAACGAACTGTGCATGCTTGTAATCTACTTTTAAGCTTATTCTTTGATTCTAAGCTTGTTTTTGAATTCTAATGACATGGAGAAGATTATATGTGTTAGGGTTGTCATAAAAGTAAACCAAATGTCATTTCTAACCACACTCACTCCACAACATTCACACATTTGAATCAAACTTGTAAAACGAACTGTGCATGCTTGTAATCTACTTTTAAGCTTATTTTTTGATTCTAAGCTTAAATTTGAATTCTAATGACATGGAGACGATTATATGTGTTAGGGTTGTCATAACAGTAAACCAAATGTCATTTCTAACCACACTCACTCCACAACATTCACACATTTGAATAAAACTTGTTAAACGAACTGTGCATGCTTGTAATCTACTTTTAAGCTTATTCTTTGATTCTAAGCTTAAATTTGAATTCTAATGACATGGAGACGATTATATGTGTTAGGGTTGTCATAAAAGTAAAACAAATGTCATTTCTAACCACACTCACTCCACAACATTCACACATTTGAATAAAACTTGTGAAACGAACTGTGCGTGCTTGTAATCTACTTTTAAGCTTATTCTTTGATTCTAAGCTTATTTTTGAATTCTAATGACATGGAGACGATTATATGTGTTAGGGTTGTCATAAAAGTAAACCAAATGTCATTTCTAACCACACTCACTCCACAACATTGACACATTTGAATCAAACTTGTAAAACGAACTGTGCATGCTTGTAATCTACTTTTAAGCTTATTCTTTGATTCTAAGCTTGTTTTTGAATTCTAATGACATGGAGACGATTATATGTGTTAGGGTTGTCATAAAAGTAAACCAAATGTCATTTCTAACCACACTCACTCCACAACATTCACACATTTGAATAAAACTTGTGAAACGAATTGTGCATGCTTGTAATCTACTTTTAAACTTATTCTTTCATTCTAAGCATATTTTTGAATTCTAATGACATGGAGACGATTATATGTGTTAGGGTTGTCATAAAAGTAAACCAAATGTCATTTCTAACCACACTCACTCCACAACATTCACACATTTGAATAAAACTTGTGAAACGAACTGTGCATGCTTGTAATCTACTTTTAAGCTTATTCTTTGATTCTAAGCTTATTTTTGAATTCTAATGACATGGAGACGATAATGTGTTAGGGTTGTCATAAAAGTAAACCAAATGTCATTTCTAACCACACTTACTCCACTACATTCACACATTTGAATAAAACTTGTGAAACGAACTGTGCATGCTTGTAATCTACTTTTAAGCTTATTCTTTGATTCTAAGCTTATTTTTGAATTCTAATGACATGGAGAGTATTATATGTGTTATGGTTGTCATAAAAGTAAACCAAATGTCATTTCTAACCACACTCACTCCACAACATTCACACATTTGAATCAAACTTGTAAAACGAACAGTGCATGCTTGTATTCTACTTTTAAGCTCATTCTTTGATTCTAAGCTTATTTTTGAATTCTAATGACATGGAGACGATTATATGTGTTAGGGTTGTCATAAAAGTAAACCAAGTGTCATTTCTAACCACACTCACTCCACAACATTCACACATTTGAATAAAACTTGTGAAACGAACTGTGCATGCTTGTAATCTACTTTTAAGCTTATTCTTTGATTCTAAGCTTATTTTTGAAATCTAATGACATGGAGACGATTATATGTGTTAGGGTTGTCATAAAAGTAAACCAAATGTCATTTCTAACCACACTCACTCCACAACATTCACACATTTGAATAAAACTTGTGAAACGAACTGTGCATGCTTGTAATCTACTTTTAAGCTTATTCCTTGATTCCAAGCTTATTATTGAATTCTAATGACATGGAGACGATTATATGTGTTAGGGTTGTCATAAAAGTAAACCAAATGTCATTTCTAACCACACTCACTCCACAACATTCACACATTTGAATCAAACTTGTAAAACGAACTGTGCATGCTTGTAATCTACTTTTAAGCTTATTCTTTGATTCTAAGCTTGTTTTTGAATTCTAATGACATGGAGAAGATTATATGTGTTAGGGTTGTCATAAAAGTAAACCAAATGTCATTTCTAACCACACTCACTCCACAACATTCACACATTTGAATCAAACTTGTAAAACGAACTGTGCATGCTTGTAATCTACTTTTAAGCTTATTCTTTGATTTTAAGCTTAAATTTGAATTCTAATGACATGGAGACGATTATATGTGTTAGGGTTGTCATAACAGTAAACCAAATGTCATTTCTAACCACACTCACTCCACAACATTCACACATTTGAATAAAACTTGTTAAACGAACTGTGCATGCTTGTAATCTACTTTTAAGCTTATTCTTTGATTCTAAGCTTAAATTTGAATTCTAATGACATGGAGACGATTATATGTATTAGGGTTGTCATAAAAGTAAAACAAATGTCATTTCTAACCACACTCACTCCACAACATTCACACATTTGAATAAAACTTGTGAAACGAACTGTGCGTGCTTGTAATCTACTTTTAAGCTTATTCTTTGATTCTAAGCTTATTTTTGAATTCTAATGACATGGAGACGATTATATGTGTTAGGGTTGTCATAAAAGTAAACCAAATGTCATTTCTAACCACACTCACTCCACAACATTCACACATTTGAATCAAACTTGTAAAACGAACTGTGCATGCTTGTAATCTACTTTTAAGCTTATTCTTTGATTCTAAGCTTGTTTTTGAATTCTAATGACATGGAGACGATTATATGTGTTAGGGTTGTCATAAAAGTAAACCAAATGTCATTTCTAACCACACTCACTCCACAACATTCACACATTTGAATAAAACTTGTGAAACGAACTGTGCATGCTTGTAATCTACTTTTAAACTTATTCTTTCATTCTAAGCATATTTTTGAATTCTAATGACATGGAGACGATTATATGTGTTAGGGTTGTCATAAAAGTAAACCAAATGTCATTTCTAACCACACTCACTCCACAACATTCACACATTTGAATCAAAATTGTAAAACGAACTTTGCATGCTTGTAATCTACTTTTAAGCTTATTCTTTGATTCTAAGCTTATTTTTGAATTCTAATGACATGGAGACGATAATGTGTTAGGGTTGTCAGAAAAGTAAACCAAATGTCATTTCTAACCACACTTACTCCACTACATTCACACATTTGAATAAAACTTGTGAAACGAACTATGCATGCTTGTAATCTACTTTTAAGCTTATTCTTTGATTCTAAGCTTATTTTTGAATTCTAATGACATGGAGAGTATTATATGTGTTATGGTTGTCATAAAAGTTAACCAAATGTCATTTCTAACCACACTCACTCCACAACATTCACACATTTGACTCAAACTTGTAAAACGAACAGTGCATGCTTGTATTCTACTTTTAAGCTTATTCTTTGATTCGAAGCTTATTTTTGAATTCTAATGACATGGAGACGATTATATGTGTTAGGGTTGTCATAAAAGTAAACTAAGTGTCATTTCTAACCACACTCACTCCACAACATTCACACATTTGAATAAAACTTGTGAAACGAACTGTGCATGCTTGTAATCTACTTTTAAGCTTATTCTTTGATTCTAAGCTTATTTTTGAATTCTAATGACATGGAGACGATTATATGTGTTAGGGTTGTCATAAAAGTAAACCAAATGTCATTTCTAACCACACTCATTCCACAACATTCACACATTTGAATAAAACTTGTGAAACGAACTGTGCATGCTTGTAATCTACTTTTAAGCTTATTCTTTGATTCTAAGCTTATTTTTGAATTCTAATGACATGGAGACGATTATATGTGTTAGGGATGTCATAAAAGTAAACCAAATGTCATTTCTAACCACACTCACTCCACAACATACACACATTTGAATAAAACTTGTGAAATGAACTGTGCATGCTTGTAATCTACTTTTAAGCTTATTCCTTGATTCCAAGCTTATTATTGAATTCTAATGACATGGAGACGATTATATGTGTTAGGGATGTCATAAAAGTAAACCAAATGTCATTTCTAACCACACTCATTCCACAACATTCACACATTTGAATAAAACTTGTGAAACGAACTGTGCATGCTTGTAATCTACTTTTAAGCTTATTCTTTGATTCTAAGCTTATTTTTGAATTCTAATGACATGGAGACGATTATATGTGTTAGGGATGTCATAAAAGTAAACCAAATGTCATTTCTAACCACACTCACTCCACAACATACACACATTTGAATAAAACTTGTGAAATGAACTGTGCATGCTTGTAATCTACTTTTAAGCTTATTCCTTGATTCCAAGCTTATTATTGAATTCTAATGACATGGAGACGATTATATGTGTTAGGGTTGTCATAAAAGTAAACCAAATGTCATTTCTAACCACACTCACTCCACAACATTCACACATTTGAATCAAACTTGTAAAACGTACTGTGCATGCTTGTAATCTACTTTTAAGCTTATTCTTTGATTCTAAACTTGTTTTTGAATTCTAATGACATGGAGAAGATTATATGTGTTAGGGTTGTCATAAAAGTAAACCAAATGTCATTTCTAACCACACTCACTCCACAACATTCACACATTTGAATCAAACTTGTAAAACGAACTATGCATGCTTGTAATCTACTTTTAAGCTTATTCTTTGATTCTAAGCTTAAATTTGAATTCTAATGACATGGAGACGATTATATGTGTTAGGGTTGTCATAAAAGTAAACCAAATGTCATTTCTAACCACACTCACTCCACAACATTCACACATTTGAATCAAACTTGTAAAACGAACTGTGCATGCTTGTAATCTACTTTTAAGCTTATTCTTTGATTCTAAGCTTAAATTTGAATTCTAATGACATGGAGACGATTATATGTGTTAGGGTTGTCATAACAGTAAACCAAATGTCATTTCTAACCACACTCACTCCACAACATTCACACATTTGAATAAAACTTGTGAAACGAACTGTGCATGCTTGTAATCTACTTTTAAACTTATTCTTTCATTCTAAGCATATTTTTGAATTCTAATGACATGGAGACGATTATATGTGTTAGGGTTGTCATAAAAGTAAACCAAATGTCATTTCTAACCACACTCACTCCACAACATTCACACATTTGAATAAAACTTGTGAAACGAACTGTGCATGCTTGTAATCTACTTTTAAGCTTATTCTTTGATTCTAAGCTTATTTTTGAATTCTAATGACATGGAGACGATAATGTGTTAGGGTTGTCATAAAAGTAAACCAAATGTCATTTCTAACCACACTTACTCCACTACATTCACACATTTGAATAAAACTTGTGAAACGAACTATGCATGCTTGTAATCTACTTTTAAGCTTATTCTTTGATTCTAAGCTTATTTTTGAATTCTAATGACATGGAGAGTATTATATGTGTTATGGTTGTCATAAAAGTAAACCAAATGTCATTTCTAACCACACTCACTCCACAACATTCACACATTTGAATCAAACTTGTAAAACGAACAGTGCATGCTTGTATTCTACTTATAAGCTCATTCTTTGATTCTAAGCTTATTTTTGAATTCTAATGACATGGAGACGATTATATGTGTTAGGGTTGTCATAAAAGTAAACCAAGTGTCATTTCTAACCACACTCACTCCACAACATTCACACATTTGAATAAAACTTGTGAAACGAACTGTGCATGCTTGTAATCTACTTTTAAGCTTATTCTTTGATTCTAAGCTTATTTTTGAATTCTAATGACATGGAGACGATTATATGTGTTAGGGTTGTCATAAAAGTAAACCAAATGTCATTTCTAACCACACTCATTCCACAACATTCACACATTTGAATAAAACTTGTGAAACGAACTGTGCATGCTTGTAATCTACTTTTAAGCTTATTCTTTGATTCTAAGCTTATTTTTGAATTCTAATGACATGGAGACGATTATATGTGTTAGGGATGTCATAAAAGTAAACCAAATGTCATTTCTAACCACACTCACTCCACAACATACACACATTTGTATAAAACTTGTGAAATGAACTGTGCATGCTTGTAATCTACTTTTAAGCTTATTCCTTGATTCCAAGCTTATTATTGAATTCTAATGACATGGAGACGATTATATGTGTTAGGGTTGTCATAAAAGTAAACCAAATGTCATTTCTAACCACACTCACTCCACAACATTCACACATTTGAATCAAACTTGTAAAACGTACTGTGCATGCTTGTAATCTACTTTTAAGCTTATTCTTTGATTCTAAACTTGTTTTTGAATTCTAATGACATGGAGAAGATTATATGTGTTAGGGTTGTCATAAAAGTAAACCAAATGTCATTTCTAACCACACTCACTCCACAACATTCACACATTTGAATCAAACTTGTAAAACGAACTATGCATGCTTGTAATCTACTTTTAAGCTTATTCTTTGATTCTAAGCTTAAATTTGAATTCTAATGACATGGAGACGATTATATGTGTTAGGGTTGTCATAAAAGTAAACCAAATGTCATTTCTAACCACACTCACTCCACAACATTCACACATTTGAATCAAACTTGTAAAACGAACTGTGCATGCTTGTAATCTACTTTTAAGCTTATTCTTTGATTCTAAGCTTAAATTTGAATTCTAATGACATGGAGACGATTATATGTGTTAGGGTTGTCATAACAGTAAACCAAATGTCATTTCTAACCACACTCACTCCACAACATTCACACATTTGAATAAAACTTGTGAAACGAACTGTGCATGCTTGTAATCTACTTTTAAACTTATTCTTTCATTCTAAGCATATTTTTGAATTCTAATGACATGGAGACGATTATATGTGTTAGGGTTGTCATAAAAGTAAACCAAATGTCATTTCTAACCACACTCACTCCACAACATTCACACATTTGAATAAAACTTGTGAAACGAACTGTGCATGCTTGTAATCTACTTTTAAGCTTATTCTTTGATTCTAAGCTTATTTTTGAATTCTAATGACATGGAGACGATAATGTGTTAGGATTGTCATAAAAGTAAACCAAATGTCATTTCTAACCACACTTACTCCACTACATTCACACATTTGAATAAAACTTGTGAAACGAACTATGCATGCTTGTAATCTACTTTTAAGCTTATTCTTTGATTCTAAGCTTATTTTTGAATTCTAATGACATGGAGAGTATTATATGTGTTATGGTTGTCATAAAAGTAAACCAAATGTCATTTCTAACCACACTCACTCCACAACATTCACACATTTGAATCAAACTTGTAAAACGAACAGTGCATGCTTGTATTCTACTTTTAAGCTCATTCTTTGATTCTAAGCTTATTTTTGAATTCTAATGACATGGAGACGATTATATGTGTTAGGGTTGTCATAAAAGTAAACCAAGTGTCATTTCTAACCACACTCACTCCACAACATTCACACATTTGAATAAAACTTGTGAAACGAACTGTGCATGCTTGTAATCTACTTTTAAGCTTATACTTTGATTCTAAGCTTATTTTTGAATTCTAATGACATGGAGACGATTATATGTGTTAGGGTTGTCATAAAAGTAAACCAAATGTCATTTCTAACCACACTCATTCCACAACATTCACACATTTGAATAAAACTTGTGAAACGAACTGTGCATGCTTGTAATCTACTTTTAAGCTTATTCTTTGATTCTAAGCTTATTTTTGAATTCTAATGACATGGAGACGATTATATGTGTTAGGGATGTCATAAAAGTAAACCAAATGTCATTTCTAACCACACTCACTCCACAACATACACACATTTGAATAAAACTTGTGAAATGAACTGTGCATGCTTGTAATCTACTTTTAAGCTTATTCCTTGATTCCAAGCTTATTATTGAATTCTAATGACATGGAGACGATTATATGTGTTAGGGTTGTCATAAAAGTAAACCAAATGTCATTTCTAACCACACTCACTCCACAACATTCACACATTTGAATCAAACTTGTAAAACGTACTGTGCATGCTTGTAATCTACTTTTAAGCTTATTCTTTGATTCTAAACTTGTTTTTGAATTCTAATGACATGGAGAAGATTATATGTGTTAGGGTTGTCATAAAAGTAAACCAAATGTCATTTCTAACCACACTCACTCCACAACATTCACACATTTGAATCAAACTTGTAAAACGAACTATGCATGCTTGTAATCTACTTTTAAGCTTATTCTTTGATTCTAAGCTTAAATTTGAATTCTAATGACATGGAGACGATTATATGTGTTAGGGTTGTCATAAAAGTAAACCAAATGTCATTTCTAACCACACTCACTCCACAACATTCACACATTTGAATCAAACTTGTAAAACGAACTGTGCATGCTTGTAATCTACTTTTAAGCTTATTCTTTGATTCTAAGCTTAAATTTGAATTCTAATGACATGGAGACGATTATATGTGTTAGGGTTGTCATAACAGTAAACCAAATGTCATTTCTAACCACACTCACTCCACAACATTCACACATTTGAATAAAACTTGTGAAACGAACTGTGCATGCTTGTAATCTACTTTTAAGCTTATTCTTTGATTCTAAGCTTAAATTTGAATTCTAATGACATGGAGACGATTATATGTGTTAGGGTTGTCATAAAAGTAAACCAAATGTCATTTCTAACCACACTCACTCCACAACATTCACACATTTGAATAAAACTTGTGAAACGAACTGTGCGTGCTTGTAATCTACTTTTAAGCTTATTCTTTGATTCTAAGCTTATTTTTGAATTCTAATGACATGGAGACGATTATATGTGTTAGGGTTGTCATAAAAGTAAACCAAATGTCATTTCTAACCACACTCACTCCACAACATTCACACATTTGAATCAAACTTGTAAAACAAATGGTGCATGCTTGTAATCTACTTTTAAGCTTATTCTTTGATTCTAAGCTTGTTTTTGAATTCTAATGACATGGAGACGATTATATGTGTTAGGGTTGTCATAAAAGTAAACCAAATGTCATTTCTAACCACACTCATTCCACAACATTCACACATTTGAATAAAACTTGTGAAACGAACTGTGCATGCTTGTAATCTACTTTTAAGCTTATTCTTTGATTCTAAGCTTATTTTTGAATTCTAATGACATGGAGACGATTATATGTGTTAGGGATGTCATAAAAGTAAACCAAATGTCATTTCTAACCACACTCACTCCACAACATACACACATTTGAATAAAACTTGTGAAATGAACTGTGCATGCTTGTAATCTACTTTTAAGCTTATTCCTTGATTCCAAGCTTATTATTGAATTCTAATCACATGGAGACGATTATATGTGTTAGGGTTGTCATAAAAGTAAACCAAATGTCATTTCTAACCACACTCACTCCACAACATTCACACATTTGAATCAAACTTGTAAAACGAACTGTGCATGCTTGTAATCTACTTTTAAGCTTATTCTTTGATTCTAAACTTGTTTTTGAATTCTAATGACATGGAGAAGATTATATGTGTTAGGGTTGTCATAAAAGTAAACCAAATGTCATTTCTAACCACACTCACTCCACAACATTCACACATTTGAATCAAACTTGTAAAACGAACTATGCATGCTTGTAATCTACTTTTAAGCTTATTCTTTGATTCTAAGCTTAAATTTGAATTCTAATGACATGGAGACGATTATATGTGTTAGGGTTGTCATAAAAGTAAACCAAATGTCATTTCTAACCACACTCACTCCACAACATTCACACATTTGAATCAAACTTGTAAAACGAACTATGCATGCTTGTAATCTACTTTTAAGCTTATTCTTTGATTCTAAGCGTAAATTTGAATTCTAATGACATGGAGACGATTATATGTGTTAGGGTTGTCATAAAAGTAAACCAAATGTCATTTCTAACCACACTCACTCCACAACATTCACACATTTGAATAAAACTTGTGAAACGAACTGTGCATGCTTGTAATCTACTTTTAAACTTATTCTTTCATTCTAAGCATATTTTTGAATTCTAATGACATGGAGACGATTATATGTGTTAGGGTTGTCATAAAAGTAAACCAAATGTCATTTCTAACCACACTCACTCCACAACATTCACACATTTGAATCAAACTTGTAAAACGAACTGTGCATGCTTGTAATCTACTTTTAAGCTTATTCTTTGATTCTAAGCTTGTTTTTGAATTCTAATGACATGGAGAAGATTATATGTGTTAGGGTTGTCATAAAAGTAAACCAAATGTCATTTCTAACTACACTCACTCCACAACATTCACACATTTGAATCAAACTTGTAAAACGAACTGTGCATGCTTGTAATCTACTTTTAAGCTTATTCTTTGATTCTAAGCTTAAATTTGAATTCTAATGACATGGAGACGATTATATGTGTTAGGGTTGTCATAACAGTAAACCAAATGTCATTTCTAACCACACTCACTCCACAACATTCACACATTTGAATAAAACTTGTGAAACGAACTGTGCATGCTTGTAATCTACTTTTAAACTTATTCTTTCATTCTAAGCATATTTTTGAATTCTAATGACATGGAGACGATTATATGTGTTAGGGTTGTCATAAAAGTAAACCAAATGTCATTTCTAACCACACTCACTCCACAACATTCACACATTTGAATAAAACTTGTGAAACGAACTGTGCATGCTTGTAATCTACTTTTAAGCTTATTCTTTGATTCTAAGCTTATTTTTGAATTCTAATGACATGGAGACGATAATGTGTTAGGGTTGTCATAAAAGTAAACCAAATGTCATTTCTAACCACACTTACTCCACTACATTCACACATTTGAATAAAACTTGTGAAACGAACTATGCATGCTTGTAATCTACTTTTAAGCTTATTCTTTGATTCTAAGCTTATTTTTGAATTCTAATGACATGGAGAGTATTATATGTGTTATGGTTGTCATAAAAGTAAACCAAATGTCATTTCTAACCACACTCACTCCACAACATTCACACATTTGAATCAAACTTGTAAAACGAACAGTGCATGCTTGTATTCTACTTTTAAGCTCATTCTTTGATTCTAAGCTTATTTTTGAATTCTAATGACATTGAGACGATTATATGTGTTAGGGTTGTCATAAAAGTAAACCAAGTGTCATTTCTAACCACACTCACTCCACAACATTCACACATTTGAATAAAACTTGTGAAACGAACTGTGCATGCTTGTAATCTACTTTTAAGCTTATACTTTGATTCTAAGCTTATTTTTGAATTCTAATGACATGGAGACGATTATATGTGTTAGGGTTGTCATAAAAGTAAACCAAATGTCATTTCTAACCACACTCATTCCACAACATTCACACATTTGAATAAAACTTGTGAAACGAACTGTGCATGCTTGTAATCTACTTTTAAGCTTATTCTTTGATTCTAAGCTTATTTTTGAATTCTAATGACATGGAGACGATTATATGTGTTAGGGATGTCATAAAAGTAAACCAAATGTCATTTCTAACCACACTCACTCCACAACATACACACATTTGAATAAAACTTGTGAAATGAACTGTGCATGCTTGTAATCTACTTTTAAGCTTATTCCTTGATTCCAAGCTTATTATTGAATTCTAATGACATGGAGACGATTATATGTGTTAGGGTTGTCATAAAAGTAAACCAAATGTCATTTCTAACCACACTCACTCCACAACATTCACACATTTGAATCAAACTTGTAAAACGTACTGTGCATGCTTGTAATCTACTTTTAAGCTTATTCTTTGATTCTAAACTTGTTTTTGAATTCTAATGACATGGAGAAGATTATATGTGTTAGGGTTGTCATAAAAGTAAACCAAATGTCATTTCTAACCACACTCACTCCACAACATTCACACATTTGAATCAAACTTGTAAAACGAACTATGCATGCTTGTAATCTACTTTTAAGCTTATTCTTTGATTCTAAGCTTAAATTTGAATTCTAATGACATGGAGACGATTATATGTGTTAGGGTTGTCATAAAAGTAAACCAAATGTCATTTCTAACCACACTCACTCCACAACATTCACACATTTGAATCAAACTTGTAAAACGAACTGTGCATGCTTGTAATCTACTTTTAAGCTTATTCTTTGATTCTAAGCTTAAATTTGAATTCTAATGACATGGAGACGATTATATGTGTTAGGGTTGTCATAACAGTAAACCAAATGTCATTTCTAACCACACTCACTCCACAACATTCACACATTTGAATAAAACTTGTGAAACGAACTGTGCATGCTTGTAATCTACTTTTAAGCTTATTCTTTGATTCTAAGCTTAAATTTGAATTCTAATGACATGGAGACGATTATATGTGTTAGGGTTGTCATAAAAGTAAACCAAATGTCATTTCTAACCACACTCACTCCACAACATTCACACATTTGAATCAAACTTGTGAAACGAACTGTGCGTGCTTGTAATCTACTTTTAAGCTTATTCTTTGATTCTAAGCTTATTTTTGAATTCTAATGACATGGAGACGATTATATGTGTTAGGGTTGTCATAAAAGTAAACCAAATGTCATTTCTAACCACACTCACTCCATAACATTCACACATTTGAATCAAACTTGTAAAACAAATGGTGCATGCTTGTAATCTACTTTTAAGCTTATTCTTTGATTCTAAGCTTGTTTTTGAATTCTAATGACATGGAGACGATTATATGTGTTAGGGTTGTCATAAAAGTAAACCAAATGTCATTTCTAACCACACTCACTCCACAACATTCACACATTTGAATCAAACTTGTAAAACAAATGGTGCATGCTTGTAATCTACTTTTAAGCTTATTCTTTGATTCTAAGCTTGTTTTTGAATTCTAATGACATGGAGACGATTATATGTGTTAGGGTTGTCATAAAAGTAAACCAAATGTCATTTCTAACCACACTCATTCCACAACATTCACACATTTGAATAAAACTTGTGAAACGAACTGTGCATGCTTGTAATCTACTTTTAAGCTTATTCTTTGATTCTAAGCTTATTTTTGAATTCTAATGACATGGAGACGATTATATGTGTTAGGGATGTCATAAAAGTAAACCAAATGTCATTTCTAACCACACTCACTCCACAACATACACACATTTGAATAAAACTTGTGAAATGAACTGTGCATGCTTGTAATCTACTTTTAAGCTTATTCCTTGATTCCAAGCTTATTATTGAATTCTAATCACATGGAGACGATTATATGTGTTAGGGTTGTCATAAAAGTAAACCAAATGTCATTTCTAACCACACTCACTCCACAACATTCACACATTTGAATCAAACTTGTAAAACGAACTGTGCATGCTTGTAATCTACTTTTAAGCTTATTCTTTGATTCTAAACTTGTTTTTGAATTCTAATGACATGGAGAAGATTATATGTGTTAGGGTTGTCATAAAAGTAAACCAAATGTCATTTCTAACCACACTCACTCCACAACATTCACACATTTGAATCAAACTTGTAAAACGAACTATGCATGCTTGTAATCTACTTTTAAGCTTATTCTTTGATTCTAAGCTTAAATTTGAATTCTAATGACATGGAGACGATTATATGTGTTAGGGTTGTCATAAAAGTAAACCAAATGTCATTTCTAACCACACTCACTCCACAACATTCACACATTTGAATCAAACTTGTAAAACGAACTATGCATGCTTGTAATCTACTTTTAAGCTTATTCTTTGATTCTAAGCGTAAATTTGAATTCTAATGACATGGAGACGATTATATGTGTTAGGGTTGTCATAAAAGTAAACCAAATGTCATTTCTAACCACACTCACTCCACAACATTCACACATTTGAATAAAACTTGTGAAACGAACTGTGCATGCTTGTAATCTACTTTTAAACTTATTCTTTCATTCTAAGCATATTTTTGAATTCTAATGACATGGAGACGATTATATGTGTTAGGGTTGTCATAAAAGTAAACCAAATGTCATTTCTAACCACACTCACTCCACAACATTCACACATTTGAATCAAACTTGTAAAACGAACTGTGCATGCTTGTAATCTACTTTTAAGCTTATTCTTTGATTCTAAGCTTGTTTTTGAATTCTAATGACATGGAGAAGATTATATGTGTTAGGGTTGTCATAAAAGTAAACCAAATGTCATTTCTAACTACACTCACTCCACAACATTCACACATTTGAATCAAACTTGTAAAACGAACTGTGCATGCTTGTAATCTACTTTTAAGCTTATTCTTTGATTCTAAGCTTAAATTTGAATTCTAATGACATGGAGACGATTATATGTGTTAGGGTTGTCATAACAGTAAACCAAATGTCATTTCTAACCACACTCACTCCACAACATTCACACATTTGAATAAAACTTGTTAAACGAACTGTGCATGCTTGTAATCTACTTTTAAGCTTATTCTTTGATTCTAAGCTTAAATTTGAATTCTAATGACATGGAGACGATTATATGTGTTAGGGTTGTCATAAAAGTAAAACAAATGTCATTTCTAACCACACTAACTCCACAACATTCACACATTTGAATAAAACTTGTGAAACGAACTGTGCATGCTTGTAATCTACTTTTAAGCTTATTCTTTGATTCTAAGCTTATTTTTGAATTCTAATGACATGGAGACGATAATGTGTTAGGGTTGTCATAAAAGTAAACCAAATGTCATTTCTAACCACACTTACTCCACTATATTCACACATTTGAATAAAACTTGTGAAACGAACTATGCATGCTTGTAATCTACTTTTAAGCTTATTCTTTGATTCTAAGCTTATTTTTGAATTCTAATGACATGGAGAGTATTATATGTGTTATGGTTGTCATAAAAGTAAACCAAATGTCATTTCTAACCACACTCACTCCACAACATTCACACATTTGAATCAAACTTGTAAAACGAACAGTGCATGCTTGTATTCTACTTTTAAGCTCATTCTTTGATTCTAAGCTTATTTTTGAATTCTAATGACATGGAGACGATTATATGTGTTAGGGTTGTCATAAAAGTAAACCAAGTGTCATTTCTAACCACACTCACTCCACAACATTCACACATTTGAATAAAACTTGTGAAACGAACTGTGCATGCTTGTAATCTAATTTTAAGCTTATTCTTTGATTCTAAGCTTATTTTTGAATTCTAATGACATGGAGACGATTATATGTGTTAGGGTTGTCATAAAAGTAAACCAAATGTCATTTCTAACCACACTCATTCCACAACATTCACACATTTGAATAAAACTTGTGAAACGAACTGTGCATGCTTGTAATTTACTTTTAAGCTTATTCTTTGATTCTAAGCTTATTTTTGAATTCTAATGACATGGAGACGATTATATGTGTTAGGGTTGTCATAAAAGTAAACCAAATGTCATTTCTAACCACACTCATTCCACAACATTCACACATTTGAATAAAACTTGTGAAACGAACTGTGCATGCTTGTAATTTACTTTTAAGCTTATTCTTTGATTCTAAGCTTATTTTTGAATTCTAATGACATGGAGACGATTATATGTGTTAGGGTTGTCATAAAAGTAAACCAAATGTCATTTCTAACCACACTCACTCCACAACATTCACACATTTGAATAAAACTTGTGAAACGAACTGTGCGTGCTTGTAATCTACTTTTAAGCTTATTCTTTGATTCTAAGCTTATTTTTGAATTCTAATGACATGGAGACGATTATATGTGTTAGGGTTGTCATAAAAGTAAACCAAATGTCATTTCTAACCACACTCATTCCACAACATTCACACATTTGAATAAAACTTGTGAAACGAACTGTGCATGCTTGTAATCTACTTTTAAGCTTATTCTTTGATTCTAAGCTTATTTTTGAATTCTAATGACATGGAGACGATTATATGTGTTAGGGTTGTCATAAAAGTAAACCAAATGTCATTTCTAACCACACTCACTCCACAACATTCACACATTTGAATAAAACTTGTGAAACGAACTGTGCATGCTTGTAATCTACTTTTAAGCTTATTCTTTGATTCTAAGCTTATTTTTGAATTCTAATGACATGGAGACGATAATGTGTTAGGGTTGTCATAAAAGTAAACCAAATGTCATTTCTAACCACACTTACTCCACTACATTCACACATTTGAATAAAACTTGTGAAACGAACTATGCATGCTTGTAATCTACTTTTAAGCTTATTCTTTGATTCTAAGCTTATTTTTGAATTCTAATGACATGGAGAGTATTATATGTGTTATGGTTGTCATAAAAGTAAACCAAATGTCATTTCTAACCACACTCACTCCACAACATTCACACATTTGAATCAAACTTGTAAAACGAACAGTGCATGCTTGTATTCTACTTTTAAGCTCATTCTTTGATTCTAAGCTTATTTTTGAATTCTAATGACATGGAGACGATTATATGTGTTAGGGTTGTCATAAAAGTAAACCAAGTGTCATTTCTAACCACACTCACTCCACAACATTCACACATTTGAATAAAACTTGTGAAACGAACTGTGCATGCTTGTAATCTAATTTTAAGCTTATTCTTTGATTCTAAGCTTATTTTTGAATTCTAATGACATGGAGACGATTATATGTGTTAGGGTTGTCATAAAAGTAAACCAAATGTCATTTCTAACCACACTCATTCCACAACATTCACACATTTGAATAAAACTTGTGAAACGAACTGTGCATGCTTGTAATTTACTTTTAAGCTTATTCTTTGATTCTAAGCTTATTTTTGAATTCTAATGACATGGAGACGATTATATGTGTTAGGGTTGTCATAAAAGTAAACCAAATGTCATTTCTAACCACACTCATTCCACAACATTCACACATTTGAATAAAACTTGTGAAACGAACTGTGCATGCTTGTAATTTACTTTTAAGCTTATTCTTTGATTCTAAGCTTATTTTTGAATTCTAATGACATGGAGACGATTATATGTGTTAGGGTTGTCATAAAAGTAAACCAAATGTCATTTCTAACCACACTCACTCCACAACATTCACACATTTGAATAAAACTTGTGAAACGAACTGTGCGTGCTTGTAATCTACTTTTAAGCTTATTCTTTGAATCTAAGCTTATTTTTGAATTCTAATGACATGGAGACGATTATATGTGTTAGGGTTGTCATAAAAGTAAACCAAATGTCATTTCTAACCACACTCATTCCACAACATTCACACATTTGAATAAAACTTGTGAAACGAACTGTGCATGCTTGTAATCTACTTTTAAGCTTATTCTTTGATTCTAAGCTTATTTTTGAATTCTAATGACATGGAGACGATTATATGTGTTAGGGTTGTCATAAAAGTAAACCAAATGTCATTTCTAACCACACTCACTCCACAACATTCACACATTTGAATAAAACTTGTGAAACGAACTGTGCATGCTTGTAATCTACTTTTAAGCTTATTCTTTGATTCTAAGCTTATTTTTGAATTCTAATGACATGGAGACGATAATGTGTTAGGGTTGTCATAAAAGTAAACCAAATGTCATTTCTAACCACACTTACTCCACTACATTCACACATTTGAATAAAACTTGTGAAACGAACTATGCATGCTTGTAATCTACTTTTAAGCTTATTCTTTGATTCTAAGCTTATTTTTGAATTCTAATGACATGGAGAGTATTATATGTGTTATGGTTGTCATAAAAGTAAACCAAATGTCATTTCTAACCACACTCACTCCACAACATTCACACATTTGAATCAAACTTGTAAAACGAACAGTGCATGCTTGTATTCTACTTTTAAGCTCATTCTTTGATTCTAAGCTTATTTTTGAATTCTAATGACATGGAGACGATTATATGTGTTAGGGTTGTCATAAAAGTAAACCAAGTGTCATTTCTAACCACACTCACTCCACAACATTCACACATTTGAATAAAACTTGTGAAACGAACTGTGCATGCTTGTAATCTAATTTTAAGCTTATTCTTTGATTCTAAGCTTATTTTTGAATTCTAATGACATGGAGACGATTATATGTGTTAGGGTTGTCATAAAAGTAAACCAAATGTCATTTCTAACCACACTCATTCCACAACATTCACACATTTGAATAAAACTTGTGAAACGAACTGTGCATGCTTGTAATCTACTTTTAAGCTTATTCTTTGATTCTAAGCTTATTTTTGAATTCTAATGACATGGAGACGATTATATGTGTTAGGGATGTCATAAAAGTAAACCAAATGTCATTTCTAACCACACTCACTCCACAACATACACACATTTGAATAAAACTTGTGAAATGAACTGTGCATGCTTGTAATCTACTTTTAAGCTTATTCCTTGATTCCAAGCTTATTATTGAATTCTAATGACATGGAGACAATTATATGTGTAAGGGTTGTCATAAAAGTAAACCAAATGTCATTTCTAACCACACTCACTCCACAACATTCACACATTTGAATCAAACTTGTAAAACGAACTGTGCATGCTTGTAATCTACTTTTAAGCTTATTCTTTGATTCTAAGCTTAAATTTGAATTCTAATGACATGGAGACGATTATATGTGTTAGGGTTGTCATAACAGTAAACCAAATGTCATTTCTAACCACACTCACTCCACAACATTCACACATTTGAATAAAACTTGTTAAACGAACTGTGCATGCTTGTAATCTACTTTTAAGCTTATTCTTTGATTCTAAGCTTAAATTTGAATTCTAATGACATGGAGACGATTATATGTGTTAGGGTTGTCATAAAAGTAAAACAAATGTCATTTCTAACCACACTCACTCCACAACATTCACACATTTGAATAAAACTTGTGAAACGAACTGTGCGTGCTTGTAATCTACTTTTAAGCTTATTCTTTGATTCTAAGCTTATTTTTGAATTCTAATGACATGGAGACGATTATATGTGTTAGGGTTGTCATAAAAGTAAACCAAATGTCATTTCTAACCACACTCACTCCACAACATTCACACATTTGAATAAAACTTGTGAAACGAACTGTGCATGCTTGTAATCTACTTTTAAGCTTATTCTTTGATTCTAAGCTTATTTTTGAATTCTAATGACATGGAGACGATAATGTGTTAGGGTTGTCATAAAAGTAAACCAAATGTCATTTCTAACCACACTTACTCCACTACATTCACACATTTGAATAAAACTTGTGAAACGAACTATGCATGCTTGTAATCTACTTTTAAGCTTATTCTTTGATTCTAAGCTTATTTTTGAATTCTAATGACATGGAGAGTATTATATGTGTTATGGTTGTCATAAAAGTAAACCAAATGTCATTTCTAACCACACTCACTCCACAACATTCACACATTTGAATCAAACTTGTAAAACGAACAGTGCATGCTTGTATTCTACTTTTAAGCTCATTCTTTGATTCTAAGCTTATTTTTGAATTCTAATGACATGGAGACGATTATATGTGTTAGGGTTGTCATAAAAGTAAACCAAGTGTCATTTCTAACCACACTCACTCCACAACATTCACACATTTGAATAAAACTTGTGAAACGAACTGTGCATGCTTGTAATCTAATTTTAAGCTTATTCTTTGATTCTAAGCTTATTTTTGAATTCTAATGACATGGAGACGATTATATGTGTTAGGGTTGTCATAAAAGTAAACCAAATGTCATTTCTAACCACACTCATTCCACAACATTCACACATTTGAATAAAACTTGTGAAACGAACTGTGCATGCTTGTAATTTACTTTTAAGCTTATTCTTTGATTCTAAGCTTATTTTTGAATTCTAATGACATGGAGACGATTATATGTGTTAGGGTTGTCATAAAAGTAAACCAAATGTCATTTCTAACCACACTCATTCCACAACATTCACACATTTGAATAAAACTTGTGAAACGAACTGTGCATGCTTGTAATTTACTTTTAAGCTTATTCTTTGATTCTAAGCTTATTTTTGAATTCTAATGACATGGAGACGATTATATGTGTTAGGGTTGTCATAAAAGTAAACCAAATGTCATTTCTAACCACACTCACTCCACAACATTCACACATTTGAATAAAACTTGTGAAACGAACTGTGCGTGCTTGTAATCTACTTTTAAGCTTATTCTTTGATTCTAAGCTTATTTTTGAATTCTAATGACATGGAGACGATTATATGTGTTAGGGTTGTCATAAAAGTAAACCAAATGTCATTTCTAACCACACTCATTCCACAACATTCACACATTTGAATAAAACTTGTGAAACGAACTGTGCATGCTTGTAATCTACTTTTAAGCTTATTCTTTGATTCTAAGCTTATTTTTGAATTCTAATGACATGGAGACGATTATATGTGTTAGGGTTGTCATAAAAGTAAACCAAATGTCATTTCTAACCACACTCACTCCACAACATTCACACATTTGAATAAAACTTGTGAAACGAACTGTGCATGCTTGTAATCTACTTTTAAGCTTATTCTTTGATTCTAAGCTTATTTTTGAATTCTAATGACATGGAGACGATAATGTGTTAGGGTTGTCATAAAAGTAAACCAAATGTCATTTCTAACCACACTTACTCCACTACATTCACACATTTGAATAAAACTTGTGAAACGAACTATGCATGCTTGTAATCTACTTTTAAGCTTATTCTTTGATTCTAAGCTTATTTTTGAATTCTAATGACATGGAGAGTATTATATGTGTTATGGTTGTCATAAAAGTAAACCAAATGTCATTTCTAACCACACTCACTCCACAACATTCACACATTTGAATCAAACTTGTAAAACGAACAGTGCATGCTTGTATTCTACTTTTAAGCTCATTCTTTGATTCTAAGCTTATTTTTGAATTCTAATGACATGGAGACGATTATATGTGTTAGGGTTGTCATAAAAGTAAACCAAGTGTCATTTCTAACCACACTCACTCCACAACATTCACACATTTGAATAAAACTTGTGAAACGAACTGTGCATGCTTGTAATCTAATTTTAAGCTTATTCTTTGATTCTAAGCTTATTTTTGAATTCTAATGACATGGAGACGATTATATGTGTTAGGGTTGTCATAAAAGTAAACCAAATGTCATTTCTAACCACACTCATTCCACAACATTCACACATTTGAATAAAACTTGTGAAACGAACTGTGCATGCTTGTAATCTACTTTTAAGCTTATTCTTTGATTCTAAGCTTATTTTTGAATTCTAATGACATGGAGACGATTATATGTGTTAGGGATGTCATAAAAGTAAACCAAATGTCATTTCTAACCACACTCACTCCACAACATACACACATTTGAATAAAACTTGTGAAATGAACTGTGCATGCTTGTAATCTACTTTTAAGCTTATTCCTTGATTCCAAGCTTATTATTGAATTCTAATGACATGGAGACAATTATATGTGTAAGGGTTGTCATAAAAGTAAACCAAATGTCATTTCTAACCACACTCACTCCACAACATTCACACATTTGAATCAAACTTGTAAAACGAACTGTGCATGCTTGTAATCTACTTTTAAGCTTATTCTTTGATTCTAAGCTTAAATTTGAATTCTAATGACATGGAGACGATTATATGTGTTAGGGTTGTCATAACAGTAAACCAAATGTCATTTCTAACCACACTCACTCCACAACATTCACACATTTGAATAAAACTTGTTAAACGAACTGTGCATGCTTGTAATCTACTTTTAAGCTTATTCTTTGATTCTAAGCTTAAATTTGAATTCTAATGACATGGAGACGATTATATGTGTTAGGGTTGTCATAAAAGTAAAACAAATGTCATTTCTAACCACACTCACTCCACAACATTCACACATTTGAATAAAACTTGTGAAACGAACTGTGCGTGCTTGTAATCTACTTTTAAGCTTATTCTTTGATTCTAAGCTTATTTTTGAATTCTAATGACATGGAGACGATTATATGTGTTAGGGTTGTCATAAAAGTAAACCAAATGTCATTTCTAACCACACTCACTCCACAACATTCACACATTTGAATCAAACTTGTAAAACGAACTGTGCATGCTTGTAATCTACTTTTAAGCTTATTCTTTGATTCTAAGCTTGTTTTTGAATTCTAATGACATGGAGACGATTATATGTGTTAGGGTTGTCATAAAAGTAAACCAAATGTCATTTCTAACCACACTCACTCCACAACATTCACACATTTGAATAAAACTTGTGAAACGAACTGTGCATGCTTGTAATTTACTTTTAAACTTATTCTTTCATTCTAAGCATATTTTTGAATTCTAATGACATGGAGACGATTATATGTGTTAGGGTTGTCATAAAAGTAAACCAAATGTCATTTCTAACCACACTCACTCCACAACATTCACACATTTGAATAAAACTTGTGAAACGAACTGTGCATGCTTGTAATCTACTTTTAAGCTTATTCTTTGATTCTAAGCTTATTTTTGAATTCTAATGACATGGAGACGATAATGTGTTAGGGTTGTCATAAAAGTAAGCCAAATGTCATTTCTAACCACACTTACTCCACTACATTCACACATTTGAATAAAGCTTGTGAAACGAACTATGCATGCTTGTAATCTACTTTTAAGCTCATTCTTTGATTCTAAGCTTATTTTTGAATTCTAATGACATGGAGACGATTATATGTGTTAGGGTTGTCATAAAAGTAAACCAAGTGTCATTTCTAACCACACTCACTCCACAACATTCACACATTTGAATAAAACTTGTGAAACGAACTGTGCATGCTTGTAATCTACTTTTAAGCTTATTCTTTGATTCTAAGCTTATTTTTGAATTCTAATGACATGGAGACGATTATATGTGTTAGGGATGTCATAAAAGTAAACCAAATGTCATTTCTAACCACACTCACTCCACAACATACACACATTTGAATAAAACTTGTGAAATGAACTGTGCATGCTTGTAATCTACTTTTAAGCTTATTCCTTGATTCCAAGCATATTATTGAATTCTAATGACATGGAGACGATTATATGTGTTAGGGTTGTCATAAAAGTAAACCAAATGTCATTTCTAACCACACTCACTCCACAACATTCACACATTTGAATCAAACTTGTAAAACGAACTGTGCATGCTTGTAATCTACTTTTAAGCTTATTCTTTGATTCTAAACTTGTTTTTGAATTCTAATGACATGGAGAAGATTATATGTGTTAGGGTTGTCATAAAAGTAAACCAAATGTCATTTCTAACCACACTCACTCCACAACATTCACACATTTGAATCAAACTTGTAAAACGAACTATGCATGCTTGTAATCTACTTTTAAGCTTATTCTTTGATTCTAAGCTTAAATTTGAATTCTAATGACATGGAGACGATTATATGTGTTAGGGTTGTCATAAAAGTAAACCAAATGTCATTTCTAACCACACTCACTCCACAACATTCACACATTTGAATCAAACTTGTAAAACGAACTGTGCATGCTTGTAATCTACTTTTAAGCTTATTCTTTGATTCTAAGCTTAAATTTGAATTCTAATGACATGGAGACGATTATATGTGTTAGGGTTGTCATAACAGTAAACCAAATGTCATTTCTAACCACACTCACTCCACAACATTCACACATTTGAATAAAACTTGTGAAACGAACTGTGCATGCTTGTAATCTACTTTTAAGCTTATTCTTTGATTCTAAGCTTAAATTTGAATTCTAATGACATGGAGACGATTATATGTGTTAGGGTTGTCATAAAAGTAAACCAAATGTCATTTCTAACCACACTCACTCCACAACATTCACACATTTGAATAAAACTTGTGAAACGAACTGTGCGTGCTTGTAATCTACTTTTAAGCTTATTCTTTGATTCTAAGCTTATTTTTGAATTCTAATGACATGGAGACGATTATATGTGTTAGGGTTGTCATAAAAGTAAACCAAATGTCATTTCTAACCACACTCACTCCACAACATTCACACATTTGAATCAAACTTGTAAAACGAACTGTGCATGCTTGTAATCTACTTTTAAGCTTATTCTTTGATTCTAAGCTTGTTTTTGAATTCTAATGACATGGAGACGATTATATGTGTTAGGGTTGTCATAAAAGTAAACCAAATGTCATTTCTAACCACACTCACTCCACAACATTCACACATTTGAATAAAACTTGTGAAACGAACTGTGCATGCTTGTAATCTACTTTTAAACTTATTCTTTCATTCTAAGCATATTTTTGAATTCTAATGACATGGAGACGATTATATGTGTTAGGGTGTTCATAAAAGTAAACCAAATGTCATTTCTAACCACACTCACTCCACAATATTCACACATTTGAATAAAACTTGTGAAACGAACTGTGCATGCTTGTAATCTACTTTTAAGCTTATTCTTTGATTCTAAGCTTATTTTTGAATTCTAATGACATGGAGACGATAATGTGTTAGGGTTGTCATAAAAGTAAACCAAATGTCATTTCTAACCACACTTACTCCACTACATTCACACATTTGAATAAAACTTGTGAAACGAACTATGCATGCTTGTAATCTACTTTTAAGCTTATTCTTTGATTCTAAGCTTATTTTTGAATTCTAATGACATGGAGAGTATTATATGTGTTATGGTTGTCATAAAAGTAAACCAAATGTCATTTCTAACCACACTCACTCCACAACATTCACACATTTGAATCAAACTTGTAAAACAAACAGTGCATGCTTGTATTCTACTTTTAAGCTCATTCTTTGATTCTAAGCTTATTTTTGAATTCTAATGACATGGAGACGATTATATGTGTTAGGGTTGTCATAAAAGTAAACCAAGTGTCATTTCTAACCACACTCACTCCACAACATTCACACATTTGAATAAAACTTGTGAAACGAACTGTGCATGCTTGTAATCTACTTTTAAGCTTATTCTTTGATTCTAAGCTTATTTTTGAATTCTAATGACATGGAGACGATTATATGTGTTAGGGTTGTCATAACAGTAAACCAAATGTCATTTCTAACCAAACTCACTCCACAACATTCACACATTTGAATAAAACTTGTGAAACGAACTGTGCATGCTTGTAATCTACTTTTAAGCTTATTCTTTGATTCTAAGCTTAAATTTGAATTCTAATGACATGGAGACGATTATATGTGTTAGGGTTGTCATAACAGTAAACCAAATGTCATTTCTAACCACACTCACTCCACAACATTCACACATTTGAATAAAACTTGTGAAACGAACTGTGCATGCTTGTAATCTACTTTTAAGCTTATTCTTTGATTCTAAGCTTAAATTTGAATTCTAATGACATGGAGACGATTATATGTGTTAGGGTTGTCATAAAAGTAAACCAAATGTCATTTCTAACCACACTCACTCCACAACATTCACACATTTGAATAAAACTTGTGAAACGAACTGTGCGTGCTTGTAATCTACTTTTAAGCTTATTCTTTGATTCTAAGCTTATTTTTGAATTCTAATGACATGGAGACGATTATATGTGTTAGGGTTGTCATAAAAGTAAACCAAATGTCATTTCTAACCACACTCACTCCACAACATTCACACATTTGAATCAAACTTGTAAAACGATCTGTGCATGCTTGTAATCTACTTTTAAGCTTATTCTTTGATTCTAAGCTTGTTTTTGAATTCTAATGACATGGAGACGATTATATGTGTTAGGGTTGTCATAAAAGTAAACCAAATGTCATTTCTAACCACACTCACTCCACAACATTCACACATTTGAATAAAACTTGTGAAACGAACTGTGCATGCTTGTAATCTACTTTTAAACTTATTCTTTCATTCTAAGCATATTTTTGAATTCTAATGACATGGAGACGATTATATGTGTTAGGGTGTTCATAAAAGTAAACCAAATGTCATTTCTAACCACACTCACTCCACAACATTCACACATTTGAATAAAACTTGTGAAACGAACTGTGCATGCTTGTAATCTACTTTTAAGCTTATTCTTTGATTCTAAGCTTATTTTTGAATTCTAATGACATGGAGACGATAATGTGTTAGGGTTGTCATAAAAGTAAACCAAATGTCATTTCTAACCACACTTACTCCACTACATTCACACATTTGAATAAAACTTGTGAAACGAACTATGCATGCTTGTAATCTACTTTTAAGCTTATTCTTTGATTCTAAGCTTATTTTTGAATTCTAATGACATGGAGAGTATTATATGTGTTATGGTTGTCATAAAAGTAAACCAAATGTCATTTCTAACCACACTCACTCCACAACATTCACACATTTGAATCAAACTTGTAAAACGAACACTGCATGCTTGTATTCTACTTTTAAGCTCATTCTTTGATTCTAAGCTTATTTTTGAATTCTAATGACATGGAGACGATTATATGTGTTAGGGTTGTCATAAAAGTAAACCAAGTGTCATTTCTAACCACACTCACTCCACAACATTCACACATTTGAATAAAACTTGTGAAACGAACTATGCATGCTTGTAATCTACTTTTAAGCTTATTCTTTGATTCTAAGCTTATTTTTGAATTCTAATGACATGGAGACGATTATATGTGTTAGGGTTGTCATAAAAGTAAACCAAATGTCATTTCTAACCACACTCATTCCACAACATTCACACATTTGAATAAAACTTGTGAAACGAACTGTGCATGCTTGTAATCTACTTTTAAGCTTATTCTTTGATTCTAAGCTTATTTTTGAATTCTAATGACATGGAGACGATTATATGTGTTAGGGATGTCATAAAAGTAAACCAAATGTCATTTCTAACCACACTCACTCCACAACATACACACATTTGAATAAAACTTGTGAAATGAACTGTGCATGCTTGTAATCTACTTTTAAGCTTATTCCTTGATTCCAAGCTTATTATTGAATTCTAATGACATGGAGACGATTATATGTGTTAGGGTTGTCATAAAAGTAAACCAAATGTCATTTCTAACCACACTCACTCCACAACATTCACACATTTGAATCAAACTTGTAAAACGAACTGTGCATGCTTGTAATCTACTTTTAAGCTTATTCTTTGATTCTAAACTTGTTTTTGAATTCTAATGACATGGAGAAGATTATATGTGTTAGGGTTGTCATAAAAGTAAACCAAATGTCATTTCTAACCACACTCACTCCACAACATTCACACATTTGAATCAAACTTGTAAAACGAACTATGCATGCTTGTAATCTACTTTTAAGCTTATTCTTTGATTCTAAGCTTAAATTTGAATTCTAATGACATGGAGACGATTATATGTGTTAGGGTTGTCATAAAAGTAAACCAAATGTCATTTCTAACCACACTCACTCCACAACATTCACACATTTGAATAAAACTTGTGAAACGAACTGTGCATGCTTGTAATCTACTTTTAAACTTATTCTTTCATTCTAAGCATATTTTTGAATTCTAATGACATGGAGACGATTATATGTGTTAGGGTTGTCATAAAAGTAAACCAAATGTCATTTCTAACCACACTCACTCCACAACATTCACACATTTGAATAAAACTTGTGAAACGAACTGTGCATGCTTGTAATCTACTTTTAAGCTTATTCTTTGATTCTAAGCTTATTTTTGAATTCTAATGACATGGAGACGATAATGTGTTAGGGTTGTCATAAAAGTAAACCAAATGTCATTTCTAACCACACTTACTCCACTACATTCACACATTTGAATAAAACTTGTGAAACGAACTATGCATGCTTGTAATCTACTTTTAAGCTTATTCTTTGATTCTAAGCTTATTTTTGAATTCTAATGACATGGAGAGTATTATATGTGTTATGGTTGTCATAAAAGTAAACCAAATGTCATTTCTAACCACACTCACTCCACAACATTCACACATTTGAATCAAACTTGTAAAACGAACAGTGCATGCTTGTATTCTACTTTTAAGCTCATTCTTTGATTCTAAGCTTATTTTTGAATTCTAATGACATGGAGACGATTATATGTGTTAGGGTTGTCATAAAAGTAAACCAAGTGTCATTTCTAACCACACTCACTCCACAACATTCACACATTTGAATAAAACTTGTGAAACGAACTGTGCATGCTTGTAATCTACTTTTAAGCTTATTCTTTGATTCTAAGCTTAAATTTGAATTCTAATGACATGGAGACGATTATATGTGTTAGGGTTGTCATAAAAGTAAACCAAATGTCATTTCTAACCACACTCACTCCACAACATACACACATTTGAATAAAACTTGTGAAATGAACTGTGCATGCTTGTAATCTACTTTTAAGCTTATTCCTTGATTCCAAGCTTATAATTGAATTCTAATGACATGGAGACGATTATATGTGTTAGGGTTGTCATAAAAGTAAACCAAATGTCATTTCTAACCACACTCACTCCACAACATTCACACATTTGAATAAAACTTGTGAAACGAACTGTGCATGCTTGTAATCTACTTTTAAGCTTATTCTTTGATTCTAAGCTTATTTTTGAATTCTAATGACATGGAGACGATAATGTGTTAGGGTTGTCATAAAAGTAAACCAAATGTCATTTCTAACCACACTTACTCCACTACATTCACACATTTGAATAAAACTTGTGAAACGAACTATGCATGCTTGTAATCTACTTTTAAGCTTATTCTTTGATTCTAAGCTTATTTTTGAATTCTAATGACATGGAGAGTATTATATGTGTTATGGTTGTCATAAAAGTAAACCAAATGTCATTTCTAACCACACTCACTCCACAACATTCACACATTTGAATCAAACTTGTAAAACGAACAGTGCATGTTTGTATTCTACTTTTAAGCTCATTCTTTGATTCTAAGCTTATTTTTGAATTCTAATGACATGGAGACGATTATATGTGTTAGGGTTGTCATAAAAGTAAACCAAGTGTCATTTCTAACCACACTCACTCCACAACATTCACACATTTGAATAAAACTTGTGAAACGAACTGTGCATGCTTGTAATCTACTTTTAAGCTTATTCTTTGATTCTAAGCTTATTTTTGAATTCTAATGACATGGAGACGATTATATGTGTTAGGGTTGTCATAAAAGTAAACCAAATGTCATTTCTAACCACACTCATTCCACAACATTCACACATTTGAATAAAACTTGTGAAACGAACTGTGCATGCTTGTAATCTACTTTTAAGCTTATTCTTTGATTCTAAGCTTATTTTTGAATTCTAATGACATGGAGACGATTATATGTGTTAGGGATGTCATAAAAGTAAACCCAATGTCATTTCTAACCACACTCACTCCACAACATACACACATTTGAATAAAACTTGTGAAATGAACTGTGCATGCTTGTAATCTACTTTTAAGCTTATTCCTTGATTCCAAGCATATTATTGAATTCTAATGACATGGAGACGATTATATGTGTTAGGGTTGTCATAAAAGTAAACCAAATGTCATTTCTAACCACACTCACTCCACAACATTCACACATTTGAATCAAACTTGTAAAACGAACTGTGCATGCTTGTAATCTACTTTTAAGCTTATTCTTTGATTCTAAACTTGTTTTTGAATTCTAATGACATGGAGAAGATTATATGTGTTAGGGTTGTCATAAAAGTAAACCAAATGTCATTTCTAACCACACTCACTCCACAACATTCACACATTTGAATCAAACTTGTAAAACGAACTATGCATGCTTGTAATCTACTTTTAAGCTTATTCTTTGATTCTAAGCTTAAATTTGAATTCTAATGACATGGAGACGATTATATGTGTTAGGGTTGTCATAAAAGTAAACCAAATGTCATTTCTAACCACACTCACTCCACAACATTCACACATTTGAATCAAACTTGTAAAACGAACTGTGCATGCTTTTAATCTACTTTTAAGCTTATTCTTTGATTCTAAGCTTAAATTTGAATTCTAATGACATGGAGACGATTATATGTGTTAGGGTTGTCATAACAGTATACCAAATGTCATTTCTAACCACACTCACTCCACAACATTCACACATTTGAATAAAACTTGTGAAACGAACTGTGCATGCTTGTAATCTACTTTTAAGCTTATTCTTTGATTCTAAGCTTAAATTTGAATTCTAATGACATGGAGACGATTATATGTGTTAGGGTTGTCATAAAAGTAAACCAAATGTCATTTCTAACCACACTCACTCCACAACATTCACACATTTGAATAAAACTTGTGAAACGAACTGTGCGTGCTTGTAATCTACTTTTAAGCTTATTCTTTGATTCTAAGCTTATTTTTGAATTCTAATGACATGGAGACGATTATATGTGTTAGGGTTGTCATAAAAGTAAACCAAATGTCATTTCTAACCACACTCACTCCACAACATTCACACATTTGAATCAAACTTGTAAAACGAACTGTGCATGCTTGTAATCTACTTTTAAGCTTATTCTTTGATTCTAAGCTTGTTTTTGAATTCTAATGACATGGAGACGATTGTATGTGTTAGGGTTGTCATAAAAGTAAACCAAATGTCATTTCTAACCACACTCACTCCACAACATTCACACATTTGAATAAAACTTGTGAAACGAACTGTGCATGCTTGTAATCTACTTTTAAACTTATTCTTTCATTCTAAGCATATTTTTGAATTCTAATGACATGGAGACGATTATATGTGTTAGGGTTGTCATAAAAGTAAACCAAATGTCATTTCTAACCACACTCACTCCACAACATTCACACATTTGAATAAAACTTGTGAAACGAACTGTGCATGCTTGTAATCTACTTTTAAGCTTATTCTTTGATTCTAAGCTTATTTTTGAATTCTAATGACATGGAGACGATAATGTGTTAGGGTTGTCATAAAAGTAAACCAAATGTCATTTCTAACCACACTTACTCCACTACATTCACACATTTGAATCAAACTTGTAAAACGAACAGTTCATGCTTGTATTCTACTTTTAAGCTCATTCTTTGATTCTAAGCTTATTTTTGAATTCTAATGACATGGAGACGATTATATGTGTTAGGGTTGTCATAAAAGTAAACCAAGTGTCATTTCTAACCACACTCACTCCACAACATTCACACATTTGAATAAAACTTGTGAAACGAACTGTGCATGCTTGTAATCTACTTTTAAGCTTATTCTTTGATTCTAAGCTTAAATTTGAATTCTAATGACATGGAGACGATTATATGTGTTAGGGTTGTCATAAAAGTAAACCAAATGTCATTTCTAACCACACTCACTCCACAACATACACACATTTGAATAAAACTTGTGAAATGAACTGTGCATGCTTGTAATCTACTTTTAAGCTTATTCCTTGATTCCAAGCTTATTATTGAATTCTAATGACATGGAGACGATTATATGTGTTAGGGTTGTCATAAAAGTAAACCAAATGTCATTTCTAACCACACTCACTCCACAACATTCACACATTTGAATCAAACTTGTAAAACGAACTGTGCATGCTTGTAATCTACTTTTAAGCTTATTCTTTGATTCTAAACTTGTTTTTGAATTCTAATGACATGGAGAAGATTATATGTGTTAGGGTTGTCATAAAAGTAAACCAAATGTCATTTCTAACCACACTCACTCCACAACATTCACACATTTGAATCAAACTTGTAAAACGAACTATGCATGCTTGTAATCTACTTTTAAGCTTATTCTTTGATTCTAAGCTTAAATTTGAATTCTAATGACATGGAGACGATTATATGTGTTAGGGTTGTCATAAAAGTAAACCAAATGTCATTTCTAACCACACTCACTCCATAACATTCGCACATTTGAATCAAACTTGTAAAACGAACTATGCATGCTTGTAATCTACTTTTAAGCTTATTCTTTGAATCTAAGCTTAAATTTGAATTCTAATGACATGGAGACGATTATATGTGTTAGGGTTGTCATAAAAGTAAACCAAATGTCATTTCTAACCACACTCACTCCACAACATTCACACATTTGAATCAAACTTGTAAAACGAACTGTGCATGCTTGTAATCTACTTTTAAGCTTATTCTTTGATTCTAAGCTTAAATTTGAATTCTAATGACATGGAGACGATTATATGTGTTAGGGTTGTCATAACAGTAAACCAAATGTCATTTCTAACCACACTCACTCCACAACATTCACACATTTGAATAAAACTTGTGAAACGAACTGTGCATGCTTGTAATCTACTTTTAAGCTTATTCTTTGATTCTAAGCTTAAATTTGAATTCTAATGACATGGAGACGATTATATGTGTTAGGGTTGTCATAAAAGTAAACCAAATGTCATTTCTAACCACACTCACTCCACAACATTCACACATTTGAATAAAACTTGTGAAACGAACTGTGCGTGCTTGTAATCTACTTTTAAGCTTATTCTTTGATTCTAAGCTTATTTTTGAATTCTAATGACATGGAGACGATTATATGTGTTAGGGTTGTCATAAAAGTAAACCAAATGTCATTTCTAACCACACTCACTCCACAACATTCACACATTTGAATCAAACTTGTAAAACGAACTGTGCATGCTTGTAATCTACTTTTAAGCTTATTCTTTGATTCTAAGCTTATTTTTGAATTCTAATGACATGGAGACGATAATGTGTTAGGGTTGTCATAAAAGTAAACCAAATGTCATTTCTAACCACACTTACTCCACTACATTCACACATTTGAATCAAACTTGTAAAACGAACAGTTCATGCTTGTATTCTACTTTTAAGCTCATTCTTTGATTCTAAGCTTATTTTTGAATTCTAATGACATGGAGATGATTATATGTGTTAGGGTTGTCATAAAAGTAAACCAAGTGTCATTTCTAACCACACTCACTCCACAACATTCACACATTTGAATAAAACTTGTGAAACGAACTGTGCATGCTTGTAATCTACTTTTAAGCTTATTCTTTGATTCTAAGCTTAAATTTGAATTCTAATGACATGGAGACGATTATATGTGTTAGGGTTGTCATAAAAGTAAACCAAATGTCATTTCTAACCACACTCACTCCACAACATACACACATTTGAATAAAACTTGTGAAATGAACTGTGCATGCTTGTAATCTACTTTTAAGCTTATTCCTTGATTCCAAGCTTATTATTGAATTCTAATGACATGGAGACGATTATATGTGTTAGGGTTGTCATAAAAGTAAACCAAATGTCATTTCTAACCACACTCACTCCACAACATTCACACATTTGAATCAAACTTGTAAAACGAACTGTGCATGCTTGTAATCTACTTTTAAGCTTATTCTTTGATTCTAAACTTGTTTTTGAATTCTAATGACATGGAGAAGATTATATGTGTTAGGGTTGTCATAAAAGTAAACCAAATGTCATTTCTAACCACACTCACTCCACAACATTCACACATTTGAATCAAACTTGTAAAACGAACTATGCATGCTTGTAATCTACTTTTAAGCTTATTCTTTGATTCTAAGCTTAAATTTGAATTCTAATGACATGGAGACGATTATATGTGTTAGGGTTGTCATAAAAGTAAACCAAATGTCATTTCTAACCACACTCACTCCACAACATTCGCACATTTGAATCAAACTTGTAAAACGAACTATGCATGCTTGTAATCTACTTTTAAGCTTATTCTTTGAATCTAAGCTTAAATTTGAATTCTAATGACATGGAGACGATTATATGTGTTAGGGTTGTCATAAAAGTAAACCAAATGTCATTTCTAACCACACTCACTCCACAACATTCACACATTTGAATCAAACTTGTAAAACGAACTGTGCATGCTTGTAATCTACTTTTAAGCTTATTCTTTGATTCTAAGCTTAAATTTGAATTCTAATGACATGGAGACGATTATATGTGTTAGGGTTGTCATAACAGTAAACCAAATGTCATTTCTAACCACACTCACTCCACAACATTCACACATTTGAATAAAACTTGTGAAACGAACTGTGCATGCTTGTAATCTACTTTTAAGCTTATTCTTTGATTCTAAGCTTAAATTTGAATTCTAATGACATGGAGACGATTATATGTGTTAGGGTTGTCATAAAAGTAAACCAAATGTCATTTCTAACCACACTCACTCCACAACATTCACACATTTGAATAAAACTTGTGAAACGAACTGTGCGTGCTTGTAATCTACTTTTAAGCTTATTCTTTGATTCTAAGCTTATTTTTGAATTCTAATGACATGGAGACGATTATATGTGTTAGGGTTGTCATAAAAGTAAACCAAATGTCATTTCTAACCACACTCACTCCACAACATTCACACATTTGAATCAAACTTGTAAAACGAACTGTGCATGCTTGTAATCTACTTTTAAGCTTATTCTTTGATTCTAAGCTTGTTTTTGAATTCTAATGACATGGAGACGATTATATGTGTTAGGGTTGTCATAAAAGTAAACCAAATGTCATTTCTAACCACACTCACTCCACAACATTCACACATTTGAATAAAACTTGTGAAACGAACTGTGCATGCTTGTAATCTACTTTTAAACTTATTCTTTCATTCTAAGCATATTTTTGAATTCTAATGACATGGAGACGATTATATGTGTTAGGGTTGTCATAAAAGTAAACCAAATGTCATTTCTAACCACACTCACTCCACAACATTCACACATTTGAATAAAACTTGTGAAACGAACTGTGCATGCTTGTAATCTACTTTTAAGCTTATTCTTTGATTCTAAGCTTATTTTTGAATTCTAATGACATGGAGACGATAATGTGTTAGGGTTGTCATAAAAGTAAACCAAATGTCATTTCTAACCACACTTACTCCACTACATTCACACATTTGAATAAAACTTGTGAAACGAACTATGCATGCTTGTAATCTACTTTTAAGCTTATTCTTTGATTCTAAGCTTATTTTTGAATTCTAATGACATGGAGAGTATTATATGTGTTATGGTTGTCATAAAAGTAAACCAAATGTCATTTCTAACCACACTCACTCCACAACATTCACACATTTGAATCAAACTTGTAAAACGAACAGTGCATGCTTGTATTCTACTTTTAAGCTCATTCTTTGATTCTAAGCTTATTTTTGAATTCTAATGACATGGAGACGATTATATGTGTTAGGGTTGTCATAAAAGTAAACCAAGTGTCATTTCTAACCACACTCACTCCACAACATTCACACATTTGAATAAAACTTGTGAAACGAACTGTGCATGCTTGTAATCTACTTTTAAGCTTATTCTTTAATTCTAAGCTTATTTTTGAATTCTAATGACATGGAGACGATTATATGTGTTAGGGTTGTCATAAAAGTAAACCAAATGTCATTTCTAACCACACTCATTCCACAACATTCACACATTTGAATAAAACTTGTGAAACGAACTGTGCATGCTTGTAATCTACTTTTAAGCTTATTCTTTGATTCTAAGCTTATTTTTGAATTCTAATGACATGGAGACGATTATATGTGTTAGGGATGTCATAAAAGTAAACCAAATGTCATTTCTAACCACACTCACTCCACAACATACACACATTTGAATAAAACTTGTGAAATGAACTGTGCATGCTTGTAATCTACTTTTAAGCTTATTCCTTGATTCCAAGCTTATTATTGAATTCTAATGACATGGAGACGATTATATGTGTTAGGGTTGTCATAAAAGTAAACCAAATGTCATTTCTAACCACACTCACTCCACAACATTCACACATTTGAATCAAACTTGTAAAACGAACTGTGCATGCTTGTAATCTACTTTTAAGCTTATTCTTTGATTCTAAACTTGTTTTTGAATTCTAATGACATGGAGAAGATTATATGTGCTAGGGTTGTCATAAAAGTAAACCAAATGTCATTTCTAACCACACTCACTCCACAACATTCACACATTTGAATCAAACTTGTAAAACGAACTATGCATGCTTGTAATCTACTTTTAAGCTTATTCTTTGATTCTAAGCTTAAATTTGAATTCTAATGACATGGAGACGATTATATGTGTTAGGGTTGTCATAAAAGTAAACCAAATGTCATTTCTAACCACACTCACTCCACAACATTCACACATTTGAATCAAACTTGTAAAACGAACTGTGCATGCTTGTAATCTACTTTTAAGCTTATTCTTTGATTCTAAGCTTAAATTTGAATTCTAATGACATGGAGACGATTATATGTGTTAGGGTTGTCATAACAGTAAACCAAATGTCATTTCTAACCACACTCACTCCACAACATTCACACATTTGAATAAAACTTGTGAAACGAACTGTGCATGCTTGTAATCTACTTTTAAGCTTATTCTTTGATTCTAAGCTTAAATTTGAATTCTAATGACATGGAGACGATTATATGTGTTAGGGTTGTCATAAAAGTAAACCAAATGTCATTTCTAACCACACTCACTCCACAACATTCACACATTTGAATCAAACTTGTAAAACGAACTGTGCATGCTTGTAAACTACTTTTAAGCTTATTCTTTGATTCTAAGCTTATTTTTGAATTCTAATGACATGGAGACGATTATATGTGTTAGGGTTGTCATAAAAGTAAACCAAATGTCATTTCTAACCACACTCACTCCACTACATTCACACATGTGAATAAAACTTGTGAAACGAACTGTGCATGCTTGTAATCTATTTTTAAGCTTATTCTTTGATTCTAAGCTTGTTTTTGAATTCTAATGACATGGAGACGATTATATGTGTTAGGGTTGTCATAAAAGTAAACCAAGTGTCATTTCTAACCACACTCACTCCACAACATTCACACATTTGAATCAAACTTGTAAAACGAACTCTGCATGCTTGTAATCTACTTTTAAGCTTATTCTTTGATTCTAAGCTTGTTTTTGAATTCTAATGACATGGAGAAGATTATATGTGTTAGGGTTGTCATAAAAGTAAACCAAATGTCATTTCTAACCACACTCACTCCACAACATTCACACATTTGAATAAAACTTGTGAAACGAACTGTGCATGCTTGTAATCTACTTTTAAGCTTATTCTTTGATTCTAAGCTTAAATTTGAATTCTAATGATATGGAGACGATTATATGTGTTAGGGTTGTCATAACAGTAAACCAAATGTCATTTCTAACCACACTCACTCCACAACATTCACACATTTGAATAAAACTTGTGAAACGAACTGTGCATGCTTGTAATCTACTTTTAAGCTTATTCTTTGATTCTAAGCTTAAATTTGAATTCTAATGACATGGAGACGATTATATGTGTTCGGGTTGTCATAAAAGTAAAACAAATGTCATTTCTAACCACACTCACTCCAAAACATTCACACATTTGAATAAAACTTGTGAAACGAACTGTGCGTGCTTGTAATCTACTTTTAAGCTTATTCTTTGATTCTAAGCTTATTTTTGAATTCTAATGACATGGAGACGATTATATGTGTTAGCGTTGTCATAAAAGTAAACCAAATGTCATTTCTAACCACACTCACTCCACAACATTCACACATTTGAATCAAACTTGTAAAACGAACTGTGCATGCTTGTAATCTACTTTTAAGCTTATTCTTTGATTCTAAGCTTGTTTTTGAATTCTAATGACATGGAGAAGATGATATGTGTTAGGGTTGTCATAAAAGTAAACCTAATGTCATTTCTAACCACACTCACTCCACAACATTCACACATTTGAATCAAACTTGTAAAACGAACTGTGCATGCTTGTAATCTACTTTTAAGCTTATTCTTTGATTCTAAGCTTATTTTTGAATTCTAAAGACATGGATACGATTATATGTGTTAGGGTTGTCATAAAAGTAAACCAAATGTCATTTCTAACCACACTTACTCCACAACATTCACACATTTGAATAAAACTTGTGAAACGAACTGTGCATGCTTGTAATCTACTTTTAAGCTTATTCTTTGATTCTAAGCTTATTTTTGAATTCTAATGACATGGAGACGATCATATGTGTTAGGGTTGTCATAAAAGTAAACCAAATGTCATTTCTAACCACACTCACTCCACAACATTCACACATTTGAATAAAACTTGTGAAACGAACTGTGCATGCTTATAATCTACTTTTAAGCTTATTCTTTGATTCTAAGCTTATTTTTGAATTCTAATGATATGGAGACGATAATATGTGTTAGGGTTGTCATAAAAGTAAACCAAATGTCATTTCTAACCACACTTACTCCACTACATTCACACATTTGAATAAAACTTGTGAAACGAACTGTGCATGCTTGTAATCTACTTTTAAGCTTATTCTTTGATTCTAAGCTTATTTTTGAATTCTAATGACATGGAGAGGATTATATGTGTTATGGTTGTCATAAAAGTAAACCAAATGTCATTTCTAACCACACTCACTCCACAACATTCACACATTTGAATCAAACTTGTAAAACGAACTGTGCATGCTTGTATTCTACTTTTAAGCTCATTCTTTGATTCTAAGCTTATTTTTGAATTCTAATGACATGGAGACGATTATATGTGTTAGGGTTGTCATAAAAGTAAACCAAGTGTCATTTCTAACCACACTCACTCCACAACATTCACATATTTGAATAAAACTTGTGAAACGAACTGTGCATGCTTGTAATCTACTTTTAAGCTTATTCTTTGATTCTAAGCTTATTTTTGAATTCTAATGACATGGAGACGATTATATGTGTTAGGGTTGTCATAAAAGTAAACCAAGTGTCATTTCTAACCACACTCACTCCACAACATTCACACATTTGAATCAAACTTGTAAAACGAACTCTGCATGCTTGTAATCTACTTTTAAGCTTATTCTTTGATTCTAAGCTTGTTTTTGAATTCTAATGACATGGAGAAGATTATATGTGTTAGGGTTGTCATAAAACCCGACTCGTCACTCGAACTATCCGAGTCGACTTGTCGGGTCGCGCTTCTGGAAGGCTTGGACCCATGTGACCTCCGACGAGGAGAGTGCGACCTCCTTGCACTTCCCCGAGGTCGCTCCTCGTGGGTCTTGGTTCGCCCTCGAGGGGCCTCCTCCTCGACTAAGACCCCTTTGCCTTTGTCTCTGGCACCGACCTCTTGGTGCTTCCTCCGCGAGGCCTGGGTCGCCTCTAACTCCTCTCTTCTTCGCTTAAGGGTGTTTATGGTATCTCTCAACTCTGTTCTGGGGGGATGATTGTCATAGATCGCTTTGATCTTTTGGACGGCCGCCGCTGTTCGCTGTGAAGGCGTCTTCCGAGGCCCGCGCTTGTGCTTGCTCGGTGTGGGCACCACCTCGACAGCAGGCGCTACAACCTGAGCGGCCATTCGCTTCTCCAGCTCAGCCATGCGCTCGCTCATTTGGTTCTGCCTCTTGACTTGCTCCTTCAGCTTGGCTCGGGCCACGAGGAGCTCCTTCATCATTGCAACCTCCTGGGGGCGCGCCCTGCTTTCCATCACTTCTTCTTCGTATTCCTCGTCATACACCTCGACGTTCTCTTCGGGTAGCGGCTGTGCTCCCCCTCGAGGCGCTGACCGCTCATCCTCGAGCGCCCTTGACGTGCCCTCTCCGGGGGCGCCAAGACGCGAGGGGTTAGGGTCAGCGAGCCCCTGGACAGGAGTCTCGCTCGCCACAGCACCTCTCGATCTAGCGGGTCGGCCTCTCGGTGCCATCTCTTCTCGATTTACTTTTATGACAACCCTAACACATATAATCGTCTCCATGTCATTAGAATTCAAAAATAAGCTTAGAATCAAAGAATAAGCTTAAAAGTAGATTACAAGCATGCACAGTTCGTTTCACAAGTTTTATTCAAATGTGTGAATGTTGTGGAGTGAGTGTGGTTAGAAATGACATTTGGTTTACTTTTATGACAACCCTAACACATATAATCGTCTCCATGTCATTAGAAATCAATAATAAGCTTAGAATCAAAGAATAAGCTTAAAAGTAGATTACAAGCATGCACAGTTCGTTTTACAAGTTTGATTCAAATGTGTGAATGTTGTGGAGTGAGTGTGGTTAGAAATGACATTTGGTTTACTTTTAGGACAACCCTAACACATATAATCGTCTCCATGTCATTAGAATTCAAAAATAAGCTTAGAATCAAAGAAGAAGCTTAAAAGTAGATTACAAGCATGCACAGTTCGTTTTACAAGTTTGATTCAAATGTGTGAATGTTGTGGAGTGAGTGTGGTTAGAAATGACATTGGTTTACTTTTATGACAACCCTAACACATATAATCGTCTCCATGTCATTAGAATTCAAAAATAAGCTTAGAATCAAAGAATAAGCTTAAAAGTAGATTACAAGCATGCACAGTTCGTTTCACAAGTTTTATTCAAATGTGTGAATGTTGTGGGGTGAGTGTGGTTAGAAATGACATTTGGTTTACTTTTATGACAACCCTAACACATATAATCGTCTCCATGTCATTAGAATTTAAAAATAAGATTAGAATCAAAGAATAAGCTTAAAAGTAGATTACAAGCATGCACAGTTCGTTTCACAAGTTTTTATTCAAATGTGTAAATGTTGTGGAATGAGTGTGGTTAGAAATGACATTTGGTTTACTTTTATGACAACCCTAACACATATAATCGTCTCCATGTCATTAGAATTCAAAAATAAGCTTAGAATCAAAGAATAAGCTTAAAAGTAGATTACAAGCATGCACAGTTCGTTTTACAAGTTTGATTCAAATGTGTGAATGTTGTGGAGTGAGTGTGGTTAGAAATGACATTTGGTTTACTTTTATGACAACCCTAACACATATAATCGTCTCCATGTCATTAGAATTCAAAAATAAGCTTAGAATCAAAGAATAAGCTTAAAAGTAGATTACAAGCATGCACAGTTCGTTTCACAAGTTTTATTCAAATGTGTGAATGTTGTGGAGTGAGTGTGGTTAGAAATGACATTTGGTTTACTTTTATGACAACCCTAACACATATAATTGTCTCCATGTCATTAGAATTCAAAAATAAGCTTAGAATCAAAGAATAACCTTAAAAGTAGATTACAAGCATGCACAGTTCGTTTCACAAGTTTTATTCAAATGTGTGAATGTAGTGGAGTGAGTGTGTTTAGAAATGACATTTGGTTTACTTTTATGACAACCCTAACACATATAATCGTCTCCATGTCATTAGAATTCAAAAATAAGCTTAGAATCAAAGAATAAGCTTAAAAGTAGATTACAAGCATGCACAGTTCGTTTCACAAGTTTTATTCAAATGTGTGAATGTTGTGGAGTGAGTGTGGTTAGAAATGACATTTGGTTTACTTTTATGACAACCCTAACACATATAATCGTCTCTATGTCATTAGAGTTCAAAAATAAGCTTAAAATCAAGAATAAGCTTAAAAGTAGATTACAAGCATGCACAGTTCGTTTTACAAGTTTGATTCAAATGTGTGAATGTTGTTGAGTGAGTGTGGTTAGAAATGACATTTTGTTTACTTTTATGACAACCCTAACACATATAATCGTCTCCATGTCATTAGAATTCAAAAATAAGCTTAGAATCAAAGAATAAGCTTAAAAGTAGATTACAAGCATGCACAGTTCGTTTCACAAGTTTTATTCAAATGTGTGAATGTTGTGGAGTGAGTGTGGTAAGAAATGACATTTGGTTTACTTTTATGACAACCCTAACACATATAATCGTCTCCATGTCATTAGAATTCAAAAATAAGCTTAGAATCAAAGAATAACCTTAAAAGTAGATTACAAGCATGCACAGTTCGTTTCACAAGTTTTATTCAAATGTGTGAATGTTGTGGAGTGAGTGTGGTTAGAAATGACATTTGGTTTACTTTTATGACAACCCTAACACATATAATCGTCTCCATGTCATTAGAATTCAAAAATAAGCTTAGAATCAAAGAATAAGCTTAAAAGTAGATTACAAGCATGCACAGTTCGTTTCACAAGTTTTTATTCAAATGTCTTAATGTTGTGGAGTGAGTGTGGTTAGAAATGACATTTGGTTTACTTTTATGACAACCCTAACACATATAATCGTCTCCATGTCATTAGAATTCAAAAATAAGCTTAGAATCAAAGAATAAGCTTAAAAGTAGATTACAAGCATGCACAGTTCGTTTCACAAGTTTTATTCAAATGTGTGAATGTTGTGGAGTGAGTGTGGTTAGAAATGACATTTGGTTTACTTTTAAGACAACCCTAACACATATAATCGTCTCCATGTCATTAGAATTCAAAAATAAGCTTAGAATCAAAGAATAAGCTTAAAAGTAGATTACAAGCATGCACAGTTCGTTTTACAAGTTTGATTCAAATGTGTGAATGTTGTGGAGTGAGTGTGGTTAGAAATGACATTTGGTTTACTTTTATGACAACCCTAACACATATAATCGTCTCCATGTCATTAGAAATCAATAATAAGCTTAGAATCAAAGAATAAGCTTAAAAGTAGATTACAAGCATGCACAGTTCGTTTTACAAGTTTGATTCAAATGTGTGAATGTTGTGGAGTGAGTGTGGTTAGAAATGACATTTGGTTTACTTTTATGACAACCCTAACACATATAATCGTCTCCATGTCATTAGAATTCAAAAATAAGCTAAGAATCAAAGAAGAAGCTTAAAAGTAGATTACAAGCATGCACAGTTCGTTTTAAAAGTTTTATTCAAATGTGTGAATGTTGTGGAGTGAGTGTGGTTAGAAATGACATTTGTTTTACTTTTATGACAACCCTAACACATATAATCGTCTCCATGTCATTAGAATTCAAAAATAAGCTTAGAATCAAAGAATAAGCTTAAAAGTAGATTACAAGCATGCACAGTTCGTTTTACAAGGTTGATTCAAATGTGTGAATGTTGTGGATTGAGTGTGGTTAGAAATGACATTTGGTTTACTTTTATGATAACCCTAACACATATAATCGTCTCCATGTCATTAGAAATCAATAATAAGCTTAGAATCAAAGAATAAGCTTAAAAGTAGATTACAAGCATGCACAGTTCGTTTTACAAGTTTGATTCAAATGTGTGAATGTTGTGGAGTCAGTGTGGTTAGAAATGACATTTGGTTTACTTTTATGACAACCCTAACACATATAATCGTCTCCATGTCATTAGAATTCAAAAATAAGCTTAGAATCAAAGAAGAAGCTTAAAAGTAGATTACAAGCATGCACAGTTCGTTTTACAAGTTTGATTCAAATGTGTGAATGTTGTGGAGTGAGTGTGGTTAGAAATGACATTTGGTTTACTTTTATGACAACCCTAACACATATAATCGTCTCCATGTCATTAGAATCCAAAAATAAGCTTAGAATCAAAGAATAAGCTTAAAAGTAGATTACAAGCATGCACAGTTCGTTTCACAAGTTTTATTCAAATGTGTGAATGTTGTGGAGTGAGTGTGGTTAGAAATGACATCTGGTTTACTTTTATGACAACCCTAACACATATAATCGTCTCCATGTCATTAGAATTCAAAAATAAGCTTAGAATCAAAGAATAAGCTTAAAAGTAGATTACAAGCATGCACAGTTCGTTTCACAAGTTTTTATTCAAATGTGTGAATGTTGTGGAGTGAGTGTGGTTAGAAATGACATTTGGTTTACTTTTATGACAACCCTAACACATATAATTGTCTCCATGTCATTAGAATTCAAAAATAAGCTTAGAATCAAAGAATAAGCTTAAAAGTAGATTACAAGCATGCACAGTTCGTTTTACAAGTTTGATTCAAATGTGTGAATGTAGTGGAGTGAGTGTTGTTAGAAATGACATTTGGTTTACTTTTATGACACCCCTAACACATATAATCGTCTCCATGTCATTAGAATTCAAAAATAAGCTTAGAATCAAAGAATAAGCTTAAAAGTAGAATACAAGCATGCACAGTTCGTTTTACAAGGTTGATTCAAATGTGTGAATGTAGAAATGACATTTGGTTTACTTTTATGACAACCCTAACACATATAATCGTCTCCATGTCATTAGAAATCAATAATAAGCTTAGAATCAAAGAATAAGCTTAAAAGTAGATTACAAGCAAGCACAGTTCATTTTACAAGTTTGATTCAAATGTGTGAATGTTGTGGAGTGAGTGTGGTTAGAAATGACATTTGGTTTACTTTTATGACAACCCTAACACATATAATCGTCTCCATGTCATTAGAATTCAAAAATAAGCTAAGAATCAAAGAAGAAGCTTAAAAGTAGATTACAAGCATGCACAGTTCGTTTTACAAGTTTGATTCAAATGTGTGAATGTTGTGGAGTGAGTGTGGTTAGAAATGACATTTGGTTTACTTTTATGACAACCCTAACACATATAATCGTCTCCATGTCATTAGAATTCAATAATATGCTTGGAATCAAGGAATAAGCTTAAAAGTAGATTACAAGCATGCACAGTTCATTTCACAAGTTTTATTCAAATGTGTGTATGTTGTGGAGTGAGTGTGGTTAGAAATGACATTTGGTTTACTTTTATGACAACCCTAACACATATAATCGTCTCCATGTCATTAGAATTTAAATATAAGACTAAAATCAAAGAATAAGCTTAAAAGTAGATTACAAGCATGCACAGTTCGTTTCACAAGTTTTTATTCAAATGTGTGAATGTTGTGGAGTGAGTGTGGTTAGAAATGACATTTGGTTTACTTTTATGACAACCCTAACACATATAATTGTCTCCATGTCATTAGAATTCAAAAATAAGCTTAGAATCAAAGAATAAGCTTAAAAGTAGATTACAAGCATGCACAGTTCGTTTTACAAGGTTGATTCAAATGTGTGAATGTAGAAATGACATTTGGTTTACTTTTATGACAACCCTAACACATATAATCGTCTCCATGTCATTAGAATTCAAAAATAAGCTTAGAATCAAAGAATAAGCTTAAAAGTAGATTACAAGCATGCACAGTTCGTTTTACAAGTTTGATTCAAATGTGTGAATGTAGTGGAGTGAGTGTTGTTAGAAATGACATTTGGTTTACTTTTATGACACCCCTAACACATATAATCGTCTCCATGTCATTAGAATTCAAAAATAAGCTTAGAATCAAAGAATAAGCTTAAAAGTAGAATACAAGCATGCACAGTTCGTTTTACAAGGTTGATTCAAATGTGTGAATGTTGTGGATTGAGTGTGGTTAGAAATGACATTTGGTTTACTTTTATGATAACCCTAACACATATAATCGTCTCCATGTCATTAGAAATCAATAATAAGCTTAGAATCAAAGAATAAGCTTAAAAGTAGATTACAAGCATGCACAGTTCGTTTTACAAGTTTGATTCAAATGTGTGAATGTTGTGGAGTCAGTGTGGTTAGAAATGACATTTGGTTTACTTTTATGACAACCCTAACACATATAATCGTCTCCATGTCATTAGAATTCAAAAATAAGCTTAGAATCAAAGAAGAAGCTTAAAAGTAGATTACAAGCATGCACAGTTCGTTTTACAAGTTTGATTCAAATGTGTGAATGTTGTGGAGTGAGTGTGGTTAGAAATGACATTTGGTTTACTTTTATGACAACCCTAACACATATAATCGTCTCCATGTCATTAGAATCCAAAAATAAGCTTAGAATCAAAGAATAAGCTTAAAAGTAGATTACAAGCATGCACAGTTCGTTTCAAAAGTTTTATTCAAATGTGTGAATGTTGTGGAGTGAGTGTGGTTAGAAATGACATTTGGTTTACTTTTATGACAACCCTAACACATATAATCGTCTCCATGTCATTAGAATTTAAATATAAGACTAAAATCAAAGAATAAGCTTAAAAGTAGATTACAAGCATGCACAGTTCGTTTCACAAGTTTTTATTCAAATGTGTGAATGTTGTGGAGTGAGTGTGGTTAGAAATGACATTTGGTTTACTTTTATGACAACCCTAACACATATAATTGTCTCCATGTCATTAGAATTCAAAAATAAGCTTAGAATCAAAGAATAAGCTTAAAAGTAGATTACAAGCATGCACAGTTCGTTTTACAAGTTTGATTCAAATGTGTGAATGTAGTGGAGTGAGTGTTGTTAGAAATGACATTTGGTTTACTTTTATGACACCCCTAACACATATAATCGTCTCCATGTCATTAGAATTCAAAAATAAGCTTAGAATCAAAGAATAAGCTTAAAAGTAGAATACAAGCATGCACAGTTCGTTTTACAAGGTTGATTCAAATGTGTGAATGTAGAAATGACATTTGGTTTACTTTTATGACAACCCTAACACATATAATCGTCTCCATGTCATTAGAAATCAATAATAAGCTTAGAATCAAAGAATAAGCTTAAAAGTAGATTACAAGCAAGCACAGTTCATTTTACAAGTTTGATTCAAATGTGTGAATGTTGTGGAGTGAGTGTGGTTAGAAATGACATTTGGTTTACTTTTATGACAACCCTAACACATATAATCGTCTCCATGTCATTAGAATTCAAAAATAAGCTAAGAATCAAAGAAGAAGCTTAAAAGTAGATTACAAGCATGCACAGTTCGTTTTACAAGTTTGATTCAAATGTGTGAATGTTGTGGAGTGAGTGTGGTTAGAAATGACATTTGGTTTACTTTTATGACAACCCTAACACATATAATCGTCTCCATGTCATTAGAATTCAAAAATAAGCTTAGAATCAAAGAATAAGCTTAAAAGTAGATTACAAGCATGCACAGTTCGTTTTACAAGTTTGATTCAAATGTGTGAATGTAGTGGAGTGAGTGTTGTTAGAAATGACATTTGGTTTACTTTTATGACACCCCTAACACATATAATCGTCTCCATGTCATTAGAATTCAAAAATAAGCTTAGAATCAAAGAATAAGCTTAAAAGTAGAATACAAGCATGCACAGTTCGTTTTACAAGGTTGATTCAAATGTGTGAATGTTGTGGATTGAGTGTGGTTAGAAATGACATTTGGTTTACTTTTATGATAACCCTAACACATATAATCGTCTCCATGTCATTAGAAATCAATAATAAGCTTAGAATCAAAGAATAAGCTTAAAAGTAGATTACAAGCATGCACAGTTCGTTTTACAAGTTTGATTCAAATGTGTGAATGTTGTGGAGTCAGTGTGGTTAGAAATGACATTTGGTTTACTTTTATGACAACCCTAACACATATAATCGTCTCCATGTCATTAGAATTCAAAAATAAGCTTAGAATCAAAGAAGAAGCTTAAAAGTAGATTACAAGCATGCACAGTTCGTTTTACAAGTTTGATTCAAATGTGTGAATGTTGTGGAGTGAGTGTGGTTAGAAATGACATTTGGTTTACTTTTATGACAACCCTAACACATATAATCGTCTCCATGTCATTAGAATCCAAAAATAAGCTTAGAATCAAAGAATAAGCTTAAAAGTAGATTACAAGCATGCACAGTTCGTTTCAAAAGTTTTATTCAAATGTGTGAATGTTGTGGAGTGAGTGTGGTTAGAAATGACATTTGGTTTACTTTTATGACAACCCTAACACATATAATCGTCTCCATGTCATTAGAATTTAAATATAAGACTAAAATCAAAGAATAAGCTTAAAAGTAGATTACAAGCATGCACAGTTCGTTTCACAAGTTTTTATTCAAATGTGTGAATGTTGTGGAGTGAGTGTGGTTAGAAATGACATTTGGTTTACTTTTATGACAACCCTAACACATATAATCGTCTCCATGTCATTAGAATTCAAAAATAAGCTTAGAATCAAAGAATAATCTTAAAAGTAGATTACAAGCATGCACAGTTCGTTTTACAAGTTTGATTCAAATGTGTGAATGTTGTGGAGTGAGTGTGGTTAGAAATGACATTTGGTTTACTTTTATGACAACCCTAACACATATAATCGTCTCCATGTCATTAGAATTCAAAAATAAGCTTAGAATCAAAGAATAAGCTTAAAAGTAGATTACAAGCATGCACAGTTCGTTTCACAAGTTTTATTCAAATGTGTGAATGTTGTGGAGTGAGTGTGGTTAGAAATGACATTTGGTTTACTTTTATGACAACCCTAACACATATAATCGTCTCCATGTCATTAGAAATCAATAATAAGCTTAGAATCAAAGAATAAGCTTAAAAGTATATTACAAGCATGCACACTTCGTTTTACAAGTTTGATTCAAATGTGTGAATGTTGTGGAGTGAGTGTGGTTAGAAATGACATTTGGTTTACTTTTATGACAACCCTAACACATATAATCGTCTCCATGTCATTAGAATTCAAAAATAAGCTTAGAATCAAAGAAAAAGCTTAAAAGTAGATTACAAGCATGCACAGTTCGTTTTACAAGTTTGATTCAAATGTGTGAATGTTGTGGAGTGAGTGTGGTTAGAAATGACATTTGGTTTACTTTTATGACAACCCTAACACATATAATCGTCTCCATGTCATTAGAATTCAAAAATAAGCTTAGAATCAAAGAATAAGCTTAAAAGTAGATTACAAGCATGCACAGTTCGTTTCACAAGTTTTATTCAAATGTGTGAATATTGTGGAGTGAGTGTGGTTAGAAATGACATTTGGTTTACTTTTATGACAACCCTAACACATATAATCGTCTCCATGTCATTAGAATTAAAAAATAAGATTAGAATCAAAGAATAAGCTTAAAAGTAGATTACAAGCATGCACAGTTCGTTTCACAAGTTTTTATTCAAATGTGTGAATGTTGTGGAGTGAGTGTGGTTAGAAATGACATTTGGTTTACTTTTATGACAACCCTAACACATATAATCGTCTCCATGTCATTAGAATTCAAAAATAAGCTTAGAATCAAAGAATAAGCTTAAAAGTAGATTACAAGCATGCACAGTTCGTTTTACAAGTTTGATTCAAATGTGTGAATGTTGTGGAGTGAGTGTGGTTAGAAATGACATTTGGTTTACTTTTATGACAACCCTAACACATATAATCGTCTCCATGTCATTAGAATTCATAAATAAGCTTAGAATCAAAGAATAAGCTTAAAAGTAGATTACAAGCATGCACAGTTCGTTTCACAAGTTTTATTCAAATGTGTGAATGTTGTGGAGTGAGTGTGGTTAGAAATGACATTTGGTTTACTTTTATGACAACCCTAACACATATAATTGTCTCCATGTCATTAGAATTCAAAAATAAGCTTAGAATCAAAGAATAAGCTTAAAAGTAGATTACAAGCATGCACAGTTCGTTTCACAAGTTTTATTCAAATGTGTGAATATAGTGGAGTGAGTGTGTTTAGAAATGACATTTGGTTTACTTTTATGACAACCCTAACACATATAATCGTCTCCATGTCATTAGAATTCAAAAATAAGCTTAGAATCAAAGAATAAGCTTAAAAGTAGATTACAAGCATGCACAGTTCGTTTCACAAGTTTTATTCAAATGTGTGAATGTTGTGGAGTGAGTGTGGTTAGAAATGACATTTGGTTTACTTTTATGACAACCCTAACACATAATCGTCTCCATGTCATTAGAATTTAAAAATAAGATTAGAATCAAAGAATAAGCTTAAAAGTAGATTACAAGCATGCACAGTTCGTTTCACAAGTTTTTATTCAAATGTGTGAATGTTGTGGAGTGAGTGTGGTTAGAAATGACATTTGGTTTACTTTTATGACAACCCTAACACATATAATCGTCTCCATGTCATTAGAATTCAAAAATAAGCTTAGAATCAAAGAATAAGCTTAAAAGTCGATTACAAGCATGCACAGTTCGTTTTACAAGTTTGATTCAAATGTGTGAATGTTGTGGAGTGAGTGTGGTTAGAAATGACATTTGGTTTACTTTTATGACAAGCCTAACACATATAATCGTCTCCATGTCATTAGAATTCATAAATAAGCTTAGAATCAAAGAATAAGCTTAAAAGTAGATTACAAGCATGCACAGTTCGTTTCACAAGTTTTATTCAAATGTGTGAATGTTGTGGAGTGAGTGTGGTTAGAAATGACATTTGGTTTACTTTTATGACAACCCTAACACATATAATTGTCTCCATGTCATTAGAATTCAAAAATAAGCTTAGAATCAAAGAATAAGCTTAAAAGTAGATTACAAGCATGCACAGTTCGTTTCACAAGTTTTATTCAAATGTGTGAATATAGTGGAGTGAGTGTGTTTAGAAATGACATTTGGTTTACTTTTATGACAACCCTAACACATATAATCGTCTCCATGTCATTAGAATTCAAAAATAAGCTTAGAATCAAAGAATAAGCTGAAAAGTAGATTACAAGCATGCACAGTTCGTTTCACAAGTTTTATTCAAATGTGTGAATGTTGTGGAGTGAGTGTGGTTAGAAATGACATTTGGTTTACTTTTATTGACAACCCTAACACATATAATCGTCTCCATGTCATTAGAATTTAAAAATAAGATTAGAATCAAAGAATAAGCTTAAAAGTAGATTACAAGCATGCACAGTTCGTTTCACAAGTTTTTATTCAAATGTGTGAATGTTGTGGAGTGAGTGTGGTTAGAAATGACATTTGGTTTACTTTTATGACAACCCTAACACATATAATCGTCTCCATGTCATTAGAATTCAAAAATAAGCTTAGAATCAAAGAATAAGCTTAAAAGTAGATTACAAGCATGCACAGTTCGTTTTACAAGTTTGATTCAAATGTGTGAATGTTGTGGAGTGAGTGTGGTTAGAAATGACATTTGGTTTACTTTTATGACAACCCTAACACATATAATCGTCTCCATGTCATTAGAATTCAAAAATAAGCTTAGAATCAAAGAATAAGCTTAAAAGTAGATTACAAGCATGCACAGTTCGTTTCACAAGTTTTATTCAAATGTGTGAATGTTGTGGAGTGAGTGTGGTTAGAAATGACATTTGGTTTACTTTTATGACAACCCTAACACATATAATTGTCTCCATGTCATTAGAATTCAAAAATAAGCTTAGAATCAAAGAATAACCTTAAAAGTAGATTACAAGCATGCACAGTTCGTTTCACAAGTTTTATTCAAATGTGTGAATGTAGTGGAGTGAGTGTGTTTAGAAATGACATTTGGTTTACTTTTATGACAACCCTAACACATATAATCGTCTCCATGTCATTAGAATTCAAAAATAAGCTTAGAATCAAAGAATAAGCTAAAAAGTAGATTACAAGCATGCACAGTTCGTTTCACAAGTTTTATTCAAATGTGTGAATGTTGTGGAGTGAGTGTGGTAAGAAATGACATTTGGTTTACTTTTATGACAACCCTAACACATATAATCGTCTCCATGTCATTAGAATTCAAAAATAAGCTTAGAATCAAAGAATAACCTTAAAAGTAGATTACAAGCATGCACAGTTCGTTTCACAAGTTTTATTCAAATGTGTGAATGTTGTGGAGTGAGTGTGGTTAGAAATGACATTTGGTTTACTTTTATGACAACCCTAACACATATAATCGTCTCCATGTCATTAGAATTCAAAAATAAGCTTAGAATCAAAGAATAAGCTTAAAAGTAGATTACAAGCATGCACAGTTCGTTTCACAAGTTTTTATTCAAATGTCTGAATGTTGTGGAGTTAGTGTGGTTAGAAATGACATTTGGTTTACTTTTATGACAACCCTAACACATATAATCGTCTCCATGTCATTAGAATTCAAAAATAAGCTTAGAATCAAAGAATAAGCTTAAAAGTAGATTACAAGCATGCACAGTTCGTTTCACAAGTTTTATTCAAATGTGTGAATGTTGTGGAGTGAGTGTGGTTAGAAATGACACTTCGTTTACTTTTAAGACAACCCTAACACATATAATCGTCTCCATGTCATTAGAATTCAAAAATAAGCTTAGAATCAAAGAATAAGCTTAAAAGTAGATTACAAGCATGCACAGTTCGTTTCACAAGTTTTATTCAAATGTGTGAATGTTGTGGAGTGAGTGTGGTTAGAAATGACATCTGGTTTACTTTTATGACAACCCTAACACATATAATCGTCTCCATGTCATTAGAATTCAAAAATAAGCTTAGAATCAAAGAATAAGCTTAAAAGTAGATTACAAGCATGCACAGTTCGTTTTACAAGTTTGATTCAAATGTGTGAATGTAGTGGAGTGAGTGTTGTTAGAAATGACATTTGGTTTACTTTTATGACACCCCTAACACATATAATCGTCTCCATGTCATTAGAATTCAAAAATAAGCTTAGAATCAAAGAATAAGCTTAAAAGTAGAATACAAGCATGCACAGTTCGTTTTACAAGGTTGATTCAAATGTGTGAATGTTGTGGAGTGAGTGTGGTTAGAAATGACATTTGGTTTACTTTTATGACAACCCTAACACATATAATCGTCTCCATGTCATTAGAAATCAATAATAAGCTTAGAATCAAAGAATAAGCTTAAAAGTAGATTACAAGCATGCACAGTTCGTTTTACAAGTTTGATTCAAATGTGTGAATGTTGTGGAGTGAGTGTGGTTAGAAATGACATTTGGTTTACTTTTATGACAACCCTAACACATATAATCGTCTCCATGTCATTAGAATTCAAAAATAAGCTAAGAATCAAAGAAGAAGCTTAAAAGTAGATTACAAGCATGCACAGTTCGTTTTACAAGTTTGATTCAAATGTGTGAATGTTGTGGAGTGAGTGTGGTTAGAAATGACATTTGTTTTACTTTTATGACAACCCTAACACATATAATCGTCTCCATGTCATTAGAATTCAAAAATAAGCTTAGAATCAAAGAATAAGCTTAAAAGTAGATTACAAGCATGCACAGTTCGTTTCACAAGTTTTTATTCAAATGTCTGAATGTTGTGGAGTGAGTGTGGTTAGAAATGACATTTGGTTTACTTTTATGACAACCCTAACACATATAATCGTCTCCATGTCATTAGAATTCAAAAATAAGCTTAGAATCAAAGAATAAGCTTAAAAGTAGATTACAAGCATGCACAGTTCGTTTTACAAGGTTGATTCAAATGTGTGAATGTTGTGGAGTGAGTGTGGTTAGAAATGACATTTGGTTTACTTTTATGACAACCCTAACACATATAATTGTCTCCATGTCATTAGAATTCAAAAATAAGCTTAGAATCAAAGAATAAGCTTAAAAGGTGATTACAAGCATGCACAGTTCGTTTTACAAGGTTGATTCAAATGTGTGAATGTTGTGGAGTGAGTGTGGTTAGAAATGACATTTGGTTTACTTTTATGACAACCCTAACACATATAATCGTCTCCATGTCATTAGAATTCAAAAATAAGCTTAGAATCAAAGAATAAGCTTAAAAGTAGATTACAAGCATGCACAGTTCGTTTCACAAGTTTTATTCAAATGTGTGAATGTTGTGGAGTGAGTGTGGTTAGAAATGACATTTGGTTTACTTTTATGACAACCCTAACACATATAATCGTCTCCATGTCATTATAATTCAAAAATAAGCTTAGAATCAAAGAATAAGCTTAAAAGTAGATTACAAGCATGCACAGTTCGTTTTACAAGTTTGATTCAAATGTGTGAATGTAGTGGAGTGACTGTGGTTAGAAATGACATTTGGTTTACTTTTATGACAACCCTAACACATATAATCGTTTCCATGTCATTAGAATTCAAAAATAAGCTTAGAATCAAAGAATAAGCTTAAAAGTAAATTACAAGCATGCACAGTTCGTTTCACAAGTTTTATTCAAATGTGTGAATGTTGTGGAGTGAGTGTGGTTAGAAATGACATTTGGTTTACTTTTATGACAACCCTAACACATATAATCGTCTCCATGTCATTAGAATTCAAAAATAAGCTTAGAATCAAAGAATAAGCTTAAAAGTAGATTACAAGCATGCACAGTTCGTTTTACAAGTTTGATTCAAATGTGTGAATGTAGTGGAGTGAGTGTGGTTAGAAATGACATTTGGTTTACTTTTATGACAACCCTAACACATATAATCGTCTCCATGTCATTAGAATTCTAAAATAAGCTTAGAATCAAAGAATAAGCTTAATAGTAGAATACAAGCATGCACAGTTCGTTTCACAAGTTTGATTCAAATGTGTGAATGTTGTGGAGTGAGTGTGGTTAGAAATGACATTTGGTTTACTTTTATGACAACCCTAACACATATAATCGTCTCCATGTCCTTAGAATTCAAAAATAAGCTTAGAATCAAAGAATTAACTTAAAAGTAGAATACAAGCATGCAGAGTTCGTTTTACAAGTTTGATTCAAATGTGTGAATGTTGTGGAGTGAGTGTGGTTAGAAATGACATTTGGTTTACTTTTATGACAACCCTAACACATATAATCGTCTCCATGTCATTAGAATTCAAAAATAAGCTTAGAATCAAAGAATAAGCTTAAAAGTAGATTACAAGCATGCACAGTTCGTTTCACAAGTTTTATTCAAATGTGTGAATGTTGTGGAGTGAGTGTGGTTAGAAATGACATCTGGTTTACTTTTATGACAACCCTAACACATATAATCGTCTCCATGTCATTAGAATTCAAAAATAAGCTTAGAATCAAAGAATAAGCTTAAAAGTATATTACAAGCATGCACAGTTCGTTTCACAAGTTTTATTCAAATGTGTGAATGTTGTGGAGTGAGTGTGGTTAGAAATGACATTTGGTTTACTTTTATGACAACCCTAACACATATAATCGTCTCCATGTAAATAGAATTCAAAAATAAGCTTAGAATCAAAGAATAAGCTTAAAAGTAGATTACAAGCATGCACAGTTCGTTTTACAAGTTTGATTCAAATGTGTGAATGTAGTGGAGTAAGTGTGGTTAGAAACGACATTTGGTTTACTTTTATGACAACCCTAACACATATAATTGTCTCCATGTCATTACAATTCAAAAATAAGCTTAGAATCAAAGAATAAGCTTAAAAGGTGATTACAAGCATGCACAGTTCGTTTTACAAGGTTGATTCAAATGTGTGAATGTTGTGGAGTGAGTGTGGTTAGAAATGACATTTGGTTTACTTTTATGACAACCCTAACACATATAATCGTCTCCATGTCATTAGAATTCAAAAATAAGCTTAGAATCAAAGAATAAGCTTAAAAGTAGATTACAAGCATGCACAGTTCGTTTCACAAGTTTTATTCAAATGTGTGAATGTTGTGGAGTGAGTGTGGTTAGAAATGACATTTGGTTTACTTTTATGACAATCCTAACACATATAATCGTCTCCATGTCATTAGAATTCAAAAATAAGCTTAGAATCAAAGAATAAGCTTAAAAGTAGATTACAAGCATGCACAGTTCGTTTCACAAGTTTTATTCAAATGTGTGAATGTTGTGGAGTGAGTGTGGTTAGAAATGACATTTGGTTTACTTTTATGACAACCCTAACACATATAATCGTCTCCATGTAATTAGAATTCAAAAATAAGCTTAGAATCAAAGAATAAGCTTAAAAGTAGATTACAAGCATGCACAGTTCGTTTTACAAGTTTGATTCAAATGTGTGAATCTTGTGGAGTGAGTGTGGTTAGAAACGACATTTGGTTTACTTTTATGACAACCCTAACACATATAATCGTCTCCATGTCATTAGAATTCAAAAATAAGCTTAGAATCAAAGAATAAGCTTAAAAGTAAATTACAAGCATGCACAGTTCGTTTCTCAAGTTTTATTCAAATGTGTGAATGTTGTGGAGTGGGTGTGGTTAGAAATGACATTTGGTTTACTTTTATGACAACCCTAACACATATAATCGTCTCCATGTCTTTAGAATTCAAAAATAAGCTTAGAATCAAAGAATAAGCTTAAAAGTAGATTACAAGCATGCACAGTTCGTTTCACAAGTTTTATTCAAATGTGTGAATGTTGTGGAGTGAGTGTGGTTAGAAATGACATCTGGTTTACTTTTATGACAACCCTAACACATATAATCGTCTCCATGTCATTAGAATTCAAAAATAAGCTTAGAATCAAAGAATAAGCTTAAAAGTAGATTACAAGCATGCACAGTTCGTTTCACAAGTTTTATTCAAATGTGTGAATGTTGTGGAGTGAGTGTGGTTAGAAATGACATTTGGTTTACTTTTATGACAACCCTAACACATATAATCGTCTCCATGTCATTAGAATTCAAAAATAAGATTAGAATCAAAGAATAACCTTAAAAGTAGATTACAAGCATGCACAGTTCGTTTCACAAGTTTTATTCAAATGTGTGAATGTTGTGGAGTGAGTGTGGTTAGAAATGACATCTGGTTTACTTTTATGACAACCCTAACACATATAATCGTCTCCATGTCATTAGAATTCAAAAATAACCTTAGAATCAAAGAATAAGCTTAAAAGTAGATTACAAGCATGCACAGTTCGTTTCACAAGTTTTTATTCAAATGTGTGAATGTTGTGGAGTGAGTGTGGTTAGAAATGACATTTGGTTTACTTTTATGACAACCCTAACACATATAATCGTCTCCATGTCATTAGAATTCAAAAATAAGCTTAGAATTAAAGAATAAGCTTAAAAGTAGAATAAAAGCATGCACAGTTCGTTTTACAAGTTTGATTCAAATGTGTGAATGTTGTGGAGTGAGTGTGGTTAGAAATGACATTTGGTTTACTTTTATGACAACCCTAACACATATAATCGTCTCCATGTCATTAGAAATCAATAACAAGCTTAGAATCAAAGAATAAGCTTAAAAGTAGATTACAAGCATGCACAGTTCGTTTTACAAGTTTGATTCAAATGTGTGAATGTTGTGGAGTGAGTGTGGTTAGAAATGACATTTGGTTTACTTTTATGACAACCCTAACACATATAATCGTCTCCATGTCATTAGAATTTAAAAATAAGCTAAGAATCAAAGAAGAAGCTTAAAAGTAGATTACAAGCATGCACAGTTCGTTTTACAAGTTTGATTCAAATGTGTGAATGTTGTGGAGTGAGTGTGGTTAGAAATGACATTTGGTTTACTTTTATGACAACCCTAACACATATAATCGTCTCCATGTCATTAGAATTCAAAAATAAGCTTAGAATCAAAGAATAAGCTTAAAAGTAGATTACAAGCATGCACAGTTCGTTTCACAAGTTTTATTCAAATGTGTGAATGTTGTGGAGTGAGTGTGGTTAGAAATGACATTTGGTTTACTTTTATGACAACCCTAACACATATAATCGTCTCCATGTCATTAGAATTCAAAAATAAGATTAGAATCCAAGAATAACCTTAAAAGTAGATTACAAGCATGCACAGTTCGTTTCACAAGTTTTATTCAAATGTGTGAATGTTGTGGAGTGAGTGTGGTTAGAAACGACATTTGGTTTACTTTTATGACAACCCTAACACATATAATTGTCTCCATGTCATTAGAATTCAAAAATAAGCTTAGAATCAAAGAATAAGCTTAAAAGGTGATTACAAGCATGCATAGTTCGTTTTACAAGGTTGATTCAAATGTGTGAATGTTGTGGAGTGAGTGTGGTTAGAAATGACATTTGGTTTACTTTTATGACAACCCTAACACATATAATCGTCTCCATGTCATTAGAATTCAAAAATCAGCTTAGAATCAAAGAATAAGCTTAAAAGTAGATTACAAGCATGCACAGTTCGTTTCACAAGTTTTATTCAAATGTGTGAATGTTGTGGAGTGAGTGTGGTTAGAAATGACATTTGGTTTACTTTTATGACAACCCTAACACATATAATCGTCTCCATGTCATTAGAATTCAAAAATAAGCTTAGAATCAAAGAATCAGCTTAAAAGTAGATTACAAGCATGCACAGTTCGTTTCACAAGTTTTATTCAAATGTGTGAATGTTGTGGAGTGAGTGTGGTTAGAAATGACATTTGGTTTACTTTTATGACAACCCTAACACATATAATCGTCTCCATGTAATTAGAATTCAAAAATAAGCTTAGAATCAAAGAATAAGCTTAAAAGTAGATTACAAGCATGCACAGTTCGTTTTACAAGTTTGATTCAAATGTGTGAATGTAGTGGAGTGAGTGTGGTTAGAAACGACATTTGGTTTACTTTTATGACAACCCTAACACATATAATTGTCTCCATGTCATTAGAATTCAAAAATAAGCTTAGAATCAAAGAATAAGCTTAAAAGGTGATTACAAGCATGCACAGTTCGTTTTACAAGGTTGATTCAAATGTGTGAATGTTGTGGAGTGAGTGTGGTTAGAAATGACATTTGGTTTACTTTTATGACAACCCTAACACATATAATCGTCTCCATGTCATTAGAATTCAAAAATAAGCTTAGAATCAAAGAATAAGCTTAAAAGTAGATTACAAGCATGCACAGTTCGTTTCACAAGTTTTATTCAAATGTGTGAATGTTGTGGAGTGAGTGTGGTTAGAAATGACATTTGGTTTACTTTTATGACAACCCTAACACATATAATCGTCTCCATGTCATTAGAATTCAAAAATAAGCTTAGAATCAAAGAATAAGCTTAAAAGTAGATTACAAGCATGCACAGTTCGTTTCACAAGTTTTATTCAAATGTGTGAATGTTGTGGAGTGAGTGTGGTTAGAAATGACATTTGGTTTACTTTTATGACAACCCTAACACATATAATCGTCTCCATGTAATTAGAATTCAAAAATAAGCTTAGAATCAAAGAATAAGCTTAAAAGTAGATTACAAGCATGCACAGTTCGTTTTACAAGTTTGATTCAAATGTGTGAATGTAGTGGAGTGAGTGTGGTTAGAAATGACATTTGGTTTACTTTTATGACAACCCTAACACATATAATTGTCTCCATGTCATTAGAATTCAAAAATAAGCTTAGAATCAAAGAATAAGCTTAAAAGTAGATTACAAGCATGCACAGTTCGTTTCACAAGTTTTATTCAAATGTGTGAATGTTGTGGAGTGAGTGTGGTTAGAAATGACATTTGGTTTACTTTTATGACAACCCTAACACATATAATCGTCTCCATGTCATTAGAATTCAAAAATAAGCTTAGAATCAAAGAATAAGCTTAAAAGTAGATTACAAGCATGCACAGTTCGTTTCACAAGTTTTATTCAAATGTGTGAATGTTGTGGAGTGAGTGTGGTTAGAAATGACATTTGGTTTACTTTTATGACAACCCTAACACATATAATCGTCTCCATGTCATTAGAATTCAAAAATAAGATTAGAATCCAAGAATAACCTTAAAAGTAGATTACAAGCATGCACAGTTCGTTTCACAAGTTTTATTCAAATGTGTGAATGTTGTGGAGTGAGTGTGGTTAGAAACGACATTTGGTTTACTTTTATGACAACCCTAACACATATAATTGTCTCCATGTCATTAGAATTCAAAAATAAGCTTAGAATCAAAGAATAAGCTTAAAAGGTGATTACAAGCATGCATAGTTCGTTTTACAAGGTTGATTCAAATGTGTGAATGTTGTGGAGTGAGTGTGGTTAGAAATGACATTTGGTTTACTTTTATGACAACCCTAACACATATAATCGTCTCCATGTCATTAGAATTCAAAAATAAGCTTAGAATCAAAGAATAAGCTTAAAAGTAGATTACAAGCATGCACAGTTCGTTTCACAAGTTTTATTCAAATGTGTGAATGTTGTGGAGTGAGTGTGGTTAGAAATGACATTTGGTTTACTTTTATGACAACCCTAACACATATAATCGTCTCCATGTCATTAGAATTCAAAAATAAGCTTAGAATCAAAGAATAAGCTTAAAAGTAGATTACAAGCATGCACAGTTCGTTTCACAAGTTTTATTCAAATGTGTGAATGTTGTGGAGTGAGTGTGGTTAGAAATGACATTTGGTTTACTTTTATGACAACCCTAACACATATAATCGTCTCCATGTAATTAGAATTCAAAAATAAGCTTAGAATCAAAGAATAAGCTTAAAAGTAGATTACAAGCATGCACAGTTCGTTTTACAAGTTTGATTCAAATGTGTGAATGTAGTGGAGTGAGTGTGGTTAGAAACGACATTTGGTTTACTTTTATGACAACCCTAACACATATAATTGTCTCCATGTCATTAGAATTCAAAAATAAGCTTAGAATCAAAGAATAAGCTTAAAAGGTGATTACAAGCATGCACAGTTCGTTTTACAAGGTTGATTCAAATGTGTGAATGTTGTGGAGTGAGTGTGGTTAGAAATGACATTTGGTTTACTTTTATGACAACCCTAACACATATAATCGTCTCCATGTCATTAGAATTCAAAAATAAGCTTAGAATCAAAGAAGAAGCTTAAAAGTAGATTACAAGCATGCACAGTTCGTTTCACAAGTTTTATTCAAATGTGTGAATGTTGTGGAGTGAGTGTGGTTAGAAATGACATTTGGTTTACTTTTATGACAATCCTAACACATATAATCGTCTCCATGTCATTAGAATTCAAAAATAAGCTTAGAATCAAAGAATAAGCTTAAAAGTAGATTACAAGCATGCACAGTTCGTTTCACAAGTTTTATTCAAATGTGTGAATGTTGTAGAGTGAGTGTGGTTAGAAATGACATTTGGTTTACTTTTATGACAACCCTAACACATATAATCGTCTCCATGTAATTAGAATTCAAAAATAAGCTTAGAATCAAAGAATAAGTTTAAAAGTAGATTACAAGCATGCACAGTTCGTTTTACAAGTTTGATTCAAATGTGTGAATGTAGTGGAGTGAGTGTGGTTAGAAACGACATTTGGTTTACTTTTATGACAACCCTAACACATATAATCGTCTCCATGTCATTAGAATTCAAAAATAAGCTTAGAATCAAAGAATAAGCTTAAAAGTAAATTACAAGCATGCACAGTTCGTTTCTCAAGTTTTATTCAAATGTGTGAATGTTGTGGAGTGGGTGTGGTTAGAAATGACATTTGGTTTACTTTTATGACAACCCTAACACATATAATCGTCTCCATGTCATTAGAATTCAAAAATAAGCTTAGAATCAAAGAATAAGCTTAAAAGTAGATTACAAGCATGCACAGTTCGTTTTACAAGTTTGATTCAAATGTGTGAATGTAGTGGAGTGAGTGTGGTTAGAAATGACATTTGGTTTACTTTTATGACAACCCTAACACATATAATCGTCTCCATGTCATTAGAATTCAAAAATTAGCTTAGAATCAAAGAATAAGCTTAATAGTAGAATACAAGCATGCACAGTTCGTTTCACAAGTTTGATTCAAATGTGTGAATGTTGTGGAGTGAGTGTTGTTAGAAATGACATTTGGTTTACTTTTATGACAACCCTAACACATATAATCGTCTCCATGTCCTTGGAATTCAAAAATAAGCTTAGAATCAAAGAATTAGCTTAAAAGTAGAATACAAGCATACAGAGTTCGTTTTACAAGTTTGATTCAAATGCGTGAATGTTGTGGAGTGAGTGTGGTTAGAAATGACATTTGATTTACTTTTATGACAATCCTAACACATATAATCGTCTCCATGTCATTAGAATTCAAAAATAAGCTTAGAATCAAAGAATAAGCTTAAAAGTAGATTACAAGCATGCACAGTTCGTTTCACAAGTTGTATTCAAATGTGTGAATGTTGTGGAGTGAGTGTGGTTAGAAATGACATTTGGTTTACTTTTATGACAACCCTAACACATATAATCGTCTCCATGTCATTAGAATTCAAAAATAAGCTTAGAATCAAAGAATAAGCTTAAAAGTAGATTACAAGCATGCACAGTTCGTTTTACAAGTTTGATTCAAATGTGTGAATGTAGTGGAGTGAGTGTTGTTAGAAATGACATTTTGTTTACTTTTATGACAACCCTAACACATATAATCGTCTCCATGTCATTAGAATTCAAAAATAAGCTTAGAATCAAAGAATAATTTTAAAAGGTGATTACAAGCATGCACAGTTCGTTTTACAAGGTTGATTCAAATGTGTGAATGTTGTGGAGTGAGTGTGGTTAGAAATGACATTTGATTTACTTTTATGACAATCCTAACACATATAATCGTCTCCATGTCATTAGAATTTAAAAATAAGCTAAGAATCAAAGAAGAAGCTTAAAAGTAGATTACAAGCATGCACAGTTCGTTTTACAAGTTTGATTCAAATGTGTGAATGTTGTGGAGTGAGTGTGGTTAGAAATGACATTTGGTTTACTTTTATGACAACCCTAACACATATAATCGTCTCCATGTCATTAGAATTCAAAAATAAGCTTAGAATCAAAGAATAAGCTTAAAAGTAGATTACAAGCATGCACAGTTCGTTTCACAAGTTTTATTCAAATGTGTGAATGTTGTGGAGTGAGTGTGGTTAGAAATGACATTTGGTTTACTTTTATGACAACCCTAACACATATAATCGTCTCCATGTAATTAGAATTCAAAAATAAGCTTAGAATCAAAGAATAAGCTTAAAAGTAGATTACAAGCATGCACAGTTCGTTTTACAAGTTTGATTCAAATGTGTGAATGTAGTGGAGTGATTGTGGTTAGAAATGACATTAGGTTTACTTTTATGACAACCCTAACACATATAATCGTCTCCATGTCATTAGAATTCAAAAATAAGCTTAGAATCAAAGAATAAGCTTAAAAGTAAATTACAAGCATGCACAGTTCGTTTCTCAAGTTTTATTCAAATGTGTGAATGTTGTGGAGTGAGTGTGGTTAGAAATGACATTTGGTTTACTTTTATGACAACCCTAACACATATAATCGTCTCCATGTCATTAGAATTCAAAAATAAGCTTAGAATCAAAGAATAAGCTTAAAAGTAGATTACAAGCATGCACAGTTCGTTTTACAAGTTTGATTCAAATGTGTGAATGTAGTGGAGTGAGTGTGGTTAGAAATGACATTTGGTTTACTTTTATGACAACCCTAACACATATAATCGTCTCCATGTCATTAGAATTCAAAAATAAGCTTAGAATCAAAGAATAAGCTTAATAGTAGAATACAAGCATGCACAGTTCGTTTCACAAGTTTGATTCAAATGTGTGAATGTTGTGGAGTGAGTGTTGTTAGAAATGACATTTGGTTTACTTTTATGACAACCCTAACACATATAATCGTCTCCATGTCCTTGGAATTCAAAAATAAGCTTAGAATCAAAGAATTAGCTTAAAAGTAGAATACAAGCATACAGAGTTCGTTTTACAAGTTTGATTCAAATGTGTGAATGTTGTGGAGTGAGTGTGGTTAGAAATGACATTTGGTTTACTTTTATGACAACCGTAACACATATAATGGTCTCCATGTCATTAGAATTCAAAAATAAGCTTAGAATCAAAGAATAAGCTTAAAAGTAGATTACAAGCATGCACAGTTCGTTTCACAAGTTTTATTCAAATGTGTGAATGTTGTGGAGTGAGTGTGGTTAGAAATGACATTTGGTTTACTTTTATGACAACCCTAACACATATAATCGTCTCCATGTAATTAGAATTCAAAAATAAGCTTAGAATCAAAGAATAAGCTTAAAAGTAGATTACAAGCATGCACAGTTCGTTTTACAAGTTTGATTCAAATGTGTGAATGTAGTGGAGTGACTGTGGTTAGAAATGACATTAGGTTTACTTTTATGACAACCCTAACACATATAATCGTCTCCATGTCCTTGGAATTCAAAAATAAGCTTAGAATCAAAGAATTAGCTTAAAAGTAGAATACAAGCATACAGAGTTCGTTTTACAAGTTTGATTCAAATGTGTGAATGTTGTGGAGTGAGTGTGGTTAGAAATGACATTTGGTTTACTTTTATGACAACCCTAACACATATAATCGTCTCCATGTCATTAGAATTCAAAAATAAGCTTAGAATCAAAGAATAAGCTTAAAAGTAGATTACAAGCATGCACAGTTCGTTTCACAAGTTTTATTCAAATGTGTGAATGTTGTGGAGTGAGTGTGGTTAGAAATGACATTTGGTTTACTTTTATGACAACCCTAACACATATAATCGTCTCCATGTAATTAGAATTCAAAAATAAGCTTAGAATCAAAGAATTAGCTTAAAAGTAGAATACAAGCATACAGAGTTCGTTTTACAAGTTTGATTCAAATGTGTGAATGTTGTGGAGTGAGTGTGGTTAGAAATGACATTTGGTTTACTTTTATGACAACCCTAACACATATAATCGTCTCCATGTCATTAGAATTCAAAAATAAGCTTAGAATCAAAGAATAAGCTTAAAAGTAGATTACAAGCATGCACAGTTCGTTTCACAAGTTTTATTCAAATGTGTGAATGTTGTGGAGTGAGTGTGGTTAGAAATGACATCTGGTTTACTTTTATGACAACCCTAACACATATAATCGTCTCCATGTCATTAGAATTCAAAAATAAGCTTAGAATCAAAGAATAAGCTTAAAAGTAGATTACAAGCATGCACAGTTCGTTTCACAAGTTTTATTCAAATGTGTGAATGTTGTGGAGTGAGTGTGGTTAGAAATGACATTTGGTTTACTTTTATGACAACCCTAACACATATAATCGTCTCCATGTCATTAGAATTCAAAAATAAGCTTAGAATCAAAGAATAAGCTTAAAAGTAGATTACAAGCATGCACAGTTCGTTTTACAAGTTTGATTCAAATGTGTGAATGTAGTGGAGTGAGTGTGGTTAGAAATGACATTTGGTTTACTTTTATGACAACCCTAACACATATAATCGTCTCCATGTCATTAGAATTCAAAAATAAGCTTAGAATCAAAGAATAAGCTTAATAGTAGAATACAAGCATGCACAGTTCGTTTCACAAGTTTGATTCAAATGTGTGAATGTTGTGGAGTGAGTGTTGTTAGAAATGACATTTGGTTTACTTTTATGACAACCCTAACACATATAATCGTCTCCATGTCCTTGGAATTCAAAAATAAGCTTAGAATCAAAGAATTAGCTTAAAAGTAGAATACAAGCATACAGAGTTCGTTTTACAAGTTTGATTCAAATGTGTGAATGTTGTGGAGTGAGTGTGGTTAGAAATGACATTTGGTTTACTTTTATGACAACCGTAACACATATAATGGTCTCCATGTCATTAGAATTCAAAAATAAGCTTAGAATCAAAGAATAAGCTTAAAAGTAGATTACAAGCATGCACAGTTCGTTTCACAAGTTTTATTCAAATGTGTGAATGTTGTGGAGTGAGTGTGGTTAGAAATGACATTTGGTTTACTTTTATGACAACCCTAACACATATAATCGTCTCCATGTAATTAGAATTCAAAAATAAGCTTAGAATCAAAGAATAAGCTTAAAAGTAGATTACAAGCATGCACAGTTCGTTTTACAAGTTTGATTCAAATGTGTGAATGTAGTGGAGTGACTGTGGTTAGAAATGACATTAGGTTTACTTTTATGACAACCCTAACACATATAATCGTCTCCATGTCCTTGGAATTCAAAAATAAGCTTAGAATCAAAGAATTAGCTTAAAAGTAGAATACAAGCATACAGAGTTCGTTTTACAAGTTTGATTCAAATGTGTGAATGTTGTGGAGTGAGTGTGGTTAGAAATGACATTTGGTTTACTTTTATGACAACCCTAACACATATAATCGTCTCCATGTCATTAGAATTCAAAAATAAGCTTAGAATCAAAGAATAAGCTTAAAAGTAGATTACAAGCATGCACAGTTCGTTTCACAAGTTTTATTCAAATGTGTGAATGTTGTGGAGTGAGTGTGGTTAGAAATGACATTTGGTTTACTTTTATGACAACCCTAACACATATAATCGTCTCCATGTAATTAGAATTCAAAAATAAGCTTAGAATCAAAGAATTAGCTTAAAAGTAGAATACAAGCATACAGAGTTCGTTTTACAAGTTTGATTCAAATGTGTGAATGTTGTGGAGTGAGTGTGGTTAGAAATGACATTTGGTTTACTTTTATGACAACCCTAACACATATAATCGTCTCCATGTCATTAGAATTCAAAAATAAGCTTAGAATCAAAGAATAAGCTTAAAAGTAGATTACAAGCATGCACAGTTCGTTTCACAAGTTTTATTCAAGTGTGTGAATGTTGTGGAGTGAGTGTGGTTAGAAATGACATCTGGTTTACTTTTATGACAACCCTAACACATATAATCGTCTCCATGTCATTAGAATTCAAAAATAAGCTTAGAATCAAAGAATAAGCTTAAAAGTAGATTACAAGCATGCACAGTTCGTTTCACAAGTTTTATTCAAATGTGTGAATGTTGTGGAGTGAGTGTGGTTAGAAATGACATTTGGTTTACTTTTATGACAACCCTAACACATATAATCGTCTCCATGTAATTAGAATTCAAAAATAAGCTTAGAATCAAAGAATTAGCTTAAAAGTAGAATACAAGCATACAGAGTTCGTTTTACAAGTTTGATTCAAATGTGTGAATGTTGTGGAGTGAGTGTGGTTAGAAATGACATTTGGTTTACTTTTATGACAACCCTAACACATATAATCGTCTCCATGTCATTAGAATTCAAAAATAAGCTTAGAATCAAAGAATAAGCTTAAAAGTAGATTACAAGCATGCACAGTTCGTTTCACAAGTTTTATTCAAATGTGTGAATGTTGTGGAGTGAGTGTGGTTAGAAATGACATCTGGTTTACTTTTATGACAACCCTAACACATATAATCGTCTCCATGTCATTAGAATTCAAAAATAAGCTTAGAATCAAAGAATAAGCTTAAAAGTAGATTACAAGCATGCACAGTTCGTTTCACAAGTTTTTATTCAAATGTGTGAATGTTGTGGAGTGAGTGTGGTTAGAAATGACATTTGGTTTACTTTTATGACAACCCTAACACATATAATTGTCTCCATGTCATTAGAATTCAAAAATAAGCTTAGAATCAAAGAATAAGCTTAAAAGTAGAATACAAGCATGCACAGTTCGTTTTACAAGGTTGATTCAAATGTGTGAATGTTGTGGAGTGAGTGTGGTTAGAAATGACATTTGGTTTACTTTTATGACAACCCTAACACATATAATCGTCTCCATGTCATTAGAATTCAAAAATAAGCTTAGAATCAAAGAATAAGCTTAAAAGTAGATTACAAGCATGCACAGTTCGTTTCACAAGTTTTATTCAAATGTGTGAATGTTGTGGAGTGAGTGTGGTTAGAAATGACATTTGGTTTACTTTTATGACAACCCTAACACATATAATCGTCTCCATGTCATTAGAATTCAAAACTAAGATTAGAATCAAAGAATAACCTTAAAAGTAGATTACAAGCATGCACAGTTCGTTTCACAAGTTTTATTCAAATGTGTGAATGTTGTGGAGTGAGTGTGGTTAGAAACGACATTTGGTTTACTTTTATGACAACCCTAACACATATAATTGTCTCCATGTCATTAGAATTCAAAAATAAGCTTAGAATCAAAGAATAAGCTTAAAAGGTGATTACAAGCATGCACAGTTCGTTTTACAAGGTTGATTCAAATGTGTGAATGTTGTGGAGTGAGTGTGGTTAGAAATGACATTTGGTTTACTTTTATGACAACCCTAACACATATAATCGTCTCCATGTCATTAGAATTCAAAAATAAGCTTAGAATCAAAGAATAAGCTTAAAAGTAGATTACAAGCATGCACAGTTCGTTTCACAAGTTTTATTCAAATGTGTGAATGTTGTGGAGTGAGTGTGGTTAGAAATGACATTTGGTTTACTTTTATGACAACCCTAACACATATAATCGTCTCCATGTCATTAGAATTCAAAACTAAGATTAGAATCAAAGAATAACCTTAAATGTAGATTACAAGCATGCACAGTTCGTTTCACAAGTTTTATTCAAATGTGTGAATGTTGTGGAGTGAGTGTGGTTAGAAACGACATTTGGTTTACTTTTATGACAAGCCTAACACATGTAATTGTCTCCATGTAATTAGAATTCAAAAATAAGCTTAGAATCAAAGAATAAGCTTAAAAGGTGATTACAAGCATGCACAGTTCGTTTTACAAGGTTGATTCAAATGTGTGAATGTTGTGGAGTGAGTGTGGTTAGAAATGACATTTGGTTTACTTTTATGACAACCCTAACACATATAATCGTCTCCATGTCATTAGAATTCAAAAATAAGCTTAGAATCAAAGAATAAGCTTAAAAGTAGATTACAAGCATGCACAGTTCGTTTCACAAGTTTTATTCAAATGTGTGAATGTTGTGGAGTGAGTGTGGTTAGAAATGACATTTGGTTTACTTTTATGACAACCCTAACACATATAATCGTCTCCATGTCATTAGAATTCAAAAATAAGCTTAGAATTAAAGAATAAGCTTAAAAGGTGATTACAAGCATGCACAGTTCGTTTTACAAGGTTGATTCAAATGTGTGAATGTAGTGGAGTGAGTGTGGTTAGAAACGACATTTGGTTTACTTTTATGACAACCCTAACACATATAATTGTCTCCATGTAATTAGAATTCAAAAATAAGCTTAGAATCAAAGAATAAGCTTAAAAGGTGATTACAAGCATGCACAGTTCGTTTTACAAGGTTGATTCAAATGTGTGAATGTAGTGGAGTGAGTGTGGTTAGAAATGACATTAGGTTTACTTTTATGACAACCCTAACACATATAATCGTCTCCATGTCATTAGAATTCAAAAATAAGCTTAGAATCAAAGAATAAGCTTAAAAGTAGATTACAAGCATGCACAGTTCGTTTCACAAGTTTTATTCAAATGTGTGAATGTTGTGGAGCGAGTGTGGTTAGAAATGACATTTGGTTTACTTTTATGACAACCCTAACACATATAATCGTCTCCATGTCATTAGAATTCAAAAATAAGCTTAGAATCAAAGTATAAGCTTAAAAGTAGATTACAAGCATGCACAGTTCGTTTTACAAGTTTGATTCAAATGTGTGAATGTAGTGGAGTGAGTGTGGTTAGAAATGACATTTGGTTTACTTTTATGACAACCCTAACACATATAATCGTCTCCATGTCATTAGAATTCAAAAATTAGCTTAGAATCAAAGAATAAGCTTAATAGTAGAATACAAGCATGCACAGTTCGTTTCACAAGTTTGATTCAAATGTGTGAATGTTGTGGAGTGAGTGTTGTTAGAAATGACATTTGGTTTACTTTTATGACAACCCTAACACATATAATCGTCTCCATGTCATTAGAATTTAAAAATAAGATTAGAATCAAAGAATAAGCTTAAAAGTAGATTACAAGCATGCACAGTTCGTTTCTCAAGTTTTATTCAAATGTGTGAATGTTGTGGAGTGAGTGTGGTTAGAAATGACATTTGGTTTACTTTTATGACAACCCTAACACATATAATCGTCTCCATGTCATTAGAATTCAAAAATAAGCTTAGAATCAAAGAATAAGCTTAAAAGGTGATTACAAGCATGCACAGTTCGTTTTACAAGGTTGATTCAAATGTGTGAATGTTGTGGAGTGAGTGTGGTTAGAAATGACATTTGGTTTACTTTTATGACAACCCTAACACATATAATCGTCTCCATGTCATTAGAATTCAAAAATAAGCTTAGAATCAAAGAATAAGCTTAAAAGTAGATTACAAGCATGCACAGTTCGTTTCACAAGTTTTATTCAAATGTGTGAATGTTGTGGAGTGAGTGTGGTTAGAAATGACATTTGGTTTACTTTTATGACAACCCTAACACATATAATCGTCTCCATGTCATTAGAATTCAAAAATAAGCTTAGAATCAAAGAATAAGCTTAAAAGGTGATTACAAGCATGCACAGTTCGTTTTACAAGGTTGATTCAAATGTGTGAATGTTGTGGAGTGAGTGTGGTTAGAAATGACATTTGGTTTACTTTTATGACAACCCTAACACATATAATCGTCTCCATGTCATTAGAATTCAAAAATAAGCTTAGAATCAAAGAATAAGCTTAAAAGTAGATTACAAGCATGCACAGTTCGTTTCACAAGTTTTATTCAAATGTGTGAATGTTGTGGAGTGAGTGTGGTTAGAAATGACATTTGGTTTACTTTTATGACAACCCTAACACATATAATCGTCTCCATGTCATTAGAATTCAAAAATAAGCTTAGAATCAAAGAATAAGCTTAAAAGGTGATTACAAGCATGCACAGTTCGTTTCACAAGTTTTATTCAAATGTGTGAATGTTGTGGAGTGAGTGTGGTTAGAAATGACATTTGGTTTACTTTTATGACAACCCTAACACATATAATCGTCTCCATGTCATTAGAATTCAAAAATAAGCTTAGAATCAAAGAATAAGCTTAAAAGGTGATTACAAGCATGCACAGTTCGTTTTACAAGGTTGATTCAAATGTGTGAATGTTGTGGAGTGAGTGTGGTTAGAAATGACATTTGGTTTACTTTTATGACAACCCTAACACATATAATCGTCTCCATGTCATTAGAATTCAAAAATAAGCTTAGAATCAAAGAATAAGCTTAAAAGAAGATTACAAGCATGCACAGTTCGTTTCACAAGTTTTATTCAAATGTGTGAATGTTGTGGAGTGAGTGTGGTAAGAAATGACATTTGGTTTACTTTTATGACAACCCTAACACATATAATCGTCTCCATGTCATTAGAATTCAAAAATAAGCTTAGAATCAAAGAATAAGCTTAAAAGGTGATTACAAGCATGCACAGTTCGTTTTACAAGGTTGATTCAAATGTGTGAATGTTGTGGAGTGAGTGTGGTTAGAAATGACATTTGGTTTACTTTTATGACAACCCTAACACATATAATCGTCTCCATGTCATTAGAATTCAAAAATAAGCTTAGAATCAAAGAATAAGCTTAAAAGGTGATTACAAGCATGCACAGTTCGTTTTACAAGGTTGATTCAAATGTGTGAATGTTGTGGAGTGAGTGTGGTTAGAAATGACATTTGGTTTACTTTTATGACAACCCTAACACATATAATCGTCTCCATGTCATTAGAATTCAAAAATAAGCTTAGAATCAAAGAATAAGCTTAAAAGTAGATTACAAGCATGCACAGTTCGTTTCACAAGTTTTATTCAAATGTGTGAATGTTGTGGAGTGAGTGTGGTAAGAAATGACATTTGGTTTACTTTTATGACAACCCTAACACATATAATCGTCTCCATGTCATTAGAATTCAAAAATAAGCTTAGAATCAAAGAATAAGCTTAAAAGGTGATTACAAGCATGCACAGTTCGTTTTACAAGGTTGATTCAAATGTGTGAATGTTGTGGAGTGAGTGTGGTTAGAAATGACATTTGGTTTACTTTTATGACAACCCTAACACATATAATCGTCTCCATGTCATTAGAATTCAAAAATAAGCTTAGAATCAAAGAATAAGCTTAAAAGTAGATTACAAGCATGCACAGTTCGTTTCACAAGTTTTATTCAAATGTGTGAATGTTGTGGAGTGAGTGTGGTTAGAAATGACATTTGGTTTACTTTTATGACAACCCTAACACATATAATCGTCTCCATGTCATTAGAATTCAAAAATAAGCTTAGAATCAAAGAATAAGCTTAAAAGTAGATTACAAGCATGCACAGTTCGTTTCACAAGTTTTATTCAAATGTGTGAATGTTGTGGAGTGAGTGTGGTTAGAAATGACATTTGGTTTACTTTTATGACAACCCTAACACATATAATCGTCTCCATGTAATTAGAATTCAAAAATAAGCTTAGAATCAAAGATTAAGCTTAAAAGTAGATTACAAGCATGCACAGTTCGTTTTACAAGTTTGATTCAAATGTGTGAATGTAGTGGAGTGACTGTGGTTAGAAATGACATTTGGTTTACTTTTATGACAACCCTAACACATATAATCGTCTCCATGTCCTTAGAATTCAAAAATAAGCTTAGAATCAAAGAATTAGCTTAAAAGTAGAATACAAGCATGTAGAGTTCGTTTTACAAGTTTGATTCAAATGTGTGAATGTTGTGGAGTGAGTGTGGTTAGAAATGACATTTGGTTTACTTTTATGACAACCCTAACACATATAATCGTCTCCATGTCATTAGAATTCAAAACTAAGATTAGAATCAAAGAATAAGCTTAAAAGTAGATTACAAGCATGCACAGTTCGTTTCACAAGTTTTATTCAAATGTGTGAATGTTGTGGAGTGAGTGTGGTTAGAAACGACATTTGGTTTACTTTTATGACAACCCTAACACATATAATCGTCTCCATGTCCTTAGAATTCAAAAATAAGCTTAGAATCAAAGAATTAGCTTAAAAGTAGAATACAAGCATGCACAGTTCGTTTTACAAGTTTGATTCAAATGTGTGAATGTTGTGGAGTGAGTGTGGTTAGAAATGACATTTGGTTTACTTTTATGACAACCCTAACACATATAATCGTCTCCATGTCATTAGAATTCAAAACTAAGATTAGAATCAAAGAATAAGCTTAAAAGTAGATTACAAGCATGCACAGTTCGTTTCACAAGTTTTATTCAAATGTGTGAATGTTGTGGAGTGAGTGTGGTTAGAAACGACATTTGGTTTACTTTTATGACAACCCTAACACATATAATTGTCTCCATATCATTAGAATTCAAAAATAAGCTTAGAATCAAAGAATAAGCTTAAAAGGTGATTACAAGCATGCACAGTTCGTTTCACAAGGTTGATTCAAATGTGTGAATGTTGTGGAGTGAGTGTGGTTAGAAATGACATTTGGTTTACTTTTATGACAACCCTAACACATATAATCGTCTTCATGTCATTAGAATTCAAAAATAAGCTTAGAATCAAAGAATAAGCTTAAAAGTAGATTACAAGCATGCACAGTTCGTTTCACAAGTTTGATTCAAATGTGTGAATGTTGTGGAGTGAGTGTGGTTAGAAATGACATTTGGTTTACTTTTATGACAACCCTAACACATATAATTGTCTCCATGTAATTAGAATTCAAAAATAAGCTTAGAATCAAAGAATAAGCTTAAAAGTAGATTACAAGCATGCACAGTTCGTTTTACAAGTTTGATTTAAATGTGTGAATGTAGTGGAGTGACTGTGGTTAGAAATGACATTAGGTTTACTTTTATGACAACCCTAACACATATAATCGTCTCCATGTCATTAGAATTCAAAAATAAGCTTAGAATCAAAGAATAAGCTTAAAAGTAGATTACAAGCATGCACAGTTCGTTTCTCAAGTTTTATTCAAATGTGTGAATGTTGTGGAGTGAGTGTGGTTAGAAATGACATTTGGTTTACTTTTATGACAACCCTAACACATATAATCGTCTCCATGTCATTAGAATTCAAAAATAAGCTTAGAATCAAAGAATAAGCTTAAAAGTAGATTACAAGCATGCACAGTTCGTTTTACAAGTTTGATTCAAATGTGTGAATGTAGTGGAGTGAGTGTGGTTAGAAATGACATTTGGTTTACTTTTATGACAACCCTAACACATATAATCGTCTCCATGTCATTAGAATTCAAAAATTAGCTTAGAATCAAAGAATAAGCTTAAAAGTAGAATACAAGCATGCACAGTTCGTTTCACAAGTTTGATTCAAATGTGTGAATGTTGTGGAGTGAGTGTTGTTAGAAATGACATTAGGTTTACTTTTATGACAACCCTAACACATATAATCGTCTCCATGTCCTTGGAATTCAAAAATAAGCTTAGAATCAAAGAATTAGCTTAAAAGTAGAATACAAGCATACAGAGTTCGTTTTACAAGTTTGATTCAAATGTGTGAATGTTGTGGAGTGAGTGTGGTTAGAAATGACATTTGGTTTACTTTTATGACAACCCTAACACATATAATCGTCTCCATGTCATTAGAATTCAAAAATAAGCTTAGAATTAAAGAATAAGCTTAAAAGGTGATTACAAACATGCACAGTTCGTTTTACAAGGTTGATTCAAATGTGTGAATGTTGTGGAGTGAGTGTGGTTAGAAATGACATTTGGTTTACTTTTATGACAACCCTAACACATATAATCGTCTCCATGTCATTAGAATTCAAAAATAAGCTTAGAATCAAAGAATAAGCTTAAAAGTAGATTACAAGCATGCACAGTTCGTTTCACAAGTTTTATTCAAATGTGTGAATGTTGTGGAGTGAGTGTGGTTAGAAATGACATTTGGTTTACTTTTATGACAACCCTAACACATATAATCGTCTCCATGTCATTAGAATTCAAAAATAAGCTTAGAATCAAAGAATAAGCTTAAAAGTAGATTACAAGCATGCACAGTTCGTTTCACAAGTTTGATTCAAATGTGTGAATGTTGTGGAGTGAGTGTGGTTAGAAATGACATTTGGTTTACTTTTATGACAACCCTAACACATATAATCGTCTCCATGTCATTAGAATTCAAAAATAAGCTTAGAATTAAAGAATAAGCTTAAAAGGTGATTACAAGCATGCACAGTTCGTTTTACAAGGTTGATTCAAATGTGTGAATGTTGTGGAGTGAGTGTGGTTAGAAATGACATTTGGTTTACTTTTATGACAACCCTAACACATATAATCGTCTCCATGTCATTAGAATTCAAAAATAAGCTTAGAATCAAAGAATAAGCTTAAAAGTAGATTACAAGCATGCACAGTTCGTTTCACAAGTTTTATTCAAATGTGTGAATGTTGTGGAGTGAGTGTGGTTAGAAATGACATTTGGTTTACTTTTATGACAACCCTAACACATATAATCGTCTCCATGTAATTAGAATTCAAAAATAAGCTTAGAATCAAAGATTAAGCTTAAAAGTAGATTACAAGCATGCACAGTTCGTTTTACAAGTTTGATTCAAATGTGTGAATGTAGTGGAGTGACTGTGGTTAGAAATGACATTTGGTTTACTTTTATGACAACCCTAACACATATAATCGTCTCCATGTCATTAGAATTCAAAAATAAGCTTAGAATCAAAGAATAAGCTTAAAAGTAGATTACAAGCATGCACAGTTCGTTTCACAAGTTTTATTCAAATGTGTGAATGTTGTGGAGTGAGTGTGGTTAGAAATGACATTTGGTTTACTTTTATGACAACCCTAACACATATAATCGTCTCCATGTAATTAGAATTCAAAAATAAGCTTAGAATCAAAGATTAAGCTTAAAAGTAGATTACAAGCATGCACAGTTCGTTTTACAAGTTTGATTCAAATGTGTGAATGTAGTGGAGTGACTGTGGTTAGAAATGACATTTGGTTTACTTTTATGACAACCCTAACACATATAATCGTCTCCATGTCCTTAGAATTCAAAAATAAGCTTAGAATCAAAGAATTAGCTTAAAAGTAGAATACAAGCATGTAGAGTTCGTTTTACAAGTTTGATTCAAATGTGTGAATGTTGTGGAGTGAGTGTGGTTAGAAATGACATTTGGTTTACTTTTATGACAACCCTAACACATATAATCGTCTCCATGTCATTAGAATTCAAAACTAAGATTAGAATCAAAGAATAAGCTTAAAAGTAGATTACAAGCATGCACAGTTCGTTTCACAAGTTTTATTCAAATGTGTGAATGTTGTGGAGTGAGTGTGGTTAGAAACGACATTTGGTTTACTTTTATGACAACCCTAACACATATAATCGTCTCCATGTCCTTAGAATTCAAAAATAAGCTTAGAATCAAAGAATTAGCTTAAAAGTAGAATACAAGCATGCACAGTTCGTTTTACAAGTTTGATTCAAATGTGTGAATGTTGTGGAGTGAGTGTGGTTAGAAATGACATTTGGTTTACTTTTATGACAACCCTAACACATATAATCGTCTCCATGTCATTAGAATTCAAAACTAAGATTAGAATCAAAGAATAAGCTTAAAAGTAGATTACAAGCATGCACAGTTCGTTTCACAAGTTTTATTCAAATGTGTGAATGTTGTGGAGTGAGTGTGGTTAGAAACGACATTTGGTTTACTTTTATGACAACCCTAACACATATAATTGTCTCCATATCATTAGAATTCAAAAATAAGCTTAGAATCAAAGAATAAGCTTAAAAGGTGATTACAAGCATGCACAGTTCGTTTCACAAGGTTGATTCAAATGTGTGAATGTTGTGGAGTGAGTGTGGTTAGAAATGACATTTGGTTTACTTTTATGACAACCCTAACACATATAATCGTCTCCATGTCATTAGAATTCAAAAATAAGCTTAGAATCAAAGAATAAGCTTAAAAGTAGATTACAAGCATGCACAGTTCGTTTCACAAGTTTGATTCAAATGTGTGAATGTTGTGGAGTGAGTGTGGTTAGAAATGACATTTGGTTTACTTTTATGACAACCCTAACACATATAATTGTCTCCATGTAATTAGAATTCAAAAATAAGCTTAGAATCAAAGAATAAGCTTAAAAGTAGATTACAAGCATGCACAGTTCGTTTTACAAGTTTGATTTAAATGTGTGAATGTAGTGGAGTGACTGTGGTTAGAAATGACATTAGGTTTACTTTTATGACAACCCTAACACATATAATCGTCTCCATGTCATTAGAATTCAAAAATAAGCTTAGAATCAAAGAATAAGCTTAAAAGTAGATTACAAGCATGCACAGTTCGTTTCTCAAGTTTTATTCAAATGTGTGAATGTTGTGGAGTGAGTGTGGTTAGAAATGACATTTGGTTTACTTTTATGACAACCCTAACACATATAATCGTCTCCATGTCATTAGAATTCAAAAATAAGCTTAGAATCAAAGAATAAGCTTAAAAGTAGATTACAAGCATGCACAGTTCGTTTTACAAGTTTGATTCAAATGTGTGAATGTAGTGGAGTGAGTGTGGTTAGAAATGACATTTGGTTTACTTTTATGACAACCCTAACACATATAATCGTCTCCATGTCATTAGAATTCAAAAATTAGCTTAGAATCAAAGAATAAGCTTAAAAGTAGAATACAAGCATGCACAGTTCGTTTCACAAGTTTGATTCAAATGTGTGAATGTTGTGGAGTGAGTGTTGTTAGAAATGACATTAGGTTTACTTTTATGACAACCCTAACACATATAATCGTCTCCATGTCCTTGGAATTCAAAAATAAGCTTAGAATCAAAGAATTAGCTTAAAAGTAGAATACAAGCATACAGAGTTCGTTTTACAAGTTTGATTCAAATGTGTGAATGTTGTGGAGTGAGTGTGGTTAGAAATGACATTTGGTTTACTTTTATGACAACCCTAACACATATAATCGTCTCCATGTCATTAGAATTCAAAAATAAGCTTAGAATTAAAGAATAAGCTTAAAAGGTGATTACAAACATGCACAGTTCGTTTTACAAGGTTGATTCAAATGTGTGAATGTTGTGGAGTGAGTGTGGTTAGAAATGACATTTGGTTTACTTTTATGACAACCCTAACACATATAATCGTCTCCATGTCATTAGAATTCAAAAATAAGCTTAGAATCAAAGAATAAGCTTAAAAGTAGATTACAAGCATGCACAGTTCGTTTCACAAGTTTTATTCAAATGTGTGAATGTTGTGGAGTGAGTGTGGTTAGAAATGACATTTGGTTTACTTTTATGACAACCCTAACACATATAATCGTCTCCATGTCATTAGAATTCAAAAATAAGCTTAGAATCAAAGAATAAGCTTAAAAGTAGATTACAAGCATGCACAGTTCGTTTCACAAGTTTGATTCAAATGTGTGAATGTTGTGGAGTGAGTGTGGTTAGAAATGACATTTGGTTTACTTTTATGACAACCCTAACACATATAATCGTCTCCATGTCATTAGAATTCAAAAATAAGCTTAGAATTAAAGAATAAGCTTAAAAGGTGATTACAAGCATGCACAGTTCGTTTTACAAGGTTGATTCAAATGTGTGAATGTTGTGGAATGAGTGTGGTTAGAAATGACATTTGGTTTACTTTTATGACAACCCTAACACATATAATCGTCTCCATGTCATTAGAATTCAAAAATAAGCTTAGAATCAAAGAATAAGCTTAAAAGTAGATTACAAGCATGCACAGTTCGTTTCACAAGTTTTATTCAAATGTGTGAATGTTGTGGAGTGAGTGTGGTTAGAAATGACATTTGGTTTACTTTTATGACAACCCTAACACATATAATCGTCTCCATGTCATTAGAATTCAAAAATAAGCTTAGAATCAAAGAATAAGCTTAAAAGTAGATTACAAGCATGCACAGTTCGTTTCACAAGTTTGATTCAAATGTGTGAATGTTGTGGAGTGAGTGTGGTTAGAAATGACATTTGGTTTACTTTTATGACAACCCTAACACATATAATCGTCTCCATGTAATTAGAATTCAAAAATAAGCTTAGAATCAAAGAATAAGCTTAAAAGTAGATTACAAGCATGCACAGTTCGTTTTACAAGTTTGATTCAAATGTGTGAATGTAGTGGAGTGACTGTGGTTAGAAATGACATTAGGTTTACTTTTATGATAACCCTAACACATATAATCGTCTCCATGTCATTAGAATTCAAAAATAAGCTTAGAATCAAAGAATAAGCTTAAAAGTAAATTACAAGCATGCACAGTTCGTTTCTCAAGTTTTATTCAAATATGTGAATGTTGTGGAGTGAGTGTGGTTAGAAATGACATTTGGTTTACTTTTATGACAACCCTAACACATATAATCGTCTCCATGTCATTAGAATTCAAAAATAAGCTTAGAATCAAAGAATAAGCTTAAAAGTAGATTACAAGCATGCACAGTTCGTTTTACAAGTTTGATTCAAATGTGTGAATGTAGTGGAGTGAGTGTGGTTAGAAATGACATTTGGTTTACTTTTATGACAACCCTAACACATATAATCGTCTCCATGTCATTAGAATTCAAAAATAAGCTTAGAATCAAAGAATAAGCTTAATAGTAGAATACAAGCATGCACAGTTCGTTTCACAAGTTTGATTCAAATGTGTGAATGTTGTGGATTGAGTGTGGTTAGAAATGACATTTGGTTTACTTTTATGACAACCCTAACACATATAATCGTCTCCATGTCCTTGGAATTCAAAAATAAGCTTAGAATCAAAGAATTAGCTTAAAAGTAGAATACAAGCATACAGAGTTCGTTTTACAAGTTTGATTCAAATGTGTGAATGTTGTGGAGTGAGTGTGGTTAGAAATGACATTTGGTTTACTTTTATGACAACCCTAACACATATAATCGTCTCCATGTCATTAGAATTCAAAAATAAGCTTAGAATCAAAGAATAAGCTTAAAAGTAGAATACTAGCATGCACAGTTCGTTTTACAAGGTTGATTCAAATGTGTGAATGTTGTGGAGTGAGTGTGGTTAGAAATGACATTTGGTTTACTTTTATGACAACCCTAACACATATAATCGTCTCCATGTCATTAGAATTCAAAAATAAGCTTAGAATCAAAGAATAAGCTTAAAAGTAGATTACAAGCATGCACAGTTCGTTTCACAAGTTTTATTCAAATGTGTGAATGTTGTGGAGTGAGTGTGGTTAGAAATGACATTTGGTTTACTTTTATGACAACCCTAACACATATAATCGTCTCCATGTCATTAGAATTCAAAACTAAGATTAGAATCAAAGAATAACCTTAAAAGTAGATTACAAGCATGCACAGTTCGTTTCACAAGTTTTATTCAAATGTGTGAATGTTGTGGAGTGAGTGTGGTTAGAAACGACATTTGGTTTACTTTTATGACAACCCTAACACATATAATTGTCTCCATGTCATTAGAATTCAAAAATAAGCTTAGAATCAAAGAATAAGCTTAAAAGGTGATTACAAGCATGCACAGTTCGTTTTACAAGGTTGATTCAAATGTGTGGATGTTGTGGAGTGAGTGTGGTTAGAAATGACATTTGGTTTACTTTTATGACAACCCTAACACATATAATCGTCTCCATGTCATTAGAATTCAAAAATAAGCTTAGAATCAAAGAATAAGCTTAAAAGTAGATTACAAGCATGCACAGTTCGTTTCACAAGTTTTATTCAAATGTGTGAATGTTGTGGAGTGAGTGTGGTTAGAAATGACATTTGGTTTACTTTTATGACAACCCTAACACATATAATCGTCTCCATGTCATTAGAATTCAAAAATAAGCTTAGAATCAAAGAATAAGCTTAAAAGTAGATTACAAGCATGCACAGTTCGTTTCACAAGTTTGATTCAAATGTGTGAATGTTGTGGAGTGAGTGTGGTTAGAAATGACATTTGGTTTACTTTTATGACAACCCTAACACATATAATTGTCTCCATGTAATTAGAATTCAAAAATAAGCTTAGAATCAAAGAATAAGCTTAAAAGTAGATTACAAGCATGCACAGTTCGTTTTACAAGTTTGATTTAAATGTGTGAATGTAGTGGAGTGACTGTGGTTAGAAATGACATTAGGTTTACTTTTATGACAACCCTAACACATATAATCGTCTCCATGTCATTAGAATTCAAAAATAAGCTTAGAATCAAAGAATAAGCTTAAAAGTAGATTACAAGCATGCACAGTTCGTTTCTCAAGTTTTATTCAAATGTGTGAATGTTGTGGAGTGAGTGTGGTTAGAAATGACATTTGGTTTACTTTTATGACAACCCTAACACATATAATCGTCTCCATGTCATTAGAATTCAAAAATAAGCTTAGAATCAAAGAATAAGCTTAAAAGTAGATTACAAGCATGCACAGTTCGTTTTACAAGTTTGATTCAAATGTGTGAATGTAGTGGAGTGAGTGTGGTTAGAAATGACATTTGGTTTACTTTTATGACAACCCTAACACATATAATCGTCTCCATGTCATTAGAATTCAAAAATTAGCTTAGAATCAAAGAATAAGCTTAAAAGTAGAATACAAGCATGCACAGTTCGTTTCACAAGTTTGATTCAAATGTGTGAATGTTGTGGAGTGAGTGTTGTTAGAAATGACATTAGGTTTACTTTTATGACAACCCTAACACATATAATCGTCTCCATGTCCTTGGAATTCAAAAATAAGCTTAGAATCAAAGAATTAGCTTAAAAGTAGAATACAAGCATACAGAGTTCGTTTTACAAGTTTGATTCAAATGTGTGAATGTTGTGGAGTGAGTGTGGTTAGAAATGACATTTGGTTTACTTTTATGACAACCCTAACACATATAATCGTCTCCATGTCATTAGAATTCAAAAATAAGCTTAGAATTAAAGAATAAGCTTAAAAGGTGATTACAAACATGCACAGTTCGTTTTACAAGGTTGATTCAAATGTGTGAATGTTGTGGAGTGAGTGTGGTTAGAAATGACATTTGGTTTACTTTTATGACAACCCTAACACATATAATCGTCTCCATGTCATTAGAATTCAAAAATAAGCTTAGAATCAAAGAATAAGCTTAAAAGTAGATTACAAGCATGCACAGTTCGTTTCACAAGTTTTATTCAAATGTGTGAATGTTGTGGAGTGAGTGTGGTTAGAAATGACATTTGGTTTACTTTTATGACAACCCTAACACATATAATCGTCTCCATGTCATTAGAATTCAAAAATAAGCTTAGAATCAAAGAATAAGCTTAAAAGTAGATTACAAGCATGCACAGTTCGTTTCACAAGTTTGATTCAAATGTGTGAATGTTGTGGAGTGAGTGTGGTTAGAAATGACATTTGGTTTACTTTTATGACAACCCTAACACATATAATCGTCTCCATGTCATTAGAATTCAAAAATAAGCTTAGAATTAAAGAATAAGCTTAAAAGGTGATTACAAGCATGCACAGTTCGTTTTACAAGGTTGATTCAAATGTGTGAATGTTGTGGAATGAGTGTGGTTAGAAATGACATTTGGTTTACTTTTATGACAACCCTAACACATATAATCGTCTCCATGTCATTAGAATTCAAAAATAAGCTTAGAATCAAAGAATAAGCTTAAAAGTAGATTACAAGCATGCACAGTTCGTTTCACAAGTTTTATTCAAATGTGTGAATGTTGTGGAGTGAGTGTGGTTAGAAATGACATTTGGTTTACTTTTATGACAACCCTAACACATATAATCGTCTCCATGTCATTAGAATTCAAAAATAAGCTTAGAATCAAAGAATAAGCTTAAAAGTAGATTACAAGCATGCACAGTTCGTTTCACAAGTTTGATTCAAATGTGTGAATGTTGTGGAGTGAGTGTGGTTAGAAATGACATTTGGTTTACTTTTATGACAACCCTAACACATATAATCGTCTCCATGTAATTAGAATTCAAAAATAAGCTTAGAATCAAAGAATAAGCTTAAAAGTAGATTACAAGCATGCACAGTTCGTTTTACAAGTTTGATTCAAATGTGTGAATGTAGTGGAGTGACTGTGGTTAGAAATGACATTAGGTTTACTTTTATGATAACCCTAACACATATAATCGTCTCCATGTCATTAGAATTCAAAAATAAGCTTAGAATCAAAGAATAAGCTTAAAAGTAAATTACAAGCATGCACAGTTCGTTTCTCAAGTTTTATTCAAATATGTGAATGTTGTGGAGTGAGTGTGGTTAGAAATGACATTTGGTTTACTTTTATGACAACCCTAACACATATAATCGTCTCCATGTCATTAGAATTCAAAAATAAGCTTAGAATCAAAGAATAAGCTTAAAAGTAGATTACAAGCATGCACAGTTCGTTTTACAAGTTTGATTCAAATGTGTGAATGTAGTGGAGTGAGTGTGGTTAGAAATGACATTTGGTTTACTTTTATGACAACCCTAACACATATAATCGTCTCCATGTCATTAGAATTCAAAAATAAGCTTAGAATCAAAGAATAAGCTTAATAGTAGAATACAAGCATGCACAGTTCGTTTCACAAGTTTGATTCAAATGTGTGAATGTTGTGGATTGAGTGTGGTTAGAAATGACATTTGGTTTACTTTTATGACAACCCTAACACATATAATCGTCTCCATGTCCTTGGAATTCAAAAATAAGCTTAGAATCAAAGAATTAGCTTAAAAGTAGAATACAAGCATACAGAGTTCGTTTTACAAGTTTGATTCAAATGTGTGAATGTTGTGGAGTGAGTGTGGTTAGAAATGACATTTGGTTTACTTTTATGACAACCCTAACACATATAATCGTCTCCATGTCATTAGAATTCAAAAATAAGCTTAGAATCAAAGAATAAGCTTAAAAGTAGAATACTAGCATGCACAGTTCGTTTTACAAGGTTGATTCAAATGTGTGAATGTTGTGGAGTGAGTGTGGTTAGAAATGACATTTGGTTTACTTTTATGACAACCCTAACACATATAATCGTCTCCATGTCATTAGAATTCAAAAATAAGCTTAGAATCAAAGAATAAGCTTAAAAGTAGATTACAAGCATGCACAGTTCGTTTCACAAGTTTTATTCAAATGTGTGAATGTTGTGGAGTGAGTGTGGTTAGAAATGACATTTGGTTTACTTTTATGACAACCCTAACACATATAATCGTCTCCATGTCATTAGAATTCAAAACTAAGATTAGAATCAAAGAATAACCTTAAAAGTAGATTACAAGCATGCACAGTTCGTTTCACAAGTTTTATTCAAATGTGTGAATGTTGTGGAGTGAGTGTGGTTAGAAACGACATTTGGTTTACTTTTATGACAACCCTAACACATATAATTGTCTCCATGTCATTAGAATTCAAAAATAAGCTTAGAATCAAAGAATAAGCTTAAAAGGTGATTACAAGCATGCACAGTTCGTTTTACAAGGTTGATTCAAATGTGTGGATGTTGTGGAGTGAGTGTGGTTAGAAATGACATTTGGTTTACTTTTATGACAACCCTAACACATATAATCGTCTCCATGTCATTAGAATTCAAAAATAAGCTTAGAATCAAAGAATAAGCTTAAAAGTAGATTACAAGCATGCACAGTTCGTTTCACAAGTTTTATTCAAATGTGTGAATGTTGTGGAGTGAGTGTGGTTAGAAATGACATTTGGTTTACTTTTATGACAACCCTAACACATATAATCGTCTCCATGTCATTAGAATTCAAAAATAAGCTTAGAATCAAAGAATAAGCTTAAAAGTAGATTACAAGCATGCACAGTTCGTTTCACAAGTTTGATTCAAATGTGTGAATGTTGTGGAGTGAGTGTGGTTAGAAACGACATTTGGTTTACTTTTATGACAACCCTAACACATATAATTGTCTCCATGTCATTAGAATTCAAAAATAAGCTTAGAATCAAAGAATAAGCTTAAAAGGTGATTACAAGCATGCACAGTTCGTTTTACAAGGTTGATTCAAATGTGTGGATGTTGTGGAGTGACTGTGGTTAGAAATGACATTTGGTTTACTTTTATGACAACCCTAACACATATAATCGTCTCCATGTCATTAGAATTCAAAAATAAGCTTAGAATCAAAGAATAAGCTTAAAAGTAGATTACAAGCATGCACAGTTCGTTTCACAAGTTTTATTCAAATGTGTGAATGTTGTGGAGTGAGTGTGGTTAGAAATGACATTTGGTTTACTTTTATGACAACCCTAACACATATAATCGTCTCCATGTCATTAGAATTCAAAAATAAGCTTAGAATCAAAGAATAAGCTTAAAAGTAGATTATAAGCATGCACAGTTCGTTTCACAAGTTTGATTCAAATGTGTGAATGTTGTGGAGTGAGTGTGGTTAGAAATGACATTTGGTTTACTTTTATGACAACCCTAACACATATAATCGTCTCCATGTCATTATAATTCAAAAATAAGCTTAGAATCAAAGAATAAGCTTAAAAGTAGATTACAAGCATGCACAGTTCGTTTTACAAGTTTGATTCAAATGTGTGAATGTAGTGGAGTGACTGTGGTTAGAAATGACATTTGGTTTACTTTTATGACAACCCTAACACATATAATCGTCTCCATGTCATTAGAATTCAAAAATAAGCTTAGAATCAAAGAATAAGCTTAAAAGTAGATTACAAGCATGCACAGTTCGTTTCACAAGTTTTATTCAAATGTGTGAATGTTGTGGAGTGAGTGTGGTTAGAAATGACATCTGGTTTACTTTTATGACAACCCTAACACATATAATCGTCTCCATGTCATTAGAATTCAAAAATAAGCTTAGAATCAAAGAATAAGCTTAAAAGTAGATTACAAGCATGCACAGTTCGTTTCACAAGTTTTTATTCAAATGTGTGAATGTTGTGGAGTGAGTGTGGTTAGAAATGACATTTGGTTTACTTTTATAACAACCCTAACACATATAATTGTCTCCATGTCATTAGAATTCAAAAATAAGCTTAGAATCAAAGAATAAGCTTAAAAGTAGAATACAAGCATGCAAAGTTCGTTTTACAAGTTTGATTCAAATGTGTGAATGTAGTGGAGTGAGTGTGGTTAGAAATGACATCTGGTTTACTTTTATGACAACCCTAACACATATAATCGTCTCCATGTCATTAGAATTCAAAAATAAGCTTAGAATCAAAGAATAAGCTTAAAAGTAGATTACAAGCATGCACAGTTCGTTTCACAAGTTTTTATTCAAATGTGTGAATGTTGTGGAGTGAGTGTGGTTAGAAATGACATTTGGTTTACTTTTATAACAACCCTAACACATATAATTGTCTCCATGTCATTAGAATTCAAAAATAAGCTTAGAATCAAAGAATAAGCTTAAAAGGTGATTACAAGCATGCACAGTTCGTTTTACAAGGTTGATTCAAATGTGTGGATGTTGTGGAGTGAGTGTGGTTAGAAATGACATTTGGTTTACTTTTATGACAACCCTAACACATATAATCGTCTCCATGTCATTAGAATTCAAAAATAAGCTTAGAATCAAAGAATAAGCTTAAAAGTAGATTACAAGCATGCACAGTTCGTTTCACAAGTTTTATTCAAATGTGTGAATGTTGTGGAGTGAGTGTGGTTAGAAATGACATTTGGTTTACTTTTATGACAACCCTAACACATATAATTGTCTCCATGTCATTAGAATTCAAAAATAAGCTTAGAATCAAAGAATAAGCTTAAAAGTAGATTACAAGCATGCACAGTTCGTTTTACAAGTTTGATTCAAATGTGTGAATGTAGTGGAGTGACTGTGGTTAGAAATGACATTTGGTTTACTTTTATGACAACCCTAACACATATAATCGTCTCCATGTCATTAGAATTCAAAAATAAGCTTAGAATCAAAGAATAAGCTTAAAAGTAGATTACAAGCATGCACAGTTCGTTTCACAAGTTTTATTCAAATGTGTGAATGTTGTGGAGTGAGTGTGGTTAGAAATGACATCTGGTTTACTTTTATGACAACCCTAACACATATAATCGTCTCCATGTCATTAGAATTCAAAAATAAGCTTAGAATCAAAGAATAAGCTTAAAAGTAGATTACAAGCATGCACAGTTCGTTTCACAAGTTTTTATTCAAATGTGTGAATGTTGTGGAGTGAGTGTGGTTAGAAATGACATTTGGTTTACTTTTATAACAACCCTAACACATATAATTGTCTCCATGTCATTAGAATTCAAAAATAAGCTTAGAATCAAAGAATAAGCTTAAAAGTAGAATACAAGCATGCAAAGTTCGTTTTACAAGTTTGATTCAAATGTGTGAATGTAGTGGAGTGAGTGTTGTTAGAAATGACATTTGGTTTACTTTTATGACACCCCTAACACATATAATCGTCTCCATGTCATTAGAATTCAAAAATAAGCTTAGAATCAAAGAATAAGCTTAAAAGTAGAATACAAGCATGCACAGTTCGTTTTACAAGGTTGATTCAAATGTGTGAATGTTGTGGAGTGAGTGTGGTTAGAAATGACATTTGGTTTACTTTTATGACAACCCTAACACATATAATCGTCTCCATGTCATTAGAATTCAAAAATAAGCTTAGAATCAAAGAATAAGCTTAAAAGTAGATTACAAGCATGCACAGTTCGTTTCACAAGTTTTATTCAAATGTGTGAATGTTGTGGAGTGAGTGTGGTTAGAAATGACATTTGGTTTACTTTTATGACAACCCTAACACATATAATCATCTCCATGTCATTAGAATTCAAAAATAAGATTTGAATCAAAGAATAACCTTAAAAGTAGATTACAAGCATGCACAGTTCGTTTCACAAGTTTTATTCAAATGTGTGAATGTTGTGGAGTGAGTGTGGTTAGAAACGACATTTGGTTTACTTTTATGACAACCCTAACACATATAATTGTCTCCATGTCATTAGAATTCAAAAATAAGCTTAGAATCAAAGAATAAGCTTAAAAGGTGATTACAAGCATGCACAGTTCGTTTTACAAGGTTGATTCAAATGTGTGAATGTTGTGGAGTGAGTGTGGTTAGAAATGACATTTGGTTTACTTTTATGACAACCCTAACACATATAATCGTCTCCATGTCATTAGAATTCAAAAATAAGCTTAGAATCAAAGAATAAGCTTAAAAGTAGATTACAAGCATGCACAGTTCGTTTCACAAGTTTTATTCAAATGTGTGAATGTTGTGGAGTGAGTGTGGTTAGAAATGACATTTGGTTTACTTTTATGACAACCCTAACACATATAATCATCTCCATGTCATTAGAATTCAAAAATAAGATTAGAATCAAAGAATAACCTTAAAAGTAGATTACAAGCATGCACAGTTCGTTTCACAAGTTTTATTCAAATGTGTGAATGTTGTGGAGTGAGTGTGGTTAGAAACGACATTTGGTTTACTTTTATGACAACCCTAACACATATAATTGTCTCCATGTCATTAGAATTCAAAAATAAGCTTAGAATCAAAGAATAAGCTTAAAAGGTGATTACAAGCATGCACAGTTCGTTTTACAAGGTTGATTCAAATGTGTGAATGTTGTGGAGTGAGTGTGGTTAGAAATGACATTTGGTTTACTTTTATGACAACCCTAACACATATAATCGTCTCCATGTCATTAGAATTCAAAAATAAGCTTAGAATCAAAGAATAAGCTTAAAAGTAAATTACAAGCATGCACAGTTCGTTTCTCAAGTTTTATTCAAATGTGTGAATGTTGTGGAGTGAGTGTGGTTAGAAATGACATTTGGTTTACTTTTATGACAACCCTAACACATATAATCGTCTCCATGTCATTAGAATTCAAAAATAAGCTTAGAATCAAAGAATAAGCTTACAAGTAGATTACAAGCATGCACAGTTCGTTTCACAAGTTTTATTCAAATGTGTGAATGTTGTGGAGTGAGTGTGGTTAGAAATGACATTTGGTTTACTTTTATGACAACCCTAACACATATAATCGTCTCCATGTCATTAGAATTCAAAAATAAGCTTAGAATCAAAGAATAAGCTTAAAAGTAGATTACAAGCATGCACAGTTCGTTTCACAAGTTTTATTCAAATGTGTGAATCTTGTGGAGTGAGTGTGGTTAGAAATGACATTTGGTTTACTTTTATGACAACCCTAACACATATAATCTTCTCCATGTCATTAGAATTCAAAAATAAGCTTAGAATCAAAGAATAAGCTTAAAAGTAGATTACAAGCATGCACAGTTCGTTTCACAAGTTTTATTCAAATGTGTGAATGTTGTGGAGTGAGTGTGGTTAGAAATGACATTTGGTTTACTTTTATGACAACCCTAACACATATAATCATCTCCATGTCATTAGAATTCAAAAATAAGATTAGAATCAAAGAATAACCTTAAAAGTAGATTACAAGCATGCATAGTTCGTTTCACAAGTTTTATTCAAATGTGTGAATGTTGTGGAGTGAGTGTGGTTAGAAACGACATTTGGTTTACTTTTATGACAACCCTAACACATATAATTGTCTCCATGTCATTAGAATTCAAAAATAAGCTTAGAATCAAAGAATAAGCTTAAAAGGTGATTACAAGCATGCACAGTTCGTTTTACAAGGTTGATTCAAATGTGTGAATGTTGTGGAGTGAGTGTGGTTAGAAATGACATTTGGTTTACTTTTATGACAACCCTAACACATATAATCGTCTCCATGTCATTAGAATTCAAAAATAAGCTTAGAATCAAAGAATAAGCTTAAAAGTAAATTACAAGCATGCACAGTTCGTTTCTCAAGTTTTATTCAAATGTGTGAATGTTGTGGAGTGAGTGTGGTTAGAAATGACATTTGGTTTACTTTTATGACAACCCTAACACATATAATCGTCTCCATGTCATTAGAATTCAAAAATAAGCTTAGAATCAAAGAATAAGCTTAAAAGTAGATTACAAGCATGCACAGTTCGTTTTACAAGTTTGATTCAAATGTGTGAATGTAGTGGAGTGAGTGTGGTTAGAAATGACATTTGGTTTACTTTTATGACAACCCTAACACATATAATCGTCTCCATGTCATTAGAATTCAAAAATTAGCTTAGAATCAAAGAATAAGCTTAATAGTAGAATACAAGCATGCACAGTTCGTTTCACAAGTTTGATTCAAATGTGTGAATGTTGTGGAGTGAGTGTTGTTATAAATGACATTTGGTTTACTTTTATGACAACCCTAACACATATAATCGTCTCCATGTCCTTGGAATTCAAAAATAAGCTTAGAATCAAAGAATTAGCTTAAAAGTAGAATACAAGCATACAGAGTTCGTTTTACAAGTTTGATTCAAATGTGTGAATGTTGTGGAGTGAGTGTGGTTAGAAATGACATTTGGTTTACTTTTATGACAACCCTAACACATATAATCGTCTCCATGTCATTAGAATTCAAAAATAAGCTTAGAATCAAAGAATAAGCTTAAAAGGTGATTACAAGCATGCACAGTTCGTTTTACAAGGTTGATTCAAATGTGTGAATGTTGTGGAGTGAGTGTGGTTAGAAATGACATTTGGTTTACTTTTATGACAACCCTAACACATATAATCGTCTCCATGTCATTAGAATTCAAAAATAAGCTTAGAATCAAAGAATAAGCTTAAAAGTAGATTACAAGCATGCACAGTTCGTTTCACAAGTTTTATTCAAATGTGTGAATGTTGTGGAGTGAGTGTGGTTAGAAATGACATTTGGTTTACTTTTATGACAACCCTTACACATATAATCGTCTCCATGTAATTAGAATTCAAAAATAAGCTTAGAATCAAAGAATAAGCTTAAAAGTAGATTACAAGCATGCACAGTTCGTTTTACAAGTTTGATTCAAATGTGTGAATGTAGTGGAGTGACTGTGGTTAGAAATGACATTAGGTTTACTTTTATGATAACCCTAACACATATAATCGTCTCCATGTCATTAGAATTCAAAAATAAGCTTAGAATCAAAGAATAAGCTTAAAAGTAATTTACAAGCATGCACAGTTCGTTTCTCAAGTTTTATTCAAATGTGTGAATGTTGTGGAGTGAGTGTGGTTAGAAATGACATTTGGTTTACTTTTATGACAACCCTAACACATATAATCGTCTCCATGTCATTAGAATTCAAAAATAAGCTTAGAATCAAAGAATAAGCTTAAAAGTAGATTACAAGCATGCACAGTTCGTTTTACAAGTTTGATTCAAATGTGTGAATGTAGTGGAGTGAGTGTGGTTAGAAATGACATTTGGTTTACTTTTATGACAACCCTAACACATATAATCGTCTCCATGTCATTAGAATTCAAAAATAAGCTTAGAATCAAAGAATAAGCTTAATAGTAGAATACAAGCATGCACAGTTCGTTTCACAAGTTTGATTCAAATGTGTGAATGTTGTGGATTGAGTGTTGTTAGAAATGACATTTGGTTTACTTTTATGACAACCCTAACACATATAATCGTCTCCATGTCCTTGGAATTCAAAAATAAGCTTAGAATCAAAGAATTAGCTTAAAAGTAGAATACAAGCATACAGAGTTCGTTTTACAAGTTTGATTCAAATGTGTGAATGTTGTGGAGTGAGTGTGGTTAGAAATGACATTTGGTTTACTTTTATGACAACCCTAACACATATAATCGTCTCCATGTCATTAGAATTCAAAAATAAGCTTAGAATCAAAGAATAAGCTTAAAAGGTGATTACAAGCATGCACAGTTCGTTTTACAAGGTTGATTCAAATGTGTGAATGTTGTGGAGTGAGTGTGGTTAGAAATGACATTTGGTTTACTTTTATGACAACCCTAACACATATAATCGTCTCCATGTCATTAGAATTCAAAAATAAGCTTAGAATCAAAGAATAAGCTTAAAAGTAGATTACAAGCATGCACAGTTCGTTTCACAAGTTTTATTCAAATGTGTGAATGTTGTGGAGTGAGTGTGGTTAGAAATGACATTTGGTTTACTTTTATGACAACCCTTACACATATAATCGTCTTCATGTAATTAGAATTCAAAAATAAGCTTAGAATCAAAGAATAAGCTTAAAAGTAGATTACAAGCATGCACAGTTCGTTTTACAAGTTTGATTCAAATGTGTGAATGTAGTGGAGTGACTGTGGTTAGAAATGACATTAGGTTTACTTTTATGATAACCCTAACACATATAATCGTCTCCATGTCATTAGAATTCAAAAATAAGCTTAGAATCAAAGAATAAGCTTAAAAGTAAATTACAAGCATGCACAGTTCGTTTCTCAAGTTTTATTCAAATGTGTGAATGTTGTGGAGTGAGTGTGGTTAGAAATGACATTTGGTTTACTTTTATGACAACCCTAACACATATAATCGTCTCCATGTCATTAGAATTCAAAAATAAGCTTAGAATCAAAGAATAAGCTTAAAAGTAGATTACAAGCATGCACAGTTCGTTTTACAAGTTTGATTCAAATGTGTGAATGTAGTGGAGTGAGTGTGGTTAGAAATGACATTTGGTTTACTTTTATGACAACCCTAACACATATAATCGTCTCCATGTCATTAGAATTCAAAAATAAGCTTAGAATCAAAGAATAAGCTTAATAGTAGAATACAAGCATGCACAGTTCGTTTCACAAGTTTGATTCAAATGTGTGAATGTTGTGGATTGAGTGTTGTTAGAAATGACATTTGGTTTACTTTTATGACAACCCTAACACATATAATCGTCTCCATGTCCTTGGAATTCAAAAATAAGCTTAGAATCAAAGAATTAGCTTAAAAGTAGAATACAAGCATACAGAGTTCGTTTTACAAGTTTGATTCAAATGTGTGAATGTTGTGGAGTGAGTGTGGTTAGAAATGACATTTGGTTTACTTTTATGACAACCCTAACACATATAATCGTCTCCATGTCATTAGAATTCAAAAATAAGCTTAGAATCAAAGAATAAGCTTAAAAGGTGATTACAAGCATGCACAGTTCGTTTTACAAGGTTGATTCAAATGTGTGAATGTTGTGGAGTGAGTGTGGTTAGAAATGACATTTGGTTTACTTTTATGACAACCCTAACACATATAATCGTCTCCATGTCATTAGAATTCAAAAATAAGCTTAGAATCAAAGAATAAGCTTAAAAGTAGATTACAAGCATGCACAGTTCGTTTCACAAGTTTTATTCAAATGTGTGAATGTTGTGGAGTGAGTGTGGTTAGAAATGACATTTGGTTTACTTTTATGACAACCCTAACACATATAATCGTCTCCATGTCATTAGAATTCAAAAATAAGCTTAGAATCAAAGAATAAGCTTAAAAGTAGATTACAAGCATGCACAGTTCGTTTCACAAGTTTTATTCAAATGTGTGAATGTTGTGGAGTGAGTGTGGTTAGAAATGACATTTGGTTTACTTTTATGACAACCCTTACACATATAATCGTCTCCATGTAATTAGAATTCAAAAATAAGCTTAGAATCAAAGAATAAGCTTAAAAGTAGATTACAAGCATGCACAGTTCGTTTTACAAGTTTGATTCAAATGTGTGAATGTTGTGGAGTGAGTGTGGTTAGAAATGACATTTGGTTTACTTTTATGACAACCCTAACACATATAATCGTCTCCATGTCATTAGAATTCAAAAATAAGCTTAGAATCAAAGAATAAGCTTAAAAGTAGATTACAAGCATGCACAGTTCGTTTCACAAGTTTTATTCAAATGTGTGAATGTTGTGGAGTGAGTGTGGTTAGAAATGACATTTGGTTTACTTTTATGACAACCCTTACACATATAATCGTCTCCATGTCATTAGAATTCAAAAATAAGCTTAGAATCAAAGAATAAGCTTAAAAGTAGATTACAAGCATGCACAGTTCGTTTTACAAGTTTGATTCAAATGTGTGAATGTAGTGGAGTGACTGTGGTTAGAAATGACATTAGGTTTACTTTTATGATAACCCTAACACATATAATCGTCTCCATGTCATTAGAATTCAAAAATAAGCTTAGAATTAAAGAATAAGCTTAAAAGTAAATTACAAGCATGCACAGTTCGTTTCTCAAGTTTTATTCAAATGTGTGAATGTTGTGGAGTGAGTGTGGTTAGAAATGACATTTGGTTTACTTTTATGACAACCCTAACACATATAATCGTCTCCATGTCATTAGAATTCAAAAATAAGCTTAGAATCAAAGAATAAGCTTAAAAGTAGATTACAAGCATGCACAGTTCGTTTTACAAGTTTGATTCAAATGTGTGAATGTAGTGGAGTGAGTGTGGTTAGAAATGACATTTGGTTTACCTTTATGACAACCCTAACACATATAATCGTCTCCATGTCATTAGAATTCAAAAATAAGCTTAGAATCAAAGAATAAGCTTAATAGTAGAATACAAGCATGCACAGTTCGTTTCACAAGTTTGATTCAAATGTGTGAATGTTGTGGATTGAGTGTTGTTAGAAATGACATTTGGTTTACTTTTATGACAACCCTAACACATATAATCGTCTCCATGTCCTTGGAATTCAAAAATAAGCTTAGAATCAAAGAATTAGCTTAAAAGTAGAATACAAGCATACAGAGTTCGTTTTACAAGTTTGATTCAAATGTGTGAATGTTGTGGAGTGAGTGTGGTTAGAAATGACATTTGGTTTACTTTTATGACAACCCTAACACATATAATCGTCTCCATGTCATTAGAATTCAAAAATAAGCTTAGAATCAAAGAATAAGCTTAAAAGGTGATTACAAGCATGCACAGTTCGTTTTACAAGGTTGATTCAAATGTGTGAATGTTGTGGATTGAGTGTTGTTAGAAATGACATTTGGTTTACTTTTATGACAACCCTAACACATATAATCGTCTCCATGTCATTAGAATTCAAAAATAAGCTTAGAATCAAAGAATAAGCTTAAAAGTAGATTACAAGCATGCACAGTTCGTTTCACAAGTTTTATTCAAATGTGTGAATGTTGTGGAGTGAGTGTGGTTAGAAATGACATTTGGTTTACTTTTATGACAACCCTTACACATATAATCGTCTCCATGTAATTAGAATTCAAAAATAAGCTTAGAATCAAAGAATAAGCTTAAAAGTAGATTACAAGCATGCACAGTTCGTTTTACAAGTTTGATTCAAATGTGTGAATGTTGTGGAGTGAGTGTGGTTAGAAATGACATTTGGTTTACTTTTATGACAACCCTAACACATATAATCGTCTCCATGTCATTAGAATTCAAAAATAAGCTTAGAATCAAAGAATAAGCTTAAAAGTAGATTACAAGCATGCACAGTTCGTTTCACAAGTTTTATTCAAATGTGTGAATGTTGTGGAGTGAGTGTGGTTAGAAATGACATTTGGTTTACTTTTATGACAACCCTAACACATATAATCGTCTCCATGTCATTAGAATTCAAAAATAAGCTTAGAATCAAAGAATAAGCTTAAAAGTAGATTACAAGCATGCACAGTTCGTTTCACAAGTTTTATTCAAATGTGTGAATGTTGTGGAGTGAGTGTGGTTAGAAATGACATTTGGTTTACTTTTATGACAACCCTTACACATATAATCGTCTCCATGTCATTAGAATTCAAAAATAAGCTTAGAATCAAAGAATAAGCTTAAAAGTAGATTACAAGCATGCACAGTTCGTTTTACAAGTTTGATTCAAATGTGTGAATGTAGTGGAGTGACTGTGGTTAGAAATGACATTAGGTTTACTTTTATGATAACCCTAACACATATAATCGTCTCCATGTCATTAGAATTCAAAAATAAGCTTAGAATTAAAGAATAAGCTTAAAAGTAAATTACAAGCATGCACAGTTCGTTTCTCAAGTTTTATTCAAATGTGTGAATGTTGTGGAGTGAGTGTGGTTAGAAATGACATTTGGTTTACTTTTATGACAACCCTAACACATATAATCGTCTCCATGTCATTAGAATTCAAAAATAAGCTTAGAATCAAAGAATAAGCTTAAAAGTAGATTACAAGCATGCACAGTTCGTTTTACAAGTTTGATTCAAATGTGTGAATGTAGTGGAGTGAGTGTGGTTAGAAATGACATTTGGTTTACCTTTATGACAACCCTAACACATATAATCGTCTCCATGTCATTAGAATTCAAAAATAAGCTTAGAATCAAAGAATAAGCTTAATAGTAGAATACAAGCATGCACAGTTCGTTTCACAAGTTTGATTCAAATGTGTGAATGTTGTGGATTGAGTGTTGTTAGAAATGACATTTGGTTTACTTTTATGACAACCCTAACACATATAATCGTCTCCATGTCCTTGGAATTCAAAAATAAGCTTAGAATCAAAGAATTAGCTTAAAAGTAGAATACAAGCATACAGAGTTCGTTTTACAAGTTTGATTCAAATGTGTGAATGTTGTGGAGTGAGTGTGGTTAGAAATGACATTTGGTTTACTTTTATGACAACCCTAACACATATAATCGTCTCCATGTCATTAGAATTCAAAAATAAGCTTAGAATCAAAGAATAAGCTTAAAAGGTGATTACAAGCATGCACAGTTCGTTTTACAAGGTTGATTCAAATGTGTGAATGTTGTGGAGTGAGTGTGGTTAGAAATGACATTTGGTTTACTTTTATGACAACCCTAACACATATAATCGTCTCCATGTCATTAGAATTCAAAAATAAGCTTAGAATCAAAGAATAAGCTTAAAAGTAGATTACAAGCATGCACAGTTCGTTTCACAAGTTTTATTCAAATGTGTGAATGTTGTGGAGTGAGTGTGGTTAGAAATGACATTTGGTTTACTTTTATGACAACCCTAACACATATAATCGTCTCCATGTCATTAGAATTCAAAAATAAGCTTAGAATCAAAGAATAAGCTTAAAAGTAGATTACAAGCATGCACAGTTCGTTTCACAAGTTTTATTCAAATGTGTGAATGTTGTGGAGTGAGTGTGGTTAGAAATGACATTTGGTTTACTTTTATGACAACCCTTACACATATAATCGTCTCCATGTAATTAGAATTCAAAAATAAGCTTAGCATCAAAGAATAAGCTTAAAAGTAGATTACAAGCATGCACAGTTCGTTTTACAAGTTTGATTCAAATGTGTGAATGTAGTGGAGTGACTGTGGTTATAAATGACATTAGGTTTACTTTTATGATAACCCTAACACATATAATCGTCTCCATGTCATTAGAATTCAAAAATAAGCTTAGAATCAAAGAATAAGCTTAAAAGTAAATTACAAGCATGCACAGTTCGTTTCTCAAGTTTTATTCAAATGTGTGAATGTTGTGGAGTGAGTGTGGTTAGAAATGACATTTGGTTTACTTTTATGACAACCCTAACACATATAATCGTCTCCATGTCATTAGAATTCAAAAATAAGCTTAGAATCAAAGAATAAGCTTAAAAGTAGATTACAAGCATGCACAGTTCGTTTCACAAGTTTTATTCAAATGTGTGAATGTTGTGGAGTGAGTGTGGTTAGAAATGACATTTGGTTTACTTTTATGACAACCCTAACACATATAATCGTCTCCATGTCATTAGAATTCAAAAATAAGCTTAGAATCAAAGAATAAGCTTAAAAGTAGATTACAAGCATGCACAGTTCGTTTCACAAGTTTTATTCAAATGTGTGAATGTTGTGGAGTGAGTGTGGTTAGAAATGACATTTGGTTTACTTTTATGACAACCCTTACACATATAATCGTCTCCATGTCATTAGAATTCAAAAATAAGCTTAGAATCAAAGAATAAGCTTAAAAGTAGATTACAAGCATGCACAGTTCGTTTTACAAGTTTGATTCAAATGTGTGAATGTAGTGGAGTGACTGTGGTTAGAAATGACATTAGGTTTACTTTTATGATAACCCTAACACATATAATCGTCTCCATGTCATTAGAATTCAAAAATAAGCTTAGAATTAAAGAATAAGCTTAAAAGTAAATTACAAGCATGCACAGTTCGTTTCTCAAGTTTTATTCAAATGTGTGAATGTTGTGGAGTGAGTGTGGTTAGAAATGACATTTGGTTTACTTTTATGACAACCCTAACACATATAATCGTCTCCATGTCATTAGAATTCAAAAATAAGCTTAGAATCAAAGAATAAGCTTAAAAGTAGATTACAAGCATGCACAGTTCGTTTTACAAGTTTGATTCAAATGTGTGAATGTAGTGGAGTGAGTGTGGTTAGAAATGACATTTGGTTTACCTTTATGACAACCCTAACACATATAATCGTCTCCATGTCATTAGAATTCAAAAATAAGCTTAGAATCAAAGAATAAGCTTAATAGTAGAATACAAGCATGCACAGTTCGTTTCACAAGTTTGATTCAAATGTGTGAATGTTGTGGATTGAGTGTTGTTAGAAATGACATTTGGTTTACTTTTATGACAACCCTAACACATATAATCGTCTCCATGTCCTTGGAATTCAAAAATAAGCTTAGAATCAAAGAATTAGCTTAAAAGTAGAATACAAGCATACAGAGTTCGTTTTACAAGTTTGATTCAAATGTGTGAATGTTGTGGAGTGAGTGTGGTTAGAAATGACATTTGGTTTACTTTTATGACAACCCTAACACATATAATCGTCTCCATGTCATTAGAATTCAAAAATAAGCTTAGAATCAAAGAATAAGCTTAAAAGGTGATTACAAGCATGCACAGTTCGTTTTACAAGGTTGATTCAAATGTGTGAATGTTGTGGAGTGAGTGTGGTTAGAAATGACATTTGGTTTACTTTTATGACAACCCTAACACATATAATCGTCTCCATGTCATTAGAATTCAAAAATAAGCTTAGAATCAAAGAATAAGCTTAAAAGTAGATTACAAGCATGCACAGTTCGTTTCACAAGTTTTATTCAAATGTGTGAATGTTGTGGAGTGAGTGTGGTTAGAAATGACATTTGGTTTACTTTTATGACAACCCTAACACATATAATCGTCTCCATGTCATTAGAATTCAAAAATAAGCTTAGAATCAAAGAATAAGCTTAAAAGTAGATTACAAGCATGCACAGTTCGTTTCACAAGTTTTATTCAAATGTGTGAATGTTGTGGAGTGAGTGTGGTTAGAAATGACATTTGGTTTACTTTTATGACAACCCTTACACATATAATCGTCTCCATGTAATTAGAATTCAAAAATAAGCTTAGCATCAAAGAATAAGCTTAAAAGTAGATTACAAGCATGCACAGTTCGTTTTACAAGTTTGATTCAAATGTGTGAATGTAGTGGAGTGACTGTGGTTATAAATGACATTAGGTTTACTTTTATGATAACCCTAACACATATAATCGTCTCCATGTCATTAGAATTCAAAAATAAGCTTAGAATCAAAGAATAAGCTTAAAAGTAAATTACAAGCATGCACAGTTCGTTTCTCAAGTTTTATTCAAATGTGTGAATGTTGTGGAGTGAGTGTGGTTAGAAATGACATTTGGTTTACTTTTATGACAACCCTAACACATATAATCGTCTCCATGTCATTAGAATTCAAAAATAAGCTTAGAATCAAAGAATAAGCTTAAAAGTAGATTACAAGCATGCACAGTTCGTTTTACAAGTTTGATTCAAATGTGTGAATGTAGTGGAGTGAGTGTGGTTAGAAATGACATTTGGTTTACTTTTATGACAACCCTAACACATATAATCGTCTCCATGTCATTAGAATTCAAAAATAAGCTTAGAATCAAAGAATAAGCTTAATAGTAGAATACAAGCATGCACAGTTCGTTTCACAAGTTTGATTCAAATGTGTGAATGTTGTGGATTGAGTGTTGTTAGAAATGACATTTGGTTTACTTTTATGACAACCCTAACACATATAATCGTCTCCATGTCCTTGGAATTCAAAAATAAGCTTAGAATCAAAGAATTAGCTTAAAAGTAGAATACAAGCATACAGAGTTCGTTTTACAAGTTTGATTCAAATGTGTGAATGTTGTGGAGTGACTGTGGTTAGAAATGAAATTTGGTTTACTTTTATGACAACCCTAACACATATAATCGTCTCCATGTCATTAGAATTCAAAAATAAGCTTAGAATCAAAGAATAAGCTTAAAAGGTGATTACAAGCATGCACAGTTCGTTTTACAAGGTTGATTCAAATGTGTGAATGTTGTGGAGTGAGTGTGGTTAGAAATGACATTTGGTTTACTTTTATGACAACCCTAACACATATAATCGTCTCCATGTCATTAGAATTCAAAAATAAGCTTAGAATCAAAGAATAAGCTTAAAAGTAGATTACAAGCATGCACAGTTCGTTTCACAAGTTTTATTCAAATGTGTGAATGTAGTGGAGTGACTGTGGTTAGAAATGACATTAGGTTTACTTTTATGATAACCCTAACACATATAATCGTCTCCATGTCATTAGAATTCAAAAATAAGCTTAGAATCAAAGAATAAGCTTAAAAGTAAATTACAAGCATGCACAGTTCGTTTCTCAAGTTTTATTCAAATGTGTGAATGTTGTGGAGTGAGTGTGGTTAGAAATGACATTTGGTTTACTTTTATGACAACCCTAACACATATAATCGTCTCCATGTCATTAGAATTCAAAAATAAGATTAGAATCAAAGAATAAGCTTAAAAGTAGATTACAAGCATGCACAGTTCGTTTTACAAGTTTGATTCAAATGTGTGAATGTAGTGGAGTGAGTGTGGTTAGAAATGACATTTGGTTTACTTTTATGACAACCCTAACACATATAATCGTCTCCATGTCATTAGAATTCAAAAATAAGCTTAGAATCAAAGAATAAGCTTAAAAGTAGATTACAAGCATGCACAGTTCGTTTTACAAGTTTGATTCAAATGTGTGAATGTAGTGGAGTGAGTGTGGTTAGAAATGACATTTGGTTTACTTTTATGACAACCCTAACACATATAATCGTCTCCATGTCATTAGAATTCAAAAATAAGCTTAGAATCAAAGAATAAGCTTAATAGTAGAATACAAGCATGCACAGTTCGTTTCACAAGTTTGATTCAAATGTGTGAATGTTGTGGATTGAGTGTTGTTAGAAATGACATTTGGTTTACTTTTATGACAACCCTAACACATATAATCGTCTCCATGTCCTTGGAATTCAAAAATAAGCTTAGAATCAAAGAATTAGCTTAAAAGTAGAATACAAGCATACAGAGTTCGTTTTACAAGTTTGATTCAAATGTGTGAATGTTGTGGAGTGAGTGTGGTTAGAAATGACATTTGGTTTACTTTTATGACAACCCTAACACATATAATCGTCTCCATGTCATTAGAATTCAAAAATAAGCTTAGAATCAAAGAATAAGCTTAAAAGTAGATTACAAGCATGCACAGTTCGTTTCACAAGTTTTATTCAAATGTGTGAATGTTGTGGAGTGAGTGTGGTTAGAAATGACATCTGGTTTACTTTTATGACAACCCTAACACATATAATCGTCTCCATGTCATTAGAATTCAAAAATAAGCTTAGAATCAAAGAATAAGCTTAAAAGTAGATTACAAGCATGCACAGTTCGTTTCACAAGTTTTTATTCAAATGTGTGAATGTTGTGGAGTGAGTGTGGTTAGAAATGACATTTGGTTTACTTTTATGACAACCCTAACACATATAATTGTCTCCATGTCATTAGAATTCAAAAATAAGCTTAGAATCAAAGAATAAGCTTAAAAGTAGATTACAAGCATGCACAGTTCGTTTTACAAGTTTGATTCAAATGTGTGAATGTAGTGGAGTGAGTGTTGTTAGAAATGACATTTGGTTTACTTTTATGACACCCCTAACACATATAATCGTCTCCATGTCATTAGAATTCAAAAATAAGCTTAGAATCAAAGAATAAGCTTAAAAGTAGAATACAAGCATGCACAGTTCGTTTTACAAGGTTGATTCAAATGTGTGAATGTTGTGGAGTGAGTGTGGTTAGAAATGACATTTGGTTTACTTTTATGACAACCCTAACACATATAATCGTCTCCATGTCATTAGAATTCAAAAATAAGCTTAGAATCAAAGAATAAGCTTAAAAGTAGATTACAAGCATGCACAGTTCGTTTCACAAGTTTTATTCAAATGTGTGAATGTTGTGGAGTGAGTGTGGTTAGAAATGACATTTGGTTTACTTTTATGACAACCCTAACACATATAATCGTCTCCATGTCATTAGAATTCAAAACTAAGATTAGAATCAAAGAATAACCTTAAAAGTAGATTACAAACATGCACAGTTCGTTTCACAAGTTTTATTCAAATGTGTGAATGTTGTGGAGTGAGTGTGGTTAGAAACGACATTTGGTTTACTTTTATGACAACCCTAACACATATAATTGTCTCCATGTCATTAGAATTCAAAAATAAGCTTAGAATCAAAGAATAAGCTTAAAAGGTGATTACAAGCATGCACAGTTCGTTTTACAAGGTTGATTCAAATGTGTGAATGTTGTGGAGTGAGTGTGGTTAGAAATGACATTTGGTTTACTTTTATGACAACCCTAACACATATAATCGTCTCCATGTCATTAGAATTCAAAAATAAGCTTAGAATCAAAGAATAAGCTTAAAAGTAGATTACAAGCATGCACAGTTCGTTTCACAAGTTTTATTCAAATGTGTGAATGTTGTGGAGTGAGTGTGGTTAGAAATGACATTTGGTTTACTTTTATGACAACCCTAACACATATAATCGTCTCCATGTCATTAGAATTCAAAAATAAGCTTAGAATCAAAGAATAAGCTTAAAAGTAGATTACAAGCATGCACAGTTCGTTTCACAAGTTTGATTCAAATGTGTGAATGTTGTGGAGTGAGTGTGGTTAGAAATGACATTTGGTTTACTTTTATGACAACCCTAACACATATAATCGTCTCCATGTCATTATAATTCAAAAATAAGCTTAGAATCAAAGAATAAGCTTAAAAGTAGATTACAAGCATGCACAGTTCGTTTTACAAGTTTGATTCAAATGTGTGAATGTAGTGGAGTGACTGTGGTTAGAAATGACATTTGGTTTACTTTTATGACAACCCTAACACATATAATCGTCTCCATGTCATTAGAATTCAAAAATAAGCTTAGAATCAAAGAATAAGCTTAAAAGTAGATTACAAGCATGCACAGTTCGTTTCACAAGTTTTATTCAAATGTGTGAATGTTGTGGAGTGAGTGTGGTTAGAAATGACATCTGGTTTACTTTTATGACAACCCTAACACATATAATCGTCTCCATGTCATTAGAATTCAAAAATAAGCTTAGAATCAAAAATAAGCTTAAAAGTAGATTACAAGCATGCACAGTTCGTTTCACAAGTTTTTATTCAAATGTGTGAATGTTGTGGAGTGAGTGTGGTTAGAAATGACATTTGGTTTACTTTTATAACAACCCTAACACATATAATTGTCTCCATGTCATTAGAATTCAAAAATAAGCTTAGAATCAAAGAATAAGCTTAAAAGTAGAATACAAGCATGCAAAGTTCGTTTTACAAGTTTGATTCAAATGTGTGAATGTAGTGGAGTGAGTGTTGTTAGAAATGACATTTGGTTTACTTTTATGACACCCCTAACACATATAATCGTCTCCATGTCATTAGAATTCAAAAATAAGCTTAGAATCAAAGAATAAGCTTAAAAGTAGAATACAAGCATGCACAGTTCGTTTTACAAGGTTGATTCAAATGTGTGAATGTTGTGGAGTGAGTGTGGTTAGAAATGACATTTGGTTTACTTTTATGACAACCCTAACACATATAATCGTCTCCATGTCATTAGAATTCAAAAATAAGCTTAGAATCAAAGAATAAGCTTAAAAGTAGATTACAAGCATGCACAGTTCGTTTCACAAGTTTTATTCAAATGTGTGAATGTTGTGGAGTGAGTGTGGTTAGAAATGACATTTGGTTTACTTTTATGACAACCCTAACACATATAATCGTCTCCATGTCATTAGAATTCAAAAATAAGCTTAGAATCAAAGAATAAGCTTAAAAGTAGATTACAAGCATGCACAGTTCGTTTCACAAGTTTTATTCAAATGTGTGAATGTTGTGGAGTGAGTGTGGTTAGAAATGACATTTGGTTTACTTTTATGACAACCCTAACACATATAATCATCTCCATGTCATTAGAATTCAAAAATAAGATTAGAATCAAAGAATAACCTTAAAAGTAGATTACAAGCATGCACAGTTCGTTTCACAAGTTTTATTCAAATGTGTGAATGTTGTGGAGTGAGTGTGGTTAGAAACGACATTTGGTTTACTTTTATGACAACCCTAACATATATAATTGTCTCCATGTCATTAGAATTCAAAAATAAGCTTAGAATCAAAGAATAAGCTTAAAAGGTGATTACAAGCATGCACAGTTCGTTTTACAAGGTTGATTCAAATGTGTGAATGTTGTGGAGTGAGTGTGGTTAGAAATGACATTTGGTTTACTTTTATGACAACCCTAACACATATAATCGTCTCCATGTCATTAGAATTCAAAAATAAGCTTAGAATCAAAGAATAAGCTTAAAAGTAGATTACAAGCATGCACAGTTCGTTTTAAAAGTTTGATTCAAATGTGTGAATTTCGTGGAGTGAGTGTGGTTAGAAATGACATTTGGTTTACTTTTATAACAACCCTAACACATATAATCGTCTCCATGTCATTAGAATTCAAAAATAAGCTTAGAATCAAAGAATAAGCTTAAAAGTAGAATACAAGCATGTACAGTTCGTTTCACAAGTTTGATTCAAATGTGTGAATGTTGTGGAGTGAGTGTGGTTAGAAATGACATTTGGTTTACTTTTATGACAACCCTAACACATATAATCGTCTCCATGTCCTTAGAATTCAAAAATAAGCTTAGAATCAAAGAATTAGCTTAAATGTAGAATACAAGCATGCAGAGTTCGTTTTACAAGTTTGATTCAAATGTGTGAATGTTGTGGAGTGAGTGTGGTTAGAAATGACATTTGGTTTACTTTTATGACAACCCTAACACATATAATCGTCTCCATGTCATTAGAATTCAAAAATAAGCTTAGAATCAAAGAATAACCTTAAAAGTAGATTACAAGCATGCACAGTTCGTTTCACAAGTTTTATTCAAATGTGTGAATGTTGTGGAGTGAGTGTGGTTAGAAATGACATTTGGTTTACTTTTATGACAACCCTAACACATATAATCGTCTCCATGTCATTAGAATTCAAAAATAAGCTTAGAATCAAAGAATAAGCTTAAAAGTAGATTACAAGCATGCAGTGTTCGTTTCACAAGTTTTATTCAAATGTGTGAATGTTGTGGAGTGAGTGTGGTTAGAAATGACATTTGGTTTACTTTTATGACAACCCTAACACATCTAATCGTCTCCATGTCATGAGAATTCAAAAATAAGCTTAGAATCAAAGAATAAGCTTAAAAGTAGATTACAAGCATGCACAGTTCGTTTTACAAGTTTGATTCAAATGTGTGAATGTAGTGGAGTGAGTGTGGTTAGAAATGACATTTGGTTTACTTTTATGACAACTCTAACACATATAATCGTCTCCATGTCATTAGAAATCAATAATAAGCTTAGAATCAAAAAATAAGCTTAAAAGTAGATTACAAGCATGCACAGTTCGTTTTACATGTTTGATTCAAATGTGTGAATGTTGTGGAGTGAGTGTGGTTAGAAATGACATTTGGTTTACTTTTATGACAACCTAACACATATAATCGTCTCCATGTCATTAGAATTCAAAAATAAGCTTAGAATCAAAGAATAAGCTTAAAAGTAGATTACAAGCATGCACAGTTCGTTTCACAAGTTTTATTCAAATGTGTGAATGTTGTGGAGTGAGTGTGGTTAGAAATGACATTTGGTTTACTTTTATGACAACCCTAACACATATAATCGTCTCCATGTCATTAGAATTCAAAAATAAGCTTAGAATCAAAGAATAAGCTTAAAAGTAGATTACAAGCATGCACAGTTCGTTTTACAAGTTTGATTCAAATGTGTGAATGTAGTGGAGTGACTGTGGTTAGAAATGACATTTGGTTTACTTTTATGACAACCCTAACACATATAATCGTCTCCATGTCATTAGAATTCAAAAATAAGCTTAGAATCAAAGAATAAGCTTAAAAGTAAATTACAAGCATGCACAGTTCGTTTCACAAGTTTTATTCAAATGTGTGAATGTTGTGGAGTGAGTGTGGTTAGAAATGACATTTGGTTTACTTTTATGACAACCCTAACACATATAATCGTCTCCATGTCATTAGAATTCAAAAATAAGCTTAGAATCAAAGAATAAGCTTAAAAATAGATTACAAGCATGCACAGTTCGTTTTACAAGTTTGATTCAAATGTGTGAATGTAGTGGAGTGAGTGTGGTTAGAAATGACATTTGGTTTACTTTTATGACAACCCTAACACATATAATCGTCTCCATGTCATTAGAATTCAAAAATAAGCTTAGAATCAAAGAATAAGCTTAAAAGTAGATTACAAGCATGCAGTGTTCGTTTCACAAGTTTTATTCAAATGTGTGAATGTTGTGGAGTGAGTGTGGTTAGAAATGACATTTGGTTTACTTTTATGACAACCCTAACACATATAATCGTCTCCATGTCATTAGAATTCAAAAATAAGCTTAGAATCAAAGAATAAGCTTAAAAGTAGATTACAAGCATGCAGTGTTCGTTTCACAAGTTTTATTCAAATGTGTGAATGTTGTGGAGTGAGTGTGGTTAGAAATGACATTTGGTTTACTTTTATGACAACCCTAACACATATAATCGTCTCCATGTCATGAGAATTCAAAAATAAGCTTAGAATCAAAGAATAAGCTTAAAAGTAGATTACAAGCATGCACAGTTCGTTTTACAAGTTTGATTCAAATGTGTGAATGTAGTGGAGTGAGTGTGGTTAGAAATGACATTTGGTTTACTTTTATGACAACTCTAACACATATAATCGTCTCCATGTCATTAGAAATCAATAATAAGCTTAGAATCAAAAAATAAGCTTAAAAGTAGATTACAAGCATGCACAGTTCGTTTTACATGTTTGATTCAAATGTGTGAATGTTGTGGAGTGAGTGTGGTTAGAAATGACATTTGGTTTACTTTTATGACAACCTAACACATATAATCGTCTCCATGTCATTAGAATTCAAAAATAAGCTTAGAATCAAAGAATAAGCTTAAAAGTAGATTACAAGCATGCACAGTTCGTTTCACAAGTTTTATTCAAATGTGTGAATGTTGTGGAGTGAGTGTGGTTAGAAATGACATTTGGTTTACTTTTATGACAACCCTAACACATATAATCGTCTCCATGTCATTAGAATTCAAAAATAAGCTTAGAATCAAAGAATAAGCTTAAAAGTAGATTACAAGCATGCAGTGTTCGTTTCACAAGTTTTATTCAAATGTGTGAATGTTGTGGAGTGAGTGTGGTTAGAAATGACATTTGGTTTACTTTTATGACAACCCTAACACATATAATCGTCTCCATGTCATTAGAATTCAAAAATAAGCTTAGAATCAAAGAATAAGCTTAAAAGTAGATTACAAGCATGCAGTGTTCGTTTCACAAGTTTTATTCAAATGTGTGAATGTTGTGGAGTGAGTGTGGTTAGAAATGACATTTGGTTTACTTTTATGACAACCCTAACACATATAATCGTCTCCATGTCATGAGAATTCAAAAATAAGCTTAGAATCAAAGAATAAGCTTAAAAGTAGATTACAAGCATGCACAGTTCGTTTTACAAGTTTGATTCAAATGTGTGAATGTAGTGGAGTGACTGTGGTTAGAAATGACATTTGGTTTACTTTTATGACAACCCTAACACATATAATCGTCTCCATGTCATTAGAATTCAAAAATAAGCTTAGAATCAAAGAATAAGCTTAAAAGTAAATTACAAGCATGCACAGTTCGTTTCACAAGTTTTATTCAAATGTGTGAATGTTGTGGAGTGAGTGTGGTTAGAAATGACATTTGGTTTACTTTTATGACAACCCTAACACATATAATCGTCTCCATGTCATTAGAATTCAAAAATAAGCTTAGAATCAAAGAATAAGCTTAAAAATAGATTACAAGCATGCACAGTTCGTTTTACAAGTTTGATTCAAATGTGTAAATGTAGTGGAGTGAGTGTGGTTAGAAATGACATTTGGTTTACTTTTATAACAACCCTAACACATATAATCGTCTCCATGTCATTAGAATTCAAAAATAAGCTTAGAATCAAAGAATAAGCTTAAAAGTAGAATACAAGCATGTACAGTTCGTTTCACAAGTTTGATTCAAATGTGTGAATGTTGTGGAGTGAGTGTGGTTAGAAATGACATTTGGTTTACTTTTATGACAACCCTAACACATATAATCGTCTCCATGTCCTTAGAATTCAAAAATACGCTTAGAATCAAAGAATTAGCTTAAAAGTAGAATACAAGCATGCAGAGTTCGTTTTACAAGTTTGATTCAAATGTGTGAATGTTGTGGAGTGAGTGTGGTTAGAAATGACATTTGGTTTACTTTTATAACAACCCTAACACATATAATCGTCTCCATGTCATTAGAATTCAAAAATAAGCTTAGAATCAAAGAATAACCTTAAAAGTAGATTACAAGCATGCACAGTTCGTTTCACAAGTTTTATTCAAATGTGTGAATGTTGTGGAGTGAGTGTGGTTAGAAATGACATTTGGTTTACTTTTATGACAACCCTAACACATATAATCGTCTCCATGTCATTAGAATTCAAAAATAAGCTTAGAATCAAAGAATAACCTTAAAAGTAGATTACAAGCATGCACAGTTCGTTTCACAAGTTTTATTCAAATGTGTGAATGTTGTGGAGTGAGTGTGGTTAGAAATGACATTTGGTTTACTTTTATGACAACCCTAACACATATAATCGTCTCCATGTCATTAGAATTCAAAAATAAGCTTAGAATCAAAGAATAAGCTTAAAAGTAGATTACAAGCATGCAGTGTTCGTTTCACAAGTTTTATTCAAATGTGTGAATGTTGTGGAGTGAGTGTGGTTAGAAATGACATTTGGTTTACTTTTATGACAACCCTAACACATATAATCGTCTCCATGTCATTAGAATTCAAAAATAAGCTTAGAATCAAAGAATTAGCTTAAAAGTAGAATAGAAGCATGCACAGTTCGTTTTACAAGGTTGATTCAAATGTGTGAATGTTGTGGAGTGAGTGTGGTTAGAAATGACATTTGGTTTACTTTTATGACAACCCTAACACATATAATCGTCTCCATGTCATTAGAAATCAATAATAAGCTTAGAATCAAAAAATAAGCTTAAAAGTAGATTACAAGCATGCACAGTTCGTTTTACAAGTTTGATTCAAATGTGTGATTGTTGTGGAGTGAGTGTGGTTAGAAATGACATTTGGTTTACTTTTATGACAACCCTAACACATATAGTCGTCTCCATGTCATTAGAATTCAAAAATAAGCTTAGAATCAAAGAATAAGCTTAAAAGTAGATTACAAGCATGCACAGTTCGTTTCACAAGTTTTATTCAAATGTGTGAATGTTGTGGAGTGAGTGTGGTTAGAAATGACATTTGGTTTACTTTTATGACAACCCTAACACATATAATCGTCTCCATGTCATTATAATTCAAAAATAAGCTTAGAATCAAAGAATAAGCTTAAAAGTAGATTACAAGCATGCACAGTTCGTTTTACAAGTTTGATTCAATTGTGTGAATGTAGTGGAGTGACTGTGGTTAGAAATGACATTTGGTTTACTTTTATGACAACCCTAACACATATAATCGTCTCCATGTCCTTAGAATTCAAAAATAAGCTTAGAATCAAAGAATAAGCTTAAAAGTAGAATACAAGCATGCAGAGTTCGTTTCACAAGTTTTATTCAAATGTGTGAATGTTGTGGAGTGAGTGTGGTTAGAAAAGACATTTGGTTTACTTTTATGACAACCCTAACACATATAATCGTCTCCATGTCATTAGAATTCAAAAATAAGCTTAGAATCAAAGAATAAGCTTAAAAGTAGATTACAAGCATGCACAGTTCGTTTTACAAGTTTGATTCAAATGTGTGAATGTAGTGGAGTGAGTGTGGTTAGAAATGACATTTGGTTTACTTTTATGACAACCCTAACACATATAATCGTCTCCATGTCATTAGTATTCAAAAATAAGCTTAGAATCAAAAAATAAGCTTAAAAGTAGATTACAAGCATGCACAGTTCGTTTTACAAGTTTGATTCAAATGTGTGATTGTTGTGGAGTGAGTGTGGTTAGAAATGACATTTGGTTTACTTTTATGACAACCCTAACACATATAATCGTCTCCATGTCATTAGAATTCAAAAATAAGCTTAGAATTAAAGAATAAGCTTAAAAGTAGATTACAAGCATGCACAGTTCGTTTCACAAGTTTTATTCAAATGTGTGAATGTTGTGGAGTGAGTGTGGTTAGAAATGACATTTGGTTTACTTTTATGACAACCCTAACACATATAATCGTCTCCATGTCATGAGAATTCAAAAATAAGCTTAGAATCAAAGAATAAGCTTAAAAGTAGATTACAAGCATGCACAGTTCGTTTTACAAGTTTGATTCAAATGTGTGAATGTAGTGGAGTGAGTGTGGTTAGAAATGACATTTGGTTTACTTTTATGACAACCCTAACACATATAATCGTCTCCATGTCATTAGAATTCAAAAATAAGCTTAGAATCAAAGAATAAGCTTAAAAGTAGATTACAAGCATGCACAGTTCGTTTTACAAGTTTGATTCAAATGTGTGAATGTAGTGGAGTGAGTGTGGTTAGAAATGACATTTGGTTTACTTTTATGACAACCCTAACACATATAATCGTCTCCATGTCATTAGTATTCAAAAATAAGCTTAGAATCAAAGAATAAGCTTAAAAGTAGAATACAAGCATGCACAGTTCGTTTCACAAGTTTGATTCAAATGTGTGAATGTTGTGGAGTGAGTGTGGTTAGAAATGACATTTGGTTTACTTTTATGACAACCCTAACACATATAATCGTCTCCATGTCATTAGAATTCAAAAATAATCTTAGAATCAAAGAATAAGCTTAAAAGTAGATTACAAGCATGCACAGTTCGTTTCACAAGTTTTATTCAAATGTGTGAATGTTGTGGAGTGAGTGTGGTTAGAAATGACATTTGGTTTACTTTTATGACAACCCTAACACATATAATCGTCTCCATGTCATTAGAATTCAAAAATAAGCTTAGAATCAAAGAATAAGCTTAAAAGTAGATTACAAGCATGCAGTGTTCGTTTCACAAGTTTTATTCAAATGTGTGAATGTTGTGGAGTGAGTGTGGTTAGAAATGACATTTGGTTTACTTTTATGACAACCCTAACACATATAATCGTCTCCATGTCATTAGAATTCAAAAATAAGCTTAGAATCAAAGAATTAGCTTAAAAGTAGAATAGAAGCATGCACAGTTCGTTTTACAAGGTTGATTCAAATGTGTGAATGTTGTGGAGTGAGTGTGGTTAGAAATGACATTTGGTTTACTTTTATGACAACCCTAACACATATAATCGTCTCCATGTCATTAGAAATCAATAATAAGCTTAGAATCAAAAAATAAGCTTAAAAGTAGATTACAAGCATGCACAGTTCGTTTTACAAGTTTGATTCAAATGTGTGATTGTTGTGGAGTGAGTGTGGTTAGAAATGACATTTGGTTTACTTTTATGACAACCCTAACACATATAGTCGTCTCCATGTCATTAGAATTCAAAAATAAGCTTAGAATCAAAGAATAAGCTTAAAAGTAGATTACAAGCATGCACAGTTCGTTTCACAAGTTTTATTCAAATGTGTGAATGTTGTGGAGTGAGTGTGGTTAGAAATGACATTTGGTTTACTTTTATGACAACCCTAACACATATAATCGTCTCCATGTCATTATAATTCAAAAATAAGCTTAGAATCAAAGAATAAGCTTAAAAGTAGATTACAAGCATGCACAGTTCGTTTTACAAGTTTGATTCAATTGTGTGAATGTAGTGGAGTGACTGTGGTTAGAAATGACATTTGGTTTACTTTTATGACAACCCTAACACATATAATCGTCTCCATGTCCTTAGAATTCAAAAATAAGCTTAGAATCAAAGAATAAGCTTAAAAGTAGAATACAAGCATGCAGAGTTCGTTTCACAAGTTTTATTCAAATGTGTGAATGTTGTGGAGTGAGTGTGGTTAGAAATGACATTTGGTTTACTTTTATGACAACCCTAACACATATAATCGTCTCCATGTCATTAGAATTCAAAAATAAGCTTAGAATCAAAGAATAAGCTTAAAAGTAGATTACAAGCATGCACAGTTCGTTTTACAAGTTTGATTCAAATGTGTGAATGTAGTGGAGTGAGTGTGGTTAGAAATGACATTTGGTTTACTTTTATGACAACCCTAACACATATAATCGTCTCCATGTCATTAGTATTCAAAAATAAGCTTAGAATCAAAAAATAAGCTTAAAAGTAGATTACAAGCATGCACAGTTCGTTTTACAAGTTTGATTCAAATGTGTGATTGTTGTGGAGTGAGTGTGGTTAGAAATGACATTTGGTTTACTTTTATGACAACCCTAACACATATAATCGTCTCCATGTCATTAGAATTCAAAAATAAGCTTAGAATTAAAGAATAAGCTTAAAAGTAGATTACAAGCATGCACAGTTCGTTTCACAAGTTTTATTCAAATGTGTGAATGTTGTGGAGTGAGTGTGGTTAGAAATGACATTTGGTTTACTTTTATGACAACCCTAACACATATAATCGTCTCCATGTCATGAGAATTCAAAAATAAGCTTAGAATCAAAGAATAAGCTTAAAAGTAGATTACAAGCATGTACAGTTCGTTTCACAAGTTTTATTCAAATGTGTGAATGTTGTGGAGTGAGTGTGGTTAGAAATGACATTTGGTTTACTTTTATGACAACCCTAACACATATAATCGTCTCCATGTCATTAGAAATCAATAATAAGCTTAGAATCAAAAAATAAGCTTAAAAGTAGATTACAAGCATGCACAGTTCGTTTTACAAGTTTGATTCAAATGTGTGATTGTTGTGGAGTGAGTGTGGTTAGAAATGACATTTGGTTTACTTTTATGACAACCCTAACACATATAATCGTCTCCATGTCATTAGAATTCAAAAATAAGCTTAGAATCAAAGAATAAGCTTAAAAGTAGATTACAAGCATGCACAGTTCGTTTCACAAGTTTTATTCAAATGTGTGAATGTTGTGGAGTGAGTGTAGTTAGAAATGACATTTGGTTTACTTTTATGACAACCCTAACACATATAATCGTCTCCATGTCATGAGAATTCAAAAATAAGCTTAGAATCAAAGAATAAGCTTAAAAGTAGATTACAAGCATGCACAGTTCGTTTTACAAGTTTGATTCAAATGTGTGAATGTAGTGGAGTGAGTGTGGTTAGAAATGACATTTGGTTTACTTTTATGACAACCCTAACACATATAATCGTCTCCATGTCATTAGAATTCAAAAATAAGCTTAGAATCAAAGAATAAGCTTAAAAGTAGAATAGAAGCATGCACAGTTCGTTTTACAAGGTTGATTCAAATGTGTGAATGTTGTGGAGTGAGTGTGGTTAGAAATGACATTTGGTTTACTTTTATGACAACCCTAACACATATAATCGTCTCCATGTCATTAGAAATCAATAATAAGCTTAGAATAAAAAAATAAGCTTAAAAGTAGATTACAAGCATGCACAGTTCGTTTTACAAGTTTGATTCAAATGTGTGAATGTTGTGGAGTGAGTGTGGTTAGAAATGACATTTGGTTTACTTTTATGACAACCCTAACACATATAATCGTCTCCATGTCATTAGAATTCAAAAATAAGCTTAGAATCAAAGAATAAGCTTAAAAGTAGATTACAAGCATGCACAGTTCGTTTCACAAGTTTTATTCAAATGTGTGAATGTTGTGGAGTGAGTGTGGTTAGAAATGACATTTGGTTTACTTTTATGACAACCCTAACACATATAATCGTCTCCATGTCGTTAGAATTCAAAAATAAGCTTAGAATCAAAGAATAAGCTTAAAAGTAGAATACAAACATGCACAGTTCGTTTCACAAGTTTGATTCAAATGTGTGAATGTTGTGGAGTGAGTGTGGTTAGAAATGACATTTGGTTTACTTTTATGACAACCCTTACACATATAATCGTCTCCATGTCATTAGAATTCAAAAATAAGTTTAGAATCAAAGAATAAGCTTAAAAGTAGAATACAAGCATGCACAGTTCGTTTCACAAGTTTGATTCAAATGTGTGAATGTTGTGGAGTGAGTGTGGTTAGAAATGACATTTGGTTTACTTTTATGACAACCCTAACACATATAATCGTCTCCATGTCCTTAGAATTCAAAAATAAGCTTAGAATCAAAGAATTAGCTTAAAAGTAGAATACAAGCATGCAGAGTTCGTTTTACAAGTTTGATTCAAATGTGTGAATGTTGTGGAGTGAGTGTGGTTAGAAATGACATTTGGTTTACTTTTATGACAACCCTAACACATATAATCGTCTCCATGTCCTTAGAATTCAAAAATAAGCTTAGAATCAAAGAATTAGCTTAAAAGTAGAATACAAGCATGCAGAGTTCGTTTTACAAGTTTTATTCAAATGTGTGAATGTTGTGGAGTGAGTGTGGTTAGAAATGACATTTGGTTTACTTTTATGACAACCCTAACACATATAATCGTCACCATGTCATTAGAATTCAAATTTAAGCTTAGAATCAAAGAATAAGATTAAAAGTAGATTACAAGCATGCACAGTTTGTTTTACAAGTTTGATTCAAATGTGTGAATGTTGTGGAGTGAGTGTGGTTAGAAATGACATTTGGTTTACTTTTATGACAACCCTAACACATATAATCGTCTCCATGTCATTAGAATTGAAAAATAAGCTTAGAATCAAAGAATAAGCTTAAAAGTAGATTACAAGCATGCACAGTTCGTTTTACAAGCTTGATTCAAATGTGTGAATGTTGTGGAGTGAGTGTGGTTAGAAATGACATTTGGTTTACTTTTATGACAACCCTAACACATATAATCGTCTCCATGTCATTAGAATTCAAAAATAAGCTTAGAATCAAAGAAGAAGCTTAAAAGTAGATTACAAGCATGCACAGTTCGTTTTACAAGTTTGATTCAAATGTGTGAATGTTGTGGAGTGAGTGTGGTTAGAAATGACATTTGGTTTACTTTTATGACAACCCTAACACATATAATCGTCTCCATGTCATTAGAATTCAAAAATAAGTTTAGAATCAAAGAATAAGCTTAAAAGTAGAATACAAACATGCACAGTTCGTTTCACAAGTTTGATTCAAATGTGTGAATGTTGTGGAGTGAGTGTGGTTAGAAATGACATTTGGTTTACTTTTATGACAACCCTTACACATATAATCGTCTCCATGTCATTAGAATTCAAAAATAAGTTTAGAATCAAAGAATAAGCTTAAAAGTAGAATACAAGCATGCACAGTTCGTTTCACAAGTTTGATTCAAATGTGTGAATGTTGTGGAGTGAGTGTGGTTAGAAATGACATTTGGTTTACTTTTATGACAACCCTAACACATATAATCGTCTCCATGTCCTTAGAATTCAAAAATAAGCTTAGAATCAAAGAATTAGCTTAAAAGTAGAATACAAGCATGCAGAGTTCGTTTTACAAGTTTGATTCAAATGTGTGAATGTTGTGGAGTGAGTGTGGTTAGAAATGACATTTGGTTTACTTTTATGACAACCCTAACACATATAATCGTCTCCATGTCATTAGAATTCAAAAATAAGCTTAGAATCAAAGAATAACCTTAAAAGTAGAATACAAACATGCACAGTTCGTTTCACAAGTTTGATTCAAATGTGTGAATGTTGTGGAGTGAGTGTGGTTAGAAATGACATTTGGTTTACTTTTATGACAACCCTAACACATATAATCGTCTCCATGTCGTTAGAATTCAAAAATAAGCTTAGAATCAAAGAATAAGCTTAAAAGTAGATTACAAGCATGCACAGTTCGTTTTACAAGTTTGATTCAAATGTGTGAATGTAGTGGAGTGAGTGTGGTTAGAAATGACATTTGGTTTACTTTTATGACAACCCTAACACATATAATCGTCTCCATGTCATTAGAATTCAAAAATAAGCTTAGAATCAAAGAATAAGCTTAAAAGTAGAATACAAACATGCACAGTTCATTTCACAAGTTTGATTCAAATGTGTGAATGTTGTGGAGTGAGTGTGGTTAGAAATGACATTTGGTTTACTTTTATGACAACCCTAACACATATAATCGTCTCCATGTCATTAGAATTCAAAAATAAGCTTAGAATCAAAGAATAAGCTTAAAAGTAGAATACAAGCATGCACAGTTCGTTTCACAAGTTTGATTCAAATGTGTGAATGTTGTGGAGTGAGTGTGGTTAGAAATGACATTTGGTTTACTTTTATGACAACCCTAACACATATAATCGTCTCCATGTCCTTAGAATTCAAAAATAAGCTTAGAATCAAAGAATTAGCTTAAAAGTAGAATACAAGCATGCAGAGTTCGTTTTACAAGTTTGATTCAAATGTGTGAATGTTGTGGAGTGAGTGTGGTTAGAAATGACATTTGGTTTACTTTTATGACAACCCTAACACATATAATCGTCTCCATGTCATTAGAATTCAAAAATAAGCTTAGAATCAAAGAATAAGCTTAAAAGTAGATTACAAGCATACATAGTTCGTTTCACAAGTTTTATTCAAATGTGTGAATGTTGTGGAGTGAGTGTGGTTAGAAATGACATTTAGTTTACTTTTATGACAACCCTAACACATATAATCGTCTCCATGTCATTAGAATTCAAAAATAAGCTTAGAATCAAAGAATAAGCTTAAAAGTAGATTACAAGCATGCACAGTTCGTTTCACAAGTTTTATTCAAATGTGTGAATGTTGTGGAGTGAGTGTGGTTAGAAATGACATTTGGTTTACTTTTATGACAACCCTAACACATATAATCGTCTCCATGTCATGAGAATTCAAAAATAAGCTTAGAATCAAAGAATAAGCTTAAAAGTAGATTACAAGCATGCACAGTTCGTTTTACAAGTTTTATTCAAATGTGTGAATGTTGTGGAGTGAGTGTGGTTAGAAATGACATTTGGTTTACTTTTATGACAACCCTAACACATATAATCGTCTCCATGTCATTAGAATTCAAAAATAAGCTTAGAATCAAAGAATAAGCTTAAAAGTAGATTACAAGCATGCACAGTTCGTTTCACAAGTTTTATTCAAATGTGTGAATGTTGGGGAGTGAGTGTGGTTAGAAATGACATTTGGTTTACTTTTATGACAACCCTAACACATATAATCGTCACCATGTCATTAGAATTCAAATTTAAGCTTAGAATCAAAGAATAAGATTAAAAGTAGATTACAAGCATGCACAGTTCGTTTTACAAGTTTGATTCAAATGTGTGAATGTTGTGGAGTTAGTGTGGTTAGAAATGACATTTGGTTTACTTTTATGACAACCCTAACACATATAATCGTCTCCATGTCATTAGAATTTAAAAATAAGCTTAGAATCAAAGAGAAAGCTTAAAAGTAGATTACAAGCATGCACAGTTCGTTTTACAAGCTTGATTCAAATGTGTGAATGTTGTGGAGTGAGTGTGGTTAAAAATGACATTTGGTTTACTTTTATGACAACCCTAACACATATAATCGTCTCCATGTCATTAGAATTCTAAAATAAGCTTAGAATCAAAGAAGAAGCTTAAAAGTAGATTACAAGCATGCACAGTTCGTTTTACAAGTTTGATTCAAATGTGTGAATGTTGTGGAGTGAGTGTGGTTAGAAATGACATTTGGTTTACTTTTATGACAACCCTAACACATATAATCGTCTCCATGTCATTAGAATTTAAAAATAAGCTTAGAATCAAAGAATAAGATTAAAAGTAGAATACAAACATGCAAAGTTCGTTTCACAAGTTTGATTCAAATGTGTGAATGTTGTGGAGTGAGTGTGGTTAGAAATGACAATTTGGTTTACTTTTATGACAACCCTAACACATATAATCTTCTCCATGTCATTAGAATTGAAAAATAAGCTTAGAATCAAAGAATAAGCTTAAAAGTAGATTACAAGCATGCACAGTTCGTTTTACAAGCTTGATTCAAATGTGTGAATGTTGCGGAGTGAGTGTGGTTAGAAATGACATTTGGTTTACTTTTATGACAACCCTAACACATATAATCGTCTCCATGTCATTAGAATTCAAAAATAAGCTTAGAATCAAAGAAGAAGCTTAAAAGTAGATTACAAGCATGCACAGTTCGTTTTACAAGTTTGATTCAAATGTGTGAATGTTGTGGAGTGAGTGTGGTTAGAAATGACATTTGGTTTACTTTTATGACAACCCTAACACATATAATCGTCTCCATGTCATTAGAATTCAAAAATAAGCTTAGAATCAAAGAATAAGCTTAAAAGTAGAATACAAGCATGCACAGTTCGTTTCACAAGTTTGATTCAAATGTGTGAATGTTGTGGAGTGAGTGTGGTTAGAAATGACATTTGGTTTACTTTTATGACAACCCTAACACATATAATCGTCTCCATGTCCTTAGAATTCAAAAATAAGCTTAGAATCAAAGAATTAGCTTAAAAGTAGAATACAAGCATGCAGAGTTCGTTTTACAAGTTTGATTCAAATGTGTGAATGTTGTGGAGTGAGTGTGGTTAGAAATGACATTTGGTTTACTTTTATGACAACCCTAACACATATAATCGTCACCATGTCATTAGAATTCAAAAATAAGCTTAGAATCAAAGAATAAGCTTAAAAGTAGAATACAAACATGCACAGTTCGTTTCACAAGTTTGATTTAAATGTGTGAATGTTGTGGAGTGAGTGTGGTTAGAAATGACATTTGGTTTACTTTTATGACAACCCTAACACATATAATCGTCTCCATGTCATTAGAATTCAAAAATAAGCTTAGAATCAAAGAATAAGCTTAAAAGTAGAATACAAGCATGCACAGTTCGTTTCACAAGTTTGATTCAAATGTGTGAATGTTGTGGAGTGAGTGTGGTTAGAAATGACATTTGGTTTACTTTTATGACAACCCTAACACATATAATCGTCTCCATGTCCTTAGAATTCAAAAATAAGCTTAGAATCAAAGAATTAGCTTAAAAGTAGAATACAAGCATGTAGAGTTCGTTTTACAAGTTTGATTCAAATGTGTGAATGTTGTGGAGTGAGTGTGGTTAGAAATGACATTTGGTTTACTTTTATGACAACCTTAACACATATAATCGTCACCATGTCATTAGAATTCAAATTTAAGCTTAGAATCAAAGAATAAGATTAAAAGTAGATTACAAGCATGCACAGTTCGTTTTACAAGTTTGATTCAAATGTGTTAATTTTGTGGAGTGAGTGTGGTTAGAAATGACATTTGGTTTACTTTTATGACAACCCTAACACATATAATCGTCTCCATGTCATTAGAATTGAAAAATAAGCTTAGAATCAAAGAATAAGCTTAAAAGTGGATTACAAGCATGCACAGTTCGTTTTACAAGCTTGATTCAAATGTGTGAATGTTGTGGAGTGAGTGTGGTTAGAAATGACATTTGGTTTACTTTTATGACAACCCTAACACATATAATCGTCTCCATGTCATTAGAATTCAAAAATAAGCTTAGAATCAAAGAAGAAGCTTAAAAGTAGATTACAAGCATGCACAGTTCGTTTTACAAGTTTGATTCAAATGTGTGAATGTTGTGGAGTGAGTGTGGTTAGAAATGACATTTGGTTTACTTTTATGACAACCCTAACACATATAATCGTCTCCATGTCATTAGAATTTAAAAATAAGCTTAGAATCAAAGAATAAGATTAAAAGTAGAATACAAACATGCACAGTTCGTTTCACAAGTTTGATTCAAATGTGTAAATGTTGTGGAGTGAGTGTGGTTAGAAATGACATTTGGTTTACTTTTATGACAACCCTAACACATATAATCGTCTCCATGTCATTAGAATTGAAAAATAAGCTTAGAATCAAAGAATAAGCTTAAAAGTAGATTACAAGCATGCACAGTTCGTTTTACAAGCTTGATTCAAATGTGTGAATGTTGCGGAGTGAGTGTGGTTAGAAATGACATTTGGTTTACTTTTATGACAACCCTAACACATATAATCGTCTCCATGTCATTAGAATTCAAAAATAAGCTTAGAATCAAAGAAGAAGCTTAAAAGTAGATTACAAGCATGCACAGTTCGTTTTACAAGTTTGATTCAAATGTGTGAATGTTGTGGAGTGAGTGTGGTTAGAAATGACATTTGGTTTACTTTTATGACAACCCTAACACATATAATCGTCTCCATGTCATTAGAATTGAAAAATAAGCTTAGAATCAAAGAATAAGCTTAAAAGTAAATTACAAGCATCCACAGTTCGTTTCACAAGTTTTATTCAAATGTGTGAATGTTGTGGAGTGATTGTGGTTAGAAATGACATTTGGTTTACTTTTATGACAACCCTAACACATATAATCGTCTCCATGTCATTAGAATTCAAAAATAAGCTTAGAATCAAAAAATAAGCTTAAAAGTAGATTACAAGCATGCACAGTTCGTTTTACAAGTTTGATTCAAATGTGTGAATGTTGTGGAGTGAGTGTGGTTAAAAATGACATTTTGTTTACTTTTATGACAACCCTAACACATATAATCGTCTCCATGTCATTAGAATTCAAAAATAAGCTTAGAATCAAAGAATAAGCTTAAAAGTAGATTACAAGCATGCACAGTTCGTTTTACAAGTTTGATTCAAATGTGTGAATGTTGTGGAGTGAGTGTGGTTAGAAATCACATTTTGTTTACTTTTATGACAACCCTAACACATATAATCGTCTCCATGTCATTAGAAATCAAAAATAAGCTTAGAATCAAAGAATAAGCTTAAAAGTAGATTACAAGCATGCACAGTTCGTTTCACAAGTTTTATTCAAATGTGTGAATGTTGTGGAGTGAGTGTGGTTAGAAATGACATTTGGTTTACTTTTATGACAACCCTAACACATATAATCGTCTCCATGTCATTAGAATTGAAAAATAAGCTTAGAATCAAAGAATAAGCTTAATAGTAGATTACAAGCATGCACAGTTCGTTTTACAAGCTTGATTCAAATGTGTGAATGTTGCGGAGTGAGTGTGGTTAGAAATGACATTTGGTTTACTTTTATGACAACCCTAACACATATAATCGTCTCCATGTCATTAGAATTCAAAAATAAGCTTAGAATCAAAGAAGAAGCTTAAAAGTAGATTACAAGCATGCACAGTTCGTTTTACAAGTTTGATTCAAATGTGTGAATGTTGTGGAGTGAGTGTGGTTAGAAATGACATTTGGTTTACTTTTATGACAACCCTAACACATATAATCGTCTCCATGTCATTAGAATTCAAAAATAAGCTTAGAATCAAAGAATAAGCTTAAAAGTAGAATACAAACATGCATAGTTCGTTTCACAAGTTTGATTCAAATGTGTGAATGTTGTGGAGTGAGTGTGGTTAGAAATGACATTTGGTTTACTTTTATGACAACCCTAACACATATAATCGTCTCCATGTCATTAGAATTCAAAAATAAGCTTAGAATCAAAGAATAAGCTTAAAAGTAGAATACAAACATGCTCAGTTCGTTTCACAAGTTTGATTCAAATGTGTGAATGTTGTGGAGTGAGTGTGGTTAGAAATGACATTTGGTTTACTTTTATGACAACCCTAACACATATAAACGTCTCCATGTCATTAGAATTTAAAAATAAGCTTAGAATCAAAGAATAAGATTAAAAGTAGAATACAAACATGCATAGTTCGTTTCATAAGTTTGATTCAAATGTGTGAATGTTGTGGAGTGAGTGTGGTTAGAAATGACATTTGGTTTACTTTTATGACAACCCTAACACATATAATCGTCTCCATGTCATTAGAATTCAAAAATAAGCTTAGAATCAAAGAATAAGCTTAAAAGTAGATTACAAGCATGCACAGTTCGTTTTACAAGTTTGATTCAAATGTGTGAATGTAGTGGAGTGAGTGTGGTTAGAAATGACATTTGGTTTACTTTTATGACAACCCTAACACATATAATCGTCTCCATGTCATTAGAATTCAAAAATAAGCTTAGAATCAAAGAATAAGCTTAAAAGTAAATTACAAGCATCCACAGTTCGTTTCACAAGTTTTATTCAAATGTGTGAAAGTTGTGGAGTGAGTGTGGTTAGAAATGACATTTGGTTTACTTTTATGACAACCCTAACACATATAATCGTCTCCATGTCATTAGAATTCAAAAATAAGCTTAGAATCAAAGAATAAGCTTAAAAGTAGAATACAAGCATGCACAGTTCGTTTCACAAGTTTGATTCAAATGTGTGAATGTTGTGGAGTGAGTGTGGTTAGAAATGACATTTTGTTTACTTTTATGACAACCCTAACACATATAATCGTCTCCATGTCATTAGAAATCAAAAATAAGCTTAGAATCAAAGAATAAGCTTAAAAGTAGATTACAAGCATGCACAGTTCGTTTCACAAGTTTTATTCAAATGTGTGAATGTTGTGGAGTGAGTGTGGTTAGAAATGACATTTGGTTTACTTTTATGACAACCCTAACACATATAATCGTCACCATGTCATTAGAATTCAAATTTAAGCTTAGAATCAAAGAATAAGATTAAAAGTAGATTACAAGCATGCACAGTTTGTTTTACAAGTTTGATTCAAATGTGTGAATGTTGGGGAGTGAGTGTGGTTAGAAATGACATTTGGTTTACTTTTATGACAACCCTAACACATATAATCGTCTCCATGTCATTAGAATTGAAAAATAAGCTTAGAATCAAAGAATAAGCTTAAAAGTAGATTACAAGCATGCACAGTTCGTTTTACAAGCTTGATTCAAATGTGTGAATGTTGCGGAGTGAGTGTGGTTAGAAATGACATTTGGTTTACTTTTATGACAACCCTAACACATATAATCGTCTCCATGTCATTAGAATTCAAAAATAAGCTTAGAATCAAAGAAGAAGCTTAAAAGTAGATTACAAGCATGCACAGTTCGTTTTACAAGTTTGATTCAAATGTGTGAATGTTGTGGAGTGAGTGTGGTTAGAAATGACATTTGGTTTACTTTTATGACAACCCTAACACATATAATCGTCTCCATGTCATTAGAATTCAAAAATAAGCTTAGAATCAAAGAATAAGCTTAAAAGTAGAATACAAACATGCACAGTTCGTTTCACAAGTTTGATTCAAATGTGTGAATGTTGTGGAGTGAGTGTGGTTAGAAATGACATTTGGTTTACTTTTATGACAACCCTAACACATATAATCGTCTCCATGTCATTAGAATTCAAAAATAAGCTTAGAATCAAAGAATAAGCTTAAAAGTAGAATACAAGCATGCACAGTTCGTTTCACAAGTTTGATTCAAATGTGTGAATGTTGTGGAGTGAGTGTGGTTAGAAATGACATTTGGTTTACTTTTATGACAACCCTAACACATATAATCGTCTCCATGTCATTAGAATTCAAAAATAAGCTTAGAATCAAAGAATAAGCTTAAAAGTAAATTACAAGCATCCACAGTTCGTTTCACAAGTTTTATTCAAATGTGTGAATGTTGTGGAGTGAGTGTGGTTAGAAATGACATTTGGTTTACTTTTATGACAACCCTAACACATATAATCGTCTCCATGTCATTAGAATTCAAAAATAAGCTTAGAATCAAAGAATAAGCTTAAAAGTAGAATACAAGCATGCACAGTTCGTTTCACAAGTTTGATTCAAATGTGTGAATGTTGTGGAGTGAGTGTGGTTAGAAATGACATTTGGTTTACTTTTATGACAACCCTAACACATATAATCGTCTCCATGTCATTAGAAATCAAAAATAAGCTTAGAATCAAAGAATAAGCTTAAAAGTAGATTACAAGCATGCACAGTTCGTTTCACAAGTTTTATTCAAATGTGTGAATGTTGTGGAGTGAGTGTGGTTAGAAATGACATTTGGTTTACTTTTATGACAACCCTAACACATATAATCGTCACCATGTCATTAGAATTCAAATTTAAGCTTAGAATCAAAGAATAAGATTAAAAGTAGATTACAAGCATGCACAGTTTGTTTTACAAGTTTGATTCAAATGTGTGAATGTTGGGGAGTGAGTGTGGTTAGAAATGACATTTGGTTTACTTTTATGACAACCCTAACACATATAATCGTCTCCATGTCATTAGAATTGAAAAATAAGCTTAGAATCAAAGAATAAGCTTAAAAGTAGATTACAAGCATGCACAGTTCGTTTTACAAGCTTGATTCAAATGTGTGAATGTTGCGGAGTGAGTGTGGTTAGAAATGACATTTGGTTTACTTTTATGACAACCCTAACACATATAATCGTCTCCATGTCATTAGAATTCAAAAATAAGCTTAGAATCAAAGAAGAAGCTTAAAAGTAGATTACAAGCATGCACAGTTCGTTTTACAAGTTTGATTCAAATGTGTGAATGTTGTGGAGTGAGTGTGGTTAGAAATGACATTTGGTTTACTTTTATGACAACCCTAACACATATAATCGTCTCCATGTCATTAGAATTCAAAAATAAGCTTAGAATCAAAGAATAAGCTTAAAAGTAGAATACAAACATGCACAGTTCGTTTCACAAGTTTGATTCAAATGTGTGAATGTTGTGGAGTGAGTGTGGTTAGAAATGACATTTGGTTTACTTTTATGACAACCCTAACACATATAATCGTCTCCATGTCATTAGAATTCAAAAATAAGCTTAGAATCAAAGAATAAGCTTAAAAGTAGAATACAAGCATGCACAGTTCGTTTCACAAGTTTGATTCAAATGTGTGAATGTTGTGGAGTGAGTGTGGTTAGAAATGACATTTGGTTTACTTTTATGACAACCCTAACACATATAATCGTCTCCATGTCATTAGAATTCAAAAATAAGCTTAGAATCAAAGAATAAGCTTAAAAGTAAATTACAAGCATCCACAGTTCGTTTCACAAGTTTTATTCAAATGTGTGAATGTTGTGGAGTGAGTGTGGTTAGAAATGACATTTGGTTTACTTTTATGACAACCCTAACACATATAATCGTCTCCATGTCATTAGAATTCAAAAATAAGCTTAGAATCAAAGAATAAGCTTAAAAGTAGAATACAAGCATGCACAGTTCGTTTCACAAGTTTGATTCAAATGTGTGAATGTTGTGGAGTGAGTGTGGTTAGAAATGACATTTTGTTTACTTTTATGACAACCCTAACACATATAATCGTCTCCATGTCATTAGAAATCAAAAATAAGCTTAGAATCAAAGAATAAGCTTAAAAGTAGATTACAAGCATGCACAGTTCGTTTCACAAGTTTTATTCAAATGTGTGAATGTTGTGGAGTGAGTGTGGTTAGAAATGACATTTGGTTTACTTTTATGACAACCCTAACACATATAATCGTCACCATGTCATTAGAATTCAAATTTAAGCTTAGAATCAAAGAATAAGATTAAAAGTAGATTACAAGCATGCACAGTTTGTTTTACAAGTTTGATTCAAATGTGTGAATGTTGGGGAGTGAGTGTGGTTAGAAATGACATTTGGTTTACTTTTATGACAACCCTAACACATATAATCGTCTCCATGTCATTAGAATTGAAAAATAAGCTTAGAATCAAAGAATAAGCTTAAAAGTAGATTACAAGCATGCACAGTTCGTTTTACAAGCTTGATTCAAATGTGTGAATGTTGCGGAGTGAGTGTGGTTAGAAATGACATTTGGTTTACTTTTATGACAACCCTAACACATATAATCGTCTCCATGTCATTAGAATTCAAAAATAAGCTTAGAATCAAAGAAGAAGCTTAAAAGTAGATTACAAGCATGCACAGTTCGTTTTACAAGTTTGATTCAAATGTGTGAATGTTGTGGAGTGAGTGTGGTTAGAAATGACATTTGGTTTACTTTTATGACAACCCTAACACATATAATCGTCTCCATGTCATTAGAATTCAAAAATAAGCTTAGAATCAAAGAATAAGCTTAAAAGTAGAATACAAACATGCACAGTTCGTTTCACAAGTTTGATTCAAATGTGTGAATGTTGTGGAGTGAGTGTGGTTAGAAATGACATTTGGTTTACTTTTATGACAACCCTAACACATATAATCGTCTCCATGTCATTAGAATTCAAAAATAAGCTTAGAATCAAAGAATAAGCTTAAAAGTAGAATACAAACATGCACAGTTCGTTTCACAAGTTTGATTCAAATGTGTGAATGTTGTGGAGTGAGTGTGGTTAGAAATGACATTTGGTTTACTTTTATGACAACCCTAACACATATAATCGTCTCCATGTCATTAGAATTCAAAAATAAGCTTAGAATCAAAGAATAAGCTTAAAAGTAGAATACAAGCATGCACAGTTCGTTTCACAAGTTTGATTCAAATGTGTGAATGTTGTGGAGTGAGTGTGGTTAGAAATGACATTTGGTTTACTTTTATGACAACCCTAACACATATAATCGTCTCCATGTCATTAGAATTCAAAAATAAGCTTAGAATCAAAGAATAAGCTTAAAAGTAAATTACAAGCATCCACAGTTCGTTTCACAAGTTTTATTCAAATGTGTGAATGTTGTGGAGTGAGTGTGGTTAGAAATGACATTTGGTTTACTTTTATGACAACCCTAACACATATAATCGTCTCCATGTCATTAGAATTCAAAAATAAGCTTAGAATCAAAGAATAAGCTTAAAAGTAGAATACAAGCATGCACAGTTCGTTTCACAAGTTTGATTCAAATGTGTGAATGTTGTGGAGTGAGTGTGGTTAGAAATGACATTTTGTTTACTTTTATGACAACCCTAACACATATAATCGTCTCCATGTCATTAGAAATCAAAAATAAGCTTAGAATCAAAGAATAAGCTTAAAAGTAGATTACAAGCATGCACAGTTCGTTTCACAAGTTTTATTCAAATGTGTGAATGTTGTGGAGTGAGTGTGGTTAGAAATGACATTTGGTTTACTTTTATGACAACCCTAACACATATAATCGTCACCATGTCATTAGAATTCAAATTTAAGCTTAGAATCAAAGAATAAGATTAAAAGTAGATTACAAGCATGCACAGTTTGTTTTACAAGTTTGATTCAAATGTGTGAATGTTGGGGAGTGAGTGTGGTTAGAAATGACATTTGGTTTACTTTTATGACAACCCTAACACATATAATCGTCTCCATGTCATTAGAATTGAAAAATAAGCTTAGAATCAAAGAATAAGCTTAAAAGTAGATTACAAGCATGCACAGTTCGTTTTACAAGCTTGATTCAAATGTGTGAATGTTGCGGAGTGAGTGTGGTTAGAAATGACATTTGGTTTACTTTTATGACAACCCTAACACATATAATCGTCTCCATGTCATTAGAATTCAAAAATAAGCTTAGAATCAAAGAAGAAGCTTAAAAGTAGATTACAAGCATGCACAGTTCGTTTTACAAGTTTGATTCAAATGTGTGAATGTTGTGGAGTGAGTGTGGTTAGAAATGACATTTGGTTTACTTTTATGACAACCCTAACACATATAATCGTCTCCATGTCATTAGAATTCAAAAATAAGCTTAGAATCAAAGAATAAGCTTAAAAGTAGAATACAAACATGCACAGTTCGTTTCACAAGTTTGATTCAAATGTGTGAATGTTGTGGAGTGAGTGTGGTTAGAAATGACATTTGGTTTACTTTTATGACAACCCTAACACATATAATCGTCTCCATGTCATTAGAATTCAAAAATAAGCTTAGAATCAAAGAATAAGCTTAAAAGTAGAATACAAGCATGCACAGTTCGTTTCACAAGTTTGATTCAAATGTGTGAATGTTGTGGAGTGAGTGTGGTTAGAAATGACATTTGGTTTACTTTTATGACAACCCTAACACATATAATCATCTCCATGTCCTTAGAATTCAAAAATAAGCTTAGAATCAAAGAATTAGCTTAAAAGTAGAATACAAGCATGCAGAGTTCGTTTTACAAGTTTGATTCAAATGTGTGAATGTTGTGGAGTGAGTGTGGTTAGAAATGACATTTGGTTTACTTTTATGACAACCCTAACACATATAATCGTCACCATGTCATTAGAATTCAAATTTAAGCTTAGAATCAAAGAAAAAGATTAAAAGTAGATTACAAGCATGCACAGTTCGTTTTACAAGTTTGATTCAAATGTGTGAATGTTGTGGAGTGAGTGTGGTTAGAAATGACATTTGGTTTACTTTTATGACAACCCTAACACATATAATCGTCTCCATGTCATTAGAATTGAAAAATAAGCTTAGAATCAAAGAAGAAGCTTAAAAGTAGATTACAAGCATGCACAGTTCGTTTTACAAGTTTGATTCAAATGTGTGAATGTTGTGGAGTGAGTGTGGTTAGAAATGACATTTGGTTTACTTTTATGACAACCCTAACACATATAAACGTCTCCATGTCATTAGAATTTAAAAATAAGCTTAGAATCAAAGAATAAGATTAAAAGTAGAATACAAACATGCATAGTTCGTTTCATAAGTTTGATTCAAATGTGTGAATGTTGTGGAGTGAGTGTGGTTAGAAATGACATTTGGTTTACTTTTATGACAACCCTAACACATATAATCGTCTCCATGTCATTAGAATTCAAAAATAAGCTTAGAATCAAAGAATAAGCTTAAAAGTAGATTACAAGCATGCACAGTTCGTTTTACAAGTTTGATTCAAATGTGTGAATGTAGTGGAGTGAGTGTGGTTAGAAATGACATTTGGTTTACTTTTATGACAACCCTAACACATATAATCGTCTCCATGTCATTAGAATTCAAAAATAAGCTTAGAATCAAAGAATAAGCTTAAAAGTAAATTACAAGCATCCACAGTTCGTTTCACAAGTTTTATTCAAATGTGTGAATGTTGTGGAGTGAGTGTGGTTAGAAATGACATTTGGTTTACTTTTATGACAACCCTAACACATATAATCGTCTCCATGTCATTAGAATTCAAAAATAAGCTTAGAATCAAAGAATAAGCTTAAAAGTAGAATACAAGCATGCACAGTTCGTTTCACAAGTTTGATTCAAATGTGTGAATGTTGTGGAGTGAGTGTGGTTAGAAATGACATTTTGTTTACTTTTATGACAACCCTAACACATATAATCGTCTCCATGTCATTAGAAATCAAAAATAAGCTTAGAATCAAAGAATAAGCTTAAAAGTAGATTACAAGCATGCACAGTTCGTTTCACAAGTTTTATTCAAATGTGTGAATGTTGTGGAGTGAGTGTGGTTAGAAATGACATTTGGTTTACTTTTATGACAACCCTAACACATATAATCGTCACCATGTCATTAGAATTCAAATTTAAGCTTAGAATCAAAGAATAAGATTAAAAGTAGATTACAAGCATGCACAGTTTGTTTTACAAGTTTGATTCAAATGTGTGAATGTTGTGGAGTGAGTGTGGTTAGAAATGACATTTGGTTTACTTTTATGACAACCCTAACACATATAATCGTCTCCATGTCATTAGAATTGAAAAATAAGCTTAGAATCAAAGAATAAGCTTAAAAGTAGATTACAAGCATGCACAGTTCGTTTTACAAGCTTGATTCAAATGTGTGAATGTTGCGGAGTGAGTGTGGTTAGAAATGACATTTGGTTTACTTTTATGACAACCCTAACACATATAATCGTCTCCATGTCATTAGAATTCAAAAATAAGCTTAGAATCAAAGAAGAAGCTTAAAAGTAGATTACAAGCATGCACAGTTCGTTTTACAAGTTTGATTCAAATGTGTGAATGTTGTGGAGTGAGTGTGGTTAGAAATGACATTTGGTTTACTTTTATGACAACCCTAACACATATAATCGTCTCCATGTCATTAGAATTCAAAAATAAGCTTAGAATCAAAGAATAAGCTTAAAAGTAGAATACAAACATGCACAGTTCGTTTCACAAGTTTGATTCAAATGTGTGAATGTTGTGGAGTGAGTGTGGTTAGAAATGACATTTGGTTTACTTTTATGACAACCCTAACACATATAATCGTCTCCATGTCATTAGAATTCAAAAATAAGCTTAGAATCAAAGAATAAGCTTAAAAGTAGAATACAAGCATGCACAGTTCGTTTCACAAGTTTGATTCAAATGTGTGAATGTTGTGGAGTGAGTGTGGTTAGAAATGACATTTGGTTTACTTTTATGACAACCCTAACACATATAATCGTCTCCATGTCCTTAGAATTCAAAAATAAGCTTAGAATCAAAGAATTAGCTTAAAAGTAGAATACAAGCATGCAGAGTTCGTTTTACAAGTTTGATTCAAATGTGTGAATGTTGTGGAGTGAGTGTGGTTAGAAATGACATTTGGTTTACTTTTATGACAACCCTAACACATATAATCGTCACCATGTCATTAGAATTCAAATTTAAGCTTAGAATCAAAGAAAAAGATTAAAAGTAGATTACAAGCATGCACAGTTCGTTTTACAAGTTTGATTCAAATGTGTGAATGTTGTGGAGTGAGTGTGGTTAGAAATGACATTTGGTTTACTTTTATGACAACCCTAACACATATAATCGTCTCCATGTCATTAGAATTGAAAAATAAGCTTAGAATCAAAGAAGAAGCTTAAAAGTAGATTACAAGCATGCACAGTTCGTTTTACAAGTTTGATTCAAATGTGTGAATGTTGTGGAGTGAGTGTGGTTAGAAATGACATTTGGTTTACTTTTATGACAACCCTAACACATATAAACGTCTCCATGTCATTAGAATTTAAAAATAAGCTTAGAATCAAAGAATAAGATTAAAAGTAGAATACAAACATGCATAGTTCGTTTCATAAGTTTGATTCAAATGTGTGAATGTTGTGGAGTGAGTGTGGTTAGAAATGACATTTGGTTTACTTTTATGACAACCCTAACACATATAATCGTCTCCATGTCATTAGAATTCAAAAATAAGCTTAGAATCAAAGAATAAGCTTAAAAGTAGATTACAAGCATGCACAGTTCGTTTTACAAGTTTGATTCAAATGTGTGAATGTAGTGGAGTGAGTGTGGTTAGAAATGACATTTGGTTTACTTTTATGACAACCCTAACACATATAATCGTCTCCATGTCATTAGAATTCAAAAATAAGCTTAGAATCAAAGAATAAGCTTAAAAGTAAATTACAAGCATCCACAGTTCGTTTCACAAGTTTTATTCAAATGTGTGAATGTTGTGGAGTGAGTGTGGTTAGAAATGACATTTGGTTTACTTTTATGACAACCCTAACACATATAATCGTCTCCATGTCATTAGAATTCAAAAATAAGCTTAGAATCAAAGAATAAGCTTAAAAGTAGAATACAAGCATGCACAGTTCGTTTCACAAGTTTGATTCAAATGTGTGAATGTTGTGGAGTGAGTGTGGTTAGAAATGACATTTTGTTTACTTTTATGACAACCCTAACACATATAATCGTCTCCATGTCATTAGAAATCAAAAATAAGCTTAGAATCAAAGAATAAGCTTAAAAGTAGATTACAAGCATGCACAGTTCGTTTCACAAGTTTTATTCAAATGTGTGAATGTTGTGGAGTGAGTGTGGTTAGAAATGACATTTGGTTTACTTTTATGACAACCCTAACACATATAATCGTCACCATGTCATTAGAATTCAAATTTAAGCTTAGAATCAAAGAATAAGATTAAAAGTAGATTACAAGCATGCACAGTTTGTTTTACAAGTTTGATTCAAATGTGTGAATGTTGTGGAGTGAGTGTGGTTAGAAATGACATTTGGTTTACTTTTATGACAACCCTAACACATATAATCGTCTCCATGTCATTAGAATTGAAAAATAAGCTTAGAATCAAAGAATAAGCTTAAAAGTAGATTACAAGCATGCACAGTTCGTTTTACAAGCTTGATTCAAATGTGTGAATGTTGCGGAGTGAGTGTGGTTAGAAATGACATTTGGTTTACTTTTATGACAACCCTAACACATATAATCGTCTCCATGTCATTAGAATTCAAAAATAAGCTTAGAATCAAAGAAGAAGCTTAAAAGTAGATTACAAGCATGCACAGTTCGTTTTACAAGTTTGATTCAAATGTGTGAATGTTGTGGAGTGAGTGTGGTTAGAAATGACATTGGGTTTACTTTTATGACAACCCTAACACATATAATCGTCTCCATGTCATTAGAATTCAAAAATAAGCTTAGAATCAAAGAATAAGCTTAAAAGTAGAATACAAACATGCACAGTTCGTTTCACAAGTTTGATTCAAATGTGTGAATGTTGTGGAGTGAGTGTGGTTAGAAATGACATTTGGTTTACTTTTATGACAACCCTAACACATATAATCGTCTCCATGTCATTAGAATTCAAAAATAAGCTTAGAATCAAAGAATAAGCTTAAAAGTAGAATACAAGCATGCACAGTTCGTTTCACAAGTTTGATTCAAATGTGTGAATGTTGTGGAGTGAGTGTGGTTAGAAATGACATTTGGTTTACTTTTATGACAACCCTAACACATATAATCGTCTCCATGTCCTTAGAATTCAAAAATAAGCTTAGAATCAAAGAATTAGCTTAAAAGTAGAATACAAGCATGCAGAGTTCGTTTTACAAGTTTGATTCAAATGTGTGAATGTTGTGGAGTGAGGGTGGTTAGAAATGACATTTTGTTTACTTTTATGACAACCCTAACACATATAATCGTCACCATGTCATTAGAATTCAAATTTAAGCTTAGAATCAAAGAAAAAGATTAAAAGTAGATTACAAGCATGCACAGTTCGTTTTACAAGTTTGATTCAAATGTGTGAATGTTGTGGAGTGAGTGTGGTTAGAAATGACATTTGGTTTACTTTTATGACAACCCTAACACATATAATCGTCTCCATGTCATTAGAATTGAAAAATAAGCTTAGAATCAAAGAAGAAGCTTAAAAGTAGATTACAAGCATGCACAGTTCGTTTTACAAGTTTGATTCAAATGTGTGAATGTTGTGGAGTGAGTGTGGTTAGAAATGACATTTGGTTTACTTTTATGACAACCCTAACACATATAAACGTCTCCATGTCATTAGAATTTAAAAATAAGCTTAGAATCAAAGAATAAGATTAAAAGTAGAATACAAACATGCATAGTTCGTTTCATAAGTTTGATTCAAATGTGTGAATGTTGTGGAGTGAGTGTGGTTAGAAATGACATTTGGTTTACTTTTATGACAACCCTAACACATATAATCGTCTCCATGTCATTAGATTTCAAAAATAAGCTTAGAATCAAAGAATAAGCTTAAAAGTAGATTACAAGCATGCACAGTTCGTTTTACAAGTTTGATTCAAATGTGTGAATGTAGTGGAGTGAGTGTGGTTAGAAATGACATTTGGTTTACTTTTATGACAACCCTAACACATATAATCGTCTCCATGTCATTAGAATTCAAAAATAAGCTTAGAATCAAAGAATAAGCTTAAAAGTAAATTACAAGCATCCACAGTTCGTTTCACAAGTTTTATTCAAATGTGTGAATGTTGTGGAGTGAGTGTGGTTAGAAATGACATTTGGTTTACTTTTATGACAACCCTAACACATATAATCGTCTCCATGTCATTAGAATTCAAAAATAAGCTTAGAATCAAAGAATAATCTTAAAAGTAGAATACAAGCATGCACAGTTCGTTTCACAAGTTTGATTCAAATGTGTGAATGTTGTGGAGTGAGTGTGGTTAGAAATGACATTTTGTTTACTTTTATGACAACCCTAACACATATAAACGTCTCCATGTCATTAGAATTTAAAAATAAGCTTAGAATCAAAGAATAAGATTAAAAGTAGAATACAAACATGCATAGTTCGTTTCATAAGTTTGATTCAAATGTGTGAATGTTGTGGAGTGAGTGTGGTTAGAAATGACATTTGGTTTACTTTTATGACAACCCTAACACATATAATCGTCTCCATGTCATTAGAATTCAAAAATAAGCTTAGAATCAAAGAATAAGCTTAAAAGTAGAATACAAACATGCACAGTTCGTTTCACAAGTTTGATTCAAATGTGTGAATGTTGTGGAGTGAGTGTGGTTAGAAATGACATTTGGTTTACTTTTATGACAACCCTAACACATATAATCGTCTCCATGTCCTTAGAATTCAAAAATAAGCTTAGAATCAAAGAATTAGCTTAAAAGTAGAATACAAGCATGCAGAGTTCGTTTTACAAGTTTGATTCAAATGTGTGAATGTTGTGGAGTGAGGGTGGTTAGAAATGACATTTGGTTTACTTTTATGACAACCCTAACACATATAATCGTCACCATGTCATTAGAATTCAAATTTAAGCTTAGAATCAAAGAAAAAGATTAAAAGTAGATTACAAGCATGCACAGTTCGTTTTACAAGTTTGATTCAAATGTGTGAATGTTGTGGAGTGAGTGTGGTTAGAAATGACATTTGGTTTACTTTTATGACAACCCTAACACATATAATCGTCTCCATGTCATTAGAATTGAAAAATAAGCTTAGAATCAAAGAAGAAGCTTAAAAGTAGATTACAAGCATGCACAGTTCGTTTTACAAGTTTGATTCAAATGTGTGAATGTTGTGGAGTGAGTGTGGTTAGAAATGACATTTGGTTTACTTTTATGACAACCCTAACACATATAAACGTCTCCATGTCATTAGAATTTAAAAATAAGCTTAGAATCAAAGAATAAGATTAAAAGTAGAATACAAACATGCATAGTTCGTTTCATAAGTTTGATTCAAATGTGTGAATGTTGTGGAGTGAGTGTGGTTAGAAATGACATTTGGTTTACTTTTATGACAACCCTAACACATATAATCGTCTCCATGTCATTAGATTTCAAAAATAAGCTTAGAATCAAAGAATAAGCTTAAAAGTAGATTACAAGCATGCACAGTTCGTTTTACAAGTTTGATTCAAATGTGTGAATGTAGTGGAGTGAGTGTGGTTAGAAATGACATTTGGTTTACTTTTATGACAACCCTAACACATATAATCGTCTCCATGTCATTAGAATTCAAAAATAAGCTTAGAATCAAAGAATAAGCTTAAAAGTAAATTACAAGCATCCACAGTTCGTTTCACAAGTTTTATTCAAATGTGTGAATGTTGTGGAGTGAGTGTGGTTAGAAATGACATTTGGTTTACTTTTATGACAACCCTAACACATATAATCGTCTCCATGTCATTAGAATTCAAAAATAAGCTTAGAATCAAAGAATAATCTTAAAAGTAGAATACAAGCATGCACAGTTCGTTTCACAAGTTTGATTCAAATGTGTGAATGTTGTGGAGTGAGTGTGGTTAGAAATGACATTTTGTTTACTTTTATGACAACCCTAACACATATAAACGTCTCCATGTCATTAGAATTTAAAAATAAGCTTAGAATCAAAGAATAAGATTAAAAGTAGAATACAAACATGCATAGTTCGTTTCATAAGTTTGATTCAAATGTGTGAATGTTGTGGAGTGAGTGTGGTTAGAAATGACATTTGGTTTACTTTTATGACAACCCTAACACATATAATCGTCTCCATGTCATTAGAATTCAAAAATAAGCTTAGAATCAAAGAATAAGCTTAAAAGTAGATTACAAGCATGCACAGTTCGTTTTACAAGTTTGATTCAAATGTGTGAATGTAGTGGAGTGAGTGTGGTTAGAAATGACATTTGGTTTACTTTTATGACAACCCTAACACATATAATCGTCTCCATGTCATTAGAATTCAAAAATAAGCTTAGAATCAAAGAATAAGCTTAAAAGTAAATTACAAGCATCCACAGTTCGTTTCACAAGTTTTATTCAAATGTGTGAATGTTGTGGAGTGAGTGTGGTTAGAAATGACATTTGGTTTACTTTTATGACAACCCTAACACATATAATCGTCTCCATGTCATTAGAATTGAAAAATAAGCTTAGAATCAAAGAATAAGCTTAAAAGTAGATTACAAGCATGCACAGTTCGTTTTACAAGCTTGATTCAAATGTGTGAATGTTGCGGAGTGAGTGTGGTTAGAAATGACATTTGGTTTACTTTTATGACAACCCTAACACATATAATCGTCTCCATGTCATTAGAATTCAAAAATAAGCTTAGAATCAAAGAAGAAGCTTAAAAGTAGATTACAAGCATGCACAGTTCGTTTTACAAGTTTGATTCAAATGTGTGAATGTTGTGGAGTGAGTGTGGTTAGAAATGACATTTGGTTTACTTTTATGACAACCCTAACACATATAATCGTCTCCATGTCATTAGAATTCAAAAATAAGCTTAGAATCAAAGAATAAGCTTAAAAGTAGAATACAAACATGCACAGTTCGTTTCACAAGTTTGATTCAAATGTGTGAATGTTGTGGAGTGAGTGTGGTTAGAAATGACATTTGGTTTACTTTTATGACAACCCTAACACATATAATCGTCTCCATGTCATTAGAATTCAAAAATAAGCTTAGAATCAAAGAATAAGCTTAAAAGTAGAATACAAGCATGCACAGTTCGTTTCACAAGTTTGATTCAAATGTGTGAATGTTGTGGAGTGAGTGTGGTTAGAAATGACATTTGGTTTACTTTTATGACAACCCTAACACATATAATCGTCTCCATGTCCTTAGAATTCAAAAATAAGCTTAGAATCAAAGAATTAGCTTAAAAGTAGAATACAAGCATGCAGAGTTCGTTTTACAAGTTTGATTCAAATGTGTGAATGTTGTGGAGTGAGTGTGGTTAGAAATGACATTTGGTTTACTTTTATGACAACCCTAACACATATAATCGTCACCATGTCTTTAGAATTCAAATTTAAGCTTAGAATCAAAGAAAAAGATTAAAAGTAGATTACAAGCATGCACAGTTCGTTTTACAAGTTTGATTCAAATGTGTGAATGTTGTGGAGTGAGTGTGGTTAGAAATGACATTTGGTTTACTTTTATGACAACCCTAACACATATAATCGTCTCCATGTCATTAGAATTGAAAAATAAGCTTAGAATCAAAGAATAAGCTTAAAAGTAGATTACAAGCATGCACAGTTCGTTTTACAAGCTTGATTCAAATGTGTGAATGTTGTGGAGTGAGTGTGGTTAGAAATGACATTTGGTTTACTTTTATGACAACCCTAACACATATAATCGTCTCCATGTCATTAGAATTCAAAAATAAGCTTAGAATCAAAGAAGAAGCTTAAAAGTAGATTACAAGCATGCACAGTTCGTTTTACAAGTTTGATTCAAATGTGTGAATGTTGTGGAGTGAGTGTGGTTAGAAATGACATTTGGTTTACTTTTATGACAACCCTAACACATATAATCGTCTCCATGTCATTAGAATTTAAAAATAAGCTTAGAATCAAAGAATAAGATTAAAAGTAGAATACAAACATGCACAGTTCGTTTCACAAGTTTGATTCAAATGTGTGAATGTTGTGGAGTGAGTGTGGTTAGAAATGACATTTGGTTTACTTTTATGACAACCCTAACACATATAATCGTCTCCATGTCATTAGAATTGAAAAATAAGCTTAGAATCAAAGAATAAGCTTAAAAGTAGATTACAAGCATGCACAGTTCGTTTTACAAGCTTGATTCAAATGTGTGAATGTTGCGGAGTGAGTGTGGTTAGAAATGACATTTGGTTTACTTTTATGACAACCCTAACACATATAATCGTCTCCATGTCATTAGAATTCAAAAATAAGCTTAGAATCAAAGAAGAAGCTTAAAAGTAGATTACAAGCATGCACAGTTCGTTTTACAAGTTTGATTCAAATGTGTGAATGTTGTGGAGTGAGTGTGGTTAGAAATGACATTTGGTTTACTTTTATGACAACCCTAACACATATAATCGTCTCCATGTCATTAGAATTCAAAAATAAGCTTAGAATCAAAGAATAAGCTTAAAAGTAGAATACAAACATGCACAGTTCGTTTCACAAGTTTGATTCAAATGTGTGAATGTTGTGGAGTGAGTGTGGTTAGAAATGACATTTGGTTTACTTTTATGACAACCCTAACACATATAATCGTCTCCATGTCATTAGAATTCAAAAATAAGCTTAGAATCAAAGAAGAAGCTTAAAAGTAGATTACAAGCATGCATAGTTCGTTTTACAAGTTTGATTCAAATGTGTGAATGTTGTGGAGTGAGTGTGGTTAGAAATGACATTTGGTTTACTTTTATGACAACCCTAACACATATAATCGTCTCCATGTCATTAGAATTTAAAAATAAGCTTAGAATCAAAGAATAAGATTAAAAGTAGAATACAAACATGCACAGTTCGTTTCACAAGTTTGATTCAAATGTGTGAATGTTGTGGAGTGAGTGTGGTTAGAAATGACATTTGGTTTACTTTTATGACAACCCTAACACATATAATCGTCTCCATGTCATTAGAATTGAAAAATAAGCTTAGAATCAAAGAATAAGCTTAAAAGTAGATTACAACCATGCACAGTTCGTTTTACAAGCTTGATTCAAATGTGTGAATGTTGCGGAGTGAGTGTGGTTAGAAATGACATTTGGTTTACTTTTATGACAACCCTAACACATATAATCGTCTCCATGTCATTAGAATTCAAAAATAAGCTTAGAATCAATGAAGAAGCTTAAAAGTAGATTACAAGCATGCACAGTTCGTTTTACAAGTTTGATTCAAATGTGTGAATGTTGTGGAGTGAGTGTGGTTAGAAATGACATTTGGTTTACTTTTATGACAACCCTAACACATATAATCGTCTCCATGTCATTAGAATTCAAAAATAAGCTTAGAATCAAAGAATAAGTTTAAAAGTATAATACAAACATGCACAGTTCGTTTCACAAGTTTGATTCAAATGTGTGAATGTTGTGGAGTGAGTGTGGTTAGAAATGACATTTGGTTTACTTTTATGACAACCCTAACACATATAATCGTCTCCATGTCATTAGAATTCAAAAATAAGCTTAGAATCAAAGAATAAGCTTAAAAGTAGAATACAAGCATGCACAGTTCGTTTCACAAGTTTGATTCAAATGTGTGAATGTTGTGGAGTGAGTGTGGTTAGAAATGACATTTGGTTTACTTTTATGACAACCCTAACACATATAATCGTCTCCATGTCCTTAGAATTCAAAAATAAGCTTAGAATCAAAGAATTAGCTTAAAAGTAGAATACAAGCATGCAGAGTTCGTTTTACAAGTTTGATTCAAATGTGTGAATGTTGTGGAGTGAGTGTGGTTAGAAATGACATTTGGTTTACTTTTATGACAACCCTAACACATATAATCGTCACCATGTCATTAGAATTCAAATTTAAGCTTAGAATCAAAGAATAAGATTAAAAGTAGATTACAAGCATGCACAGTTCGTTTTACAAGTTTGATTCAAATGTGTGAATGTTGTGGAGTGAGTGTGGTTAGAAATGACATTTGGTTTACTTTTATGACAACCCTAACACATATAATCGTCTCCATGTCATTAGAATTGAAAAATAAGCTTAGAATCAAAGAATAAGCTTAAAAGTAGATTACAAGCATGCACAGTTCGTTTTACAAGCTTGATTCAAATGTGTGAATGTTGTGGAGTGAGTGTGGTTAGAAATGACATTTGGTTTACTTTTATGACAACCCTAACACATATAATCGTCTCCATGTCATTAGAATTCAAAAATAAGCTTAGAATCAAAGAAGAAGCTTAAAAGTAGATTACAAGCATGCACAGTTCGTTTTACAAGTTTGATTCAAATGTGTGAATGTTGTGGAGTGAGTGTGGTTAGAAATGACATTTGGTTTACTTTTATGACAACCCTAACACATATAATCGTCTCCATGTCATTAGAATTTAAAAATAAGCTTAGAATCAAAGAATAAGATTAAAAGTAGAATACAAACATGCACAGTTCGTTTCACAAGTTTGATTCAAATGTGTGAATGTTGTGGAGTGAGTGTGGTTAGAAATGACATTTGGTTTACTTTTATCACAACCCTAACACATATAATCGTCTCCATGTCATTAGAATTGAAAAATAAGCTTAGAATCAAAGAATACGCTTAAAAGTAGATTACAAGCATGCACAGTTCGTTTTACAAGCTTGATTCAAATGTGTGAATGTTGCGGAGTGAGTGTGGTTAGAAATGACATTTGGTTTACTTTTATGACAACCCTAACACATATAATCGTCTCCATGTCATTAGAATTCAAAAATAAGCTTAGAATCAAAGAAGAAGCTTAAAAGTAGATTACAAGCATGCACAGTTCGTTTTACAAGTTTGATTCAAATGTGTGAATGTTGTGGAGTGAGTGTGGTTAGAAATGACATTTGGTTTACTTTTATGACAACCCTAACACATATAATCGTCTCCATGTCATTAGAATTCAAAAATAAGCTTAGAATCAAAGAATAAGCTTAAAAGTAGAATACAAACATGCACAGTTCGTTTCACAAGTTTGATTCAAATGTGTGAATGTTGTGGAGTGAGTGTGGTTAGAAATGACATTTGGTTTACTTTTATGACAACCCTAACACATATAATCGTCTCCATGTCATTAGAATTCAAAAATAAGCTTAGAATCAAAGAAGAAGCTTAAAAGTAGATTACAAGCATGCACAGTTCGTTTTACAAGCTTGATTCAAATGTGTGAATGTTGCGGAGTGAGTGTGGTTAGAAATGACATTTGGTTTACTTTTATGACAACCCTAACACATATAATCGTCTCCATGTCATTAGAATTGAAAAATAAGCTTAGAATCAAAGAATAAGCTTAAAAGTAGATTACAAGCATGCACAGTTCGTTTTACAAGCTTGATTCAAATGTGTGAATGTTGCGGAGTGAGTGTGGTTAGAAATGACATTTGGTTTACTTTTATGACAACCCTAACACATATAATCGTCTCCATGTCATTAGAATTCAAAAATAAGCTTAGAATCAAAGAAGAAGTTTAAAAGTAGATTACAAGCATGCACAGTTCGTTTTACAAGTTTGATTCAAATGTGTGAATGTTGTGGAGTGAGTGTGGTTAGAAATGACATTTGGTTTACTTTTATGACAACCCTAACACATATAATCGTCTCCATGTCATTAGAATTCAAAAATAAGCTTAGAATCAAAGAATAAGCTTAAAAGTAGAATACAAACATGCACAGTTCGTTTCACAAGTTTGATTCAAATGTGTGAATGTTGTGGAGTGAGTGTGGTTAGAAATGACATTTGGTTTACTTTTATGACAACCCTAACACATATAATCGTCTCCATGTCATTAGAATTCAAAAATAAGCTTAGAATCAAAGAATAAGCTTAAAAGTAGAATACAAACATGCTCAGTTCGTTTCACAAGTTTGATTCAAATGTGTGAATGTTGTGGAGTGAGTGTGGTTAGAAATGACATTTGGTTTACTTTTATGACAACCCTAACACATATAATCGTCTCCATGTCATTAGAATTCAAAAATAAGCTTAGAATCAAAGAATAAGCTTAAAAGTAGAATACAAACATGCTCAGTTCGTTTCACAAGTTTGATTCAAATGTGTGAATGTTGTGGAGTGAGTGTGGTTAGAAATGACATTTGGTTTACTTTTATGACAACCCTAACACATATAAACGTCTCCATGTCATTAGAATTTAAAAATAAGCTTAGAATCAAAGAAGAAGCTTAAAAGTAGATTACAAGCATGCACACTTCGTTTTACAAGTTTGATTCAAATGTGTGAATGTTGTGGAGTGAGTGTGGTTAGAAATGACATTTGGTTTACTTTTATGACAACCCTAACACATATAATCGTCTCCATGTCATTAGAATTTAAAAATAAGCTTAGAATCAAAGAATAAGATTAAAAGTAGAATACAAACATGCAAAGTTCGTTTCACAAGTTTGATTCAAATGTGTGAATGTTGTGGAGTGAGTGTGGTTAGAAATGACATTTGGTTTACTTTTATGACAACCCTAACACATATAATCGTCTCCATGTCATTAGAATTGAAAAATAAGCTTAGAATCAAAGAATAAGCTTAAAAGTAGATTACAAGCATGCACAGTTCGTTTTACAAGCTTGATTCAAATGTGTGAATGTTGTGGAGTGAGTGTGGTTAGAAATGACATTTGGTTTACTTTTATGACAACCGTAACACATATAATCGTCTCCATGTCATTAGAATTCAAAAATAAGCTTAGAATCAAAGAAGAAGCTTAAAAGTAGATTACAAGCATGCACAGTTCGTTTTACAAGTTTGATTCAAATGTGTGAATGTTGTGGAGTGAGTGTGGTTAGAAATGACATTTGGTTTACTTTTATGACAACCCTAACACATATAATCGTCTCCATGTCATTAGAATTTAAAAATAAGCTTAGAATCAAAGAATAAGATTAAAAGTAGAATACAAACATGCACAGTTCGTTTCACAAGTTTGATTCAAATGTGTGAATGTTGTGGAGTGAGTGTGGTTAGAAATGACATTTGGTTTACTTTTATGACAACCCTAACACATATAATCGTCTCCATGTCATTAGAATTGAAAAATAAGCTTAGAATCAAAGAATAAGCTTAAAAGTAGATTACAAGCATGCACAGTTCGTTTTACAAGCTTGATTCAAATGTGTGAATGTTGCGGAGTGAGTGTGGTTAGAAATGACATTTGGTTTACTTTTATGACAACCCTAACACATATAATCGTCTCCATGTCATTAGAATTCAAAAATAAGCTTAGAATCAAAGAAGAAGCTTAAAAGTAGATTACAAGCATGCACAGTTCGTTTTACAAGTTTGATTCAAATGTGTGAATGTTGTGGAGTGAGTGTGGTTAGAAATGACATTTGGTTTACTTTTATGACAACCCTAACACATATAATCGTCTCCATGTCATTAGAATTCAAAAATAAGCTTAGAATCAAAGAATAAGCTTAAAAGTAGAATACAAACATGCACAGTTCGTTTCACAAGCTTGATTCAAATGTGTGAATGTTGTGGAGTGAGTGTGGTTAGAAATGACATTTGGTTTACTTTTATGACAACCCTAACACATATAATCGTCTCCATGTCATTAGAATTCAAAAATAAGCTTAGAATCAAAGAATAAGCTTAAAAGTAGAATACAAACATGCTCAGTTCGTTTCACAAGTTTGATTCAAATGTGTGAATGTTGTGGAGTGAGTGTGGTTAGAAATGACATTTGGTTTACTTTTATGACAACCCTAACACATATAAACGTCTCCATGTCATTAGAATTTAAAAATAAGCTTAGAATCAAAGAATAAGATTAAAAGTAGAATACAAACATGCATAGTTCGTTTCACAAGTTTGATTCAAATGTGTGAATGTTGTGGAGTGAGTGTGGTTAGAAATGACATTTGGTTTACTTTTATGACAACCCTAACACATATAATCGTCTCCATCTCCTTAGAATTCAAAAATAAGCTTAGAATCAAAGAATTAGCTTAAAAGTAGAATACAAGCATGCAGAGTTCGTTTTACAAGTTTGATTCAAATGTGTGAATGTTGTGGAGTGAGTGTGGTTAGAAATGACATTTGGTTTACTTTTATGACAACCCTAACACATATAATCGTCTCCATGTCATTAGAATTCAAAAATAAGCTTAGAATCAAAGAATAACCTTAAAAGTAGATTACAAGCATGCATAGTTCGTTTCACAAGTTTTATTCAAATGTGTGAATGTTGTGGAGTGAGTGTGGTTAGAAATGACATTTGGTTTACTTTTATGACAACCCTAACACATATAATCGTCTCCATGTCATGAGAATTCAAAAATAAGCTTAGAATCAAAGAATAAGCTTAAAAGTAGATTACAGCATGCATAGTTCGTTTTACAAGTTTTATTCAAATGTGTGAATGTTGTGGAGTGAGTGTGGTTAGAAATGACATTTGGTTTACTTTTATGACAACCCTAACACATATAATCGTCTCCATGTCATTAGAATTCAAAAATAAGCATAGAATCAAAGAATAAGCTTAAAAGTAGATTACAAGCATGCACAGTTCGTTTCACAAGTTTTATTCAAATGTGTGAATGTTGTGGAGTGAGTGTGGTTAGAAATGACATTTGGTTTACTTTTATGACAACCCTAACACATATAATCGTCACCATGTCATTAGAATTCAAATTTAAGCTTAGAATCAAAGAATAAGATTAAAAGTAGATTACAAGCATGCACAGTTCGTTTTACAAGTTTGATTCAAATGTGTGAATGTCGTGGAGTGAGTGTGGTTAGAAATGACATTTGGGGTTACTTTTATGACAACCCTAACACATATAATCGTCTCCATGTCATTAGAATTGAAAAATAAGCTTAGAATCAAAGAATAAGCTTAAAAGTAGATTACAAGCATGCACAGTTCGTTTTACAAGCTTGATTCAAATGTGTGAATGTTGTGGAGTGAGTGTGGTTAGAAATGACATTTGGTTTACTTTTATGACAACCCTAACACATATAATCGTCTCCATGTCATTAGAATTCAAAAATAAGCTTAGAATCAAAGAAGAAGCTTAAAAGTAGATTACAAGCATGCACAGTTCGTTTTACAAGCTTGATTCAAATGTGTGAATGTTGCGGAGTGAGTGTGGTTAGAAATGACATTTGGTTTACTTTTATGACAACCCTAACACATATAATCGTCTCCATGTCATGAGAATTCAAAAATAAGCTTAGAATCAAAGAATAAGCTTAAAAGTAGATTACAAGCATGCACAGTTCGTTTTACAAGTTTGATTCAAATGTGTGAATGTTGTGGAGTGAGTGTGGTTAGAAATGACATTTGGTTTACTCTTATGACAACCCTAACACATATAATCGTCTCCATGTCATTAGAATTCAAAAATAAGCTTAGAATCAAAGAATAAGCTTAAAAGTAGATTACAAGCATGCACAGTTCGTTTTACAAGTTTGATTCAAATGTGTGAATGTTGTGGAGTGAGTGTGGTTAGAAATGACATTTGGTTTACTTTTATGACAACCCTAACACATATAATCGTCTCCATGTCATTAGAATTCAAAAATAAGCTTAGAATCAAAGAATAAGCTTAAAAGTAGAATACAAGCATGCACAGTTCGTTTCCCAAGTTTGATTCAAATGTGTGAATGTTGTGGAGTGAGTGTGGTTAGAAATGACATTTGGTTTACTTTTATGACAACCCTAACACATATAATCGTCTCCATGTCCTTAGAATTCAAAAATAAGCTTAGAATCAAAGAATTAGCTTAAAAGTAGATTACAAGCATGCATAGTTCGTTTCACAAGTTTGATTCAAATGTGTGAATGTTGTGGAGTGAGTGTGGTTAGAAATGACATTTGGTTTACTTTTATGACAACCCTAACACATATAATCGTCTCCATGTCATTAGAATTCAAAAATAAGCTTAGAATCAAAGAATAACCTTAAAAGTAGATTACAAGCATGCATAGTTCGTTTCACAAGTTTTATTCAAATGTGTGAATGTTGTGGAGTGAGTGTGGTTAGAAATGACATTTGGTTTACTTTTATGACAACCCTAACACATATAATCGTCTCCATGTCATTAGAATTGAAAAATAAGATTAGAATCAAAGAATAAGCTTAAAAGTAGATTACAAGCATGCACAGTTCGTTTTACAAGCTTGATTCAAATGTGTGAATGTTGTGGAGTGAGTGTGGTTAGAAATGACATTTGGTTTACTTTTATGACAACCCTAACACATATAATCGTCTCCATGTCATTAGAATTCAAAAATAAGCTTAGAATCAAAGAAGAAGCTTAAAAGTAGATTACAAGCATGCACAGTTCGTTTTACAAGTTTGATTCAAATGTGTGAATGTTGTGGAGTGAGTGAGGTTAGAAATGACATTTGGTTTACTTTTATGACAACCCTAACACATAGAATCGTCTCCATGTCATTAGAATTTAAAAATAAGCTTAGAATCAAAGAATAAGCTTAAAAGTAGAATACAAACATGCACAGTTCGTTTCACAAGTTTGATTCAAATGTGTGAATGTTGTGGAGTGAGTGTGGTTAGAAATGACATTTGGTTTACTTTTATGACAACCCTAACACATATAATCGTCTCCATGTCATTAGAATTGAAAAATAAGCTTAGAATCAAAGAATAAGCTTAAAAGTAGATTACAAGCATGCACAGTTCGTTTTACAAGCTTGATTCAAATGTGTGAATGTTGCGGAGTGAGTGTGGTTAGAAATGACATTTGGTTTACTTTTATGACAACCCTAACACATATAATCGTCTCCATGTCATGAGAATTCAAAAATAAGCTTAGAATCAAAGAATAAGCTTAAAAGTAGATTACAAGCATGCACAGTTCGTTTTACAAGTTTGATTCAAATGTGTGAATGTTGTGGAGTGAGTGTGGTTAGAAATGACATTTGGTTTACTCTTATGACAACCCTAACACATATAATCGTCTCCATGTCATTAGAATTCAAAAATAAGCTTAGAATCAAAGAATAAGCTTAAAAGTAGATTACAAGCATGCACAGTTCGTTTTACAAGTTTGATTCAAATGTGTGAATGTTGTGGAGTGAGTGTGGTTAGAAATGACATTTGGTTTACTTTTATGACAACCCTAACACATATAATCGTCTCCATGTCATTAGAATTCAAAAATAAGCTTAGAATCAAAGAATAAGCTTAAAAGTAGAATACAAGCATGCACAGTTCGTTTCCCAAGTTTGATTCAAATGTGTGAATGTTGTGGAGTGAGTGTGGTTAGAAATGACATTTGGTTTACTTTTATGACAACCCTAACACATATAATCGTCTCCATGTCCTTAGAATTCAAAAATAAGCTTAGAATCAAAGAATTAGCTTAAAAGTAGAATACAAGCATGCAGAGTTCGTTTTACAAGTTTGATTCAAATGTGTGAATGTTGTGGAGTGAGTGTGGTTAGAAATGACATTTGGTTTACTTTTATGACAACCCTAACACATATAATCGTCTCCATGTCATTAGAATTCAAAAATAAGCTTAGAATCAAAGAATAACCTTAAAAGTAGATTACAAGCATGCATAGTTCGTTTCACAAGTTTTATTCAAATGTGTGAATGTTGTGGAGTGAGTGTGGTTAGAAATGACATTTAGTTTACTTTTATGACAACCCTAACACATATAATCGTCTCCATGTCATTAGAATTCAAAAATAAGCTTAGAATCAAAGAATAAGCTTAAAAGTAGATTACAAGCATGCACAGTTCGTTTCACAAGTTTTATTCAAATGTGTGAATGTTGTGGAGTGAGTGTGGTTAGAAATGACATTTGGTTTACTTTTATGACAACCCTAACACATATAATCGTCTCCATGTCATTAGAATTGAAAAATAAGATTAGAATCAAAGAATAAGCTTAAAAGTAGATTACAAGCATGCACAGTTCGTTTTACAAGCTTGATTCAAATGTGTGAATGTTGTGGAGTGAGTGTGGTTAGAAATGACATTTGGTTTACTTTTATGACAACCCTAACACATATAATCGTCTCCATGTCATTAGAATTCAAAAATAAGCTTAGAATCAAAGAAGAAGCTTAAAAGTAGATTACAAGCATGCACAGTTCGTTTTACAAGTTTGATTCAAATGTGTGAATGTTGTGGAGTGAGTGAGGTTAGAAATGACATTTGGTTTACTTTTATGACAACCCTAACACATAGAATCGTCTCCATGTCATTAGAATTTAAAAATAAGCTTAGAATCAAAGAATAAGCTTAAAAGTAGAATACAAACATGCACAGTTCGTTTCACAAGTTTGATTCAAATGTGTGAATGTTGTGGAGTGAGTGTGGTTAGAAATGACATTTGGTTTACTTTTATGACAACCCTAACACATATAATCGTCTCCATGTCATTAGAATTGAAAAATAAGCTTAGAATCAAAGAATAAGCTTAAAAGTAGATTACAAGCATGCACAGTTCGTTTTACAAGCTTGATTCAAATGTGTGAATGTTGCGGAGTGAGTGTGGTTAGAAATGACATTTGGTTTACTTTTATGACAACCCTAACACATATAATCGTCTCCATGTCATGAGAATTCAAAAATAAGCTTAGAATCAAAGAATAAGCTTAAAAGTAGATTACAAGCATGCACAGTTCGTTTTACAAGTTTGATTCAAATGTGTGAATGTTGTGGAGTGAGTGTGGTTAGAAATGACATTTGGTTTACTCTTATGACAACCCTAACACATATAATCGTCTCCATGTCATTAGAATTCAAAAATAAGCTTAGAATCAAAGAATAAGCTTAAAAGTAGATTACAAGCATGCACAGTTCGTTTTACAAGTTTGATTCAAATGTGTGAATGTTGTGGAGTGAGTGTGGTTAGAAATGACATTTGGTTTACTTTTATGACAACCCTAACACATATAATCGTCTCCATGTCATTAGAATTCAAAAATAAGCTTAGAATCAAAGAATAAGCTTAAAAGTAGAATACAAGCATGCACAGTTCGTTTCCCAAGTTTGATTCAAATGTGTGAATGTTGTGGAGTGAGTGTGGTTAGAAATGACATTTGGTTTACTTTTATGACAACCCTAACACATATAATCGTCTCCATGTCCTTAGAATTCAAAAATAAGCTTAGAATCAAAGAATTAGCTTAAAAGTAGAATACAAGCATGCAGAGTTCGTTTTACAAGTTTGATTCAAATGTGTGAATGTTGTGGAGTGAGTGTGGTTAGAAATGACATTTGGTTTACTTTTATGACAACCCTAACACATATAATCGTCTCCATGTCATTAGAATTCAAAAATAAGCTTAGAATCAAAGAATAACCTTAAAAGTAGATTACAAGCATGCATAGTTCGTTTCACAAGTTTTATTCAAATGTGTGAATGTTGTGGAGTGAGTGTGGTTAGAAATGACATTTAGTTTACTTTTATGACAACCCTAACACATATAATCGTCTCCATGTCATTAGAATTCAAAAATAAGCTTAGAATCAAAGAATAAGCTTAAAAGTAGATTACAAGCATGCACAGTTCGTTTCACAAGTTTTATTCAAATGTGTGAATGTTGTGGAGTGAGTGTGGTTAGAAATGACATTTGGTTTACTTTTATGACAACCCTAACACATATAATCGTCTCCATGTCATTAGAATTGAAAAATAAGATTAGAATCAAAGAATAAGCTTAAAAGTAGATTACAAGCATGCACAGTTCGTTTTACAAGCTTGATTCAAATGTGTGATTGTTGCGGAGTGAGTGTGGTTAGAAATGACATTTGGTTTACTTTTATGACAACCCTAACACATATAATCGTCTCCATGTCATGAGAATTCAAAAATAAGCTTAGAATCAAAGAAGAAGCTTAAAAGTAGATTACAAGCATGCACAGTTCGTTTTACAAGTTTGATTCAAATGTGTGAATGTTGTGGAGTGAGTGTGGTTAGAAATGACATTTGGTTTACTTTTATGACAAACCTAACACATATAATCGTCTCCATGTCATTAGAAATCAATAATAAGCTTAGAATCAAAGAATAAGCTTAAAAGTAGATTACAAGCATGCACAGTTCGTTTTACAAGTTTGATTCAAATGTGTGAATGTTGTGGAGTGAGTGTGGTTAGAAATGACATTTGGTTTACTTTTATGACAACCCTAACACATATAATCGTCTCCATGTCATTAGAATTCAAAAATAAGCTTAGAATCAAAGAATAAGCTTAAAAGTAGAATACAAGCATGCACAGTTCGTTTCACAAGTTTGATTCAAATGTGTGAATGTTGTGGAGTGAGTGTGGTTAGAAATGACATTTGGTTTACTTTTATGACAACCCTAACACATATAATCGTCTCCATGTCCTTAGAATTCAAAAATAAGCTTAGAATCAAAGAATTAGCTTAAAAGTAGAATACAAGCATGCAGAGTTCGTTTTACAAGTTTGATTCAAATGTGTGAATGTTGTGGAGTGAGTGTGGTTAGAAATGACATTTGGTTTACTTTTATGACAACCCTAACACATATAATCGTCTCCATGTCATTAGAATTCAAAAATAAGCTTAGAATCAAAGAATAACCTTAAAAGTAGATTACAAGCATGCATAGTTCGTTTCACAAGTTTTATTCAAATGTGTGAATGTTGTGGAGTGAGTGTGGTTAGAAATGACATTTAGTTTACTTTTATGACAACCCTAACACATATAATCGTCTCCATGTCATTAGAATTCAAAAATAAGCTTAGAATCAAAGAATAAGCTTAAAAGTAGATTACAAGCATGCACAGTTCGTTTCACAAGTTTTATTCAAATGTGTGAATGTTGTGGAGTGAGTGTGGTTAGAAATGACATTTAGTTTACTTTTATGACAACCCTAACACATATAATCGTCTCCATGTCATTAGAATTCAAAAATAAGCTTAGAATCAAAGAATAAGCTTAAAAGTAGATTACAAGCATGCACAGTTCGTTTTACAAGTTTTATTCAAATGTGTGAATGTTGTGGAGTGAGTGTGGTTAGAAATGACATTTGGTTTACTTTTATGACAACCCTAACACATATAATCGTCTCCATGTCATTAGAATTCAAAAATAAGCTTAGAATCAAAGAATAAGCTTAAAAGTAGATTACAAGCATGCACAGTTCGTTTCACTAGTTTGATTCAAATGTGTGAATGTTGTGGAGTGAGTGTGGTTAGAAATGACATTTGGTTTACTTTTATGACAACCCTAACACATATAATCGTCACCATGTCATTAGAATTCAAATTTAAGCTTAGAATCAAAGAATAAGATTAAAAGTAGCTTACAAGCATGCACAGTTCGTTTTACAAGTTTGATTCAAATGTGTGAATGTTGTGGAGTGAGTGTGGTTAGAAATGACATTTGGTTTACTTTTATGACAACCCTAACACATATAATCGTCTCCATGTCATTAGAATTGAAAAATAAGCTTAGAATCAAAGAATAAGCTTAAAAGTAGATTACAAGCATGCACAGTTCGTTTTACAAGCTTGATTCAAATGTGTGAATGTTGTGGAGTGAGTGTGGTTAGAAATGACATTTGGTTTACTTTTATGACAACCCTAACACATATAATCGTCTCCATGTCATTAGAATTCAAAAATAAGCTTAGAATCAAAGAAGAAGCTTAAAAGTAGATTACAAGCATGCACAGTTCGTTTTACAAGTTTGATTCAAATGTGTGAATGTTGTGGAGTGAGTGTGGTTAGAAATGACATTTGGTTTACTTTTATGACAACCCTAACACATATAATCGTCTCCATGTCATTAGAATTTAAAAATAAGCTTAGAATCAAAGAATAAGATTAAAAGTAGAATACAAACATGCACAGTTTGTTTCATAAGTTTGATTCAAATGTGTGAATGTTGTGGAGTGAGTGTGGTTAGAAATGACATTTGGTTTACTTTTATGACAAACCTAACACATATAATCGTCTCCATGTCATTAGAAATCAATAATAAGCTTAGAATCAAAGAATAAGCTTAAAAGTAGATTACAAGCATGCACAGTTCGTTTTACAAGTTTGATTCAAATGTGTGAATGTTGTGGAGTGAGTGTGGTTAGAAATGACATTTGGTTTACTTTTATGACAACCCTAACACATATAATCGTCTCCATGTCATTAGAATTCAAAAATAAGCTTAGAATCAAAGAATAAGCTTAAAAGTAGAATACAAGCATGCACAGTTCGTTTCACAAGTTTGATTCAAATGTGTGAATGTTGTGGAGTGAGTGTGGTTAGAAATGACATTTGGTTTACTTTTATGACAACCCTAACACATATAATCGTCTCCATGTCCTTAGAATTCAAAAATAAGCTTAGAATCAAAGAATTAGCTTAAAAGTAGAATACAAGCATGCAGAGTTCGTTTTACAAGTTTGATTCAAATGTGTGAATGTTGTGGAGTGAGTGTGGTTAGAAATGACATTTGGTTTACTTTTATGACAACCCTAACACATATAATCGTCTCCATGTCATTAGAATTCAAAAATAAGCTTAGAATCAAAGAATAACCTTAAAAGTAGATTACAAGCATGCATAGTTCGTTTCACAAGTTTTATTCAAATGTGTGAATGTTGTGGAGTGAGTGTGGTTAGAAATGACATTTAGTTTACTTTTATGACAACCCTAACACATATAATCGTCTCCATGTCATTAGAATTCAAAAATAAGCTTAGAATCAAAGAATAAGCTTAAAAGTAGATTACAAGCATGCACAGTTCGTTTCACAAGTTTTATTCAAATGTGTGAATGTTGTGGAGTGAGTGTGGTTAGAAATGACATTTAGTTTACTTTTATGACAACCCTAACACATATAATCGTCTCCATGTCATTAGAATTCAAAAATAAGCTTAGAATCAAAGAATAAGCTTAAAAGTAGATTACAAGCATGCACAGTTCGTTTTACAAGTTTTATTCAAATGTGTGAATGTTGTGGAGTGAGTGTGGTTAGAAATGACATTTGGTTTACTTTTATGACAACCCTAACACATATAATCGTCTCCATGTCATTAGAATTCAAAAATAAGCTTAGAATCAAAGAATAAGCTTAAAAGTAGATTACAAGCATGCACAGTTCGTTTCACTAGTTTGATTCAAATGTGTGAATGTTGTGGAGTGAGTGTGGTTAGAAATGACATTTGGTTTACTTTTATGACAACCCTAACACATATAATCGTCACCATGTCATTAGAATTCAAATTTAAGCTTAGAATCAAAGAATAAGATTAAAAGTAGCTTACAAGCATGCACAGTTCGTTTTACAAGTTTGATTCAAATGTGTGAATGTTGTGGAGTGAGTGTGGTTAGAAATGACATTTGGTTTACTTTTATGACAACCCTAACACATATAATCGTCTCCATGTCATTAGAATTGAAAAATAAGCTTAGAATCAAAGAATAAGCTTAAAAGTAGATTACAAGCATGCACAGTTCGTTTTACAAGCTTGATTCAAATGTGTGAATGTTGTGGAGTGAGTGTGGTTAGAAATGACATTTGGTTTACTTTTATGACAACCCTAACACATATAATCGTCTCCATGTCATTAGAATTCAAAAATAAGCTTAGAATCAAAGAAGAAGCTTAAAAGTAGATTACAAGCATGCACAGTTCGTTTTACAAGTTTGATTCAAATGTGTGAATGTTGTGGAGTGAGTGTGGTTAGAAATGACATTTGGTTTACTTTTATGACAACCCTAACACATATAATCGTCTCCATGTCATTAGAATTTAAAAATAAGCTTAGAATCAAAGAATAAGATTAAAAGTAGAATACAAACATGCACAGTTTGTTTCATAAGTTTGATTCAAATGTGTGAATGTTGTGGAGTGAGTGTGGTTAGAAATGACATTTGGTTTACTTTTATGACAACCCTAACACATATAATCGTCTCCATGTCATTAGAATTCAAAAATAAGCTTAGAATCAAAGAATAAGCTTAAAAGTAGAATACAAACATGCACAGCTCGTTTCACAAGTTTGATTCAAATGTGTGAATGTTGTGGAGTGAGTGTGGTTAGAAATGACATTTGGTTTACTTTTATGACAACCCTAACACATATAATCGTCTCCATGTCATTAGAATTCAAAAATAAGCTTAGAATCATAGAATAAGATTAAAAGTAGATTACAAGCATGCACAGTTCGTTTTACAAGCTTGATTCAAATGTGTGAATGTTGTGGAGTGAGTGTGGTTAGAAATGACATTTGGTTTACTTTTATGACAACCCTAACACATATAATCGTCTCCATGTCATTAGAATTCAAAAATAAGCTTAGAATCAAAGAATAAGCTTAAAAGTAGATTACAAGCATGCACAGTTCGTTTCACAAGTTTTATTCAAATGTGTGAATGTTGTGGAGTGAGTGTGGTTAGAAATGACATTTGGTTTACTTTTATGACAAACCTAACACATATAATCGTCTCCATGTCATTAGAAATCAATAATAAGCTTAGAATCAAAGAATAAGCTTAAAAGTAGATTACAAGCATGCACAGTTCGTTTTACAAGTTTGATTCAAATGTGTGAATGTTGTGGAGTGAGTGTGGTTAGAAATGACATTTGGTTTACTTTTATGACAACCCTAACACATATAATCGTCTCCATGTCATTAGAATTCAAAAATAAGCTTAGAATCAAAGAATAAGCTTAAAAGTAGAATACAAACATGCACAGTTTGTTTCACAAGTTTGATTCAAATGTGTGAATGTTGTGGAGTGAGTGTGGTTAGAAATGACATTTGGTTTACTTTTATGACAACCCTAACACATATAATCGTCTCCATGTCCTTAGAATTGAAAAATAAGCTTAGAATCAAAGAATAAGCTTAAAAGTAGATTACAAGCATGCACAGTTCGTTTTACAAGCTTGATTCAAATGTGTGAATGTTGTGGAGTGAGTGTGGTTAGAAATGACATTTGGTTTACTTTTATGACAACCCTAACACATATAATCGTCTCCATGTCATTAGAATTCAAAAATAAGCTTAGAATCAAAGAAGAAGCTTAAAAGTAGATTACAAGCATGCACAGTTCGTTTTACAAGTTTGATTCAAATGTGTGAATGTTGTGGAGTGAGTGTGGTTAGAAATGACATTTAGTTTACTTTTATAACAACCATAACACATATAATCGTCTCCATGTCATTAGAATTCAAAAATAAGCTTAGAATCAAAGAAGAAGCTTAAAAGTAGATTACAAGCATGCACAGTTCGTTTCACAAGTTTGATTCAAATGTGTGAATGTTGTGGAGTGAGTGTGGTTAGAAATGACATTTGGTTTACTTTTATGACAACCCTAACACATATAATCGTCTCCATGTCATTAGAATTTAAAAATAAGCTTAGAATCAAAGAATAAGCTTAAAAGTAGAATACAAACATGCACAGTTCGTTTCACAAGTTTGATTCAAATGTGTGAATGTTGTGGAGTGAGTGTGGTTAGAAATGACATTTGGTTTACTTTTATGACAACCCTAACACATATAATCGTCTCCATGTCATTAGAATTCAAAAATAAGCTTAGAATCAAAGAATAAGCTTAAAAGTAGAATACAAGCATGCACAGTTCGTTTCACAAGTTTGATTCAAATGTGTGAATGTTGTGGAGTGAGTGTGGTTAGAAATGACATTTGGTTTACTTTTATGACAACCCTAACACATATAATCGTCTCCATGTCATTAGAATTTAAAAATAAGCTTAGAATCAAAGAATAAGCTTAAAAGTAGAATACAAACATGCACAGCTCGTTTCACAAGTTTGATTCAAATGTGTGAATGTTGTGGAGTGAGTGTGGTTAGAAATGACATTTGGTTTACTTTTATGACAACCCTAACACATATAATCGTCTCCATGTCATTAGAATTCAAAAATAAGCTTAGAATCATAGAATAAGATTAAAAGTAGATTACAAGCATGCACAGTTCGTTTTACAAGGTTGATTCAAATGTGTGAATGTTGTGGAGTGAGTGTGGTTAGAAATGACATTTGGTTTACTTTTATGACAACCCTAACACATATAATCGTCTCCATGTCATTAGAATTCAAAAATAAGCTTAGAATCAAAGAATAAGCTTAAAAGTAGATTACAAGCATGCACAGTTCGTTTCACAAGTTTTATTCAAATGTGTGAATGTTGTGGAGTGAGTGTGGTTAGAAATGACATTTGGTTTACTTTTATGACAACCCTAACACATATAATCGTCTCCATGTCATTAGAAATCAATAATAAGCTTAGAATCAAAGAATAAGCTTAAAAGTAGATTACAAGCATGCACAGTTCGTTTCACAAGTTTGATTCAAATGTGTGAATGTTGTGGAGTGAGTGTGGTTAGAAATGACATTTGGTTTACTTTTATGACAACCCTAACACATATAATCGTCACCATGTCATTAGAATTCAAATTTAAGCTTAGAATCAAAGAATAAGATTAAAAGTAGATTACAAGCATGCACAGTTCGTTTTACAAGTTTGATTCAAATGTGTGAATGTTGTGGAGTGAGTGTGGTTAGAAATGACATTTGGTTTACTTTTATGACAACCCTAACACATATAATCGTCTCCATGTCATTAGAATTGAAAAATAAGCTTAGAATCAAAGAATAAGCTTAAAAGTAGATTACAAGCATGCACAGTTCGTTTTACAAGCTTGATTCAAATGTGTGAATGTTGTGGAGTGAGTGTGGTTAGAAATGACATTTGGTTTACTTTTATGACAACCCTAACACATATAATCGTCTCCATGTCATTAGAATTCAAAAATAAGCTTAGAATCAAAGAAGAAGCTTAAAAGTAGATTACAAGCATGCACAGTTCGTTTTACAAGTTTGATTCAAATGTGTGAATGTTGTGGAGTGAGTGTGGTTAGAAATGACATTTGGTTTACTTTTATGACAACCCTAACACATATAATCGTCTCCATGTCATTAGAATTTAAAAATAAGCTTAGAATCAAAGAATAAGATTAAAAGTAGAATACAAACATGCACAGTTTGTTTCACAAGTTTGATTCAAATGTGTGAATGTTGTGGAGTGAGTGTGGTTAGAAATGACATTTGGTTTACTTTTATGACAACCCTAACACATATAATCGTCTCCATGTCATTAGAATTGAAAAATAAGCTTAGAATCAAAGAATAAGCTTAAAAGTAGATTACAAGCATGCACAGTTCGTTTTACAAGCTTGATTCAAATGTGTGAATGTTGCGGAGTGAGTGTGGTTAGAAATGACATTTGGTTTACTTTTATGACAACCCTAACACATATAATCGTCTCCATGTCATTAGAATTGAAAAATAAGCTTAGAATCAAAGAATAAGCTTAAAAGTAGATTACAAGCATGCACAGTTCGTTTTACAAGCTTGATTCAAATGTGTGAATGTTGCGGAGTGAGTGTGGTTAGAAATGACATTTGGTTTACTTTTATAACAACCCTAACACATATAATCGTCTCCATGTCATTAGAATTCAAAAATAAGCTTAGAATCAAAGAAGAAGCTTAAAAGTAGATTACAAGCATGCACAGTTCGTTTTACAAGTTTGATTCAAATGTGTGAATGTTGTGGAGTGAGTGTGGTTAGAAATGACATTTGGTTTACTTTTATAACAACCATAACACATATAATCGTCTCCATGTCATTAGAATTCAAAAATAAGCTTAGAATCAAAGAAGAAGCTTAAAAGTAGATTACAAGCATGCACAGTTCGTTTTACAAGTTTGATTCAAATGTGTGAATGTTGTGGAGTGAGTGTGGTTAGAAATAACATTTGGTTTACTTTTATGACAACCCTAACACATATAATCGTCTCCATGTCATTAGAATTTAAAAATAAGCTTAGAATCAAAGAATAAGCTTAAAAGTAGAATACAAACATGCACAGTTCGTTTCACAAGTTTGATTCAAATGTGTGAATGTTGTGGAGTGAGTGTGGTTAGAAATGACATTTGGTTTACTTTTATGACAACCCTAACACATATAATCGTCTCCATGTCATTAGAATTCAAAAATAAGCTTAGAATCAAAGAATAAGCTTAAAAGTAGAATACAAGCATGCACAGTTCGTTTCACAAGTTTGATTCAAATGTGTGAATGTTGTGGAGTGAGTGTGGTTAGAAATGACATTTGGTTTACTTTTATGACAACCCTAACACATATAATCGTCTCCATGTCATTAGAATTTAAAAATAAGCTTAGAATCAAAGAATAAGCTTAAAAGTAGAATACAAACATGCACAGCTCGTTTCACAAGTTTGATTCAAATGTGTGAATGTTGTGGAGTGAGTGTGGTTAGAAATGACATTTGGTTTACTTTTATGACAACCCTAACACATATAATCGTCTCCATGTCATTAGAATTCAAAAATAAGCTTAGAATCATAGAATAAGATTAAAAGTAGATTACAAGCATGCACAGTTCGTTTTACAAGTTTGATTCAAATGTGTGAATGTTGTGGAGTGAGTGTGGTTAGAAATGACATTTGGTTTACTTTTATGACAACCCTAACACATATAATCGTCTCCATGTCATTAGAATTCAAAAATAAGCTTAGAATCAAAGAATAAGCTTAAAAGTAGATTACAAGCATGCACAGTTCGTTTCACAAGTTTTATTCAAATGTGTGAATGTTGTGGAGTGAGTGTGGTTAGAAATGACATTTGGTTTACTTTTATGACAACCCTAACACATATAATCGTCTCCATGTCATTAGAAATCAATAATAAGCTTAGAATCAAAGAATAAGCTTAAAAGTAGATTACAAGCATGCACAGTTCGTTTCACAAGTTTGATTCAAATGTGTGAATGTTGTGGAGTGAGTGTGGTTAGAAATGACATTTGGTTTACTTTTATGACAACCCTAACACATATAATCGTCACCATGTCATTAGAATTCAAATTTAAGCTTAGAATCAAAGAATAAGATTAAAAGTAGATTACAAGCATGCACAGTTCGTTTTACAAGTTTGATTCATATGTGTGAATGTTGTGGAGTGAGTGTGGTTAGAAATGACATTTGGTTTACTTTTATGACAACCCTAACACATATAATCGTCTCCATGTCATTAGAATTGAAAAATAAGCTTAGAATCAAAGAATAAGCTTAAAAGTAGATTACAAGCATGCACAGTTCGTTTTACAAGCTTGATTCAAATGTGTGAATGTTGTGGAGTGAGTGTGGTTAGAAATGACATTTGGTTTACTTTTATGACAACCCTAACACATATAATCGTCTCCATGTCATTAGAATTCAAAAATAAGCTTAGAATCAAAGAAGAAGCTTAAAAGTAGATTACAAGCATGCACAGTTCGTTTTACAAGTTTGATTCAAATGTGTGAATGTTGTGGAGTGAGTGTGGTTAGAAATGACATTTGGTTTACTTTTATGACAACCCTAACACATATAATCGTCTCCATGTCATTAGAATTTAAAAATAAGCTTAGAATCAAAGAATAAGATTAAAAGTAGAATACAAACATGCACAGTTTGTTTCACAAGTTTGATTCAAATGTGTGAATGTTGTGGAGTGAGTGTGGTTAGAAATGACATTTGGTTTACTTTTATGACAACCCTAACACATATAATCGTCTCCATGTCATTAGAATTGAAAAATAAGCTTAGAATCAAAGAATAAGCTTAAAAGTAGATTACAAGCATGCACAGTTCGTTTTACAAGCTTGATTCAAATGTGTGAATGTTGCGGAGTGAGTGTGGTTAGAAATGACATTTGGTTTACTTTTATGACAACCCTAACACATATAATCGTCTCCATGTCATTAGAATTCAAAAATAAGCTTAGAATCAAAGAAGAAGCTTAAAAGTAGATTACAAGCATGCACAGTTCGTTTTACAAGTTTGATTCAAATGTGTGAATGTTGTGGAGTGAGTGTGGTTAGAAATGACATTTGGTTTACTTTTATAACAACCCTAACACATATAATCGTCTCCATGTCATTAGAATTCAAAAATAAGCTTAGAATCAAAGAAGAAGCTTAAAAGTAGATTACAAGCATGCACAGTTCGTTTTACAAGTTTGATTCAAATGTGTGAATGTTGTGGAGTGAGTGTGGTTAGAAATGACATTTGGTTTACTTTTATGACAACCCTAACACATATAATCGTCTCCATGTCATTAGAATTTAAAAATAAGCTTAGAATCAAAGAATAAGCTTAAAAGTAGAATACAAACATGCACAGTTCGTTTCACAAGTTTGATTCAAATGTGTGAATGTTGTGGAGTGAGTGTGGTTAGAAATGACATTTGGTTTACTTTTATGACAACCCTAACACATATAATCGTCTCCATGTCATTAGAATTCAAAAATAAGCTTAGAATCAAAGAATAAGCTTAAAAGTAGAATACAAGCATGCACAGTTCGTTTCACAAGTTTGATTCAAATGTGTGAATGTTGTGGAGTGAGTGTGGTTAGAAATGACATTTGGTTTACTTTTATGACAACCCTAACACATATAATCGTCTCCATGTCATTAGAATTTAAAAATAAGCTTAGAATCAAAGAATAAGCTTAAAAGTAGAATACAAACATGCACAGCTCGTTTCACAAGTTTGATTCAAATGTGTGAATGTTGTGGAGTGAGTGTGGTTAGAAATGACATTTGGTTTACTTTTATGACAACCCTAACACATATAATCGTCTCCATGTCATTAGAATTCAAAAATAAGCTTAGAATCATAGAATAAGATTAAAAGTAGATTACAAGCATGCACAGTTCGTTTTACAAGTTTGATTCAAATGTGTGAATGTTGTGGAGTGAGTGTGGTTAGAAATGACATTTGGTTTACTTTTATGACCACCCTAACACATATAATCGTCTCCATGTCATTAGAATTCAAAAATAAGCTTAGAATCAAAGAATAAGCTTAAAAGTAGATTACAAGCATGCACAGTTCGTTTCACAAGTTTTATTCAAATGTGTGAATGTTGTGGAGTGAGTGTGGTTAGAAATGACATTTGGTTTACTTTTATGACAACCCTAACACATATAATCGTCTCCATGTCATGAGAATTCAAAAATAAGCTTAGAATCAAAGAATAAGCTTAAAAGTAGATTACAAGCATGCACAGTTCGTTTTACAAGTTTGATTCAAATGTGTGAATGTTGTGGAGTGAGTGTGGTTAGAAATGACATTTGGTTTACTTTTATGACAACCCTAACACATATAATCGTCTCCATGTCATTAGAAATCAATAATAAGCTTAGAATAAAAGAATAAGCTTAAAAGTAGATTACAAGCATGCACAGTTCGTTTCACAAGTTTGATTCAAATGTGTGAATGTTGTGGAGTGAGTGTGGTTAGAAATGACATTTGGTTTACTTTTATGACAACCCTAACACATATAATCGTCACCATGTCATTAGAATTCAAATTTAAGCTTAGAATCAAAGAATAAGATTAAAAGTAGATTACAAGCATGCACAGTTCGTTTTACAAGTTTGATTCAAATGTGTGAATGTTGTGGAGTGAGTGTGGTTAGAAATGACATTTGGTTTACTTTTATGACAACCCTAACACATATAATCGTCTCCATGTCATTAGAATTGAAAAATAAGCTTAGAATCAAAGAATAAGCTTAAAAGTAGATTACAAGCATGCACAGTTCGTTTTACAAGCTTGATTCAAATGTGTGAATGTTGTGGAGTGAGTGTGGTTAGAAATGACATTTGGTTTACTTTTATGACAACCCTAACACATATAATCGTCTCCATGTCATTAGAATTCAAAAATAAGCTTAGAATCAAAGAATAAGCTTAAAAGTAGATTACAAGCATGCACAGTTCGTTTCACAAGTTTTATTCAAATGTGTGAATGTTGTGGAGTGAGTGTGGTTAGAAATGACATTTGGTTTACTTTTATGACAACCCTAACACATATAATCGTCTCCATGTCATTAGAATTTAAAAATAAGCTTAGAATCAAAGAATAAGCTTAAAAGTAGAATACAAACATGCACAGCTCGTTTCACAAGTTTGATTCAAATGTGTGAATGTTGTGGAGTGAGTGTGGTTAGAAATGACATTTGGTTTACTTTTATGACAACCCTAACACATATAATCGTCTCCATGTCATTAGAATTCAAAAATAAGCTTAGAATCATAGAATAAGATTAAAAGTAGATTACAAGCATGCACAGTTCGTTTTACAAGTTTGATTCAAATGTGTGAATGTTGTGGAGTGAGTGTGGTTAGAAATGACATTTGGTTTACTTTTATGACCACCCTAACACATATAATCGTCTCCATGTCATTAGAATTCAAAAATAAGCTTAGAATCAAAGAATAAGCTTAAAAGTAGATTACAAGCATGCACAGTTCGTTTCACAAGTTTTATTCAAATGTGTGAATGTTGTGGAGTGAGTGTGGTTAGAAATGACATTTGGTTTACTTTTATGACAACCCTAACACATATAATCGTCTCCATGTCATGAGAATTCAAAAATAAGCTTAGAATCAAAGAATAAGCTTAAAAGTAGATTACAAGCATGCACAGTTCGTTTTACAAGTTTGATTCAAATGTGTGAATGTTGTGGAGTGAGTGTGGTTAGAAATGACATTTGGTTTACTTTTATGACAACCCTAACACATATAATCGTCTCCATGTCATTAGAAATCAATAATAAGCTTAGAATAAAAGAATAAGCTTAAAAGTAGATTACAAGCATGCACAGTTCGTTTCACAAGTTTGATTCAAATGTGTGAATGTTGTGGAGTGAGTGTGGTTAGAAATGACATTTGGTTTACTTTTATGACAACCCTAACACATATAATCGTCACCATGTCATTAGAATTCAAATTTAAGCTTAGAATCAAAGAATAAGATTAAAAGTAGATTACAAGCATGCACAGTTCGTTTTACAAGTTTGATTCAAATGTGTGAATGTTGTGGAGTGAGTGTGGTTAGAAATGACATTTGGTTTACTTTTATGACAACCCTAACACATATAATCGTCTCCATGTCATTAGAATTGAAAAATAAGCTTAGAATCAAAGAATAAGCTTAAAAGTAGATTACAAGCATGCACAGTTCGTTTTACAAGCTTGATTCAAATGTGTGAATGTTGTGGAGTGAGTGTGGTTAGAAATGACATTTGGTTTACTTTTATGACAACCCTAACACATATAATCGTCTCCATGTCATTAGAATTCAAAAATAAGCTTAGAATCAAAGAAGAAGCTTAAAAGTAGATTACAAGCATGCACAGTTCGTTTTACAAGTTTGATTCAAATGTGTGAATGTTGTGGAGTGAGTGTGGTTAGAAATGACATTTGGTTTACTTTTATGACAACCCTAACACATATAATCGTCTCCATGTCATTAGAATTTAAAAATAAGCTTAGAATCAAAGAATAAGATTAAAAGTAGAATACAAACATGCACAGTTTGTTTCACAAGTTTGATTCAAATGTGTGAATGTTGTGGAGTGAGTGTGGTTAGAAATGACATTTGGTTTACTTTTATGACAACCCTAACACATATAATCGTCTCCATGTCATTAGAATTGAAAAATAAGCTTAGAATCAAAGAATAAGCTTAAAAGTAGATTACAAGCATGCACAGTTCGTTTTACAAGCTTGATTCAAATGTGTGAATGTTGCGGAGTGAGTGTGGTTAGAAATGACATTTGGTTTACTTTTATGACAACCCTAACACATATAATCGTCTCCATGTCATTAGAATTCAAAAATAAGCTTAGAATCAAAGAAGAAGCTTAAAAGTAGATTACAAGCATGCACAGTTCGTTTTACAAGTTTGATTCAAATGTCTGAATGTTGTGGAGTGAGTGTGGTTAGAAATGACATTTTGTTTACTTTTATAACAACCCTAACACATATAATCGTCTCCATGTCATTAGAATTCAAAAATAAGCTTAGAATCAAAGAAGAAGCTTAAAAGTAGATTACAAGCATGCACAGTTCGTTTTACAAGTTTGATTCAAATGTGTGAATGTTGTGGAGTGAGTGTGGTTAGAAATGACATTTGGTTTACTTTTATGACAACCCTAACACATATAATCGTCTCCATGTCATTAGAATTTAAAAATAAGCTTAGAATCAAAGAATAAGCTTAAAAGTAGAATACAAACATGCACAGTTCGTTTCACAAGTTTGATTCAAATGTGTGAATGTTGTGGAGTGAGTGTGGTTAGAAATGACATTTGGTTTACTTTTATGACAACCCTAACACATATAATCGTCTCCATGTCATTAGAATTCAAAAATAAGCTTAGAATCAAAGAATAAGCTTAAAAGTAGAATACAAGCATGCACAGTTCGTTTCACAAGTTTGATTCAAATGTGTGAATGTTGTGGAGTGAGTGTGGTTAGAAATGACATTTGGTTTACTTTTATGACAACCCTAACACATATAATCGTCTCCATGTCATTAGAATTTAAAAATAAGCTTAGAATCAAAGAATAAGCTTAAAAGTAGAATACAAACATGCACAGTTCGTTTCACAAGTTTGATTCAAATGTGTGAATGTTGTGGAGTGAGTGTGGTTAGAAATGACATTTGGTTTACTTTTATGACAACCCTAACACATATAATCGTCTCCATGTCATTAGAATTCAAAAATAAGCTTAGAATCAAAGAATAAGATTAAAAGTAGATTACAAGCATGCACAGTTCGTTTTACAAGTTTGATTCAAATGTGTGAATGTTGTGGAGTGAGTGTGGTTAGAAATGACATTTGGTTTACTTTTATGACAACCCTAACACATATAATCGTCTCCATGTCATTAGAATTCAAAAATAAGCTTAGAATCAAAGAATAAGCTTAAAAGTAGATTACAAGCATGCACAGTTCGTTTCACAAGTTTTATTCAAATGTGTGAATGTTGTGGAGTGAGTGTGGTTAGAAATGACATTTGGTTTACTTTTATGACAACCCTAACACATATAATCGTCTCCATGTCATGAGAATTCAAAAATAAGCTTAGAATCAAAGAATAAGCTTAAAAGTAGATTACAAGCATGCACAGTTCGTTTTACAAGTTTGATTCAAATGTGTGAATGTTGTGGAGTGAGTGTGGTTAGAAATGACATTTGGTTTACTTTTATGACAACCCTAACACATATAATCGTCTCCATGTCATTAGAAATCAATAATAAGAAGAATCAAAGAATAAGCTTAAAAGTAGATTACAAGCATGCACAGTTCGTTTTACAAGTTTGATTCAAATGTGTGAATGTTGTGGAGTGAGTGTGGTTAGAAATGACATTTGGTTTACTTTTATGACAACCCTAACACATATAATCGTCTCCATGTCATTAGAATTCAAAAATAAGCTTAGAATCAAAGAATAAGATTAAAAGTAGATTACAAGCATGCACAGTTCGTTTTACAAGTTTGATTCAAATGTGTGAATGTTGTGGAGTGACTGTGGTTAGAAATGACATTTGGTTTACTTTTATGACAACCCTAACACATATAATCGTCTCCATGTCATTAGAATTCAAAAATAAGCTTAGAATCAAAGAATAAGCTTAAAAGTAGATTACAAGCATGCACAGTTCGTTTCACAAGTTTTATTCAAATGTGTGAATGTTGTGGAGTGAGTGTGGTTAGAAATGACATTTGGTTTACTTTTATGACAACCCTAACACATATAATCGTCTCCATGTCATGAGAAGTCAAAAATAAGCATAGAATAAAAAAATAAGCTTAAAAGTAGATTACAAGCATGCACAGTTCGTTTTACAAGTTTTATTCAAATGTGTGAATGTTGTGGAGTGAGTGTGGTTAGAAATGACATTTGGTTTACTTTTATGACAACCCTAACACATATAATCGTCTCCATGTCATGAGAATTCAAAAATAAGCTTAGAATCAAAAAATAAGCTTAAAAGTAGATTACAAGCATGCACAGTTCGTTTCACAAGTTTTATTCAAATGTGTGAATGTTGTGGAGTGAGTGTGGTTAGAAATGACATTTGGTTTACTTTTATGACAACTCTAACACATATAATCGTCTCCATGTCATTAGAATTCAAAAATAAGCTTAGAATCAAAGAATAAGCTTAAAAGTAGATTACAAGCATGCACAGTTCGTTTCACAAGTTTTATTCAAATGTGTGAATGTTGTGGAGTGAGTGTGGTTAGAAATGACATTTGGTTTACTTTTATGACAACCCTAACACATATAATCGTCTCCATGTCATTAGAATTGAAAAATAAGATTAGAATCAAAGAATAAGCTTAAAAGTAGATTACAAGCATGCACAGTTCGTTTTACAAGCTTGATTCAAATGTGTGAATGTTGCGGAGTGAGTGTGGTTAGAAATGACATTTGGTTTACTTTTATGACAACCCTAACACATATAATCGTCTCCATGTCATGAGAATTCAAAAATAAGCTTAGAATCAAAGAAGAAGCTTAAAAGTAGATTACAAGCATGCACAGTTCGTTTTACAAGTTTGATTCAAATGTGTGAATGTTGTGGAGTGAGTGTGGTTAGAAATGACATTTGGTTTACTTTTATGACAACCCTAACACATATAATCGTCTCCATGTCATTAGAAATCAATAATAAGCTTAGAATCAAAGAATAAGCTTAAAAGTAGATTCCAAGCATGCACAGTTCGTTTTACAAGTTTGATTCAAATGTGTGAATGTTGTGGAGTGAGTGTGGTTAGAAATGACATTTGGTTTACTTTTATGACAACCCTAACACATATAATCGTCTCCATGTCATTAGAATTCAAAAATAAGCTTAGAATCAAAGAATAAGCTTAAAAGTAGAATACAAGCATGCACAGTTCGTTTCACAAGTTTGATTCAAATGTGTGAATGTTGTGGAGTGAGTGTGGTTAGAAATGACATTTGGTTTACTTTTATGACAACCCTAACACATATAATCGTCTCCATGTCCTTAGAATTCAAAAATAAGCTTAGAATCAAAGAATTAGCTTAAAAGTAGAGTACAAGCATGTAGAGTTCGTTTTACAAGTTTGATTCAAATGTGTGAATGTTGTGGAGTGAGTGTGGTTAGAAATGATATTTGGTTTACTTTTATGACAACCCTAACACATATAATCGTTTCCATGTCATTAGAATTCAAAAATAAGCTTAGAATCAAAGAATAACCTTAAAAGTAGATTACAAGCATGCATAGTTCGTTTCACAAGTTTTATTCAAATGTGTGAATGTTGTGGAGTGAGTGTGGTTAGAAATGACATTTAGTTTACTTTTATGACAACCCTAACACATATAATCGTCTCCATGTCATTAGAATTCAAAAATAAGCTTAGAATCAAAGAATAAGCTTAAAAGTAGATTACAAGCATGCACAGTTCGTTTCACAAGTTTTATTCAAATGTGTGAATGTTGTGGAGTGAGTGTGGTTAGAAATGACATTTGGTTTACTTTTATGACAACCCTAACACATATAATCGTCTCCATGTCATGAGAATTCAAAAATAAGCTTAGAATCAAAGAATAAGCTTAAAAGTAGATTACAAGCATGCACAGTTCGTTTCACAAGTTTTATTCAAATGTGTGAATGTTGTGGAGTGAGTGTGGTTAGAAATGACATTTGGTTTACTTTTATGACAACCCTAACACATATAATCGTCTCCATGTCATGAGAATTCAAAAATAAGCTTAGAATCAAAGAATAAGCTTAAAAGTAGATTACAAGCATGCACAGTTCGTTTTACAAGTTTGATTCAAATGTGTGAATGTTGTGGAGTGAGTGTGGTTAGAAATGACATTTGGTTTACTTTTATGACAACCCTAACACATATAATCGTCTCCATGTCATTAGAAATCAATAATAAGCTTAGAATCAAAGAATAAGCTTAAAAGTAGATTACAAGCATGCACAGTTCGTTTTACAAGTTTGATTCAAATGTGTGAATGTTGTGGAGTGAGTGTGGTTAGAAATGACATTTGGTTTACTTTTATGACAACCCTAACACATATAATCGTCTCCATGTCATTAGAAATCAATAATAAGCTTAGAATCAAAGAATAAGCTTAAAAGTAGATTCCAAGCATGCACAGTTCGTTTTACAAGTTTGATTCAAATGTGTGAATGTTGTGGAGTGAGTGTGGTTAGAAATGACATTTGGTTTACTTTTATGACAACCCTAACACATATAATCGTCTCCATGTCATTAGAATTCAAAAATAAGCTTAGAATCAAAGAATAAGCTTAAAAGTAGAATACAAGCATGCACAGTTCGTTTCACAAGTTTGATTCAAATGTGTGAATGTTGTGGAGTGAGTGTGGTTAGAAATGACATTTGGTTTACTTTTATGACAACCCTAACACATATAATCGTCTCCATGTCCTTAGAATTCAAAAATAAGCTTAGAATCAAAGAATTAGCTTAAAAGTAGAGTACAAGCATGTAGAGTTCGTTTTACAAGTTTGATTCAAATGTGTGAATGTTGTGGAGTGAGTGTGGTTAGAAATGATATTTGATTTACTTTTATGACAACCCTAACACATATAATCGTTTCCATGTCATTAGAATTCAAAAATAAGCTTAGAATCAAAGAATAACCTTAAAAGTAGATTACAAGCATGCATAGTTCGTTTCACAAGTTTTATTCAAATGTGTGAATGTTGTGGAGTGAGTGTGGTTAGAAATGACATTTAGTTTACTTTTATGACAACCCTAACACATATAATCGTCTCCATGTCATTAGAATTCAAAAATAAGCTTAGAATCAAAGAATAAGCTTAAAAGTAGATTACAAGCATGCACAGTTCGTTTCACAAGTTTTATTCAAATGTGTGAATGTTGTGGAGTGAGTGTGGTTAGAAATGACATTTGGTTTACTTTTATGACAACCCTAACACATATAATCGTCTCCATGTCATGAGAATTCAAAAATAAGCTTAGAATCAAAGAATAAGCTTAAAAGTAGATTACAAGCATGCACAGTTCGTTTCACAAGTTTTATTCAAATGTGTGAATGTTGTGGAGTGAGTGTGGTTAGAAATGACATTTGGTTTACTTTTATGACAACCCTAACACATATAATCGTCTCCATGTCATGAGAATTCAAAAATAAGCTTAGAATCAAAGAATAAGCTTTAAAGTAGATTACAAGCATGCACAGTTCGTTTTACAAGTTTGATTCAAATGTGTGAATGTTGTGGAGTGAGTGTGGTTAGAAATGACATTTGGTTTACTTTTATGACAACCCTAACACATATAATCGTCTCCATGTCATTAGAAATCAATAATAAGCTTAGAATCAAAGAATAAGCTTAAAAGTAGATTACAAGCATGCACAGTTCGTTTTACAAGTTTGATTCAAATGTGTGAATGTTGTGGAGTGAGTGTGGTTAGAAATGACATTTGGTTTACTTTTATGACAACCCTAACACATATAATCGTCTCCATGTCATTAGAATTCAAAAATAAGCTTAGAATCAAAGAATAAGATTAAAAGTAGATTACAAGCATGCACAGTTCGTTTTACAAGTTTGATTCAAATGTGTGAATGTTGTGGAGTGACTGTGGTTAGAAATGACATTTGGTTTACTTTTATGACAACCCTAACACATATAATCGTCTCCATGTCATTAGAATTCAAAAATAAGCTTAGAATCAAAGAATAAGATTAAAAGTAGATTACAAGCATGCACAGTTCGTTTCACAAGTTTTATTCAAATGTGTGAATGTTGTGGAGTGAGTGTGGTTAGAAATGACATTTGGTTTACTTTTATGACAACCCTAACACATATAATCGTCTCCATGTCATTAGAATTCAAAAATAAGCTTAGAATCAAAAAATAAGCTTAAATGTAGATTACAAGCATGCACAGTTCGTTTTACAAGTTTTATTCAAATGTGTGAATGTTGTGGAGTGAGTGTGGTTAGAAATGACATTTGGTTTACTTTTATGACAACCCTAACACATATAATCGTCTCCATGTCATGAGAATTCAAAAATAAGCTTAGAATCAAAAAATAAGCTTAAAAGTAGATTACAAGCATGCACAGTTCGTTTCACAAGTTTTATTCAAATGTGTGAATGTTGTGGAGTGAGTGTGGTTAGAAATGACATTTGGTTTACTTTTATGACAACCCTAACACATATAATCGTCTCCATGTCATGAGAATTCAAAAATAAGCTTAGAATCAAAGAATAAGCTTAAAAGTAGATTACAAGCATGCACAGTTCGTTTTACAAGTTTTATTCAAATGTGTGAATGTTTTGGAGTGAGTGTGGTTATAAATGACATTTGGTTTACTTTTATGACAACCCTAACACATATAATCGTCTCCATGTCATTAGAATTCAAAAATAAGCTTAGAATCAAAGAATAAGCTTAAAAGTAGATTACAAGCATGCACAGTTCGTTTCACAAGTTTTATTCAAATGTGTGAATGTTGTGGAGTGAGTGTGGTTAGAAATGACATTTGGTTTACTTTTATGACAACCCTAACACATATAATCGTCTCCATGTCATTAGAATTGAAAAATAAGATTAGAATCAAAGAATAAGCTTAAAAGTAGATTACAAGCATGCACAGTTCGTTTTACAAGCTTGATTCAAATGTGTGAATGTTGCGGAGTGAGTGTGGTTAGAAATGACATTTGGTTTACTTTTATGACAACCCTAACACATATAATCGTCTCCATGTCATGAGAATTCAAAAATAAGCTTAGAATCAAAGAAGAAGCTTAAAAGTAGATTACAAGCATGCACAGTTCGTTTTACAAGTTTGATTCAAATGTGTGAATGTTGTGGAGTGAGTGTGGTTAGAAATGACATTTGGTTTACTTTTATGACAACCCTAACACATATAATCGTCTCCATGTCATTAGAAATCAATAATAAGCTTAGAATCAAAGAATAAGCTTAAAAGTAGATTACAAGCATGCACAGTTCGTTTTACAAGTTTGATTCAAATGTGTGAATGTTGTGGAGTGAGTGTGGTTAGAAATGACATTTGGTTTACTTTTATGACAACCCTAACACATATAATCGTCTCCATGTCATTAGAATTCAAAAATAAGCTTAGAATCAAAGAATAAGCTTAAAAGTAGAATACAAGCATGCACAGTTCGTTTCACAAGTTTGATTCAAATGTGTGAATGTTGTGGAGTGAGTGTGGTTAGAAATGACATTTGGTTTACTTTTATGACAACCCTAACACATATAATCGTCTCCATGTCCTTAGAATTCAAAAATAAGCTTAGAATCAAAGAATTAGCTTAAAAGTAGAATACAAGCATGTAGAGTTCGTTTTACAAGTTTGATTCAAATGTGTGAATGTTGTGGAGTGAGTGTGGTTAGAAATGATATTTGGTTTACTTTTATGACAACCCTAACACATATAATCGTCTCCATGTCATTAGAATTCAAAAATAAGCTTAGAATCAAAGAATAACCTTAAAAGTAGATTACAAGCATGCATAGTTCGTTTCACAAGTTTTATTCAAATGTGTGAATGTTGTGGAGTGAGTGTGGTTAGAAATGACATTTAGTTTACTTTTATGACAACCCTAACACATATAATCGTCTCCATGTCATTAGAATTGAAAAATAAGCTTAGAATCAAAGAATAAGCTTAAAAGTAGATTACAAGCATGCACAGTTCGTTTTACAAGCTTGATTCAAATGTGTGAATGTTGTGGAGTGAGTGTGGTTAGAAATGACATTTGGTTTACTTTTATGACAACCCTAACACATATAATCGTCTCCATGTCATTAGAATTCAAAAATAAGCTTAGAATCAAAGAATAAGCTTAAAAGTAGATTACAAGCATGCACAGTTCGTTTCACAAGTTTTATTCAAATGTGTGAATGTTGTGGAGTGAGTGTGGTTAGAAATGACATTTGGTTTACTTTTATGACAACCCTAACACATATAATCGTCTCCATGTCATGAGAATTCAAAAATAAGCTTAGAATCAAAGAATAAGCTTAAAAGTAGATTACAAGCATGCACAGTTCGTTTTACAAGTTTTATTCAAATGTGTGAATGTTGTGGAGTGAGTGTGGTTAGAAATGACATTTGGTTTACTTTTATGACAACCCTAACACATATAATCGTCTCCATGTCATTAGAATTCAAAAATAAGCTTAGAATCAAAGAATAAGCTTAAAAGTAGATTACAAGCATGCACAGTTCGTTTCACAAGTTTGATTCAAATGTGTGAATGTTGTGGAGTGAGTGTGGTTAGAAATGACATTTGGTTTACTTTTATGACAACCCTAACACATATAATCGTCACCATGTCATTAGAATTCAAATTTAAGCTTAGAATCAAAGAATAAGATTAAAAGTAGATTACAAGCATGCACAGTTCGTTTTACAAGTTTGATTCAAATGTGTGAATGTTGTGGAGTGAGTGTGGTTAGAAATGACATTTGGTTTACTTTTATGACAACCCTAACACATATAATCGTCTCCATGTCATTAGAATTGAAAAATAAGCTTAGAATCAAAGAATAAGCTTAAAAGTAGATTACAAGCATGCACAGTTCGTTTTACAAGCTTGATTCAAATGTGTGAATGTTGTGGAGTGAGTGTGGTTAGAAATGACATTTGGTTTACTTTTATGACAACCCTAACACATATAATCGTCTCCATGTCATTAGAATTCAAAAATAAGCTTAGAATCAAAGAAGAAGCTTAAAAGTAGATTACAAGCATGCACAGTTCGTTTTACAAGTTTGATTCAAATGTGTGAATGTTGTGGAGTGAGTGTGGTTAGAAATGACATTTGGTTTACTTTTATGACAACCCTAACACATATAATCGTCTCCATGTCATTAGAATTTAAAAATAAGCTTAGAATCAAAGAATAAGATTAAAAGTAGAATACAAACATGCACAGTTTGTTTCACAAGTTTGATTCAAATGTGTGAAAGTTGTGGAGTGAGTGTGGTTAGAAATGACATTTGGTTTACTTTTATGACAACCCTAACACATATAATCGTCTCCATGTCATTAGAATTGAAAAATAAGCTTAGAATCAAAGAATAAGCTTAAAAGTAGATTACAAGCATGCACAGTTCGTTTTACAAGCTTGATTCAAATGTGTGAATGTTGCGGAGTGAGTGTGGTTAGAAATGACATTTGGTTTACTTTTATGACAACCCTAACACATATAATCGTCACCATGTCATTAGAATTCAAATTTAAGCTTAGAATCAAAGAATAAGATTAAAAGTAGATTACAAGCATGCACAGTTCGTTTTACAAGTTTGATTCAAATGTGTGAATGTTGTGGAGTGAGTGTGGTTAGAAATGACATTTGGTTTACTTTTATGACAACCCTAACACATATAATCGTCTCCATGTCATTAGAATTGAAAAATAAGCTTAGAATCAAAGAATAAGCTTAAAAGTAGATTACAAGCATGCACAGTTCGTTTTACAAGCTTGATTTAAATGTGTGAATGTTGTGGAGTGAGTGTGGTTAGAAATGACATTTGGTTTACTTTTATGACAACCCTAACACATATAATCGTCTCCATGTCATTAGAATTCAAAAATAAGCTTAGAATCAAAGAAGAAGCTTAAAAGTAGATTACAAGCATGCACAGTTCGTTTTACAAGTTTGATTCAAATGTGTGAATGTTGTGGAGTGAGTGTGGTTAGAAATGACATTTGGTTTACTTTTATGACAACCCTAACACATATAATCGTCTCCATGTCATTAGAATTTAAAAATAAGCTTAGAATCAAAGAATAAGATTAAAAGTAGAATACAAACATGCACAGTTTGTTTCACAAGTTTGATTCAAATGTGTGAATGTTGTGGAGTGAGTGTGGTTAGAAATGACATTTGGTTTACTTTTATGACAACCCTAACACATATAATCGTCTCCATGTCATTAGAATTGAAAAATAAGCTTAGAATCAAAGAATAAGCTTAAAAGTAGATTACAAGCATGCACAGTTCGTTTTACAAGCTTCATTCAAATGTGTGAATGTTGCGGAGTGAGTGTGGTTAGAAATGACATTTGGTTTACTTTTATGACAACCCTAACACATATTATCGTCTCCATGTCATTAGAATTCAAAAATAAGCTTAGAATCAAAGAAGAAGCTTAAAAGTAGATTACAAGCATGCACAGTTCGTTTTACAAGTTTGATTCAAATGTGTGAATGTTGTGGAGTGAGTGTGGTTAGAAATGACATTTGGTTTACTTTTATGACAACCCTAACACATATAATCGTCTCCATGTCATTAGAATTTAAAAATAAGCTTAGAATCAAAGAATAAGATTAAAAGTAGAATACAAACATGCACAGTTTGTTTCACAAGTTTGATTCAAATGTGTGAATGTTGTGGAGTGAGTGTGGTTAGAAATGACATTTGGTTTACTTTTATGACAACCCTAACACATATAATCGTCTCCATGTCATTAGAATTGAAAAATAAGCTTAGAATCAAAGAATAAGCTTAAAAGTAGATTACAAGCATGCACAGTTCGTTTTACAAGCTTGATTCAAATGTGTGAATGTTGCGGAGTGAGTGTGGTTAGAAATGACATTTGGTTTACTTTTATGACAACCCTAACACATATTATCGTCTCCATGTCATTAGAATTCAAAAATAAGCTTAGAATCAAAGAAGAAGCTTAAAAGTAGATTACAAGCATGCACAGTTCGTTTTACAAGTTTGATTCAAATGTGTGAATGTTGTGGAGTGAGTGTGGTTAAAAATGACATTTGGTTTACTTTTATGACAACCCTAACACATATAATCGTCTCCATGTCATGAGAATTCAAAAATAAGCTTAGAATCAAAGAATAAGCTTAAAAGTAGATTACAAGCATGCACAGTTCGTTTTACAAGTTTGATTCAAATGTGTGAATGTTGTGGAGTGAGTGTGGTTAGAAATGACATTTGGTTTACTTTTATGACAACCCTAACACATATAATCGTCTCCATGTCATTAGAAATCAATAATAAGCTTAGAATCAAAGAATAAGCTTAAAAGTAGATTACAAGCATGCACAGTTCGTTTTACAAGTTTGATTCAAATGTGTGAATGTTGTGGAGTGAGTGTGGTTAGAAATGACATTTGGTTTACTTTTATGACAACCCTAACACATATAATCGTCTCCATGTCATTAGAATTCAAAAATAAGCTTAGAATCAAAGAATAAGATTAAAAGTAGATTACAAGCATGCACAGTTCGTTTTACAAGTTTGATTCAAATGTGTGAATGTTGTGGAGTGACTGTGGTTAGAAATGACATTTGGTTTACTTTTATGACAACCCTAACACATATAATCGTCTCCATGTCATTAGAATTCAAAAATAAGCTTAGAATCAAAGAATAAGCTTAAAAGTAGATTACAAGCATGCACAGTTCGTTTCACAAGTTTTATTCAAATGTGTGAATGTTGTGGAGTGAGTGTGGTTAGAAATGACATTTGGTTTACTTTTATGACAACCCTAACACATATAATCGTCTCCATGTCATGAGAATTCAAAAATACGCTTAGAATCAAAAAATAAGCTTAAAAGTAGATTACAAGCATGCACAGTTCGTTTTACAAGTTTTATTCAAATGTGTGAATGTTGTGGAGTGAGTGTGGTTAGAAATGACATTTGGTTTACTTTTATGACAACCCTAACACAAATAATCGTCTCCATGTCATTAGAAATCAATAAAAAGCTTAGAATCAAAGAATAAGCTTAAAAGTAGATTACAAGCATGCACAGTTCGTTTTACAAGTTTGATTCAAATGTGTGAATGTTGTGGAGTGAGTGTGGTTAGAAATGACATTTGGTTTACTTTTATGACAACCCTAACACATATAATCGTCTCCATGTCATTAGAATTGAAAAATAAGCTTAGAATCAAAGAATAAGCTTAAAAGTAGATTACAAGCATGCACAGTTCGTTTTACAAGCTTGATTCAAATGTGTGAATGTTGTGGAGTGAGTGTGGTTAGAAATGACATTTGGTTTACTTTTATGACAACCCTAACACATATAATCGTCTCCATGTCATTAGAATTCAAAAATAAGCTTAGAATCAAAGAAGAAGCTTAAAAGTAGATTACAAGCATGCACAGTTCGTTTTACAAGTTTGATTCAAATGTGTGAATGTTGTGGAGTGAGTGTGGTTAGAAATGACATTTGGTTTACTTTTATGACAACCCTAACACATATAATCGTCTCCATGTCATTAGAATTTAAAAATAAGCTTAGAATCAAAGAATAAGATTAAAAGTAGAATACAAACATGCACAGTTTGTTTCACAAGTTTGATTCAAATGTGTGAAAGTTGTGGAGTGAGTGTGGTTAGAAATGACATTTGGTTTACTTTTATGACAACCCTAACACATATAATCGTCTCCATGTCATTAGAATTGAAAAATAAGCTTAGAATCAAAGAATAAGCTTAAAAGTAGATTACAAGCATGCACAGTTCGTTTTACAAGCTTGATTCAAATGTGTGAATGTTGCGGAGTGAGTGTGGTTAGAAATGACATTTGGTTTACTTTTATGACAACCCTAACACATATAATCGTCACCATGTCATTAGAATTCAAATTTAAGCTTAGAATCAAAGAATAAGATTAAAAGTAGATTACAAGCATGCACAGTTCGTTTTACAAGTTTGATTCAAATGTGTGAATGTTGTGGAGTGAGTGTGGTTAGAAATGACATTTGGTTTACTTTTATGACAACCCTAACACATATAATCGTCTCCATGTCATTAGAATTGAAAAATAAGCTTAGAATCAAAGAATAAGCTTAAAAGTAGATTACAAGCATGCACAGTTCGTTTTACAAGCTTGATTCAAATGTGTGAATGTTGCGGAGTGAGTGTGGTTAGAAATGACATTTGGTTTACTTTTATGACAACCCTAACACATATAATCGTCACCATGTCATTAGAATTCAAATTTAAGCTTAGAATCAAAGAATAAGATTAAAAGTAGATTACAAGCATGCACAGTTCGTTTTACAAGTTTGATTCAAATGTGTGAATGTTGTGGAGTGAGTGTGGTTAGAAATGACATTTGGTTTACTTTTATGACAACCCTAACACATATAATCGTCTCCATGTCATTAGAATTGAAAAATAAGCTTAGAATCAAAGAATAAGCTTAAAAGTAGATTACAAGCATGCACAGTTCGTTTTACAAGCTTGATTCAAATGTGTGAATGTTGTGGAGTGAGTGTGGTTAGAAATGACATTTGGTTTACTTTTATGACAACCCTAACACATATAATCGTCTCCATGTCATTAGAATTCAAAAATAAGCTTAGAATCAAAGAAGAAGCTTAAAAGTAGATTACAAGCATGCACAGTTCGTTTTACAAGTTTGATTCAAATGTGTGAATGTTGTGGAGTGAGTGTGGTTAGAAATGACATTTGGTTTACTTTTATGACAACCCTAACACATATAATCGTCTCCATGTCATTAGAATTTAAAAATAAGCTTAGAATCAAAGAATAAGATTAAAAGTAGAATACAAACATGCACAGTTTGTTTCACAAGTTTGATTCAAATGTGTGAATGTTGTGGAGTGAGTGTGGTTAGAAATGACATTTGGTTTACTTTTATGACAACCCTAACACATATAATCGTCTCCATGTCATTAGAATTTAAAAATAAGCTTAGAATCAAAGAATAAGATTAAAAGTAGAATACAAACATGCACAGTTTGTTTCACAAGTTTGATTCAAATGTGTGAATGTTGTGGAGTGAGTGTGGTTAGAAATGACATTTGGTTTACTTTTATGACAACCCTAACACATATAATCGTCTCCATGTCATTAGAATTGAAAAATAAGCTTAGAATCAAAGAATAAGCTTAAAAGTAGATTACAAGCATGCACAGTTCGTTTTACAAGCTTGATTCAAATGTGTGAATGTTGCGGAGTGAGTGTGGTTAGAAATGACATTTGGTTTACTTTTATGACAACCCTAACACATATTATCGTCTCCATGTCATTAGAATTCAAAAATAAGCTTAGAATCAAAGAAGAAGCTTAAAAGTAGATTACAAGCATGCACAGTTCGTTTTACAAGTTTGATTCAAATGTGTGAATGTTGTGGAGTGAGTGTGGTTAAAAATGACATTTGGTTTACTTTTATGACAACCCTAACACATATAATCGTCTCCATGTCATGAGAATTCAAAAATAAGCTTAGAATCAAAGAATAAGCTTAAAAGTAGATTACAAGCATGCACAGTTCGTTTTACAAGTTTGATTCAAATGTGTGAATGTTGTGGAGTGAGTGTGGTTAGAAATGACATTTGGTTTACTTTTATGACAACCCTAACACATATAATCGTCTCCATGTCATTAGAAATCAATAATAAGCTTAGAATCAAAGAATAAGCTTAAAAGTAGATTACAAGCATGCACAGTTCGTTTTACAAGTTTGATTCAAATGTGTGAATGTTGTGGAGTGAGTGTGGTTAGAAATGACATTTGGTTTACTTTTATGACAACCCTAACACATATAATCGTCTCCATGTCATTAGAATTCAAAAATAAGCTTAGAATCAAAGAATAAGATTAAAAGTAGATTACAAGCATGCACAGTTCGTTTTACAAGTTTGATTCAAATGTGTGAATGTTGTGGAGTGACTGTGGTTAGAAATGACATTTGGTTTACTTTTATGACAACCCTAACACATATAATCGTCTCCATGTCATTAGAATTCAAAAATAAGCTTAGAATCAAAGAATAAGCTTAAAAGTAGATTACAAGCATGCACAGTTCGTTTCACAAGTTTTATTCAAATGTGTGAATGTTGTGGAGTGAGTGTGGTTAGAAATGACATTTGGTTTACTTTTATGACAACCCTAACACATATAATCGTCTCCATGTCATGAGAATTCAAAAATACGCTTAGAATCAAAAAATAAGCTTAAAAGTAGATTACAAGCATGCACAGTTCGTTTTACAAGTTTTATTCAAATGTGTGAATGTTGTGGAGTGAGTGTGGTTAGAAATGACATTTGGTTTACTTTTATGACAACCCTAACACATATAATCGTCTCCATGTCATTAGAAATCAATAATAAGCTTAGAATCAAAGAATAAGCTTAAAAGTAGATTACAAGCATGCACAGTTCGTTTTACAAGTTTGATTCAAATGTGTGAATGTTGTGGAGTGAGTGTGGTTAGAAATGACATTTGGTTTACTTTTATGACAACCCTAACACATATAATCGTCTCCATGTCATTAGAATTGAAAAATAAGCTTAGAATCAAAGAATAAGCTTAAAAGTAGATTACAAGCATGCACAGTTCGTTTTACAAGCTTGATTCAAATGTGTGAATGTTGTGGAGTGAGTGTGGTTAGAAATGACATTTGGTTTACTTTTATGACAACCCTAACACATATAATCGTCTCCATGTCATTAGAATTCAAAAATAAGCTTAGAATCAAAGAAGAAGCTTAAAAGTAGATTACAAGCATGCACAGTTCGTTTTACAAGTTTGATTCAAATGTGTGAATGTTGTGGAGTGAGTGTGGTTAGAAATGACATTTGGTTTACTTTTATGACAACCCTAACACATATAATCGTCTCCATGTCATTAGAATTTAAAAATAAGCTTAGAATCAAAGAATAAGATTAAAAGTAGAATACAAACATGCACAGTTTGTTTCACAAGTTTGATTCAAATGTGTGAAAGTTGTGGAGTGAGTGTGGTTAGAAATGACATTTGGTTTACTTTTATGACAACCCTAACACATATAATCGTCTCCATGTCATTAGAATTGAAAAATAAGCTTAGAATCAAAGAATAAGCTTAAAAGTAGATTACAAGCATGCACAGTTCGTTTTACAAGCTTGATTCAAATGTGTGAATGTTGCGGAGTGAGTGTGGTTAGAAATGACATTTGGTTTACTTTTATGACAACCCTAACACATATAATCGTCACCATGTCATTAGAATTCAAATTTAAGCTTAGAATCAAAGAATAAGATTAAAAGTAGATTACAAGCATGCACAGTTCGTTTTACAAGTTTGATTCAAATGTGTGAATGTTGTGGAGTGAGTGTGGTTAGAAATGACATTTGGTTTACTTTTATGACAACCCTAACACATATAATCGTCTCCATGTCATTAGAATTGAAAAATAAGCTTAGAATCAAAGAATAAGCTTAAAAGTAGATTACAAGCATGCACAGTTCGTTTTACAAGCTTGATTCAAATGTGTGAATGTTGCGGAGTAAGTGTGGTTAGAAATGACATTTGGTTTACTTTTATGACAACCCTAACACATATAATCGTCACCATGTCATTAGAATTCAAATTTAAGCTTAGAATCAAAGAATAAGATTAAAAGTAGATTACAAGCATGCACAGTTCGTTTTACAAGTTTGATTCAAATGTGTGAATGTTGTGGAGTGAGTGTGGTTAGAAATGACATTTGGTTTACTTTTATGACAACCCTAACACATATAATCGTCTCCATGTCATTAGAATTGAAAAATAAGCTTAGAATCAAAGAATAAGCTTAAAAGTAGATTACAAGCATGCACAGTTCGTTTTACAAGCTTGATTCAAATGTGTGAATGTTGTGGAGTGAGTGTGGTTAGAAATGACATTTGGTTTACTTTTATGACAACCCTAACACATATAATCGTCTCCATGTCATTAGAATTCAAAAATAAGCTTAGAATCAAAGAAGAAGCTTAAAAGTAGATTACAAGCATGCACAGTTCGTTTTACAAGTTTGATTCAAATGTGTGAATGTTGTGGAGTGAGTGTGGTTAGAAATGACATTTGGTTTACTTTTATGACAACCCTAACACATATAATCGTCTCCATGTCATTAGAATTTAAAAATAAGCTTAGAATCAAAGAATAAGATTAAAAGTAGAATACAAACATGCACAGTTTGTTTCACAAGTTTGATTCAAATGTGTGAATGTTGTGGAGTGAGTGTGGTTAGAAATGACATTTGGTTTACTTTTATGACAACCCTAACACATATAATCGTCTCCATGTCATTAGAATTGAAAAATAAGCTTAGAATCAAAGAATAAGCTTAAAAGTAGATTACAAGCATGCACAGTTCGTTTTACAAGCTTGATTCAAATGTGTGAATGTTGCGGAGTGAGTGTGGTTAGAAATGACATTTGGTTTACTTTTATGACAACCCTAACACATATTATCGTCTCCATGTCATTAGAATTCAAAAATAAGCTTAGAATCAAAGAAGAAGCTTAAAAGTAGATTACAAGCATGCACAGTTCGTTTTACAAGTTTGATTCAAATGTGTGAATGTTGTGGAGTGAGTGTGGTTAGAAATGACATTTGGTTTACTTTTATGACAACCCTAACACATATAATCGTCTCCATGTCATTAGAATTTAAAAATAAGCTTAGAATCAAAGAATAAGATTAAAAGTAGAATACAAACATGCACAGTTTGTTTCACAAGTTTGATTCAAATGTGTGAATGTTGTGGAGTGAGTGTGGTTAGAAATGACATTTGGTTTACTTTTATGACAACCCTAACACATATAATCGTCTCCATGTCATTAGAATTGAAAAATAAGCTTAGAATCAAAGAATAAGCTTAAAAGTAGATTACAAGCATGCACAGTTCGTTTTACAAGCTTGATTCAAATGTGTGAATGTTGCGGAGTGAGTGTGGTTAGAAATGACATTTGGTTTACTTTTATGACAACCCTAACACATATTATCGTCTCCATGTCATTAGAATTCAAAAATAAGCTTAGAATCAAAGAAGAAGCTTAAAAGTAGATTACAAGCATGCACAGTTCGTTTTACAAGTTTGATTCAAATGTGTGAATGTTGTGGAGTGAGTGTGGTTAGAAATGACATTTGGTTTACTTTTATGACAACCCTAACACATATAATCGTCTCCATGTCATGAGAATTCAAAAATAAGCTTAGAATCAAAGAATAAGCTTAAAAGTAGATTACAAGCATGCACAGTTCGTTTTACAAGTTTGATTCAAATGTGTGAATGTTGTGGAGTGAGTGTGGTTAGAAATGACATTTGGTTTACTTTTATGACAACCCTAACACATATAATCGTCTCCATGTCATTAGAAATCAATAATAAGCTTAGAATCAAAGAATAAGCTTAAAAGTAGATTACAAGCATGCACAGTTCGTTTTACAAGTTTGATTCAAATGTGTGAATGTTGTGGAGTGAGTGTGGTTAGAAATGACATTTGGTTTACTTTTATGACAACCCTAACACATATAATCGTCTCCATGTCATTAGAATTCAAAAATAAGCTTAGAATCAAAGAATAAGATTAAAAGTAGATTACAAGCATGCACAGTTCGTTTTACAAGTTTGATTCAAATGTGTGAATGTTGTGGAGTGACTGTGGTTAGAAATGACATTTGGTTTACTTTTATGACAACCCTAACACATATAATCGTCTCCATGTCATTAGAATTCAAAAATAAGCTTAGAATCAAAGAATAAGCTTAAAAGTAGATTACAAGCATGCACAGTTCGTTTCACAAGTTTTATTCAAATGTGTGAATGTTGTGGAGTGAGTGTGGTTAGAAATGACATTTTGGTTTACTTTTATGACAACCCTAACACATATAATCGTCTCCATGTCATGAGAATTCAAAAATAAGCTTAGAATCAAAAAATAAGCTTAAAAGTAGATTACAAGCATGCACAGTTCGTTTTACAAGTTTTATTCAAATGTGTGAATGTTGTGGAGTGAGTGTGGTTAGAAATGACATTTGGTTTACTTTTATGACAACCCTAACACATATAATCGTCTCCATGTCATTAGAAATCAATAATAAGCTTAGAATCAAAGAATAAGCTTAAAAGTAGATTACAAGCATGCACAGTTCGTTTTACAAGTTTGATTCAAATGTGTGAATGTTGTGGAGTGAGTGTGGTTAGAAATGACATTTGGTTTACTTTTATGACAACCCTAACACATATAATCGTCTCCATGTCATTAGAATTGAAAAATAAGCTTAGAATCAAAGAATAAGCTTAAAAGTAGATTACAAGCATGCACAGTTCGTTTTACAAGCTTGATTCAAATGTGTGAATGTTGTGGAGTGAGTGTGGTTAGAAATGACATTTGGTTTACTTTTATGACAACCCTAACACATATAATCGTCTCCATGTCATTAGAATTCAAAAATAAGCTTAGAATCAAAGAAGAAGCTTAAAAGTAGATTACAAGCATGCACAGTTCGTTTTACAAGTTTGATTCAAATGTGTGAATGTTGTGGAGTGAGTGTGGTTAGAAATGACATTTGGTTTACTTTTATGACAACCCTAACACATATAATCGTCTCCATGTCATTAGAATTTAAAAATAAGCTTAGAATCAAAGAATAAGATTAAAAGTAGAATACAAACATGCACAGTTTGTTTCACAAGTTTGATTCAAATGTGTGAAAGTTGTGGAGTGAGTGTGGTTAGAAATGACATTTGGTTTACTTTTATGACAACCCTAACACATATAATCGTCTCCATGTCATTAGAATTGAAAAATAAGCTTAGAATCAAAGAATAAGCTTAAAAGTAGATTACAAGCATGCACAGTTCGTTTTACAAGCTTGATTCAAATGTGTGAATGTTGCGGAGTGAGTGTGGTTAGAAATGACATTTGGTTTACTTTTATGACAACCCTAACACATATAATCGTCACCATGTCATTAGAATTCAAATTTAAGCTTTGAATCAAAGAATAAGATTAAAAGTAGATTACAAGCATGCACAGTTCGTTTTACAAGTTTGATTCAAATGTGTGAATGTTGTGGAGTGAGTGTGGTTAGAAATGACATTTGGTTTACTTTTATGACAACCCTAACACATATAATCGTCTCCATGTCATTAGAATTGAAAAATAAGCTTAGAATCAAAGAATAAGCTTAAAAGTAGATTACAAGCATGCACAGTTCGTTTTACAAGCTTGATTCAAATGTGTGAATGTTGTGGAGTGAGTGTGGTTAGAAATGACATTTGGTTTACTTTTATGACAACCCTAACACATATAATCGTCTCCATGTCATTAGAATTCAAAAATAAGCTTAGAATCAAAGAAGAAGCTTAAAAGTAGATTACAAGCATGCACAGTTCGTTTTACAAGTTTGATTCAAATGTGTGAATGTTGTGGAGTGAGTGTGGTTAGAAATGACATTTGGTTTACTTTTATGACAACCCTAACACATATAATCGTCTCCATGTCATTAGAATTTAAAAATAAGCTTAGAATCAAAGAATAAGATTAAAAGTAGAATACAAACATGCACAGTTTGTTTCACAAGTTTGATTCAAATGTGTGAATGTTGTGGAGTGAGTGTGGTTAGAAATGACATTTGGTTTACTTTTATGACAACCCTAACACATATAATCGTCTCCATGTCATTAGAATTGAAAAATAAGCTTAGAATCAAAGAATAAGCTTAAAAGTAGATTACAAGCATGCACAGTTCATTTTACAAGCTTGATTCAAATGTGTGAATGTTGCGGAGTGAGTGTGGTTAGAAATGACATTTGGTTTACTTTTATGACAACCCTAACACATATTATCGTCTCCATGTCATTAGAATTCAAAAATAAGCTTAGAATCAAAGAAGAAGCTTAAAAGTAGATTACAAGCATGCACAGTTCGTTTTACAAGTTTGATTCAAATGTGTGAATGTTGTGGAGTGAGTGTGGTTAGAAATGACATTTGGTTTACTTTTATGACAACCCTAACACATATAATCGTCTCCATGTCATTAGAATTTAAAAATAAGCTTAGAATCAAAGAATAAGATTAAAAGTAGAATACAAACATGCACAGTTTGTTTCACAAGTTTGATTCAAATGTGTGAATGTTGTGGAGTGAGTGTGGTTAGAAATGACATTTGGTTTACTTTTATGACAACCCTAACACATATAATCGTCTCCATGTCATTAGAATTGAAAAATAAGCATAGAATCAAAGAATAAGCTTAAAAGTAGATTACAAGCATGCACAGTTCGTTTTACAAGCTTGATTCAAATGTGTGAATGTTGCGGAGTGAGTGTGGTTAGAAATGACATTTGGTTTACTTTTATGACAACCCTAACACATATTATCGTCTCCATGTCATTAGAATTCAAAAATAAGCTTAGAATCAAAGAAGAAGCTTAAAAGTAGATTACAAGCATGCACAGTTCGTTTTAGAAGTTTGATTCAAATGTGTGAATGTTGTGGAGTGAGTGTGGTTAGAAATGACATTTGGTTTTACTTTTATGACAACCCTAACACATATAATCGTCTCCATGTCATGAGAATTCAAAAATAAGCTTAGAATCAAAGAATAAGCTTAAAAGTAGATTACAAGCATGCACAGTTCGTTTTACAAGTTTGATTCAAATGTGTGAATGTTGTGGAGTGAGTGTGGTTAGAAATGACATTTGGTTTACTTTTATGACAACCCTAACACATATAATCGTCTCCATGTCATTAGAAATCAATAATAAGCTTAGAATCAAAGAATAAGCTTAAAAGTAGATTACAAGCATGCACAGTTCGTTTTACAAGTTTGATTCAAATGTGTGAATGTTGTGGAGTGAGTGTGGTTAGAAATGACATTTGGTTTACTTTTATGACAACCCTAACACATATAATCGTCTCCATGTCATTAGAATTCAAAAATAAGCTTAGAATCAAAGAATAAGATTAAAAGTAGATTACAAGCATGCACAGTTCGTTTTACAAGTTTGATTCAAATGTGTGAATGTTGTGGAGTGACTGTGGTTAGAAATGACATTTGGTTTACTTTTATGACAACCCTAACACATATAATCGTCTCCATGTCATTAGAATTCAAAAATAAGCTTAGAATCAAAGAATAAGCTTAAAAGTAGATTACAAGCAAGCACAGTTCGTTTCACAAGTTTTATTCAAATGTGTGAATGTTGTGGAGTGAGTGTGGTTAGAAATGACATTTGGTTTACTTTTATGACAACCCTAACACATATAATCGTCTCCATGTCATGAGAATTCAAAAATAAGCTTAGAATCAAAAAATAAGCTTAAAAGTAGATTACAAGCATGCACAGTTCGTTTTACAAGTTTTATTCAAATGTGTGAATGTTGTGGAGTGAGTGTGGTTAGAAATGACATTTGGTTTACTTTTATGACAACCCTAACACATATAATCGTCTCCATGTCATTAGAAATCAATAATAAGCTTAGAATCAAAGAATAAGCTTAAAAGTAGATTACAAGCATGCACAGTTCGTTTTACAAGTTTGATTCAAATGTGTGAATGTTGTGGAGTGAGTGTGGTTAGAAATGACATTTGGTTTACTTTTATGACAACCCTAACACATATAATCGTCTCCATGTCATTAGAATTCAAAAATAAGCTTAGAATCAAAGAATAAGCTTAAAAGTAGATTACAAGCATGCATAGTTCGTTTCACAAGTTTTATTCAAATGTGTGAATGTTGTGGAGTGAGTGTGGTTAGAAATGACATTTGGTTTACTTTTATGACAACCCTAACACATATAATCGTCTCCATGTCATTAGAATTCAAAAATAAGCTTAGAATCAAAGAATAAGCTTAAAAGTAGATTACAAGCATGCACAGTTCGTTTTACAAGTATGATTCAAATGTGTGAATGTAGTGGAGTGAGTGTGGTTAGAAATGACATTTGGTTTACTTTTATGACAACCCTAACACATATAATCGTCTCCATGTCATTACAATTCAAAAATAAGCTTAGAATCAAAGAATAAGCTTAAAAGTAAATTACAAGCATGCACAGTTCGTTTCACCAGTTTTATTCAAATGTGTGAATGTTGTAGAGTGAGTGTGGTTAGAAATGACATTTGGTTTACTTTTATGACAACCCTAACACATATAATCGTCTCCATGTCATTAGAATTCAAAAATAAGCTTAGAATCAAAGAATAAGCTTAAAAGTAGATTACAAGCATGCACAGTTCGTTTTACAAGTTTGATTCAAATGTGTGAATGTTGTGAAGTGAGTGTGGTTAGAAATGACATTTTGTTTACTTTTATGACAACCCTAACACATATAATCGTCTCCATGTCATTAGAATTCAAAAATAAGCTTAGAATCAAAGAATAAGCTTAAAAGTAGATTACAAGCATGCACAGTTCGTTTTACAAGTTTGATTCAAATGTGTGAATGTTGTGAAGTGAGTGTGGTTAGAAATGACATTTTGTTTACTTTTATGACAACCCTAACACATATAATCGTCTCCATGTCATTAGAAATCAATAATAAGCTTAGAATCAAAGAATAAGCTTAAAAGTAGATTACAAGCATGCACAGTTCGTTTTACAAGTTTGATTCAAATGTGTGAATGTTGTGGAGTGAGTGTGGTTAGAAATGACATTTGGTTTACTTTTATGACAACCCTAACACATATAATCGTCTCCATGTCATTAGAATTCAAAAATAAGCTTAGAATCAAAGAATAAGCTTAAAAGTAGATTACAAGCATGCACAGTTCGTTTTACAAGTATGATTCAAATGTGTGAATGTAGTGGAGTGAGTGTGGTTAGAAATGACATTTGGTTTACTTTTATGACAACCCTAACACATATAATCGTCTCCATGTCATTAGAATTCAAAAATAAGCTTAGAATCAAAGAATAAGCTTAAAAGTAAATTACAAGCATGCACAGTTCGTTTCACCAGTTTTATTCAAATGTGTGAATGTTGTAGAGTGAGTGTGGTTAGAAATGACATTTGGTTTACTTTTATGACAACCCTAACACATATAATCGTCTCCATGTCATTAGAATTCAAAAATAAGCTTAGAATCAAAGAATAAGCTTAAAAGTAGATTACAAGCATGCACAGTTCGTTTTACAAGTTTGATTCAAATGTGTGAATGTTGTGAAGTGAGTGTGATTAGAAATGACATTTTGTTTACTTTTATGACAACCTTAACACATATAATCGTCTCCATGTCATTAGAATTCAAAAATAAGCTTAGAATCAAAAAATAAGCTTAAAAGTAGATTACAAGCATGCACAGTTCGTTTTACAAGTTTGATTCAAATGTGTGAATGTTGTGAAGTGAGTGTGGTTAGAAATGACATTTTGTTTACTTTTATGACAACCCTAACACATATAATCGTCTCTATGTCATTAGAAATCAATAATAAGCTTAGAATCAAAGAATAAGCTTAAAAGTAGATTACAAGCATGCACAGTTCGTTTTACAAGTTTGATTCAAATGTGTGAATGTTGTGGAGTGAGTGTGGTTAGAAATGACATTTGGTTTACTTTTATGACAACCCTAACACATATAATCGTCTCCATGTCATTAGAATTCAAAAATAAGCTTAGAATCAAAGAATAAGCTTAAAAGTAGATTACAAGGATGCATAGTTCGTTTCACAAGTTTTATTCAAATGTGTGAATGTGGTGGAGTGAGTGTGGTTAGAAATGACATTTGGTTTACTTTTATGACAACCCAAACACATATAATCGTCTCCATGTCATTAGAATTCAAAAATAAGCTTAGAATCAAAGAATAAGCTTAAAAGTAGATTACAAGCATGCACAGTTCGTTTTACAAGTATGATTCAAATGTGTGAATGTAGTGGAGTGAGTGTGGTTAGAAATGACATTTGGTTTACTTTTATGACAACCCTAACACATATAATTGTCTCCATGTCATTAGAATTCAAAAATAAGCTTAGAATCAAAGAATAAGCTTAAAACTAAATTACAAGCATGCACAGTTCGTTTCACCAGTTTTATTCAAATGTGTGAATGTTGTAGAGTGAGTGTGGTTAGAAATGACATTTGGTTTACTTTTATGACAACCCTAACACATATAATCGTCTCCATATCATTAGAATTCAAAAATAAGCTTAGAATCAAAGAATAAGCTTAAAAGTAGATTACAAGCATGCACAGTTCGTTTTACAAGTTTGATTCAAATGTGTGAATGTTGTGAAGTGAGTGTGGTTAGAAATGACATTTTGTTTACTTTTATGACAACCCTAACACATATAATCGTCTCCATGTCATTAGAATTCAAAAATAAGCTTAGAATCAAAGAATAAGCTTAAAAGTAGATTACAAGCATGCACAGTTCGTTTTACAAGTTTGATTCAAATGTGTGAATGTTGTGAAGTGAGTGTGGTTAGAAATGACATTTTGTTTACTTTTATGACAACCCTAACACATATAATCGTCTCCATGTCATTAGAAATCAATAATAAGCTTAGAATCAAAGAATAAGCTTAAAAGTAGATTACAAGCATGCACAGTTCGTTTTACAAGTTTGATTCAAATGTGTGAATGTTGTGGAGTGAGTGTGGTTAGAAATGACATTTGTTTTACTTTTATGACAACCCTAACACATATAATCGTCTCCATGTCATTAGAATTCAAAAATAAGCTTAGAATCAAAGAATAAGCTTAAAAGTAGATTACAAGCATGCATAGTTCGTTTCACAAGTTTTATTCAAATGTGTGAATGTTGTGGAGTGAGTGTGGTTAGAAATGACATTTGGTTTACTTTTATGACAACCCTAACACATATAATCGTCTCCATGTCATTAGAATTCAAAAATAAGCTTAGAATCAAAGAATAAGCTTAAAAGTAGATTACAAGCATGCACAGTTCGTTTTACAAGTATGATTCAAATGTGTGAATGTAGTGGAGTGAGTGTGGTTAGAAATGACATTTGGTTTACTTTTATGACAACCCTAACACATATAATCGTCTCCATGTCATTAGAATTCAAAAATAAGCTTAGAATCAAAGAATAAGCTTAAAAGTAAATTACAAGCATGCACAGTTCGTTTCACCAGTTTTATTCAAATGTGTGAATGTTGTAGAGTGAGTGTGGTTAGAAATGACATTTGGTTTACTTTTATGACAACCCTAACACATATAATCGTCTCCATGTCATTAGAATTCAAAAATAAGCTTAGAATCAAAGAATAAGCTTAAAAGTAGATTACAAGCATGCACAGTTCGTTTTACAAGTTTGATTCAAATGTGTGAATGTTGTGAAGTGAGTGTGGTTAGAAATGACATTTTGTTTACTTTTATGACAACCCTAACACATATAATCGTCTCCATGTCATTAGAATTCAAAAATAAGCTTAGAATCAAAGAATAAGCTTAAAAGTAGATTACAAGCATGCACAGTTCGTTTCACAAGTTTTATTCAAATGTGTGAATGTTGTGGAGTGAGTGTGGTTAGAAATGACATTTGGTTTACTTTTATGACAACCCTAACACATATAATCGTCACCATGTTATTAGAATTCAAATTTAAGCTTAGAATCAAAGAATAAGATTAAAAGTAGATTACAAGCATGCACAGTTCGTTTTACAAGTTTGATTCAAATGTGTGAATGTTGTGGAGTGAGTGTGGTTAGAAATGACATTTGGTTTACTTTTATGACAACCCTAACACATATAATCGTCTCCATGTCATTAGAATTCAAAAATAAGCTTAGAATCAAAGAATAAGATTAAAAGTAGATTACAAGCATGCACAGTTCGTTTTACAAGTTTGATTCATATGTGTGAATGTTGTGGAGTGACTGTAGTTAGAAATGACATTTGGTTTACTTTTATGACAACCCTAACACATATAATCGTCTCCATGTCATTAGAATTCAAAAATAAGCTTAGAATCAAAGAATAAGCTTAAAAGTAGATTACAAGCATGCATAGTTCGTTTCACAAGTTTTATTCAAATGTGTGAATGTTGTGGAGTGAGTGTGGTTAGAAATGACATTTGGTTTACTTTTATGACAACCCTAACACATATAATCGTCTCCATGTCATTAGAATTCAAAAATAAGCTTAGAATCAAAGAATAAGCTTAAAAGTAGATTACAAGCATGCACAGTTCGTTTTACAAGTATGATTCAAATGTGTGAATGCAGTGGAGTGAGTGTGGTTAGAAATGACATTTGGTTTACTTTTATGACAACCCTAACACATATAATCGTCTCCATGTCATTAGAATTCAAAAATAAGTTTAGAATCAAAGAATAAGCTTAAAAGTAAATTACAAGCATGCACAGTTCGTTTCACAAGTTTTATTCAAATGTGTGAATGTTGTAGAGTGAGTGTGGTTAGAAATGACATTTGGTTTACTTTTATGACAACCCTAACACATATAATCGTCTCCATGTCATTAGAATTCAAAAATAAGCTTAGAATCAAAGAATAAGCTTAAAAGTAGATTACAAGCATGCACAGTTCGTTTTACAAGTTTGATTCAAATGTGTGAATGTTGTGGAGTGAGTGTGGTTAGAAATGACATTTGGTTTACTTTTATGACAACCCTAACACATATACTCGTCTCCATGTCATTAGAATTCAAAAATAAGCTTAGAATCAAAGAATAAGCTTAAAAGTAGATTACAAGCATGCACAGTTCGTTTTACAAGTTTGATTCAAATGTGTGAGTGTAGTGGAGTGAGTGTGGTTAGAAATGACATTTGGTTTACTTTTATGACAACCCTAACACATATAATCGTCTCCATGTCATTAGAATTCAAAAATAAGTTTAGAATCAAAGAATAAGCTTAAAAGTAAATTACAAGCATGCACAGTTCGTTTCACAAGTTTTATTCAAATGTGTGAATGTTGTAGAGTGAGTGTGGTTAGAAATGACATTTGGTTTACTTTTATGACAACCCTAACACATATAATCGTCTCCATGTCATTAGAATTCAAAAATAAGCTTAGAATCAAAGAATAAGCTTAAAAGTAGATTACAAGCATGCACAGTTCGTTTTACAAGTTTGATTCAAATGTGTGAATGTTGTGGAGTGAGTGTGGTTAGAAATGACATTTTGTTTACTTTTATGACAACCCTAACACATATAATCGTCTCCATGTCATTAGAATTCAAAAATAAGCTTAGAATCAAAGAATAAGCTTAAAAGTAGATTACAAGCATTCACAGTTCGTTTCACAAGTTTTATTCAAATGTGTGAATGTTGTGGAGTGAGTGTGGTTAGAAATGACATTTGGTTTACTTTTATGACAACCCTAACACATATAATCATCACCATGTTATTAGAATTCAAATTTAAGCTTAGAATCAAAGAATAAGATTAAAAGTAGATTACAAGCTTGCACAGTTCGTTTTACAAGTTTGATTCAAATGTGTGAATGTTGTGGAGTGAGTGTGGTTAGAAATGACATTTGGTTTACTTTTATGACAACCCTAACACATATAATCGTCTCCATGTCATTAGAATTCAAAAATAAGCTTAGAATCAAAGAATAAGCTTAAAAGTAGATTACAAGCATGCACAGTTCGTTTTACAAGTATGATTCAAATGTGTGAATGTAGTGGAGTGAGTGTGGTTAGAAATGACATTTAGTTTACTTTTATGACAACCCTAACACATATAATCGTCTCCATGTCATTAGAATTCAAAAATAAGTTTAGAATCAAAGAATAAGCTTAAAAGTAAATTACAAGCATGCACAGTTCGTTTCACCAGTTTTATTCAAATGTGTGAATGTTGTAGAGTGAGTGTGGTTAGAAATGACATTTGGTTTACTTTTATGACAACCCTAACACATATAATCGTCTCCATGTCATTAGAATTCAAAAATAAGCTTAGAATCAAAGAATAAGCTTAAAAGTAGATTACAAGCATGCACAGTTCGTTTTACAAGTTTGATTCAAATGTGTGAATGTTGTGGAGTGAGTGTGGTTCGAAATGACATTTTGTTTACTTTTATGACAACCCTAACACATATAATCGTCTCCATGTCATTAGAATTCAAAAATAAGCTTAGAATCAAAGAATAAGCTTAAAAGTAGATTACAAGCATTCACAGTTCGTTTCACAAGTTTTATTCAAATGTGTGAATGTTGTGGAGTGAGTGTGGTTAGAAATGACATTTGGTTTACTTTTATGACAACCCTAACACATATAATCGTCACCATGTTATTAGAATTCAAATTTAAGCTTAGAATCAAAGAATAAGATTAAAAGTAGATTACAAGCTTGCACAGTTCGTTTTACAAGTTTGATTCAAATGTGTGAATGTTGTGGAGTGAGTGTGGTTAGAAATGACATTTGGTTTACTTTTATGACAACCCTAACACATATAATCGTCTCCATGTCATTAGAATTCAAAAATAAGCTTAGAATCAAAGAATAAGCTTAAAAGTAGATTACAAGCATGCACAGTTCGTTTCACAAGTTTTATTCAAATGTGTGAATGTTGTGGAGTGAGTGTGGTTAGAAATGACATTTGGTTTACTTTTATGACAACCCTAACACATATAATCGTCTCCATGTCATGAGAATTCAAAAATAAGCTTAGAATCAAAGAATAAGCTTAAAAGTAGATTACAAGCATGCACAGTTCGTTTTACAAGTTTGATTCAAATGTGTGAATGTTGTGGAGTGAGTGTGGTTAGAAATGACATTTGGTTTACTTTTATGACAACCCTAACACATATAATCGTCTCCATGTCATTAGAATTCAAAAATAAGCTTAGAATCAAAGAATAAGCTTAAAAGTAGATTACAAGCATGCACAGTTCGTTTCACAAGTTTTATTCAAATGTGTGAATGTTGTGGAGTGAGTGTGGTTAGAAATGACATTTGGTTTACTTTTATGACAACCCTAACACATATAATCGTCACCATGTTATTAGAATTCAAATTTAAGCTTAGAATCAAAGAATAAGATTAAAAGTAGATTACAAGCATGCACAGTTCGTTTTACAAGTTTGATTCAAATGTGTGAATGTTGTGGAGTGAGTGTGGTTAGAAATGACATTTGGTTTACTTTTATGACAACCCTAACACATATAATCGTCTCCATGTCATTAGAAATCAATAATAAGCTTAGAATCAAAGAATAAGCTTAAAAGTAGATTACAAGCATGCACAGTTCGTTTTACAAGTTTGATTCAAATGTGTGAATGTTGTGGAGTGAGTGTGGTTAGAAATGACATTTGGTTTACTTTTATGACAACCCTAACACATATAATCGTCTCCAGGTCATTAGAATTCAAAAATAAGCTTAGAATCAAAGAATAAGATTAAAAGTAGATTACAAGCATGCACAGTTCGTTTTACAAGTTTGATTCAAATGTGTGAATGTTGTGGAGTGAGTGTGGTTAGAAATGACATTTGGTTTACTTTTATGACAACCCTAACACATATAATCGTCTCCATGTCATTAGAATTCAAAAATAAGCTTAGAATCAAAGAATAAGCTTAAAAGTAGATTACAAGCATGCACAGTTCGTTTCACAAGTTTTATTCAAATGTGTGAATGTTGTGGAGTGAGTGTGGTTAGAAATGACATTTGGTTTACTTTTATGACAACCCTAACACATATAATCGTCTCCATGTCATGAGAATTCAAAAATAAGCTTAGAATCAAAGAATAAGCTTAAAAGTAGATTACAAGCATGCACAGTTCGTTTTACAAGTTTGATTCAAATGTGTGAATGTTGTGGAGTGAGTGTGGTTAGAAATGACATTTGGTTTACTTTTATGACAACCCTAACACATATAATCGTCTCCATGTCATTAGAAATCAATAATAAGCTTAGAATCAAAGAATAAGCTTAAAAGTAGATTACAAGCATGCACAGTTCGTTTTACAAGTTTGATTCAAATGTGTGAATGTTGTGGAGTGAGTGTGGTTAGAAATGACATTTGGTTTATTTTTATGACAACCCTAACACATATAATCGTCTCCATGTCATTAGAATTCAAAAATAAGCTTAGAATCAAAGAATAAGATTAAAAGTAGATTACAAGCATGCACAGTTCGTTTTACAAGTTTGATTCAAATGTGTGAATGTTGTGGAGTGAGTGTGGTTAGAAATGACATTTGGTTTACTTTTATGACAACCCTAACACATATAATCGTCTCCATGTCATTAGAATTCAAAAATAAGCTTAGAATCAAAGAATAAACTTAAAAGTAGATTACAAGCATGCACAGTTCGTTTCACAAGTTTTATTCAAATGTGTGAATGTTGTGGAGTGAGTGTGGTTAGAAATGACATTTGGTTTACTTTTATGACAACCCTAACACATATCATCGTCTCCATGTCATGAGAATTCAAAAATAAGCTTAGAATCAAAGAATAAGCTTAAAAGTAGATTACAAGCATGCACAGTTCGTTTTACAAGTTTGATTCAAATGTGTGAATGTTGTGGAGTGAGTGTGGTTAGAAATGACATTTGGTTTACTTTTATGACAACCCTAACACATATAATCGTCTCCATGTCATTAGAAATCAATAATAAGCTTAGAATCAAAGAATAAGCTTAAAAGTAGATTACAAGCATGCACAGTTCGTTTTACAAGTTTGATTCAAATGTGTGAATGTTGTGGAGTGAGTGTGGTTAGAAATGACATTTGGTTTACTTTTATGACAACCCTAACACATATAATCGTCTCCATGTCATTAGAATTCAAAAATAAGCTTAGAATCAAAGAATAAGATTAAAAGTAGATTACAAGCATGCACAGTTCGTTTTACAAGTTTGATTCAAATGTGTGAATGTTGTGGAGTGAGTGTGGTTAGAAATGACATTTGGTTTACTTTTATGACAACCCTAACACATATAATCGTCTCCATGTCATTAGAAATCAATAATAAGCTTAGAATCAAAGAATAAGCTTAAAAGTAGATTACAAGCATGCACAGTTCGTTTTACAAGTTTGATTCAAATGTGTGAATGTTGTGGAGTGAGTGTGGTTAGAAATGACATTTGGTTTACTTTTATGACAACCCTAACACATATAATCGTCTCCATGTCATTAGAATTCAAAAATAAGCTTAGAATCAAAGAATAAGATTAAAAGTAGATTACAAGCATGCACAGTTCGTTTTACAAGTTTGATTCAAATGTGTGAATGTTGTGGAGTGAGTGTGGTTAGAAATGACATTTGGTTTACTTTTATGACAACCCTAACACATATAATCGTCTCCATGTCATTAGAATTCAAAAATAAGCTTAGAATCAAAGAATAAGCTTAAAAGTAGATTACAAGCATGCACAGTTCGTTTTACAAGTTTGATTCAAATGTGTGAATGTTGTGGAGTGAGTGTGGTTAGAAATGACATTTGGTTTACTTTTATGACAACCCTAACACATATAATCGTCTCCATGTCATTAGAAATCAATAATAAGCTTAGAATCAAAGAATAAGCTTAAAAGTAGATTACAAGCATGCACAGTTCGTTTTACAAGTTTGATTCAAATGTGTGAATGTTGTGGAGTGAGTGTGGTTAGAAATGACATTTGGTTTACTTTTATGACAACCCTAACACATATAATCGTCTCCATGTCATTAGAATTCAAAAATAAGCTTAGAATCAAAGAATAAGATTAAAAGTAGATTACAAGCATGCACAGTTCGTTTTACAAGTTTGATTCAAATGTGTGAATGTTGTGGAGTGAGTGTGGTTAGAAATGACATTTGGTTTACTTTTATGACAACCCTAACACATATAATCGTCTCCATGTCATTAGAATTCAAAAATAAGCGTAGAATCAAAGAATAAACTTAAAAGTAGATTACAAGCATGCACAGTTCGTTTCACAAGTTTTATTCAAATGTGTGAATGTTGTGGAGTGAGTGTGGTTAGAAATGACATTTGGTTTACTTTTATGACAACCCTAACACATATCATCGTCTCCATGTCATGAGAATTCAAAAATAAGCTTAGAATCAAAGAATAAGCTTAAAAGTAGATTACAAGCATGCACAGTTCGTTTTACAAGTTTGATTCAAATGTGTGAATGTTGTGGAGTGAGTGTGGTTAGAAATGACATTTGGTTTACTTTTATGACAACCCTAACACATATAATCGTCTCCATGTCATTAGAAATCAATAATAAGCTTAGAATCAAAGAATAAGCTTAAAAGTAGATTACAAGCATGCACAGTTCGTTTTACAAGTTTGATTCAAATGTGTGAATGTTGTGGAGTGAGTGTGGTTAGAAATGACATTTGGTTTACTTTTATGACAACCCTAACACATATAATCGTCTCCATGTCATTAGAATTCAAAAATAAGCTTAGAATCAAAGAATAACCTTAAAAGTAGATTACAAGCATGCACAGTTCGTTTCACAAGTTTTATTCAAATGTGTGAATGTTGTGGAGTGAGTGTGGTTAGAAATGACATTTGGTTTACTTTTATGACAACCCTAACACATATTATCGTCTCCATGTCATTAGAATTCAAAAATAAGCTTAGAATCAAAGAATAAGCTTAAAAGTAGATTACAAGCATGCACAGTTCGTTTCACAAGTTTTATTCAAATGTGTAAATGTTGTGGAGTGAGTGTGGTTAGAAATGACATTTGGTTTACTTTTATGACAACCCTAACACATATACTCGTCTCCATGTCATTAGAATTCAAAAATAAGCTTAGAATCAAAGAATAAGCTTAAAAGTAGATTACAAGCATGCACAGTTCGTTTTACAAGTTTGATTCAAATGTGTGAGTGTAGTGGAGTGAGTGTGGTTAGAAATGACATTTGGTTTACTTTTATGACAACCCTAACACATATAATCGTCTCCATGTCATTAGAATTCAAAAATAAGCTTAGAATCAAAGAATAAGCTTAAAAGTAAATTACAAGCATGCACAGTTCGTTTCACAAGTTTTATTCAAATGTGTGAATGTTGTGGAGTGAGTGTGGTTAGAAATGACATTTGGTTTACTTTTATGACAACCCTAAAACATATAATCGTCTCCATGTCATTAGAATTCAAAAATAAGCTTAGAATCAAAGAATAAGCTTAAAAGTAGATTACAAGCATGCACAGTTCGTTTTACAAGTTTGATTCAAATGTGTGAATGTTGTGGAGTGAGTGTGGTTAGAAATGACATTTTGTTTACTTTTATGACAACCCTAACACATATAATCGTCTCCATGTCATTAGAAATCAATAATAAGCTTAGAATCAAAGAATAAGCTTAAAAGTAGATTACAAGCATGCACAGTTCGTTTTACAAGTTTGATTCAAATGTGTGAATGTTGTTGAGTGAGTGTGGTTAGAAATGACATTTGGTTTACTTTTATGACAACCCTAACACATATAATCGTCTCCATGTCATTAGAATTCAAAAATAAGCTTCGAATCAAAGAATAACCTTAAAAGTAGATTACAAGCATGCACAGTTCGTTTCACAAGTTTTATTCAAATGTGTGAATGTTGTGGAGTGAGTGTGGTTAGAAATGACATTTGGTTTACTTTTATGACAACCCTAACACATATAATCGTCTCCATGTCATTAGAATTCAAAAATAAGCTTAGAATCAAAGAATAAGCTTAAAAGTAGATTACAAGCATGCACAGTTCGTTTCACAAGTTTTATTCAAATGTGTAAATGTTGTGGAGTGAGTGTGGTTAGAAATGACATTTGGTTTACTTTTATGACAACCCTAACACATATACTCGTCTCCATGTCATTAGAATTCAAAAATAAGCTTAGAATCAAAGAATAAGCTTAAAAGTAGATTACAAGCATGCACAGTTCGTTTCACAAGTTTTATTCAAATGTGTGAATGTTGTGGAGTGAGTGTGGTTAGAAATGACATTTGGTTTACTTTTATGACAACCCTAAAACATATAATCGTCTCCATGTCATTAGAATTCAAAAATAAGCTTAGAATCAAAGAATAAGCTTAAAAGTAGATTACAAGCATGCACAGTTCGTTTTACAAGTTTGATTCAAATGTGTGAATGTTGTGGAGTGAGTGTGGTTAGAAATGACATTTTGTTTACTTTTATGACAACCCTAACACATATAATCGTCTCCATGTCATGAGAATTCAAAAATAAGCTTAGAATCAAAGAATAAGCTTAAAAGTAGATTACAAGCATGCACAGTTCGTTTTACAAGTTTGATTCAAATGTGTGAATGTTGTGGAGTGAGTGTGGTTAGAAATGACATTTGGTTTACTTTTATGACAACCCTAACACATATAATCGTCTCCATGTCATTAGAAATCAATAATAAGCTTAGAATCAAAGAATAAGCTTAAAAGTAGATTACAAGCATGCACAGTTCGTTTTACAAGTTTGATTCAAATGTGTGAATGTTGTGGAGTGAGTGTGGTTAGAAATGACATTTGGTTTACTTTTATGACAACCCTAACACATATAATCGTCTCTATGTCATTAGAATTCAAAAATAAGCTTAGAATCAAAGAATAAGCTTAAAAGTAGATTACAAGCATGCATAGTTCGTTTCACGAGTTTTATTCAAATGTGTGAATGTTGTGGAGTGAGTGTGGTTAGAAATGACATTTGGTTTACTTTTATGACAACCATAACACATATAATCCTCTCCATGTCATTAGAATTCAAAAATAAGCTTAGAATCAAAGAATAAGCTTAAAAGTAGATTACAAGCATGCACAGTTCGTTTTACAAGTTTGATTCAAATGTGTGAATGTTGTGGAGTGAGTGTGGTTAGAAATGACATTTTGTTTACTTTTATGACAACCCTAACACATATAATCGTCTCCATGTCATGAGAATTCAAAAATAAGCTTAGAATCAAAGAATAAGCTTAAAAGTAGATTACAAGCATGCACAGTTCGTTTTACAAGTTTGATTCAAATGTGTGAATGTTGTGGAGTGAGTGTGGTTAGAAATGACATTTGGTTTACTTTTATGACAACCCTAACACATATAATCGTCTCCATGTCATTAGAAATCAATAATAAGCTTAGAATCAAAGAATAAGCTTAAAAGTAGATTACAAGCATGCACAGTTCGTTTTACAAGTTTGATTCAAATGTGTGAATGTTGTGGAGTGAGTGTGGTTAGAAATGACATTTGGTTTACTTTTATGACAACCCTAACACATATAATCGTCTCTATGTCATTAGAATTCAAAAATAAGCTTAGAATCAAAGAATAAGCTTAAAAGTAGATTACAAGCATGCATAGTTCGTTTCACGAGTTTTATTCAAATGTGTGAATGTTGTGGAGTGAGTGTGGTTAGAAATGACATTTGGTTTACTTTTATGACAACCATAACACATATAATCCTCTCCATGTCATTAGAATTCAAAAATAAGCTTAGAATCAAAGAATAAGCTTAAAAGTAGATTACAAGCATGCACAGTTCGTTTTACAAGTTTGATTCAAATGTGTGAATGTTGTGGAGTGAGTGTGGTTAGAAATGACATTTGGTTTACTTTTATGACAACCCTAACACATATAATCGTCTCCATGTCATTAGAATTCAAAAATAAGCTTAGAATCAAAGAATAAGCTTAAAAGTAGATTACAAGCATGCACAGTTCGTTTTACAAGTTTGATTCAAATGTGTGAATGTTGTGGAGTGAGTGTGGTTAGAAATGACATTTTGTTTACTTTTATGACAACCCTAACACATATAATCGTCTCCATGTCATTAGAATTTAAAAATAAGCTTAGAATCAAAGAATAAGCTTAAAAGTAGATTACAAGCATGCACAGTTCGTTTCACAAGTTTTATTCAAATGTGTGAATGTTGTGGAGTGAGTGTGGTTAGAAATGACATTTGGTTTACTTTTATGACAACCCTAACACATATAATCGTCACCATGTCATTAGAATTCAAATTTAAGCTTAGAATCAAAGAATAAGATTAAAAGTAGATTACAAGCATGCACAGTTCGTTTTACAAGTTTGATTCAAATGTGTGAATGTTGTGGAGTGAGTGTGGTTAGAAATGACATTTGGTTTACTTTTATGACAACCCTAACACATATAATCGTCTCCATGTCCTTAGAATTCAAAAATAAGCTTAAAATCAAAGAATTAGCTTAAAAGTAAAATACAAGCATGCAGAGTTCGTTTTACAAGTTTGATTCAAATGTGTGAATGTTGTTGAGTGAGTGTGGTTAGAAATGACATTTGGTTTACTTTTATGACAACCCTAACTCATATAATCGTCTCCATGTCATTAGAATTCAAAAATAAGCTTAGAATCAAAGAATAACCTTAAAAGTAGATTACAAGCATGCACAGTTCGTTTTACAAGTTTGATTCAAATGTGTGAGTGTAGTGGAGTGAGTGTGGTTAGAAATGACATTTGGTTTACTTTTATGACAACCCTAACACATATAATCGTCTCCATGTCATTAAAATTCAAAAATAAGCTTAGAATCAAAGAATAAGCTTAAAAGTAAATTACAAGCATGCACAGTTCGTTTCACAAGTTTTATTCAAATGTGTGAATGTTGTGGAGTGAGTGTGGTTAGAAATGACATTTGGTTTACTTTTATGACAACCCTAAAACATATAATCGTCTCCATGTCATTAGAATTCAAAAATAAGCTTAGAATCAAAGAATAAGCTTAAAAGTAGATTACAAGCATGCACAGTTCGTTTTACAAGTTTGATTCAAATGTGTGAATGTTGTGGAGTGAGTGTGGTTAGAAATGACATTTGGTTTACTTTTATGACAACCCTAACACATATAATCGTCTCCATGTCATTAGAAATCAATAATAAGCTTAGAATCAAAGAATAAGCTTAAAAGTAGATTACAAGCATGCACAGTTCGTTTTACAAGTTTGATTCAAATGTGTGAATGTTGTGGAGTGAGTGTGGTTAGAAATGACATTTGGTTTACTTTTATGACAACCCTAACACATATAATCGTCTCTATGTCATTAGAATTCAAAAATAAGCTTAGAATCAAAGAATAAGCTTAAAAGTAGATTACAAGCATGCATAGTTCGTTTCACGAGTTTTATTCAAATGTGTGAATGTTGTGGAGTGAGTGTGGTTAGAAATGACATTTGGTTTACTTTTATGACAACCATAACACATATAATCCTCTCCATGTCATTAGAATTCAAAAATAAGCTTAGAATCAAAGAATAAGCTTAAAAGTAGATTACAAGCATGCACAGTTCGTTTTACAAGTTTGATTCAAATGTGTGAATGTTGTGGAGTGAGTGTGGTTAGAAATGACATTTTGTTTACTTTTATGACAACCCTAACACATATAATCGTCTCCATGTCATGAGAATTCAAAAATAAGCTTAGAATCAAAGAATAAGCTTAAAAGTAGATTACAAGCATGCACAGTTCGTTTTACAAGTTTGATTCAAATGTGTGAATGTTGTGGAGTGAGTGTGGTTAGAAATGACATTTGGTTTACTTTTATGACAACCCTAACACATATAATCGTCTCCATGTCATTAGAAATCAATAATAAGCTTAGAATCAAAGAATAAGCTTAAAAGTAGATTACAAGCATGCACAGTTCGTTTTACAAGTTTGATTCAAATGTGTGAATGTTGTGGAGTGAGTGTGGTTAGAAATGACATTTGGTTTACTTTTATGACAACCCTAACACATATAATCGTCTCTATGTCATTAGAATTCAAAAATAAGCTTAGAATCAAAGAATAAGCTTAAAAGTAGATTACAAGCATGCATAGTTCGTTTCACGAGTTTTATTCAAATGTGTGAATGTTGTGGAGTGAGTGTGGTTAGAAATGACATTTGGTTTACTTTTATGACAACCATAACACATATAATCCTCTCCATGTCATTAGAATTCAAAAATAAGCTTAGAATCAAAAAATAAGCTTAAAAGTAGATTACAAGCATGCACAGTTCGTTTTACAAGTTTGATTCAAATGTGTGAATGTTGTGGAGTGAGTGTGGTTAGAAATGACATTTGGTTTACTTTTATGACAACCCTAACACATATAATCGTCTCCATGTCATTAGAATTCAAAAATAAGCTTAGAATCAAAGAATAAGCTTAAAAGTAGATTACAAGCATGCACAGTTCGTTTTACAAGTTTGATTCAAATGTGTGAATGTTGTGGAGTGAGTGTGGTTAGAAATGACATTTTGTTTACTTTTATGACAACCCTAACACATATAATCGTCTCCATGTCATTAGAATTTAAAAATAAGCTTAGAATCAAAGAATAAGCTTAAAAGTAGATTACAAGCATGCACAGTTCGTTTTACAAGTTTGATTCAAATGTGTGAATGTTGTGGAGTGAGTGTGGTTAGAAATGACATTTGGTTTACTTTTATGACAACCCTAACACATATAATCGTCTCCATGTCCTTAGAATTCAAAAATAAGCTTAAAATCAAAGAATTAGCTTAAAAGTAAAATACAAGCATGCAGAGTTCGTTTTACAAGTTTGATTCAAATGTGTGAATGTTGTTGAGTGAGTGTGGTTAGAAATGACATTTGGTTTACTTTTATGACAACCCTAACTCATATAATCGTCTCCATGTCATTAGAATTCAAAAATAAGCTTAGAATCAAAGAATAACCTTAAAAGTAGATTACAAGCATGCACAGTTCGTTTTACAAGTTTGATTCAAATGTGTGAGTGTAGTGGAGTGAGTGTGGTTAGAAATGACATTTGGTTTACTTTTATGACAACCCTAACACATATAATCGTCTCCATGTCATTAGAATTCAAAAATAAGCTTAGAATCAAAGAATAAGCTTAAAAGTAGATTACAAGCATGCACAGTTCGTTTTACAAGTTTTATTCAAATGTGTGAATGTTGTGGAGTGAGTGTGGTTAGAAATGACATTTGGTTTACTTTTATGACAACCCTAACACATATAATCGTCACCGTGTCATTAGAACTCAAATTTAAGCTTAGAATCAAAGAATAAGATTAAAAGTAGATTACAAGCATGCACAGTTCGTTTTACAAGTTTGATTCAAATGTGTGAATGTTGTGGAGTGAGTGTGGTTAGAAATGACATTTGGTTTACTTTTATGACAACCCTAACACATATAATCGTCTCCATGTCCTTAGAATTCAAAAATAAGCTTAAAATCAAAGTATTAGCTTAAAAGTAAAATACAAGCATGCAGAGTTCGTTTTACAAGTTTGATTCAAATGTGTGAATGTTGTTGAGTGAGTGTGGTTAGAAATGACATTTGGTTTACTTTTATGACAACCCTAACTCATATAATCGTCTCCATGTCATTAGAATTCAAAAATAAGCTTAGAATCAAAGAATAACCTTAAAAGTAGATTACAAGCATGCACAGTTCGTTTTACAAGTTTGATTCAAATGTGTGAGTGTAGTGGAGTGAGTGTGGTTAGAAATGACATTTGGTTTACTTTTATGACAACCCTAACACATATAATCGTCTCCATGTCATTAAAATTCAAAAATAAGCTTAGAATCAAAGAATAAGCTTAAAAGTAAATTACAAGCATGCACAGTTCGTTTCACAAGTTTTATTCAAATGTGTGAATGTTGTGGAGTGAGTGTGGTTAGAAATGACATTTGGTTTACTTTTATGACAACCCTAAAACATATAATCGTCTCCATTTCATTAGAATTCAAAAATAAGCTTAGAATCAAAGAATAAGCTTAAAAGTAGATTACAAGCATGCACAGTTCGTTTTACAAGTTTGATTCAAATGTGTGAATGTTGTGGAGTGAGTGTGGTTAGAAATGACATTTTGTTTACTTTTATGACAACCCTAACACATATAATCGTCTCCATGTCATGAGAATTCAAAAATAAGCTTAGAATCAAAGAATAAGCTTAAAAGTAGATTACAAGCATGCACAGTTCGTTTTACAAGTTTGATTCAAATGTGTGAATGTTGTGGAGTGAGTGTGGTTAGAAATGACATTTGGTTTACTTTTATGACAACCCTAACACATATAATCGTCTCCATGTCATTAGAAATCAATAATAAGCTTAGAATCAAAGAATAAGCTTAAAAGTAGATTACAAGCATGCACAGTTCGTTTTACAAGTTTGATTCAAATGTGTGAATGTTGTGGAGTGAGTGTGGTTAGAAATGACATTTGGTTTACTTTTATGACAACCCTAACACATATAATCGTCTCTATGTCATTAGAATTCAAAAATAAGCTTAGAATCAAAGAATAAGCTTAAAAGTAGATTACAAGCATGCATAGTTCGTTTCACGAGTTTTATTCAAATGTGTGAATGTTGTGGAGTGAGTGTGGTTAGAAATGACATTTGGTTTACTTTTATGACAACCATAACACATATAATCCTCTCCATGTCATTAGAATTCAAAAATAAGCTTAGAATCAAAGAATAAGCTTAAAAGTAGATTACAAGCATGCACAGTTCGTTTTACAAGTTTGATTCAAATGTGTGAATGTTGTGGAGTGAGTGTGGTTAGAAATGACATTTGGTTTACTTTTATGACAACCCTAACACATATAATCGTCTCCATGTCATTAGAATTCAAAAATAAGCTTAGAATCAAAGAATAAGCTTAAAAGTAGATTACAAGCATGCACAGTTCGTTTTACAAGTTTGATTCAAATGTGTGAATGTGGTGGAGTGAGTGTGGTTAGAAATGACATTTTGTTTACTTTTATGACAACCCTAACACATATAATCGTCTCCATGTCATTAGAATTCAAAAATAAGCTTAGAATCAAAGAATAAGCTTAAAAGTAGATTACAAGCATGCACAGTTCGTTTCACACTTTTATTCAAATGTGTGAATGTTGTGGAGTGAGTGTGGTTAGAAATGACATTTGGTTTACTTTTATGACAACCCTAACACATATAATCGTCACCATGTCATTAGAATTCAAATTTAAGCTTAGAATCAAAGAATAAGATTAAAAGTAGATTACAAGCATGCACAGTTCGTTTTACAAGTTTGATTCAAATGTGTGAATGTTGTGGAGTGAGTGTGGTTAGAAATGACATTTGGTTTACTTTTATGACAACCCTAACACATATAATCGTCTCCATGTCCTTAGAATTCAAAAATAAGCTTAAAATCAAAGAATTAGCTTAAAAGTAAAATACAAGCATGCAGAGTTCGTTTTACAAGTTTGATTCAAATGTGTGAATGTTGTTGAGTGAGTGTGGTTAGAAATGACATTTGGTTTACTTTTATGACAACCCTAACACATATAATCGTCTCCATGTCATTAGAATTCAAAAATAAGCTTAGAATCAAAGAATAACCTTAAAAGTAGATTACAAGCATGCACAGTTCGTTTCACAAGTTTTATTCAAATGTGTGAATGTTGTGGAGTGAGTGTGGTTAGAAATGACATTTGGTTTACTTTTATGACAACCCTAACACATATAATCGTCTCCATGTCATTAGAATTCAAAAATAAGCTTAGAATCAAAGAATAAGCTTAAAAGTAGATTACAAGCATGCACAGTTCGTTTCACAAGTTTTATTCAAATGTGTGAATGTTGTGGAGTGAGTGTGGTTAGAAATGACATTTGGTTTACTTTTATGACAACCCTAACACATATACTCGTCTCCATGTCATTAGAATTCAAAAATAAGCTTAGAATGAAAGAATAAGCTTAAAAGTAGATTACAAGCATGCACAGTTCGTTTTATAAGTTTGATTCAAATGTGTGAATGTAGTGGAGTGAGTGTGGTAAGAAATGACATTTGGTTTACTTTTATGACAACCCTAACACATATAATCGTCTCCATGTCATTAGAATTCAATAACAAGCTTAGAATCAAAGAATAAGCTTAAAAGTAAATTACAAGCATGCACAGTTCGTTTCACAAGTTTTATTCAAATGTGTGAATGTTGTGGAGTGAGTGTGGTTAGAAATGACATTTGGTTTACTTTTATGACAACCCTAAAACATATAATCGTCTCCATGTCATTAGAATTCAAAAATAAGCTTAGAATCAAAGAATAAGCTTAAAAGTAGATTACAAGCATGCACAGTTCGTTTTACAAGTTTGAATCAAATGTGTGAATGTTGTGGAGTGAGTGTGGTTAGAAATGACATTTTGTTTACTTTTATGACAACCCTAACACATATAATCGTCTCCATGTCATTAGAATTCAAAAATAAGCTTAGAATCAAAGAATAAGCTTAAAAGTAGATTACAAGCATGCACAGTTCGTTTCACAAGTTTTATTCAAATGTGTGAATGTTGTGGAGTGAGTGTGGTTAGAAATGACATTTGGTTTACTTTTATGACAACCCTAACACATATAATCGTCTCCATGTCCTTAGAATTCAAAAATAAGCTTAGAATCAAAGAATTAGCTTAAAAGTAGAATACAAGCATGCAGAGTTCGTTTTACAAGTTTGATTCAAATGTGTGAATGTTGTTGAGTGAGTGTGGTTAGAAATGACATTTGGTTTACTTTTATGACAACCCTAACACATATAATCGTCTCCATGTCATTAGAATTCAAAAATAAGCTTAGAATCAAAGAATAAGCTTAAAAGTAGATTACAAGCATGCACAGTTCGTTTCACAAGTTTTATTCAAATTTGTGAATGTTGTGGAGTGAGTGTGGTTAGAAATGACATTTGGTTTACTTTTAAGACAACCCTAACACATATAATCGTCTCCATGTCATTAGAATTCAAAAATAAGCTTAGAATCAAAGAATAAGCTTAAAAGTAGATTACAAGCATGCACAGTTCGTTTCACAAGTTTTATTCAAATGTGTGAATGTTGTGGAGTGAGTGTGGTTAGAAATGACAATTGGTTTACTTTTATGACAACCCTAACACATATAATCGTCTCCATGTCATGAGAATTCAAAAATAAGCTTAGAATCAAAGAATAAGCTTAAAAGTAGATTACAAGCATGCACAGTTCGTTTTACAAGTTTGATTCAAATGTGTGAATGTTGTGGAGTGAGTGTGGTTAGAAATGACATTTGGTTTACTTTTATGACAACCCTAACATATATAATCGTCTCCATGTCATTAGAAATCAATAATAAGCTTAGAATCAAAGAATAAGCTTAAAAGTAGATTACAAGCATGCACAGTTCGTTTTACAAGTTTGATTCAAATGTGTGAATGTTGTGGAGTGAGTGTGGTTAGAAATGACATTTGGTTTACTTTTATGACAACCCTAACACATATAATCGTCTCCATGTCATTAGAATTCAAAAATAAGCTTAGAATCAAAGAATAAGCTTAAAAGTAGATTACAAGCATGCACAGTTCGTTTTACAAGTTTGATTCAAATGTGTGAATGTTGTGGAGTGAGTGTGGTTAGAAATGACATTTTGTTTACTTTTATGACAACCCTAACACATATAATCGTCTCCATGTCATTAGAATTCAAAAATAAGCTTAGAATCAAAGAATAAGCTTAAAAGTAGATTACAAGCATGCACAGTTCGTTTCACAAGTTTTATTCAAATGTGTGAATGTTGTGGAGTGAGTGTGGTTAGAAATGACATTTGGTTTACTTTTATGACAACCCTAACACATATAATCGTCTCCATGTCCTTAGAATTCAAAAATAAGCTTAGAATCAAAGAATTAGCTTAAAAGTAGAATACAAGCATGCAGAGTTCGTTTTACAAGTTTGATTCAAATGTGTGAATGTTGTTGAGTGAGTGTGGTTAGAAATGACATTTGGTTTACTTTTATGACAACCCTAACACATATAATCGTCTCCATGTCATTAGAATTCAAAAATAAGCTTAGAATCAAAGAATAACCTTAAAAGTAGATTACAAGCATGCACAGTTCGTTTCACAAGTTTTATTCAAATTTGTGAATGTTGTGGAGTGAGTGTGGTTAGAAATGACATTTGGTTTACTTTTAAGACAACCCTAACACATATAATCGTCTCCATGTCATTAGAATTCAAAAATAAGCTTAGAATCAAAGAATAAGCTTAAAAGTAGATTACAAGCATGCACAGTTCGTTTCACAAATTTTATTCAAATGTGTGAATGTTGTGGAGTGAGTGTGGTTAGAAATGACAATTGGTTTACTTTTATGACAACCCTAACACATATAATCGTCTCCATGTCATGAGAATTCAAAAATAAGCTTAGAATCAAAGAATAAGCTTAAAAGTAGATTACAAGCATGCACAGTTCGTTTTACAAGTTTGATTCAAATGTGTGAATGTTGTGGAGTGAGTGTGGTTAGAAATGACATTTGGTTTACTTTTATGACAACCCTAACAAATATAATCGTCTCCATGTCATTAGAAATCAATAATAAGCTTAGAATCAAAGAATAAGCTTAAAAGTAGATTACAAGCATGCACAGTTCGTTTTACAAGTTTGATTCAAATGTGTGAATGTTGTGGAGTGAGTGTGGTTAGAAATGACATTTGGTTTACTTTTATGACAACCCTAACACATATAATCGTCTCCATGTCATTAGAATTCAAAAATAAGCTTAGAATCAAAGAATAACCTTAAAAGTAGATTACAAGCATGCACAGTTCGTTTCACAAGTTTTATTCAAATGTGTGAATGTTGTGGAGTGAGTGTGGTTAGAAATGACATTTTGTTTACTTTTATGACAACCCTAACACATATAATCGTCTCCATGTCATTAGAATTCAAAAATAAGCTTAGAATCAAAGAATAGGCTTAAAAGTAGATTACAAGCATGCACAGTTCGTTTCACAAGTTTTATTCAAATGTGTGAATGTTGTGGAGTGAGTGTGGTTAGAAATGACAATTGGTTTACTTTTATGACAACCCTAACACATATAATCGTCTCCATGTCATGAGAATTCAAAAATAAGCTTAGAATCAAAGAATAAGCTTAAAAGTAGATTACAAGCATGCACAGTTCGTTTTACAAGTTTGATTCAAATGTGTGAATGTTGTGGAGTGAGTGTGGTTAGAAATGACATTTGGTTTACTTTTATGACAACCCTAACACATATAATCGTCTCCATGTCATTAGAAATCAATAATAAGCTTAGAATCAAAGAATAAGCTTAAAAGTAGATTACAAGCATGCACAGTTCGTTTCACAAGTTTTATTCAAATGTGTGAATGTTGTGGAGTGAGTGTGGTTAGAAATGACAATTGGTTTACTTTTATGACAACCCTAACACATATAATCGTCTCCATGTCATGAGAATTCAAAAATAAGCTTAGAATCAAAGAATAAGCTTAAAAGTAGATTACAAGCATGCACAGTTCGTTTTACAAGTTTGATTCAAATGTGTGAATGTTGTGGAGTGAGTGTGGTTAGAAATGACATTTGGTTTACTTTTATGACAACCCTAACAAATATAATCGTCTCCATGTCATTAGAAATCAATAATAAGCTTAGAATCAAAGAATAAGCTTAAAAGTAGATTACAAGCATGCACAGTTCGTTTTACAAGTTTGATTCAAATGTGTGAATGTTGTGGAGTGAGTGTGGTTAGAAATGACATTTGGTTTACTTTTATGACAACCCTAACACATATAATCGTCTCCATGTCATTAGAATTCAAAAATAAGCTTAGAATCAAAGAATAAGCTTAAAAGTAGATTACAAGCATGCACAGTTCGTTTCACAAGTTTTATTCAAATGTGTGAATGTTGTGGAGTGAGTGTGGTTAGAAATGACATTTTGTTTACTTTTATGACAACCCTAACACATATAATCGTCTCCATTTCATTAGAATTCAAAAATAAGCTTAGAATCAAAGAATAAGCTTAAAAGTAGATTACAAGCATGCACAGTTCGTTTCACAAGTTTTATTCAAATGTGTGAATGTTGTGGAGTGAGTGTGGTTAGAAATGACATTTGGTTTACTTTTATGACAACCCTAACACATATAATCGTCTCCATGTCCTTAGAATTCAAAAATAAGCTTAGAATCAAAGAATTAGCTTAAAAGTAGAATACAAGCATGCAGAGTTCGTTTTACAAGTTTGATTCAAATGTGTGAATGTTGTTGAGTGAGTGTGGTTAGAAATGACATTTGGTTTACTTTTATGACAACCCTAACACATATAATCGTCTCCATGTCATTAGAATTCAAAAATAAGCTTAGAATCAAAGAATAACCTTAAAAGTAGATTACAAGCATGCACAGTTCGTTTCACAAGTTTTATTCAAATTTGTGAATGTTGTGGAGTGAGTGTGGTTAGAAATGACATTTGGTTTACTTTTAAGACAACCCTAACACATATAATCGTCTCCATGTCATTAGAATTCAAAAATAAGCTTAGAATCAAAGAATAGGCTTAAAGGTAGATTACAAGCATGCACAGTTCGTTTCACAAGTTTTATTCAAATGTGTGAATGTTGTGGAGTGAGTGTGGTTAGAAATGACAATTGGTTTACTTTTATGACAACCCTAACACATATAATCGTCTCCATGTCATGAGAATTCAAAAATAAGCTTAGAATCAAAGAATAAGCTTAAAAGTAGATTACAAGCATGCACAGTTCGTTTTACAAGTTTGATTCAAATGTGTGAATGTTGTGGAGTGAGTGTGGTTAGAAATGACATTTGGTTTACTTTTATGACAACCCTAACACATATAATCGTCTCCATGTCATTAGAAATCAATAATAAGCTTAGAATCAAAGAATAAGCTTAAAAGTAGATTACAAGCATGCACAGTTCGTTTTACAAGTTTGATTCAAATGTGTGAATGTTGTGGAGTGAGTGTGGTTAGAAATGACATTTGGTTTACTTTTATGACAACCCTAACACATATAATCGTCTCCATGTCATTAGAATTCAAAAATAAGCTTAGAATCAAAGAATAAGCTTAAAAGTAGATTACAAGCATGCACAGTTCGTTTCACAAGTTTTATTCAAATGTGTGAATGTTGTGGAGTGAGTGTGGTTAGAAATGACATTTGGTTTACTTTTATGACAACCCTAACACATATAATCTTCTCCATGTCATTAGAATTCAAAAATAAGCTTAGAATCAAAGAATTAGCTTAAAAGTAGATTACAAGCATGCAGAGTTCGTTTTACAAGTTTGATTCAAATGTGTGAATGTTGTTGAGTGAGTGTGGTTAGAAATGACATTTGGTTTACTTTTATGACAACCCTAACACATATAATCGTCTCCATGTCATTAGAATTCAAAAATAAGCTTAGAATCAAAGAATAACCTTAAAAGTAGATTACAAGCATGCACAGTTCGTTTCACAAGTTTTATTCAAATTTGTGAATGTTGTGGAGTGAGTGTGGTTAGGAATGACATTTGGTTTACTTTTAAGACAACCCTAACACATATAATCGTCTCCATGTCATTAGAATTCAAAAATAAGCTTAGAATCAAAGAATAAGCTTAAAAGTAGATTACAAGCATGCACAGTTCGTTTCACAAGTTTTATTCAAATGTGTGAATGTTGTGGAGTGAGTGTGGTTAGAAATGACAATTGGTTTACTTTTATGACAACCCTAACACATATAATCGTCTCCATGTCATGAGAATTCAAAAATAAGCTTAGAATCAAAGAATAAGCTTAAAAGTAGATTACAAGCATGCACAGTTCGTTTTACAAGTTTGATTCAAATGTGTGAATGTTGTGGAGTGAGTGTGGTTAGAAATTACATTTGGTTTACTTTTATGACAACCCTAACACATATAATCGTCTCCATGTCATTAGAAATCAATAATAAGCTTAGAATCAAAGAATAAGCTTAAAAGTAGATTACAAGCATGCACAGTTCGTTTTACAAGTTTGATTCAAATGTGTGAATGTTGTGGAGTGAGTGTGGTTAGAAATGACATTTGGTTTACTTTTATGACAACCCTAACACATATAATCGTCTCCATGTCATTAGAATTCAAAAATAAGCTTAGAATCAAAGAATAAGCTTAAAAGTAGATTACAAGCATGCACAGTTCGTTTCACAAGTTTTATTCAAATGTGTGAATGTTGTGGAGTGAGTGTGGTTAGAAATGACATTTGGTTTACTTTTATGACAACCCTAACACATATAATCGTCTCTATGTCATTAGAATTCAAAAATAAGCTTAGAATCAAAGAATAAGCTTAAAAGTAGATTACAAGCATGCACAGTTCGTTTTACAAGTTTGATTTAAATGTGTGAATGTAGTGGAGTGAGTGTGGTTAGAAATGACATTTGGTTTACTTTTATGACAACCCTAACACATATAATCGTCTCCATGTCATTAGAATTCAAAAATAAGCTTAGAATCAAAGAATAAGCTTAAAAGTAAATTACAAGCATGCACAGTTCGTTTCACAAGTTTTATTCAAATGTGTGAATGTTGTGGAGTGAGTGTGGTTAGAAATGACATTTGGTTTACTTTTATGACAACCCTAACACATATAATCGTCTCCATGTCATTAGAATTCAAAAATAAGCTTAGAATCAAAGAATAAGCTTAAAAGTAGATTACAAGTATGCACAGTTCGTTTTACAAGTTTGATTCAAATGTGTGAATGTTGTGGAGTGAGTGTGGTTAGAAATGACATTTTGTTTACTTTTATGACAACCCTAACACATATAATCGTCTCCATGTCATTAGAAATCAATAATAAGCTTAGAATCAAAGAATAAGCTTAAAAGTAGATTACAAGCATGCACAGTTCGTTTCACAAGTTTTATTCAAATGTGTGAATGTTGTGGAGTGAGTGTGGTTAGAAATGACATTTGGTTTACTTTTATGACAACCCTAACACATATAATCGTCTCCATGTCCTTAGAATTCAAAAATAAGCTTAGAATCAAAGAATTAGCTTAAAAGTAGAATACAAGCATGCAGAGTTCGTTTTACAAGTTTGATTCAAATGTGTGAATGTTGTTGAGTGAGTGTGGTTAGAAATGACATTTGGTTTACTTTTATGACAACCCTAACACATATAATCGTCTCCATGTCATTAGAATTCAAAAATAAGCTTAGAATCAAAGAATAAGCTTAAAAGTAGATTACAAGCATGCACAGTTCGTTTCACAAGTTTTATTCAAATGTGTGAATGTTGTGGAGTGAGTGTGGTTAGAAATGACATTTGGTTTACTTTTATGACAACCCTAACACATATAATCGTCTCCATGTCCTTAGAATTCAAAAATAAGCTTAGAATCAAAGAATTAGCTTAAAAGTAGAATACAAGCATGCAGAGTTCGTTTTACAAGTTTGATTCAAATGTGTGAATGTTGTTGAGTGAGTGTGGTTAGAAATGACATTTGGTTTACTTTTATGACAACCCTAACACATATAATCGTCTCCATGTCATTAGAATTCAAAAATAAGCTTAGAATTAAAGAATAACCTTAAAAGTAGATTACAAGCATGCACAGTTCGTTTCACAAGTTTTATTCAAATTTGTGAATGTTGTGGAGTGAGTGTGGTTAGAAATGACATTTGGTTTACTTTTAAGACAACCCTAACACATATAATCGTCTCCATGTCATTAGAATTCAAAAATAAGCTTAGAATCAAAGAATAGGCTTAAAGGTAGATTACAAGCATGCACAGTTCGTTTCACAAGTTTTATTCAAATGTGTGAATGTTGTGGAGTGAGTGTGGTTAGAAATGACAATTGGTTTACTTTTATCACAACCCTAACACATATAATCGTCTCCATGTCATGAGAATTCAAAAATAAGCTTAGAATCAAAGAATAAGCTTAAAAGTAGATTACAAGCATGCACAGTTCGTTTTACAAGTTTGATTCAAATGTGTGAATGTTGTGGAGTGAGTGTGGTTAGAAATGACATTTGGTTTACTTTTATGACAACCCTAACACATATAATCGTCTCCATGTCATTAGAAATCAATAATAAGCTTAGAATCAAAGAATAAGCTTAAAAGTAGATTACAAGCATGCACAGTTCGTTTTACAAGTTTGATTCAAATGTGTGAATGTTGTGGAGTGAGTGTGGTTAGAAATGCATTTGGTTTACTTTTATGACAACCCTAACACATATAATCGTCTCCATGTCATTAGAATTCAAAAATAAGCTTAGAATCAAAGAATAAGCTTAAAAGTAGATTACAAGCATGCACAGTTCGTTTTACAAGTTTGATTCAAATGTGTGAATGTTGTGGAGTGAGTGTGGTTAGAAATGACATTTTGTTTACTTTTATGACAACCCTAACACATATAATCGTCTCCATGTCATTAGAATTCAAAAATAAGCTTAGAATCAAAGAATAAGCTTAAAAGTAGATTACAAGCATGCACAGTTCGTTTCACAAGTTTTATTCAAATGTGTGAATGTTGTGGAGTGAGTGTGGTTAGAAATGACATTTGGTTTACTTTTATGACAACCCTAACACATATAATCGTCTCCATGTCATTAGAATTCAAAAATAAGCTTAGAATCAAAGAATTAGCTTAAAAGTAGAATACAAGCATGCAGAGTTCGTTTTACAAGTTTGATTCAAATGTGTGAATGTTGTTGAGTGAGTGTGGTTAGAAATGACATTTAGTTTACTTTTATGACAACCCTAACACATATAATCGTCTCCATGTCATTAGAATTCAAAAATAAGCTTAGAATCAAAGAATAACCTTAAAAGTAGATTACAAGCATGCACAGTTCGTTTCACAAGTTTTATTCAAATTTGTGAATGTTGTGGAGTGAGTGTGGTTAGGAATGACATTTGGTTTACTTTTAAGACAACCCTAACACATATAATCGTCTCCATGTCATTAGAATTCAAAAATAAGCTTAGAATCAAAGAATAAGCTTAAAAGTAGATTACAAGCATGCACAGTTCGTTTCACAAGTTTTATTCAAATGTGTGAATGTTGTGGAGTGAGTGTGGTTAGAAATGACAATTGGTTTACTTTTATGACAACCCTAACACATATAATCGTCTCCATGTCATGAGAATTCAAAAATAAGCTTAGAATCAAAGAATAAGCTTAAAAGTAGATTACAAGCATGCACAGTTCGTTTTACAAGTTTGATTCAAATGTGTGAATGTTGTGGAGTGAGTGTGGTTAGAAATTACATTTGGTTTAGTTTTATGACAACCCTAACACATATAATCGTCTCCATGTCATTAGAAATCAATAATAAGCTTAGAATCAAAGAATAAGCTTAAAAGTAGATTACAAGCATGCACAGTTCGTTTTACAAGTTTGATTCAAATGTGTGAATGTTGTGGAGTGAGTGTGGTTAGAAATGACATTTGGTTTACTTTTATGACAACCCTAACACATATAATCGTCTCCATGTCATTAGAATTCAAAAATAAGCTTAGAATCAAAGAATAAGCTTAAAAGTAGATTACAAGCATGCACAGTTCGTTTCACAAGTTTTATTCAAATGTGTGAATGTTGTGGAGTGAGTGTGGTTAGAAATGACATTTGGTTTACTTTTATGACAACCCTAACACATATAATCGTCTCCATGTCCTTAGAATTCAAAAATAAGCTTAGAATCAAAGAATTAGCTTAAAAGTAGAATACAAGCATGCAGAGTTCGTTTTACAAGTTTGATTCAAATGTGTGAATGTTGTTGAGTGAGTGTGGTTAGAAATGACATTTGGTTTACTTTTATGACAACCCTAACACATATAATCGTCTCCATGTCATTAGAATTCAAAAATAAGCTTAGAATCAAAGAATAAGCTTAAAAGTAGATTACAAGCATGCACAGTTCGTTTCACAAGTTTTATTCAAATTTGTGAATGTTGTGGAGTGAGTGTGGTTAGAAATGACATTTGGTTTACTTTTAAGACAACCCTAACACATATAATCGTCTCCATGTCATTAGAATTCAAAAATAAGCTTAGAATCAAAGAATAGGCTTAAAGGTAGATTACAAGCATGCACAGTTCGTTTCACAAGTTTTATTCAAATGTGTGAATGTTGTGGAGTGAGTGTGGTTAGAAATGACAATTGGTTTACTTTTATGACAACCCTAACACATATAATCGTCTCCATGTCATGAGAATTCAAAAATAAGCTTAGAATCAAAGAATAAGCTTAAAAGTAGATTACAAGCATGCACAGTTCGTTTTACAAGTTTGATTCAAATGTGTGAATGTTGTGGAGTGAGTGTGGTTAGAAATGACATTTGGTTTACTTTTATGACAACCCTAACACATATAATCGTCTCCATGTCATTAGAAATCAATAATAAGCTTAGAATCAAAGAATAAGCTTAAAAGTAGATTACAAGCATACACAGTTCGTTTTACAAGTTTGATTCAAATGTGTGAATGTTGTGGAGTGAGTGTGGTTAGAAATGACATTTGGTTTACTTTTATGACAACCCTAACACATATAATCGTCTCCATGTCATTAGAATTCAAAAATAAGCTTAGAATCAAAGAATAAGCTTAAAAGTAGATTACAAGCATGCACAGTTCGTTTTACAAGTTTGATTCAAATGTGTGAATGTTGTGGAGTGAGTGTGGTTAGAAATGACATTTTGTTTACTTTTATGACAACCCTAACACATATAATCGTCTCCATGTCATTAGAATTCAAAAATAAGCTTAGAATCAAAGAATAAGCTTAAAAGTAGATTACAAGCATGCACAGTTCGTTTCACAAGTTTTATTCAAATGTGTGAATGTTGTGGAGTGAGTGTGGTTAGAAATGACATTTGGTTTACTTTTATGACAACCCTAACACATATAATCGTCTCCATGTCATTAGAATTCAAAAATAAGCTTAGAATCAAAGAATTAGCTTAAAAGTAGAATACAAGCATGCAGAGTTCGTTTTACAAGTTTGATTCAAATGTGTGAATGTTGTTGAGTGAGTGTGGTTAGAAATGACATTTGGTTTACTTTTATGACAACCCTAACACATATAATCGTCTCCATGTCATTAGAATTCAAAAATAAGCTTAGAATCAAAGAATAACCTTAAAAGTAGATTACAAGCATGCACAGTTCGTTTCACAAGTTTTATTCAAATTTGTGAATGTTGTGGAGTGAGTGTGGTTAGGAATGACATTTGGTTTACTTTTAAGACAACCCTAACACATATAATCGTCTCCATGTCATTAAAATTCAAAAATAAGCTTAGAATCAAAGAATAAGCTTAAAAGTAGATTACAAGCATGCACAGTTCGTTTCACAAGTTTTATTCAAATGTGTGAATGTTGTGGAGTGAGTGTGGTTAGAAATGACAATTGGTTTACTTTTATGACAACCCTAACACATATAATCGTCTCCATGTCATGAGAATTCAAAAATAAGCTTAGAATCAAATAATAAGCTTAAAAGTAGATTACAAGCATGCACAGTTCGTTTTACAAGTTTGATTCAAATGTGTGAATGTTGTGGAGTGAGTGTGGTTAGAAATTACATTTGGTTTACTTTTATGACAACCCTAACACATATAATCGTCTCCATGTCATTAGAAATCAATAATAAGCTTAGAATCAAAGAATAAGCTTAAAAGTAGATTACAAGCATGCACAGTTCGTTTTACAAGTTTGATTCAAATGTGTGAATGTTGTGGAGTGAGTGTGGTTAGAAATGACATTTGGTTTACTTTTATGACAACCCTAACACATATAATCGTCTCCATGTCATTAGAATTCAAAAATAAGCTTAGAATCAAAGAATAAGCTTAAAAGTAGATTACAAGCATGCACAGTTCGTTTCACAAGTTTTATTCAAATGTGTGAATGTTGTGGAGTGAGTGTGGTTAGAAATGACATTTGGTTTACTTTTATGACAACCCTAACACATATAATCGTCTCTATGTCATTAGAATTCAAAAATAAGCTTAGAATCAAAGAATAAGCTTAAAAGTAGATTACAAGCATGCACAGTTCGTTTTACAAGTTTGATTTAAATGTGTGAATGTAGTGGAGTGAGTGTGGTTAGAAATGACATTTGGTTTACTTTTATGACAACCCTAACACATATAATCGTCTCCATGTCATTAGAATTCAAAAATAAGCTTAGAATCAAAGAATAAGCTTAAAAGTAAATTACAAGCATGCACAGTTCGTTTCACAAGTTTTATTCAAATGTGTGAATGTTGTGGAGTGAGTGTGGTTAGAAATGACATTTGGTTTACTTTTATGACAACCCTAACACATATAATCGTCTCCATGTCATTAGAATTCAAAAATAAGCTTAGAATCAAAGAATAAGCTTAAAAGTAGATTACAAGCATGCACAGTTCGTTTTACAAGTTTGATTCAAATGTGTGAATGTTGTAGAGTGAGTGTGGTTAGAAATGACATTTTGTTTACTTTTATGACAACCCTAACACATATAATCGTCTCCATGTCATTAGAAATCAATAATAAGCTTAGAATCAAAGAATAAGCTTAAAAGTAAATTACAAGCATGCACAGTTCGTTTCACAAGTTTTTTTAAATGTGTGAATGTTGTGGAGTGAGTGTGGTTAGAAATGACATTTGGTTTACTTTTATGACAACCCTAACACATATAATCGTCTCCATGTCATTATAATTCAAAAATAAGCTTAGAATCAAAGAATAAGCTTAAAAGTAGATTACAAGCATGCACAGTTCGTTTTACAAGTTTGATTCAAATGTGTGAATGTTGTGGAGTGAGTGTGGTTAGAAATGACATTTGGTTTACTTTTATGACAACCCTAACACATATAATCGTCTCCATGTCATTAGAATTCAAAAATAAGCTTAGAATCAAAGAATAAGCTTAAAAGTAAATTACAAGCATGCACAGTTCGTTTCACAAGTTTTATTCAAATGTGTGAATGTTGTGGAGTGAGTGTGGTTAGAAATGACATTTGGTTTACTTTTATGACAACCCTAACACATATAATCGTCTCCATGTCATTAGAATTCAAAAATAAGCTTAGAATCAAAGAATAAGCTTAAAAGTAGATTACAAGCATGCACAGTTCGTTTTACAAGTTTGATTCAAATGTGTGAATGTTGTGGAGTGAGTGTGGTTAGAATTGACATTTTGTTTATTTTTATGACAACCCTAACACATATAATCGTCTCCATGTCATTAGAATTCAAAAATAAGCTTAGAATCAAAGAATAAGCTTAAAAGTAGATTACAAGCATGCACAGTTCGTTTCACAAGTTTTATTCAAATGTGTGAATGTTGTGGAGTGAGTGTGGTTAGAAATGACATTTGGTTTACTTTTATGACAACCCTAACACATATAATCGTCTCTATGTCATTAGAATTTAAAAATAAGCTTAGAATCAAAGAATAAGCTTAAAAGTAGATTACAAGCATGCACAGTTCGTTTCACAAGTTTTATTCAAATGTGTGAATGTTGTGGAGTGAGTGTGGTTAGAAATGACATTTGGTTTACTTTTATGACAACCCTAACACATATAATCGTCTCCATGTCATTAGAATTCAAAAATAAGCTTAGAATCAAAGAATAAGCTTAAAAGTAGATTACAAGCATGCACAGTTCGTTTTACAAGTTTGATTCAAATGTGTGAATGTTGTGGAGTGAGTGTGGTTAGAAATGACATTTTGTTTATTTTTATGACAACCCTAACACATATAATCGTCTCCATGTCATTAGAATTCAAAAATAAGCTTAGAATCAAAGAATAAGCTTAAAAGTAGATTACAAGCATGCACAGTTCGTTTCACAAGTTTTATTCAAATGTGTGAATGTTGTGGAGTGAGTGTGGTTAGAAATGACATTTGGTTTACTTTTATGACAACCCTAACACATATAATCGTCACCATGTCATTAGAATTCAAATTTAAGCTTAGAATCAAAGAATAAGATTAAAAGTAGATTACAAGCATGCACAGTTCGTTTTACAAGTTTTATTCAAATGTGTGAATGTTGTGGAGTGAGTGTGGTTAGAAATGACATTTGGTTTACTTTTATGACAACCCTAACACATATAATCGTCTCCATGTCATTAGAATTGAAAAATAAGCTTAGAATCAAAGAATAAGCTTAAAAGTAGATTACAAGCATGCACAGTTCGTTTTACAAGCTTGATTCAAATGTGTGAATGTTGTGGAGTGAGTGTGGTTAGAAATGACATTTGGTTTACTTTTATGACAACCCTAACACATATAATCGTCTCCATGTCATTAGAATTCAAAAAATAAGCTTAGAATCAAAGAAGAAGCTTAAAAGTAGATTACAAGCATGCACAGTTCGTTTTACAAGTTTGATTCAAATGTGTGAATGTTGTGGAGTGAGTGTGGTTAGAAATGACATTTGGTTTACTTTTATGACAACCCTAACACATATAATCGTCTCCATGTCATTAGAATTCAAAAATAAGCTTAGAATCAAAGAATAAGCTTAAAAGTAGAATACAAACATGCACAGTTCGTTTCACAAGTTTGATTCAAATGTGTGAATGTTGTGGAGTGAGTGTGGTTAGAAATGATATTTGGTTTACTTTTATGACAACTCTAACACATATAATCGTCTCCATGTCCTTAGAATTCAAAAATAAGCTTAGAATCAAAGAATAAGCTTAAAAGTAGATTACAAGCATGCACAGTTCGTTTCACAAGTTTTATTCAAATGTGTGAATCTTGTGGAGTGAGTGTGGTTAGAAATGACATTTGGTTTACTTTTAAGACAACCCTAACACATATAATCGTCTCCATGTCATTAGAATTCAAAAATAAGCTTAGAATCAAAGAATAAGCTTAAAAGTAGATTACAAGCATGCACAGTTCGTTTCACAAGTTTTATTCAAATGTGTGAATGTTGTGGAGTGAGTGTGGTTAGAAATGACATTTGGTTTACTTTTATGACAACCCTAACACATATAATCGTCTCCATGTCATGAGAATTCAAAAATAAGCTTAGAATCAAAGAATAAGCTTAAAAGTAGATTACAAGCATGCACAGTTCGTTTTACAAGTTTGATTCAAATGTGTGAATGTTGTGGAGTGAGTGTGGTTAGAAATTACATTTGGTTTACTTTTATGACAACCCTAACACATATAATCGTCTCCATGTCATTAGAAATCAATAATAAGCTTAGAATCAAAGAATAAGCTTAAAAGTAGATTACAAGCATGCACAGTTCGTTTTACAAGTTTGATTCAAATGTGTGAATGTTGTGGAGTGAGTGTGGTTAGAAATGACATTTGGTTTACTTTTATGACAACCCTAACACATATAATCGTCTCCATGTCATTAGAATTCAAAAATAAGCTTAGAATCAAAGAATAAGCTTAAAAGTAAATTACAAGCATGCACAGTTCGTTTCACAAGTTTTATTCAAATGTGTGAATGTTGTGGAGTGAGTGTGGTTAGAAATGACATTTGGTTTACTTTTATGACAACCCTAACACATATAATCGTCTCCATGTCATTAGAATTCAAAAATAAGCTTAGAATCAAAGAATAAGCTTAAAAGTAGATTACAAGCATGCACAGTTCGTTTTACAAGTTTGATTCAAATGTGTGAATGTTGTGGAGTGAGTGTGGTTAGAATTGACATTTTGTTTATTTTTATGACAACCCTAACACATATAATCGTCTCCATGTCATTAGAATTCAAAAATAAGCTTAGAATCAAAGAATAAGCTTAAAAGTAGATTACAAGCATGCACAGTTCGTTTCACAAGTTTTATTCAAATGTGTGAATGTTGTGGAGTGAGTGTGGTTAGAAATGACATTTGGTTTACTTTTATGACAACCCTAACACATATAATCGTCTCTATGTCATTAGAATTCAAAAATAAGCTTAGAATCAAAGAATAAGCTTAAAAGTAGATTACAAGCATGCACAGTTCGTTTCACAAGTTTTATTCAAATGTGTGAATGTTGTGGAGTGAGTGTGGTTAGAAATGACATTTGGTTTACTTTTATGACAACCCTAACACATATAATCGTCTCCATGTCATTAGAATTCAAAAATAAGCTTAGAATCAAAGAATAAGCTTAAAAGTAGATTACAAGCATGCACAGTTCGTTTTACAAGTTTGATTCAAATGTGTGAATGTTGTGGAGTGAGTGTGGTTAGAAATGACATTTTGTTTATTTTTATGACAACCCTAACACATATAATCGTCTCCATGTCATTAGAATTCAAAAATAAGCTTAGAATCAAAGAATAAGCTTAAAAGTAGATTACAAGCATGCACAGTTCGTTTCACAAGTTTTATTCAAATGTGTGAATGTTGTGGAGTGAGTGTGGTTAGAAATAACATTTGGTTTACTTTTATGACAACCCTAACACATATAATCGTCACCATGTCATTAGAATTCAAATTTAAGCTTAGAATCAAAGAATAAGATTAAAAGTAGATTACAAGCATGCACAGTTCGTTTTACAAGTTTTATTCAAATGTGTGAATGTTGTGGAGTGAGTGTGGTTAGAAATGACATTTGGTTTACTTTTATGACAACCCTAACACATATAATCGTCTCCATGTCATTAGAATTCAAAAATAAGCTTAGAATCAAAGAATAAGCTTAAAAGTAGATTACAAGCATGCACAGTTCGTTTCACAAGTTTTATTCAAATGTGTGAATGTTGTGGAGTGAGTGTGGTTAGAAATGACATTTGGTTTACTTTTATGACAACCCTAACACATATAATCGTCTCCATGTCATGAGAATTCAAAAATAAGCTTAGAATCAAAGAATAAGCTTAAAAGTAGATTACAAGCATGCACAGTTCGTTTTACAAGTTTGATTCAAATGTGTGAATGTTGTGGAGTGAGTGTGGTTAGAAATTACATTTGGTTTACTTTTATGACAACCCTAACACATATAATCGTCTCCATGTCATTAGAAATCAATAATAAGCTTAGAATCAAAGAATAAGCTTAAAAGTAGATTACAAGCATGCACAGTTCGTTTTACAAGTTTGATTCAAATGTGTGAATGTTGTGGAGTGAGTGTGGTTAGAAATGACATTTGGTTTACTTTTATGACAACCCTAACACATATAATCGTCTCCATGTCATTAGAATTCAAAAATAAGCTTAGAATCAAAGAATAAGCTTAAAAGTAGATTACAAGCATGCACAGTTCGTTTCACAAGTTTTATTCAAATGTGTGAATGTTGTGGAGTGAGTGTGGTTAGAAATGACATTTGGTTTACTTTTATGACAACCCTAACACATATAATCGTCTCCATGTCATTAGAATTCAAAAATAAGCTTAGAATCAAAGAATATGCTTAAAAGTAGATTACAAGCATGCACAGTTCGTTTTACAAGTTTGATTTAAATGTGTGAATGTAGTGGAGTGAGTGTAGTTAGAAATGACATTTGGTTTACTTTTATGACAACCCTAACACATATAATCGTCTCCATGTCATTAGAATTCAAAAATAAGCTTAGAATCAAAGAATAAGCTTAAAAGTAAATTACAAGCATGCACAGTTCGTTTCACAAGTTTTATTCAAATGTGTGAATGTTGTGGAGTGAGTGTGGTTAGAAATGACATTTGGTTTACTTTTATGACAACCCTAACACATATAATCGTCTCCATGTCATTAGAATTCAAAAATAAGCTTAGAATCAAAGAATAAGCTTAAAAGTAAATTACAAGCATGCACAGTTCGTTTCACAAGTTTTATTCAAATGTGTGAATGTTGTGGAGTGAGTGTGGTTAGAAATGACATTTGGTTTACTTTTATGACAACCCTAACACATATAATCGTCTCCATGTCATTAGAATTCAAAAATAAGCTTAGAATCAAAGAATAAGCTTAAAAGTAGATTACAAGCATGCACAGTTCGTTTTACAAGTTTGATTCAAATGTGTGAATGTTGTGGAGTGAGTGTGGTTAGAATTGACATTTTGTTTATTTTTATGACAACCCTAACACATATAATCGTCTCCATGTCATTAGAATTCAAAAATAAGCTTAGAATCAAAGAATAAGCTTAAAAGTAGATTACAAGCATGCACAGTTCGTTTCACAAGTTTTATTCAAATGTGTGAATGTTGTGGAGTGAGTGTGGTTAGAAATGACATTTGGTTTACTTTTATGACAACCCTAACACATATAATCGTCACCATGTCATTAGAATTCAAAAATAAGCTTAGAATCAAAGAATAAGCTTAAAAGTAGATTACAAGCATGCACAGTTCGTTTCACAAGTTTTATTCAAATGTGTGAATGTTGTGGAGTGAGTGTGGTTAGAAATGACATTTGGTTTACTTTTATGACAACCCTAACACATATAATCGTCTCCATGTCATTAGAATTCAAAAATAAGCTTAGAATCAAAGAATAAGCTTAAAAGTAGATTACAAGCATGCACAGTTCGTTTTATAAGTTTGATTCAAATGTGTGAATGTTGTGGAGTGAGTGTGGTTAGAAATGACATTTTGTTTATTTTTATGACAACCCTAACACATATAATCGTCTCCATGTCATTAGAATTCAAAAATAAGCTTAGAATCAAAGAATAAGCTTAAAAGTAGATTACAAGCATGCACAGTTCGTTTCACAAGTTTTATTCAAATGTGTGAATGTTGTGGAGTGAGTGTGGTTAGAAATGACATTTGGTTTACTTTTATGACAACCCTAACACATATAATCGTCACCATGTCATTAGAATTCAAATTTAAGCTTAGAATCAAAGAATAAGATTAAAAGTAGAATACAAGCATGCACAGTTCGTTTTACAAGTTTGATTCAAATGTGTGAATGTTGTGGAGTGAGTGTGGTTAGAAATGACATTTGGTTTACTTTTATGACAACCCTAACACATATAATCGTCTCCATGTCATTAGAATTGAAAAATAAGCTTAGAATCAAAGAATAAGCTTAAAAGTAGATTACAAGCATGCACAGTTCGTTTTACAAGCTTGATTCAAATGTGTGAATGTTGTGGAGTGAGTGTGGTTAGAAATGACATTTGGTTTATTTTTATGACAACCCTAACACATATAATCGTCTCCATGTCATTAGAATTCAAAAAATAAGCTTAGAATCAAAGAAGAAGCTTAAAAGTAGATTACAAGCATGCACAGTTCGTTTTACAAGTTTGATTCAAATGTGTGAATGTTGTGGAGTGAGTGTGGTTAGAAATGACATTTGGTTTACTTTTATGACAACCCTAACACATATAATCGTCTCCATGTCATTAGAATTCAAAAATAAGCTTAGAATCAAAGAATAAGCTTAAAAGTAGAATACAAACATGCACAGTTCGTTTCACAAGTTTGATTCAAATGTGTGAATGTTGTGGAGTGAGTGTGGTTAGAAATGATATTTGGTTTACTTTTATGACAACTCTAACACATATAATCGTCTCCATGTCCTTAGAATTCAAAAATAAGCTTAGAATCAAAGAATAAGCTTAAAAGTAGATTACAAGCATGCACAGTTCGTTTCACAAGTTTTATTCAAATGTGTGAATCTTGTGGAGTGAGTGTGGTTAGAAATGACATTTGGTTTACTTTTAAGACAACCCTAACACATATAATCGTCTCCATGTCATTAGAATTCAAAAATAAGCTTAGAATCAAAGAATAAGCTTAAAAGTAGATTACAAGCATGCACAGTTCGTTTCACAAGTTTTATTCAAATGTGTGAATGTTGTGGAGTGAGTGTGGTTAGAAATGACATTTGGTTTACTTTTATGACAACCCTAACACATATAATCGTCTCCATGTCATGAGAATTCAAAAATAAGCTTAGAATCAAAGAATAAGCTTAAAAGTAGATTACAAGCATGCACAGTTCGTTTTACAAGTTTGATTCAAATGTGTGAATGTTGTGGAGTGAGTGTGGTTAGAAATTACATTTGGTTTACTTTTATGACAACCCTAACACATATAATCGTCTCCATGTCATTAGAAATCAATAATAAGCTTAGAATCAAAGAATAAGCTTAAAAGTAGATTACAAGCATGCACAGTTCGTTTTACAAGTTTGATTCAAATGTGTGAATGTTGTGGAGTGAGTGTGGTTAGAAATGACATTTGGTTTACTTTTATGACAACCCTAACACATATAATCGTCTCCATGTCATTAGAATTCAAAAATAAGCTTAGAATCAAAGAATAAGCTTAAAAGTAGATTACAAGCATGCACAGTTCGTTTCACAAGTTTTATTCAAATGTGTGAATGTTGTGGAGTGAGTGTGGTTAGAAATGACATTTGGTTTACTTTTATGACAACCCTAACACATATAATCGTCTCCATGTCATTAGAATTCAAAAATAAGCTTAGAATCAAAGAATATGCTTAAAAGTAGATTACAAGCATGCACAGTTCGTTTTACAAGTTTGATTTAAATGTGTGAATGTAGTGGAGTGAGTGTGGTTAGAAATGACATTTGGTTTACTTTTATGACAACCCTAACACATATAATCGTCTCCATGTCATTAGAATTCAAAAATAAGCTTAGAATCAAAGAATAAGCTTAAAAGTAAATTACAAGCATGCACAGTTCGTTTCACAAGTTTTATTCAAATGTGTGAATGTTGTGGAGTGAGTGTGGTTAGAAATGACATTTGGTTTACTTTTATGACAACCCTAACACATATAATCGTCTCCATGTCATTAGAATTCAAAAATAAGCTTAGAATCAAAGAATAAGCTTAAAAGTAGATTACAAGCATGCACAGTTCGTTTTACAAGTTTGATTCAAATGTGTGAATGTTGTGGAGTGAGTGTGGTTAGAAATGACATTTTGTTTACTTTTATGACAACCCTAACACATATAATCGTCTCCATGTCATTAGAATTCAAAAATAAGCTTAGAATCAAAGAATAAGCTTAAAAGTAGAATACAAGCATGCACAGTTCGTTTTACAAGGTTGATTCAAATGTGTGAATGTTGTGGAGTGAGTGTGGTTAGAAATGACATTTGGTTTACTTTTATGACAACCCTAACACATATAATCGTCTCCATGTCATTAGAATTCAAAAATAAGCTTAGAATCAAAGAATAAGCTTAAAAGTAGATTACAAGCATGCACAGTTCGTTTCACAAGTTTTATTCAAATGTGTGAATGTTGTGGAGTGAGTGTGGTTAGAAATGACATTTGGTTTACTTTTATGACAACCCTAACACATATAATCGTCTCCATGTCATTAGAATTCAAAAATAAGCTTAGAATCAAAGAATAAGCTTAAAAGTAGATTACAAGCATGCACAGTTCGTTTCACAAGTTTTATTCAAATGTGTGAATGTTGTGGAGTGAGTGTGGTTAGAAATGACATTTGGTTTACTTTTATGACAACCCTAACACATATAATCGTCTCCATGTCATTAGAATTCAAAAATAAGCTTATAATCAAAGAATAAGCTTAAAAGTAGAATACAAGCATGCACAGTTCGTTTCACAAGTTTTATTCAAATGTGTGAATGTTGTGGAGTGAGTGTGGTTAGAAATGACATTTGGTTTACTTTTATGACAACCCTAACACATATAATCGTCTCCATGTCATGAGAATTCAAAAATAAGCTTAGAATCAAAGAATAAGATTAAAAGTAGATTACAAGCATGCACAGTTCGTTTTACAAGTTTGATTCAAATGTGTGAATGTAGTGGAGTGAGTGTGGTTAGAAATGACATTTGGTTTACTTTTATGACAACCCTAACACATATAATCGTCTCCATGTCATTAGAATTCAAAAATAAGCTTAGAATCAAAGAATAAGCTTAAAAGTAGATTACAAGCATGCACAGTTCGTTTCACAAGTTTTATTCAAATGTGTGAATGTTGTGGAGTGAGTGTGGTTAGAAATGACATTTGGTTTACTTTTATGACAACCCTAACACATATAATCGTCTCCATGTCATTAGAATTCAAAAATAAGCTTAGAATCAAAGAATAACCTTAAAAGTAGATTACAAGCATGCACAGTTCGTTTCACAAGTTTTATTCAAATGTGTGAATGTTGTGGAGTGAGTGTGGTTAGAAATGACATTTGGTTTACTTTTATGACAACCCTAACACATATAATCGTCTCCATGTAATTAGAATTCAAAAATAAGCTTAGAATCAAAGAATAAGCTTAAAAGTAGATTACAAGCATGCACAGTTCGTTTCACAAGTTTTATTCAAATGTGTGAATGTTGTGGAGTGAGTGTGGTTAGAAATGACATTTGGTTTACTTTTATGACAACCCTAACACATATAATCGTCTCCATCTCATGAGAATTCAAAAATAAGCTTAGAATCAAAGAATAAGATTAAAAGTAGATTACAAGCATGCACAGTTCGTTTTACAAGTTTGATTCAAATGTGTGAATGTGGTGGAGTGAGTGTGGTTAGAAATGACATTTGGTTTACTTTTATGACAACCCTAACACATATAATCGTCTCCATGTCATTAGAATTCAAAAATAAGCTTAGAATCAAAGAATAAGCTTAAAAGTAGAATACAAGCATGCACAGTTCGTTTTACAAGGTTTATTCAAATGTGTGAATGTTGTGGAGTGAGTGTGGTTAGAAATGACATTTGGTTTACTTTTATGACAACCCTAACACATATAATCGTCTCCATGTCATTAGAATTCAAAAATAAGCTTAGAATCAAAGAATAAGCTTAAAAGTAGATTACAAGCATGCACAGTTCGTTTCACAAGTTTTATTCAAATGTGTGAATGTTGTGGAGTGAGTGTGGTTAGAAATGACATTTGGTTTACTTTTATGACAACCTAACACATATAATCGTCTCCATGTCATTAGAATTAAAAAATAAGCTTAGAATCAAAGAATAACCTTAAAAGTAGATTACAAGCATGCACAGTTCGTTTCACAAGTTTTATTCAAATGTGTGAATGTTGTGGAGTGAGTGTGGTTAGAAATGACATTTGGTTTACTTTTATGACAACCCTAACACATATAATCGTCTCCATGTCATTAGAATTCAAAAATAAGCTTAGAATCAAAGAATAAGCTTAAAAGTAGAATACAAGCATGCACAGTTCGTTTCACAAGTTTTATTCAAATGTGTGTATGTTGTGGAGTGAGTGTGGTTAGAAATGACATTTGGTTTACTTTTATGACAACCCTAACACATATAATCGTCTCCATGTCATGAGAATTCAAAAATAAGCTTAGAATCAAAGAATAAGATTAAAAGTAGATTACAAGCATGCACAGTTCGTTTTACAAGTTTGATTCAAATGTGTGAATGTAGTGGAGTGAGTGTGGTTAGAAATGACATTTGGTTTACTTTTATGACAACCCTAACACATATAATCGTCTCCATGTCATTAGAATTCAAAAATAAGCTTAGAATCAAAGAATAAGCTTAAAAGTAGATTACAAGCATGCACAGTTCGTTTTACAAGGTTGATTCAAATGTGTGAATGTTGTGGAGTGAGTGTGGTTAGAAATGACATTTGGTTTACTTTTATGACAACCCTAACACATATAATCGTCTCCATGTCATTAGAAATCAATAATAAGCTTAGAATCAAAGAATAAGCTTAAAAGTAGATTACAAGCATGCACAGTTCGTTTTACAAGTTTGATTCAAATGTGTGAATGTTGTGGAGTGAGTGTGGTTAGAAATGACATTTGGTTTACTTTTATGACAACCCTAACACATATAATCGTCTCCATGTCATTAGAATTCAAAAATAAGCTTAGAATCAAAGAATAACCTTAAAAGTAGATTACAAGCATGCATAGTTCGTTTTACAAGTTTGATTCAAATGTGTGAATGTTGTGGAGTGAGTGTGGTTAGAAATGACATTTGGTTTACTTTTATGACAACCCTAACACATATAATCGTCTCCATGTCATTAGAATTCAAAAATAAGCTTAGAATCAAAGAATAAGCTTAAAAGTAGAATACAAGCATGCACAGTTCGTTTCACAAGTTTGATTCAAATGTGTGAATGTTGTGGAGTGAGTGTGGTTAGAAATGACATTTGGTTTACTTTTATGACAACCCTAACACATATAATCGTCTCCATGTCCTTAGAATTCAAAAATAAGCTTAGAATCAAAGAATTAGCTTAAAAGTAGAATACAAGCATGCACAGTTCGTTTCACAAGTTTTATTCAAATGTGTGAATGTTGTGGAGTGAGTGTGGTTAGAAATGACATTTGGTTTACTTTTATGACAACCCTAACACATATAATCGTCTCCATGTCATTAGAATTTAAAAATAAGCTTAGAATCAAAGAATAAGCTTAAAAGTAGATTACAAGCATGCACAGTTCGTTTCACAAGTTTTAATCAAATGTGTGAATGTTGTGGAGTGAGTGTGGTTAGAAATGACATTTGGTTTACTTTTATGACAACCCTAACACATATAATCGTCTCCATGTCATGAGAATTCAAAAATAAGCTTAGAATCAAAGAATAAGATTAAAAGTAGATTACAAGCATGCACAGTTCGTTTTACAAGTTTGATTCAAATGTGTGAATGTAGTGGAGTGAGTGTGGTTAGAAATGACATTTGGTTTACTTTTATGACAACCCTAACACATATAATCTTCTCCATGTCATTAGAATTCAAAAATAAGCTTAGAATCAAAGAATAGGCTTAAAAGTAGAATACAAACATGCACAGTTCGTTTTACAAGGTTGATTCAAATGTGTGAATGTTGTGGAGTGAGTGTGGTTAGAAATGACATTTGGTTTACTTTTATGACAACCCTAACACATATAATCGTCTCCATGTCATTAGAAACCAATAATAAGCTTAGAATCAAAGAATAAGCTTAAAAGTAGATTACAATCATGCACAGTTCGTTTTACAAGTTTGATTCAAATGTGTGAATGTAGTGGAGTGAGTGTGGTTAGAAATGACATTTGGTTTACTTTTATGACAACCCTAACACATATAATCGTCTCCATGTCATTAGAATTCAAAAATAAGCTTAGAATCAAAGAATAAGCTTAAAAGTAGAATACAAACATGCACAGTTCGTTTTACAAGGTTGATTCAAATGTGTGAATGTTGTGGAGTGAGTGTGGTTAGAAATGACATTTGGTTTACTTTTATGACAACCCTAACACATATAATCTCCATGTCATTAGAATTCAAAAATAAGCTTAGAATCAAAGAATAAGCTTAAAAGTAGAATACAAGCATGCACAGTTCGTTTCACAAGTTTTATTCAAATGTGTGAATGTTGTGGAGTGAGTGTGGTTAGAAATGACATTTGGTTTACTTTTATGACAACCCTAACACATATAATCGTCTCCATGTCATGAGAATTCAAAAATAAGCTTAGAATCAAAGAATAAGATTAAAAGTAGATTACAAGCATGCACAGTTCGTTTTACAAGTTTGATTCAAATGTGTAAATGTAGTGGAGTGAGTGTGGTTAGAAATGACATTTGGTTTACTTTTATGACAACCCTAACACATATAATCTTCTCCATGTCATTAGAATTTAAAAATAAGCTTAGAATAAAAGAATAAGCTTAAAAGTAGATTACAAGCATGCACAGTTCGTTTCACAAGTTTTAATCAAATGTGTGAATGTTGTGGAGTGAGTGTGGTTAGAAATGACATTTGGTTTACTTTTATGACAACCCTAACACATATAATCGTCTCCATGTCATTAGAAACCAATAATAAGCTTAGAATCAAAGAATAAGCTTAAAAGTAGATTACAATCATGCACAGTTCGTTTTACAAGTTTGATTCAAATGTGTGAATGTAGTGGAGTGAGTGTGGTTAGAAATGACATTTGGTTTACTTTTATGACAACCCTAACACATATAATCGTCTCCATGTCATTAGAATTCAAAAATAAGCTTAGAATCAAAGAATAAGCTTAAAAGTAGAATACAAACATGCACAGTTCGTTTTACAAGGTTGATTCAAATGTGTGAATGTTGTGGAGTGAGTGTGGTTAGAAATGACATTTGGTTTACTTTTATGACAACCCTAACACATATAATCGTCTCCATGTCATTAGAATTCAAAAATAAGCTTAGAATCAAAGAATAAGCTTAAAAGTAGAATACAAGCATGCACAGTTCGTTTCACAAGTTTTATTCAAATGTGTGAATGTTGTGGAGTGAGTGTGGTTAGAAATGACATTTGGTTTACTTTTATGACAACCCTAACACATATAATCGTCTCCATGTCATGAGAATTCAAAAATAAGCTTAGAATCAAAGAATAAGATTAAAAGTAGATTACAAGCATGCACAGTTCGTTTTACAAGTTTGATTCAAATGTGTAAATGTAGTGGAGTGAGTGTGGTTAGAAATGACATTTGGTTTACTTTTATGACAACCCTAACACATATAATCGTCTCCATGTCATTAGAATTTAAAAATAAGCTTAGAATAAAAGAATAAGCTTAAAAGTAGATTACAAGCATGCACAGTTCGTTTCACAAGTTTTAATCAAATGTGTGAATGTTGTGGAGTGAGTGTGGTTAGAAATGACATTTGGTTTACTTTTATGACAACCCTAACACATATAATCGTCTCCATGTCATGAGAATTCAAAAATAAGCTTAGAATCAAAGAATAAGATTAAAAGTAGATTACAAGCATGCACAGTTCGTTTTACAAGTTTGATTCAAATGTGTGAATGTAGTGGAGTGAGTGTGGTTAGAAATGACATTTGGTTTACTTTTATGACAACCCTAACACATATAATCTTCTCCATGTCATTAGAATTCAAAAATAAGCTTAGAATCAAAGAATAAGCTTAAAAGTAGAATACAAACATGCACAGTTCGTTTCACAAGTTTTATTCAAATGTGTGAATGTTGTGGAGTGAGTGTGGTTAGAAATGACATTTGGTTTACTTTTATGACAACCCTAACACATATAATCGTCTCCATGTCATGAGAATTCAAAAATAAGCTTAGAATCAAAGAATAAGATTAAAAGTAGATTACAAGCATGCACAGTTCGTTTTACAAGTTTGATTCAAATGTGTGAATGTAGTGGAGTGAGTGTGGTTAGAAATGACATTTGGTTTACTTTTATGACAACCCTAACACATATAATCTTCTCCATGTCATTAGAATTCAAAAATAAGCTTAGAATCAAAGAATAGGCTTAAAAGTAGAATACAAACATGCACAGTTCGTTTTACAAGGTTGATTCAAATGTGTGAATGTTGTGGAGTGAGTGTGGTTAGAAATGACATTTGGTTTACTTTTATGACAACCCTAACACATATAATCGTCTCCATGTCATTAGAAACCAATAATAAGCTTAGAATCAAAGAATAAGCTTAAAAGTAGATTACAAGCATGCACAGTTCGTTTTACAAGTTTGATTCAAATGTGTGAATGTAGTGGAGTGAGTGTGGTTAGAAATGACATTTGGTTTACTTTTATGACAACCCTAACACATATAATCGTCTCCATGTCATTAGAATTCAAAAATAAGCTTAGAATCAAAGAATAAGCTTAAAAGTAGAATACAAACATGCACAGTTCGTTTTACAAGGTTGATTCAAATGTGTGAATGTTGTGGAGTGAGTGTGGTTAGAAATGACATTTGGTTTACTTTTATGACAACCCTAACACATATAATCGTCTCCATGTCATTAGAATTCAAAAATAAGCTTAGAATCAAAGAATAAGCTTAAAAGTAGAATACAAGCATGCACAGTTCGTTTCACAAGTTTTATTCAAATGTGTGAATGTTGTGGAGTGAGTGTGGTTAGAAATGACATTTGGTTTACTTTTATGACAACCCTAACACATATAATCGTCTCCATGTCATGAGAATTCAAAAATAAGCTTAGAATCAAAGAATAAGATTAAAAGTAGATTACAAGCATGCACAGTTCGTTTTACAAGTTTGATTCAAATGTGTGAATGTAGTGGAGTGAGTGTGGTTAGAAATGACATTTGGTTTACTTTTATGACAACCCTAACACATATAATCGTCTCCATGTCATTAGAATTCAAAAATAAGCATAGAATCAAAGAATAAGCTTAAAAGTAGAATACAAACATGCACAGTTCGTTTTACAAGGTTGATTCAAATGTGTGAATGTTGTGGAGTGAGTGTGGTTAGAAATGACATTTGGTTTACTTTTATGACAACCCTAACACATATAATCGTCTCCATGTCATTAGAAATCAATAATAAGCTTAGAATCAAAGAATAAGCTTAAAAGTAGATTACAAGCATGCACAGTTCGTTTTACAAGTTTGATTCAAATGTGTGAATGTTGTGGAGTGAGTGTGGTTAGAAATGACATTTGGTTTACTTTTATGACAACCCTAACACATATAATCGTCTCCATGTCATTAGAATTCAAAAATAAGCTTAGAATCAAAGAATAAGCTTAAAAGTAGATTACAAGCATGCACAGTTCGTTTTACAAGTTTGATTCAAATGTGTGAATGTAGTGGAGTGAGTGTGGTTAGAAATGACATTTGGATTACTTTTATGACAACCCTAACACATATAATCGTCTCCATGTCATTAGAATTCAAAAATAAGCTTAGAATCAAAGAATAAGCTTAAAAGTAAATTACAAGCATGCACAGTTCGTTTCACAAGTTTTATTCAAATGTGTGAATGTTGTGGAGAGAGCGTGGTTAGAAATGACATTTGGTTTACTTTTATGACAACCCTAACACCTATAATCGTCTCCATGTCATTAGAAATCAAAAATAAGCTTAGAATCAAAGAATAAGCTTAAAAGTAGATTACAAGCATGCATAGTTCGTTTTACAAGTTTGATTCAAATGTGTGAATGTTGTGGAGTGAGTGTGGTTAGAAATGACATTTTGTTTACTTTTATGACAACCCTAACACATATAATCGTCTCCATGTCATTAGAATTCAAAAATAAGCTTAGAATTAAAGAATAAGCTTAAAAGTAGATTACAAGCATGCACAGTTCGTTTCACAAGTTTTATTCAAATGTGTGAATGTTGTGGAGTAAGTGTGGTTAGAAATGACATTTAATTTACTTTTATGACAACCCTAACAAATATAATCGTCACCATGTCATTAGAATTCAAATTTAAGCTTAGAATCAAAGAATAAGATTAAAAGTAGATTACAAGCATGCACAGTTCGTTTTACAAGTTTGATTCAAATGTGTGAATGTTGTTGAGTGAGTGTGGTTAGAAATGACATTTGGTTTACTTTTATGACAACGCTAACACATATAATCGTCTCTATGTCATTAGAATTGAAAAATAAGCTTAGAATCAAAGAATAAGCTTAAAAGTAGATTACAAGCATGCACAGTTCGTTTTACAAGCTTGATTCAAATGTGTGAATGTTGTGGAGTGAGTGTGGTTGGAAATGACATTTGGTTTACTTTTATGACAACCCTAACACATATAATCGTCTCCATGTCCTTAGAATTCAAAAATAAGCTTAGAATCAAAGAATTAGCTTAAAAGTAGAATACAAGCATGCACAGTTCGTTTCACAAGTTTTATTCAAATGTGTGAATGTTGTGGAGTGAGTGTGGTTAGAAATGACATTTAATTTACTTTTATGACAACCCTAACACATATAATCGTCACCATGTCATTAGAATTCAAATTTAAGCTTAGAATCAAAGAATAAGATTAAAAGTAGATTACAAGCATGCACAGTTCGTTTTACAAGTTTGATTCAAATGTGTGAATGTTGTGGAGTGAGTGTGGTTAGAAATGACATTTGGTTTACTTTTATGACAACCCTAACACATATAATCGTCTCCATGTCATTAGAATTGAAAAATAAGCTTAGAATCAAAGAATAAGCTTAAAAGTAGATTACAAGCATGCACAATTCGTTTTACAAGCTTGATTCAAATGTGTGAATGTTGTGGAGTGAGTGTGGTTGGAAATGACATTTGGTTTACTTTTATGACAACCCTAACACATATAATCGTCTCCATGTCCTTAGAATTCAAAAATAAGCTTAGAATCAAAGAATTAGCTTAAAAGTAGAATACAAGCATGCACAGTTCGTTTCACAAGTTTTATTCAAATGTGTGAATGTTGTGGAGTGAGTGTGGTTAGAAATGACATTTGGTTTACTTTTATGACAACCCTAACACATATAATCGTCTCCATGTCATTAGAATTCAAAAATAAGCTTAGAATCAAAGAATTACCTTAAAAGTAGATTACAAGCATGCACAGTTCGTTTTACAAGTTTGATTCAAATGTGTGAATGTAGTGGAGTGATTGTGGTTAGAAATGACATTTGGTTTACTTTTATGACAACCCTAACACATATAATCGTCTCCATGTCATTAGAATTCAAAAATAAGCTTAGAATCAAAGAATAAGCTTAAAAGTAGAATACAAGCATGCACAGTTCGTTTTACAAGGTTGATTCAAATGTGTGAATGTTGTGGAGTGAGTGTGGTTAGAAATGACATTTGGTTTACTTTTATGACAACCCTAACACATATAATCGTCTCCATGTCATTAGAAATCAATAATAAGCTTAGAATCAAAGAATAAGCTTAAAAGTAGATTACAAGCATGCACAGTTCGTTTTACAATTTTGATTCAAATGTGTGAATGTTGTGGAGTGAGTGTGGTTAGAAATGACATTTGGTTTACTTTTATGACAACCCTAACACATATAATCGTCTCCATGTCATTAGAATTCAAAAATAAGCTTAGAATCAAAGAAGAAGCTTAAAAGTAGATTACAAGCATGCACAGTTCGTTTTACAAGTTTGATTCAAATGTGTGAATGTTGTGGAGTGATTGTGGTTAGAAATGACATTTGGTTTACTTTTATGACAACCCTAACACATATAATCGTCTCCATGTCATTAGAAATCAATAATAAGCTTAGAATCAAAGAATAAGCTTAAAAGTAGAATACAAGCATGCACAGTTCGTTTCACAAGTTTGATTCAAATGTGTGAATGTTGTGGAGTGAGTGTGGTTAGAAATGACAATTGGTTTACTTTTATGACAACCCTAACACATATAATCGTCTCCATGTCCTTAGAATTCAAAAATAAGCTTAGAATCAAAGAATTAGCTTAAAAGTAGAATACAAGCATGCACAGTTCGTTTCACAAGTTTTATTCAAATGTGTGAATGTTGTGGAGTGAGTGTGGTTAGAAATGACATTTGGTTTACTTTTATGACAACCCTAACACATATAATCGTCTCCATGTCATTAGAATTCAAAAAATAAGCTTAGAATCAAAGAATAACCTTAAAAGTAGATTACAAGCATGCATAGTTCGTTTCACAAGTTTTATTCAAATGTGAGAATGTTGTGGAGTGAGTGTGGTTAGAAATGACATTTAATTTACTTTTATGACAACCCTAACACATATAATCGTCACCATGTCATTAGAATTCAAATTTAAGCTTAGAATCAAAGAATAAGATTAAAAGTAGATTACAAGCATGCACAGTTCGTTTTACAAGTTTGATTCAAATGTGTGAATGTTGTGGAGTGAGTGTGGTTAGAAATGACATTTGGTTTACTTTTATGACAACCCTAACACATATAATCGTCTCCATGTCATTAGAATTGAAAAATAAGCTTAGAATCAAAGAATAAGCTTAAAAGTAGATTACAAGCATGCACAATTCGTTTTACAAGCTTGATTCAAATGTGTGAATGTTGTGGAGTGAGTGTGGTTGGAAATGACATTTGGTTTACTTTTATGACAACCCTAACACATATAATCGTCTCCATGTCCTTAGAATTCAAAAATAAGCTTAGAATCAAAGAATTAGCTTAAAAGTAGAATACAAGCATGCACAGTTCGTTTCACAAGTTTTATTCAAATGTGTGAATGTTGTGGAGTGAGTGTGGTTAGAAATGACATTTGGTTTACTTTTATGACAACCCTAACACATATAATCGTCTCCATGTCATTAGAATTCAAAAATAAGCTTAGAATCAAAGAATTACCTTAAAAGTAGATTACAAGCATGCACAGTTCGTTTTACAAGTTTGATTCAAATGTGTGAATGTAGTGGAGTGATTGTGGTTAGAAATGACATTTGGTTTACTTTTATGACAACCCTAACACATATAATCGTCTCCATGTCATTAGAATTCAAAAATAAGCTTAGAATCAAAGAATAAGCTTAAAAGTAGAATACAAGCATGCACAGTTCGTTTTACAAGGTTGATTCAAATGTGTGAATGTTGTGGAGTGAGTGTGGTTAGAAATGACATTTGGTTTACTTTTATGACAACCCTAACACATATAATCGTCTCCATGTCATTAGAAATCAATAATAAGCTTAGAATCAAAGAATAAGCTTAAAAGTAGATTACAAGCATGCACAGTTCGTTTTACAATTTTGATTCAAATGTGTGAATGTTGTGGAGTGAGTGTGGTTAGAAATGACATTTGGTTTACTTTTATGACAACCCTAACACATATAATCGTCTCCATGTCATTAGAATTCAAAAATAAGCTTAGAATCAAAGAAGAAGCTTAAAAGTAGATTACAAGCATGCACAGTTCGTTTTACAAGTTTGATTCAAATGTGTGAATGTTGTGGAGTGATTGTGGTTAGAAATGACATTTGGTTTACTTTTATGACAACCCTAACACATATAATCGTCTCCATGTCATTAGAAATCAATAATAAGCTTAGAATCAAAGAATAAGCTTAAAAGTAGAATACAAGCATGCACAGTTCGTTTCACAAGTTTGATTCAAATGTGTGAATGTTGTGGAGTGAGTGTGGTTAGAAATGACAATTGGTTTACTTTTATGACAACCCTAACACATATAATCGTCTCCATGTCCTTAGAATTCAAAAATAAGCTTAGAATCAAAGAATTAGCTTAAAAGTAGAATACAAGCATGCACAGTTCGTTTCACAAGTTTTATTCAAATGTGTGAATGTTGTGGAGTGAGTGTGGTTAGAAATGACATTTGGTTTACTTTTATGACAACCCTAACACATATAATCGTCTCCATGTCATTAGAATTCAAAAAATAAGCTTAGAATCAAAGAATAACCTTAAAAGTAGATTACAAGCATGCACAGTTCGTTTCACAAGTTTTATTCAAATGTGAGAATGTTGTGGAGTGAGTGTGGTTAGAAATGACATTTGGTTTACTTTTATGACAACCCTAACACATATAATCGTCTCCATGTCATTAGAATTCAAAAATAAGCTTAGAATCAAAGGATAAGCTTAAAAGTAGATTACAAGCATGCACAGTTCGTTTCACAAGTTTTATTCAAATGTGTGAATGTTGTGGAGTGAGTGTGGCTAGAAATGACATTTGGTTTACTTTTATGACAACCCTAACACATATAATCGTCTCCATGTCATGAGAATTCAAAAATAAGCTTAGAATCAAAGAATAAGATTAAAAGTAGATTACAAGCATGCACAGTTCGTTTTACAAGTTTGATTCAAATGTGTGAATGTAGTGGAGTGAGTGTGGTTAGAAATGACATTTGGTTTACTTTTATGACAACCCTAACACATATAATCGTCTCCATGTCATTAGAAATCAATAATAAGCTTAGAATCAAAGAATAAGCTTAAATGTAGATTACAAGCATGCACAGTTCGTTTTACAAGTTTGATTCAAATGTGTGAATGTTGTGGAGTGAGTGTGGTTAGAAATGACATTTTGTTTACTTTTATGACAACCCTAACACATATAATCGTCTCCATGTCATTAGAATTCAAAAATAAGCTTAGAATCAAATAAGAAGCTTAAAAGTAGATTACAAGCATGCACAGTTCGTTTTACAAGTTTGATTCAAATGTGTGAATGTTGTGGAGTGAGTGTGGTTAGAAATGACATTTGGTTTACTTTTATGACAACCCTAACACATATAATCGTCTCCATGTCATTAGAATTCAAAAATAAGCTTAGAATCAAAGAATAAGCTTAAAAGTAGAATACAAGCATGCACAGTTCGTTTCACAAGTTTGATTCAAATGTGTGAATGTTGTGGAGTGAGTGTGGTTAGAAATGACATTTGGTTTACTTTTATGACAACCCTAACACATATAATCGTCTCCATGTCCTTAGAATTCAAAAATAAGCTTAGAATCAAAGAATTAGCTTAAAAGTAGAATACAAGCATGCACAGTTCGTTTCACAAGTTTTATTCAAATGTGTGAATGTTGTGGAGTGAGTGTGGTTAGAAATGACATTTGGTTTACTTTTATGACAACCCTAACACATATAATCGTCTCCATGTCATTAGAAATCAATAATAAGTTTAGAATCAAAGAATAAGCTTAAAAGTAGATTACAAGCATGCACAGTTCGTTTTACAATTTTGATTCAAATGTGTGAATGTTGTGGAGTGAGTGTGGTTAGAAATGACATTTGGTTTACTTTTATGACAACCCTAACACATATAATCGTCTCCATGTCATTAGAATTCAAAAATAAGCTTAGAATCAAAGAAGAAGCTTAAAAGTAGATTACAAGCATGCACAGTTCGTTTTACAAGTTTGATTCAAATGTGTGAATGTTGTGGAGTGATTGTGGTTAGAAATGACATTTGGTTTACTTTTATGACAACCCTAACACATATAATCGTCTCCATGTCATTAGAAATCAATAATAAGCTTAGAATCAAAGAATAAGCTTAAAAGTAGAATACAAGCATGCACAGTTCGTTTCACAAGTTTGATTCAAATGTGTGAATGTTGTGGAGTGAGTGTGGTTAGAAATGACAATTGGTTTACTTTTATGACAACCCTAACACATATAATCGTCTCCATGTCCTTAGAATTCAAAAATAAGCTTAGAATCAAAGAATTAGCTTAAAAGTAGAATACAAGCATGCACAGTTCGTTTCACAAGTTTTATTCAAATGTGTGAATGTTGTGGAGTGAGTGTGGTTAGAAATGACATTTGGTTTACTTTTATGACAACCCTAACACATATAATCGTCTCCATGTCATTAGAATTCAAAAAATAAGCTTAGAATCAAAGAATAACCTTAAAAGTAGATTACAAGCATGCACAGTTCGTTTCACAAGTTTTATTCAAATGTGAGAATGTTGTGGAGTGAGTGTGGTTAGAAATGACATTTGGTTTACTTTTATGACAACCCTAACACATATAATCGTCTCCATGTCATTAGAATTCAAAAATAAGCTTAGAATCAAAGGATAAGCTTAAAAGTAGATTACAAGCATGCACAGTTCGTTTCACAAGTTTTATTCAAATGTGTGAATGTTGTGGAGTGAGTGTGGCTAGAAATGACATTTGGTTTACTTTTATGACAACCCTAACACATATAATCGTCTCCATGTCATGAGAATTCAAAAATAAGCTTAGAATCAAAGAATAAGATTAAAAGTAGATTACAAGCATGCACAGTTCGTTTTACAAGTTTGATTCAAATGTGTGAATGTAGTGGAGTGAGTGTGGTTAGAAATGACATTTGGTTTACTTTTATGACAACCCTAACACATATAATCGTCTCCATGTCATTAGAAATCAATAATAAGCTTAGAATCAAAGAATAAGCTTAAATGTAGATTACAAGCATGCACAGTTCGTTTTACAAGTTTGATTCAAATGTGTGAATGTTGTGGAGTGAGTGTGGTTAGAAATGACATTTTGTTTACTTTTATGACAACCCTAACACATATAATCGTCTCCATGTCATTAGAATTCAAAAATAAGCTTAGAATCAAAGAAGAAGCTTAAAAGTAGATTACAAGCATGCACAGTTCGTTTTACAAGTTTGATTCAAATGTGTGAATGTTGTGGAGTGAGTGTGGTTAGAAATGACATTTGGTTTACTTTTATGACAACCCTAACACATATAATCGTCTCCATGTCATTAGAATTCAAAAATAAGCTTAGAATCAAAGAATAAGCTTAAAAGTAGAATACAAGCATGCACAGTTCGTTTCACAAGTTTGATTCAAATGTGTGAATGTTGTGGAGTGAGTGTGGTTAGAAATGACATTTGGTTTACTTTTATGACAACCCTAACACATATAATCGTCTCCATGTCCTTAGAATTCAAAAATAAGCTTAGAATCAAAGAATTAGCTTAAAAGTAGAATACAAGCATGCACAGTTCGTTTCACAAGTTTTATTCAAATGTGTGAATGTTGTGGAGTGAGTGTGGTTAGAAATGACATTTGGTTTACTTTTCTGACAACCCTAACACATATAATCGTCTCCATGTCATTAGAATTCAAAAAATAAGCTTAGAATCAAAGAATAACCTTAAAAGTAGATTACAAGCATGCACAGTTCGTTTCACAAGTTTTATTCAAATGTGTGAATGTTGTTGAGTGAGTGTGGTTAGAAATGACATTTGGTTTACTTTTATGACAACCCTAACACATATAATCGTCTCCATGTCATTAGAATTCAAAAATAAGCTTAGAATCAAAGAATAAGCTTAAAAGTAGATTACAAGCATGCACAGTTCGTTTCACAAGTTTTATTCAAATGTGTGAATGTTGTGGAGTGAGTGTGGCTAGAAATGACATTTGGTTTACTTTTATGACAACCCTAACACATATAATCGTCTCCATGTCATGAGAATTCAAAAATAAGCTTAGAATCAAAGAATAAGATTAAAAGTAGATTACAAGCATGCACAGTTCGTTTTACAAGTTTGATTCAAATGTGTGAATGTAGTGGAGTGAGTGTGGTTAGAAATGACATTTGGTTTACTTTTATGACAACCCTAACACATATAATCGTCTCCATGTCATTAGAATTCAAAAATAAGCTTAGAATCAAAGAAGAAGCTTAAAAGTAGATTACAAGCATGCACAGTTCGTTTTACAAGTTTGATTCAAATGTGTGAATGTTGTGGAGTGAGTGTGGTTAGAAATGACATTTGGTTTACTTTTATGACAACCCTAACACATATAATCGTCTCCATGTCATTAGAATTCAAAAATAAGCTTAGAATCAAAGAATAAGCTTAAAAGTAGAATACAAGCATGCACAGTTTGTTTCACAAGTTTGATTCAAATGTGTGAATGTTGTGGAGTGAGTGTGGTTAGAAATGACATTTGGTTTACTTTTATGACAACCCTAACACATATAATCGTCTCCATGTCCTTAGAATTCAAAAATAAGCTTAGAATCAAAGAATTAGCTTAAAAGTAGAATACAAGCATGCACAGTTCGTTTCACAAGTTTTATTCAAATGTGTGAATCTTGTGGAGTGAGTGTGGTTAGAAATGACATTTGGTTTACTTTTATGACAACCCTAACACATATAATCGTCTCCATGTCATTACAATTCAAAAATAAGCTTAGAATCAAAGAATAACCTTAAAAGTAGATTACAAGCATGCACAGTTCGTTTCACAAGTTTTATTCAAATGTGTGAATATTGTGGAGTGAGTGTGGTTAGAAATGACATTTGGTTTACTTTTATGACAACCCTAACACATATAATCGTCTCCATGTCATTAGAATTCAAAAATTAGCTTAGAATCAAAGAATAAGCTTAAAAGTAGATTACAAGCATGCACAGTTCGTTTCACAAGTTTTATTCAAATGTGTGAATGTTGTGGAGTGAGTGTGGTTAGAAATGACATTTGGTTTACTTTTATGACAACCCTAACACATATAATCGTCTCGATGTCATGAGAATTCAAAAATAAGCTTAGAATCAAAGAATAAGATTAAAAGTAGATTACAAGCATGCACAGTTCGTTTTACAAGTTAGATTCAAATGTGTGAATGTAGTGGAGTGAGTGTGGTTAGAAATGACATTTGGTTTACTTTTATGACAACCCTAACACATATAATCGTCTCCATGTCATTAGAATTCAAAAATAAGCTTAGAATCAAAGAATAAGCTTAAAAGTAGAATACAAGCATGCACAGTTCGTTTTACAAGGTTGATTCAAATGTGTGAATGTTGTGGAGTGAGTGTGGTTAGAAATGACATTTGGTTTACTTTTATGACAACCCTAACACATATAATCGTCTCCATGTCATAAGAATTCAAAAATAAGCTTAGAATCAAAGAATAACCTTAAAAGTAGATTACAAGCATGCACAGTTCGTTTCACAAGTTTTATTCAAATGTGTGAATGTTGTGGAGTGAGTGTGGTTAGAAATGACATTTGGTTTACTTTTTTGACAACCCTAACACATATAATCGTCTCCATGTCATTAGAATTCAAAAATAAGCTTAGAATCAAAGAATAAGCTTAGAAGTAGATTACAAGCATGCACAGTTCGTTTCACAAGTTTTATTCAAATGTGTGAATGTTGTGGAGTGAGTGTGGTTAGAAATGACATTTGGTTTACTTTTATGACAACCCTAACACATATAATCCTCTCCATGTCATGAGAATTCAAAAATAAGCTTAGAATCAAAGAATAAGATTAAAAGTAGATTACAAGCATGCACAGTTCGTTTTACAAGTTTGATTCAAATGTGTGAATGTAGTGGAGTGAGTGTGGTTAGAAATGACATTTGGTTTACTTTTATGACAACCCTAACACATATAATCGTCTCCATGTCATTAGAATTCAAAAATAAGCTTAGAATCAAAGAAGAAGTTTAAAAGTAGATTACAAGCATGCACAGTTCGTTTTACAAGTTTGATTCAAATGTGTGAATGTTGTGGAGTGAGTGTGGTTAGAAATGACATTTGGTTTACTTTTATGACAACCCTAACACATATAATCGTCTCCATGTCATTAGAATTCAAAAAATAAGCTTAGAACCAAAGAATAACCTTAAAAGTAGATTACAAGCATGCACAGTTCGTTTTACAAGTTTGATTCAAATGTGTGAATGTTGTGGAGTGAGTGTGGTTAGAAATGACATTTGGTTTACTTTTATGACAACCCTAACACATATAATCGTCTCCATGTCATTCGAATTCAAAAATAAGCTTAGAATCAAAGAAGAAGCTTAAAAGTAGATTACAAGCATGCACAGTTCGTTTTACAAGTTTGATTCAAATGTGTGAATGTTGTGGAGTGAGTGTGGTTAGAAATGACATTTGGTTTACTTTTATGACAACCCTAACACATATAATCGTCTCCATGTCATTAGAATTCAAAAAATAAGCTTAGAACCAAAGAATAACCTTAAAAGTAGATTACAAGCATGCACAGTTCGTTTTACAAGTTTGATTCAAATGTGTGAATGTTGTGGAGTGAGTGTGGTTAGAAATGACATTTGGTTTACTTTTATGACAACCCTAACACATATAATCGTCTCCATGTCATTAGAATTCAAAAATAAGCTTAGAATCAAAGAATAACCTTAAAAGTAGATTACAAGCATGCACAGTTCGTTTCACAAGTTTTATTCAAATGTGTGAATGTTGTGGAGTGAGTGTGGTTAGAAATGACATTTGGTTTACTTTTATGACAACCCTAACACATATAATCGTCTCCATGTCATTAGAATTCAAAAATAAGCTTAGAATCAAAGAATAAGCTTAGAAGTAGATTACAAGCATGCACAGTTCGTTTCACAAGTTTTATTCAAATGTGTGAATGTTGTGGAGTGAGTGTGGTTAGAAATGACATTTGGTTTACTTTTATGACAACCCTAACACATATAATCCTCTCCATGTCATGAGAATTCAAAAATAAGCTTAGAATCAAAGAATAAGATTAAAAGTAGATTACAAGCATGCACAGTTCGTTTTAGAAGTTTGATTCAAATGTGTGAATGTAGTGGAGTGAGTGTGGTTAGAAATGACATTTGGTTTACTTTTATGACAACCCTAACACATATAATCGTCTCCATGTCATTAGAATTCAAAAATAAGCTTAGAATCAAAGAATAAGCTTAAAAGTAGAATACAAGCATGCACAGTTCGTTTTACAAGGTTGATTCAAATGTGTGAATGTTGTGGAGTGAGTGTGGTTAGAAATGACATTTGGTTTACTTTAATGACAACCCTAACACATATAATCGTCTCCATGTCATTAGAAATCAATAATAAGCTTAGAATCAAAGAATAAGCTTAAAAGTAGATTACAAGCATGCACAGTTCGTTTTACAAGTTTGATTCAAATGTGTGAATGTTGTGGAGTGAGTGTGGTTAGAAATGACATTTGGTTTACTTTTATGACAACCCTAACACATATAATCGTCTCCATGTCATTAGAATTCAAAAAATAAGCTTAGAACCAAAGAATAACCTTAAAAGTAGATTACAAGCATGCACAGTTCGTTTTACAAGTTTGATTCAAATGTGTGAATGTTGTGGAGTGAGTGTGGTTAGAAATGACATTTGGTTTACTTTTATGACAACCCTAACACATATAATCGTCTCCATGTCATTAGAATTCAAAAATAAGCTTAGAATCAAAGAAGAAGCTTAAAATTAGATTACAAGCATGCACAGTTCGTTTTACAAGTTTGATTCAAATGTGTGAATGTTGTGGAGTGAGTGTGGTTAGAAATGACATTTGGTTTACTTTTATGACAACCCTAACACATATAATCGTCTCCATGTCATTACAATTCAAAAATAAGCTTAGAATCAAAGAATAACCTTAAAAGTAGATTACAAGCATGCACAGTTCGTTTCACAAGTTTTATTCAAATGTGTGAATATTGTGGAGTGAGTGTGGTTAGAAATGACATTTGGTTTACTTTTATGACAACCCTAACACATATAATCGTCTCCATGTCATTAGAATTCAAAAATAAGCTTAGAATCAAAGAATAAGCTTAAAAGTAGATTACAAGCATGCACAGTTCGTTTCACAAGTTTTATTCAAATGTGTGAATGTTGTGGAGTGAGTGTGGTTAGAAATGACATTTGGTTTACTTTTATGACAACCCTAACACATATAATCGTCTCCATGTCATGAGAATTCAAAAATAAGCTTAGAATCAAAGAATAAGATTAAAAGTAGATTACAAGCATGCACAGTTCGTTTTACAAGTTAGATTCAAATGTGTGAATGTAGTGGAGTGAGTGTGGTTAGAAATGACATTTGGTTTACTTTTATGACAACCCTAACACATATAATCGTCTCCATGTCATTAGAATTCAAAAATAAGCTTAGAATCAAAGAATAAGCTTAAAAGTAGAATACAAGCATGCACAGTTCGTTTTACAAGGTTGATTCAAATGTGTGAATGTTGTGGAGTGAGTGTGGTTAGAAATGACATTTGGTTTACTTTTATGACAACCCTAACACATATAATCGTCTCCATGTCATTAGAATTCAAAAATAAGCTTAGAATCAAAGAATAACCTTAAAAGTAGATTACAAGCATGCACAGTTCGTTTCACAAGTTTTATTCAAATGTGTGAATGTTGTGGAGTGAGTGTGGTTAGAAATGACATTTGGTTTACTTTTATGACAACCCTAACACATATAATCGTCTCCATGTCATTAGAATTCAAAAATAAGCTTAGAATCAAAGAATAAGCTTAGAAGTAGATTACAAGCATGCACAGTTCGTTTCACAAGTTTTATTCAAATGTGTGAATGTTGTGGAGTGAGTGTGGTTAGAAATGACATTTGGTTTACTTTTATGACAACCCTAACACATATAATCCTCTCCATGTCATGAGAATTCAAAAATAAGCTTAGAATCAAAGAATAAGATTAAAAGTAGATTACAAGCATGCACAGTTCGTTTTACAAGTTTGATTCAAATGTGTGAATGTAGTGGAGTGAGTGTGGTTAGAAATGACATTTGGTTTACTTTTATGACAACCCTAACACATATAATCGTCTCCATGTCATTAGAATTCAAAAATAAGTTTAGAATCAAAGAATAAGCTTAAAAGTAGAATACAAGCATGCACAGTTCGTTTTACAAGGTTGATTCAAATGTGTGAATGTTGTGGAGTGAGTGTGGTTAGAAATGACATTTGGTTTACTTTAATGACAACCCTAACACATATAATCGTCTCCATGTCATTAGAAATCAATAATAAGCTTAGAATCAAAGAATAAGCTTAAAAGTAGATTACAAGCATGCACAGTTCGTTTTACAAGTTTGATTCAAATGTGTGAATGTTGTGGAGTGAGTGTGGTTAGAAATGACATTTGGTTTACTTTTATGACAACCCTAACACATATAATCGTCTCCATGTCATTAGAATTCAAAAAATAAGCTTAGAACCAAAGAATAACCTTAAAAGTAGATTACAAGCATGCACAGTTCGTTTTACAAGTTTGATTCAAATGTGTGAATGTTGTGGAGTGAGTGTGGTTAGAAATGACATTTGGTTTACTTTTATGACAACCCTAACACATATAATCGTCTCCATGTCATTAGAATTCAAAAATAAGCTTAGAATCAAAGAAGAAGCTTAAAAGTAGATTACAAGCATGCACAGTTCGTTTTACAAGTTTGATTCAAATGTGTGAATGTTGTGGAGTGAGTGTGGTTAGAAATGACATTTGGTTTACTTTTATGACAACCCTAACACATATAATCGTCTCCATGTCATTAGAATTCAAAAATAAGCTTAGAATCAAAGAATAAGCTTAAAAGTAGAATACAAGCATGCACAGTTCGTTTCACAAGTTTGATTCAAATGTGTGAATGTTGTGGAGTGAGTGTGGTTAGAAATGACATTTGGTTTACTTTTATGACAACCCTAACACATATAATCGTCTCCATGTCCTTAGAATTCAAAAATAAGCTTAGAATCAAAGAATTAGCTTAAAAGTAGAATACAAGCATGCACAGTTCGTTTCACAAGTTTTATTCAAATGTGTGAATGTTGTGGAGTGAGTGTGGTTAGAAATGACATTTGGTTTACTTTTCTGACAACCCTAACACATATAATCGTCTCCATGTCATTAGAATTCAAAAATAAGCTTAGAATCAAAGAATAACCTTAAAAGTAGATTACAAGCATGCACAGTTCGTTTTACAAGTTTGATTCAAATGTGTGAATGTTGTGGAGTGAGTGTGGTTAGAAATGACATTTGGTTTACTTTTATGACAACCCTAACACATATAATCGTCTCCATGTCATTAGAATTCAAAAATAAGCTTAGAATCAAAGAAGAAGCTTAAAAGTAGATTACAAGCATGCACAGTTCGTTTTACAAGTTTGATTCAAATGTGTGAATGTTGTGGAGTGAGTGTGGTTAGAAATGACATTTGGTTTACTTTTATGACAACCCTAACACATATAATCGTCTCCATGTCATTAGAAATCAATAATAAGCTTAGAATCAAAGAATAAGCTTAAAAGTAGAATACAAGCATGCACAGTTCGTTTCACAAGTTTGATTCAAATGTGTGAATGTTGTGGAGTGAGTGTGGTTAGAAATGACAATTGGTTTACTTTTATGACAACCCTAACACATATAATCGTCTCCATGTCCTTAGAATTCAAAAATAAGCTTAGAATCAAAGAATTAGCTTAAAAGTAGAATACAAGCATGCACAGTTCGTTTCACAAGTTTTATTCAAATGTGTGAATGTTGTGGAGTGAGTGTGGTTAGAAATGACATTTGGTTTACTTTTATGACAACCCTAACACATATAATCGTCTCCATGTCATTAGAATTCAAAAAATAAGCTTAGAATCAAAGAATAACCTTAAAAGTAGATTACAAGCATGCACAGTTCGTTTCACAAGTTTTATTCAAATGTGTGAATGTTGTGGAGTGAGTGTGGCTAGAAATGACATTTGGTTTACTTTTATGACAACCCTAACACATATAATCGTCTCCATGTCATGAGAATTCAAAAATAAGCTTAGAATCAAAGAATAAGATTAAAAGTAGATTACAAGCATGCACAGTTCGTTTTACAAGTTTGATTCAAATGTGTGAATGTAGTGGAGTGAATGTGGTTAGAAATGACATTTGGTTTACTTTTATGACAACCCTAACACATATAATCGTCTCCATGTCATTAGAAATCAATAATAAGCTTAGAATCAAAGAATAAGCTTAAATGTAGATTACAAGCATGCACAGTTCGTTTTACAAGTTTGATTCAAATGTGTGAATGTTGTGGAGTGAGTGTGGTTAGAAATGACATTTTGTTTACTTTTATGACAACCCTAACACATATAATCGTCTCCATGTCATTAGAATTCAAAAATAAGCTTAGAATCAAAGAAGAAGCTTAAAAGTAGATTACAAGCATGCACAGTTCGTTTTACAAGTTTGATTCAAATGTGTGAATGTTGTGGAGTGAGTGTGGTTAGAAATGACATTTGGTTTACTTTTATGACAACCCTAACACATATAATCGTCTCCATGTCATTAGAATTCAAAAATAAGCTTAGAATCAAAGAATAAGCTTAAAAGTAGAATACAAGCATGCACAGTTCGTTTCACAAGTTTGATTCAAATGTGTGAATGTTGTGGAGTGAGTGTGGTTAGAAATGACATTTGGTTTACTTTTATGACAACCCTAACACATATAATCGTCTCCATGTCCTTAGAATTCAAAAATAAGCTTAGAATCAAAGAATTAGCTTAAAAGTAGAATACAAGCATGCACAGTTCGTTTCACAAGTTTTATTCAAATGTGTGAATGTTGTGGAGTGAGTGTGGTTAGAAATGACATTTGGTTTACTTTTCTGACAACCCTAACACATATAATCGTCTCCATGTCATTAGAATTCAAAAAATAAGCTTAGAATCAAAGAATAACCTTAAAAGTAGATTACAAGCATGCACAGTTCGTTTCACAAGTTTTATTCAAATGTGTGAATGTTGTGGAGTGAGTGTGGTTAGAAATGACATTTGGTTTACTTTTATGACAACCCTAACACATATAATCGTCTCCATGTCATTAGAATTCAAAAATAAGCTTAGAATCAAAGAATAAGCTTAAAAGTAGATTACAAGCATGCACAGTTCGTTTCACAAGTTTTATTCAAATGTGTGAATGTTGTGGAGTGAGTGTGGCTAGAAATGACATTTGGTTTACTTTTATGACAACCCTAACACATATAATCGTCTCCATGTCATGAGAATTCAAAAATAAGCTTAGAATCAAAGAATAAGATTAAAAGTAGATTACAAGCATGCACAGTTCGTTTTACAAGTTTGATTCAAATGTGTGAATGTAGTGGAGTGAGTGTGGTTAGAAATGACATTTGGTTTACTTTTATGACAACCCTAACACATATAATCGTCTCCATGTCATTAGAATTCAAAAATAAGCTTAGAATCAAAGAAGAAGCTTAAAAGTAGATTACAAGCATGCACAGTTCGTTTTACAAGTTTGATTCAAATGTGTGAATGTTGTGGAGTGAGTGTGGTTAGAAATGACATTTGGTTTACTTTTATGACAACCCTAACACATATAATCGTCTCCATGTCATTAGAATTCAAAAATAAGCTTAGAATCAAAGAATAAGCTTAAAAGTAGAATACAAGCATGCACAGTTCGTTTCACAAGTTTGATTCAAATGTGTGAATGTTGTGGAGTGAGTGTGGTTAGAAATGACATTTGGTTTACTTTTATGACAACCCTAACACATATAATCGTCTCCATGTCCTTAGAATTCAAAAATAAGCTTAGAATCAAAGAATTAGCTTAAAAGTAGATTACAAGCATGCACAGTTCGTTTCACAAGTTTTATTCAAATGTGTGAATGTTGTGGAGTGAGTGTGGTTAGAAATGACATTTGGTTTACTTTTATGACAACCCTAACACATATAATCGTCTCCATGTCATTACAATTCAAAAATAAGCTTAGAATCAAAGAATAACCTTAAAAGTAGATTACAAGCATGCACAGTTCGTTTCACAAGTTTTATTCAAATGTGTGAATATTGTGGAGTGAGTGTGGTTAGAAATGACATTTGGTTTACTTTTATGACAACCCTAACACATATAATCGTCTCCATGTCATTAGAATTCAAAAATAAGCTTAGAATCAAAGAATAAGCTTAAAAGTAGATTACAAGCATGCACAGTTCGTTTCACAAGTTTTATTCAAATGTGTGAATGTTGTGGAGTGAGTGTGGTTAGAAATGACATTTGGTTTACTTTTATGACAACCCTAACACATATAATCGTCTCCATGTCATGAGAATTCAAAAATAAGCTTAGAATCAAAGAATAAGATTAAAAGTAGATTACAAGCATGCACAGTTCGTTTTACAAGTTAGATTCAAATGTGTGAATGTAGTGGAGTGAGTGTGGTTAGAAATGACATTTGGTTTACTTTTATGACAACCCTAACACATATAATCGTCTCCATGTCATTAGAATTCAAAAATAAGCTTAGAATCAAAGAATAAGCTTAAAAGTAGAATACAAGCATGCACAGTTCGTTTTACAAGGTTGATTCAAATGTGTGAATGTTGTGGAGTGAGTGTGGTTAGAAATGACATTTGGTTTACTTTTATGACAACCCTAACACATATAATCGTCTCCATGTCATTAGAATTCAAAAATAAGCTTAGAATCAAAGAATAACCTTAAAAGTAGATTACAAGCATGCACAGTTCGTTTCACAAGTTTTATTCAAATGTGTGAATGTTGTGGAGTGAGTGTGGTTAGAAATGACATTTGGTTTACTTTTATGACAACCCTAACACATATAATCGTCTCCATGTCATTAGAATTCAAAAATAAGCTTAGAATCAAAGAATAAGCTTAGAAGTAGATTACAAGCATGCACAGTTCGTTTCACAAGTTTTATTCAAATGTGTGAATGTTGTGGAGTGAGTGTGGTTAGAAATGACATTTGGTTTACTTTTATGACAACCCTAACACATATAATCCTCTCCATGTCATGAGAATTCAAAAATAAGCTTAGAATCAAAGAATAAGATTAAAAGTAGATTACAAGCATGCACAGTTCGTTTTACAAGTTTGATTCAAATGTGTGAATGTAGTGGAGTGAGTGTGGTTAGAAATGACATTTGGTTTACTTTTATGACAACCCTAACACATATAATCGTCTCCATGTCATTAGAATTCAAAAATAAGCTTAGAATCAAAGAATAAGCTTAAAAGTAGAATACAAGCATGCACAGTTCGTTTTACAAGGTTGATTCAAATGTGTGAATGTTGTGGAGTGAGTGTGGTTAGAAATGACATTTGGTTTACTTTAATGACAACCCTAACACATATAATCGTCTCCATGTCATTAGAAATCAATAATAAGCTTAGAATCAAAGAATAAGCTTAAAAGTAGATTACAAGCATGCACAGTTCGTTTTACAAGTTTGATTCAAATGTGTGAATGTTGTGGAGTGAGTGTGGTTAGAAATGACATTTGGTTTACTTTTATGACAACCCTAACACATATAATCGTCTCCATGTCATTAGAATTCAAAAAATAAGCTTAGAACCAAAGAATAACCTTAAAAGTAGATTACAAGCATGCACAGTTCGTTTCACAAGTTTTATTCAAATGTGTGAATGTTGTGGAGTGAGTGTGGTTAGAAATGACATTTGGTTTACTTTTATGACAACCCTAACACATATAATCGTCTCCATGTCATTAGAATTCAAAAATAAGCTTAGAATCAAAGAATAAGATTAAAAGTAGATTACAAGCATGCACAGTTCGTTTTACAAGTTTGATTCAAATGTGTGAATGTAGTGGAGTGAGTGTGGTTAGAAATGACATTTGGTTTACTTTTATGACAACCCTAACACATATAATCGTCTCCATGTCATTAGAAATCAATAATAAGCTTAGAATCAAAGAATAAGCTTAAATGTAGATTACAAGCATGCATAGTTCGTTTTACAAGTTTGATTCAAATGTGTGAATGTTGTGGAGTGAATGTGGTTAGAAATGACATTTGGTTTACTTTTATGACAACCCTAACACATATAATCGTCTCCATGTCATTAGAATTCAAAAATAAGCTTAGAATCAAAGAAGAAGCTTAAAAGTAGATTACAAGCATGCACAGTTCGTTTTACAAGTTTGATTCAAATGTGTGAATGTTGTGGAGTGAGTGTGGTTAGAAATGACATTTGGTTTACTTTTATGACAACCCTAACACATATAATCGTCTCCATGTCATTAGAATTCAAAAATAAGCTTAGAATCAAAGAATAAGCTTAAAAGTAGAATACAAGCATCCACAGTTCGTTTCACAAGTTTGATTCAAATGTGTGAATGTTGTGGAGTGAGTGTGGTTAGAAATGACATTTGGTTTACTTTTATGACAACCCTAACACATATAATCGTCTCCATGTCCTTAGAAATCAATAATAAGCTTAGAATCAAAGAATAAGCTTAAAAGTAGATTACAAGCATGCACAGTTCGTTTTACAAGTTTGATTCAAATGTGTGAATGTTGTGGAGTGAGTGTGGTTAGAAATGACATTTGGTTTACTTTTATGACAACCCTAACACATATAATCGTCTCCATGTCATTAGAATTCAAAAAATAAGCTTAGAATCAAAGAATAACCTTAAAAGTAGATTACAAGCATGCACAGTTCGTTTCACAAGTTTTATTCAAATGTGTGAATGTTGTGGAGTGAGTGTGGTTAGAAATGACATTTGGTTTACTTTTATGACAACCCTAACACATATAATCGTCTCCATGTCATTAGAATTCAAAAATAAGCTTAGAATCAAAGAATAAGATTAAAAGTAGATTACAAGCATGCACAATTCGTTTTACAAGTTTGATTCAAATGTGTGAATGTAGTGGAGTGAGTGTGGTTAGAAATGACATTTGGTTTACTTTTATGACAACCCTAACACATATAATCGTCTCCATGTCATTAGAAATCAATAATAAGCTTAGAATCAAAGAATAAGCTTAAATGTAGATTACAAGCATGCACAGTTCGTTTTACAAGTTTGATTCAAATGTGTGAATGTTGTGGAGTGAATGTGGTTAGAAATGACATTTGGTTTACTTTTATGACAACCCTAACACATATAATCGTCTCCAAAGCTTAGAATCAAAGAAGAAGCTTAAAAGTAGATTACAAGCATGCACAGTTCGTTTTACAAGTTTGATTCAAATGTGTGAATGTTGTGGAGTGAGTGTGGTTAGAAATGACATTTGGTTTACTTTTATGACAACCCTAACACATATAATCGTCTCCATGTCATTAGAATTCAAAAATAAGCTTAGAATCAAAGACTAAGCTTAAAAGTAGAATACAAGCATCCACAGTTCGTTTCACAAGTTTGATTCAAATGTGTGAATGTTGTGGAGTGAGTGTGGTTAGAAATGACATTTGGTTTACTTTTATGACAACCCTAACACATATAATCGTCTCCATGTCCTTAGAATTCAAAAATAAGCTTAGAATCAAAGAATTAGCTTAAAAGTAGAAAACAAGCATGCACAGTTCGTTTCACAAGTTTTATTCAAATGTGTGAATGTTGTGGAGTGAGTGTGGTTAGAAATGACATTTGGTTTACTTTTATGACAACCCTAACACATATAATCGTCTCCATGTCATTAGAATTCAAAAATAAGCTTAGAATCAAAGAATAACCTTAAAAGTAGATTACAAGCATGCACAGTTCGTTTTACAAGTTAGATTCAAATGTGTGAATGTAGTGGAGTGAGTGTGGTTAGAAATGACATTTGGTTTACTTTTATGACAACCCTAACACATATAATCGTCTCCATGTCATTAGAATTCAAAAATAAGCTTAGAATCAAAGACTAAGCTTAAAAGTAGAATACAAGCATCCACAGTTCGTTTCACAAGTTTGATTCAAATGTGTGAATGTTGTGGAGTGAGTGTGGTTAGAAATGACATTTGGTTTACTTTTATGACAACCCTAACACATATAATCGTCTCCATGTCCTTAGAATTCAAAAATAAGCTTAGAATCAAAGAATTAGCTTAAAAGTAGAATACAAGCATGCACAGTTCGTTTCACAAGTTTTATTCAAATGTGTGAATGTTGTGGAGTGAGTGTGGTTAGAAATGACATTTGGTTTACTTTTATGACAACCCTAACACATATAATCGTCTCCATGTCATTAGAATTCAAAAATAAGCTTAGAATCAAAGAATAACCTTAAAATTAGATTACAAGCATGCACAGTTCGTTTCACAAGTTTTATTCAAATGTGTGAATGTTGTGGAGTGAGTGTGGTTAGAAATGACATTTGGTTTACTTTTATGACAACCCTAACACATATAATCGTCTCCATGTCATTAGAATTCAAAAATAAGCTTAGAATCAAAGCATAAGCTTAAAAGTAGATTACAAGCATGCACAGTTCGTTTCACAAGTTTTATTCAAATGTGTGAATGTTGTGGAGTGAGTGTGGTTAGAAATGACATTTGGTTTACTTTTATGACAACCTTAACACATATAATCGTCTCCATGTCATGAGAATTCAAAAATAAGCTTAGAATCAAAGAATAAGATTAAAAGTAGATTACAAGCAATCACAGTTCGTTTTACAAGTTTGATTCAAATGTGTGAATGTAGTGGAGTGAGTGTGGTTAGAAATGACATTTGGTTTACTTTTATGACAACCCTAACACATATAATCGTCTCCATGTCATTAGAATTCAAAAATAAGCTTAGAATCAAAGAATAAGCTTAAAAGTAGAATACAAGCATGCACAGTTCGTTTTACAAGGTTGATTCAAATGTGTGAATGTTGTGGAGTGAGTGTGGTTAGAAATGACATTTGGTTTACTTTTATGACAACCCTAACACATATAATCGTCTCCATGTCATTAGAATTCAAAAATAAGCTTAGAATCAAAGAATAACCTTAAAAGTAAATTACAAGCATGCACAGTTCGTTTCACAAGTTTTATTCAAATGTGTGAATGTTGTGGAGTGAGTGTGGTTAGAAATGACATTTGGTTTACTTTTATGACAACCCTAACACATATAATCGTCTCCATGTCATTAGAATTCAAAAATAAGCTTAGAATCAAAGAATAACCTTAAAAGTAAATTACAAGCATGCACAGTTCGTTTCACAAGTTTTATTCAAATGTGTGAATGTTGTGGAGTGAGTGTGGTTAGAAATGACATTTGGTTTACTTTTATGACAACCCTAACACATATAATCGTCTCCATGTCATTAGAATTCAAAAATAAGCTTAGAATCAAAGAATAAGCTTAAAAGTAGATTACAAGCATGCACAGTTCGTTTCACAAGTTTTATTCAAATGTGTGAATGTTGTGGAGTGAGTGTGGTTAGAAATGACATTTGGTTTACTTTTATGACAACCCTAACACATATAATCGTCTCCATGTCATTAGAATTCAAAAATAAGCTTAGAATCAAAGAATAAGCTTAAAAGTAGAATACAAGCATGCACAGTTCGTTTTACAAGGTTGATTCAAATGTGTGAATGTTGTGGAGTGAGTGTGGTTAGAAATGACATTTGGTTTACTTTTATGACAACCCTAACACATATAATCGTCTCCATGTCATTAGAATTCAAAAATAAGCTTAGAATCAAAGAATAAGCTTAAGAGTAAATTACAAGCATGCACAGTTCGTTTCACAAGTTTTATTCAAATGTGTGAATGTTGTGGAGTGAGTGTGGTTAGAAATGACATTTGGTTTACTTTTATGACAACCCTATAACATATAATCGTCTCCATGTCATTAGAATTCAAAAATAAGCTTAGAATCAAAGACTAAGCTTAAAAGTAGAATACAAGCATCCACAGTTCGTTTCACAAGTTTGATTCAAATGTGTGAATGTTGTGGAGTGAGTGTGGTTAGAAATGACATTTGGTTTACTTTTATGACAACCCTAACACATATAATCGTCTCCATGTCCTTAGAATTCAAAAATAAGCTTAGAATCAAAGAATTAGCTTAAAAGTAGAATACAAGCATGCACAGTTCGTTTCACAAGTTTTATTCAAATGTGTGAATGTTGTGGAGTGAGTGTGGTTAGAAATGACATTTGGTTTACTTTTATGACAACCCTAACACATATAATCGTCTCCATGTCATTAGAATTCAAAAATAAGCTTAGAATCAAAGAATAACCTTAAAAGTAGATTACAAGCATGCACAGTTCGTTTCACAAGTTTTATTCAAATGTGTGAATGTTGTGGAGTGAGTGTGGTTAGAAATGACATTTGGTTTACTTTTATGACAACCCTAACACATATAATCGTCTCCATGTCATTAGAATTCAAAAATAAGCTTAGAATCAAAGCATAAGCTTAAAAGTAGATTACAAGCATGCACAGTTCGTTTCACAAGTTTTATTCAAATGTGTGAATGTTGTGGAGTGAGTGTGGTTAGAAATGACATTTGGTTTACTTTTATGACAACCTTAACACATATAATCGTCTCCATGTCATGAGAATTCAAAAATAAGCTTAGAATCAAAGAATAAGATTAAAAGTAGATTACAAGCAATCACAGTTCGTTTTACAAGTTTGATTCAAATGTGTGAATGTAGTGGAGTGAGTGTGGTTAGAAATGACATTTGGTTTACTTTTATGACAACCCTAACACATATAATCGTCTCCATGTCATTAGAATTCAAAAATAAGCTTAGAATCAAAGAATAAGCTTAAAAGTAGAATACAAGCATGCACAGTTCGTTTTACAAGGTTGATTCAAATGTGTGAATGTTGTGGAGTGAGTGTGGTTAGAAATGACATTTGGTTTACTTTTATGACAACCCTAACACATATAATCGTCTCCATGTCATTAGAATTCAAAAATAAGCTTAGAATCAAAGAATAACCTTAAAAGTAAATTACAAGCATGCACAGTTCGTTTCACAAGTTTTATTCAAATGTGTGAATGTTGTGGAGTGAGTGTGGTTAGAAATGACATTTGGTTTACTTTTATGACAACCCTAACACATATAATCGTCTCCATGTCATTAGAATTCAAAAATAAGCTTAGAATCAAAGAATAACCTTAAAAGTAAATTACAAGCATGCACAGTTCGTTTCACAAGTTTTATTCAAATGTGTGAATGTTGTGGAGTGAGTGTGGTTAGAAATGACATTTGGTTTACTTTTATGACAACCCTAACACATATAATCGTCTCCATGTCATTAGAATTCAAAAATAAGCTTAGAATCAAAGAATAAGCTTAAAAGTAGATTACAAGCATGCACAGTTCGTTTCACAAGTTTTATTCAAATGTGTGAATTTTGTGGAGTGAGTGTGGTTAGAAATGACATTTGGTTTACTTTTATGACAACTCTAACACATATAATCGTCTCCATGTCATTAGAATTCAAAAATAAGCTTAGAATCAAAGAATAAGTTTAAAAGTAGAATACAAGCATGCACAGTTCGTTTTACAAGGTTGATTCAAATGTGTGAATGTTGTGGAGTGAGTGTGGTTAGAAATGACATTTGGTTTACTTTTATGACAACCCTAACACATATAATCGTCTCCATGTCATTAGAATTCAAAAATAAGCTTAGAATCAAAGAATAAGCTTAAGAGTAAATTACAAGCATGCACAGTTCGTTTCACAAGTTTTATTCAAATGTGTGAATGTTGTGGAGTGAGTGTGGTTAGAAATGACATTTGGTTTACTTTTATGACAACCCTAACACATATAATCGTCTCCATGTCATTAGAATTCAAAAATAAGCTTAGAATCAAAGAATAAGCTTAAAAGTAGATTACAAGCATGCACAGTTCGTTTCACAAGTTTTATTCAAATGTGTGAATGTAGTGGAGTGAGTGTGTTTAGAAATGACATTTGGTTTACTTTTATGACAACCCTAACACATATAATCGTCTCCATGTCATTAGAATTCAAAAATAAGCTTAGAATCAAAGAATAACCTTAAAAGTAGATTAATAGCATACACAGTTCGTTTCACAAGTTTTATTCAAATGTATGAATGTTGTGGAGTGAGTGTGGTTAGAAATGACATTTGGTTTACTTTTATGACAACCCTAACACATATAATCGTGTCCATGTCATTAGAATTCAAAAATAAGCTTAGAATCAAAGAATAAGCTTAAAAGTAGATTACAAGCATGCACAGTTCGTTTCACAAGTTTTATTCAAATGTGTGAATGTTGTGGAGTGAGTGTGGTTAGAAATTACATTTGGTTTACTTTTATGACAACCCTAACACATATAATCGTCTCCATGTCATGAGAATTCAAAAATAAGCTTAGAATCAAAGAATAAGATTAAAAGTAGATTACAAGCAATCACAGTTCGTTTTACAAGTTTGATTCAAATGTGTGAATGTTGTGGAGTGAGTGTGGTTAGAAATGACATTTGGTTTACTTTTATGACAACCCTAACACATATAATCGTCTCCATGTCATTAGAATTCAAAAATAAGCTTAGAATCAAAGAATAAGCTTAAAAGTAGAATACAAGCATGCACAGTTCGTTTTACAAGGTTGATTCAAATGTGTGAATGTTGTGGAGTGAGTGTGGTTAGAAATGACATTTGGTTTACTTTTATGACAACCCTAACACATATAATCGTCTCCATGTCATTAGAATTCAAAAATAAGCTTAGAATCAAAGAATAAGCTTAAGAGTAAATTACAAGCATGCACAGTTCGTTTCACAAGTTTTATTCAAATGTGTGATTGTTGTGGAGTGAGTGTGATTAGAAATGACATTTGGTTTACTTTTATGACAACCCTAACACATATAATCGTCTCCATGTCATTAGAATTCAAAAATAAGCTTAGAATCAAAGAATAAGCTTAAAAGTAGATTACAAGCATGCACAGTTCGTTTTATAAGTTTGATTCAAATGTGTGAATGTTGTGGAGTGAGTGTGGTTAGAAATGACATTTTGTTTACTTTTATGACAACCCTAACACATATAATCGTCTCCATGTCATTAGAATTCAAAAATAAGCTTAGAATCAAAGAAGAAGCTTAAAAGTAGATTACAAGCATGCACAGTTCGTTTTACAAGTTTGATTCAAATGTGTGAATGTTGTGGAGTGAGTGTGGTTAGAAATGACATTTGGTTTACTTTTATGACAACCCTAACACATATAATCGTCTCCATGTCATTAGAATTCAAAAATAAGCTTAGAATCAAAGAATAAGCTTAAAAGTAGATTACAAGCATGCACAGTTCGTTTCACAAGTTTTATTCAAATGTGTGAATGTTGTGGAGTGAGTGTGGTTAGAAATGACATCTGGTTTACTTTTATGACAACCCTAACACATATAATCGTCTCCATGTCATTAGAATTCAAAAATAAGCTTAGAATCAAAGAATAAGCTTAAAAGTAGATTACAAGCATGCACAGTTCGTTTCACAAGTTTTATTCAAATGTGTGAATGTTGTGGAGTGAGTGTGGTTAGAAATGACATTTGGTTTACTTTTATGACAACCCTAACACATATAATCGTCACCATGTCATTAGAATTCAAATTTAAGCTTAGAATCAAAGAATAAGATTAAAAGTAGATTACAAGCATGCACAGTTCGTTTTACAAGTTTGATTCAAATGTGTGAATGTTGTGGAGTGAGTGTGGTTAGAAATGACATTTGGTTTACTTTTATGACAACCCTAACACATATAATCGTCTCCATGTCATTAGAATTGAAAAATAAGCTTAGAATCAAAGATTAAGCTTAAAAGTAGATTACAAGCATGCACAGTTCGTTTCACAAGTTTTATTAGAATGTGTGAATGTTGTGGAGTGAGTGTGGTTAGAAATGACATTTGGTTTACTTTTATGACAACCCTAACACATATAATCGTCTCCATGTCATTAGAATTCAAAAATAAGCTTAGAATCAAAGAATAAGCTTAAGAGTAAATTACAAGCATGCACAGTTCGTTTCACAAGTTTTATTCAAATGTGTGATTGTTGTGGAGTGAGTGTGATTAGAAATGACATTTGGTTTACTTTTATGACAACCCTAACACATATAATCGTCTCCATGTCATTAGAATTCAAAAATAAGCTTAGAATCAAAGAATAAGCTTAAAAGTAGATGACAAGCATGCACAAATCGTTTTATAAGTTTGATTCAAATGTGTGAATGTTGTGGAGTGAGTGTGGTTAGAAATGACATTTTGTTTACTTTTATGACAACCCTAACACATATAATCGTCTCCATGTCATTAGAATTCGAAAATAAGCTTAGAATCAAAGAAGAAGCTTAAAAGTAGATTACAAGCATGCACAGTTCGTTTTACAAGTTTGATTCAAATGTGTGAATGTTGTGGAGTGAGTGTGGTTAGAAATGACATTTGGTTTACTTTTATGACAACCCTAACACATATAATCGTCTCCATGTCATTAGAATTCAAAAATAAGCTTAGAATCAAAGAATAAGCTTAAAAGTAGATTACAAGCATGCACAGTTCGTTTCACAAGTTTTATTCAAATGTGTGAATGTTGTGGAGTGAGTGTGGTTAGAAATGACATCTGGTTTACTTTTATGACAACCCTAACACATATAATCGTCTCCATGTCATTAGGATTCAAAAATAAGCTTAGAATCAAAGAATAAGCTTAAAAGTAGATTACAAGCATGCACAGTTCGTTTCACAAGTTTTATTCAAATGTGTGAATGTTGTGGAGTGAGTGTGGTTAGAAATGACATTTGGTTTACTTTTATGACAACCCTAACACATATAATCGTCACCATGTCATTAGAATTCAAATTTAAGCTTAGAATCAAAGAATAAGATTAAAAGTAGATTACAAGCATGCACAGTTCGTTTTACAAGTTTGATTCAAATGTGTGAATGTTGTGGAGTGAGTGTGGTTAGAAATGACATTTGGTTTACTTTTATGACAACCCTAACACATATAATCGTCTCCATGTCATTAGAATTGAAAAATAAGCTTAGAATCAAAGATTAAGCTTAAAAGTAGATTACAAGCATGCACAGTTCGTTTCACAAGTTTTATTAGAATGTGTGAATGTTGTGGAGTGAGTGTGGTTAGAAATGACATTTGGTTTACTTTTATGACAACCCTAACACATATAATCGTCTCCATGTCATTAGAATTCAAAAATAAGCTTAGAATCAAAGAATAACCTTAAAAGTAGATTACAAGCATGCACAGTTCGTTTCACAAGTTTTATTAGAATGTGTGAATGTTGTGGAGTGAGTGTGGTTAGAAATGACATTTGGTTTACTTTTATGACAACCCTAACACATATAATCGTCTCCATGTCATTAGAATTCAAAAATAAGCTTAGAATCAAAGAATAAGCTTAAAAGTAGAATACAAGCATGCACAGTTCGTTTTACAAGGTTGATTCAAATGTGTGAATGTTGTGGAGTGAGTGTGGTTAGAAATGACATTTGGTTTACTTTTATGACAACCCTAACACATATAATCGTCTCCATGTCATTAGAATTCAAAAATAAGCTTAGAATCAAAGAATAAGCTTAAGAGTAAATTACAAGCATGCACAGTTCGTTTCACAAGTTTTATTCAAATGTGTGATTGTTGTGGAGTGAGTGTGATTAGAAATGACATTTGGTTTACTTTTATGACAACCCTAACACATATAATCGTCTCCATGTCATTAGAATTCAAAAATAAGCTTAGAATCAAAGAATAAGCTTAAAAGTAGATTACAAGCATGCACAGTTCGTTTCACAAGTTTTATTCAAATGTGTGAATGTTGTGGAGTGAGTGTGGTTAGAAATGACATTTGGTTTACTTTTATGACAACCCTAACACATATAATCGTCTCCATGTCATTAGAATTCAAAAATAAGCTTAGAATCAAAGAATAAGCTTAAAAGTAGAATACAAGCATGCACAGTTCGTTTTACAAGGTTGATTCAAATGTGTGAATGTTGTGGAGTGAGTGTGGTTAGAAATGACATTTGGTTTACTTTTATGACAACCCTAACACATATAATCGTCTCCATGTCATTAGAATTCAAAAATAAGCTTAGAATCAAAGAATAAGCTTAAGAGTAAATTACAAGCATGCACAGTTCGTTTCACAAGTTTTATTCAAATGTGTGAATGTTGTGGAGTGAGTGTGGTTAGAAATGACATTTGGTTTACTTTTATGACAACCCTAACACATATAATCGTCTCCATGTCATTAGAATTCAAAAATAAGCTTAGAATCAAAGACTAAGCTTAAAAGTAGAATACAAGCATCCACAGTTCGTTTCACAAGTTTGATTCAAATGTGTGAATGTTGTGGAGTGAGTGTGGTTAGAAATGACATTTGGTTTACTTTTATGACAACCCTAACACATATAATCGTCTCCATGTCCTTAGAATTCAAAAATAAGCTTAGAATCAAAGAATTAGCTTAAAAGTAGAATACAAGCATGCACAGTTCGTTTCACAAGTTTTATTCAAATGTGTGAATGTTGTGGAGTGAGTGTGGTTAGAAATGACATTTGGTTTACTTTTATGACAACCCTAACACATATAATCGTCTCCATGTCATTAGAATTCAAAAATAAGCTTAGAATCAAAGAATAACCTTAAAAGTAGATTACAAGCATGCACAGTTCGTTTCACAAGTTTTATTCAAATGTGTGAATGTTGTGGAGTGAGTGTGGTTAGAAATGACATTTGGTTTACTTTTATGACAACCCTAACACATATAATCGTCTCCATGTCATTAGAATTCAAAAATAAGCTTAGAATCAAAGAATAAGCTTAAGAGTAAATTACAAGCATGCACAGTTCGTTTCACAAGTTTTATTCAAATGTGTGATTGTTGTGGAGTGAGTGTGATTAGAAATGACATTTGGTTTACTTTTATGACAACCCTAACACATATAATCGTCTCCATGTCATTAGAATTCAAAAATAAGCTTAGAATCAAAGAATAAGCTTAAAAGTAGATTACAAGCATGCACAGTTCGTTTCACAAGTTTTATTCAAATGTGTGAATGTTGTGGAGTGAGTGTGGTTAGAAATGACATTTGGTTTACTTTTATGACAACCCTAACACATATAATCGTCTCCATGTCATTAGAATTCAAAAATAAGCTTAGAATCAAAGAATAAGCTTAAAAGTAGAATACAAGCATGCACAGTTCGTTTTACAAGGTTGATTCAAATGTGTGAATGTTGTGGAGTGAGTGTGGTTAGAAATGACATTTGGTTTACTTTTATGACAACCCTAACACATATAATCGTCTCCATGTCATTAGAATTCAAAAATAAGCTTAGAATCAAAGAATAAGCTTAAGAGTAAATTACAAGCATGCACAGTTCGTTTCACAAGTTTTATTCAAATGTGTGAATGTTGTGGAGTGAGTGTGGTTAGAAATGACATTTGGTTTACTTTTATGACAACCCTAACACATATAATCGTCTCCATGTCATTAGAATTCAAAAATAAGCTTAGAATCAAAGACTAAGCTTAAAAGTAGAATACAAGCATCCACAGTTCGTTTCACAAGTTTGATTCAAATGTGTGAATGTTGTGGAGTGAGTGTGGTTAGAAATGACATTTGGTTTACTTTTATGACAACCCTAACACATATAATCGTCTCCATGTCCTTAGAATTCAAAAATAAGCTTAGAATCAAAGAATTAGCTTAAAAGTAGAATACAAGCATGCACAGTTCGTTTCACAAGTTTTATTCAAATGTGTGAATGTTGTGGAGTGAGTGTGGTTAGAAATGACATTTGGTTTACTTTTATGACAACCCTAACACATATAATCGTCTCCATGTCATTAGAATTCAAAAATAAGCTTAGAATCAAAGAATAACCTTAAAAGTAGATTACAAGCATGCACAGTTCGTTTCACAAGTTTTATTCAAATGTGTGAATGTTGTGGAGTGAGTGTGGTTAGAAATGACATTTGGTTTACTTTTATGACAACCCTAACACATATAATCGTCTCCATGTCATTAGAATTCAAAAATAAGCTTAGAATCAAAGCATAAGCTTAAAAGTAGATTACAAGCATGCACAGTTCGTTTCACAAGTTTTATTCAAATGTGTGAATGTTGTGGAGTGAGTGTGGTTAGAAATGACATTTGGTTTACTTTTATGACAACCTTAACACATATAATCGTCTCCATGTCATGAGAATTCAAAAATAAGCTTAGAATCAAAGAATAAGATTAAAAGTAGATTACAAGCAATCACAGTTCGTTTTACAAGTTTGATTCAAATGTGTGAATGTAGTGGAGTGAGTGTGGTTAGAAATGACATTTGGTTTACTTTTATGACAACCCTAACACATATAATCGTCTCCATGTCATTAGAATTCAAAAATAAGCTTAGAATCAAAGAATAAGCTTAAAAGTAGAATACAAGCATGCACAGTTCGTTTTACAAGGTTGATTCAAATGTGTGAATGTTGTGGAGTGAGTGTGGTTAGAAATGACATTTGGTTTACTTTTATGACAACCCTAACACATATAATCGTCTCCATGTCATTAGAATTCAAAAATAAGCTTAGAATCAAAGAATAACCTTAAAAGTAAATTACAAGCATGCACAGTTCGTTTCACAAGTTTTATTCAAATGTGTGAATGTTGTGGAGTGAGTGTGGTTAGAAATGACATTTGGTTTACTTTTATGACAACCCTAACACATATAATCGTCTCCATGTCATTAGAATTCAAAAATAAGCTTAGAATCAAAGAATAACCTTAAAAGTAAATTACAAGCATGCACAGTTCGTTTCACAAGTTTTATTCAAATGTGTGAATGTTGTGGAGTGAGTGTGGTTAGAAATGACATTTGGTTTACTTTTATGACAACCCTAACACATATAATCGTCTCCATGTCATTAGAATTCAAAAATAAGCTTAGAATCAAAGAATAAGCTTAAAAGTAGATTACAAGCATGCACAGTTCGTTTCACAAGTTTTATTCAAATGTGTGAATTTTGTGGAGTGAGTGTGGTTAGAAATGACATTTGGTTTACTTTTATGACAACCCTAACACATATAATCGTCTCCATGTCATTAGAATTCAAAAATAAGCTTAGAATCAAAGAATAAGCTTAAAAGTAGAATACAAGCATGCACAGTTCGTTTTACAAGGTTGATTCAAATGTGTGAATGTTGTGGAGTGAGTGTGGTTAGAAATGACATTTGGTTTACTTTTATGACAACCCTAACACATATAATCGTCTCCATGTCATTAGAATTCAAAAATAAGCTTAGAATCAAAGAATAAGCTTAAGAGTAAATTACAAGCATGCACAGTTCGTTTCACAAGTTTTATTCAAATGTGTGAATGTTGTGGAGTGAGTGTGGTTAGAAATGACATTTGGTTTACTTTTATGACAACCCTAACACATATAATCGTCTCCATGTCATTAGAATTCAAAAATAAGCTTAGAATCAAAGAATAAGCTTAAAAGTAGATTACAAGCATGCACAGTTCGTTTCACAAGTTTTATTCAAATGTGTGAATGTAGTGGAGTGAGTGTGTTTAGAAATGACATTTGGTTTACTTTTATGACAACCCTAACACATATAATCGTCTCCATGTCATTAGAATTCAAAAATAAGCTTAGAATCAAAGAATAACCTTAAAAGTAGATTAATAGCATACACAGTTCGTTTCACAAGTTTTATTCAAATGTATGAATGTTGTGGAGTGAGTGTGGTTAGAAATGACATTTGGTTTACTTTTATGACAACCCTAACACATATAATCGTGTCCATGTCATTAGAATTCAAAAATAAGCTTAGAATCAAAGAATAAGCTTAAAAGTAGATTACAAGCATGCACAGTTCGTTTCACAAGTTTTATTCAAATGTGTGAATGTTGTGGAGTGAGTGTGGTTAGAAATTACATTTGGTTTACTTTTATGACAACCCTAACACATATAATCGTCTCCATGTCATGAGAATTCAAAAATAAGCTTAGAATCAAAGAATAAGATTAAAAGTAGATTACAAGCAATCACAGTTCGTTTTACAAGTTTGATTCAAATGTGTGAATGTTGTGGAGTGAGTGTGGTTAGAAATGACATTTGGTTTACTTTTATGACAACCCTAACACATATAATCGTCTCCATGTCATTAGAATTCAAAAATAAGCTTAGAATCAAAGAATAAGCTTAAAAGTAGAATACAAGCATGCACAGTTCGTTTTACAAGGTTGATTCAAATGTGTGAATGTTGTGGAGTGAGTGTGGTTAGAAATGACATTTGGTTTACTTTTATGACAACCCTAACACATATAATCGTCTCCATGTCATTAGAATTCAAAAATAAGCTTAGAATCAAAGAATAAGCTTAAGAGTAAATTACAAGCATGCACAGTTCGTTTCACAAGTTTTATTCAAATGTGTGATTGTTGTGGAGTGAGTGTGATTAGAAATGACATTTGGTTTACTTTTATGACAACCCTAACACATATAATCGTCTCCATGTCATTAGAATTCAAAAATAAGCTTAGAATCAAAGAATAAGCTTAAAAGTAGATGACAAGCATGCACAAATCGTTTTATAAGTTTGATTCAAATGTGTGAATGTTGTGGAGTGAGTGTGGTTAGAAATGACATTTTGTTTACTTTTATGACAACCCTAACACATATAATCGTCTCCATGTCATTAGAATTCGAAAATAAGCTTAGAATCAAAGAAGAAGCTTAAAAGTAGATTACAAGCATGCACAGTTCGTTTTACAAGTTTGATTCAAATGTGTGAATGTTGTGGAGTGAGTGTGGTTAGAAATGACATTTGGTTTACTTTTATGACAACCCTAACACATATAATCGTCTCCATGTCATTAGAATTCAAAAATAAGCTTAGAATCAAAGAATAAGCTTAAAAGTAGATTACAAGCATGCACAGTTCGTTTCACAAGTTTTATTCAAATGTGTGAATGTTGTGGAGTGAGTGTGGTTAGAAATGACATCTGGTTTACTTTTATGACAACCCTAACACATATAATCGTCTCCATGTCATTAGGATTCAAAAATAAGCTTAGAATCAAAGAATAAGCTTAAAAGTAGATTACAAGCATGCACAGTTCGTTTCACAAGTTTTATTCAAATGTGTGAATGTTGTGGAGTGAGTGTGGTTAGAAATGACATTTGGTTTACTTTTATGACAACCCTAACACATATAATCGTCACCATGTCATTAGAATTCAAATTTAAGCTTAGAATCAAAGAATAAGATTAAAAGTAGATTACAAGCATGCACAGTTCGTTTTACAAGTTTGATTCAAATGTGTGAATGTTGTGGAGTGAGTGTGGTTAGAAATGACATTTGGTTTACTTTTATGACAACCCTAACACATATAATCGTCTCCATGTCATTAGAATTGAAAAATAAGCTTAGAATCAAAGATTAAGCTTAAAAGTAGATTACAAGCATGCACAGTTCGTTTCACAAGTTTTATTAGAATGTGTGAATGTTGTGGAGTGAGTGTGGTTAGAAATGACATTTGGTTTACTTTTATGACAACCCTAACACATATAATCGTCTCCATGTCATTAGAATTCAAAAATAAGCTTAGAATCAAAGAATAACCTTAAAAGTAGATTACAAGCATGCACAGTTCGTTTCACAAGTTTTATTAGAATGTGTGAATGTTGTGGAGTGAGTGTGGTTAGAAATGACATTTGGTTTACTTTTATGACAACCCTAACACATATAATCGTCTCCATGTCATTAGAATTCAAAAATAAGCTTAGAATCAAAGAATAAGCTTAAAAGTAGAATACAAGCATGCACAGTTCGTTTTACAAGGTTGATTCAAATGTGTGAATGTTGTGGAGTGAGTGTGGTTAGAAATGACATTTGGTTTACTTTTATGACAACCCTAACACATATAATCGTCTCCATGTCATTAGAATTCAAAAATAAGCTTAGAATCAAAGAATAAGCTTAAGAGTAAATTACAAGCATGCACAGTTCGTTTCACAAGTTTTATTCAAATGTGTGATTGTTGTGGAGTGAGTGTGATTAGAAATGACATTTGGTTTACTTTTATGACAACCCTAACACATATAATCGTCTCCATGTCATTAGAATTCAAAAATAAGCTTAGAATAAAAGAATAAGCTTAAAAGTAGATTACAAGCATGCACAGTTCGTTTTATAAGTTTGATTCAAATGTGTGAATGTTGTGGAGTGAGTGTGGTTAGAAATGACATTTTGTTTACTTTTATGACAACCCTAACACATATAATCGTCTCCATGTCATTAGAATTCAAAAATAAGCTTAGAATCAAAGAAGAAGCTTAAAAGTAGATTACAAGCATGCACAGTTCGTTTTACAAGTTTGATTCAAATGTGTGAATGTTGTGGAGTGAGTGTGGTTAGAAATGACATTTGGTTTACTTTTATGACAACCCTAACACATAAAATCGTCTCCATGTCATTAGAATTCAAAAATAAGCTTAGAATCAAAGAATAAGCTTAAAAGTAGATTACAAGCATGCACAGTTCGTTTCACAAGTTTTATTCAAATGTGTGAATGTTGTGGAGTGAGTGTGGTTAGAAATGACATCTGGTTTACTTTTATGACAACCCTAACACATATAATCGTCTCCATGTCATTAGAATTCAAAAGTAAGCTTAGAATCAAAGAATAAGCTTAAAAGTAGATTACAAGCATGCACAGTTCGTTTCACAAGTTTTATTCAAATGTGTGAATGTTGTGGAGTGAGTGTGGTTAGAAATGACATCTGGTTTACTTTTATGACAACCCTAACACATATAATCGTCTCCATGTCATTAGAATTCAAAAATAAGCTTAGAATCAAAGAATAAGCTTAAAAGTAGATTACAAGCATGCACAGTTCGTTTCACAAGTTTTATTCAAATGTGTGAATGTTGTGGAGTGAGTGTGGTTAGAAATGACATTTGATTTACTTTTATGACAACCCTAACACATATAATCGTCACCATGTCATTAGAATTCAAATTTAAGCTTAGAATCAAAGAATAAGATTAAAAGTAGATTACAAGCATGCACAGTTCGTTTTACAAGTTCGATTCAAATGTGTGAATGTTGTGGAGTGAGTGTGGTTAGAAATGACATTTGGTTTACTTTTATGACAACCCTAACACATATAATCGTCTCCATGTCATTAGAATTGAAAAATAAGCTTAGAATCAAAGATTAAGCTTAAAAGTAGATTACAAGCATGCACAGTTCGTTTTACAAGCTTGATTCAAATGTGTGAATGTTGTGGAGTGAGTGCGGTTAGAAATGACATTTGGTTTACTTTTATGACAACCCTAACACATATAATCGTCTCCATGTCATTAGAATTCAAAAATAAGCTTAGAATCAAAGAATAAGCTTAAAAGTAGATTACAAGCATGCACAGTTCGTTTCACAAGTTTTATTCAAATGTGTGAATGTTGTGGAGTGAGTGTGGTTAGAAATGACATTTGGTTTACTTTTATGACAACCCTAACACATATAATCGTCACCATGTCATTAGAATTCAAATTTAAGCTTAGAATCAAAGAATAAGATTAAAAGTAGATTACAAGCATGCACAGTTCGTTTTACAAGTTTGATTCAAATGTGTGAATGTTGTGGAGTGAGTGTGGTTAGAAATGACATTTGGTTTACTTTTATGACAACCCTAACACATATAATCGTCTCCATGTCATTAGAATTGAAAAATAAGCTTAGAATCAAAGATTAAGCTTAAAAGTAGATTACAAGCATGCACAGTTCGTTTTACAAGCTTGATTCAAATGTGTGAATGTTGTGGAGTGAGTGCGGTTAGAAATGACATTTGGTTTACTTTTATGACAACCCTAACACATATAATCGTCTCCATGTCATTAGAATTCAAAAATAAGCTTAGAATCAAAGAATAAGCTTAAAAGTAGAATACAAGCATGCACAGTTCGTTTCACAAGTTTGATTCAAATGTGTGAATGTTGTGGAGTGAGTGTTGTTAGAAATGACATTTGGTTTACTTTTATGACAACCCTAACACATATAATCGTCTCCATGTCCTTAGAATTCAAAAATAAGCTTAGAATCAAAGAATTAGCTTAAAAGTAGAATACAAGCATGCACAGTTCGTTTCACAAGTTTTATTCAAATGTGTGAATGTTGTGGAGTGAGTGTGGTTAGAAATGACATTTGGTTTACTTTTATGACAACCCTAACACATATAATCGTCTCCATGTCATTAGAATTCAAAAATAAGCTTAGAATCAAAGAATAACCTTAAAAGTAGATTACAAGCATGCACAGTTCGTTTCACAAGTTTTATTCAAATGTGTGAATGTTGTGGAGTGAGTGTGGTTAGAAATGACATTTGGTTTACTTTTATAACAACCCTAACACATATAATCGTCTCCATGTCATTAGAATTCAAAAATAAGCTTAGAATCAAAGAATAAGCTTAAAAGTAGATTACAAGCATGCACAGTTCGTTTCACAAGTTTTATTCAAATGTGTGAATGTTGTGGAGTGAGTGTGGTTAGAAATGACATTTGGTTTACTTTTATAACAACCCTAACCCATATAATCGTCTCCATGTCATTAGAATTCAAAAATAAGCTTAGAATCAAAGAATAAGCTTAAAAGTAGATTACAAGCATGCACAGTTCGTTTCACAAGTTTTATTCAAATGTGTGAATGTTGTGGAGTGAGTGTGGTTAGAAATGACATTTGGTTTACTTTTATGACAACCCTAACCCATATAATCGTCTCCATGTCATTAGAATTCAAAAATAAGCTTAGAATCAAAGAATAAGCTTAAAAGTAGATGACAAGCATGCACAAATCGTTTTATAAGTTTGATTCAAATGTGTGAATGTTGTGGAGTGAGTGTGGTTAGAAATGACATTTTGTTTACTTTTATGACAACCCTAACACATATAATCGTCTCCATGTCATTAGAATTCGAAAATAAGCTTAGAATCAAAGAAGAAGCTTAAAAGTAGATTACAAGCATGCACAGTTCGTTTTACAAGTTTGATTCAAATGTGTGAATGTTGTGGAGTGAGTGTGGTTAGAAATGACATTTGGTTTACTTTTATGACAACCCTAACACATATAATCGTCTCCATGTCATTAGAATTCAAAAATAAGCTTAGAATCAAAGAATAAGCTTAAAAGTAGATTACAAGCATGCACAGTTCGTTTCACAAGTTTTATTCAAATGTGTGAATGTTGTGGAGTGAGTGTGGTTAGAAATGACATCTGGTTTACTTTTATGACAACCCTAACACATATAATCGTCTCCATGTCATTAGGATTCAAAAATAAGCTTAGAATCAAAGAATAAGCTTAAAAGTAGATTACAAGCATGCACAGTTCGTTTCACAAGTTTTATTCAAATGTGTGAATGTTGTGGAGTGAGTGTGGTTAGAAATGACATTTGGTTTACTTTTATGACAACCCTAACACATATAATCGTCACCATGTCATTAGAATTCAAATTTAAGCTTAGAATCAAAGAATAAGATTAAAAGTAGATTACAAGCATGCACAGTTCGTTTTACAAGTTTGATTCAAATGTGTGAATGTTGTGGAGTGAGTGTGGTTAGAAATGACATTTGGTTTACTTTTATGACAACCCTAACACATATAATCGTCTCCATGTCATTAGAATTGAAAAATAAGCTTAGAATCAAAGATTAAGCTTAAAAGTAGATTACAAGCATGCACAGTTCGTTTCACAAGTTTTATTAGAATGTGTGAATGTTGTGGAGTGAGTGTGGTTAGAAATGACATTTGGTTTACTTTTATGACAACCCTAACACATATAATCGTCTCCATGTCATTAGAATTCAAAAATAAGCTTAGAATCAAAGAATAACCTTAAAAGTAGATTACAAGCATGCACAGTTCGTTTCACAAGTTTTATTAGAATGTGTGAATGTTGTGGAGTGAGTGTGGTTAGAAATGACATTTGGTTTACTTTTATGACAACCCTAACACATATAATCGTCTCCATGTCATTAGAATTCAAAAATAAGCTTAGAATCAAAGAATAAGCTTAAAAGTAGAATACAAGCATGCACAGTTCGTTTTACAAGGTTGATTCAAATGTGTGAATGTTGTGGAGTGAGTGTGGTTAGAAATGACATTTGGTTTACTTTTATGACAACCCTAACACATATAATCGTCTCCATGTCATTAGAATTCAAAAATAAGCTTAGAATCAAAGAATAAGCTTAAGAGTAAATTACAAGCATGCACAGTTCGTTTCACAAGTTTTATTCAAATGTGTGATTGTTGTGGAGTGAGTGTGATTAGAAATGACATTTGGTTTACTTTTATGACAACCCTAACACATATAATCGTCTCCATGTCATTAGAATTCAAAAATAAGCTTAGAATCAAAGAATAAGCTTAAAAGTAGATTACAAGCATGCACAGTTCGTTTTATAAGTTTGATTCAAATGTGTGAATGTTGTGGAGTGAGTGTGGTTAGAAATGACATTTTGTTTACTTTTATGACAACCCTAACACATATAATCGTCTCCATGTCATTAGAATTCAAAAATAAGCTTAGAATCAAAGAAGAAGCTTAAAAGTAGATTACAAGCATGCACAGTTCGTTTTACAAGTTTGATTCAAATGTGTGAATGTTGTGGAGTGAGTGTGGTTAGAAATGACATTTGGTTTACTTTTATGACAACCCTAACACATATAATCGTCTCCATGTCATTAGAATTCAAAAATAAGCTTAGAATCAAAGAATAAGCTTAAAAGTAGATTACAAGCATGCACAGTTCGTTTCACAAGTTTTATTCAAATGTGTGAATGTTGTGGAGTGAGTGTGGTTAGAACTGACATCTGGTTTACTTTTATGACAACCCTAACACATATAATCGTCTCCATGTCATTAGAATTCAAAAATAAGCTTAGAATCAAAGAATAAGCTTAAAAGTAGATTACAAGCATGCACAGTTCGTTTCACAAGTTTTATTCAAATGTGTGAATGTTGTGGAGTGAGTGTGGTTAGAAATGACATCTGGTTTACTTTTATGACAACCCTAACACATATAATCGTCTCCATGTCATTAGAATTCAAAAATAAGCTTAGAATCAAAGAATAAGCTTAAAAGTAGATTACAAGCATGCACAGTTCGTTTCACAAGTTTTATTCAAATGTGTGAATGTTGTGGAGTGAGTGTGGTTAGAAATGACATTTGATTTACTTTTATGACAACCCTAACACATATAATCGTCACCATGTCATTAGAATTCAAATTTAAGCTTAGAATCAAAGAATAAGATTAAAAGTAGATTACAAGCATGCACAGTTCGTTTTACAAGTTCGATTCAAATGTGTGAATGTTGTGGAGTGAGTGTGGTTAGAAATGACATTTGGTTTACTTTTATGACAACCCTAACACATATAATCGTCTCCATGTCATTAGAATTGAAAAATAAGCTTAGAATCAAAGATTAAGCTTAAAAGTAGATTACAAGCATGCACAGTTCGTTTTACAAGCTTGATTCAAATGTGTGAATGTTGTGGAGTGAGTGCGGTTAGAAATGACATTTGGTTTACTTTTATGACAACCCTAACACATATAATCGTCTCCATGTCATTAGAATTCAAAAATAAGCTTAGAATCAAAGAATAAGCTTAAAAGTAGATTACAAGCATGCACAGTTCGTTTCACAAGTTTTATTCAAATGTGTGAATGTTGTGGAGTGAGTGTGGTTAGAAATGACATTTGGTTTACTTTTATGACAACCCTAACACATATAATCGTCACCATGTCATTAGAATTCAAATTTAAGCTTAGAATCAAAGAATAAGATTAAAAGTAGATTACAAGCATGCACAGTTCGTTTTACAAGTTTGATTCAAATGTGTGAATGTTGTGGAGTGAGTGTGGTTAGAAATGACATTTGGTTTACTTTTATGACAACCCTAACACATATAATCGTCTCCATGTCATTAGAATTGAAAAATAAGCTTAGAATCAAAGATTAAGCTTAAAAGTAGATTACAAGCATGCACAGTTCGTTTTACAAGCTTGATTCAAATGTGTGAATGTTGTGGAGTGAGTGCGGTTAGAAATGACATTTGGTTTACTTTTATGACAACCCTAACACATATAATCGTCTCCATGTCATTAGAATTCAAAAATAAGCTTAGAATCAAAGAATAAGCTTAAAAGTAGAATACAAGCATGCACAGTTCGTTTCACAAGTTTGATTCAAATGTGTGAATGTTGTGGAGTGAGTGTTGTTAGAAATGACATTTGGTTTACTTTTATGACAACCCTAACACATATAATCGTCTCCATGTCCTTAGAATTCAAAAATAAGCTTAGAATCAAAGAATTAGCTTAAAAGTAGAATACAAGCATGCACAGTTCGTTTCACAAGTTTTATTCAAATGTGTGAATGTTGTGGAGTGAGTGTGGTTAGAAATGACATTTGGTTTACTTTTATGACAACCCTAACACATATAATCGTCTCCATGTCATTAGAATTCAAAAATAAGCTTAGAATCAAAGAATAACCTTAAAAGTAGATTACAAGCATGCACAGTTCGTTTCACAAGTTTTATTCAAATGTGTGAATGTTGTGGAGTGAGTGTGGTTAGAAATGACATTTGGTTTACTTTTATAACAACCCTAACACATATAATCGTCTCCATGTCATTAGAATTCAAAAATAAGCTTAGAATCAAAGAATAAGCTTAAAAGTAGATTACAAGCATGCACAGTTCGTTTCACAAGTTTTATTCAAATGTGTGAATGTTGTGGAGTGAGTGTGGTTAGAAATGACATTTGGTTTACTTTTATAACAACCCTAACCCATATAATCGTCTCCATGTCATTAGAATTCAAAAATAAGCTTAGAATCAAAGAATAAGCTTAAAAGTAGATTACAAGCATGCACAGTTCGTTTCACAAGTTTTATTCAAATGTGTGAATGTTGTGGAGTGAGTGTGGTTAGAAATGACATTTGGTTTACTTTTATGACAACCCTAACCCATATAATCGTCTCCATGTCATTAGAATTCAAAAATAAGCTTAGAATCAAAGAATAAGCTTAAAAGTAGATTACAAGCATGCACAGTTCGTTTCACAAGTTTTATTCAAATGTGTGAATGTTGTGGAGTGAGTGTGGTTAGAAATGACATTTGGTTTACTTTTATGACAACCCTAACACATATAATCGTCTCCATGTCATTAGAATTCAAAAATAAGCTTAGAATCAAAGAATAAGCTTAAAAGTAGATTACAAGCATGCACAGTTCGTTTCACAAGTTTTATTCAAATGTGTGAATGTTGTGGAGTGACTGTGGTTAGAAATGACATCTGCTTTACTTTTATGACAACCCTAACACATATAATCGTCACCATGTCATTAGAATTCAAATTTAAGCTTAGAATCAAAGAATAAGATTAAAAGTAGATTACAAGCATGCACAGTTCGTTTTACAAGTTTGATTCAAATGTGTGAATGTTGTGGAGTGAGTGTGGTTAGAAATGACATTTGGTTTTCTTTTATGACAACCCTAACACATATAATCGTCTCCATGTCATTAGAATTCAAAAATAAGCTTAGAATCAAAGAATAACCTTAAAAGTAGATTACAAGCATGCACAGTTCGTTTCACAAGTTTGATTCAAATGTGTGAATGTTGTGGAGTGAGTGTGGTTAGAAATGACATTTGGTTTACTTTTATGACAACCCTAACACATATAATCGTCTCCATGTCATTAGAATTCAAAAATAAGCTTAGAATCAAAGAATAAGCTTAAAAGTAGAATACAAGCATGCATAGTTCGTTTCACAAGTTTAATTCAAATGTGTGAATGTTGTGGAGTGAGTGTTGTTAGAAATGACATTTGGTTTACTTTTATGACAACCCTAACACATATAATCGTCTCCATGTCATTAGAATTCAAAAATAAGCTTAGAATCAAAGAATAACCTTAAAAGTAGATTACAAGCATGCACAGTTCGTTTCACAAGTTTTATTCAAATGTGTAAATGTTGTGGAGTGAGTGTGGTTAGAAATGACATTTGGTTTACTTTTATGACAACCCTAACACATTTAATCGTCTCCATGTCATTAGAATTCAAAAATAAGCTTAGAATCAAAGAATAAGCTTAAAAGTAGATTACAAGCATGCACAGTTCGTTTCACAAGTTTTATTCAAATGTGTGAATGTTGTGGAGTGAGTGTGGTTAGAAATGACATTTGGTTTACTTTTATGACAACCCTAACACATAAAATCGTCTCCATGTCATGAGAATTCAAAAATAAGCTTAGAATCAAAGAATAAGATTAAAAGTAGATTAAAAGCATGCACAGTTCGTTTTACAAGTTTGATTCAAATGTGTGAATGTAGTGGAGTGAGTGTGGTTAGAAATGACATTTGGTTTACTTTTATGACAACCCTAACACATATAATCGTCTCCATGTCATTAGAATTCAAAAATAAGCTTAGAATCAAAGAATAAGCTTAAAAGTAGATTACAAGCATGCACAGTTCGTTTCACAAGTTTTATTCAAATGTGTGAATGTTGTGGAGTGAGTGTGGTTAGAAATGACATCTGGTTTACTTTTATGACAACCCTAACACATATAATCGTCTCCATGTCATTAGAATTCAAAAATAAGCTTAGAATCAAAGAATAAGCTTAAAAGTAGATTACAAGCATGCACAGTTCGTTTCACAAGTTTTATTCAAATGTGTGAATGTTGTGGAGTGAGTGTGGTTAGAAATGACATTTGGTTTACTTTTATGACAACCCTAACACATATAATCGTCACCATGTCATTAGAATTCAAATTTAAGCTTAGAATCAAAGAATAAGATTAAAAGTAGATTACAAGCATGCACAGTTCGTTTTACAAGTTTGATTCAAATGTGTGAATGTTGTGGAGTGAGTGTGGTTAGAAATGACATTTGGTTTACTTTTATGACAACCCTAACACATATAATCGTCTCCATGTCATTAGAATTGAAAAATAAGCTTAGAATCAAAGATTAAGCTTAAAAGTAGATTACAAGCATGCACAGTTCGTTTCACAAGTTTTATTAGAATGTGTGAATGTTGTGGAGTGAGTGTGGTTAGAAATGACATTTGGTTTACTTTTATGACAACCCTAACACATATAATCGTCTCCATGTCATTAGAATTCAAAAATAAGCTTAGAATCAAAGAATAAGCTTAAGAGTAAATTACAAGCATGCACAGTTCGTTTCACAAGTTTTATTCAAATGTGTGATTGTTGTGGAGTGAGTGTGATTAGAAATGACATTTGGTTTACTTTTATGACAACCCTAACACATATAATCGTCTCCATGTCATTAGAATTCAAAAATAAGCTTAGAATCAAAGAATAAGCTTAAAAGTAGATGACAAGCATGCACAAATCGTTTTATAAGTTTGATTCAAATGTGTGAATGTTGTGGAGTGAGTGTGGTTAGAAATGACATTTTGTTTACTTTTATGACAACCCTAACACATATAATCGTCTCCATGTCATTAGAATTCGTAAATAAGCTTAGAATCAAAGAAGAAGCTTAAAAGTAGATTACAAGCATGCACAGTTCGTTTTACAAGTTTGATTCAAATGTGTGAATGTTGTGGAGTGAGTGTGGTTAGAAATGACATTTGGTTTACTTTTATGACAACCCTAACACATATAATCGTCTCCATGTCATTAGAATTCAAAAATAAGCTTAGAATCAAAGAATAAGCTTAAAAGTAGATTACAAGCATGCACAGTTCGTTTCACAAGTTTTATTCAAATGTGTGAATGTTGTGGAGTGAGTGTGGTTAGAAATGACATCTGGTTTACTTTTATGACAACCCTAACACATATAATCGTCTCCATGTCATTAGGATTCAAAAATAAGCTTAGAATCAAAGAATAAGCTTAAAAGTAGATTACAAGCATGCACAGTTCGTTTCACAAGTTTTATTCAAATGTGTGAATGTTGTGGAGTGAGTGTGGTTAGAAATGACATTTGGTTTACTTTTATGACAACCCTAACACATATAATCGTCACCATGTCATTAGAATTCAAATTTAAGCTTAGAATCAAAGAATAAGATTAAAAGTAGATTACAAGCATGCACAGTTCGTTTTACAAGTTTGATTCAAATGTGTGAATGTTGTGGAGTGAGTGTGGTTAGAAATGACATTTGGTTTACTTTTATGACAACCCTAACACATATAATCGTCTCCATGTCATTAGAATTGAAAAATAAGCTTAGAATCAAAGATTAAGCTTAAAAGTAGATTACAAGCATGCACAGTTCGTTTCACAAGTTTTATTAGAATGTGTGAATGTTGTGGAGTGAGTGTGGTTAGAAATGACATTTGGTTTACTTTTATGACAACCCTAACACATATAATCGTCTCCATGTCATTAGAATTCAAAAATAAGCTTAGAATCAAAGAATAACCTTAAAAGTAGATTACAAGCATGCACAGTTCGTTTCACAAGTTTTATTAGAATGTGTGAATGTTGTGGAGTGAGTGTGGTTAGAAATGACATTTGGTTTACTTTTATGACAACCCTAACACATATAATCGTCTCCATGTCATTAGAATTCAAAAATAAGCTTAGAATCAAAGAATAAGCTTAAAAGTAGAATACAAGCATGCACAGTTCGTTTTACAAGGTTGATTCAAATGTGTGAATGTTGTGGAGTGAGTGTGGTTAGAAATGACATTTGGTTTACTTTTATGACAACCCTAACACATATAATCGTCTCCATGTCATTAGAATTCAAAAATAAGCTTAGAATCAAAGAATAAGCTTAAGAGTAAATTACAAGCATGCACAGTTCGTTTCACAAGTTTTATTCAAATGTGTGATTGTTGTGGAGTGAGTGTGATTAGAAATGACATTTGGTTTACTTTTATGACAACCCTAACACATATAATCGTCTCCATGTCATTAGAATTCAAAAATAAGCTTAGAATCAAAGAATAAGCTTAAAAGTAGATTACAAGCATGCACAGTTCGTTTTATAAGTTTGATTCAAATGTGTGAATGTTGTGGAGTGAGTGTGGTTAGAAATGACATTTTGTTTACTTTTATGACAACCCTAACACATATAATCGTCTCCATGTCATTAGAATTCAAAAATAAGCTTAGAATCAAAGAAGAAGCTTAAAAGTAGATTACAAGCATGCACAGTTCGTTTTACAAGTTTGATTCAAATGTGTGAATGTTGTGGAGTGAGTGTGGTTAGAAATGACATTTGGTTTACTTTTATGACAACCCTAACACATATAATCGTCTCCATGTCATTAGAATTCAAAAATAAGCTTAGAATCAAAGAATAAGCTTAAAAGTAGATTACAAGCATGCACAGTTCGTTTCACAAGTTTTATTCAAATGTGTGAATGTTGTGGAGTGAGTGTGGTTAGAAATGACATCTGGTTTACTTTTATGACAACCCTAACACATATAATCGTCTCCATGTCATTAGAATTCAAAAATAAGCTTAGAATCAAAGAATAAGCTTAAAAGTAGATTACAAGCATGCACAGTTCGTTTCACAAGTTTTATTCAAATGTGTGAATGTTGTGGAGTGAGTGTGGTTAGAAATGACATCTGGTTTACTTTTATGACAACCCTAACACATATAATCGTCTCCATGTCATTAGAATTCAAAAATAAGCTTAGAATCAAAGAATAAGCTTAAAAGTAGATTACAAGCATGCACAGTTCGTTTCACAAGTTTTATTCAAATGTGTGAATGTTGTGGAGTGAGTGTGGTTAGAAATGACATTTGATTTACTTTTATGACAACCCTAACACATATAATCGTCTCCATGTCATTAGAATTCAAAAATAAGCTTAGAATCAAAGAATAAGCTTAAAAGTAGATTACAAGCATGCACAGTTCGTTTCACAAGTTTTATTCAAATGTGTGAATGTTGTGGAGTGACTGTGGTTAGAAATGACATCTGCTTTACTTTTATGACAACCCTAACACATATAATCGTCACCATGTCATTAGAATTCAAATTTAAGCTTAGAATCAAAGAATAAGATTAAAAGTAGATTACAAGCATGCACAGTTCGTTTTACAAGTTTGATTCAAATGTGTGAATGTTGTGGAGTGAGTGTGGTTAGAAATGACATTTGGTTTTCTTTTATGACAACCCTAACACATATAATCGTCTCCATGTCATTAGAATTCAAAAATAAGCTTAGAATCAAAGAATAACCTTAAAAGTAGATTACAAGCATGCACAGTTCGTTTCACAAGTTTGATTCAAATGTGTGAATGTTGTGGAGTGAGTGTGGTTAGAAATGACATTTGGTTTACTTTTATGACAACCCTAACACATATAATCGTCTCCATGTCATTAGAATTCAAAAATAAGCTTAGAATCAAAGAATAAGCTTAAAAGTAGAATACAAGCATGCATAGTTCGTTTCACAAGTTTAATTCAAATGTGTGAATGTTGTGGAGTGAGTGTTGTTAGAAATGACATTTGGTTTACTTTTATGACAACCCTAACACATATAATCGTCTCCATGTCATTAGAATTCAAAAATAAGCTTAGAATCAAAGAATAACCTTAAAAGTAGATTACAAGCATGCACAGTTCGTTTCACAAGTTTTATTCAAATGTGTAAATGTTGTGGAGTGAGTGTGGTTAGAAATGACATTTGGTTTACTTTTATGACAACCCTAACACATTTAATCGTCTCCATGTCATTAGAATTCAAAAATAAGCTTAGAATCAAAGAATAAGCTTAAAAGTAGATTACAAGCATGCACAGTTCGTTTCACAAGTTTTATTCAAATGTGTGAATGTTGTGGAGTGAGTGTGGTTAGAAATGACATTTGGTTTACTTTTATGACAACCCTAACACATAAAATCGTCTCCATGTCATGAGAATTCAAAAATAAGCTTAGAATCAAAGAATAAGATTAAAAGTAGATTAAAAGCATGCACAGTTCGTTTTACAAGTTTGATTCAAATGTGTGAATGTAGTGGAGTGAGTGTGGTTAGAAATGACATTTGGTTTACTTTTATGACAACCCTAACACATATAATCGTCTCCATGTCATTAGAATTCAAAAATAAGCTTAGAATCAAAGAATAAGATTAAAAGTAGATTAAAAGCATGCACAGTTCGTTTTACAAGTTTTATTCAAATGTGTGAATGTTGTGGAGTGAGTGTGGTTAGAAATGACATCTGGTTTACTTTTATGACAACCCTAACACATATAATCGTCTCCATGTCATTAGAATTCAAAAATAAGCTTAGAATCAAAGAATAAGCTTAAAAGTAGATTACAAGCATGCACAGTTCGTTTCACAAGTTTTATTCAAATGTGTGAATGTTGTGGAGTGAGTGTGGTTAGAAATGACATTTGGTTTACTTTTATGACAACCCTAACACATAAAATCGTCTCCATGTCATGAGAATTCAAAAATAAGCTTAGAATCAAAGAATAAGATTAAAAGTAGATTAAAAGCATGCACAGTTCGTTTTACAAGTTTGATTCAAATGTGTGAATGTAGTGGAGTGAGTGTGGTTAGAAATGACATTTGGTTTACTTTTATGACAACCCTAACACATATAATCGTCTCCATGTCATTAGAATTCAAAAATAAGCTTAGAATCAAAGAATAAGCTTAAAAGTAGATTACAAGCATGCACAGTTCGTTTCACAAGTTTTATTCAAATCTGTAAATGTTGTGGAGTGAGTGTGGTTAGAAATGACATTTGGTTTACTTTTATGACAACCCTAACACATATAATCGTCTCCATGTCATTAGAATTCAAAAATAAGCTTAGAATCAAAGAATAACCTTAAAAGTAGATTACAAGCATGCACAGTTCGTTTCACAAGTTTGATTCAAATGTGTGAATGTTGTGGAGTGAGTGTGGTTAGAAATGACATTTGGTTTACTTTTATGACAACCCTAACACATATAATCGTCTCCATGTCATTAGAATTCAAAAATAAGCTTAGAATCAAAGAATAAGCTTAAAAGTAGAATACAAGCATGCACAGTTCGTTTCACAAGTTTAATTCAAATGTGTGAATGTTGTGGAGTGAGTGTTGTTAGAAATGACATTTGGTTTACTTTTATGACAACCCTAACACATATAATCGTCTCCATGTCATTAGAATTCAAAAATAAGCTTAGAATCAAAGAATAACCTTAAAAGTAGATTACAAGCATGCACAGTTCGTTTCACAAGTTTTATTCAAATGTGTGAATGTTGTGGAGTGAGTGTGGTTAGAAATGACATTTGGTTTACTTTTATGACAACCCTAACACATATAATCGTCTCCATGTCATTAGAAATCAATAATAAGCTTAGAATCAAAGAATAAGCTTAAAAGTAGATTACAAGCATGCACAGTTCGTTTTACAAGTTTGATTCAAATGTGTGAATGTTGTGGAGTGAGTGTGGTTAGAAATGACATTTGGTTTACTTTTATGACAACCCTAACACATATAATCGTCTCCATGTCATTAGAATTCAAAAATAAGCTTAGAATCAAAGAATAAGCTTAAAAGTAGATTACAAGCATGCACAGTTCGTTTCACAAGTTTTATTCAAATCTGTGAATGTTTTGGAGTGAGTGTGGTTATAAATGACATTTGGTTTACTTTTATGACAACCCTAACACATATAATCGTCTCCATGTCATGAGAATTCAAAAATAAGCTTAGAATCAAAGAATAAGATTAAAAGTAGATTACAAGCATGCACAGTTCCTTTCACAAGTTTTATTCAAATGTGTGAATGTTGTGGAGTGAGTGTGGTTAGAAATGACATTTGGTTTACTTTTATGACAACCCTAACACATATAATCGTCTCCATGTCATGAGAATTCAAAAATAAGCTTAGAATCAAAGAATAAGATTAAAAGTAGATTACAAGCATGCACAGTTCGTTTTACAAGTTTGATTCAAATGTGTGAATGTAGTGGAGTGAGTGTGGTTAGAAATGACATTTGGTTTACTTTTATGACAACCCTAACACATATAATCGTCTCCATGTCATTAGAAATCAATAATAAGCTTAGAATCAAAGAATAAGCTTAAAAGTAGATTACAAGCATGCACAGTTCGTTTTACAAGTTTGATTCAAATGTGTGAATGTTGTGGAGTGAGTGTGGTTAGAAATGACATTTGGTTTACTTTTATGACAACCCTAACACATATAATCGTCTCCATGTCATTAGAATTCAAAAATAAGCTTAGAATCAAAGAAGAAGCTTAAAAGTAGATTACAAGCATGCACAGTTCGTTTCACAAGTTTTATTCAAATGTGTGAATGTTGTGGAGTGAGTGTGGTTAGAAATGACATTTGGTTTACTTTTATGACAACCCTAACACATATAATCGTCTCCATGTCATTAGAATTCAAAAATAAGCTTAGAATCAAAGAATAAGCTTAAAAGTAGATTACAAGCATGCACAGTTCGTTTTACAAGTTTGATTCAAATGTGTGAATGTAGTGGAGTGAGTGTGGTTAGAAATGACATTTGGTTTACTTTTATGACAACCCTAACACATATAATCGTCTCCATGTCATTAGAATTCAAAAATAAGCTTAGAATCAAAGAATAAGCTTAAAAGTAGAATACAAGCATGCATAGTTCGTTTTACAAGGTTGATTCAAATGTGTGAATGTTGTGGAGTGAGTGTGGTTAGAAATGACATTTGGTTTACTTTTATGACAACCCTAACACATATAATCGTCTCCATGTCATTAGAATTCAAAAATAAGCTTAGAATCAAAGAATAAGCTTAAAAGTAGAATACAAGCATGCACAGTTCGTTTCACAAGTTTGATTCAAATGTGTGAATGTTGTGGAGTGAGTGTTGTTAGAAATGACATTTGGTTTACTTTTATGACAACCCTAACACATATAATCGTCTCCATGTCCTTAGAATTCAAAAATAAGCTTAGAATCAAAGAATTAGCTTAAAAGTAGAATACAAGCATGCACAGTTCGTTTCACAAGTTTTATTCAAATGTGTGAATGTTGTGGAGTGAGTGTGGTTAGAAATGACATTTGGTTTACTTTTATGACAACCCTAACACATATAATCGTCTCCATGTCATTAGAATTCAAAAATTAGCTTAGAATCAAAGAATAACCTTAAAAGTAGATTACAGGCATGCACAGTTCGTTTCACAAGTTTTATTCAAATGTGTGAATGTTGTGGAGTGAGTGTGGTTAGAAATGACATTTGGTTTACTTTTGATGCACTCACTTATACATTTATAATTAGGGAGACTAATAATAATAATTTGGATAATAATCTCGAACTGGATAACTGAATTATTGCATAAGTACGAGACTTTAACAAGCTGTTTTTGAGGATATGGGTTTTATGAAGTATTATTATTGGAAATTATTTCACTCATAAGCAATCTCCCTGACCTATGCTTATGCAAACAGAAACGAGAATTCCGACCCAATATGAACCTGTTTTAAGATTGATTTCTCAATCAAAATTCAGGAACTAGGCTGACTTATTCAGGATATGACTCCCCTAAATAATCCGACCCAAGGTAGGAAAGAATCCTCACTTCTCTGAGATAAACACACTCACAGAAACTCAGACGCCAATGATTTCACTCACCTAGCTCCTAACTAAGTGTTCACACCAGCTATAAGACTCACTCTTACTGAAAATACTTGATATTCAACTTGAGGATAATTTACAGAGGAGAGCTGTTTATATAAGCCCTTTAATCAGTCCATAGGCTGATATTTTCGAACAGAAATAATAAACAAAGGAAAAGCTTAAGCAAATAAACTAGCTTATCAGAAAAGCAGAGCAGGCTTGACCCTTCAGTAAAGTAAGAGGCTTTTCCTTGGAGCTAAGTTATGTACATCCTCTTATTTTAATTGCCACTTGCTTAATTTCTGGCGCCAAAACAAAAGGAAACCCTATTGTGAGGGTTTACTTGATTCTTCAGCAAAATTGGACAAAACCCTTGCCTTTGGGTTTGTCATTGCTTATGGTTGATATATGCGAGTGACAAAAGCCACTCCCTTGACGTGTACCTTCAAATTAACACTTAACATGACTAATGACTGCATTAGTTTGTTAATGTCGATTTGATTAGCTGCAATATTAGTCATTAGTTGTTGCTCTGCATCATTCTCTCCAGGTTGAGAAAGACTTGACCTCAAGTCTGGTTCCTCCTCAGCATCAGGGTAGAAATGCTGTAAATCAGCAACATTAAAAGTGACTTCAGTATTAGGTTCACCTGGCAAAATAACCTTGTAAGCATTATCCCCGACCCTGGCAGCTATTTCAAAAGGACCTTCAGCTCTTGGGTGAAGCTTTGTCTTTCTTTTAGCAGGAAAACGCTCCTTCCTTAGATGAACCCAAACCAATTCTCCTTCCTTGAATGCTGCAGGTTTCTTGTGTTTATTAGCAGCTTTTCTGTAGTTTTCATTGGATTTCAGAATGTTTTGGTGAATTTGTTGGTGTAACTCCTTTATTTCATTTGCCCTCACATCAGCATCAGTACTGAAGTGCTCATCTCCTCCTGGTATCACAGCCAAATCAAGAGGAGTAAATGGATTGACACCATAGACCACCTGAAAAGGAGTATGCCCTGTCGTTCGGGACGATGATCTGTTATAAGCAAACTCAGCCTGTGCTAGCATCAAGTCCCAAGCTTTGTGATTTTTCTGAACCATACCTCTCAACAGCTCCCCTAAACTTCTATTAACCACCTCAGTTTGGCCATCAGTCTGAGGGTGGCAGGTTGTGCTGAACAGCAATTTGGTACAAGCTTTTTCCACAAGGTTTTCCAAAAGTGTGACAGAAATTTGGAGTCTCTATCTGATACAATCGAACGGGGAATTCCATGTAACCTGACCACTTCTCTAAAATATAGATCAGCTGTCTTGGAGGCATCATTAGTCTTGTGACAAGCTAAGAAGTGAGCCATTTTGGAAAATCTGTCAACAACCACCATTATAGAATCTTTATTGCGCTGTGTGCGAGGCAATCCCAACACGAAATCCATACTGACATCAAGCCATGGCCCTTCAGGTGCAGGTAAAGGAATGTATAAGCCTTGAGAAGGACGAGGATGACTTTTGGAGATTTGACAGGTAGCACATCTTTTGATAATATCAGCAATTGTGGTAGCAAGTTTCGGCCAAAAGAAATGCTCTGTTACAATTTCTTTTGTTTTATCAATTCCAAAATGACCAGCTAACCCACCTGCATGAGCTTCTCGAATGATAAGTTCCCTTAAGGAAGTGTTAGGGATGCAAAGCCTGTTGTCTTTAAACAGAAAACCTGATTGTAAGTGGAATTTCCCATGAGGACCACTCTGAACTTTTAGAAATAGCTCAGAAAAGTCGCCATCTTGGGCATACTGTTCCTTGATAATTTCAAAACCCAAAACCCTGGCATTCACTTTATTGATTAGTAAGTGTCTTCGAGACAAAGCATCAGCAACCCTATTCAATTTCCCAGACTTGTGGCGTATGACAAATGAATATGGTTGCAAAGCTTCTACCCATTTCGCGTGTCTACTGCTCAGTTTGTGTTGCCCATTTATGTACTTCAAAGCCTCGTGATCTGAATGGAGAATGAATTCATGTGGAAGTAAGTAATGTCTCCAATGTTCCAGAGCTCGAATAATGGCATAAAACTCTTTGTCGTATGTGGAGTACCTCCTTCTGGCTTCGTTTAATTTTTCACTAAAATAAGCAATGGGTTTCTTCTCTTGAAGTAAGACTGCACCAATACCCACACCAGAGGCGTCACACTCAATCTCAAATACTTTGTCGAAGTTAGGTAAGGCTAAAACAGGAGCCGATGCTAACTTTTCTTTGATCAGAATGAAACTCTGTTCTGCAGCAGCATTCCACACAAAAACTCCACCCTTCAAACACTCAGTAAGTGGTGCTATTAATGTACTGAAGTTTAGGATGAACCTCCTGTAAAAGGAAGCTAGCCCATGAAAGCTTCGAACATCATGGATGCTTTTGGGAACTGGCCACTCCTGAATTGCTCTGATTTTCTCCGTATCCACCTGAACACCATGTTCCGACACTACATAGCCTAGGAAAATGAGGCTATTAGTGAGGAAGTGACATTTCCCCAAGTTAGCATATAGCTGTTCTTGTTGTAACAAGGAGAAAACCATATGTAAATGCTGCAGATGTTCCTCTTCACTCTTGCTATATATATCAATATATCATCGAAGTAGACAACCACAAATTTGCTGGTATAAGGCTTGAAAACCTGATTCATTAACCTCATAAAGGTGCTGGGAGCATTAGTGAGCCCAAAAGGCATGACCAACCATTCATACAGTCCCCCCTTTGTTTTAAATGCTGTTTTCCACTCGTCACCAGCCCGGATAAGCTCCACACAACTCATCCAATAGATCATCGAGTCTAGGTATGGGGTACCGATACTTGATGGTTATTCTGTTGATAGCACGACAATCAATGCACATCCTCATGGAGTTGTCTTTCTTTGGCACCAATAAAGCTGGAACAGAGCAAGGGCTCATACTCTCTCTTATCTGCCCTTTGGAAATCAAATCTTCCACCTGTCGCTGTATCTCTGCAGTTTCCACTGGGTTCATTCGGTAAGCAGCTTTATTTGGGAGTGATGCTCCAGGCATTAGATCAATACAATGCTGAATGTTTCTTTTAGGAGGTAATCCAGATGGAATTTCCTCTGGAAAAACATCGGCAAATTCTTGAATTAGTAGCTGAACTTTAGGGTGAAGGTTAGGTTCTTTTGTTGTTGGATTTTCTGTGTATTCCCCATTAATATGCTCTTCCACCCCCAATTCTTTCAAAGAACTCAATGCTTGATGGATGTCGCTCGTGTTTCCCTCATCCCCAGATGTTTTGGTTGGGATTTCTGTAGCTTGGTATTGTAGTGGAGTTAAGACAATGGTTTTTGTTCCTCTTTTGAGGGAATAGGTGTTTGCTCGACCACTATGCTGCGAGTCAGTGTCGAATTGCCAGGGTCTACCCAACAATAAATGACAGGCGTCCATTGGAATAATATCACACCAAATTTCATCTGAATAAGTTTTGCCAATCGAAAAAGCAACAAGACATTTGCGAGCTACTTGCACTAAATTGCCAGAATTTAACCATTGTAGCTGATAAGGTTCATGATGTACCTCAGTTTGCAGTTTCAGCTTGTCCACCAACTCTTGAGATGCAACATTGGTACAACTACCACTATCAATGATGACCCTGCAGACTTTTCCTTTGATTGTGCCCCTGGTATGAAATAGCCTTTCCCGTTGACTGCTACCCCTAGGTGCAGGTAGAGAACTCAGTGTTCTCCTGAGCACCAAAGCTTCCCCGACATCAGGCCCTTCTTCTACCACTTCCTCCTCAGTCTCATCATCAGGCTGGGTCTCAACCCAATTATCAAACTCTACCAGACTTATAATCCTTTTGGTGGGACATTCCAAGGCATAATGCCCTAATCCCTGACATCTAAAACATTTCACCTCTCTTTTAGCAGTAGGAACAGGATTTTCTGGTCTTTTGTTGTTAAAAAATTTCTGATTTGATGTGGGACTGGCATTTTGAGGACTGACCGTTTGAATAGTGTTGGGTTTGGTATATGGTGAACCCCTGTAAACAGGTCTAGTGTACCCCTTTCTTTTCCCCTTGGCCTGCTGTTCAATCTTGTAAGCTAGATTACATACCTCATGCAGAGTATAGAGGTTGGAGTTCTACTGCATTACCAATTTCAGAAGCTAAACCATGGATGTATCTAATGATTGTCATTTCTTGTGGTTCTTCCAGCTCACATTTAAGCATTAGCAACTCAAACTCCCTAGTGAACTCCTCAACACTCCTGTTATCTTGCCTTAGCTCAACAAACTCAGAAAAACAATTCCTTTTGTAATTTTCAGGAAGGAATCTTTTGTTCAGGATTTTTTTCATTTTAGCCCAGGTTTTAATTTTGGATTTATGCTGCCTAAGCCTTTGTGATTTCAGGTTCTCCCACCAATGAGATGCATATTTCCTCAATTTTAAAGCCACTAATTTCACCTTTTTATCATCAGGGAAATCCCTTAAATCAAACACCCTCTCAACAGCATGCAACCAATCAAGATATTCATCTACATTCATTTTCCCATCAAATTCAGGAATGTCTACTTTGATATCAGGCTCATACCTCTGTGGTGTTCTCTTTTCAGATTCAATCTGAATGACCGAGTTGCTGCTGCCATCGTGGCTCGACTCATCATCAGATCCATCCTGCTGTTGTTGTTTTGATTTCTGTGTATACTTCTGCATCTGCTTCTTGAGATAATCAAGCTGTGCCTCCATTATCTCCTTATCTCTCAACAGAGCCGCATTATTTTCAACCTCCTCTTTCAACTTCTCCTCCACAGTCGCACTCGCCCCAGCCATTGCTCTTGGTTTTAAAACCTAGAGCTCTGATACCAGAATTGATGCACTCACTTATACATTTATAATTAGGGAGACTAATAATAATAATTTGGATAATAATCTCGAACTGGATAACTGAATTATTGCATAAGTACGAGACTTTAACAAGCTGTTTTTGAGGATATGGGTTTTATGAAGTATTATTATTGGAAATTATTTCACTCATAAGCAATCTCCCTGACCTATGCTTATGCAAACAGAAACGAGAATTCCGACCCGATATGAACCTGTTTTAAGATTGATTTCTCAATCAAAATTCAGGAACTAGGCTGACTTATTCAGGATATGACTCCCCTAAATAATCCGACCCAAGGTAGGAAAGAATCCTCACTTCTCTGAGATAAACACACTCACAGAAACTCAGACGCCAATGATTTCACTCACCTAGCTCCTAACTAAGTGTTCACACCAGCTATAAGACTCACTCTTACTGAAAATACTTGATATTCAACTTGAGGATAATTTACAGAGGAGAGCTGTTTATATAAGCCCTTTAATCAGTCCATAGGCTGATATTTTCGAACAGAAATAATAAACAAAGGAAAAGCTTAAGCAAATAAACTAGCTTATCAGAAAAGCAGAGCAGGCTTGACCCTTCAGTAAAGTAAGAGGCTTTTCCTTGGAGCTAAGTTATGTACATCCTCTTATTTTAATTGCCACTTGCTTAATTTCTGGCGCCAAAACAAAAGGAAACCCTATTGTGAGGGTTTACTTGATTCTTCAGCAAAATTGGACAAAACCCTTGCCTTTGGGTTTGTCATTGCTTATGGTTGATATATGCGAGTGAAAAAAGCCACTCCCTTGCCGTGTACCTTCAAATTAACACTTAACATGACTAATGACTGCATTTGTTTGTTAATGTCGATTTGATTAGCTGCAATATTAGTCATTAGTTGTTGCTCTGCATCAACTTTTATGACAACCCTAACACATATAGTCGTCTCCATGTCATTAGAATTCAAAAATAAGCTTAGAATCAAAGAATAAGCTTAAAAGTAGATTACAAGCATGCACAGTTCGTTTCACAAGTTTTATTCAAATGTGTGAATGTTGTGGAGTGAGTGTGGTTAGATATGACATTTGGTTTACTTTTATGACAACCCTAACACATATAATCGTCTCCATGTCATGAGAATTCAAAAATAAGTTTAGAATCAAAGAATAAGATTAAAAGTAGATTACAAGCATGCACAGTTCGTTTTACAAGTTTGATTCAAATGTGTGAATGTAGTGGAGTGAGTGTGGTTAGAAATGACATTTGGTTTACTTTTATGACAACCCTAACACATATAATCGTCTCCATGTCATTAGAAATCAATAATAAGCTTAGAATCAAAGAATAAGCTTAAAAGTAGATTACAAGCATGCACAGTTCGTTTTACAAGTTTGATTCAAATGTGTGAATGTTGTGGAGTGAGTGTGGTTAGATATGACATTTGGTTTACTTTTATGACAACCCTAACACATATAATCGTCTCCATGTCATTAGAATTGAAAAATAAGCTTAGAATCAAAGAAGAAGCTTAAAAGTAGATTACAAGCATGCACAGTTCGGTTCACAAGTTTTATTCAAATGTGTGAATGTTGTGGAGTGAGTGTGGTTAGAAATGACATTTGGTTTACTTTTATGACAACCCTAACACATATAATCGTCTCCATGTCATTAGAATTCAAAAATAAGCTTAGAATCAAAGAATAAGCTTAAAAGTAGATTACAAGCATGCATAGTTCGTTTTACAAGTTTGATTCAAATGTGTGAATGTAGTGGAGTGAGTGTGGTTAGAAATGACATTTGGTTTACTTTTATGACAACCCTAACACATATAATCGTCTCCATGTCATTAGAATTCAAAAATAAGCTTAGAATCAAAGAATAAGCTTAAAAGTAGAATACAAGCATGCACAGTTCGTTTTACAAGGTTGACTCAAATGTGTGAATGTTGTGGAGTGAGTGTGGTTAGAAATGGCATTTGATTTACTTTTATGACAACCCTAACACATATAATCGTCTCCATGTCATTAGAAATCAATAATAAGCTTAGAATCAAAGAATAAGCTTAAAAGTAGATTACAAGCATGCACAGTTCGTTTTACAAGTTTTATTCAAATGTGTGAATGTTGTGGAGTGAGTGTGGTTAGAAATGACATTTGGTTTACTTTTATGACAACCCTAACACAGATAATCGTCTCCATGTCATTAGAATTCAAAAATGAGCTTAGAATCAAAGAAGAAGCTTAAAAGTAGATTACAAGCATGCATAGTTCGTTTCACAAGTTTTATTCAAATGTGTGAATGTTGTGGAGTGAGTGTGGTTAGAAATGACATTTGGTTTACTTTTATGACAACCCTAACACATATAATCGTCTCCATGTCATTAGAATTCAAAAATAAGCTTAGAATCAAAGACTAAGCTTAAAAGTAGATTACAAGCATGCACAGTTCGTTTTACAAGTTTGATTCAAATGTGTGAATGTAGTAGAGGGAGTGTGGTTAGAAATGACATTTGGTTTACTTTTATGACAACCCTAACACATATAATCGTCTCCATGTCATTAGAATTCAAAAATAAGCTTAGAATCAAAGAATAAGCTTAAAAGTAAATTACAAGCATGCACAGTTCGTTTCACAAGTTTTATTCAAATGTGTGAATGTTGTGGAGTGAGTGTGGTTAGAAATGACATTTGGTTTACTTTTATGACAACCCTAACACATATAATCGTCTCCATGTGATTAGAAATCAAAAATAAGCTTAGAATCAAAGAATAAGCTTAAAAGTAGATTACAAGCATGCACAGTTCGTTTCACAAGTTTTATTCAAATGTGTGAATGTTGTGGAGTGAGTGTGGTTAGAAATGACATTTGGTTTACTTTTATGACAATCCTAACACATATAATCGTCTCCATGTCATTAGAATTCAAAAATAAGCTTAGAATCAAAGAATAACCTTAAAAGTAGATTACAAGCATGCACAGTTTGTTTCACAAGTTTTATTCAAATGTGTGAATGTTGTGGAGTGAGTGTGGTTAGAAATGACATTTGGTTTACTTTTATGACAACCCTAACACATATAATCGTCTCCATGTGATTAGAATTAAAAAATAAGCTTAGAATCAAAGAATAAGCTTAAAAGTAGATTACAAGCATGCACAGTTCGTTTCACAAGTTTTATTCAAATGTGTGAATGTTGTGGAGTGAGTGTGGTTAGAAATGACATTTGGTTTACTTTTATGACAATCCTAACACATATAATCGTCTCCATGTCATTAGAATTCAAAAATAAGCTTAGAATCAAAGAATAACCTTAAAAGTAGATTACAAGCATGCACAGTTTGTTTCACAAGTTTTATTCAAATGTGTGAATGTACTGGAGTGAGTGTGGTTAGAAATGACATTGGGTTTACTTTTATGACAACCCTAACACATATAATCGTCTCCATGTCATTAGAAATCAATAATAAGCTTAGAATCAAAGAATAAGATTAAAAGTAGATTACAAGCATGCACAGTTCGTTTTACAAGTTTGATTCAAATGTGTGAATGTAGTGGAGTGAGTGTGGTTAGAAATGACATTGGGTTTACTTTTATGACAACCCTAACACATATAATCGTCTCCATGTCATTAGAAATCAATAATAAGCTTAGAATCAAAGAATAAGCTTAAAAGTAGATTACAAGCATGCACAGTTCGTTTTACAAGTTTGATTCAAATGTGTGAATGTTGTGGAGTGAGTGTGGTTAGAAATGACATTTGGTTTACTTTTATGACAACCCTAACACATATAATCGTCTCCATGTCATTAGAATTCAAAAATAAGCTTAGAATCAAAGAAGAAGCTTAAAAGTAGATTACAAGCATGCACAGTTCGTTTCACAAGTTTTATTCAAATGTGTGAATGTTCTGGAGTGAGTGTGGTTAGAAATGACATTTGGTTTACTTTTATGACAACCCTAACACATATAATCGTCTCCATGTCATTAGAATTCAAAAATAAGCTTAGAATCAAAGAATAAGCTTAAAAGTAGATTACAAGCATGCATAGTTCGTTTTACAAGTTTGATTCAAATGTGTGAATGTAGTGGAGTGAGTGTGGTTAGAAATGACATTTGGTTTACTTTTATGACAACCCTAACACATATAATCGTCTCCATGTCATTAGAATTCAAAAATAAGCTTAGAATCAAAGAAGAAGCTTAAAAGTAGATTACAAGCATGCATAGTTCGTTTCACAAGTTTTATTCAAATGTGTGAATGTTGTGGAGTGAGTGTGGTTAGAAATGACATTTGGTTTACTTTTATGACAACCCTAACACATATAATCGTCTCCATGTCATTAGAATTGAAAAATAAGCTTAGAATCAAAGAAGAAGCTTAAAAGTAGATTACAAGCATGCACAGTTCGGTTCACAAGTTTTATTCAAATGTGTGAATGTTGTGGAGTGAGTGTGGTTAGAAATGACATTTGGTTTACTTTTATGACAACCCTAACACATATAATCGTCTCCATGTCATTAGAATTCAAAAATAAGCTTAGAATCAAAGAATAAGCTTAAAAGTAGATTACAAGCATGCATAGTTCGTTTTACAAGTTTGATTCAAATGTGTGAATGTAGTGGAGTGAGTGTGGTTAGAAATGACATTTGGTTTACTTTTATGACAACCCTAACACATATAATCGTCTCCATGTCATTAGAATTCAAAAATAAGCTTAGAATCAAAGAATAAGCTTAAAAGTAGATTACAAGCATGCATAGTTCGTTTTACAAGTTTGATTCAAATGTGTGAATGTAGTGGAGTGAGTGTGGTTAGAAATGACATTTGGTTTACTTTTATGACAACCCTAACACATATAATCGTCTCCATGTCATTAGAATTCAAAAATAAGCTTAGAATCAAAGAAGAAGCTTAAAAGTAGATTACAAGCATGCATAGTTCGTTTCACAAGTTTTATTCAAATGTGTGAATGTTGTGGAGTGAGTGTGGTTAGAAATGACATTTGGTTTACTTTTATGACAACCCTAACACATATAATCGTCTCCATGTCATTAGAATTGAAAAATAAGCTTAGAATCAAAGAAGAAGCTTAAAAGTAGATTACAAGCATGCACAGTTCGGTTCACAAGTTTTATTCAAATGTGTGAATGTTGTGGAGTGAGTGTGGTTAGAAATGACATTTGGTTTACTTTTATGACAACCCTAACACATATAATCGTCTCCATGTCATTAGAATTCAAAAATAAGCTTAGAATCAAAGAATAAGCTTAAAAGTAGATTACAAGCATGCATAGTTCGTTTTACAAGTTTGATTCAAATGTGTGAATGTAGTGGAGTGAGTGTGGTTAGAAATGACATTTGGTTTACTTTTATGACAACCCTAACACATATAATCGTCTCCATGTCATTAGAATTCAAAAATAAGCTTAGAATCAAAGAATAAGCTTAAAAGTAGAATACAAGCATGCACAGTTCGTTTTACAAGGTTGATTCAAATGTGTGAATGTTGTGGAGTGAGTGTGGTTAGAAATGACATTTGGTTTACTTTTATGACAACCCTAACACATATAATCGTCTCCATGTCATTAGAATTCAAAAATAAGCTTAGAATCAAAGAATAACCTTAAAAGTAGATTACAAGCATGCACAGTTTGTTTCACAAGTTTTATTCAAATGTGTGAATGTTGTGGAGTGAGTGTGGTTAGAAATGACATTTGGTTTACTTTTATGACAACCCTAACACATATAATCGTCTCCATGTGATTAGAATTAAAAAATAAGCTTAGAATCAAAGAATAAGCTTAAAAGTAGATTACAAGCATGCACAGTTCGTTTCACAAGTTTTATTCAAATGTGTGAATGTTGTGGAGTGAGTGTGGTTAGAAATGACATTTGGTTTACTTTTATGACAATCCTAACACATATAATCGTCTCCATGTCATTAGAATTCAAAAATAAGCTTAGAATCAAAGAATAACCTTAAAAGTAGATTACAAGCATGCACAGTTTGTTTCACAAGTTTTATTCAAATGTGTGAATGTACTGGAGTGAGTGTGGTTAGAAATGACATTGGGTTTACTTTTATGACAACCCTAACACATATAATCGTCTCCATGTCATTAGAAATCAATAATAAGCTTAGAATCAAAGAATAAGATTAAAAGTAGATTACAAGCATGCACAGTTCGTTTTACAAGTTTGATTCAAATGTGTGAATGTAGTGGAGTGAGTGTGGTTAGAAATGACATTGGGTTTACTTTTATGACAACCCTAACACATATAATCGTCTCCATGTCATTAGAAATCAATAATAAGCTTAGAATCAAAGAATAAGCTTAAAAGTAGATTACAAGCATGCACAGTTCGTTTTACAAGTTTGATTCAAATGTGTGAATGTTGTGGAGTGAGTGTGGTTAGAAATGACATTTGGTTTACTTTTATGACAACCCTAACACATATAATCGTCTCCATGTCATTAGAATTCAAAAATAAGCTTAGAATCAAAGAAGAAGCTTAAAAGTAGATTACAAGCATGCACAGTTCGTTTCACAAGTTTTATTCAAATGTGTGAATGTTCTGGAGTGAGTGTGGTTAGAAATGACATTTGGTTTACTTTTATGACAACCCTAACACATATAATCGTCTCCATGTCATTAGAATTCAAAAATAAGCTTAGAATCAAAGAATAAGCTTAAAAGTAGATTACAAGCATGCATAGTTCGTTTTACAAGTTTGATTCAAATGTGTGAATGTAGTGGAGTGAGTGTGGTTAGAAATGACATTTGGTTTACTTTTATGACAACCCTAACACATATAATCGTCTCCATGTCATTAGAATTCCAAAATAAGCTTAGAATCAAAGAAGAAGCTTAAAAGTAGATTACAAGCATGCATAGTTCGTTTCACAAGTTTTATTCAAATGTGTGAATGTTGTGGAGTGAGTGTGGTTAGAAATGACATTTGGTTTACTTTTATGACAACCCTAACACATATAATCGTCTCCATGTCATTAGAATTGAAAAATAAGCTTAGAATCAAAGAAGAAGCTTAAAAGTAGATTACAAGCATGCACAGTTCGGTTCACAAGTTTTATTCAAATGTGTGAATGTTGTGGAGTGAGTGTGGTTAGAAATGACATTTGGTTTACTTTTATGACAACCCTAACACATATAATCGTCTCCATGTCATTAGAATTCAAAAATAAGCTTAGAATCAAAGAATAAGCTTAAAAGTAGATTACAAGCATGCATAGTTCGTTTTACAAGTTTGATTCAAATGTGTGAATGTAGTGGAGTGAGTGTGGTTAGAAATGACATTTGGTTTACTTTTATGACAACCCTAACACATATAATCGTCTCCATGTCATTAGAATTCAAAAATAAGCTTAGAATCAAAGAATAAGCTTAAAAGTAGAATACAAGCATGCACAGTTCGTTTTACAAGGTTGATTCAAATGTGTGAATGTTGTGGAGTGAGTGTGGTTAGAAATGGCATTTGATTTACTTTTATGACAACCCTAACACATATAATCGTCTCCATGTCATTAGAAATCAATAATAAGCTTAGAATCAAAGAATAAGCTTAAAAGTAGATTACAAGCATGCACAGTTCGTTTTACAAGTTTTATTCAAATGTGTGAATGTTGTGGAGTGAGTGTGGTTAGAAATGACATTTGGTTTACTTTTATGACAACCCTAACACAGATAATCGTCTCCATGTCATTAGAATTCAAAAATGAGCTTAGAATCAAAGAAGAAGCTTAAAAGTAGATTACAAGCATGCATAGTTCGTTTCACAAGTTTTATTCAAATGTGTGAATGTTGTGGAGTGAGTGTGGTTAGAAATGACATTTGGTTTACTTTTATGACAACCCTAACACATATAATCGTCTCCATGTCATTAGAATTCAAAAATAAGCTTAGAATCAAAGACTAAGCTTAAAAGTAGATTACAAGCATGCACAGTTCGTTTTACAAGTTTGATTCAAATGTGTGAATGTAGTAGAGGGAGTGTGGTTAGAAATGACATTTGGTTTACTTTTATGACAACCCTAACACATATAATCGTCTCCATGTCATTAGAATTCAAAAATAAGCTTAGAATCAAAGAATAAGCTTAAAAGTAAATTACAAGCATGCACAGTTCGTTTCACAAGTTTTATTCAAATGTGTGAATGTTGTGGAGTGAGTGTGGTTAGAAATGACATTTGGTTTACTTTTATGACAACCCTAACACATATAATCGTCTCCATGTGATTAGAAATCAAAAATAAGCTTAGAATCAAAGAATAAGCTTAAAAGTAGATTACAAGCATGCACAGTTCGTTTCACAAGTTTTATTCAAATGTGTGAATGTTGTGGAGTGAGTGTGGTTAGAAATGACATTTGGTTTACTTTTATGACAATCCTAACACATATAATCGTCTCCATGTCATTAGAATTCAAAAATAAGCTTAGAATCAAAGAATAACCTTAAAAGTAGATTACAAGCATGCACAGTTTGTTTCACAAGTTTTATTCAAATGTGTGAATGTTGTGGAGTGAGTGTGGTTAGAAATGACATTTGGTTTACTTTTATGACAACCCTAACACATATAATCGTCTCCATGTGATTAGAATTAAAAAATAAGCTTAGAATCAAAGAATAAGCTTAAAAGTAGATTACAAGCATGCACAGTTCGTTTCACAAGTTTTATTCAAATGTGTGAATGTTGTGGAGTGAGTGTGGTTAGAAATGACATTTGGTTTACTTTTATGACAATCCTAACACATATAATCGTCTCCATGTCATTAGAATTCAAAAATAAGCTTAGAATCAAAGAATAACCTTAAAAGTAGATTACAAGCATGCACAGTTTGTTTCACAAGTTTTATTCAAATGTGTGAATGTACTGGAGTGAGTGTGGTTAGAAATGACATTGGGTTTACTTTTATGACAACCCTAACACATATAATCGTCTCCATGTCATTAGAAATCAATAATAAGCTTAGAATCAAAGAATAAGATTAAAAGTAGATTACAAGCATGCACAGTTCGTTTTACAAGTTTGATTCAAATGTGTGAATGTAGTGGAGTGAGTGTGGTTAGAAATGACATTGGGTTTACTTTTATGACAACCCTAACACATATAATCGTCTCCATGTCATTAGAAATCAATAATAAGCTTAGAATCAAAGAATAAGCTTAAAAGTAGATTACAAGCATGCACAGTTCGTTTTACAAGTTTGATTCAAATGTGTGAATGTTGTGGAGTGAGTGTGGTTAGAAATGACATTTGGTTTACTTTTATGACAACCCTAACACATATAATCGTCTCCATGTCATTAGAATTCAAAAATAAGCTTAGAATCAAAGAAGAAGCTTAAAAGTAGATTACAAGCATGCACAGTTCGTTTCACAAGTTTTATTCAAATGTGTGAATGTTCTGGAGTGAGTGTGGTTAGAAATGACATTTGGTTTACTTTTATGACAACCCTAACACATATAATCGTCTCCATGTCATTAGAATTCAAAAATAAGCTTAGAATCAAAGAATAAGCTTAAAAGTAGATTACAAGCATGCATAGTTCGTTTTACAAGTTTGATTCAAATGTGTGAATGTAGTGGAGTGAGTGTGGTTAGAAATGACATTTGGTTTACTTTTATGACAACCCTAACACATATAATCGTCTCCATGTCATTAGAATTCAAAAATAAGCTTAGAATCAAAGAATAAGCTTAAAAGTAGAATACAAGCATGCGCAGTTCGTTTTACAAGGTTGATTCAAATGTGTGAATGTTGTGGAGTGAGTGTGGTTAGAAATGACATTTGGTTTACTTTTATGACAACCCTAACACATATAATCGTCTCCATGTCATTAGAAATCAATAATAAGCTTAGAATCAAAGAATAAGCTTAAAAGTAGATTACAAGCATGCACAGTTCGTTTTACAAGTTTTATTCAAATGTGTGAATGTAGTGGAGTGAGTGTGGTTAGAAATGACATTTGGTTTACTTTTATGACAACCCTAACTTATATAATCGTCTCCATGTCATTAGAATTCAAAAATAAGCTTAGAATCAAAGAATAAGCTTAAAAGTAAATTACAAGCATGCACAGTTCGTTTCACAAGTTTTATTCAAATGTGTGAATGTTGTAGAGTGAGTGTGGTTAGAAATGACATTTGGTTTACTTTTATGACAACCCTAACACATATAATCGTCTCCATGTCATTAGAATTCAAAAATAAGCTTAGAATCAAAGAAGAAGCTTAAAAGTAGATTACAAGCATGCACAGTTCGTTTCACAAGTTTTATTCAAATGTGTGAATGTTGTGGAGTGAGTGTGGTTAGAAATGACATTTGGTTTACTTTTATGACAACCCTAACACATATAATCGTCTCCATGTCATTAGAATTCAAAAATAAGCTTAGAATCAAAGAATAAGCTTAAAAGTAGATTACAAGCATGCACAGTTCGTTTTACAAGTTTGATTCAAATGTGTGAATGTAGTGGAGTGAGTGTGGTTAGAAATGACATTTGGTTTACTTTTATGACAACCCTAACACATATAATCGTCTCCATGTCATTAGAATTCAAAAATAAGCTTAGAATCAAAGAATAAGCTTAAAAGTAGATTACAAGCATGCACAGTTCGTTTTACAAGTTTGATTCAAATGTGTGAATGTAGTGGAGTGAGTGTGGTTAGAAATGACATTTGGTTTAATTTTATGACAACCCTAACACATATAATCGTCTCCATGTCATTAGAATTCAAAAATAAGCTTAGAATCAAAGAAGAAGCTTAAAAGTAGATTACAAGCATGCACAGTTCGTTTCACAAGTTTTATTCAAATGTGTGAATGTTGTGGAGTGAGTGTGGTTAGAAATGACATTTGGTTTACTTTTATGACAACCCTAACACATATAATCGTCTCCATGTCATTAGAATTCAAAAATAAGCTTAGAATCAAAGAATAAGCTTAAAAGTAGATTACAAGCATGCACAGTTCGTTTTACAAGTTTGATTCAAATGTGTGAATGTAGTGGAGTGAGTGTGGTTAGAAATGACATTTGGTTTACTTTTATGACAACCCTAACACATATAATCGTCTCCATGTCATTAGAATTCAAAAATAAGCTTAGAATCAAAGAATAAGCTTAAAAGTAGAATACAAGCATGCACAGTTCGTTTTACAAGGTTGATTCAAATGTGTGAATGTTGTGGAGTGAGTGTGGTTAGAAATGGCATTTGGTTTACTTTTATGACAACCCTAACACATATAATCGTCTCCATGTCATTAGAAATCAATAATAAGCTTAGAATCAAAGAATAAGCTTAAAAGTAGATTACAAGCATGCATAGTTCGTTTTACAAGTTTTATTCAAATGTGTGAATGTTGTGGAGTGAGTGTGGTTAGAAATGACATTTGGTTTACTTTTATGACAACCCTAACACATATAATCGTCTCCATGTCATTAGAATTCAAAAATAAGCTTAGAATCAAAGAAGAAGCTTAAAAGTAGATTACATGCATGCATAGTTCGTTTCACAAGTTTTATTCAAATGTGTGAATGTTGTGGAGTGAGTGTGGTTAGAAATGACATTTGGTTTACTTTTATGACAACCCTAACACATATAATCGTCTCCATGTCATTAGAATTCAAAAATAAGCTTAGAATCAAAGAATAAGCTTAAAAGTAGATTACAAGCATGCACAGTTCGTTTTACAAGTTTGATTCAAATGTGTGAATGTAGTGGAGGGAGTGGGGTTAGAAATGACATTTGGTTTACTTTTATGACAACCCTAACACATATAATCGTCTCCATGTCATTAGAATTCAAAAATAAGCTTAGAATCAAAGAATAAGCTTAAAAGTAGATTACAAGCATGCACAGTTCGTTTTACAAGTTTGATTCAAATGTGTGAATGTAGTGGAGTGAGTGTGGTTAGAAATGACATTTGGTTTACTTTTATGACAACCCTAACACATATAATCGTCTCCATGTCATTAGAATTCAAAAATAAGCTTAGAATCAAAGAATAAGCTTAAAAGTAGAATACAAGCATGCACAGTTCGTTTTACAAGGTTGATTCAAATGTGTGAATGTTGTGGAGTGAGTGTGGTTAGAAATGGCATTTGGTTTACTTTTATGACAACCCTAACACATATAATCGTCTCCATGTCATTAGAAATCAATAATAAGCTTAGAATCAAAGAATAAGCTTAAAAGTAGATTACAAGCATGCACAGTTCGTTTTACAAGTTTGATTCAAATGTGTGAATGTTGTGGAGTGAGTGTGGTTAGAAATGACATTTGGTTTACTTTTATGACAATCCTAACACATATAATCGTCTCCATGTCATTAGAATTCAAAAATAAGCTTAGAATCAAAGAATAACCTTAAAAGTAGATTACAAGCATGCACAGTTCGTTTCACAAGTTTTATTCAAATGTGTGAATGTTGTGGAGTGAGTGTGGTTAGAAATGACATTTGGTTTACTTGTATAACAACCCTAACACATATAATCGTCTCCATGTCATTAGAATTCAAAAATAAGCTTAGAATCAAAGAATAAGCTTAAAAGTAGATTACAAGCATGCACAGTTCGTTTCACAAGTTTTATTCAAATGTGTGAATGTTGTGGAGTGAGTGTGGTTAGAAATGACATTTGGTTTACTTTTATGACAACCCTAACACATATAATCGTCTCCATGTCATGAGAATTCAAAAATAAGCTTAGAATCAAAGAATAAGATTAAAAGTAGATTACAAGCATGCACAGTTCGTTTTACAAGTTTTATTCAAATGTGTGAATGTAGTGGAGTGAGTGTGGTTAGAAATGACATTTGGTTTACTTTTATGACAACCCTAACACATATAATCGTCTCCATGTCATTAGAATTCAAAAATAAGCTTAGAATCAAAGAATAAGCTTAAAAGTAGATTACAAGCATGCACAGTTCGTTTCACAAGTTTTATTCAAATGTGTGAATGTTGTGGAGTGAGTGTGGTTAGAAATGACATTTGGTTTACTTTTATGACAACCCTAACACATATAATCGTCTCCATGTCATGAGAATTCAAAAATAAGCTTAGAATCAAAGAATAAGATTAAAAGTAGATTACAAGCATGCACAGTTCGTTTTACAAGTTTGATTCAAATGTGTGAATGTAGTGGAGTGAGTGTGGTTAGAAATGACATTTGGTTTACTTTTATGACAACCCTAACACATATAATCGTCTCCATGTCATTAGAAATCAAAAATAAGCTTAGAATCAAAGAATAAGCTTAAAAGTAGATTACAAGCATGCACAGTTCGTTTTACAAGTTTGATTCAAATGTGTGAATGTTGTGGAGTGAGTGTGGTTAGAAATGACATTTGGTTTACTTTTATGACAACCCTAACACATATAATCGTCTCCATGTCATTAGAATTCAAAAATAAGCTTAGAATCAAAGAATAAGCTTAAAAGTAGATTACAAGCATGCACAGTTCGTTTTACAAGTTTGATTCAAATGTGTGAATGTAGTGGAGTGAGTGTGGTTAGAAATGACATTTGGTTTACTTTTATGACAACCCTAACACATATAATCGTCTCCATGTCATTAGAATTCAAAAATAAGCTTAGAATCAAAGAATAAGCTTAAAAGTAGATTACAAGCATGCACAGTTCGTTTTACAAGTTTGATTCAAATGTGTGAATGTAGTGGAGTGAGTGTGGTTAGAAATGACATTTGGTTTAATTTTATGACAACCCTAACACATATAATCGTCTCCATGTCATTAGAATTCAAAAATAAGCTTAGAATCAAAGAAGAAGCTTAAAAGTAGATTACAAGCATGCACAGTTCGTTTCACAAGTTTTATTCAAATGTGTGAATGTTGTGGAGTGAGTGTGGTTAGAAATGACATTTGGTTTACTTTTATGACAACCCTAACACATATAATCGTCTCCATGTCATTAGAATTCAAAAATAAGCTTAGAATCAAAGAATAAGCTTAAAAGTAGATTACAAGCATGCACAGTTCGTTTTACAAGTTTGATTCAAATGTGTGAATGTAGTGGAGTGAGTGTGGTTAGAAATGACATTTGGTTTACTTTTATGACAACCCTAACACATATAATCGTCTCCATGTCATTAGAATTCAAAAATAAGCTTAGAATCAAAGAATAAGCTTAAAAGTAGAATACAAGCATGCACAGTTCGTTTTACAAGGTTGATTCAAATGTGTGAATGTTGTGGAGTGAGTGTGGTTAGAAATGGCATTTGGTTTACTTTTATGACAACCCTAACACATATAATCGTCTCCATGTCATTAGAAATCAATAATAAGCTTAGAATCAAAGAATAAGCTTAAAAGTAGATTACAAGCATGCATAGTTCGTTTTACAAGTTTTATTCAAATGTGTGAATGTTGTGGAGTGAGTGTGGTTAGAAATGACATTTGGTTTACTTTTATGACAACCCTAACACATATAATCGTCTCCATGTCATTAGAATTCAAAAATAAGCTTAGAATCAAAGAAGAAGCTTAAAAGTAGATTACATGCATGCATAGTTCGTTTCACAAGTTTTATTCAAATGTGTGAATGTTGTGGAGTGAGTGTGGTTAGAAATGACATTTGGTTTACTTTTATGACAACCCTAACACATATAATCGTCTCCATGTCATTAGAATTCAAAAATAAGCTTAGAATCAAAGAATAAGCTTAAAAGTAGATTACAAGCATGCACAGTTCGTTTTACAAGTTTGATTCAAATGTGTGAATGTAGTGGAGGGAGTGGGGTTAGAAATGACATTTGGTTTACTTTTATGACAACCCTAACACATATAATCGTCTCCATGTCATTAGAATTCAAAAATAAGCTTAGAATCAAAGAATAAGCTTAAAAGTAGATTACAAGCATGCACAGTTCGTTTTACAAGTTTGATTCAAATGTGTGAATGTAGTGGAGTGAGTGTGGTTAGAAATGACATTTGGTTTACTTTTATGACAACCCTAACACATATAATCGTCTCCATGTCATTAGAATTCAAAAATAAGCTTAGAATCAAAGAATAAGCTTAAAAGTAGAATACAAGCATGCACAGTTCGTTTTACAAGGTTGATTCAAATGTGTGAATGTTGTGGAGTGAGTGTGCTTAGAAATGGCATTTGGTTTACTTTTATGACAACCCTAACACATATAATCGTCTCCATGTCATTAGAAATCAATAATAAGCTTAGAATCAAAGAATAAGCTTAAAAGTAGATTACAAGCATGCACAGTTCGTTTTACAAGTTTGATTCAAATGTGTGAATGTTGTGGAGTGAGTGTGGTTAGAAATGACATTTGGTTTACTTTTATGACAATCCTAACACATATAATCGTCTCCATGTCATTAGAATTCAAAAATAAGCTTAGAATCAAAGAATAACCTTAAAAGTAGATTACAAGCATGCACAGTTCGTTTCACAAGTTTTATTCAAATGTGTGAATGTTGTGGAGTGAGTGTGGTTAGAAATGACATTTGGTTTACTTGTATGACAACCCTAACACATATAATCGTCTCCATGTCATTAGAATTCAAAAATAAGCTTAGAATCAAAGAATAAGCTTAAAAGTAGATTACAAGCATGCACAGTTCGTTTCACAAGTTTTATTCAAATGTGTGAATGTTGTGGAGTGAGTGTGGTTAGAAATGACATTTGGTTTACTTTTATGACAACCCTAACACATATAATCGTCTCCATGTCATGAGAATTCAAAAATAAGCTTAGAATCAAAGAATAAGATTAAAAGTAGATTACAAGCATGCACAGTTCGTTTTACAAGTTTTATTCAAATGTGTGAATGTAGTGGAGTGAGTGTGGTTAGAAATGACATTTGGTTTACTTTTATGACAACCCTAACACATATAATCGTCTCCATGTCATTAGAATTCAAAAATAAGCTTAGAATCAAAGAATAAGCTTAAAAGTAGATTACAAGCATGCACAGTTCGTTTCACAAGTTTTATTCAAATGTGTGAATGTTGTGGAGTGAGTGTGGTTAGAAATGACATTTGGTTTACTTTTATGACAACCCTAACACATATAATCGTCTCCATGTCATGAGAATTCAAAAATAAGCTTAGAATCAAAGAATAAGATTAAAAGTAGATTACAAGCATGCACAGTTCGTTTTACAAGTTTGATTCAAATGTGTGAATGTAGTGGAGTGAGTGTGGTTAGAAATGACATTTGGTTTACTTTTATGACAACCCTAACACATATAATCGTCTCCATGTCATTAGAAATCAAAAATAAGCTTAGAATCAAAGAATAAGCTTAAAAGTAGATTACAAGCATGCACAGTTCGTTTTACAAGTTTGATTCAAATGTGTGAATGTTGTGGAGTGAGTGTGGTTAGAAATGACATTTGGTTTACTTTTATGACAACCCTAACACATATAATCGTCTCCATGTCATTAGAATTCAAAAATAAGCTTAGAATCAAAGAATAAGCTTAAAAGTAGATTACAAGCATGCACAGTTCGTTTTACAAGTTTGATTCAAATGTGTGAATGTTGTGGAGTGAGTGTGGTTAGAAATGACATTTGGTTTACTTTTATGACAACCCTAACACATATAATCGTCTCCATGTCATTAGAATTCAAAAATAAGCTTAGAATCAAAGAATAAGCTTAAAAGTAGATTACAAGCATGCACAGTTCGTTTCACAAGTTTCATTCAAATGTGTGAATGTTTTGGAGTGAGTGTGGTTAGAAATGACATTTGGTTTACTTTTATGACAATCCTAACACATATAATCGTCTCCATGTCATTAGAATTCAAAAATAAGCTTAGAATCAAAGAATAACCTTAAAAGTAGATTACAAGCATGCACAGTTCGTTTCACAAGTTTTATTCAAATGTGTGAATGTTGTGGAGTGAGTGTGGTTAGAAATGACATTTGGTTTACTTGTATGACAACCCTAACACATATAATCGTCTCCATGTCATTAGAATTCAAAAATAAGCTTAGAATCAAAGAATAAGCTTAAAAGTAGATTACAAGCATGCACAGTTCGTTTCACAAGTTTTATTCAAATGTGTGAATGTTGTGGAGTGAGTGTGGTTAGAAATGACATTTGGTTTACTTTTATGACAACCCTAACACATATAATCGTCTCCATGTCATGAGAATTCAAAAATAAGCTTAGAATCAAAGAATAAGATTAAAAGTAGATTACAAGCATGCACAGTTCGTTTTACAAGTTTGATTCAAATGTGTGAATGTAGTGGAGTGAGTGTGGTTAGAAATGACATTTGGTTTACTTTTATGACAACCCTAACACATATAATCGTCTCCATGTCATTAGAAATCAATAATAAGCTTAGAATAAAAGAATAAGCTTAAAAGTAGATTACAAGCATGCACAGTTCGTTTTACAAGTTTGATTCAAATGTGTGAATGTTGTGGAGTGAGTGTGGTTAGAAATGACATTTGGTTTACTTTTATGACAACCCTAACACATATAATCGTCTCCATGTCATTAGAATTCAAAAATAAGCTTAGAATCAAAGAAGAAGCTTAAAAGTAGATTACAAGCATGCACAGTTCGTTTCACAAGTTTTATTCAAATGTGTGAATGTTGTGGAGTGAGTGTGGTTAGAAATGACATTTGGTTTACTTTTATGACAACCCTAACACATATAATCGTCTCCATGTCATTAGAAATCAATAATAAGCTTAGAATCAAAGAATAAGCTTAAAAGTAGATTACAAGCATGCACAGTTCGTTTTACAAGTTTGATTCAAATGTGTGAATGTTGTGGAGTGAGTGTGGTTAGAAATGACATTTGGTTTACTTTTATGACAACCCTAACACATATAATCGTCTCCATGTCATTAGAATTCAAAAATAAGCTTAGAATCAAAGAATAAGCTTAAAAGTAGATTACAAGCATGCACAGTTCGTTTTACAAGTTTGATTCAAATGTGTGAATGTAGTGGAGTGAGTGTGGTTAGAAATGACATTTGGTTTACTTTTATGACAACCCTAACACATATAATCGTCTCCATGTCATTAGAATTCAAAAATAAGCTTAGAATCAAAGAATAAGCCTAAAAGTAAATTACAAGCATGCAAAGTTCGTTTCACAAGTTTTATTCAAATGTGTGAATGTTGTGGAGTGAGTGTGGTTAGAAATGACATTTGGTTTACTTTTATGACAACCCTAACACATATAATCGTCTCCATGTCATTAGAATTCAAAAATAAGCTTAGAATCAAAGAAGAAGATTAAAAGTAGATTACAAGAATGCACAGTTCGTTTCACAAGTTTTATTCAAATGTGTGAATGTTGTGGAGTGAGTGTGGTTAGAAATGACATTTGGTTTACTTTTATGACAACCTTAACACATATAATCGTCTCCATGTCATTAGAATTCAAAAATAAGCTTAGAATCAAAGAATAAGCTTAAAAGTATATTACAAGCATGCACAGTTCGTTTTACAAGTTTGATTCAAATGTGTGAATGTAGTGGAGTGAGTGTGGTTAGAAATGACATTTGGTTTACTTTTATGACAACCCTAACACATATAATCGTCTCCATGTCATTAAAATTCAAAAATAAGCTTAGAATCAAAGAATAAGCTTAAAAGTAGAATACAAGCATGCACAGTTCGTTTTACAAGGTTGATTCAAATGTGTGAATGTTGTGGAGTGAGTGTGGTTAGAAATGACATTTGGTTTACTTTTATGACAACCCTAACACATATAATCGTCTCCATGTCATTAGAAATCAATAATAAGCTTAGAATCAAAGAATAAGCTTAAAAGTAGATTACAAGCATGCACAGTTCGTTTTACAAGTTTGATTCAAATGTGTGAATGTTGTGGAGTGAGTGTGGTTAGAAATGACATTTGGTTTACTTTTATGACAACCCTAACACATATAATCGTCTCCATGTCATTAGAATTCAAAAATAAGCTTAGAATCAAAGAAGAAGCTTAAAAGTAAATTACAAGCATGCAAAGTTCGTTTCACAAGTTTTATTCAAATGTGTGAATGTTGTGGAGTGAGTGTGGTTAGAAATGACATTTGGTTTACTTTTATGACAACCCTAACACATATAATCGTCTCCATGTCATTAGAATTCAAAAATAAGCTTAGAATCAAAGAAGAAGCTTAAAAGTAGATTACAAGCATGCACAGTTCGTTTCACAAGTTTTATTCAAATGTGTGAATGTTGTGGAGTGAGTGTGGTTAGAAATGACATTTGGTTTACTTTTATGACAACCTTAACACATATAATCGTCTCCATGTCATTAGAATTCAAAAATAAGCTTAGAATCAAAGAATAAGCTTAAAAGTATATTACAAGCATGCACAGTTCGTTTTACAAGTTTGATTCAAATGTGTGAATGTAGTGGAGTGAGTGTGGTTAGAAATGACATTTGGTTTACTTTTATGACAACCCTAACACATATAATCGTCTCCATGTCATTAAAATTCAAAAATAAGCTTAGAATCAAAGAATAAGCTTAAAAGTAGAATACAAGCATGCACAGTTCGTTTTACAAGGTTGATTCAAATGTGTGAATGTTGTGGAGTGAGTGTGGTTAGAAATGACATTTGGTTTACTTTTATGACAACCCTAACACATATAATCGTCTCCATGTCATTAGAAATCAATAATAAGCTTAGAATCAAAGAATAAGCTTAAAAGTAGATTACAAGCATGCACAGTTCGTTTTACAAGTTTGATTCAAATGTGTGAATGTTGTGGAGTGAGTGTGGTTAGAAATGACATTTGGTTTACTTTTATGACAACCCTAACACATATAATCGTCTCCATGTCATTAGAATTCAAAAATAAGCTTAGAATCAAAGAAGAAGCTTAAAAGTAGATTACAAGCATGCATAGTTCGTTTCACAAGTTTTATTCAAATGTGTGAATGTTGTGGAGTGAGTGTGGTTAGAAATGACATTTGGTTTACTTTTATGACAACCCTAACACATATAATCGTCTCCATGTCATTAGAATTCAAAAATAAGCTTAGAATCAAAGAATAAGCTTAAAAGTAGATTACAAGCATGCACAGTTCGTTTTACAAGTTTGATTCAAATGTGTGAATGTAGTGGAGTGAGTGTGGTTAGAAATGACATTTGGTTTACTTTTATGACAACCCTAACACATATAATCGTCTCCATGTCATTAGAATTCAAAAATAAGCTTAGAATCAAAGAATAAGCCTAAAAGTAAATTACAAGCATGCAAAGTTCGTTTCACAAGTTTTATTCAAATGTGTGAATGTTGTGGAGTGAGTGTGGTTAGAAATGACATTTGGTTTACTTTTATGACAACCTTAACACATATAATCGTCTCCATGTCATTAGAATTCAAAAATAAGCTTAGAATCAAAGAATAAGCTTAAAAGTATATTACAAGCATGCACAGTTCGTTTTACAAGTTTGATTCAAATGTGTGAATGTAGTGGAGTGAGTGTGGTTAGAAATGACATTTGGTTTACTTTTATGACAACCCTAACACATATAATCGTCTCCATGTCATTAAAATTCAAAAATAAGCTTAGAATCAAAGAATAAGCTTAAAAGTAGAATACAAGCATGCACAGTTCGTTTTACAAGGTTGATTCAAATGTGTGAATGTTGTGGAGTGAGTGTGGTTAGAAATGACATTTGGTTTACTTTTATGACAACCCTAACACATATAATCGTCTCCATGTCATTAGAAATCAATAATAAGCTTAGAATCAAAAAATAAGCTTAAAAGTAGATTACAAGCATGCACAGTTCGTTTTACAAGTTTAATTCAAATGTGTGAATGTTGTGGAGTGAGTGTGGTTAGAAATGACATTTGGTTTACTTTTATGACAACCCTAACACATATAATCGTCTCCATGTCATTAGAATTCAAAAATAAGCTTAGAATCAAAGAAGAAGCTTAAAAGTAGATTACAAGCATGCACAGTTCGTTTCACAAGTTTTATTCAAATGTGTGAATGTTGTGGAGTGAGTGTGGTTAGAAATGACATTTGGTTTACTTTTATGACAACCCTAACACATATAATCGTCTCCATGTCATTAGAAATCAATAATAAGCTTAGAATCAAAGAATAAGCTTAAAAGTAGATTACAAGCATGCACAGTTCGTTTCACAAGTTTTATTTAAATGTGTGAATGTTGTGGAGTGAGTGTGGTTAGAAATGACATTTGGTTTACTTTTATGACAACCCTAACACATATAATCGTCTCCATGTCATTAGAAATCAATAATAAGCTTAGAATCAAAGAATAAGCTTAAAAGTAGATTACAAGCATGCACAGTTCGTTTCACAAGTTTTATTCAAATGTGTGAATGTTGTGGAGTGAGTGTGGTTAGAAATGACATTTGGTTTACTTTTATGACAACCCTAACACATATAATCGTCTCCATGTCATTAGAAATCAATAATAAGCTTAGAATCAAAGAATAAGCTTAAAAGTAGATTACAAGCATGCACAGTTCGTTTTACAAGTTTTATTCAAATGTGTGAATGTTGTGGAGTGAGTGTGGTTAGAAATGACATTTGGTTTACTTTTATGACAACCCTAACACCTATAATCGTCTCCATGTCATTAGAATTCAAAAATGAGCTTAGAATCAAAGAAGAAGCTTAAAAGTAGATTACAAGCATGCATAGTTCGTTTCACAAGTTTTATTTAAATGTGTGAATGTTGTGGAGTGAGTGTGGTTAGAAATGACATTTGGTTTACTTTTATGACAACCCTAACACATATAATCGTCTCCATGTCATTAGAATTCAAAAATAAGCTTAGAATCAAAGACTAAGCTTAAAAGTAGATTACAAGCATGCACAGTTCGTTTTACAAGTTTGATTCAAATGTGTGAATGTAGTAGAGGGAGTGTGGTTAGAAATGACATTTGGTTTACTTTTATGACAACCCTAACACATATAATCGTCTCCATGTCATTAGAATTCAAAAATAAGCTTAGAATCAAAGAATAAGCTTAAAAGTAGATTACAAGCATGCACAGTTCGTTTCACAAGTTTTATTCAAATGTGTGAATGTTGTGGAGTGAGTGTGGTTAGAAATGACATTTGGTTTACTTTTATGACAACCCTAACACATATAATCGTCTCCATGTGATTAGAATTCAAAAATAAGCTTAGAATCACAGAATAAGCTTAAAAGTAGATTACAAGCATGCACAGTTCGTTTCACAAGTTTTATTCAAATGTGTGAATGTTGTGGAGTGAGTGTGGTTAGAAATGACATTTGGTTTACTTTTATGACAATCCTAACACATATAATCGTCTCCATGTTATTAGAATTCAAAAATAAGCTTAGAATCAAAGAATAACCTTAAAAGTAGATTACAAGCATGCACAGTTTGTTTCACAAGTTTTATTCAAATGTGTGAATGTTGTGGAGTGAGTGTGGTTAGAAATGACATTTGGTTTACTTTTATGACAACCCTAACACATATAATCGTCTCCATGTCATTAGAATTCAAAAATAAGCTTAGAATCAAAGAATAAGCTTAAAAGTAGATTACAAGCATGCACAGTTCGTTTCACAAGTTTTATTCAAATGTGTGAATGTTGTGGAGTGAGTGTGGTTAGAAATGACATTTGGTTTACTTTTATGACAACCCTAACACATATAATCGTCTCCATGTCATGAGAATTCCAAAATAAGCTTAGAATCAAAGAATAAGATTAAAAGTAGATTACAAGCATGCACAGTTCGTTTTACAAGTTTGATTCAAATGTGTGAATGTAGTGGAGTGAGTGTGGTTAGAAATGACATTGGGTTTACTTTTATGACAACCCTAACACATATAATCGTCTCCATGTCATTAGAAATCAATAATAAGCTTAGAATCAAAGAATAAGCTTAAAAGTAGATTACAAGCATGCACAGTTCGTTTTACAAGTTTGATTCAAATGTGTGAATGTTGTGGAGTGAGTGTGGTTAGAAATGACATTTGGTTTACTTTTATGACAACCCTAACACATATAATCGTCTCCATGTCATTAGAATTCAAAAATAAGCTTAGAATCAAAGAAGAAGCTTAAAAGTAGATTACAAGCATGCACAGTTCGTTTCACAAGTTTTATTCAAATGTGTGAATGTTCTGGAGTGAGTGTGGTTAGAAATGACATTTGGTTTACTTTTATGACAACCCTAACACATATAATCGTCTCCATGTCATTAGAATTCAAAAATAAGCTTAGAATCAAAGAATAAGCTTAAAAGTAGATTACAAGCATGCATAGTTCGTTTTACAAGTTTGATTCAAATGTGTGAATGTAGTGGAGTGAGTGTGGTTAGAAATGACATTTGGTTTACTTTTATGACAACCCTAACACATATAATCGTCTCCATGTCATTAGAATTCAAAAATAAGCTTAGAATCAAAGAATAAGCTTAAAAGTAGAATACAAGCATGCGCAGTTCGTTTTACAAGGTTGATTCAAATGTGTGAATGTTGTGGAGTGAGTGTGGTTAGAAATGACATTTGGTTTACTTTTATGACAACCCTAACACATATAATCGTCTCCATGTCATTAGAAATCAATAATAAGCTTAGAATCAAAGAATAAGTTTAAAAGTAGATTACAAGCATGCACAGTTCGTTTTACAAGTTTGATTCAAATGTGTGAATGTAGTGGAGTGAGTGTGGTTAGAAATGACATTTGGTTTACTTTTATGACAACCCTAACACATATAATCGTCTCCATGTCATTAGAATTCAAAAATGAGCTTAGAATCAAAGAAGAAGCTTAAAAGTAGATTACAAGCATGCATAGTTCGTTTCACAAGTTTTATTCAAATGTGTGAATGTTGTGGAGTGAGTGTGGTTAGAAATGACATTTGGTTTACTTTTATGACAACCCTAACACATATAATCGTCTCCATGTCATTAGAATTCAAAAATAAGCTTAGAATCAAAGACTAAGCTTAAAAGTAGATTACAAGCATGCACAGTTCGTTTTACAAGTTTGATTCAAATGTGTGAATGTAGTAGAGGGAGTGTGGTTAGAAATGACATTTGGTTTACTTTTATGACAACCCTAACACATATAATCGTCTCCATGTCATTAGAATTCAAAAATAAGCTTAGAATCAAAGAATAAGCTTAAAAGTAGATTACAAGCATGCACAGTTCGTTTCACAAGTTTTATTCAAATGTGTGAATGTTGTGGAGTGAGTGTGGTTAGAAATGACATTTGGTTTACTTTTATGACAACCCTAACACATATAATCGTCTCCATGTCATGAGAATTCCAAAATAAGCTTAGAATCAAAGAATAAGATTAAAAGTAGATTACAAGCATGCACAGTTCGTTTTACAAGTTTGATTCAAATGTGTGAATGTAGTGGAGTGAGTGTGGTTAGAAATGACATTGGGTTTACTTTTATGACAACCCTAACACATATAATCGTCTCCATGTCATTAGAAATCAATAATAAGCTTAGAATCAAAGAATAAGCTTAAAAGTAGATTACAAGCATGCACAGTTCGTTTTACAAGTTTGATTCAAATGTGTGAATGTTGTGGAGTGAGTGTGGTTAGAAATGACATTTGGTTTACTTTTATGACAACCCTAACACATATAATCGTCTCCATGTCATTAGAATTCAAAAATAAGCTTAGAATCAAAGAAGAAGCTTAAAAGTAGATTACAAGCATGCACAGTTCGTTTCACAAGTTTTATTCAAATGTGTGAATGTTCTGGAGTGAGTGTGGTTAGAAATGACATTTGGTTTACTTTTATGACAACCCTAACACATATAATCGTCTCCATGTCATTAGAATTCAAAAATAAGCTTAGAATCAAAGAATAAGCTTAAAAGTAGATTACAAGCATGCATAGTTCGTTTTACAAGTTTGATTCAAATGTGTGAATGTAGTGGAGTGAGTGTGGTTAGAAATGACATTTGGTTTACTTTTATGACAACCCTAACACATATAATCGTCTCCATGTCATTAGAATTCAAAAATAAGCTTAGAATCAAAGAATAAGCTTAAAAGTAGAATACAAGCATGCGCAGTTCGTTTTACAAGGTTGATTCAAATGTGTGAATGTTGTGGAGTGAGTGTGGTTAGAAATGACATTTGGTTTACTTTTATGACAACCCTAACACATATAATCGTCTCCATGTCATTAGAAATCAATAATAAGCTTAGAATCAAAGAATAAGTTTAAAAGTAGATTACAAGCATGCACAGTTCGTTTTACAAGTTTGATTCAAATGTGTGAATGTAGTGGAGTGAGTGTGGTTAGAAATGACATTTGGTTTACTTTTATGACAACCCTAACACATATAATCGTCTCCATGTCATTAGAATTCAAAAATGAGCTTAGAATCAAAGAAGAAGCTTAAAAGTAGATTACAAGCATGCATAGTTCGTTTCACAAGTTTTATTCAAATGTGTGAATGTTGTGGAGTGAGTGTGGTTAGAAATGACATTTGGTTTACTTTTATGACAACCCTAACACATATAATCGTCTCCATGTCATTAGAATTCAAAAATAAGCTTAGAATCAAAGACTAAGCTTAAAAGTAGATTACAAGCATGCACAGTTCGTTTTACAAGTTTGATTCAAATGTGTGAATGTAGTAGAGGGAGTGTGGTTAGAAATGACATTTGGTTTACTTTTATGACAACCCTAACACATATAATCGTCTCCATGTCATTAGAATTCAAAAATAAGCTTAGAATCAAAGAATAAGCTTAAAAGTAGATTACAAGCATGCACAGTTCGTTTCACAAGTTTTATTCAAATGTGTGAATGTTGTGGAGTGAGTGTGGTTAGAAATGACATTTGGTTTACTTTTATGACAACCCTAACACATATAATCGTCTCCATGTGATTAGAATTCAAAAATAAGCTTAGAATCACAGAATAAGCTTAAAAGTAGATTACAAGCATGCACAGTTCGTTTCACAAGTTTTATTCAAATGTGTGAATGTTGTGGAGTGAGTGTGGTTAGAAATGACATTTGGTTTACTTTTATGACAATCCTAACACATATAATCGTCTCCATGTCATTAGAATTCAAAAATAAGCTTAGAATCAAAGAATAACCTTAAAAGTAGATTACAAGCATGCACAGTTTGTTTCACAAGTTTTATTCAAATGTGTGAATGTTGTGGAGTGAGTGTGGTTAGAAATGACATTTGGTTTACTTTTATGACAACCCTAACACATATAATCGTCTCCATGTCATTAGAATTCAAAAATAAGCTTAGAATCAAAGAATAAGCTTAAAAGTAGATTACAAGCATGCACAGTTCGTTTCACAAGTTTTATTCAAATGTGTGAATGTTGTGGAGTGAGTGTGGTTAGAAATGACATTTGGTTTACTTTTATGACAACCCTAACACATATAATCGTCTCCATGTCATGAGAATTCCAAAATAAGCTTAGAATCAAAGAATAAGATTAAAAGTAGATTACAAGCATGCACAGTTCGTTTTACAAGTTTGATTCAAATGTGTGAATGTAGTGGAGTGAGTGTGGTTAGAAATGACATTGGGTTTACTTTTATGACAACCCTAACACATATAATCGTCTCCATGTCATTAGAAATCAATAATAAGCTTAGAATCAAAGAATAAGCTTAAAAGTAGATTACAAGCATGCACAGTTCGTTTTACAAGTTTGATTCAAATGTGTGAATGTTGTGGAGTGAGTGTGGTTAGAAATGACATTTGGTTTACTTTTATGACAACCCTAACACATATAATCGTCTCCATGTCATTAGAATTCAAAAATAAGCTTAGAATCAAAGAATAAGCTTAAAAGTAGATTACAAGCATGCACAGTTCGTTTCACAAGTTTTATTCAAATGTGTGAATGTTGTGGAGTGAGTGTGGTTAGAAATGACATTTGGTTTACTTTTATGACAACCCTAACACATATAATCGTCTCCATGTCATGAGAATTCCAAAATAAGCTTAGAATCAAAGAATAAGATTAAAAGTAGATTACAAGCATGCACAGTTCGTTTTACAAGTTTGATTCAAATGTGTGAATGTAGTGGAGTGAGTGTGGTTAGAAATGACATTGGGTTTACTTTTATGACAACCCTAACACATATAATCGTCTCCATGTCATTAGAAATCAATAATAAGCTTAGAATCAAAGAATAAGCTTAAAAGTAGATTACAAGCATGCACAGTTCGTTTTACAAGTTTGATTCAAATGTGTGAATGTTGTGGAGTGAGTGTGGTTAGAAATGACATTTGGTTTACTTTTATGACAACCCTAACACATATAATCGTCTCCATGTCATTAGAATTCAAAAATAAGCTTAGAATCAAAGAAGAAGCTTAAAAGTAGATTACAAGTATGCACAGTTCGTTTCACAAGTTTTATTCAAATGTGTGAATGTTCTGGAGTGAGTGTGGTTAGAAATGACATTTGGTTTACTTTTATGACAACCCTAACACATATAATCGTCTCCATGTCATTAGAATTCAAAAATAAGCTTAGAATCAAAGAATAAGCTTAAAAGTAGATTACAAGCATGCATAGTTCGTTTTACAAGTTTGATTCAAATGTGTGAATGTAGTGGAGTGAGTGTGGTTAGAAATGACATTTGGTTTACTTTTATGACAACCCTAACACATATAATCGTCTCCATGTCATTAGAATTCAAAAATAAGCTTAGAATCAAAGAATAAGCTTAAAAGTAGAATACAAGCATGCGCAGTTCGTTTTACAAGGTTGATTCAAATGTGTGAATGTTGTGGAGTGAGTGTGGTTAGAAATGACATTTGGTTTACTTTTATGACAACCCTAACACATATAATCGTCTCCATGTCATTAGAAATCAATAATAAGCTTAGAATCAAAGAATAAGCTTAAAAGTAGATTACAAGCATGCACAGTTCGTTTTACAAGTTTGATTCAAATGTGTGAATGTAGTGGAGTGAGTGTGGTTAGAAATGACATTTGGTTTACTTTTATGACAACCCTAACACATATAATCGTCTCCATGTCATTAGAATTCAAAAATGAGCTTAGAATCAAAGAAGAAGCTTAAAAGTAGATTACAAGCATGCATAGTTCGTTTCACAAGTTTTATTCAAATGTGTGAATGTTGTGGAGTGAGTGTGGTTAGAAATGACATTTGGTTTACTTTTATGACAACCCTAACACATATAATCGTCTCCATGTCATTAGAATTCAAAAATAAGCTTAGAATCAAAGACTAAGCTTAAAAGTAGATTACAAGCATGCACAGTTCGTTTTACAAGTTTGATTCAAATGTGTGAATGTAGTAGAGGGAGTGTGGTTAGAAATGACATTTGGTTTACTTTTATGACAACCCTAACACATATAATCGTCTCCATGTCATTAGAATTCAAAAATAAGCTTAGAATCAAAGAATAAGCTTAAAAGTAGATTACAAGCATGCACAGTTCGTTTCACAAGTTTTATTCAAATGTGTGAATGTTGTGGAGTGAGTGTGGTTAGAAATGACATTTGGTTTACTTTTATGACAACCCTAACACATATAATCGTCTCCATGTGATTAGAATTCAAAAATAAGCTTAGAATCACAGAATAAGCTTAAAAGTAGATTACAAGCATGCACAGTTCGTTTCACAAGTTTTATTCAAATGTGTGAATGTTGTGGAGTGAGTGTGGTTAGAAATGACATTTGGTTTACTTTTATGACAATCCTAACACATATAATCGTCTCCATGTCATTAGAATTCAAAAATAAGCTTAGAATCAAAGAATAACCTTAAAAGTAGATTACAAGCATGCACAGTTTGTTTCACAAGTTTTATTCAAATGTGTGAATGTTGTGGAGTGAGTGTGGTTAGAAATGACATTGGGTTTACTTTTATGACAACCCTAACACATATAATCGTCTCCATGTCATTAAAATTCAAAAATAAGCTTAGAATCAAAGAATAAGCTTAAAAGTAGATTACAAGCATGCACAGTTCGTTTCACAAGTTTTATTCAAATGTGTGAATGTTGTGGAGTGAGTGTGGTTAGAAATGACATTTGGTTTACTTTTATGACAACCCTAACACATATAATCGTCTCCATGTCATGAGAATTCCAAAATAAGCTTAGAATCAAAGAATAAGATTAAAAGTAGATTACAAGCATGCACAGTTCGTTTTACAAGTTTGATTCAAATGTGTGAATGTAGTGGAGTGAGTGTGGTTAGAAATGACATTGGGTTTACTTTTATGACAACCCTAACACATATAATCGTCTCCATGTCATTAGAAATCAATAATAAGCTTAGAATCAAAGAATAAGCTTAAAAGTAGATTACAAGCATGCACAGTTCGTTTTACAAGTTTGATTCAAATGTGTGAATGTTGTGGAGTGAGTGTGGTTAGAAATGACATTTGGTTTACTTTTATGACAACCCTAACACATATAATCGTCTCCATGTCATTAGAATTCAAAAATAAGCTTAGAATCAAAGAAGAAGCTTAAAAGTAGATTACAAGCATGCACAGTTCGTTTCACAAGTTTTATTCAAATGTGTGAATGTTCTGGAGTGAGTGTGGTTAGAAATGACATTTGGTTTACTTTTATGACAACCCTAACACATATAATCGTCTCCATGTCATTAGAATTCAAAAATAAGCTTAGAATCAAAGAATAAGCTTAAAAGTAGATTACAAGCATGCATAGTTCGTTTTACAAGTTTGATTCAAATGTGTGAATGTAGTGGAGTGAGTGTGGTTAGAAATGACATTTGGTTTACTTTTATGACAACCCTAACACATATAATCGTCTCCATGTCATTAGAATTCAAAAATAAGCTTAGAATCAAAGAATAAGCTTAAAAGTAGAATACAAGCATGCGCAGTTCGTTTTACAAGGTTGATTCAAATGTGTGAATGTTGTGGAGTGAGTGTGGTTAGAAATGACATTTGGTTTACTTTTATGACAACCCTAACACATATAATCGTCTCCATGTCATTAGAAATCAATAATAAGCTTAGAATCAAAGAATAAGCTTAAAAGTAGATTACAAGCATGCACAGTTCGTTTTACAAGTTTTATTCAAATGTGTGAATGTAGTGGAGTGAGTGTGGTTAGAAATGACATTTGGTTTACTTTTATGACAACCCTAACACATATAATCGTCTCCATGTCATTAGAATTCAAAAATAAGCTTAGAATCAAAGAATAAGCTTAAAAGTAAATTACAAGCATGCACAGTTCGTTTCACAAGTTTTATTCAAATGTGTGAATGTTGTAGAGTGAGTGTGGTTAGAAATGACATTTGGTTTACTTTTATGACAACCCTAACACATATAATCGTGTCCATGTCATTAGAATTCAAAAATAAGCTTAGAATCAAAGAAGAAGCTTAAAAGTAGATTACAAGCATGCACAGTTCGTTTCACAAGTTTTATTCAAATGTGTGAATGTTGTGGAGTGAGTGTGGTTAGAAATGACATTTGGTTTACTTTTATGACAACCCTAACACATATAATCGTCTCCATGTCATTAGAATTCAAAAATAAGCTTAGAATCAAAGAATAAGCTTAAAAGTAGATTACAAGCATGCACAGTTCGTTTTACAAGTTTGATTCAAATGTGTGAATGTAGTGGAGTGAGTGTGGTTAGAAATGACATTTGGTTTACTTTTATGACAACCCTAACACATATAATCGTCTCCATGTCATTAGAATTCAAAAATAAGCTTAGAATCAAAGAATAAGCTTAAAAGTAGATTACAAGCATGCACAGTTCGTTTTACAAGTTTGATTCAAATGTGTGAATGTAGTGGAGTGAGTGTGGTTAGAAATGACATTTGGTTTAATTTTATGACAACCCTAACACATATAATCGTCTCCATGTCATTAGAATTCAAAAATAAGCTTAGAATCAAAGAAGAAGCTTAAAAGTAGATTACAAGCATGCACAGTTCGTTTCACAAGTTTTATTCAAATGTGTGAATGTTGTGGAGTGAGTGTGGTTAGAAATGACATTTGGTTTACTTTTATGACAACCCTAACACATATAATCGTCTCCATGTCATTAGAATTCAAAAATAAGCTTAGAATCAAAGAATAAGCTTAAAAGTAGATTACAAGCATGCACAGTTCGTTTTACAAGTTTGATTCAAATGTGTGAATGTAGTGGAGTGAGTGTGGTTAGAAATGACATTTGGTTTACTTTTATGACAACCCTAACACATATAATCGTCTCCATGTCATTAGAATTCAAAAATAAGCTTAGAATCAAAGAATAAGCTTAAAAGTAGAATACAAGCATGCACAGTTCGTTTTACAAGGTTGATTCAAATGTGTGAATGTTGTGGAGTGAGTGTGGTTAGAAATGGCATTTGGTTTACTTTTATGACAACCCTAACACATATAATCGTCTCCATGTCATTAGAAATCAATAATAAGCTTAGAATCAAAGAATAAGCTTAAAAGTAGATTACAAGCATGCATAGTTCGTTTTACAAGTTTTATTCAAATGTGTGAATGTTGTGGAGTGAGTGTGGTTAGAAATGACATTTGGTTTACTTTTATGACAACCCTAACACATATAATCGTCTCCATGTCATTAGAATTCAAAAATAAGCTTAGAATCAAAGAAGAAGCTTAAAAGTAGATTACATGCATGCATAGTTCGTTTCACAAGTTTTATTCAAATGTGTGAATGTTGTGGAGTGAGTGTGGTTAGAAATGACATTTGGTTTACTTTTATGACAACCCTAACACATATAATCGTCTCCATGTCATTAGAATTCAAAAATAAGCTTAGAATCAAAGAATAAGCTTAAAAGTAGATTACAAGCATGCACAGTTCGTTTTACAAGTTTGATTCAAATGTGTGAATGTAGTGGAGTGAGTGTGGTTAGAAATGACATTTGGTTTAATTTTATGACAACCCTAACACATATAATCGTCTCCATGTCATTAGAATTCAAAAATAAGCTTAGAATCAAAGAAGAAGCTTAAAAGTAGATTACAAGCATGCACAGTTCGTTTCACAAGTTTTATTCAAATGTGTGAATGTTGTGGAGTGAGTGTGGTTAGAAATGACATTTGGTTTACTTTTATGACAACCCTAACACATATAATCGTCTCCATGTCATTAGAATTCAAAAATAAGCTTAGAATCAAAGAATAAGCTTAAAAGTAGATTACAAGCATGCACAGTTCGTTTTACAAGTTTGATTCAAATGTGTGAATGTAGTGGAGTGAGTGTGGTTAGAAATGACATTTGGTTTACTTTTATGACAACCCTAACACATATAATCGTCTCCATGTCATTAGAATTCAAAAATAAGCTTAGAATCAAAGAATAAGCTTAAAAGTAGAATACAAGCATGCACAGTTCGTTTTACAAGGTTGATTCAAATGTGTGAATGTTGTGGAGTGAGTGTGGTTAGAAATGGCATTTGGTTTACTTTTATGACAACCCTAACACATATAATCGTCTCCATGTCATTAGAAATCAATAATAAGCTTAGAATCAAAGAATAAGCTTAAAAGTAGATTACAAGCATGCATAGTTCGTTTTACAAGTTTTATTCAAATGTGTGAATGTTGTGGAGTGAGTGTGGTTAGAAATGACATTTGGTTTACTTTTATGACAACCCTAACACATATAATCGTCTCCATGTCATTAGAATTCAAAAATAAGCTTAGAATCAAAGAAGAAGCTTAAAAGTAGATTACATGAATGCATAGTTCGTTTCACAAGTTTTATTCAAATGTGTGAATGTTGTGGAGTGAGTGTGGTTAGAAATGACATTTGGTTTACTTTTATGACAACCCTAACACATATAATCGTCTCCATGTCATTAGAATTCAAAAATAAGCTTAGAATCAAAGAATAAGCTTAAAAGTAGATTACAAGCATGCACAGTTCGTTTTACAAGTTTGATTCAAATGTGTGAATGTAGTGGAGGGAGTGTGGTTAGAAATGACATTTGGTTTACTTTTATGACAACCCTAACACATATAATCGTCTCCATGTCATTAGAATTCAAAAATAAGCTTAGAATCAAAGAATAAGCTTAAAAGTAGATTACAAGCATGCACAGTTCGTTTTACAAGTTTGATTCAAATGTGTGAATGTAGTGGAGTGAGTGTGGTTAGAAATGACATTTGGTTTACTTTTATGACAACCCTAACACATATAATCGTCTCCATGTCATTAGAATTCAAAAATAAGCTTAGAATCAAAGAATAAGCTTAAAAGTAGAATACAAGCATGCACAGTTCGTTTTACAAGGTTGATTCAAATGTGTGAATGTTGTGGAGTGAGTGTGGTTAGAAATGGCATTTGGTTTACTTTTATGACAACCCTAACACATATAATCGTCTCCATGTCATTAGAAATCAATAATAAGCTTAGAATCAAAGAATAAGCTTAAAAGTAGATTACAAGCATGCACAGTTCGTTTCACAAGTTTTATTCAAATGTGTGAATGTTGTGGAGTGAGTGTGGTTAGAAATGACATTTGGTTTACTTTTATGACAATCCTAACACATATAATCGTCTCCATGTCATTAGAATTCAAAAATAAGCTTAGAATCAAAGAATAACCTTAAAAGTAGATTACAAGCATGCACAGTTCGTTTCACAAGTTTTATTCAAATGTGTGAATGTTGTGGAGTGAGTGTGGTTAGAAATGACATTTGGTTTACTTGTATGACAACCCTAACACATATAATCGTCTCCATGTCATGAGAATTCAAAAATAAGCTTAGAATCAAAGAATAAGCTTAAAAGTAGATTACAAGCATGCACAGTTCGTTTCACAAGTTTTATTCAAATGTGTGAATGTAGTGGAGTGAGTGTGGTTAGAAATGACATTTGGTTTACTTTTATGACAACCCTAACACATATAATCGTCTCCATGTCATGAGAATTCAAAAATAAGCTTAGAATCAAAGAATAAGATTAAAAGTAGATTACAAGCATGCACAGTTCGTTTTACAAGTTTGATTCAAATGTGTGAATGTAGTGGAGTGAGTGTGGTTAGAAATGACATTTGGTTTACTTTTATGACAACCCTAACACATATAATCGTCTCCATGTCATGAGAATTCAAAAATAAGCTTAGAATCAAAGAATAAGATTAAAAGTAGATTACAAGCATGCACAGTTCGTTTTACAAGTTTGATTCAAATGTGTGAATGTAGTGGAGTGAGTGTGGTTAGAAATGACATTTGGTTTACTTTTATGACAACCCTAACACATATAATCGTCTCCATGTCATTAGAAATCAAAAATAAGCTTAGAATCAAAGAATAAGCTTAAAAGTAGATTACAAGCATGCACAGTTCGTTTTACAAGTTTGATTCAAATGTGTGAATGTTGTGGAGTGAGTGTGGTTAGAAATGACATTTGGTTTACTTTTATGACAACCCTAACACATATAATCGTCTCCATGTCATTAGAATTCAAAAATAAGCTTAGAATCAAAGAATAAGCTTAAAAGTAGATTACAAGCATGCTCAGTTCGTTTTACAAGTTTGATTCAAATGTGTGAATGTTGTGGAGTGAGTGTGGTTAGAAATGACATTTGGTTTACTTTTATGACAACCCTAACACATATAATCGTCTCCATGTCATTAGAATTCAAAAATAAGCTTAGAATCAAAGAATAAGCTTAAAAGTAGATTACAAGCATGCACAGTTCGTTTCACAAGTTTCATTCAAATGTGTGAATGTTGTGGAGTGAGTGTGGTTAGAAATGACATTTGGTTTACTCTTATGACAATCCTAACACATATAATCGTCTCCATGTCATTAGAATTCAAAAATAAGCTTAGAATCAAAGAATAACCTTAAAAGTAGATTACAAGCATGCACAGTTCGTTTCACAAGTTTTATTCAAATGTGTGAATGTTGTGGAGTGAGTGTGGTTAGAAATGACATTTAGTTTACTTGTATGACAACCCTAACACATATAATCGTCTCCATGTCATTAGAATTCAAAAATAAGCTTAGAATCAAAGAATAAGCTTAAAAGTAGATTACAAGCATGCACAGTTCGTTTCACAAGTTTTATTCAAATGTGTGAATGTTGTGGAGTGAGTGTGGTTAGAAATGACATTTGGTTTACTTTTATGACAACCCTAACACATATAATCGTCTCCATGTCATGAGAATTCAAAAATAAGCTTAGAATCAAAGAATAAGATTAAAAGTAGATTACAAGCATGCACAGTTCGTTTTACAAGTTTGATTCAAATGTGTGAATGTAGTGGAGTGAGTGTGGTTAGAAATGACATTTGGTTTACTTTTATGACAACCCTAACACATATAATCGTCTCCATGTCATTAGAAATCAATAATAAGCTTAGAATAAAAGAATAAGCTTAAAAGTAGATTACAAGCATGCACAGTTCGTTTTACAAGTTTGATTCAAATGTGTGAATGTTGTGGAGTGAGTGTGGTTAGAAATGACATTTGGTTTACTTTTATGACAACCCTAACACATATAATCGTCTCCATGTCATTAGAATTCAAAAATAAGCTTAGAATCAAAGAAGAAGCTTAAAAGTAGATTACAAGCATGCACAGTTTGTTTCACAAGTTTTATTCAAATGTGTGAATGTTGTGGAGTGAGTGTGGTTAGAAATGACATTTGGTTTACTTTTATGACAACCCTAACACATATAATCGTCTCCATGTCATTAGAAATCAATAATAAGCTTAGAATCAAAGAATAAGCTTAAAAGTAGATTACAAGCATGCACAGTTCGTTTTACAAGTTTGATTCAAATGTGTGAATGTAGTGGAGTGAGTGTGGTTAGAAATGACATTTGGTTTACTTTTATGACAACCCTAACACATATAATCGTCTCCATGTCATTAGAATTCAAAAATAAGCTTAGAATCAAAGAAGAAGCTTAAAAGTAGATTACAAGCATGCATAGTTCGTTTCACAAGTTTTATTCAAATGTGTGAATGTTGTGGAGTGAGTGTGGTTAGAAATGACATTTGGTTTACTTTTATGACAACCCTAACACATATAATCGTCTCCATGTCATTAGAATTCAAAAATAAGCTTAGAATCAAAGAATAAGCATAAAAGTAGATTACAAGCATGCACAGTTCGTTTTACAAGTTTTATTCAAATGTGTGAATGTTGTGGAGTGAGTGTGGTTAGAAATGACATTTGGTTTACTTTTATGACAACCCTAACACATATAATCGTCTCCATGTCATTAGAATTCAAAAATAAGCTTAGAATCAAAGAATAAGCCTAAAAGTAAATTACAAGCATGCAAAGTTCGTTTCACAAGTTTTATTCAAATGTGTGAATGTTGTGGAGTGAGTGTGGTTAGAAATGACATTTGGTTTACTTTTATGACAACCCTAACACATATAATCGTCTCCATGTCATTAAAATTCAAAAATAAGCTTAGAATCAAAGAATAAGCTTAAAAGTAGAATACAAGCATGCACAGTTCGTTTCACAAGGTTGATTCAAATGTGTGAATGTTGTGGAGTGAGTGTGGTTAGAAATGACATTTGGTTTACTTTTATGACAACCCTAACACATATAATCGTCTCCATGTCATTAGAAATCAATAATAAGCTTAGAATCAAAGAATAAGCTTAAAAGTAGATTACAAGCATGCACAGTTCGTTTTACAAGTTTAATTCAAATGTGTGAATGTAGTGGAGTGAGTGTGGTTAGAAATGACATTTGGTTTACTTTTATGACAACCCTAACACATATAATCGTCTCCATGTCATTAAAATTCAAAAATAAGCTTAGAATCAAAGAAGAAGCTTAAAAGTAGATTACAAGCATGCACAGTTCGTTTCACAAGTTTTATTCAAATGTGTGAATGTTGTGGAGTGAGTGTGGTTAGAAATGACATTTGGTTTACTTTTATGACAACCCTAACACATATAATCGTCTCCATGTCATTAGAAATCAATAATAAGCTTAGAATCAAAGAATAAGCTTAAAAGTAGATTACAAGCATGCACAGTTCGTTTTACAAGTTTGATTCAAATGTGTGAATGTTGTGGAGTGAGTGTGGTTAGAAATGACATTTGGTTTACTTTTATGACAACCCTAACACATATAATCGTCTCCATGTCATTAGAATTCAAAAATAAGCTTAGAATCAAAGAAGAAGCTTAAACGTAGATTACAAGCATGCATAGTTCGTTTCACAAGTTTTATTCAAATATGTGAATGTTGTGGAGTGAGTGTGGTTAGAAATGACATTTGGTTTACTTTTATGACAACCCTAACACATATAATCGTCTCCATGTCATTAGAATTCAAAAATAAGCTTAGAATCAAAGAATAAGCTTAAAAGTAGATTACAAGCATGCACAGTTCGTTTTACAAGTTTGATTCAAATGTGTGAATGTAGTGGAGTGAGTGTGGTTAGAAATGACATTTGGTTTACTTTTATGACAACCCTAACACATATAATCGTCTCCATGTCATTAAAATTCAAAAATAAGCTTAGAATCAAAGAATAAGCTTAAAAGTAGAATACAAGCATGCACAGTTCGTTTTACAAGGTTGATTCAAATGTGTGAATGTTGTGGAGTGAGTGATGTTAGAAATGACATTTGGTTTACTTTTATGACAACCCTAACACATATAATCGTCTCCATGTCATTAGAAATCAATAATAAGCTTAGAATCAAAGAATAAGCTTAAAAGTAGATTACAAGCATGCACAGTTCGTTTTACAAGTTTGATTCAAATGTGTGAATGTTGTGGAGTGAGTGTGGTTAGAAATGACATTTGGTTTACTTTTATGACAACCCTAACACATATAATCGTTTCCATGTCATTGGAATTCAAAAATAAGCTTAGAATCAAAGAAGAAGCTTAAAAGTAGATTACAAGCATGCATAGTTCGTTTCACAAGTTTTATTCAAATGTGTCAATGTTGTGGAGTGAGTGTGGTTAGAAATGACATTTGGTTTACTTTTATGACAACCCTAACACATATAATCGTCTCCATGTCATGAGAATTCAAAAATAAGCTTAGAATCAAAGAATAAGATTAAAAGTAGATTACAAGCATGCACAGTTCGTTTTACAAGTTTGATTCAAATGTGTGAATGTAGTGGAGTGAGTGTGGTTAGAAATGACATTTGGTTTACTTTTATGACAACCCTAACACATATAATCGTCTCCATGTCATTAGAAATCAATAATAAGCTTAGAATCAAAGAATAAGCTTAAAAGTAGATTACAAGCATGCATAGTTCGTTTCACAAGTTTGATTCAAATGTGTGAATGTTGTGGAGTGAGTGTGGTTAGAAATGACATTTGGTTTACTTTTATGACAACCCTAACACATATAATCGTCTCCATGTCATTAGAATTCAAAAATAAGCTTAGAATCAAAGAAGAAGCTTAAAAGTAGATTACAAGCATGCACAGTTCGTTTCACAAGTTTTATTCAAATGTGTGAATGTTGTGGAGTGAGTGTGGTTAGAAATGACATTTGGTTTACTTTTATGACAACCCTAACACATATAATCGTCTCCATGTCATTAGAATTCAAAAATAAGCTTAGAATCAAAGAATAAGCCTAAAAGTAAATTACAAGCATGCACAGTTCGTTTTACAAGTTTGATTCAAATGTGTGAATGTTGTGGAGTGAGTGTGGTTAGAAATGACATTTGGTTTACTTTTATGACAACCCTAACACATATAATCGTCTCCATGTCATTAGAATTCAAAAATAAGCTTAGAATCAAAGAAGAAGCTTAAAAGTAGATTACAAGCATGCACAGTTCGTTTCACAAGTTTTATTCAAATGTGTGAATGTTGTGGAGTGAGTGTGGTTAGAAATGACATTTGGTTTACTTTTATGACAACCCTAACACATATAATCGTCTCCATGTCATTAGAAATCAATAATAAGCTTAGAATCAAAGAATAAGCTTAAAAGTAGATTACAAGCATGCACAGTTCGTTTTACAAGTTTAATTCAAATGTGTGAATGTTGTGGAGTGAGTGTGGTTAGAAATGACATTTGGTTTACTTTTATGACAACCCTAACACATATAATCGTCTCCATGTCATTAGAAATCAATAATAAGCTTAGAATCAAAGAATAAGCTTAAAAGTAGATTACAAGCTTGCACAGTTCGTTTTACAAGTTTGATTCAAATGTGTGAATGTTGTGGAGTGAGTGTGGTTAGAAATGACATTTGGTTTACTTTTATGACAACCCTAACACATATAATCGTCTCCATGTCATTAGAATTCAAAAATAAGCTTAGAATCAAAGAAGAAGCTTAAAAGTAGATTACAAGCATGCATAGTTCGTTTCACAAGTTTTATTCAAATGTGTGAATGTTGTGGAGTGAGTGTGGTTAGAAATGACATTTGGTTTACTTTTATGACAACCTTAACACATATAATCGTCTCCATGTCATTAGAATTCAAAAATAAGCTTAGAATCAAAGAATAAGCTTAAAAGTAGATTACAAGCATGCACAGTTCGTTTTACAAGTTTGATTCAAATGTGTGAATGTAGTGGAGTGAGTGTGGTTAGAAATGACATTTGGTTTACTTTTATGACAACCCTAACACATATAATCGTCTCCATGTCATTAAAATTCAAAAATAAACTTAGAATCAAAGAATAAGCTTAAAAGTAGAATACAAGCATGCACAGTTCGTTTTACAAGGTTGATTCAAATGTGTGAATGTTGTGGAGTGAGTGATGTTAGAAATGACATTTGGTTTACTTTTATGACAACCCTAACACATATAATCGTCTCCATGTCATTAGAAATCAATAATAAGCTTAGAATCAAAGAATAAGCTTAAAAGTAGATTACAAGCATGCACAGTTCGTTTTACAAGTTTGATTCAAATGTGTGAATGTTGTGGAGTGAGTGTGGTTAGAAATGACATTTGGTTTACTTTTATGACAACCCTAACACATATAATCGTCTCCATGTCATTAGAATTCAAAAATAAGCTTAGAATCAAAGAAGAAGCTTAAAAGTAGATTACAAGCATGCATAGTTCGTTTCACAAGTTTTATTCAAATGTGTGAATGTTGTGGAGTGAGTGTGGTTAGAAATGACATTTGGTTTACTTTTATGACAACCCTAACACATATAATCGTCTCCATGTCATGAGAATTCAAAAATAAGCTTAGAATCAAAGAATAAGATTAAAAGTAGATTACAAGCATGCACAGTTCGTTTTACAAGTTTGATTCAAATGTGTGAATGTAGTGGAGTGAGTGTGGTTAGAAATGACATTTGGTTTACTTTTATGACAACCCTAACACATATAATCGTCTCCATGTCATTAGAAATCAATAATAAGCTTAGAATCAAAGAATAAGCTTAAAAGTAGATTACAAGCATGCACAGTTCGTTTTACAAGTTTGATTCAAATGTGTGAATGTTGTGGAGTGAGTGTGGTTAGAAATGACATTTGGTTTACTTTTATGACAACCCTAACACATATAATCGTCTCCATGTCATTAGAATTCAAAAATAAGCTTAGAATCAAAGAAGAAGCTTAAAAGTAGATTACAAGCATGCACAGTTCGTTTCACAAGTTTTATTCAAATGTGTGAATGTTGTGGAGTGAGTGTGGTTAGAAATGACATTTGGTTTACTTTTATGACAACCCTAACACATATAATCGTCTCCATGTCATTAGAATTCAAAAATAAGCTTAGAATCAAAGAAGAAGCTTAAAAGTAGATTACAAGCATGCACAGTTCGTTTCACAAGTTTTATTCAAATGTGTGAATGTTGTGGAGTGAGTGTGGTTAGAAATGACATTTGGTTTACTTTTATGACAACCCTAACACATATAATCGTCTCCATGTCATTAGAATTCAAAAATAAGCTTAGAATCAAAGAATAAGCCTAAAAGTAAATTACAAGCATGCATAGTTCGTTTCACAAGTTTTATTCAAATGTGTGAATGTTGTGGAGTGAGTGTGGTTAGAAATGACATTTGGTTTACTTTTATGACAACCTTAACACATATAATCGTCTCCATGTCATTAGAATTCAAAAATAAGTTTAGAATCAAAGAATAAGCTTAAAAGTAGAATACAAGCATGCACAGTTCGTTTTACAAGGTTGATTCAAATGTGTGAATGTTGTGGAGTGAGTGTGGTTAGAAATGACATTTGGTTTACTTTTATGACAACCCTAACACATATAATCGTCTCCATGTCATTAGAAATCAATAATAAGCTTAGAATCAAAGAATAAGCTTAAAAGTAGATTACAAGCATGCACAGTTCGTTTTACAAGTTTAATTCTTGTGTGAATGTTGTGGAGTGAGTGTGGTTAGAAATGACATTTGGTTTACTTTTATGACAACCCTAACACATATAATCGTCTCCATGTCATTAGAAATCAATAATAAGCTTAGAATCAAAGAAGAAGCTTAAAAGTAGATTACAAGCATGCACAGTTCGTTTCACAAGTTTTATTCAAATGTGTGAATGTTGTGGAGTGAGTGTGGTTAGAAATGACATTTGGTTTACTTTTATGACAACCCTAACACATATAATCGTCTCCATGTCATTAGAAATCAATAATAAGCTTAGAATCAAAGAATAAGCTTAAAAGTAGATTACAAGCATGCACAGTTCGTTTTACAAGTTTAATTCTTGTGTGAATGTTGTGGAGTGAGTGTGGTTAGAAATGACATTTGGTTTACTTTTATGACAACCCTAACACATATAATCGTCTCCATGTCATTAGAAATCAATAATAAGCTTAGAATCAAAGAAGAAGCTTAAAAGTAGATTACAAGCATGCACAATTCGTTTCACAAGTTTTATTCAAATGTGTGAATGTTGTGGAGTGAGTGTGGTTAGAAATGACATTTGGTTTACTTTTATGACAACCCTAACACATATAATCGTCTCCATGTCATTAGAAATCAATAATAAGCTTAGAATCAAAGAATAAGCTTAAAAGTAGATTACAAGCATGCACAGTTCGTTTTACAAGTTTGATTCAAATGTGTGAATGTTGTGGAGTGAGTGTGGTTAGAAATGACATTTGGTTTACTTTTATGACAACCCTAACACATATAATCGTCTCCATGTCATTAGAATTCAAAAATAAGCTTAGAATCAAAGAATAAGCTTAAAAGTAGATTACAAGCATGCATAGTTCGTTTCACAAGTTTTATTCAAATGTGTGAATGTTGTGGAGTGAGTGTGGTTAGAAATGACATTTGGTTTACTTTTATGACAACCCTAACACATATAATCGTCTCCATGTCATGAGAATTCAAAAATAAGCTTAGAATCAAAGAATAAGATTAAAAGTAGATTACAAGCATGCACAGTTCGTTTTACAAGTTTGATTCAAATGTGTGAATGTAGTGGAGTGAGTGTGGTTAGAAATGACATTTGGTTTACTTTTATGACAACCCTAACACATATAATCGTCTCCATGTCATTAGAAATCAATAATAAGCTTAGAATCAAAGAATAAGCTTAAAAGTAGATTACAAGCATGCACAGTTCGTTTTACAAGTTTGATTCAAATGTGTGAATGTTGTGGAGTGAGTGTGGTTAGAAATGACATTTGGTTTACTTTTATGACAACCCTAACACATATAATCGTCTCCATGTCATTAGAATTCAAAAATAAGCTTAGAATCAAAGAAGAAGCTTAAAAGTAGATTACAAGCATGCACAGTTCGTTTCACAAGTTTTATTCAAATGTGTGAATGTTGTGGAGTGAGTGTGGTTAGAAATGACATTTGGTTTACTTTTATGACAACCCTAACACATATAATCGTCTCCATGTCATTAGAATTCAAAAATAAGCTTAGAATCAAAGAATAAGCCTAAAAGTAAATTACAAGCATGCATAGTTCGTTTCACAAGTTTTATTCAAATGTGTGAATGTTGTGGAGTGAGTGTGGTTAGAAATGACATTTGGTTTACTTTTATGACAACCTTAACACATATAATCGTCTCCATGTCATTAAAATTCAAAAATAAGCTTAGAATCAAAGAATAAGCTTAAAAGTAGAATACAAGCATGCACAGTTCGTTTTACAAGGTTGATTCAAATGTGTGAATGTTGTGGAGTGAGTGTGGTTAGAAATGACATTTGGTTTACTTTTATGACAACCCTAACACATATAATCGTCTCCATGTCATTAGAATTCAAAAATTAGCTTAGAATCAAAGAATAAGTCTAAAAGTAAATTACAAGCATGCAAAGTTCGTTTCACAAGTTTTATTCAAATGTGTGAATGTTGTGGAGTGAGTGTGGTTAGAAATGACATTTGGTTTACTTTTATGACAACCCTAACACATATAATCGTCTCCATGTCATTAGAATTCAAAAATAAGCTTAGAATCAAAGAAGAAGCTTAAAAGTAGATTACAAGCATGCACAGTTCGTTTCACAAGTTTTATTCAAATGTGTGAATGTTGTGGAGTGAGTGTGGTTAGAAATGACATTTGGTTTACTTTTATGACAACCCTAACACATATAATCGTCTCCATGTCATTAGATATCAAAAATAAGCTTAGAATCAAAGAATAAGCCTAAAAGTAAATTACAAGCATGCACAGTTCGTTTCACAAGTTTTATTCAAATGTGTGAATGTTGTGGAGTGAGTGTGGTTAGAAATGACATTTGGTTTACTTTTATGACAACCCTAACACATACAATCGTCTCCATGTCATTAGAATTCAAAAATAAGCTTAGAATCAAAGAAGAAGCTTAAAAGTAGATTACAAGCATGCACAGTTCGTTTCACAAGTTTTATTCAAATGTGTGAATGTTGTGGAGTGAGTGTGGTTAGAAATGACATTTGGTTTACTTTTATGACAACCTTAACACATATAATCGTCTCCATGTCATTAGAATTCAAAAATAAGCTTAGAATCAAAGAATAAGCTTAAAAGTAGATTACAAGCATGCACAGTTCGTTTTACAAGTTTGATTCAAATGTGTGAATGTAGTGGAGTGAGTGTGGTTAGAAATGACATTTGGTTTACTTTTATGACAACCCTAACACATATAATCGTCTCCATGTCATTAAAATTCAAAAATAAGCTTAGAATCAAAGAATAAGCTTAAAAGTAGAATACAAGCATGCATAGTTCGTTTTACAAGGTTGATTCAAATGTGTGAATGTTGTGGAGTGAGTGTGGTTAGAAATGACATTTGGTTTACTTTTATGACAACCCTAACACATATAATCGTCTCCATGTCATTAGAAATCAATAATAAGCTTAGAATCAAAGAATAAGCTTAAAAGTAGATTACAAGCATGCACAGTTCGTTTTACAAGTTTGATTCAAATGTGTGAATGTTGTGGAGTGAGTGTGGTTAGAAATGACATTTGGTTTACTTTTATGACAACCCTAACACATATAATCGTCTCCATGTCATTAGAATTCAAAAATAAGCTTAGAATCAAAGAAGAAGCTTAAAAGTAGATTACAAGCATGCATAGTTCGTTTCACAAGTTTTATTCAAATGTGTGAATGTTGTGGAGTGAGTGTGGTTAGAAATGACATTTGGTTTACTTTTATGACTACCCTAACACATATAATCGTCTCCATGTCATGAGAATTCAAAAATAAGCTTAGAATCAAAGAATAAGATTAAAAGTAGATTACAAGCATGCACAGTTCGTTTTACAAGTTTGATTCAAATGTGTGAATGTAGTGGAGTGAGTGTGGTTAGAAATGACATTTGGTTTACTTTTATGACAACCCTAACACATATAATCGTCTCCATGTCATTAGAAATCAATAATAAGCTTAGAATCAAAGAATAAGCTTAAAAGTAGATTACAAGCATGCACAGTTCGTTTTACAAGTTTGATTCAAATGTGTGAATGTTGTGGAGTGAGTGTGGTTAGAAATGACATTTGGTTTACTTTTATGACAACCCTAACACATATAATCGTCTCCATGTCATTAGAATTCAAAAATAAGCTTAGAATCAAAGAAGAAGCTTAAAAGTAGATTACAAGCATGCACAGTTCGTTTCACAAGTTTTATTCAAATGTGTGAATATTGTGGAGTGAGTGTGGTTAGAAATGACATTTGGTTTACTTTTATGACAACCCTAACACATATAATCGTCTCCATGTCATTAGAAATCAATAATAAGCTTAGAATCAAAGAATAAGCTTAAAAGTAGATTACAAGCATGCACAGTTCGTTTTACAAGTTTGATTCAAATGTGTGAATGTTGTGGAGTGAGTGTGGTTAGAAATGACATTTGGTTTACTTTTATGACAACCCTAACACATATAATCGTCTCCATGTCATTAGAATTCATAAATAAGCTTAGAATCAACGAAGAAGCTTAAAAGTAGATTACAAGCATGCATAGTAAGTTTCACAAGTTTTATTCAAATGTGTGAATGTTGTGGAGTGAGTGTGGTTAGAAATGACATTTGGTTTACTTTTATGACAACCCTAACACATATAATCGTCTCCATGTCATTAGAATTCAAAAATAAGCTTAGAATCAAAGAATAAGCTTAAAAGTAGATTACAAGCATGCACAGTTCGTTTTACAAGTTTGATTCAAATGTGTGAATGTAGTGGAGTGAGTGTGGTTAGAAATGACATTTGGTTTACTTTTATGACAACCCTAACACATATAATCGTCTCCATGTCATTAGAATTCAAAAATAAGCTTAGAATCAAAGAATAAGCTTAAAAGTAAATTACAAGCATGCACAGTTCGTTTCACAAGTTTTATTCAAATGTGTGAATGTTGTGGAGTGAGTGTGGTTAGAAATGACATTTGGTTTACTTTTATGACAACCCTAACACATATAATCGTCTCCATGTCATTAGAATTCAAAAATAAGCTTAGAATCAAAGAAGAAGCTTAAAAGTAGATTACAAGCATGCACAGTTCGTTTCACAAGTTTTATTCAAATGTGTCAATGTTGTGGAGTGAGTGTGGTTAGAAATGACATTTGGTTTACTTTTATGACAACCTTAACACATATAATCGTCTCCATGTCATTAGAATTCAAAAATAAGCTTAGAATCAAAGAATAAGCTTAAAAGTAGATTACAAGCATGCACAGTTCGTTTTACAAGTTTGATTCAAATGTGTCAATGTAGTGGAGTGAGTGTGGTTAGAAATGACATTTGGTTTACTTTTATGACAACCCTAACACATATAATCGTCTCCATGTCATTAGAATTCAAAAATAAGCTTAGAATCAAAGAATAAGCTTAAAAGTAGAATACAAGCATGCACAGTTCGTTTTACAAGGTTGATTCAAATGTGTGAATATTGTGGAGTGAGTGTGGTTAGAAATGACATTAAGTTTACTTTTATGACAACCCTAACACATATAATCGTCTCCATGTCATTAGAAATCAATAATAAGCTTAGAATCAAAGAATAAGCTTAAAAGTAGATTACAAGCATGCACAGTTCGTTTTACAAGTTTGATTCAAATGTGTGAATGTTGTGGAGTGAGTGTGGTTAGAAATGACATTTGGTTTACTTTTATGACAACCCTAACACATATAATCGTCTTCATGTCATTAGAATTCAAAAATAAGCTTAGAATCAAAGAAGAAGCTTAAAAGTAGATTACAAGCATCCATAGTTCGTTTCACAAGTTTTATTCAAATGTGTGAATGTTGTGGAGTGAGTGTGGTTAGAAATGACATTTGGTTTACTTTTATGACAACCCTAACACATATAATTGTCTCCATGTCATTAGAATTCAAAAATAAGCTTAGAATCAAAGAATAAGCTTAAAAGTAGATTACAAGCATGCACAGTTCGTTTTACAAGTTTGATTCAAATGTGTGAATGTAGTGGAGTGAGTGTGGTTAGAAATGACATTTGGTTTACTTTTATGACAACCCTAACACATATAATCGTCTCCATGTCATTAAAATTCAAAAATAAGCTTAGAATCAAAGAATAAGCGTAAAAGTAGAATACAAGCATGCACAGTTCGTTTTACAAGGTTGATTCAAATGTGTGAATGTTGTGGAGTGAGTGTGGTTAGAAATGACATTTGGTTTACTTTTATGACAACCCTAACACATATAATCGTCTCCATGTCATTAGAAATCAATAATAAGCTTAGAATCAAAGAATAAGCTTAAAAGTAGATTACAAGCATGCACAGTTCGTTTTACAAGTTTGATTCAAATGTGTGAATGTTGTGGAGTGAGTGTGGTTAGAAATGACATTTGGTTTACTTTTATGACAACCCTAACACATATAATCGTCTCCATGTCATTAGAATTCAAAAATAAGCTTAGAATCAAAGAAGAAGCTTAAAAGTAGATTACAAGCATGCATAGTTCGTTTCACAAGTTTTATTCAAATGTGTGAATGTTGTGGAGTGAGTGTGGTTAGAAATGACATTTGGTTTACTTTTATGACAACCCTAACACATATAATCGTCTCCATGTCATGAGAATTCAAAAATAAGCTTAGAATCAAAGAATAAGATTAAAAGTAGATTACAAGCATGCACAGTTCGTTTTACAAGTTTGATTCAAATGTGTGAATGTAGTGGAGTGAGTGTGGTTAGAAATGACATTTGGTTTACTTTTATGACAACCCTAACACATATAATCGTCTCCATGTCATTAGAAATCAATAATAAGCTTAGAATCAAAGAATAAGCTTAAAAGTAGATTACAAGCATGCACAGTTCGTTTTACAAGTTTGATTCAAATGTGTGAATGTTGTGGAGTAAGTGTGGTTAGAAATGACATTTGGTTTACTTTTATGACAACCCTAACACATATAATCGTCTCCATGTCATTAGAATTCAAAAATAAGCTTAGAATCAAAGAAGAAGCTTAAAAGTAGATTACAAGCATGCACAGTTCGTTTCACAAGTTTTATTCAAATGTGTGAATGTTGTGGAGTGAGTGTGGTTAGAAATGACATTTGGTTTACTTTTATGACAACCCTAACACATATAATCGTCTCCATGTCATTAGAAATCAATAATAAGCTTAGAATCAAAGAATAAGCTTAAAAGTAGATTACAAGCATGCACAGTTCGTTTTACAAGTTTGATTCAAATGTGTGAATGTTGTGGAGTGAGTGTGGTTAGAAATGACATTTGGTTTACTTTTATGACAACCCTAACACATATAATCGTCTCCATGTCATTAGAATTCAAAAATAAGCTTAGAATCAACGAAGAAGCTTAAAAGTAGATTACAAGCATGCATAGTTCGTTTCACAAGTTTTATTCAAATGTGTGAATGTTGTGGAGTGAGTGTGGTTAGAAATGACATTTGGTTTACTTTTATGACAACCCTAACACATATAATCGTCTCCATGTCATTAGAATTCAAAAATAAGCTTAGAATCAAAGAATAAGCTTAAAAGTAGATTACAAGCATGCACAGTTCGTTTTACAAGTTTGATTCAAATGTGTGAATGTATTTGAGTGAGTGTGGTTAGAAATGACATTTGGTTTACTTTTATGACAACCCTAACACATATAATCGTCTCCATGTCATTAGAATTCAAAAATAAGCTTAGAATCAAAGAATAAGCTTAAAAGTAAATTACAAGCATGCACAGTTCGTTTCACAAGTTTTATTCAAATGTGTGAATGTTGTGGAGTGAGTGTGGTTAGAAATGACATTTGGTTTACTTTTATGACAACCTTAACACATATAATCGTCTCCATGTCATTAGAATTCAAAAATAAGCTTAGAATCAAAGAATAAGCTTAAAAGTAGATTACAAGCATGCACAGTTCGTTTTACAAGTTTGATTCAAATGTGTGAATGTAGTGGAGTGAGTGTGGTTAGAAATGACATTTGGTTTACTTTTATGACAACCCTAACACATATAATCGTCTCCATGTCATTAGAATTCAAAAATAAGCTTAGAATCAAAGAAGAAGCTTAAAAGTATATTACAAGCATGCACAGTTCGTTTCACAAGTTTTATTCAAATGTGTGAATGTTGTGGAGTGAGTGTGGTTAGAAATGACATTTGGTTTACTTTTATGACAACCTTAACACATATAATCGTCTCCATGTCATTAGAATTCAAAAATAAGCTTAGAATCAAAGAATAAGCTTAAAAGTAGATTACAAGCATGCACAGTTCGTTTTACAAGTTTGATTCAAATGTGTGAATGTAGTGGAGTGAGTGTGGTTAGAAATGACATTTGGTTTACTTTTATGACAACCCTAACACATATAATCGTCTCCATGTCATTAGAATTCAAAAATAAGCTTAGAATCAAAGAATAAGCTTAAAAGTAGAATACAAGCATGCACAGTTCGTTTTACAAGGTTGATTCAAATGTGTGAATGTTGTGGAGTGAGTGTGGTTAGAAATGACATTTGGTTTACTTTTATGACAACCCTAACACATATAATCGTCTCCATGTCATTAGAAATCAATAATAAGCTTAGAATCAAAGAATAAGCTTAAAAGTAAATTACAAGCATGCACAGTTCGTTTCACAAGTTTTATTCAAAAGTGTGAATCTTGTGGAGTGAGTGTGGTTAGAAATGACATTTGGTTTACTTTTATGACAACCCTAACACATATAATCGTCTCCATGTCATTAGAATTCAAAATAAAGCTTAGAATCAAAGAATAAGCTTAAAAGTAGATTACAAGCATGCACAGTTCGTTTCACAAGTTTTATTCAAATGTGTGAATGTTGTGGAGTGAGTGTGGTTAGAAATGACATTTGGTTTACTTTTATGACAATCCTAACACATATAATCGTCTCCATGTCATTAGAATTTAAAAATTAGCTTAGAATCAAAGAATAACCTTAAAAGTAGATTACAAGCATGCACAGTTCGTTTCACAAGTTTTATTCAAATGTGTGAATGTTGTGGAGTGAGTGTGGTTAGGAATGACATTTGGTTTACTTTTATGACAACCCTAACACATATAATCGTCTCCATGTCATTAGAATTCAAAAATAAGCTTAGAATCAAAGAATAAGCTTAAAAGTAGATTACAAGCATGCACAGTTCGTTTCACAAGTTTTATTCAAATGTGTGAATGTTGTGGAGTGAGTGTGGTTAGAAATGACATTTGGTTTACTTTTATGACAACCCTGACACATATAATCGTCTCCATGTCATGAGAATTCAAAAATAAGCTTAGAATCAAAGAATAAGATTAAAAGTAGATTACAAGCATCCATAGTTCGTTTCACAAGTTTTATTCAAATGTGTGAATGTTGTGGAGTGAGTGTGGTTAGAAATGACATTTGGTTTACTTTTATGACAACCCTAACACATATAATCGTCTCCATGTCATTAGAATTCAAAAATAAGCTTAGAATCAAAGAATAAGCTTAAAAGTAGATTACAAGCATGCACAGTTCGTTTTACAAGTTTGATTCAAATGTGTGAATGTAGTGGAGTGAGTGTGGTTAGAAATGACATTTGGTTTACTTTTATGACAACCCTAACACATATAATCGTCTCCATGTCATTAGAATTCAAAAATAAGCATAGAATCAAAGAATAAGCTTAAAAGTAAATTACAAGCATGCACAGTTCGTTTCACAAGTTTTATTCAAATGTGTGAATGTTGTGGAGTGAGTGGTTAGAAATGACATTTGGTTTACTTTTATGACAACCCTAACACATATAATCGTCTCCATGTCATTAGAATTCAAAAATAAGCTTAGAATCAAAGAATAAGCTTAAAAGTAAATTACAAGCATGCACAGTTCGTTTCACAAGTTTTATTCAAATGTGTGAATGTTGTGGAGTGAGTGTGGTTAGAAATGACATTTGGTTTACTTTTATGACAACCCTAACACATATAATCGTCTCCATGTCATTAGAATTCAAAAATAAGCTTAGAATCAAAGAAGAAGCTTAAAAGTAGATTACAAGCATGCACAGTTCGTTTCACAAGTTTTATTCAAATGTGTGAATGTTGTGGAGTGAGTGTGGTTAGAAATGACATTTGGTTTACTTTTATGACAACCCTAACACATATAATCGTCTCCATGTCATTAGAATTCAAAAATAAGCATAGAATCAAAGAATAAGCTTAAAAGTAAATTACAAGCATGCACAGTTCGTTTCACAAGTTTTATTCAAATGTGTGAATGTTGTGGAGTGAGTGGTTAGAAATGACATTTGGTTTACTTTTATGACAACCCTAACACATATAATCGTCTCCATGTCATTAGAATTCAAAAATAAGCTTAGAATCAAAGAATAAGCTTAAAAGTAAATTACAAGCATGCACAGTTCGTTTCACAAGTTTTATTCAAATGTGTGAATGTTGTGGAGTGAGTGTGGTTAGAAATGACATTTGGTTTACTTTTATGACAACCCTAACACATATAATCGTCTCCATGTCATTAGAATTCAAAAATAAGCATAGAATCAAAGAATAAGCTTAAAAGTAAATTACAAGCATGCACAGTTCGTTTCACAAGTTTTATTCAAATGTGTGAATGTTGTGGAGTGAGTGGTTAGAAATGACATTTGGTTTACTTTTATGACAACCCTAACACATATAATCGTCACCATGTCATTAGAATTCAAAAATAAGCTTAGAATCAAAGAATAAGCTTAAAAGTAAATTACAAGCATGCACAGTTCGTTTCACAAGTTTTATTCAAATGTGTGAATGTTGTGGAGTGAGTGTGGTTAGAAATGACATTTGGTTTACTTTTATGACAACCCTAACACATATAATCGTCTCCATGTCATTAGAATTCAAAAATAAGCTTAGAATCAAAGAAGAAGCTTAAAAGTAGATTACAAGCATGCACAGTTCGTTTCACAAGTTTTATTCAAATGTGTGAATGTTGTGGAGTGAGTGTGGTTAGAAATGACATTTGGTTTACTTTTATGACAACCCTAACACATATAATCGTCTCCATGTCATTAGAATTCAAAAATAAGCTTAGAATCAAAGAATAAGCTTAAAAGTAGATTACAAGCATGCACAGTTCGTTTTACAAGTTTGATTCAAATGTGTGAATGTAGTGGAGTGAGTGTGGTTAGAAATGACATTTGGTTTACTTTTATGACAACCCTAACACATATAATCGTCTCCATGTCATTAGAATTCAAAAATAAGCTTAGAATCAAAGAATAAGCTTAAAAGTAAATTACAAGCATGCACAGTTCGTTTCACAAGTTTTATTCAAATGTGTGAATGTTGTGGAGTGAGTGTGGTTAGAAATGACATTTGGTTTACTTTTATGACAACCCTAACACATATAATCGTCTCAATGTCATTAGAATTCAAAAATAAGCTTAGAATCAAAGAATAAGCTTAAAAGTAAATTACAAGCATGCACAGTTCGTTTCACAAGTTTTATTCAAATGTGTGAATGTTGTGGAGTGAGTGTGGTTAGAAATGACATTTGGTTTACTTTTATGACAACCCTAACACATATAATCGTCTCCATGTCATTAGAATTCAAAAATAAGCTTAGAATCAAAGAAGAAGCTTAAAAGTAGATTACAAGCATGCACAGTTCGTTTCACAAGTTTTATTCAAATGTGTGAATGTTGTGGAGTGAGTGTGGTTAGAAATGACATTTGGTTTACTTTTATGACAACCTTAACACATATAATCGTCTCCATGTCATTAGAATTCAAAAATAAGCTTAGAATCAAAGAATAAGCTTAAAAGTAGATTACAAGCATGCACAGTTCGTTTTACAAGTTTGATTCAAATGTGTGAATGTAGTGGAGTGAGTGTGGTTAGAAATGACATTTGGTTTACTTTTATGACAACCCTAACACATATAATCGTCTCCATGTCATTAGAATTCAAAAATAAGCTTAGAATCAAAGAATAAGCTTAAAAGTAGAATACAAGCATGCACAGTTCGTTTTACAAGGTTGATTCAAATGTGTGAATGTTGTGGAGTGAGTGTGGTTAGAAATGACATTTGGTTTACTTTTATGACAACCCTAACACATATAATCGTCTCCATGTCATTAGAAATCAATAATAAGCTTAGAATCTAAGAATAAGCTTAAAAGTAGATTACAAGCATGCACAGTTCGTTATACAAGTTTGATTCAAATGTGTGAATGTTGTGGAGTGAGTGTGGTTAGAAATGACATTTGGTTTACTTTTATGACAACCCTAACACATATAATCGTCTCCATGTCATTAGAATTCAAAAATAAGCTTAGAATCAAAGAAGAAGCTTAAAAGTAGAATACAAGCATGCACAGTTCGTTTTACAAGGTTGATTCAAATGTGTGAATGTTGTGGAGTGAGTGTGGTTAGAAATGACATTTGGTTTACTTTTATGACAACCCTAACACATATAATCGTCTCCATGTCATTAGAAATCAATAATAAGCTTAGAATCAAAGAATAAGCTTAAAAGTAGATTACAAGCATGCACAGTTCGTTTTACAAGTTTGATTCAAATGTGTGAATGTTGTGGAGTGAGTGTGGTTAGAAATGACATTTGGTTTACTTTTATGACAACCCTAACACATATAATCGTCTCCATGTCATTAGAATTCAAAAATAAGCTTAGAATCAAAGAAGAAGCTTAAAAGTAGATTACAAGCATGCATAGTTCGTTTCACAAGTTTTATTCAAATGTGTGAATGTTGTGGAGTGAGTGTGGTTAGAAATGACATTTGGTTTACTTTTATGACAACCCTAACACATATAATCGTCTCCATGTCATTAGAATTCAAAAATAAGCTTAGAATCAAAGAATAAGCTTAAAAGTAGATTACAAGCATGCACAGTTCGTTTCACAAGTTTTATTCAAATCTGTGAATGTTGTGGAGTGAGTGTGGTTAGGAATGACATTTGGTTTACTTTTATGACAACCCTAACACATATAATCGTCTCCATGTCATTAGAATTCAAAAATAAGCTTAGAATCAAAGAATAAGCTTAAAAGTAGATTACAAGCATGCACAGTTCGTTTCACAAGTTTTATTCAAATGTGTGAATGTTGTGGAGTGAGTGTGGTTAGAAATGACATTTGGTTTACTTTTATGACAACCCTGACACATATAATCGTCTCCATGTCATGAGAATTCAAAAATAAGCTTAGAATCAAAGAATAAGATTAAAAGTAGATTACAAGCATGCACAGTTCGTTTTACAAGTTTGATTCAAATGTGTGAATGTAGTAGAGTGAGTGTGGTTAGAAATGACATTTGGTTTACTTTTATGACAACCCTAACACATATAATCGTCTCTCCATGTCATTAGAAATCAATAATAAGCTTAGAATCAAAGAATAAGCTTAAAAGTAGAATACAAGCATGCGCAGTTCGTTTTACAAGGTTGATTCAAATATGTGAATGTTGTGGAGTGAGTGTGGTTAGAAATGACATTTGGTTTACTTTTATGACAACCCTAACACATATAATCGTCTCCATGTCATTAGAATTCAAAAATAAGCTTAGAATCAAAGAATAAGCTTAAAAGTAGATTACAAGCATGCATAGTTCGTTTCACAAGTTTTATTCAAATGTGTGAATGTAGTGGAGGGAGTATGGTTAGAAATGACATTTGGTTTACTTTTATGACAACCCTAACACATATAATCGTCTCCATGTCATTAGAATTCAAAAATAAGCTTAGAATCAAAGAATAAGCTTAAAAGTAGATTACAAGCATGCACAGTTCGTTTTACAAGTTTGATTCAAATGTGTGAATGTTGTGGAGTGAGTGTGGTTAGAAATGACATTTGGTTTACTTTTATGACAACCCTAACACATATAATCGTCTCCATGTCATTAGAATTCAAAAATAAGCTTAGAATCAAAGAAGAAGCTTAAAAGTAGAATACAAGCATGCACAGTTCGTTTTACAAGGTTGATTCAAATGTGTGAATGTTGTGGAGTGAGTGTGGTTAGAAATGACATTTGGTTTACTTTTATGACAACCCTAACACATATAATCGTCTCCATGTCATTAGAAATCAATAATAAGCTTAGAATCAAAGAAAATAAGCTTAAAAGTAGATTACAAGCATGCACAGTTCGTTTTACAAGTTTGATTCAAATGTGTGAATGTTGTGGAGTGAGTGTGGTTAGAAATGACATTTGGTTTACTTTTATGACAACCCTAACACATATAATCGTCTCCATGTCATTAGAATTCAAAAATAAGCTTAGAATCAAAGAAGAAGCTTAAAAGTAGATTACAAGCATGCATAGTTCGTTTCACAAGTTTTATTCAAATGTGTGAATGTTGTGGAGTGAGTGTGGTTAGAAATGACATTTGGTTTACTTTTATGACAACCCTAACACATATAATCGTCTCCATGTCATTAGAATTCAAAAATAAGCTTAGAATCAAAGAATAAGCTTAAAAGTAGATTACAAGCATGCACAGTTCGTTTTACAAGTTTGATTCAAATGTGTGAATGTAGTGGAGGGAGTGTGGTTAGAAATGACATTTGGTTTACTTTTATGACAACCCTAACACATATAATCGTCTCCATGTCATTAGAATTCAAAAATAAGCTTAGAATCAAAGAATAAGCTTAAAAGTAAATTACAAGCATGCATAGTTCGTTTCACAAGTTTTATTCAAAAGTGTGAATGTTGTGGAGTGAGTGTGGTTAGAAATGACATTTGGTTTACTTTTATGACAACCCTAACACATATAATCGTCTCCATGTCATTAGAATTCAAAAATAAGCTTTGAATCAAAGAATAAGCTTAAAAGTAGATTACAAGCATGCACAGTTCGTTTCACAAGTTTTATTCAAATCTGTGAATGTTGTGGAGTGAGTGTGGTTAGGAATGACATTTGGTTTACTTTTATGACAACCCTAACACATATAATCGTCTCCATGTCATTAGAATTCAAAAATAAGCTTAGAATCAAAGAATAAGCTTAAAAGTAGATTACAAGCATGCACAGTTCGTTTCACAAGTTTTATTCAAATGTGTGAATGTTGTGGAGTGAGTGTGGTTAGAAATGACATTTGGTTTACTTTTATGACAACCCTGACACATATAATCGTCTCCATGTCATGAGAATTCAAAAATAAGCTTAGAATCAAAGAATAAGATTAAAAGTAGATTACAAGCATGCACAGTTCGTTTTACAAGTTTGATTCAAATGTGTGAATGTAGTAGAGTGAGTGTGGTTAGAAATGACATTTGGTTTACTTTTATGACAACCCTAACACATATAATCGTCTCTCCATGTCATTAGAAATCAATAATAAGCTTAGAATCAAAGAATAAGCTTAAAAGTAGAATACAAGCATGCGCAGTTCGTTTTACAAGGTTGATTCAAATATGTGAATGTTGTGGAGTGAGTGTGGTTAGAAATGACATTTGGTTTACTTTTATGACAACCCTAACACATATAATCGTCTCCATGTCATTAGAATTCAAAAATAAGCTTAGAATCAAAGAATAAGCTTAAAAGTAGATTACAAGCATGCATAGTTCGTTTCACAAGTTTTATTCAAATGTGTGAATGTAGTGGAGGGAGTATGGTTAGAAATGACATTTGGTTTACTTTTATGACAACCCTAACACATATAATCGTCTCCATGTCATTAGAATTCAAAAATAAGCTTAGAATCAAAGAATAAGCTTAAAAGTAGATTACAAGCATGCACAGTTCGTTTTACAAGTTTGATTCAAATGTGTGAATGTTGTGGAGTGAGTGTGGTTAGAAATGACATTTGGTTTACTTTTATGACAACCCTAACACATATAATCGTCTCCATGTCATTAGAATTCAAAAATAAGCTTAGAATCAAAGAAGAAGCTTAAAAGTAGAATACAAGCATGCACAGTTCGTTTTACAAGGTTGATTCAAATGTGTGAATGTTGTGGAGTGAGTGTGGTTAGAAATGACATTTGGTTTACTTTTATGACAACCCTAACACATATAATCGTCTCCATGTCATTAGAAATCAATAATAAGCTTAGAATCAAAGAAAATAAGCTTAAAAGTAGATTACAAGCATGCACAGTTCGTTTTACAAGTTTGATTCAAATGTGTGAATGTTGTGGAGTGAGTGTGGTTAGAAATGACATTTGGTTTACTTTTATGACAACCCTAACACATATAATCGTCTCCATGTCATTAGAATTCAAAAATAAGCTTAGAATCAAAGAAGAAGCTTAAAAGTAGATTACAAGCATGCATAGTTCGTTTCACAAGTTTTATTCAAATGTGTGAATGTTGTGGAGTGAGTGTGGTTAGAAATGACATTTGGTTTACTTTTATGACAACCCTAACACATATAATCGTCTCCATGTCATTAGAATTCAAAAATAAGCTTAGAATCAAAGAATAAGCTTAAAAGTAGATTACAAGCATGCACAGTTCGTTTTACAAGTTTGATTCAAATGTGTGAATGTAGTGGAGGGAGTGTGGTTAGAAATGACATTTGGTTTACTTTTATGACAACCCTAACACATATAATCGTCTCCATGTCATTAGAATTCAAAAATAAGCTTAGAATCAAAGAATAAGCTTAAAAGTAAATTACAAGCATGCATAGTTCGTTTCACAAGTTTTATTCAAAAGTGTGAATGTTGTGGAGTGAGTGTGGTTAGAAATGACATTTGGTTTACTTTTATGACAACCCTAACACATATAATCGTCTCCATGTCATTAGAATTCAAAAATAAGCTTTGAATGAAAGAATAAGCTTAAAAGTAGATTACAAGCATGCACAGTTCGTTTCACAAGTTTTATTCAAATCTGTGAATGTTGTGGAGTGAGTGTGGTTAGGAATGACATTTGGTTTACTTTTATGACAACCCTAACACATATAATCGTCTCCATGTCATTAGAATTCAAAAATAAGCTTAGAATCAAAGAATAAGCTTAAAAGTAGATTACAAGCATGCACAGTTCGTTTCACAAGTTTTATTCAAATGTGTGAATGTTGTGGAGTGAGTGTGGTTAGAAATGACATTTGGTTTACTTTTATGACAACCCTGACACATATAATCGTCTCCATGTCATGAGAATTCAAAAATAAGCTTAGAATCAAAGAATAAGATTAAAAGTAGATTACAAGCATGCACAGTTCGTTTTACAAGTTTGATTCAAATGTGTGAATGTAGTAGAGTGAGTGTGGTTAGAAATGACATTTGGTTTACTTTTATGACAACCCTAACACATATAATCGTCTCTCCATGTCATTAGAAATCAATAATAAGCTTAGAATCAAAGAATAAGCTTAAAAGTAGAATACAAGCATGCGCAGTTCGTTTTACAAGGTTGATTCAAATATGTGAATGTTGTGGAGTGAGTGTGGTTAGAAATGACATTTGGTTTACTTTTATGACAACCCTAACACATATAATCGTCTCCATGTCATTAGAATTCAAAAATAAGCTTAGAATCAAAGAATAAGCTTAAAAGTAGATTACAAGCATGCATAGTTCGTTTCACAAGTTTTATTCAAATGTGTGAATGTTGTGGAGTGAGTGTGGTTAGAAATGACATTTGGTTTACTTTTATGACAACCTTAACACATATAATCGTCTCCATGTCATTAGAATTCAAAAATAAGCTTAGAATCAAAGAATAAGCTTAAAAGTAGATTACAAGCATGCACAGTTCGTTTTACAAGTTTGATTCAAATGTGTGAATGTAGTGGAGTGAGTGTGGTTAGAAATGACATTTGGTTTACTTTTATGACAACCCTAACACATATAATCGTCTCCATGTCATTAGAATTCAAAAATAAGCTTAGAATCAAAGAATAAGCTTAAAAGTAGAATACAAGCATGCACAGTTCGTTTTACAAGGTTGATTCAAATGTGTGAATGTTGTGGAGTGAGTGTGGTTAGAAATGACATTTGGTTTACTTTTATGACAACCCTAACACATATAATCGTCTCCATGTCATTAGAAATCAATAATAAGCTTAGAATCTAAGAATAAGCTTAAAAGTAGATTACAAGCATGCACAGTTCGTTATACAAGTTTGATTCAAATGTGTGAATGTTGTGGAGTGAGTGTGGTTAGAAATGACATTTGGTTTACTTTTATGACAACCCTAACACATATAATCGTCTCCATGTCATTAGAATTCAAAAATAAGCTTAGAATCAAAGAAGAAGCTTAAAAGTAGAATACAAGCATGCACAGTTCGTTTTACAAGGTTGATTCAAATGTGTGAATGTTGTGGAGTGAGTGTGGTTAGAAATGACATTTGGTTTACTTTTATGACAACCCTAACACATATAATCGTCTCCATGTCATTAGAAATCAATAATAAGCTTAGAATCAAAGAATAAGCTTAAAAGTAGATTACAAGCATGCACAGTTCGTTTTACAAGTTTGATTCAAATGTGTGAATGTTGTGGAGTGAGTGTGGTTAGAAATGACATTTGGTTTACTTTTATGACAACCCTAACACATATAATCGTCTCCATGTCATTAGAATTCAAAAATAAGCTTAGAATCAAAGAAGAAGCTTAAAAGTAGATTACAAGCATGCATAGTTCGTTTCACAAGTTTTATTCAAATGTGTGAATGTTGTGGAGTGAGTGTGGTTAGAAATGACATTTGGTTTACTTTTATGACAACCCTAACACATATAATCGTCTCCATGTCATTAGAATTCAAAAATAAGCTTAGAATCAAAGAATAAGCTTAAAAGTAGATTACAAGCATGCACAGTTCGTTTCACAAGTTTTATTCAAATCTGTGAATGTTGTGGAGTGAGTGTGGTTAGGAATGACATTTGGTTTACTTTTATGACAACCCTAACACATATAATCGTCTCCATGTCATTAGAATTCAAAAATAAGCTTAGAATCAAAGAATAAGCTTAAAAGTAGATTACAAGCATGCACAGTTCGTTTCACAAGTTTTATTCAAATGTGTGAATGTTGTGGAGTGAGTGTGGTTAGAAATGACATTTGGTTTACTTTTATGACAACCCTGACACATATAATCGTCTCCATGTCATGAGAATTCAAAAATAAGCTTAGAATCAAAGAATAAGATTAAAAGTAGATTACAAGCATGCACAGTTCGTTTTACAAGTTTGATTCAAATGTGTGAATGTAGTAGAGTGAGTGTGGTTAGAAATGACATTTGGTTTACTTTTATGACAACCCTAACACATATAATCGTCTCTCCATGTCATTAGAAATCAATAATAAGCTTAGAATCAAAGAATAAGCTTAAAAGTAGAATACAAGCATGCGCAGTTCGTTTTACAAGGTTGATTCAAATATGTGAATGTTGTGGAGTGAGTGTGGTTAGAAATGACATTTGGTTTACTTTTATGACAACCCTAACACATATAATCGTCTCCATGTCATTAGAATTCAAAAATAAGCTTAGAATCAAAGAATAAGCTTAAAAGTAGATTACAAGCATGCATAGTTCGTTTCACAAGTTTTATTCAAATGTGTGAATGTAGTGGAGGGAGTATGGTTAGAAATGACATTTGGTTTACTTTTATGACAACCCTAACACATATAATCGTCTCCATGTCATTAGAATTCAAAAATAAGCTTAGAATCAAAGAATAAGCTTAAAAGTAGATTACAAGCATGCACAGTTCGTTTTACAAGTTTGATTCAAATGTGTGAATGTTGTGGAGTGAGTGTGGTTAGAAATGACATTTGGTTTACTTTTATGACAACCCTAACACATATAATCGTCTCCATGTCATTAGAATTCAAAAATAAGCTTAGAATCAAAGAAGAAGCTTAAAAGTAGAATACAAGCATGCACAGTTCGTTTTACAAGGTTGATTCAAATGTGTGAATGTTGTGGAGTGAGTGTGGTTAGAAATGACATTTGGTTTACTTTTATGACAACCCTAACACATATAATCGTCTCCATGTCATTAGAAATCAATAATAAGCTTAGAATCAAAGAAAATAAGCTTAAAAGTAGATTACAAGCATGCACAGTTCGTTTTACAAGTTTGATTCAAATGTGTGAATGTTGTGGAGTGAGTGTGGTTAGAAATGACATTTGGTTTACTTTTATGACAACCCTAACACATATAATCGTCTCCATGTCATTAGAATTCAAAAATAAGCTTAGAATCAAAGAAGAAGCTTAAAAGTAGATTACAAGCATGCATAGTTCGTTTCACAAGTTTTATTCAAATGTGTGAATGTTGTGGAGTGAGTGTGGTTAGAAATGACATTTGGTTTACTTTTATGACAACCCTAACACATATAATCGTCTCCATGTCATTAGAATTCAAAAATAAGCTTAGAATCAAAGAATAAGCTTAAAAGTAGATTACAAGCATGCACAGTTCGTTTTACAAGTTTGATTCAAATGTGTGAATGTAGTGGAGGGAGTGTGGTTAGAAATGACATTTGGTTTACTTTTATGACAACCCTAACACATATAATCGTCTCCATGTCATTAGAATTCAAAAATAAGCTTAGAATCAAAGAATAAGCTTAAAAGTAAATTACAAGCATGCATAGTTCGTTTCACAAGTTTTATTCAAAAGTGTGAATGTTGTGGAGTGAGTGTGGTTAGAAATGACATTTGGTTTACTTTTATGACAACCCTAACACATATAATCGTCTCCATGTCATTAGAATTCAAAAATAAGCTTTGAATCAAAGAATAAGCTTAAAAGTAGATTACAAGCATGCACAGTTCGTTTCACAAGTTTTATTCAAATCTGTGAATGTTGTGGAGTGAGTGTGGTTAGGAATGACATTTGGTTTACTTTTATGACAACCCTAACACATATAATCGTCTCCATGTCATTAGAATTCAAAAATAAGCTTAGAATCAAAGAATAAGCTTAAAAGTAGATTACAAGCATGCACAGTTCGTTTCACAAGTTTTATTCAAATGTGTGAATGTTGTGGAGTGAGTGTGGTTAGAAATGACATTTGGTTTACTTTTATGACAACCCTGACACATATAATCGTCTCCATGTCATGAGAATTCAAAAATAAGCTTAGAATCAAAGAATAAGATTAAAAGTAGATTACAAGCATGCACAGTTCGTTTTACAAGTTTGATTCAAATGTGTGAATGTAGTAGAGTGAGTGTGGTTAGAAATGACATTTGGTTTACTTTTATGACAACCCTAACACATATAATCGTCTCTCCATGTCATTAGAAATCAATAATAAGCTTAGAATCAAAGAATAAGCTTAAAAGTAGAATACAAGCATGCGCAGTTCGTTTTACAAGGTTGATTCAAATATGTGAATGTTGTGGAGTGAGTGTGGTTAGAAATGACATTTGGTTTACTTTTATGACAACCCTAACACATATAATCGTCTCCATGTCATTAGAATTCAAAAATAAGCTTAGAATCAAAGAATAAGCTTAAAAGTAGATTACAAGCATGCATAGTTCGTTTCACAAGTTTTATTCAAATGTGTGAATGTTGTGGAGTGAGTGTGGTTAGAAATGACATTTGGTTTACTTTTATGACAACCCTAACACATATAATCGTCTCCATGTCATTAGAATTCAAAAATAAGCTTAGAATCAAAGAATAAGCTTAAAAGTAGATTACAAGCATGCACAGTTCGTTTTACAAGTTTGATTCAAATGTGTGAATGTAGTGGAGGGAGTATGGTTAGAAATGACATTTGGTTTACTTTTATGACAACCCTAACACATATAATCGTCTCCATGTCATTAGAATTCAAAAATAAGCTTAGAATCAAAGAATAAGCTTAAAAGTAAATTACAAGCATGCACAGTTCGTTTCACAAGTTTTATTCAAAAGTGTGAATGTTGTGGAGTGAGTGTGGTTAGAAATGACATTTGGTTTACTTTTATGACAACCCTAACACATATAATCGTCTCCATGTCATTAGAATTCAAAAATAAGCTTAGAATCAAAGAATAACCTTAAAAGTAGATTACAAGCATGCACAGTTCGTTTCACAAGTTTTATTCAAATGTGTGAATGTTGTGGAGTGAGTGTGGTTAGGAATGACATTTGGTTTACTTTTATGACAACCCTAACACATATAATCGTCTCCATGTCATTAGAATTCAAAAATAAGCTTAGAATCAAAGAATAAGCTTAAAAGTAGATTACAAGCATGCACAGTTCGTTTCACAAGTTTTATTCAAATGTGTGAATGTTGTGGAGTGAGTGTGGTTAGAAATGACATTTGGTTTACTTTTATGACAACCCTGACACATATAATCGTCTCCATGTCATGAGAATTCAAAAATAAGCTTAGAATCAAAGAATAAGATTAAAAGTAGATTACAAGCATGCACAGTTCGTTTTACAAGTTTGATTCAAATGTGTGAATGTAGTAGAGTGAGTGTGGTTAGAAATGACATTTGGTTTACTTTTATGACAACCCTAACACATATAATCGTCTCCATGTCATTAGAAATCAATAATAAGCTTAGAATCAAAGAATAAGCTTAAAAGTAGAATACAAGCATGCGCAGTTCGTTTTACAAGGTTGATTCAAATGTGTGAATGTTGTGGAGTGAGTGTGGTTAGAAATGACATTTGGTTTACTTTTATGACAACCCTAACACATATAATCGTCTCCATGTCATTAGAATTCAAAAATAAGCTTAGAATCAAAGAATAAGCTTAAAAGTAGATTACAAGCATGCACAGTTCGTTTTACAAGTTTGATTCAAATGTGTGAATGTAGTGGAGGGAGTGTGGTTAGAAATGACATTTGGTTTACTTTTATGACAACCCTAACACATATAATCGTCTCCATGTCATTAGAATTCAAAAATAAGCTTAGAATCAAAGAATAAGCTTAAAAGTAGATTACAAGCATGCACAGTTCGTTTTACAAGTTTGATTCAAATGTGTGAATGTAGTGGAGGGAGTTTGGTTAGAAATGACATTTGGTTTACTTTTATGACAACCCTAACACATATAATCGTCTCCATGTCATTAGAATTCAAAAATAAGCTTAGAATCAAAGAATAAGCTTAAAAGTAGATTACAAGCTTGCACAGTTCGTTTTACAAGTTTGATTCAAATGTGTGAATGTAGTGGAGGGAGTGTGGTTAGAAATGACATTTGGTTTACTTTTATGACAACCCTAACACATATAATCGTCTCCATGTCATTAGAATTCAAAAATAAGCTTAGAATCAAAGAATAAGCTTAAAAGTAAATTACAAGCATGCACAGTTCGTTTCACAAGTTTTATTCAAATGTGTGAATCTTGTGGAGTGAGTGTGGTTAGAAATGACATTTGGTTTACTTTTATGACAACCCTGACACATATAATCGTCTCCATGTCATGAGAATTCAAAAATAAGCTTAGAATCAAAGAATAAGATTAAAAGTAGATTACAAGCATGCACAGTTCGTTTTACAAGTTTGATTCAAATGTGTGAATGTAGTAGAGTGAGTGTGGTTAGAAATGACATTTGGTTTACTTTTATGACAACCCTAACACATATAATCGTCTCCATGTCATTAGAAATCAATAATAAGCTTAGAATCAAAGAATAAGCTTAAAAGTAGAATACAAGCATGCGCAGTTCGTGTTACAAGGTTGATTCAAATGTGTGAATGTTGTGGAGTGAGTGTGGTTAGAAATGACATTTGGTTTACTTTTATGACAACCCTAACACATATAATCGTCTCCATGTCATTAGAATTCAAAAATAAGCTTAGAATCAAAGAATAAGCTTAAAAGTAGATTACAAGCATGCATAGTTCGTTTCACAAGTTTTATTCAAATGTGTGAATGTTGTGGAGTGAGTGTGGTTAGAAATGACATTTGGTTCACTTTTATGACAACCCTAACACATATAATCGTCTCCATGTCATTAGAATTCAAAAATAAGCTTAGAATCAAAGAATAAGCTTAAAAGTAGATTACAAGCATGCACAGTTCGTTTTACAAGTTTTATTCAAATGTGTGAATGTAGTGGAGGGAGTGTGGTTAGAAATGACAATTGGTTTACTTTTATGACAACCCTAACACATATAATCGTCTCCATGTCATTAGAATTCAAAAATAAGCTTAGAATCAAAGAATAAGCTTAAAAGTAAATTACAAGCATGCACAGTTCGTTTCACAAGTTTTATTCAAAAGTGTGAATGTTGTGGAGTGAGTGTGGTTAGAAATGACATTTGGTTTACTTTTATGACAACCCTAACACATATAATCGTCTCCATGTCATTAGAATTCAAAAATAAGCTTAGAATCAAAGAATAACCTTAAAAGTAGATTACAAGCATGCACAGTTCGTTTCACAAGTTTTATTCAAATGTGTGAATGTTGTGGAGTGAGTGTGGTTAGGAATGACATTTGGTTTACTTTTATGACAACCCTAACACATATAATCGTCTCCATGTCATTAGAATTCAAAAATAAGCTTAGAATCAAAGAATAAGCTTAAAAGTAGATTACAAGCATGCACAGTTCGTTTCACAAGTTTTATTCAAATGTGTGAATGTTGTGGAGTGAGTGTGGTTAGAAATGACATTTGGTTTACTTTTATGACAACCCTGACACATATAATCGTCTCCATGTCATGAGAATTCAAAAATAAGCTTAGAATCAAAGAATAAGATTAAAAGTAGATTACAAGCATGCACAGTTCGTTTTACAAGTTTGATTCAAATGTGTGAATGTAGTAGAGTGAGTGTGGTTAGAAATGACATTTGGTTTACTTTTATGACAACCCTAACACATATAATCGTCTCCATGTCATTAGAAATCAATAATAAGCTTAGAATCAAAGAAAATAAGCTTAAAAGTAGATTACAAGCATGCACAGTTCGTTTTACAAGTTTGATTCAAATGTGTGAATGTTGTGGAGTGAGTGTGGTTAGAAATGACATTTGGTTTACTTTTATGACAACCCTAACACATATAATCGTCTCCATGTCATTAGAATTCAAAAATAAGCTTAGAATCAAAGAAGAAGCTTAAAAGTAGATTACAAGCATGCATAGTTCGTTTCACAAGTTTTATTCAAATGTGTGAATGTTGTGGAGTGAGTGTGGTTAGAAATGACATTTGGTTTACTTTTATGACAACCCTAACACATATAATCGTCTCCATGTCATTAGAATTCAAAAATAAGCTTAGAATCAAAGAATAAGCTTAAAAGTAGATTACAAGCATGCACAGTTCGTTTTACAAGTTTGATTCAAATGTGTGAATGTAGTGGAGGGAGTGTGGTTAGAAATGACATTTGGTTTACTTTTATGACAACCCTAACACATATAATCGTCTCCATGTCATTAGAATTCAAAAATAAGCTTAGAATCAAAGAATAAGCTTAAAAGTAAATTACAAGCATGCATAGTTCGTTTCACAAGTTTTATTCAAAAGTGTGAATGTTGTGGAGTGAGTGTGGTTAGAAATGACATTTGGTTTACTTTTATGACAACCCTAACACATATAATCGTCTCCATGTCATTAGAATTCAAAAATAAGCTTTGAATCAAAGAATAAGCTTAAAAGTAGATTACAAGCATGCACAGTTCGTTTCACAAGTTTTATTCAAATCTGTGAATGTTGTGGAGTGAGTGTGGTTAGGAATGACATTTGGTTTACTTTTATGACAACCCTAACACATATAATCGTCTCCATGTCATTAGAATTCAAAAATAAGCTTAGAATCAAAGAATAAGCTTAAAAGTAGATTACAAGCATGCACAGTTCGTTTCACAAGTTTTATTCAAATGTGTGAATGTTGTGGAGTGAGTGTGGTTAGAAATGACATTTGGTTTACTTTTATGACAACCCTGACACATATAATCGTCTCCATGTCATGAGAATTCAAAAATAAGCTTAGAATCAAAGAATAAGATTAAAAGTAGATTACAAGCATGCACAGTTCGTTTTACAAGTTTGATTCAAATGTGTGAATGTAGTAGAGTGAGTGTGGTTAGAAATGACATTTGGTTTACTTTTATGACAACCCTAACACATATAATCGTCTCTCCATGTCATTAGAAATCAATAATAAGCTTAGAATCAAAGAATAAGCTTAAAAGTAGAATACAAGCATGCGCAGTTCGTTTTACAAGGTTGATTCAAATATGTGAATGTTGTGGAGTGAGTGTGGTTAGAAATGACATTTGGTTTACTTTTATGACAACCCTAACACATATAATCGTCTCCATGTCATTAGAATTCAAAAATAAGCTTAGAATCAAAGAATAAGCTTAAAAGTAGATTACAAGCATGCATAGTTCGTTTCACAAGTTTTATTCAAATGTGTGAATGTTGTGGAGTGAGTGTGGTTAGAAATGACATTTGGTTTACTTTTATGACAACCCTAACACATATAATCGTCTCCATGTCATTAGAATTCAAAAATAAGCTTAGAATCAAAGAATAAGCTTAAAAGTAGATTACAAGCATGCACAGTTCGTTTTACAAGTTTGATTCAAATGTGTGAATGTAGTGGAGGGAGTATGGTTAGAAATGACATTTGGTTTACTTTTATGACAACCCTAACACATATAATCGTCTCCATGTCATTAGAATTCAAAAATAAGCTTAGAATCAAAGAATAAGCTTAAAAGTAAATTACAAGCATGCACAGTTCGTTTCACAAGTTTTATTCAAAAGTGTGAATGTTGTGGAGTGAGTGTGGTTAGAAATGACATTTGGTTTACTTTTATGACAACCCTAACACATATAATCGTCTCCATGTCATTAGAATTCAAAAATAAGCTTAGAATCAAAGAATAACCTTAAAAGTAGATTACAAGCATGCACAGTTCGTTTCACAAGTTTTATTCAAATGTGTGAATGTTGTGGAGTGAGTGTGGTTAGGAATGACATTTGGTTTACTTTTATGACAACCCTAACACATATAATCGTCTCCATGTCATTAGAATTCAAAAATAAGCTTAGAATCAAAGAATAAGCTTAAAAGTAGATTACAAGCATGCACAGTTCGTTTCACAAGTTTTATTCAAATGTGTGAATGTTGTGGAGTGAGTGTGGTTAGAAATGACATTTGGTTTACTTTTATGACAACCCTGACACATATAATCGTCTCCATGTCATGAGAATTCAAAAATAAGCTTAGAATCAAAGAATAAGATTAAAAGTAGATTACAAGCATGCACAGTTCGTTTTACAAGTTTGATTCAAATGTGTGAATGTAGTAGAGTGAGTGTGGTTAGAAATGACATTTGGTTTACTTTTATGACAACCCTAACACATATAATCGTCTCCATGTCATTAGAAATCAATAATAAGCTTAGAATCAAAGAATAAGCTTAAAAGTAGAATACAAGCATGCGCAGTTCGTTTTACAAGGTTGATTCAAATGTGTGAATGTTGTGGAGTGAGTGTGGTTAGAAATGACATTTGGTTTACTTTTATGACAACCCTAACACATATAATCGTCTCCATGTCATTAGAATTCAAAAATAAGCTTAGAATCAAAGAATAAGCTTAAAAGTAGATTACAAGCATGCACAGTTCGTTTTACAAGTTTGATTCAAATGTGTGAATGTAGTGGAGGGAGTGTGGTTAGAAATGACATTTGGTTTACTTTTATGACAACCCTAACACATATAATCGTCTCCATGTCATTAGAATTCAAAAATAAGCTTAGAATCAAAGAATAAGCTTAAAAGTAGATTACAAGCATGCACAGTTCGTTTTACAAGTTTGATTCAAATGTGTGAATGTAGTGGAGGGAGTGTGGTTAGAAATGACATTTGGTTTACTTTTATGACAACCCTAACACATATAATCGTCTCCATGTCATTAGAATTCAAAAATAAGCTTAGAATCAAAGAATAAGCTTAAAAGTAGATTACAAGCTTGCACAGTTCGTTTTACAAGTTTGATTCAAATGTGTGAATGTAGTGGAGGGAGTGTGGTTAGAAATGACATTTGGTTTACTTTTATGACAACCCTAACACATATAATCGTCTCCATGTCATTAGAATTCAAAAATAAGCTTAGAATCAAAGAATAAGCTTAAAAGTAAATTACAAGCATGCACAGTTCGTTTCACAAGTTTTATTCAAATGTGTGAATCTTGTGGAGTGAGTGTGGTTAGAAATGACATTTGGTTTACTTTTATGACAACCCTGACACATATAATCGTCTCCATGTCATGAGAATTCAAAAATAAGCTTAGAATCAAAGAATAAGATTAAAAGTAGATTACAAGCATGCACAGTTCGTTTTACAAGTTTGATTCAAATGTGTGAATGTAGTAGAGTGAGTGTGGTTAGAAATGACATTTGGTTTACTTTTATGACAACCCTAACACATATAATCGTCTCCATGTCATTAGAAATCAATAATAAGCTTAGAATCAAAGAATAAGCTTAAAAGTAGAATACAAGCATGCGCAGTTCGTGTTACAAGGTTGATTCAAATGTGTGAATGTTGTGGAGTGAGTGTGGTTAGAAATGACATTTGGTTTACTTTTATGACAACCCTAACACATATAATCGTCTCCATGTCATTAGAATTCAAAAATAAGCTTAGAATCAAAGAATAAGCTTAAAAGTAGATTACAAGCATGCATAGTTCGTTTCACAAGTTTTATTCAAATGTGTGAATGTTGTGGAGTGAGTGTGGTTAGAAATGACATTTGGTTCACTTTTATGACAACCCTAACACATATAATCGTCTCCATGTCATTAGAATTCAAAAATAAGCTTAGAATCAAAGAATAAGCTTAAAAGTAGATTACAAGCATGCACAGTTCGTTTTACAAGTTTGATTCAAATGTGTGAATGTAGTGGAGGGAGTGTGGTTAGAAATGACATTTGGTTTACTTTTATGACAACCCTAACACATATAATCGTCTCCATGTCATTAGAATTCAAAAATAAGCTTAGAATCAAAGAATAAGCTTAAAAGTAGATTACAAGCATGCACAGTTCGTTTTACAAGTTTGATTCAAATGTGTGAATGTAGTGGAGGGAGTGTGGTTAGAAATGACATTTGGTTTACTTTTATGACAACCCTAACACATATAATCGTCTCCATGTCATTAGAATTCAAAAATAAGCTTAGAATCAAAGAATAAGCTTAAAAGTAGATTACAAGCTTGCACAGTTCGTTTTACAAGTTTGATTCAAATGTGTGAATGTAGTGGAGGGAGTGTGGTTAGAAATGACATTTGGTTTACTTTTATGACAACCCTAACACATATAATCGTCTCCATGTCATTAGAATTCAAAAATAAGCTTAGAATCAAAGAATAAGCTTAAAAGTAAATTACAAGCATGCACAGTTCGTTTCACAAGTTTTATTCAAATGTGTGAATCTTGTGGAGTGAGTGTGGTTAGAAATGACATTTGGTTTACTTTTATGACAACCCTGACACATATAATCGTCTCCATGTCATGAGAATTCAAAAATAAGCTTAGAATCAAAGAATAAGATTAAAAGTAGATTACAAGCATGCACAGTTCGTTTTACAAGTTTGATTCAAATGTGTGAATGTAGTAGAGTGAGTGTGGTTAGAAATGACATTTGGTTTACTTTTATGACAACCCTAACACATATAATCGTCTCCATGTCATTAGAAATCAATAATAAGCTTAGAATCAAAGAATAAGCTTAAAAGTAGAATACAAGCATGCGCAGTTCGTGTTACAAGGTTGATTCAAATGTGTGAATGTTGTGGAGTGAGTGTGGTTAGAAATGACATTTGGTTTACTTTTATGACAACCCTAACACATATAATCGTCTCCATGTCATTAGAATTCAAAAATAAGCTTAGAATCAAAGAATAAGCTTAAAAGTAGATTACAAGCATGCATAGTTCGTTTCACAAGTTTTATTCAAATGTGTGAATGTTGTGGAGTGAGTGTGGTTAGAAATGACATTTGGTTCACTTTTATGACAACCCTAACACATATAATCGTCTCCATGTCATTAGAATTCAAAAATAAGCTTAGAATCAAAGAATAAGCTTAAAAGTAGATTACAAGCATGCACAGTTCGTTTTACAAGTTTTATTCAAATGTGTGAATGTAGTGGAGGGAGTGTGGTTAGAAATGACAATTGGTTTACTTTTATGACAACCCTAACACATATAATCGTCTCCATGTCATTAGAATTCAAAAATAAGCTTAGAATCAAAGAATAAGCTTAAAAGTAAATTACAAGCATGCACAGTTCGTTTCACAAGTTTTATTCAAAAGTGTGAATGTTGTGGAGTGAGTGTGGTTAGAAATGACATTTGGTTTACTTTTATGACAACCCTAACACATATAATCGTCTCCATGTCATTAGAATTCAAAAATAAGCTTAGAATCAAAGAATAACCTTAAAAGTAGATTACAAGCATGCACAGTTCGTTTCACAAGTTTTATTCAAATGTGTGAATGTTGTGGAGTGAGTGTGGTTAGGAATGACATTTGGTTTACTTTTATGACAACCCTAACACATATAATCGTCTCCATGTCATTAGAATTCAAAAATAAGCTTAGAATCAAAGAATAAGCTTAAAAGTAGATTACAAGCATGCACAGTTCGTTTCACAAGTTTTATTCAAATGTGTGAATGTTGTGGAGTGAGTGTGGTTAGAAATGACATTTGGTTTACTTTTATGACAACCCTGACACATATAATCGTCTCCATGTCATGAGAATTCAAAAATAAGCTTAGAATCAAAGAATAAGATTAAAAGTAGATTACAAGCATGCACAGTTCGTTTTACAAGTTTGATTCAAATGTGTGAATGTAGTAGAGTGAGTGTGGTTAGAAATGACATTTGGTTTACTTTTATGACAACCCTAACACATATAATCGTCTCCATGTCATTAGAAATCAATAATAAGCTTAGAATCAAGGAATAAGCTTAAAAGTAGAATACAAGCATGCGCAGTTCGTTTTACAAGGTTGATTCAAATGTGTGAATGTTGTGGAGTGAGTGTGGTTAGAAATGACATTTGGTTTACTTTTATGACAACCCTAACACATATAATCGTCTCCATGTCATTAGAATTCAAAAATAAGCTTAGAATCAAAGAATAAGCTTAAAAGTAGATTACAAGCATGCACAGTTCGTTTTACAAGTTTGATTCAAATGTGTGAATGTAGTGGAGTGAGTGTGGTTAGAAATGACATTTGGTTTACTTTTATGACAACCCTAACACATATAATCGTCTCCATGTCATTAGAATTCAAAAATAAGCTTAGAATCAAAGAATAAGCTTAAAAGTAAATTACAAGCATGCACAGTTCGTTTCACAAGTTTTATTCAAATGTGTGAATGTTGTGGAGTGAGTGTGGTTAGAAATGACATTTGGTTTACTTTTATGACAACCCTAACACATATAATCGTCTCCATGTCATTAGAATTCAAAAATAAGCTTAGAATCTGATGCGAAATATAGTGCGAATCCTAAACACATCACACAATCGTGTAAAGGATTACAATACGTCAACTTTAAAGCAGGATATCTCCTCAACTATTACGTTTTTTCCAGTGAAACCATGGGGATATTATTCTTCATGGTCTAAGCTTTCCAATGATATCTTACGGGCTTATTTTGGCCAAGTAACGAAGGAGATACATGCATTTAAAGTTGGGCTGCCAATACTACCCGGGTTACACGTTTTGACGCGAAGTCCCTATTCTTCCATGATTAGGATATTTAGGGATACCTAGTATCTTGGTTTATTCTCATTATATCTTAGATATCTTGTTATTTATTCTATTGCTCGTCTTAGCTAGATACTACACTGATTTGCAGCAAGTATCTAAATAAACTAGGATAGTTTTTATTCTTGCTTAGTTTAGTTATATCTTTGATTTCTTTCTTGTTTTGGGTTATTACTATAAAACCCATTGCATTTGCATTGTATTAGACAGATTTTGAGAATTAAGAACTTGATGAATACAAATGAGTCGAATGGAGAGTTTCCCTTCAATTCTTGTATGAATTTTAGCTAAGATGTGTACTTTACCTATTGTTGATTTACATGCTGCGTGCAAGTGATCAAGGATCAAAACTAGGCGAGGTAGTCTAGGGATTGATCATAGTTTGGACGAGTTATAGGTCTAACTTGTTCATCCATATCCTTTATTGCTTTATTGTTCTTTTTTTTATCCCATAAATCAGAAAAACACAAAAATAGCATTTCCCGAATCGTTCTTCCGCTTCCGCAAGATTGCACAACCATTCTCACTCGTATCATTATGATTATATGTGTTAGGGTTGTCATAAAAGTAAACCAAATGTCATTTCTAACCACACTCACTCCACAACATTCACACATTTGAATCAAACTTGTAAAACGAACTGTGCATGCTTGTAATCTACTTTTAAGCTTATTCTTTGATTCTAAGCTTATTTTTGAATTCTAATGACATGGAGACGATTATATGTGTTAGGGTTGTCATAAAAGTAAACCAAATGTCATTTCTAACCACACTCACTCCACAACATTCACACATTTGAATAAAACTTGTGAAACGAACTGTGCATGCTTGTAATCTACTTTTAAGCTTCTTCTTTGATTCTAAGCTTATTTTTGAATTCTAATGACATGGAGACGATTATATATGTTAGGGTTGTCATAAAAGTAAACCAAATGTCATTTCTAACCACACTCACTCCACAACATTCACACATTTGAATCAAACTTGTAAAACGAACTGTGCATGCTTGTAATCTACTTTTAAGCTTATTCTTTGATTCTAAGCTTATTATTGATTTCTAATGACATGGAGACGATTATATGTGTTAGGGTTGTCATAAAAGTAAACCAAATGTCATTTCTAACCACACTCACTCCACAACATTCACACATTTGAATCAACCTTGTAAAACGAACTGCGCATGCTTGTATTCTACTTTTAAGCTTATGCTTTGATTCTAAGCTTATTTTTGAATTCTAATGACATGGAGACGATTATATGTGTTAGGGGTGTCATAAAAGTAAACCAAATGTCATTTCTAACAACACTCACTCCACTACATTCACACATTTGAATAAAACTTGTGAAACGAACTGTGCATGCTTGTAATCTACTTTTAAGCTTATTCATTGATTCTAAGCTTATTTTTGAATTCTAATGACATGGAGACGATTATATGTGTTAGGGTTGTCATAAAAGTAAACCAAATGTCATTTCTAAACACACTCACTCCACTACATTCACACATTTGTATCAAACTTGTAAAACGAACTGTGCATGCTTGTAATCTACTTTTAAGGTTATTCTTTGATTCTAAGCTTATTTTTGAATTCTAATGACATGGAGACAATTATATGTGTTAGGGTTGTCATAAAAGTAAACCAAATGTCATTTCTAACCACACTCACTCCACAACATTCACACATTTGAATCAAACTTGTAAAACGAACTGTGCATGCTTGTAATCTACTTTTAAGCTTATTCTTTGATTCTAAGCTTATTATTGATTTCTAATGACATGGAGACGATTATATGTGTTAGGGTTGTCATAAAAGTAAACCAAATGTCATTTCTAACCACACTCACTCCACAACATTCACACATTTGAATAAAACTTGGGAAACGAACTGTGCATGCTTGTAATCTACTTTTAAGCTTCTTCTTTGATTCTAAGCTTATTTTTGAATTCTAATGACATGGAGACGATTATATGTGTTAGGGTTGTCATAAAAGTAAACCAAATGTCATTTCTAACCACACTCACTCCACAACATTCACACATTTGAATCAAACTTGTAAAACGAACTGTGCATGCTTGTAATCTACTTTTAATCTTATTCTTTGATTCTAAGCTTATTATTGATTTCTAATGACATGGAGACGATTATATGTGTTAGGGTTGTCATAAAAGTAAACCAAATGTCATTTCTAACCACACTCACTCCACAACATTCACACATTTGAATCAACCTTGTAAAACGAACTGTGCATGCTTGTATTCTACTTTTAAGCTTATGCTTTGATTCTAAGCTTATTTTTGAATTCTAATGACATGGAGACGATTATATGTGTTAGGGGTGTCATAATTGTAAACCAAATGTCATTTCTAACAACACTCACTCCACTACATTCACACATTTGAATAAAACTTGTGAAACGAACTGTGCATGCTTGTAATCTACTTTTAAGCTTATTCATTGATTCTAAGCTTATTTTTGAATTCTAATGACATGGAGACGATTATATGTGTTAGGGTTGTCATAAAAGTAAACCAAATGTCATTTCTAACCACACTCACTCCACAACATTCACACATTTGAATCAACCTTGTAAAACGAACTGTGCATGCTTGTAATCTACTTTTAAGCTTCTTCTTTGATTCTAAGCTTATTTTTGAATTCTAATGACATGGAGACAATTATATGTGTTAGGGTTGTCATAAAAGTAAACCAAATGTCATTTCTAACCACACTCACTCCACAACATTCACACATTTGAATCAAACTTGTAAAACGAACTGTGCATGCTTGTAATCTACTTTTAAGCTTCTTCTTTGATTCTAAGCTTATTTTTGAATTCTAATGACATGGAGACGATTATATGTGTTAGGGTTGTCATAAAAGTAAACCAAATGTCATTTCTAACCACACTCACTCCACAACATTCACACATTTGAATCAAACTTGTAAAACGAATTGTGCATGCTTGTATTCTACTTTTAAGCTTATTCTTTGATTCTAAGCTTATTTTTGAATTCTAATGACATGGAGACTATTATATGTGTTAGGGGTGTCATAAAAGTAAACCAAATGTCATTTCTAACCACACTCACTCCACAACATTCACACATTTGAATCAAACTTGTAAAACGAACTGTGCATGCTTGTAATCTACTTTTAAGCTAATTCTTTGATTCTAAGCTTATTATTGATTTCTAATGACATGGAGACGATTATATGTGTTAGGGTTGTCATAAAAGTAAACCAAATGTCATTTCTAACCACACTCACTCCACAACATTCACACATTTGAATCAACCTTGTAAAACGAACTGTGAATCCTTGTATTCTACTTTTAAGCTTATTCTTTGATTCTAAGCTTATTTTTGAATTCTAATGACATGGAGACGATTATATGTGTTAGGGGTGTCATAAAAGTAAACCAAATGTCATTTCTAACCACACTCACTCCACAACATTCACACATTTGAATCAAACTTGTAAAACGAACTGTGCATGGTTGTAATCTACTTTTAAGCTTATTCTTTGATTCTAAGCTTATTATTGATTTCTAATGACATGGAGACGATTATATGTGTTAGGGTTGTCATAAAAGTAAACCAAATGTCATTTCTAACCACACTCACTCCACAACATTCACACATTTGAATCAACCTTGTAAAACGAACTGTGCATGCTTGTAATCTACTTTTAAGCTTCTTCTTTGATTCTAAGCTTATTTTTGAATTCTAATGACATGGAGACGATTATATGTGTTAGGGTTGTCATAAAAGTAAACCAAATGTCATTTCTAACCACACTCACTCCACAACATTCACACATTTGAATCAAACTTGTAAAACGAACTGTGCATGCTTGTAATCTACTTTTAAGCTTATTCTTTGATTCTAAGCTTATTATTGATTTCTAATGACATGGAGACGATTATATGTGTTAGGGTTGTCATAAAAGTAAACCAAATGTCATTTCTAACCACACTCACTCCACAACATTCACACATTTGAATCAACCTTGTAAAACGAACTGTGAATCCTTGTATTCTACTTTTAAGCTTATTCTTTGATTCTAAGCTTATTTTTGAATTCTAATGACATGGAGACGATTATATGTGTTAGGGGTGTCATAAAAGTAAACCAAATGTCATTTCTAACAACACTCACTCCACTACATTCACACATTTGAATAAAACTTGTGAAACGAACTGTGCATGCTTGTAATCTACTTTTAAGCTTATTCATTGATTCTAAGCTTATTTTTGAATTCTAATGACATGGAGACGATTATATGTGTTAGGGTTGTCATAAAAGTAAACCAAATGTCATTTCTAACCACACTCACTCCACAACATTCACACATTTGAATCAACCTTGTAAAACGAACTGTGCATGCTTGTAATCTACTTTTAAGCTTCTTCTTTGATTCTAAGCTTATTTTTGAATTCTAATGACATGGAGACAATTATATGTGTTAGGGTTGTCATAAAAGTAAACCAAATGTCATTTCTAACCACACTCACTCCACAACATTCACACATTTGAATCAAACTTGTAAAACGAACTGTGCATGCTTGTAATCTACTTTTAAGCTTCTTCTTTGATTCTAAGCTTATTTTTGAATTCTAATGACATGGAGACGATTATATGTGTTAGGGTTGTCATAAAAGTAAACCAAATGTCATTTCTAACCACACTCACTCCACAACATTCACACATTTGAATCAAACTTGTAAAACGAACTGTGCATGCTTGTATTCTACTTTTAAGCTTATTCTTTGATTCTAAGCTTATTTTTGAATTCTAATGATATGGAGACGATTATATGTGTTAGGGGTGTCATAAAAGTAAACCAAATGTCATTTCTAACCACACTCACTCCACAACATTCACACATTTGAATCAAACTTGTAAAACGAACTGTGCATGCTTGTAATCTACTTTTAAGCTAATTCTTTGATTCTAAGCTTATTATTGATTTCTAATGACATGGAGACGATTATATGTGTTAGGGTTGTCATAAAAGTAAACCAAATGTCATTTCTAACCACACTCACTCCACAACATTCACACATTTGAATCAACCTTGTAAAACGAACTGTGAATCCTTGTATTCTACTTTTAAGCTTATTCTTTGATTCTAAGCTTATTTTTGAATTCTAATGACATGGAGACGATTATATGTGTTAGGGGTGTCATAAAAGTAAACCAAATGTCATTTCTAACCACACTCACTCCACAACATTCACACATTTGAATCAAACTTGTAAAACGAACTGTGCATGGTTGTAATCTACTTTTAAGCTTATTCTTTGATTCTAAGCTTATTATTGATTTCTAATGACATGGAGACGATTATATGTGTTAGGGTTGTCATAAAAGTAAACCAAATGTCATTTCTAACCACACTCACTCCACAACATTCACACATTTGAATCAACCTTGTAAAACGAACTGTGCATGCTTGTAATCTACTTTTAAGCTTCTTCTTTGATTCTAAGCTTATTTTTGAATTCTAATGACATGGAGACGATTATATGTGTTAGGGTTGTCATAAAAGTAAACCAAATGTCATTTCTAACCACACTCACTCCACAACATTCACACATTTGAATCAAACTTGTAAAACGAACTGTGCATGCTTGTAATCTACTTTTAAGCTTATTCTTTGATTCTAAGCTTATTATTGATTTCTAATGACATGGAGACGATTATATGTGTTAGGGTTGTCATAAAAGTAAACCAAATGTCATTTCTAACCACACTCACTCCACAACATTCACACATTTGAATCAACCTTGTAAAACGAACTGTGAATCCTTGTATTCTACTTTTAAGCTTATTCTTTGATTCTAAGCTTATTTTTGAATTCTAATGACATGGAGACGATTATATGTGTTAGGGTTGTCATAAAAGTAAACCAAATGTCATTTCTAACCACACTCACTCCACAACATTCACACATTTGAATAAAACTTGTGAAACGAACTGTGCATGCTTGTAATCTACTTTTAAGCTTCTTCTTTGATTCTAAGCTTATTTTTGAATTCTAATGACATGGAGACGATTATATGTGTTAGGGTTGTCATAAAAGTAAACCAAATGTCATTTCTAACCACACTCACTCCACAACATTCACACATTTGAATCAAACTTGTAAAACGAACTGTGCATGCTTGTAATCTACTTTTAATCTTATTCTTTGATTCTAAGCTTATTATTGATTTCTAATGACATGGAGACGATTATATGTGTTAGGGTTGTCATAAAAGTAAACCAAATGTCATTTCTAACCACACTCACTCCACAACATTCACACATTTGAATCAAACTTGTAAAACGAACTGTGCATGCTTGTATTCTACTTTTAAGCTTATTCTTTGATTCTAAGCTTATTTTTGAATTCTAATGACATGGAGACGATTATATGTGTTAGGGGTGTCATAAAAGTAAACCAAATGTCATTTCTAACCACACTCACTCCACAACATTCACACATTTGAATCAAACTTGTAAAACGAACTGTGCATGCTTGTAATCTACTTTTAAGCTAATTCTTTGATTCTAAGCTTATTATTGATTTCTAATGACATGGAGACGATTATATGTGTTAGGGTTGTCATAAAAGTAAACCAAATGTCATTTCTAACCACACTCACTCCACAACATTCACACATTTGAATCAACCTTGTAAAACGAACTGTGAATCCTTGTATTCTACTTTTAAGCTTATTCTTTGATTCTAAGCTTATTTTTGAATTCTAATGACATGGAGACGATTATATGTGTTAGGGGTGTCATAAAAGTAAACCAAATGTCATTTCTAACCACACTCACTCCACAACATTCACACATTTGAATCAAACTTGTAAAACGAACTGTGCATGGTTGTAATCTACTTTTAAGCTTATTCTTTGATTCTAAGCTTATTATTGATTTCTAATGACATGGAGACGATTATATGTGTTAGGGTTGTCATAAAAGTAAACCAAATGTCATTTCTAACCACACTCACTCCACAACATTCACACATTTGAATCAACCTTGTAAAACGAACTGTGCATGCTTGTAATCTACTTTTAAGCTTCTTCTTTGATTCTAAGCTTATTTTTGAATTCTAATGACATGGAGACGATTATATGTGTTAGGGTTGTCATAAAAGTAAACCAAATGTCATTTCTAACCACACTCACTCCACAACATTCACACATTTGAATCAAACTTGTAAAACGAACTGTGCATGCTTGTAATCTACTTTTAAGCTTATTCTTTGATTCTAAGCTTATTATTGATTTCTAATGACATGGAGACGATTATATGTGTTAGGGTTGTCATAAAAGTAAACCAAATGTCATTTCTAACCACACTCACTCCACAACATTCACACATTTGAATCAACCTTGTAAAACGAACTATGCATGCTTGTATTCTACTTTTAAGCTAATTCTTTGATTCTAAGCTTATTTTTGAATTCTAATGACATGGAGACAATTATATGTGTTAGGGTTGTCATAAAAGTAAACCAAATGTCATTTCTAACCACACTCACTCCACAACATTCACACATTTGAATCAAACTTGTAAAACGAACTGTGCATGCTTGTAATCTACTTTTAAGCTTCTTCTTTGATTCTAAGCTTATTTTCGAATTCTAATGACATGGAGACGATTATATGTGTTAGGTTGTCATAAAAGTAAACCAAATGTCATTTCTAACCACACTCACTACACAACATTCACACATTTGAATCAAACTTGTAAAACGAACTGTGCATGCTTGTAATCTACTTTTAAGCTTATTCTTTGATTCTAAGCTTATTATTGATTTCTAATGACATGGAGACGATTTTATGTGTTAGGGTTGTCATAAAAGTAAACCAAATGTTATTTCTAACCACACTCACTCCACTACATTCACACATTTGAATCAAACTTGTAAAACGAACTGTGCATGCTTGTAATCTAATTTTAATCTTATTCTTTGATTCTAAGCTTATTTTTGAATTCTCATGACATGGAGACGATTATATGTGTTAGGGCTGTCATAAAAGTAAACCAAATGTCATTTCTAACCACACTCACTCCACAACATTCACACATTTGAATAAAACTTGTGAAACGAACTGTGCATGCTTGTAATCTACTTTTAATCTTATTCTTTGATTCTAAGCTTAAATTTGAATTCTAATGACATGGTGACGATTATATGTGTTAGGGTTGTCATAAAAGTAAACCAAATGTCAGTTCTAACCACACTCACTCCACAACATTCACACATTTGAATAAAACTTGTGAAACGAACTGTGCATGCTTGTAATCTACTTTTAAGCTTATTCTTTGATTCTAAGCTTATTTTTGAATTCTAATGACATGGAGACGATTATATGTGTTAGGGTTGTCATAAAAGTAAACCAAATGTCATTTCTAACCACACTCACTCCACAACATTCACACATTTGAATAACACTTGTGAAACGAACTGTGCATGCTTGTAATCTACTTTTAAGCTTATTCTTTGATTCTAAGCTTATTTTTGAATTCTAATGACATGGAGACGATTATATGTGTTAGGGTTGTCATAAAAGTAAACAAAATGTCATTTCTAACCACACTCACTCCACAACATTCACACATTTGAATCAAACTTGTAAAACGAACTGTGCATGCTTGTAATCTACTTTTAAGCTTATTCTTTGATTCTAAGCTTATTATTGATTTCTAATGACATGGAGACGATTTTATGTGTTAGGGTTGTCATAAAAGTAAACCAAATGTCATTTCTAACCACACTCACTCCACTACATTCACACATTTGAATCAAACTTGTAAAACGAACTGTGCATGCTTGTAATCTAATTTTAATCTTATTCTTTGATTCTAAGCTTATTTTTGAATTCTCATGACATGGAGACGATTATATGTGTTAGGGCTCTCATAAAAGTAAACCAAATGTCATTTCTAACCACACTCACTCCACAACATTCACACATTTGAATAAAACTTGTGAAACGAACTGTGCATGCTTGTAATCTACTTTTAAGCTTATTCTTTGATTCTAAGCTTATTTTTCAATTCTAATGACATGGAGACGATTATATGTGTTAGGGTTGTCATAAAAGTAAACCAAATGTCATTTCTAACCACACTCACTCCACAACATTCACACATTTGAATCAAACTTGTAAAACGAACTGCGCATGCTTGTAATCTACTTTTAATCTTATTCTTTGATTCTAAGCTTAAATTTGAATTCTAATGACATGGTGACGATTATATGTGTTAGGGTTGTCATAAAAGTAAACCAAATGTCATTTCTAACCACACTCACTCCACAACATTCACACATTTGAATAAAACTTGTGAAACGAACTGTGCATGCTTGTAATCTACTTTTAAGCTTATTCTTTGATTCTAAGCTTATTTTTGAATTCTAATGACATGGAGACGATTATATGTGTTAGGGTTGTCATAAAAGTAAACAAAATGTCATTTCTAACCACACTCACTCCACAACATTCACACATTTGAATCAAACTTGTAAAACGAACTGTGCATGCTTGTAATCTACTTTTAAGCTTATTCTTTGATTCTAAGCTTATTATTGATTTCTAATGACATGGAGACGATTTTATGTGTTAGGGTTGTCATAAAAGTAAACCAAATGTCATTTCTAACCACACTCACTCCACTACATTCACACATTTGAATCAAACTTGTAAAACGAACTGTGCATGCTTGTAATCTAATTTTAATCTTATTCTTTGATTCTAAACTTATTTTTGAATTCTCATGACATGGAGACGATTATATGTGTTAGGGCTGTCATAAAAGTAAACCAAATGTCATTTCTAACCACACTCACTCCACAACATTCACACATTTGAATAAAACTTGTGAAACGAATTGTGCATGCTTGTAATCTACTTTTAAGCTTATTCTTTGATTCTAAGCTTATTTTTCAATTCTAATGACATGGAGACGATTATATGTGTTAGGGTTGTCATACAAGTAAACCAAATGTCATTTCTAACCACACTCAATCCACAACATTCACACATTTGAATCAAACTTGTAAAACGAACTGCGCATGCTTGTAATCTACTTTTAATCTTATTCTTTGATTCTAAGCTTAAATTTGAATTCTAATGACATGGTGACGATTATATGTGTTAGGGTTGTCATAAAAGTAAACCAAATGTCATTTCTAACCACACTCACTCCACAACATTCACACATTTGAATAAAACTTGTGAAACGAACTGTGCATGCTTGTAATCTACTTTTAAGCTTATTCTTTGATTCTAAGCTTATTTTTGAATTCTAATGACATGGAGACGATTATATGTGTTAGGGTTGTCATAAAAGTAAACCAAATGTCATTTCTAACCACACTTACTCCACAACATTCACACATTTGAATAAAACTTGTGAAACGAACTGTGCATGCTTGTAATCTACTTTTAAGCTTATTCTTTGATTCTAAGCTTATTTTTGAGTTCTAATGACATGGAGACGATTATATGGGTTAGGGTTGTCATAAAAGTAAACCAAATGTCATTTCTAACCACACTCACTCCACAACATACACACATTTGAATAAAACTTGTGAAACGAACTGTGCATGCTTGTAATCTACTTTTAAGCTTATTCTTTGATTCTAAGCTTATTTTTGAATTCTAATGACATGGAGACGATTATATGTGTTAGGGTTGTCATAAAAGTAAACAAAATGTCATTTCTAACCACACTCACTACACAACATTCACACATTTGAATCAAACTTGTAAAACGAACTGTGCATGCTTGTAATTTACTTTTAAGCTTATTCTTTGATTCTAAGCTTATTTTTGAATTCTAATGACATGGAGACGATTATATGTGTTAGGGTTGTCATAAAAGTAAACCAAATGTCATTTCTAACCACACTCACTCCACAACATTCACACATTTGAATAAAACTTGTGAAACGAACAGTGCATGCTTGTAATTTACTTTTAAGCTTATTCTTTGATTCTAAGCTTATTTTTGAATTCTAATGACATGGAGACGATTATATGTGTTAGGGTTGTCATAAAAGTAAACCAAATGTCGTATCTAACCACACTCACTCCACTACATTCACACATTTGAATCAAACTTGTAAAACAAACTGTGCATGCTTGTAATCTACTTTTAAGCTTATTCTTTGATTCTAAGCTTATTTTTGAATTCTAATGACATGGAGACGATTATATGTGTTAGGGTTGTCATAAAAGTAAACCAAATGTCATTTCTAACCACACTCACTCCACAACATTCACACATTTGAATCAAACTTGTAAAACGAACTGTGCATGCTTGTAATCTACTTTTAAGCTTATTCTTTGATTCTAAGCTTATTATTGATTTCTAATGACATGGAGACGATTATATGTGTTAGGGTTGTCATAAAAGTAAACCAAATGTCATTTCTAACAACACTCACTCCACAACATTCACACATTTGAATCAACCTTGTAAAACGAACTATGCATGCTTGTATTCTACTTTTAAGCTTATTCTTTGATTCTAAGCTTATTTTTGAATTCTAATGACATGGAGACGATTATATGTGTTAGGGTTGTCATAAAAGTAAACCAAATGTCATTTCTAACCACACTTACTCCACAACATTCACACATTTGAATAAAACTTGTGAAACGAACTGTGCATGCTTGTAATCTACTTTTAAGCTTATTCTTTGATTCTAAGCTTATTTTTGAGTTCTAATGACATGGAGACGATTATATGGGTTAGGGTTGTCATAAAAGTAAACCAAATGTCATTTCTAACCACACTCACTCCACAACATTCACACATTTGAATAAAACTTGTGAAACGAACTGTGCATGCTTGTAATCTACTTTTAAGCTTATTCTTTGATTCTAAGCTTATTTTTGAATTCTAATGACATGGAGACGATTATATGTGTTAGGGTTGTCATAAAAGTAAACAAAATGTCATTTCTAACCACACTCACTACACAACATTCACACATTTGAATCAAACTTGTAAAACGAACTGTGCATGCTTGTAATTTACTTTTAAGCTTATTCTTTGATTCTAAGCTTATTTTTGAATTCTAATGACATGGAGACGATTATATGTGTTAGGGTTGTCATAAAAGTAAACCAAATGTCATTTCTAACCACACTCACTCCACAACATTCACACATTTGAATAAAACTTGTGAAACGAACAGTGCATGCTTGTAATTTACTTTTAAGCTTATTCTTTGATTCTAAGCTTATTTTTGAATTCTAATGACATGGAGACGATTATATGTGTTAGGGTTGTCATAAAAGTAAACCAAATGTCGTATCTAACCACACTCACTCCACTACATTCACACATTTGAATCAAACTTGTAAAACAAACTGTGCATGCTTGTAATCTACTTTTAAGCTTATTCTTTGATTCTAAGCTTATTTTTGAATTCTAATGACATGGAGACGATTATATGTGTTAGGGTTGTCATAAAAGTAAACCAAATGTCATTTCTAACCACACTCACTCCACAACATTCACACATTTGAATCAAACTTGTAAAACGAACTGTGCATGCTTGTAATCTACTTTTAAGCTTATTCTTTGATTCTAAGCTTATTATTGATTTCTAATGACATGGAGACGATTATATGTGTTAGGGTTGTCATAAAAGTAAACCAAATGTCATTTCTAACAACACTCACTCCACAACATTCACACATTTGAATCAACCTTGTAAAACGAACTATGCATGCTTGTATTCTACTTTTAAGCTTATTCTTTGATTCTAAGCTTATTTTTGAATTCTAATGACATGGAGACGATTATATGTGTTAGGGTTGTCATAAAAGTAAACCAAATGTCATTTCTAACCACACTCGCTCCACTACATTCACACATTTGAATCAAACTTGTAAAACGAACTGTGCATGCTTGTAATCTACTTTTAAGCTTATTCTTTGATTCTAAGCTTATTTTTGAATTCTAATGACATGGAGACGATTATATGTGTTAGGGTTGTCATAAAAGTAAACAAAATGTCATTTCTAACCACACTCACTACACAACATTCACACATTTGAATCAAACTTGTAAAACGAACTGTGCATGCTTGTAATTTACTTTTAAGCTTATTCTTTGATTCTAAGCTTATTTTTGAATTCTAATGACATGGAGACGATTATATGTGTTAGGGTTGTCATAAAAGTAAACCAAATGTCATTTCTAACCACACTCGCTCCACTACATTCACACATTTGAATCAAACTTGTAAAACGAACTGTGCATGCTTGTAATCTACTTTTAAGCTTATTCTTTGATTCTAAGCTTATTTTTGAATTCTAATGACATGGAGACGATTATATGTGTTAGGGTTGTCATAAAAGTAAACCAAATGTAATTTCTAACCACACTCACTCCACAACATTTACACATTTGAATAAAACTTGTGAAACGAACTGTGCATGCTTGTAATCTACTTTTAAGCTTCTTCTTTGATTCTAAGCTTATTTTTGAATTCTAATGACATGGAGACGATTATATGTGTTAGGGTTGTCATAAAAGTAAACCAAATGTCATTTCTAACCACACTCACTCCACAACATTCACACATTTGAATAAAACTTGTGAAACGAACAGTGCATGCTTGTAATTTACTTTTAAGCTTATTCTTTGATTCTAAGCTTATTTTTGAATTCTAATGACATGGAGACGATTATATGTGTTAGGGTTGTCATAAAAGTAAACCAAATGTCGTATCTAACCACACTCACTCCACTACATTCACACATTTGAATCAAACTTGTAAAACAAACTGTGCATGCTTGTAATCTACTTTTAAGCTTATTCTTTGATTCTAAGCTTATTTTTGAATTCTAATGACATGGAGACGATTATATGTGTTAGGGTTGTCATAAAAGTAAACCAAATGTCATTTCTAACCACACTCACTCCACAACATTCACACATTTGAATCAAACTTGTAAAACGAACTGTGCATGCTTGTAATCTACTTTTAAGCTTATTCTTTGATTCTAAGCTTATTATTGATTTCTAATGACATGGAGACGATTATATGTGTTAGGGTTGTCATAAAAGTAAACCAAATGTCATTTCTAACAACACTCACTCCACAACATTCACACATTTGAATCAACCTTGTAAAACGAACTATGCATGCTTGTATTCTACTTTTAAGCTTATTCTTTGATTCTAAGCTTATTTTTGAATTCTAATGACATGGAGACGATTATATGTGTTAGGGTTGTCATAAAAGTAAACCAAATGTCATTTCTAACAACACTCACTCCACAACATTCACACATTTGAATCAACCTTGTAAAACGAACTATGCATGCTTGTATTCTACTTTTAAGCTTATTCTTTGATTCTAAGCTTATTTTTGAATTCTAATGACATGGAGACGATTATATGTGTTAGGGTTGTCATAAAAGTAAACCAAATGTCATTTCTAACCACACTCGCTCCACTACATTCACACATTTGAATCAAACTTGTAAAACGAACTGTGCATGCTTGTAATCTACTTTTAAGCTTATTCTTTGATTCTAAGCTTATTTTTGAATTCTAATGACATGGAGACGATTATATGTGTTAGGGTTGTCATAAAAGTAAACCAAATGTAATTTCTAACCACACTCACTCCACAACATTTACACATTTGAATAAAACTTGTGAAACGAACTGTGCATGCTTGTAATCTACTTTTAAGCTTCTTCTTTGATTCTAAGCTTATTTTTGAATTCTAATGACATGGAGACGATTATATGTGTTAGGGTTGTCATAAAAGTAAACCAAATGTCATTTCTAACCACACTCACTCCACAACATTCACACATTTGAATAAAACTTGTGAAACGAACAGTGCATGCTTGTAATTTACTTTTAAGCTTATTCTTTGATTCTAAGCTTATTTTTGAATTCTAATGACATGGAGACGATTATATGTGTTAGGGTTGTCATAAAAGTAAACCAAATGTCGTATCTAACCACACTCACTCCACTACATTCACACATTTGAATCAAACTTGTAAAACAAACTGTGCATGCTTGTAATCTACTTTTAAGCTTATTCTTTGATTCTAAGCTTATTTTTGAATTCTAATGACATGGAGACGATTATATGTGTTAGGGTTGTCATAAAAGTAAACCAAATGTCATTTCTAACCACACTCACTCCACAACATTCACACATTTGAATCAAACTTGTAAAACGAACTGTGCATGCTTGTAATCTACTTTTAAGCTTATTCTTTGATTCTAAGCTTATTATTGATTTCTAATGACATGGAGACGATTATATGTGTTAGGGTTGTCATAAAAGTAAACCAAATGTCATTTCTAACAACACTCACTCCACAACATTCACACATTTGAATCAACCTTGTAAAACGAACTATGCATGCTTGTATTCTACTTTTAAGCTTATTCTTTGATTCTAAGCTTATTTTTGAATTCTAATGACATGGAGACGATTATATGTGTTAGGGTTGTCATAAAAGTAAACCAAATGTCATTTCTAACCACACTCGCTCCACTACATTCACACATTTGAATCAAACTTGTAAAACGAACTGTGCATGCTTGTAATCTACTTTTAAGCTTATTCTTTGATTCTAAGCTTATTTTTGAATTCTAATGACATGGAGACGATTATATGTGTTAGGGTTGTCATAAAAGTAAACCAAATGTAATTTCTAACCACACTCACTCCACAACATTTACACATTTGAATAAAACTTGTGAAACGAACTGTGCATGCTTGTAATCTACTTTTAAGCTTCTTCTTTGATTCTAAGCTTATTTTTGAATTCTAATGACATGGAGACGATTATATGTGTTAGGGTTGTCATAAAAGTAAACCAAATGTCATTTCTAACCACACTCACTCCACAACATTCACACATTTGAATCAAACTTGTAAAACGAACTGTGCATGCTTGTAATCTACTTTTAAGCTTATTCTTTGATTCTAAGCTTATTATTGATTTCTAATGACATGGAGACGATTATATGTGTTAGGGTTGTCATAAAAGTAAACCAAATGTCATTTCTAACCACACTCACTCCACTACATTCACACATTTGAATCAAACTTGTAAAACGAACTGTGCATGCTTGTAATCTAATTTTAATCTTATTCTTTGATTCTAAGCTTATTTTTGAATTCTTATTACATGGAGACGATTATATGTGTTAGGGTTGTCATAAAAGTAAACCAAATGTCATTTCTAACCACACTCACTCTACAACATTCACACATTTGAATCAAACTTGTAAAACGAACTGTGCATGCTTGTAATCTACTTTTAAGCTTATTCTTTGATTCTAAGCTTATTTTTGAATTCTAATGACATGGAGACGATTATATGTGTTAGGGTTGTCATAAAAGTAAACCAAATGTCATTTCTAACCACACTCACTCCACTACATTCACACATTTGAATCAAACTTGTAAAACGAACTGTGCATGCTTGTAATCTACTTTTAAGCTTATTCTTTGATTCTAAGCTTATTATTGATTTCTAATGACATGGAGACGATTATATGTGTTAGGGTTGTCATAAAAGTAAACCAAATGTCATTTCTAACAACACTCACTCCACAACATTCACACATTTGAATCAACCTTGTAAAACGAACTATGCATGCTTGTATTCTACTTTTAAGCTTATTCTTTGATTCTAAGCTTATTTTTGAATTCTAATGACATGGAGACGATTATATGTGTTAGGGTTGTCATAAAAGTAAACCAAATGTCATTTCTAACCACACTCGCTCCACTACATTCACACATTTGAATCAAACTTGTAAAACGAACTGTGCATGCTTGTAATCTACTTTTAAGCTTATTCTTTGATTCTAAGCTTATTTTTGAATTCTAATGACATGGAGACGATTATATGTGTTAGGGTTGTCATAAAAGTAAACCAAATGTAATTTCTAACCACACTCACTCCACAACATTCACACATTTGAATAAAACTTGTGAAACGAACAGTGCATGCTTGTAATTTACTTTTAAGCTTATTCTTTGATTCTAAGCTTATTTTTGAATTCTAATGACATGGAGACGATTATATGTGTTAGGGTTGTCATAAAAGTAAACCAAATGTCGTATCTAACCACACTCACTCCACTACATTCACACATTTGAATCAAACTTGTAAAACAAACTGTGCATGCTTGTAATCTACTTTTAAGCTTATTCTTTGATTCTAAGCTTATTTTTGAATTCTAATGACATGGAGACGATTATATGTGTTAGGGTTGTCATAAAAGTAAACCAAATGTCATTTCTAACCACACTCACTCCACAACATTCACACATTTGAATCAAACTTGTAAAACGAACTGTGCATGCTTGTAATCTACTTTTAAGCTTATTCTTTGATTCTAAGCTTATTATTGATTTCTAATGACATGGAGACGATTATATGTGTTAGGGTTGTCATAAAAGTAAACCAAATGTCATTTCTAACAACACTCACTCCACAACATTCACACATTTGAATCAACCTTGTAAAACGAACTATGCATGCTTGTATTCTACTTTTAAGCTTATTCTTTGATTCTAAGCTTATTTTTGAATTCTAATGACATGGAGACGATTATATGTGTTAGGGTTGTCATAAAAGTAAACCAAATGTCATTTCTAACCACACTCGCTCCACTACATTCACACATTTGAATCAAACTTGTAAAACGAACTGTGCATGCTTGTAATCTACTTTTAAGCTTATTCTTTGATTCTAAGCTTATTTTTGAATTCTAATGACATGGAGACGATTATATGTGTTAGGGTTGTCATAAAAGTAAACCAAATGTAATTTCTAACCACACTCACTCCACAACATTTACACATTTGAATAAAACTTGTGAAACGAACTGTGCATGCTTGTAATCTACTTTTAAGCTTCTTCTTTGATTCTAAGCTTATTTTTGAATTCTAATGACATGGAGACGATTATATGTGTTAGGGTTGTCATAAAAGTAAACCAAATGTCATTTCTAACCACACTCACTCCACAACATTCACACATTTGAATCAAACTTGTAAAACGAACTGTGCATGCTTGTAATCTACTTTTAAGCTTATTCTTTGATTCTAAGCTTATTATTGATTTCTAATGACATGGAGACGATTATATGTGTTAGGGTTGTCATAAAAGTAAACCAAATGTCATTTCTAACCACACTCACTCCACTACATTCACACATTTGAATCAAACTTGTAAAACGAACTGTGCATGCTTGTAATCTAATTTTAATCTTATTCTTTGATTCTAAGCTTATTTTTGAATTCTTATTACATGGAGATGATTATATGTGTTAGGGTTGTCATAAAAGTAAACCAAATGTCATTTCTAACCACACTCACTCCACAACATTCACACATTTGAATCAAACTTGTAAAACGAACTGTGCATGCTTGTAATCTACTTTTAAGCTTATTCTTTGATTCTAAGCTTATTTTTGAATTCTAATGACATGGAGACGATTATATGTGTTAGGGTTGTCATAAAAGTAAACCAAATGTCATTTCTAACCACACTCACTCCACTACATTCACACATTTGAATCAAACTTGTAAAACGAACTGTGCATGCTTGTAATCTACTTTTAAGCTTATTCTTTGATTCTAAGCTTATTATTGATTTCTAATGACATGGAGACGATTATATGTGTTAGGGTTGTCATAAAAGTAAACCAAATGTCATTTCTAACAACACTCACTCCACAACATTCACACATTTGAATCAACCTTGTAAAACGAACTATGCATGCTTGTATTCTACTTTTAAGCTTATTCTTTGATCCTAAGCTTATTTTTGAATTCTAATGACATGGAGACGATTATATGTGTTAGGGTTGTCATAAAAGTAAACCAAATGTCATTTCTAACCACACTCGCTCCACTACATTCACACATTTGAATCAAACTTGTAAAACGAACTGTGCATGCTTGTAATCTACTTTTAAGCTTATTCTTTGATTCTAAGCTTATTTTTGAATTCTAATGACATGGAGACGATTATATGTGTTAGGGTTGTCATAAAAGTAAACCAAATGTAATTTCTAACCACACTCACTCCACAACATTTACACATTTGAATAAAACTTGTGAAACGAACTGTGCATGCTTGTAATCTACTTTTAAGCTTCTTCTTTGATTCTAAGCTTATTTTTGAATTCTAATGACATGGAGACGATTATATGTGTTAGGGTTGTCATAAAAGTAAACCAAATGTCATTTCTAACCACACTCACTCCACAACATTCACACATTTGAATCAAACTTGTAAAACGAACTGTGCATGCTTGTAATCTACTTTTAAGCTTATTCTTTGATTCTAAGCTTATTATTGATTTCTAATGACATGGAGACGATTATATGTGTTAGGGTTGTCATAAAAGTAAACCAAATGTCATTTCTAACCACACTCACTCCACTACATTCACACATTTGAATCAAACTTGTAAAACGAACTGTGCATGCTTGTAATCTAATTTTAATCTTATTCTTTGATTCTAAGCTTATTTTTGAATTCTTATTACATGGAGACGATTATATGTGTTAGGGTTGTCATAAAAGTAAACCAAATGTCATTTCTAACCACACTCACTCCACAACATTCACACATTTGAATCAAACTTGTAAAACGAACTGTGCATGCTTGTAATCTACTTTTAAGCTTATTCTTTGATTCTAAGCTTATTTTTGAATTCTAATGACATGGAGACGATTATATGTGTTAGGGTTGTCATAAAAGTAAACCAAATGTCATTTCTAACCACACTCACTCCACTACATTCACACATTTGAATCAAACTTGTAAAACGAACTGTGCATGCTTGTAATCTACTTTTAAGCTTATTCTTTGATTCTAAGCTTATTATTGATTTCTAATGACATGGAGACGATTATATGTGTTAGGGTTGTCATAAAAGTAAACCAAATGTCATTTCTAACAACACTCACTCCACAACATTCACACATTTGAATCAACCTTGTAAAACGAACTATGCATGCTTGTATTCTACTTTTAAGCTTATTCTTTGATTCTAAGCTTATTTTTGAATTCTAATGACATGGAGACGATTATATGTGTTAGGGTTGTCATAAAAGTAAACCAAATGTCATTTCTAACCACACTCGCTCCACTACATTCACACATTTGAATCAAACTTGTAAAACGAACTGTGCATGCTTGTAATCTACTTTTAAGCTTATTCTTTGATTCTAAGCTTATTTTTGAATTCTAATGACATGGAGACGATTATATGTGTTAGGGTTGTCATAAAAGTAAACCAAATGTAATTTCTAACCACACTCACTCCACAACATTCACACATTTGAATAAAACTTGTGAAACGAACTGTGCATGCTTGTAATCTACTTTTAAGCTTCTTCTTTGATTCTAAGCTTATTTTTGAATTCTAATGACATGGAGACGATTATATGTGTTAGGGTTGTCATAAAAGTAAACCAAATGTCATTTCTAACCACACTCACTCCACAACATTCACACATTTGAATCAAACTTGTAAAACGAACTGTGCATGCTTGTAATCTACTTTTAAGCTTATTCTTTGATTCTAAGCTTATTATTGATTTCTAATGACATGGAGACGATTATATGTGTTAGGGTTGTCATAAAAGTAAACCAAATGTCATTTCTAACCACACTCACTCCACTACATTCACACATTTGAATCAAACTTGTAAAACGAACTGTGCATGCTTGTAATCTAATTTTAATCTTATTCTTTGATTCTAAGCTTATTTTTGAATTCTTATGACATGGAGACGATTATATGTGTTAGGGTTGTCATAAAAGTAAACCAAATGTCATTTCTAACCACACTCGCTCCACTACATTCACACATTTGAATCAAACTTGTAAAACGAACTGTGCATGCTTGTAATCTACTTTTAAGCTTATTCTTTGATTCTAAGCTTATTTTTGAATTCTAATGACATGGAGACGATTATATGTGTTAGGGTTGTCATAAAAGTAAACCAAATGTCATTTCTAACCACACTCACTCCACAACATCCACACATTTGAATAAAACTTGTGAAACGAACTGTGCATGCTTGTAATCTACTTTTAAGCTTATTCTTTGATTCTAAGCTTATTTTTGAGTTCTAATGACATGGAGACGATTATATGGGTTAGGGTTGTCATAAAAGTAAACCAAATGTCATTTCTAACCACACTCACTCCACAACATTCACACATTTGAATCAACCTTGTAAAACGAACTATGCATGCTTGTATTCTACTTTTAAGCTTATTCTTTGATTCTAAGCTTATTTTTGAATTCTAATGACATGGAGACGATTATATGTGTTAGGGTTGTCATAAAAGTAAACCAAATGTCATTTCTAACCACACTCGCTCCACTACATTCACACATTTGAATCAAACTTGTAAAACGAACTGTGCATGCTTGTAATCTACTTTTAAGCTTATTCTTTGATTCTAAGCTTATTATTGATTTCTAATGACATGGAGACGATTTTATGTGTTAGGGTTGTCATAAAAGTAAACCAAATGTCATTTCTAACCACACTCACTCCACTACATTCACACATTTGAATCAAACTTGTAAAACGAACTGTGCATGCTTGTAATCTAATTTTAATCTTATTCTTTGATTCTAAACTTATTTTTGAATTCTCATGACATGGAGACGATTATATGTGTTAGGGCTGTCATAAAAGTAAATCAAATGTCATTTCTAACCACACTCACTCCACAACATTCACACATTTGAATAAAACTTGTGAAACGAATTGTGCATGCTTGTAATCTACTTTTAAGCTTATTCTTTGATTCTAAGCTTATTTTTCAATTCTAATGACATGGAGACGATTATATGTGTTAGGGTTGTCATAAAAGTAAACCAAATGTCATTTCTAACCACACTCACTCCACAACATTCACACATTTGAATCAAACTTGTAAAACGAACTGCGCATGCTTGTAATCTACTTTTAATCTTATTCTTTGATTCTAAGCTTAAATTTGAATTCTAATGACATGGTGACGATTATATGTGTTAGGGTTGTCATAAAAGTAAACCAAATGTCATTTCTAACCACACTCACTCCACAACATTCACACATTTGAATAAAACTTGTGAAACGAACTGTGCATGCTTGTAATCTACTTTTAAGCTTATTCTTTGATTCTAAGCTTATTGTTGAATTCTAATGACATGGAGACGATTATATGTGTTAGGGTTGTCATAAAAGTAAACCAAATGTCATTTCTAACCACACTCACTCCACAACATTCACACATTTGAATAAAACTTGTGAAACGAACTGTGCATGCTTGTAATCTACTTTTAAGCTTATTCTTTGATTCTAAGCTTATTTTTGAGTTCTAATGACATGGAGACGATTATATGGGTTAGGGTTGTCATAAAAGTAAACCAAATGTCATTTCTAACCACACTCACTCCACAACATTCACACATTTGAATAAAACTTGTGAAACGAACTGTGCATGCTTGTAATCTACTTTTAAGCTTATTCTTTGATTCTAAGCTTATTTTTGAATTCTAATGACATGGAGACGATTATATGTGTTAGGGTTGTCATAAAAGTAAACCAAATGTCATTTCTAACCACACTCACTCCACAACATTCACACATTTGAATCAACCTTGTAAAACGAACTATGCTGCTTGTATTCTACTTTTAAGCTTATTCTTTGATTCTAAGCTTATTTTTGAATTCTAATGACATGGAGACGATTATATGTGTTAGGGTTGTCATAAAAGTAAACCAAATGTCATTTCTAACCACACTCACTCCACAACATTCACACATTTGAATCAAACTTGTAAAACGAACTGTGCATGCTTGTAATCTACTTTTAAGCTTATTCTTTGATTCTAAGCTTATTATTGATTTCTAATGACATGGAGACGATTATATGTGTTAGGGTTGTCATAAAAGTAAACCAAATGTCATTTCTAACAACACTCACTCCACAACATTCACACATTTGAATCAACCTTGTAAAACGAACTATGCTGCTTGTATTCTACTTTTAAGCTTATTCTTTGATTCTAAGCTTATTTTTGAATTCTAATGACATGGAGACGATTATATGTGTTAGGGTTGTCATAAAAGTAAACCAAATGTCATTTCTAACCACACTCGCTCCACTACATTCACACATTTGAATCAAACTTGTAAAACGAACTGTGCATGCTTGTAATCTACTTTTAAGCTTATTCTTTGATTCTAAGCTTATTTTTGAATTCTAATGACATGGAGACGATTATATGTGTTAGGGTTGTCATAAAAGTAAACCAAATGTAATTTCTAACCACACTCACTCCACAACATTCACACATTTGAATAAAACTTGTGAAACGAACTGTGCATGCTTGTAATCTACTTTTAAGCTTCTTCTTTGATTCTAAGCTTATTTTTGAATTCTAATGACATGGAGACGATTATATGTGTTAGGGTTGTCATAAAAGTAAACCAAATGTCATTTCTAACCACACTCACTCCACAATATTCACACATTTGAATCAAACTTGTAAAACGAACTGTGCATGCTTGTAATCTACTTTTAAGCTTATTCTTTGATTCTAAGCTTATTTTTGAATTCTAATGACATGGAGACGATTATATGTGTTAGGGTTGTCATAAAAGTAAACCAAATGTCATTTCTAACCACACTCACTCCACTACATTCACACATTTGAATCAAACTTGTAAAACGAACTGTGCATGCTTGTAATCTACTTTTAAGCTTATTCTTTGATTCTAAGCTTATTTTTGAATTCTAATGACATGGAGACGATTATATGTGTTAGGGTTGTCATAAAAGTAAACCAAATGTCATTTCTAACCACACTCACTCCACAACATTCACACATTTGAATAAAACTTGTGAAACGAACTGTGCATGCTTGTAATCTACTTTTAAGCTTATTCTTTGATTCTAAGCTTATTTTTGAGTTCTAATGACATGGAGACGATTATATGGGTTAGGGTTGTCATAAAAGTAAACCAAATGTCATTTCTAACCACACTCACTCCACAACATTCACACATTTGAATAAAACTTGTGAAACGAACTGTGCATGCTTGTAATCTAATTTTAATCTTATTCTTTGATTCTAAACTTATTTTTGAATTCTCATGACATGGAGACGATTATATGTGTTAGGGCTGTCATAAAAGTAAATCAAATGTCATTTCTAACCACACTCACTCCACAACATTCACACATTTGAATAAAACTTGTGAAACGAATTGTGCATGCTTGTAATCTACTTTTAAGCTTATTCTTTGATTCTAAGCTTATTTTTCAATTCTAATGACATGGAGACGATTATATGTGTTAGGGTTGTCATAAAAGTAAACCAAATGTCATTTCTAACCACACTCACTCCACAACATTCACACATTTGAATCAAACTTGTAAAACGAACTGCGCATGCTTGTAATCTACTTTTAATCTTATTCTTTGATTCTAAGCTTAAATTTGAATTCTAATGACATGGTGACGATTATATGTGTTAGGGTTGTCATAAAAGTAAACCAAATGTCATTTCTAACCACACTCACTCCACAACATTCACACATTTGAATAAAACTTGTGAAACGAACTGTGCATGCTTGTAATCTACTTTTAAGCTTATTCTTTGATTCTAAGCTTATTTTTGAATTCTAATGACATGGAGACGATTATATGTGTTAGGGTTGTCATAAAAGTAAACCAAATGTCATTTCTAACCACACTCACTCCACAACATTCACACATTTGAATAAAACTTGTGAAACGAACTGTGCATGCTTGTAATCTACTTTTAAGCTTATTCTTTGATTCTAAGCTTATTTTTGAGTTCTAATGACATGGAGACGATTATATGGGTTAGGGTTGTCATAAAAGTAAACCAAATGTCATTTCTAACCACACTCACTCCACAACATTCACACATTTGAATAAAACTTGTGAAACGAACTGTGCATGCTTGTAATCTACTTTTAAGCTTATTCTTTGATTCTAAGCTTATTTTTGAATTCTAATGACATGGAGACGATTATATGTGTTAGGGTTGTCATAAAAGTAAACCAAATGTCATTTCTAACCACACTCACTCCACAACATTCACACATTTGAATCAACCTTGTAAAACGAACTATGCTGCTTGTATTCTACTTTTAAGCTTATTCTTTGATTCTAAGCTTATTTTTGAATTCTAATGACATGGAGACGATTATATGTGTTAGGGTTGTCATAAAAGTAAACCAAATGTCATTTCTAACCACACTCACTCCACAACATTCACACATTTGAATCAAACTTGTAAAACGAACTGTGCATGCTTGTAATCTACTTTTAAGCTTATTCTTTGATTCTAAGCTTATTATTGATTTCTAATGACATGGAGACGATTATATGTGTTAGGGTTGTCATAAAAGTAAACCAAATGTCATTTCTAACAACACTCACTCCACAACATTCACACATTTGAATCAACCTTGTAAAACGAACTATGCTGCTTGTATTCTACTTTTAAGCTTATTCTTTGATTCTAAGCTTATTTTTGAATTCTAATGACATGGAGACGATTATATGTGTTAGGGTTGTCATAAAAGTAAACCAAATGTCATTTCTAACCACACTCGCTCCACTACATTCACACATTTGAATCAAACTTGTAAAACGAACTGTGCATGCTTGTAATCTACTTTTAAGCTTATTCTTTGATTCTAAGCTTATTTTTGAATTCTAATGACATGGAGACGATTATATGTGTTAGGGTTGTCATAAAAGTAAACCAAATGTAATTTCTAACCACACTCACTCCACAACATTCACACATTTGAATAAAACTTGTGAAACGAACTGTGCATGCTTGTAATCTACTTTTAAGCTTCTTCTTTGATTCTAAGCTTATTTTTGAATTCTAATGACATGGAGACGATTATATGTGTTAGGGTTGTCATAAAAGTAAACCAAATGTCATTTCTAACCACACTCACTCCACAATATTCACACATTTGAATCAAACTTGTAAAACGAACTGTGCATGCTTGTAATCTACTTTTAAGCTTATTCTTTGATTCTAAGCTTATTTTTGAATTCTAATGACATGGAGACGATTATATGTGTTAGGGTTGTCATAAAAGTAAACCAAATGTCATTTCTAACCACACTCACTCCACTACATTCACACATTTGAATCAAACTTGTAAAACGAACTGTGCATGCTTGTAATCTACTTTTAAGCTTATTCTTTGATTCTAAGCTTATTTTTGAATTCTAATGACATGGAGACGATTATATGTGTTAGGGTTGTCATAAAAGTAAACCAAATGTCATTTCTAACCACACTCACTCCACAACATTCACACATTTGAATAAAACTTGTGAAACGAACTGTGCATGCTTGTAATCTACTTTTAAGCTTATTCTTTGATTCTAAGCTTATTTTTGAGTTCTAATGACATGGAGACGATTATATGGGTTAGGGTTGTCATAAAAGTAAACCAAATGTCATTTCTAACCACACTCACTCCACAACATTCACACATTTGAATAAAACTTGTGAAACGAACTGTGCATGCTTGTAATCTACTTTTAAGCTTATTCTTTGATTCTAAGCTTATTTTTGAATTCTAATGACATGGAGACGATTATATGTGTTAGGGTTGTCATAAAAGTAAACCAAATGTCATTTCTAACCACACTCACTCCACAACATTCACACATTTGAATCAACCTTGTAAAACGAACTATGCTGCTTGTATTCTACTTTTAAGCTTATTCTTTGATTCTAAGCTTATTTTTGAATTCTAATGACATGGAGACGATTATATGTGTTAGGGTTGTCATAAAAGTAAACCAAATGTCATTTCTAACCACACTCACTCCACAACATTCACACATTTGAATCAAACTTGTAAAACGAACTGTGCATGCTTGTAATCTACTTTTAAGCTTATTCTTTGATTCTAAGCTTATTATTGATTTCTAATGACATGGAGACGATTATATGTGTTAGGGTTGTCATAAAAGTAAACCAAATGTCATTTCTAACAACACTCACTCCACAACATTCACACATTTGAATCAACCTTGTAAAACGAACTATGCTGCTTGTATTCTACTTTTAAGCTTATTCTTTGATTCTAAGCTTATTTTTGAATTCTAATGACATGGAGACGATTATATGTGTTAGGGTTGTCATAAAAGTAAACCAAATGTCATTTCTAACCACACTCGCTCCACTACATTCACACATTTGAATCAAACTTGTAAAACGAACTGTGCATGCTTGTAATCTACTTTTAAGCTTATTCTTTGATTCTAAGCTTATTTTTGAATTCTAATGACATGGAGACGATTATATGTGTTAGGGTTGTCATAAAAGTAAACCAAATGTAATTTCTAACCACACTCACTCCACAACATTCACACATTTGAATAAAACTTGTGAAACGAACTGTGCATGCTTGTAATCTACTTTTAAGCTTCTTCTTTGATTCTAAGCTTATTTTTGAATTCTAATGACATGGAGACGATTATATGTGTTAGGGTTGTCATAAAAGTAAACCAAATGTCATTTCTAACCACACTCACTCCACAATATTCACACATTTGAATCAAACTTGTAAAACGAACTGTGCATGCTTGTAATCTACTTTTAAGCTTATTCTTTGATTCTAAGCTTATTTTTGAATTCTAATGACATGGAGACGATTATATGTGTTAGGGTTGTCATAAAAGTAAACCAAATGTCATTTCTAACCACACTCACTCCACTACATTCACACATTTGAATCAAACTTGTAAAACGAACTGTGCATGCTTGTAATCTACTTTTAAGCTTATTCTTTGATTCTAAGCTTATTTTTGAATTCTAATGACATGGAGACGATTATATGTGTTAGGGTTGTCATAAAAGTAAACCAAATGTCATTTCTAACCACACTCACTCCACAACATTCACACATTTGAATCAAACTTGTAAAACGAACTGTGCATGCTTGTAATCTACTTTTAAGCTTATTCTTTGATTCTAAGCTTATTTTTGAGTTCTAATGACATGGAGACGATTATATGGGTTAGGGTTGTCATAAAAGTAAACCAAATGTCATTTCTAACCACACTCACTCCACAACATTCACACATTTGAATAAAACTTGTGAAACGAACTGTGCATGCTTGTAATCTACTTTTAAGCTTATTCTTTGATTCTAAGCTTATTTTTGAATTCTAATGACATGGAGACGATTATATGTGTTAGGGTTGTCATAAAAGTAAACCAAATGTCATTTCTAACCACACTCACTCCACAACATTCACACATTTGAATCAAACTTGTAAAACGAACTGTGCATGCTTGTAATCTACTTTTAAGCTTATTCTTTGATTCTAAGCTTATTATTGATTTCTAATGACATGGAGACGATTATATGTGTTAGGGTTGTCATAAAAGTAAACCAAATGTAATTTCTAACCACACTCACTCCACAACATTCACACATTTGAATAAAACTTGTGAAACGAACTGTGCATGCTTGTAATCTACTTTTAAGCTTCTTCTTTGATTCTAAGCTTATTTTTGAATTCTAATGACATGGAGACGATTATATGTGTTAGGGTTGTCATAAAAGTAAACCAAATGTCATTTCTAACCACACTCACTCCACAACATTCACACATTTGAATCAAACTTGTAAAACGAACTGTGCATGCTTGTAATCTACTTTTAAGCTTATTCTTTGATTCTAAGCTTATTATTGATTTCTAATGACATGGAGACGATTATATGTGTTAGGGTTGTCATAAAAGTAAACCAAATGTAATTTCTAACCACACTCACTCCACAACATTCACACATTTGAATAAAACTTGTGAAACGAACTGTGCATGCTTGTAATCTACTTTTAAGCTTCTTCTTTGATTCTAAGCTTATTTTTGAATTCTAATGACATGGAGACGATTATATGTGTTAGGGTTGTCATAAAAGTAAACCAAATGTCATTTCTAACCACACTCACTCCACAATATTCACACATTTGAATCAAACTTGTAAAACGAACTGTGCATGCTTGTAATCTACTTTTAAGCTTATTCTTTGATTCTAAGCTTATTTTGGAATTCTAATGACATGGAGACGATTATATGTGTTAGGGTTGTCATAAAAGTAAACCAAATGTCATTTCTAACCACACTCACTCCACTACATTCACACATTTGAATCAAACTTGTAAAACGAACTGTGCATGCTTGTAATCTACTTTTAAGCTTATTCTTTGATTCTAAGCTTATTTTTGAATTCTAATGACATGGAGACGATTATATGTGTTAGGGTTGTCATAAAAGTAAACCAAATGTCATTTCTAACCACACTCACTCCACAACATTCACACATTTGAATCAAACTTGTAAAACGAACTGTGCATGCTTGTAATCTACTTTTAAGCTTATTCTTTGATTCTAAGCTTATTATTGATTTCTAATGACATGGAGACGATTATATGTGTTAGGGTTGTCATAAAAGTAAACCAAATGTCATTTCTAACAACACTCACTCCACAACATTCACACATTTGAATCAACCTTGTAAAACGAACTATGCATGCTTGTATTCTACTTTTAAGCTTATTCTTTGATTCTAAGCTTATTTTTGAATTCTAATGACATGGAGACGATTATATGTGTTAGGGGTGTCATAAAAGTAAACCAAATGTCATTTCTAACCACACTCGCTCCACTACATTCACACATTTGAATCAAACTTGTAAAACGAACTGTGCATGCTTGTAATCTACTTTTAAGCTTATTCTTTGATTCTAAGCTTATTATTGATTTCTAATGACATGGAGACGATTATATGTGTTAGGGTTGTCATAAAAGTAAACCAAATGTAATTTCTAACCACACTCACTCCACAACATTCACACATTTGAATAAAACTTGTGAAACGAACTGTGCATGCTTGTAATCTACTTTTAAGCTTCTTCTTTGATTCTAAGCTTATTTTTGAATTCTAATGACATGGAGACGATTATATGTGTTAGGGTTGTCATAAAAGTAAACCAAATGTCATTTCTAACCACACTCACTCCACAACATTCACACATTTGAATCAAACTTGTAAAACGAACTGTGCATGCTTGTAATCTACTTTTAAGCTTATTCTTTGATTCTAAGCTTATTATTGATTTCTAATGACATGGAGACGATTATATGTGTTAGGGTTGTCATAAAAGTAAACCAAATGTAATTTCTAACCACACTCACTCCACAACATTCACACATTTGAATAAAACTTGTGAAACGAACTGTGCATGCTTGTAATCTACTTTTAAGCTTCTTCTTTGATTCTAAGCTTATTTTTGAATTCTAATGACATGGAGACGATTATATGTGTTAGGGTTGTCATAAAAGTAAACCAAATGTCATTTCTAACCACACTCACTCCACAATATTCACACATTTGAATCAAACTTGTAAAACGAACTGTGCATGCTTGTAATCTACTTTTAAGCTTATTCTTTGATTCTAAGCTTATTTTTGAATTCTAATGACATGGAGACGATTATATGTGTTAGGGTTGTCATAAAAGTAAACCAAATGTCATTTCTAACCACACTCACTCCACTACATTCACACATTTGAATCAAACTTGTAAAACGAACTGTGCATGCTTGTAATCTACTTTTAAGCTTATTCTTTGATTCTAAGCTTATTTTTGAATTCTAATGACATGGAGACGATTATATGTGTTAGGGTTGTCATAAAAGTAAACCAAATGTCATTTCTAACCACACTCACTCCACAACATTCACACATTTGAATCAAACTTGTAAAACGAACTGTGCATGCTTGTAATCTACTTTTAAGCTTAGTCTTTGATTCTAAGCTTATTATTGATTTCTAATGACATGGAGACGATTATATGTGTTAGGGTTGTCATAAAAGTAAACCAAATGTCATTTCTAACAACACTCACTCCACAACATTCACACATTTGAATCAACCTTGTAAAACGAACTATGCATGCTTGTATTCTACTTTTAAGCTTATTCTTTGATTCTAAGCTTATTTTTGAATTCTAATGACATGGAGACGATTATATGTGTTAGGGGTGTCATAAAAGTAAACCAAATGTCATTTCTAACCACACTCGCTCCACTACATTCACACATTTGAATCAAACTTGTAAAACGAACTGTGCATGCTTGTAATCTACTTTTAAGCTTATTCTTTGATTCTAAGCTTATTTTTGAATTCTAATGACATGGAGACGATTATATGTGTTAGGGTTGTCATAAAAGTAAACCAAATGTAATTTCTAACCACACTCACTCCACAACATTCACACATTTGAATAAAACTTGTGAAACGAACTGTGCATGCTTGTAATCTACTTTTAAGCTTCTTCTTTGATTCTAAGCTTATTTTTGAATTCTAATGACATGGAGACGATTATATGTGTTAGGGTTGTCATAAAAGTAAACCAAATGTCATTTCTAACCACACTCACTCCACAATATTCACACATTTGAATCAAACTTGTAAAACGAACTGTGCATGCTTGTAATCTACTTTTAAGCTTATTCTTTGATTCTAAGCTTATTATTGATTTCTAATGACATGGAGACGATTATATGTGTTAGGGTTGTCATAAAAGTAAACCAAATGTCATTTCTAACCACACTCACTCCACTACATTCACACATTTGAATCAAACTTGTAAAACGAACTGTGCATGCTTGTAATCTAATTTTAATCTTATTCTTTGATTCTAAGCTTATTTTTGAATTCTTATGACATGGAGACGATTATATGTGTTAGGGTTGTCATAAAAGTAAACCAAATGTCATTTCTAACCACACTCACTCCACAACATTCACACATTTGAATAAAACTTGTAAAACGAACTGTGCATGCTTGTAATCTACTTTTAAGCTTATTCTTTGATTCTAAGCTTATTTTTGAATTCTAATGACATGGAGACGATTATATGTGTTAGGGTTGTCATAAAAGTAAACCAAATGTCATTTCTAACCACACTCGCTCCACTACATTCACACATTTGAATCAAACTTGTAAAACGAACTGTGCATGCTTGTAATCTACTTTTAAGCTTATTCTTTGATTCTAAGCTTATTTTTGAATTCTAATGACATGGAGACGATTATATGTGTTAGGGTTGTCATAAAAGTAAACCAAATGTAATTTCTAACCACACTCACTCCACAACATTCACACATTTGAATAAAACTTGTGAAACGAACTGTGCATGCTTGTAATCTACTTTTAAGCTTCTTCTTTGATTCTAAGCTTATTTTTGAATTCTAATGACATGGAGACGATTATATGTGTTAGGGTTGTCATAAAAGTAAACCAAATGCCATTTCTAACCACACTCACTCCACAACATTCACACATTTGAATCAAACTTGTAAAACGAACTGTGCATGCTTGTAATCTACTTTTAAGCTTATTCTTTGATTCTAAGCTTATTATTGATTTCTAATGACATGGAGACGATTATATGTGTTAGGGTTGTCATAAAAGTAAACCAAATGTCATTTCTAACCACACTCACTCCACTACATTCACACATTTGAATCAAACTTGTAAAACGAACTGTGCATGCTTGTAATCTAATTTTAATCTTATTCTTTGATTCTAAGCTTATTTTTGAATTCTTATGACATGGAGACGATTATATGTGTTAGGGTTGTCATAAAAGTAAACCAAATGTCATTTCTAACCACACTCACTCCACAACATTCACACATTTGAATAAAACTTGTAAAACGAACTGTGCATGCTTGTAATCTAGTTTTAAGCTTATTCTTTGATTCTAAACTTATTTTTGAATTCTAATGACATGGAGACGATTATATGTGTTAGGGTTGTCATAAAAGTAAACAAAATGTCATTTCTAACCACACTCACTCCACTACATTCACACATTTGAATCAAACTTGTAAAACGAACTGTGCATGCTTGTAATCTACTTTTAAGCTTATTCTTTGATTCTAAGCTTATTTTTGAATTCTAATGACATGGAGACGATTATATGTGTTAGGGTTGTCATAAAAGTAAACCAAATGTCATTTCTAACCACACTCACTCCACAACATTCACACATTTGAATCAAACTTGTAAAACGAACTGTGCATGCTTGTAATCTACTTTTAAGCTTATTCTTTGATTCTAAGCTTATTATTGATTTCTAATGACATGGAGACGATTATATGTGTTAGGGTTGTCATAAAAGTAAACCAAATGTCATTTCTAACCACACTCACTCCACTACATTCACACATTTGAATCAAACTTGTAAAACGAACTGTGCATGCTTGTAATCTAATTTTAATCTTATTCTTTGATTCTAAGCTTATTTTTGAATTCTCATGACATGGAGACGATTATATGTGTTAGGGTTGTCATAAAAGTAAACCAAATGTCATTTCTAACCACACTCACTCCACTACATTCACACATTTGAATCAAACTTGTGAAACGAACTGTGCATGCTTGTAATCTACTTTTAAGCTTATTCTTTGATTCTAAGCTTATTTTTGAATTCTAATGACATGGAGACGATTATATGTGTTAGGGTTGTCATAAAAGTAAACCAAATGTCATTTTTAACCACACTCACTCCACAACATTCACACATTTGAATAAAACTTGTGAAACGAACTGTGCATGCTTGTAATCTACTTTTAAGGTTATTCTTTGATTCTAAGCTTATTTTTGAATTCTAATGACATGGAGACGATTATATGTGTTAGGGTTGTCATAAAAGTAAACCAAATGTCATTTCTAACCACACTCGCTCCACTACATTCACACATTTGAATCAAACTTGTAAAACGAACTGTGCATGCTTGTAATCTACTTTTAAGCTTATTCTTTGATTCTAAGCTTATTTTTGAATTCTAATGACATGGAGACGATTATATGTGTTAGGGTTGTCATAAAAGTAAACCAAATGTAATTTCTAACCACACTCACTCCACAACATTCACACATTTGAATAAAACTTGTGAAACGAACTGTGCATGCTTGTAATCTACTTTTAAGCTTCTTCTTTGATTCTAAGCTTATTTTTGAATTCTAATGACATGGAGACGATTATAAGTGTTAGTGTTGTCATAAAAGTAAACCAAATGTCATTTCTAACCACACTCACTCCACAACATTCACACATTTGAATCAAACTTGTAAAACGAACTGTGCATGCTTGTAATCTACTTTTAAGCTTATTCTTTGATTCTAAGCTTATTATTGATTTCTAATGACATGGAGACGATTATATGTGTTAGGGTTGTCATAAAAGTAAACCAAATGTCATTTCTAACCACACTCACTCCACTACATTCACACATTTGAATCAAACTTGTAAAACGAACTGTGCATGCTTGTAATCTAATTTTAATCTTATTCTTTGATTCTAAGCTTATTTTTGAATTCTCATGACATGGAGACGATTATATGTGTTAGGGTTGTCATAAAAGTAAACCAAATGTCATTTCTAACCACACTCACTCCACAACATTCACACATTTGAATAAAACTTGTGAAACGAACTGTGCATGCTTGTAATCTACTTTTAAGCTTATTCTTTGATTCTAAGCTTATTTTTGAATTCTAATGACATGGAGACGATTATATGTGTTAGGGTTGTCATAAAAGTAAACCAAATGTCATTTCTAACCACACTCACTCCACAACATTCACACATTTGAATAAAACTTGTGAAACGAACTGTGCATGCTTGTAATCTATTTTTAAGGTTATTCTTTGATTCTAAGCTTATTTTTGAATTCTAATGACATGGAGACGATTATATGTGTTAGGGTTGTCATAAAAGTAAACCAAATGTCATTTCTAACCACACTCACTCCACAACATTCACACATTTGAATAAAACTTGTGAAACGAACTGTGCATGCTTGTAATCTACTTTTAAGCTTATTCTTTGATTCTAAGCTTATTTTTGAATTCTAATGACATGGAGACGATTATATGTGTTAGGGTTGTCATAAAAGTAATCCAAATGTCATTTTTAACCACACTCACTCCACAACATTCACACATTTGAATAAAACTTGTGAAACGAACTGTGCTTGCTTGTAATCTACTTTTAAGGTTATTCTTTGATTCTAAGCTTATTTTTGAATTCTAATGACATGGAGACGATTATATGTGTTAGGGTTGTCATAAAAGTAAACCAAATGTCATTTCTAACCACACTCACTCCACAACATTCACACATTTGAATCAAACTTGTAAAACGAACTGTGCATGCTTGTAATCTACTTTTAAGCTTCTTCTTTGATTCTAAGCTTATTTTTGAATTCTAATGACATGGAGACGATTATATGTGTTAGGGTTGTCATAAAAGTAAACCAAATGTCATTTCTAACCACACTCACTCCACAACATTCACACATTTGAATCAAACTTGTAAAACGAACTGTGCATGCTTGTAATCTACTTTTAAGCTTATTCTTTGATTCTAAGCTTATTATTGAATTCTAATGACATGGAGACGATTATATGTGTTAGGGTTGTCATAAAAGTAAACCAAATGTCATTTCTAACCACACTCACTCCACAACATTCACACATTTGAATCAAACTTGTAAAACGAACTGTGCATGCTTGTAATCTACTTTTAAGCTTATTCTTTGATTCTAAGCTTATTATTGATTTCTAATGACATGGAGACGATTATATGTGTTAGGGTTGTCATAAAAGTAAACCAAATGTCATTTCTAACCACACTCACTCCACTACATTCACACATTTGAATCAAACTTGTAAAACGAACTGTGCATGCTTGTAATCTAATTTTAATCTTATTCTTTGATTCTAAGCTTATTTTTGAATTCTCATGACATGGAGACGATTATATTTGTTAGGGTTGTCATAAAAGTAAACCAAATGTCATTTCTAACCACACTCACTCCACTACATTCACACATTTGAATCAAACTTGTGAAACGAACTGTGCATGCTTGTAATCTACTTTTAAGCTTATTCTTTGATTCTAAGCTTATTTTTGAATTCTAATGACATGGAGACGATTATATGTGTTAGGGTTGTCATAAAAGTAAACCAAATGTCATTTTTAACCACACTCACTCCACAACATTCACACATTTGAATAAAACTTGTGAAACGAACTGTGCATGCTTGTAATCTACTTTTAAGGTTATTCTTTGATTCTAAGCTTATTTTTGAATTCTAATGACATGGAGACGATTATATGTGTTAGGGTTGTCATAAAAGTAAACCAAATGTCATTTCTAACCACACTCACTCCACAACATTCACACATTTGAATCAAACTTGTAAAACGAACTGTGCATGCTTGTAATCTACTTTTAAGCTTCTTCTTTGATTCTAAGCTTATTTTTGAATTCTAATGACATGGAGACGATTATATGTGTTAGGGTTGTCATAAAAGTAAACCAAATGTCATTTCTAACCACACTCACTCCACAACATTCACACATTTGAATCAAACTTGTAAAACGAACTGTGCATGCTTGTAATCTACTTTTAAGCTTATTCTTTGATTCTAAGCTTATTATTGATTTCTAATGACATGGAGACGATTATATGTGTTAGGGTTGTCATAAAAGTAAACCAAATGTCATTTCTAACCACACTCACTCCACAACATTCACACATTTGAATCAACCTTGTAAAACGAACTATGCATGCTTGTATTCTACTTTTAAGCTTATTCTTTGATTCTAAGCTTATTTTTGAATTCTAATGACATGGAGACGATTATATGTGTTAGGGTTGTCATAAAAGTAAACCAAATGTCATTTCTAACCACACTCGCTCCACTACATTAACACATTTGAATCAAACTTGTAAAACGAACTGTGCATGCTTGTAATCTACTTTTAAGCTTATTCTTTGATTCTAAGCTTATTTTTGAATTCTAATGACATCGAGACGATTATATGTGTTAGGGTTGTCATAAAAGTAAACCAAATGTCATTTCTAACCACACTCACTCCACAACATTCACACATTTGAATAAAACTTGTGAAACGAACTGTGCATGCTTGTAATCTACTTTTAAGCTTCTTCTTTGATTCTAAGCTTATTTTTGAATTCTAATGACATGGAGACGATTATATGTGTTAGGGTTGTCATAAAAGTAAACCAAATGTCATTTCTAACCACACTCACTCCACAACATTCACACATTTGAATCAAACTTGTAAAACGAACTGTGCATGCTTGTAATCTACTTTTAAGCTTATTCTTTGATTCTAAGCTAATTATTGATTTCTAATGACATGGAGACGATTATATGTGTTAGGGTTGTCATAAAAGTAAACCAAATGTCATTTCTAACCACACTCACTCCACTACATTCACACATTTGAATCAAACTTGTAAAACGAACTGTGCATGCTTGTAATCTAATTTTAATCTTATTCTTTGATTCTAAGCTTATTTTTGAATTCTCATGACATGGAGACGATTATATGTGTTAGGGTTGTCATAAAAGTAAACCAAATGTCATTTCTAACCACACTCACTCCACAACATTCACACATTTGAATAAAACTTGTGAAACGAACTGTGCATGCTTGTAATCTACTTTTAAGCTTATTCTTTGATTCTAAGCTTATTTTTGAATTCTAATGACATGGAGACGATTATATGTGTTAGGGTTGTCATAAAAGTAAACCAAATGTCATTTCTAACCACACTCACTCCACAACATTCACACATTTGAATAAAACTTGTGAAACGAACTGTGCATGCTTGTAATCTATTTTTAAGTTTATTCTTTGATTCTAAGCTTATTTTTGAATTCTAATGACATGGAGACGATTATATGTGTTAGGGTTGTCATAAAAGTAAACCAAATGTCATTTCTAACCACACTCACTCCACAACATTCACACATTTGAATAAAACTTGTGAAACGAACTGTGCATGCTTGTAATCTACTTTTAAGCTTATTCTTTGATTCTAAGCTTATTTTTGAATTCTAATGACATGGAGACGATTATATGTGTTAGGGTTGTCATAAAAGTAAACCAAATGTCATTTCTAACCACACTCACTCCACAACATTCACACATTTGAATAAAACTTGTGAAACGAACTGTGCATGCTTGTAATCTATTTTTAAGTTTATTCTTTGATTCTAAGCTTATTTTTGAATTCTAATGACATGGAGACGATTATATGTGTTAGGGTTGTCATAAAAGTAAACCAAATGTCATTTCTAACCACACTCACTCCACAACATTCACACATTTGAATAAAACTTGTGAAACGAATTGTGCATGCTTGTAATCTATTTTTAAGGTTATTCTTTGATTCTAAGCTTATTTTTGAATTCTAATGACATCGAGACGATTATATGTGTTAGGGTTGTCATAAAAGTAAACCAAATGTCATTTCTAACCACACTCACTCCACTACATTCACACATTTGAATCAAACTTGTGAAACGAACTGTGCATGCTTGTAATCTACTTTTAAGCTTCTTCTTTGATTCTAAGCTTATTTTTGAATTCTAATGACATGGAGACGATTATATGTGTTAGGGTTGTCATAAAAGTAAACCAAATGTCATTTCTAACCACACTCACTCCACAACATTCACACATTTGAATAAAACTTGTAAAACGAACTGTGCATGCTTGTAATCTACTTTTAAGCTTATTCTTTGATTCTAAGCTAATTATTGATTTCTAATGACATGGAGACGATTATATGTGTTAGGGTTGTCATAAAAGTAAACCAAATGTCATTTCTAACCACACTCACTCCACTACATTCACACATTTGAATCAAACTTGTAAAACGAACTGTGCATGCTTGTAATCTAATTTTAATCTTATTCTTTGATTCTAAGCTTATTTTTGAATTCTCATGACATGGAGACGATTATATGTGTTAGGGTTGTCATAAAAGTAAACCAAATGTCATTTCTAACCACACTCACTCCACAACATTCACACATTTGAATAAAACTTGTGAAACGAACTGTGCATGCTTGTAATCTACTTTTAAGCTTATTCTTTGATTCTAAGCTTATTTTTGAATTCTAATGACATGGAGACGATTATATGTGTTAGGGTTGTCATAAAAGTAAACCAAATGTCATTTCTAACCACACTCACTCCACAACATTCACACATTTGAATAAAACTTGTGAAACGAACTGTGCATGCTTGTAATCTATTTTTAAGGTTATTCTTTGATTCTAAGCTTATTTTTGAATTCTAATGACATGGAGACGATTATATGTGTTAGGGTTGTCATAAAAGTAAACCAAATGTCATTTCTAACCACACTCACTCCACAACATTCACACATTTGAATAAAACTTGTGAAACGAACTGTGCATGCTTGTAATCTACTTTTAAGCTTATTCTTTGATTCTAAGCTTATTTTTGAATTCTAATGACATGGAGACGATTATATGTGTTAGGGTTGTCATAAAAGTAATCCAAATGTCATTTTTAACCACACTCACTCCACAACATTCACACATTTGAATAAAACTTGTGAAACGAACTGTGCATGCTTGTAATCTACTTTTAAGGTTATTCTTTGATTCTAAGCTTATTTTTGAATTCTAATGACATGGAGACGATTATATGTGTTAGGGTTGTCATAAAAGTAAACCAAATGTCATTTCTAACCACACTCACTCCACAACATTCACACATTTGAATCAAACTTGTAAAACGAACTGTGCATGCTTGTAATCTACTTTTAAGCTTCTTCTTTGATTCTAAGCTTATTTTTGAATTCTAATGACATGGAGACGATTATATGTGTTAGGGTTGTCATAAAAGTAAACCAAATGTCATTTCTAACCACACTCACTCCACAACATTCACACATTTGAATCAAACTTGTAAAACGAACTGTGCATGCTTGTAATCTACTTTTAAGCTTATTCTTTGATTCTAAGCTTATTATTGAATTCTAATGACATGGAGACGATTATATGTGTTAGGGTTGTCATAAAAGTAAACCAAATGTCATTTCTAACCACACTCACTCCACAACATTCACACATTTGAATCAAACTTGTAAAACGAACTGTGCATGCTTGTAATCTACTTTTAAGCTTATTCTTTGATTCTAAGCTTATTATTGATTTCTAATGACATGGAGACGATTATATGTGTTAGGGTTGTCATAAAAGTAAACCAAATGTCATTTCTAACCACACTCACTCCACTACATTCACACATTTGAATCAAACTTGTAAAACGAACTGTGCATGCTTGTAATCTAATTTTAATCTTATTCTTTGATTCTAAGCTTATTTTTGAATTCTCATGACATGGAGACGATTATATTTGTTAGGGTTGTCATAAAAGTAAACCAAATGTCATTTCTAACCACACTCACTCCACTACATTCACACATTTGAATCAAACTTGTGAAACGAACTGTGCATGCTTGTAATCTACTTTTAAGCTTATTCTTTGATTCTAAGCTTATTTTTGAATTCTAATGACATGGAGACGATTATATGTGTTAGGGTTGTCATAAAAGTAAACCAAATGTCATTTTTAACCACACTCACTCCACAACATTCACACATTTGAATAAAACTTGTGAAACGAACTGTGCATGCTTGTAATCTACTTTTAAGGTTATTCTTTGATTCTAAGCTTATTTTTGAATTCTAATGACATGGAGACGATTATATGTGTTAGGGTTGTCATAAAAGTAAACCAAATGTCATTTCTAACCACACTCACTCCACAACATTCACACATTTGAATCAAACTTGTAAAACGAACTGTGCATGCTTGTAATCTACTTTTAAGCTTCTTCTTTGATTCTAAGCTTATTTTTGAATTCTAATGACATGGAGACGATTATATGTGTTAGGGTTGTCATAAAAGTAAACCAAATGTCATTTCTAACCACACTCACTCCACAACATTCACACATTTGAATCAAACTTGTAAAACGAACTGTGCATGCTTGTAATCTACTTTTAAGCTTATTCTTTGATTCTAAGCTTATTATTGATTTCTAATGACATGGAGACGATTATATGTGTTAGGGTTGTCATAAAAGTAAACCAAATGTCATTTCTAACCACACTCACTCCACAACATTCACACATTTGAATCAACCTTGTAAAACGAACTATGCATGCTTGTATTCTACTTTTAAGCTTATTCTTTGATTCTAAGCTTATTTTTGAATTCTAATGACATGGAGACGATTATATGTGTTAGGGTTGTTATAAAAGTAAACCAAATGTCATTTCTAACCACACTCGCTCCACTACATTCACACATTTGAATCAAACTTGTAAAACGAACTGTGCATGCTTGTAATCTACTTTTAAGCTTATTCTTTGATTCTAAGCTTATTTTTGAATTCTAATGACATCGAGACGATTATATGTGTTAGGGTTGTCATAAAAGTAAACCAAATGTCATTTCTAACCACACTCACTCCACAACATTCACACATTTGAATCAAACTTGTAAAACGAACTGTGCATGCTTGTAATCTACTTTTAAGCTTATTCTTTGATTCTAAGCTTATTATTGATTTCTAATGACATGGAGACGATTATATGTGTTAGGGTTGTCATAAAAGTAAACCAAATGTCATTTCTAACCACACTCACTCCACAACATTCACACATTTGAATCAACCTTGTAAAACGAACTATGCATGCTTGTATTCTACTTTTAAGCTTATTCTTTGATTCTAAGCTTATTTTTGAATTCTAATGACATGGAGACGATTATATGTGTTAGGGTTGTCATAAAAGTAAACCAAATGTCATTTCTAACCACACTCGCTCCACTACATTCACACATTTGAATCAAACTTGTAAAACGAACTGTGCATGCTTGTAATCTACTTTTAAGCTTATTCTTTGATTCTAAGCTTATTTTTGAATTCTAATGACATCGAGACGATTATATGTGTTAGGGTTGTCATAAAAGTAAACCAAATGTCATTTCTAACCACACTCACTCCACAACATTCACACATTTGAATAAAACTTGTGAAACGAACTGTGCATGCTTGTAATCTACTTTTAAGCTTCTTCTTTGATTCTAAGCTTATTTTTGAATTCTAATGACATGGAGACGATTATATGTGTTAGGGTTGTCATAAAAGTAAACCAAATGTCATTTCTAACCACACTCACTCCACAACATTCACACATTTGAATCAAACTTGTAAAACGAACTGTGCATGCTTGTAATCTACTTTTAAGCTTATTCTTTGATTCTAAGCTAATTATTGATTTCTAATGACATGGAGACGATTATATGTGTTAGGGTTGTCATAAAAGTAAACCAAATGTCATTTCTAACCACACTCACTCCACTACATTCACACATTTGAATCAAACTTGTGAAACGAACTGTGCATGCTTGTAATCTACTTTTAAGCTTATTCTTTGATTCTAAGCTAATTATTGATTTCTAATGACATGGAGACGATTATATGTGTTAGGGTTGTCATAAAAGTAAACCAAATGTCATTTCTAACCACACTCACTCCACTACATTCACACATTTGAATCAAACTTGTAAAACGAACTGTGCATGCTTGTAATCTAATTTTAATCTTATTCTTTGATTCTAAGCTTATTTTTGAATTCTCATGACATGGAGACGATTATATGTGTTAGGGTTGTCATAAAAGTAAACCAAATGTCATTTCTAACCACACTCACTCCACAACATTCACACATTTGAATAAAACTTGTGAAACGAACTGTGCATGCTTGTAATCTACTTTTAAGCTTATTCTTTGATTCTAAGCTTATTTTTGAATTCTAATGACATCGAGACGATTATATGTGTTAGGGTTGTCATAAAAGTAAACCAAATGTCATTTCTAACCACACTCACTCCACAACATTCACACATTTGAATCAAACTTGTAAAACGAACTGTGCATGCTTGTAATCTACTTTTAAGCTTATTCTTTGATTCTAAGCTTATTATTGATTTCTAATGACATGGAGACGATTATATGTGTTAGGGTTGTCATAAAAGTAAACCAAATGTCATTTCTAACCACACTCACTCCACAACATTCACACATTTGAATCAACCTTGTAAAACGAACTATGCATGCTTGTATTCTACTTTTAAGCTTATTCTTTGATTCTAAGCTTATTTTTGAATTCTAATGACATGGAGACGATTATATGTGTTAGGGTTGTCATAAAAGTAAACCAAATGTCATTTCTAACCACACTCGCTCCACTACATTCACACATTTGAATCAAACTTGTAAAACGAACTGTGCATGCTTGTAATCTACTTTTAAGCTTATTCTTTGATTCTAAGCTTATTTTTGAATTCTAATGACATCGAGACGATTATATGTGTTAGGGTTGTCATAAAAGTAAACCAAATGTCATTTCTAACCACACTCACTCCACAACATTCACACATTTGAATAAAACTTGTGAAACGAACTGTGCATGCTTGTAATCTACTTTTAAGCTTCTTCTTTGATTCTAAGCTTATTTTTGAATTCTAATGACATGGAGACGATTATATGTGTTAGGGTTGTCATAAAAGTAAACCAAATGTCATTTCTAACCACACTCACTCCACAACATTCACACATTTGAATCAAACTTGTAAAACGAACTGTGCATGCTTGTAATCTACTTTTAAGCTTATTCTTTGATTCTAAGCTAATTATTGATTTCTAATGACATGGAGACGATTATATGTGTTAGGGTTGTCATAAAAGTAAACCAAATGTCATTTCTAACCACACTCACTCCACTACATTCACACATTTGAATCAAACTTGTGAAACGAACTGTGCATGCTTGTAATCTACTTTTAAGCTTATTCTTTGATTCTAAGCTAATTATTGATTTCTAATGACATGGAGACGATTATATGTGTTAGGGTTGTCATAAAAGTAAACCAAATGTCATTTCTAACCACACTCACTCCACTACATTCACACATTTGAATCAAACTTGTAAAACGAACTGTGCATGCTTGTAATCTAATTTTAATCTTATTCTTTGATTCTAAGCTTATTTTTGAATTCTCATGACATGGAGACGATTATATGTGTTAGGGTTGTCATAAAAGTAAACCAAATGTCATTTCTAACCACACTCACTCCACAACATTCACACATTTGAATAAAACTTGTGAAACGAACTGTGCATGCTTGTAATCTACTTTTAAGCTTATTCTTTGATTCTAAGCTTATTTTTGAATTCTAATGACATGGAGACGATTATATGTGTTAGGGTTGTCATAAAAGTAAACCAAATGTCATTTCTAACCACACTCACTCCACAACATTCACACATTTGAATAAAACTTGTGAAACGAACTGTGCATGCTTGTAATCTATTTTTAAGTTTATTCTTTGATTCTAAGCTTATTTTTGAATTCTAATGACATGGAGACGATTATATGTGTTAGGGTTGTCATAAAAGTAAACCAAATGTCATTTCTAACCACACTCACTCCACAACATTCACACATTTGAATAAAACTTGTGAAACGAATTGTGCATGCTTGTAATCTATTTTTAAGGTTATTCTTTGATTCTAAGCTTATTTTTGAATTCTAATGACATGGAGACGATTATATGTGTTAGGGTTGTCATAAAAGTAAACCAAATGTCATTTCTAACCACACTCACTCCACAACATTCACACATTTGAATCAAACTTGTAAAACGAACTGTGCATGCTTGTAATCTACTTTTAAGCTTATTCTTTGATTCTAAGCTTATTATTGATTTCTAATGACATGGAGACGATTATATGTGTTAGGGTTGTCATAAAAGTAAACCAAATGTCATTTCTAACCACACTCACTCCACAACATTCACACATTTGAATCAACCTTGTAAAACGAACTATGCATGCTTGTATTCTACTTTTAAGCTTATTTTTTGATTCTAAGCTTATTTTTGAATTCTAATGACATGGAGACGATTATATGTGTTAGGGTTGTCATAAAAGTAAACCAAATGTCATTTCTAACCACACTCACTCCACTACATTCACACATTTGAATAAAACTTGTAAAACGAACTGTGCATGCTTGTAATCTACTTTTAAGCTTATTCTTTGATTCTAAGCTTATTTTTGAATTCTAATGACATCGAGACGATTATATGTGTTAGGGTTGTCATAAAAGTAAACCAAATGTCATTTCTAACCACACTCACTCCACAACATTCACACATTTGAATAAAACTTGTGAAACGAACTTTGCATGCTTGTAATCTACTTTTAAGCTTCTTCTTTGATTCTAAGCTTATTTTTGAATTCTAATGACATGGAGACGATTATATGTGTTAGGGTTGTCATAAAAGTAAACCAAATGTCATTTCTAACCACACTCACTCCACAACATTCACACATTTGAATCAAACTTGAAAAACGAACTGTGCATGCTTGTAATCTACTTTTAAGCTTATTCTTTGATTCTAAGCTTATTATTGATTTCTAATGACATGGAGACGATTATATGTGTTAGGGTTGTCATAAAAGTAAACCAAATGTCATTTCTAACCACACTCACTCCACTACATTCACACATTTGAATCAAACTTGTAAAACGAACTGTGCATGCTTGTAATCTAATTTTAATCTTATTCTTTGATTCTAAGCTTATTTTTGAATTCTCATGACATGGAGACGATTATATGTGTTAGGGTTGTCATAAAAGTAAACCAAATGTCATTTCTAACCACACTCACTCCACAACATTCACACATTTGAATAAAACTTGTGAAACGAACTGTGCATGCTTGTAATCTACTTTTAAGCTTATTCTTTGATTCTAAGCTTATTTTTGAATTCTAATGACATGGAGACGATTATATGTGTTAGGGTTGTCATAAAAGTAAACCAAATGTCATTTCTAACCACACTCACTCCACAACATTCACACATTTGAATAAAACTTGTGAAACGAACTGTGCATGCTTGTAATCTATTTTTAAGTTTATTCTTTGATTCTAAGCTTATTTTTGAATTCTAATGACATGGAGACGATTATATGTGTTAGGGTTGTCATAAAAGTAAACCAAATGTCATTTCTAACCACACTCACTCCACAACATTCACACATTTGAATAAAACTTGTGAAACGAATTGTGCATGCTTGTAATCTATTTTTAAGGTTATTCTTTGATTCTAAGCTTATTTTTGAATTCTAATGACATGGAGACGATTATATGTGTTAGGGTTGTCATAAAAGTAAACCACATGTCATTTCTAACCACACTCACTCCACAACATTCACACATTTGAATCAAACTTGTAAAACGAACTGTGCATGCTTGTAATCTACTTTTAAGCTTATTCTTTGATTCTAAGCTTATTATTGATTTCTAATGACATGGAGACGATTATATGTGTTAGGGTTGTCATAAAAGTAAACCAAATGTCATTTCTAACCACACTCACTCCACAACATTCACACATTTGAATCAACCTTGTAAAACGAACTATGCATGCTTGTATTCTACTTTTAAGCTTATTTTTTGATTCTAAGCTTATTTTTGAATTCTAATGACATGGAGACGATTATATGTGTTAGAGTTGTCATAAAAGTAAACCAAATGTCATTTCTAACCACACTCGCTCCACTACATTCACACATTTGAATCAAACTTGTAAAACGAACTGTGCATGCTTGTAATCTACTTTTAAGCTTATTCTTTGATTATAAGCTTATTTTTGAATTCTAATGACATCGAGACGATTATATGTGTTAGGGTTGTCATAAAAGTAAACCAAATGTCATTTCTAACCACACTCACTCCACAACATTCACACATTTGAATAAAACTTGTGAAACGAACTGTGCATGCTTGTAATCTACTTTTAAGCTTCTTCTTTGATTCTAAGCTTATTTTTGAATTCTAATGACATGGAGACGATTATATGTGTTAGGGTTGTCATAAAAGTAAACCAAATGTCATTTCTAACCACACTCACTCCACAACATTCACACATTTGAATAAAACTTGTGAAACGAATTGTGCATGCTTGTAATCTATTTTTAAGGTTATTCTTTGATTCTAAGCTTATTTTTGAATTCTAATGACATGGAGACGATTATATGTGTTAGGGTTGTCATAAAAGTAAACCAAATGTCATTTCTAACCACACTCACTCCACAACATTCACACATTTGAATCAAACTTGTAAAACGAACTGTGCATGCTTGTAATCTACTTTTAAGCTTATTCTTTGATTCTAAGCTTATTATTGATTTCTAATGACATGGAGACGATTATATGTGTTAGGGTTGTCATAAAAGTAAACCAAATGTCATTTCTAACCACACTCACTCCACAACATTCACACATTTGAATCAACCTTGTAAAACGAACTATGCATGCTTGTATTCTACTTTTAAGCTTATTTTTTGATTCTAAGCTTATTTTTGAATTCTAATGACATGGAGACGATTATATGTGTTAGGGTTGTCATAAAAGTAAACCAAATGTCATTTCTAACCACACTCGCTCCACTACATTCACACATTTGAATCAAACTTGTAAAACGAACTGTGCATGCTTGTAATCTACTTTTAAGCTTATTCTTTGATTCTAAGCTTATTTTTGAATTCTAATGACATCGAGACGATTATATGTGTTAGGGTTGTCATAAAAGTAAACCAAATGTCATTTCTAACCACACTCACTCCACAACATTCACACATTTGAATAAAACTTGTGAAACGAACTGTGCATGCTTGTAATCTATTTTTAAGTTTATTCTTTGATTCTAAGCTTATTATTGATTTCTAATGACATGGAGACGATTATATGTGTTAGGGTTGTCATAAAAGTAAACCAAATGTCATTTCTAACCACACTCACTCCACAACATTCACACATTTGAATCAACCTTGTAAAACGAACTATGCATGCTTGTATTCTACTTTTAAGCTTATTTTTTGATTCTAAGCTTATTTTTGAATTCTAATGACATGGAGACGATTATATGTGTTAGAGTTGTCATAAAAGTAAACCAAATGTCATTTCTAACCACACTCGCTCCACTACATTCACACATTTGAATCAAACTTGTAAAACGAACTGTGCATGCTTGTAATCTACTTTTAAGCTTATTCTTTGATTATAAGCTTATTTTTGAATTCTAATGACATCGAGACGATTATATGTGTTAGGGTTGTCATAAAAGTAAACCAAATGTCATTTCTAACCACACTCACTCCACAACATTCACACATTTGAATAAAACTTGTGAAACGAACTGTGCATGCTTGTAATCTACTTTTAAGCTTCTTCTTTGATTCTAAGCTTATTTTTGAATTCTAATGACATGGAGACGATTATATGTGTTAGGGTTGTCATAAAAGTAAACCAAATGTCATTTCTAACCACACTCACTCCACAACATTCACACATTTGAATAAAACTTGTGAAACGAATTGTGCATGCTTGTAATCTATTTTTAAGGTTATTCTTTGATTCTAAGCTTATTTTTGAATTCTAATGACATGGAGACGATTATATGTGTTAGGGTTGTCATAAAAGTAAACCAAATGTCATTTCTAACCACACTCACTCCACAACATTCACACATTTGAATCAAACTTGTAAAACGAACTGTGCATGCTTGTAATCTACTTTTAAGCTTATTCTTTGATTCTAAGCTTATTATTGATTTCTAATGACATGGAGACGATTATATGTGTTAGGGTTGTCATAAAAGTAAACCAAATGTCATTTCTAACCACACTCACTCCACAACATTCACACATTTGAATCAACCTTGTAAAACGAACTATGCATGCTTGTATTCTACTTTTAAGCTTATTTTTTGATTCTAAGCTTATTTTTGAATTCTAATGACATGGAGACGATTATATGTGTTAGGGTTGTCATAAAAGTCAACCAAATGTCATTTCTAACCACACTCGCTCCACTACATTCACACATTTGAATCAAACTTGTAAAACGAACTGTGCATGCTTGTAATCTACTTTTAAGCTTATTCTTTGATTCTAAGCTTATTTTTGAATTCTAATGACATCGAGACGATTATATGTGTTAGGGTTGTCATAAAAGTAAACCAAATGTCATTTCTAACCACACTCACTCCACAACATTCACACATTTGAATAAAACTTGTGAAACGAACTGTGCATGCTTGTAATCTACTTTTAAGCTTCTTCTTTGATTCTAAGCTTATTTTTGAATTCTAATGACATGGAGACGATTATATGTGTTAGGGTTGTCATAAAAGTAAACCAAATGTCATTTCTAACCACACTCACTCCACAACATTCACACATTTGAATCAAACTTGAAAAACGAACTGTGCATGCTTGTAATCTACTTTTAAGCTTATTCTTTGATTCTAAGCTTATTATTGATTTCTAATGACATGGAGACGATTATATGTGTTAGGGTTGTCATAAAAGTAAACCAAATGTCATTTCTAACCACACTCACTCCACTACATTCACACATTTGAATCAAACTTGTAAAACGAACTGTGCATGCTTGTAATCTAATTTTAATCTTATTCTTTGATTCTAAGCTTATTTTTGAATTCTCATGACATGGAGACGATTATATGTGTTAGGGTTGTCATAAAAGTAAACCAAATGTCATTTCTAACCACACTCACTCCACAACATTCACACATTTGAATAAAACTTGTGAAACGAACTGTGCATGCTTGTAATCTACTTTTAAGCTTATTCTTTGATTCTAAGCTTATTTTTGAATTCTAATGACATGGAGACGATTATATGTGTTAGGGTTGTCATAAAAGTAAACCAAATGTCATTTCTAACCACACTCACTCCACAACATTCACACATTTGAATAAAACTTGTGAAACGAACTGTGCATGCTTGTAATCTATTTTTAAGGTTATTCTTTGATTCTAAGCTTATTTTTGAATTCTAATGACATGGAGACGATTATATGTGTTAGGGTTGTCATAAAAGTAAACCAAATGTCATTTCTAACCACACTCACTCCACAACATTCACACATTTGAATAAAACTTGTGAAACGAACTGTGCATGCTTGTAATCTACTTTTAAGCTTATTCTTTGATTCTAAGCTTATTTTTGAATTCTAATGACATGGAGACGATTATATGTGTTAGGGTTGTCATAAAAGTAAGCCAAATGTCATTTTTAACCACACTCACTCCACAACATTCACACATTTGAATAAAACTTGTCAAACGAACTGTGCATGCTTGTAATCTACTTTTAAGGTTATTCTTTGATTTTAAGCTTATTTTTGAATTCTAATGACATGGAGACGATTATATGTGTTAGGGTTGTCATAAAAGTAAACCAAATGTCATTTCTAACCACACTCACTCCACAACATTCACACATTTGAATCAAACTTGTAAAACGAACTGTGCATGCTTGTAATCTACTTTTAAGCTTCTTCTTTGCTTCTAAGCTTATTTTTGAATTCTAATGACATGGAGACGATTATATGTGTTAGGGTTGTCATAAAAGTAAACCAAATGTCATTTCTAACCACACTCACTCCACAACATTCACACATTTGAATCAAACTTGTAAAACGAACTGTGCATGCTTGTAATCTACTTTTAAGCTTATTCTTTGATTCTAAGCTTATTATTGATTTCTAATGACATGGAGACGATTATATGTGTTAGGGTTGTCATAAAAGTAAACCAAATGTCATTTCTAACCACACTCACTCCACAACATTCACACCTTTGAATCAACCTTGTAAAACGAACTATGCATGCTTGTATTCTACTTTTAAGCTTATTCTTTGATTCTAAGCTTATTTTTGAATTCTAATGACATGGAGACGATTATATGTGTTAGGGTTGTCATAAAAGTAAACCAAATGTCATTTCTAACCACACTCGCTCCACTACATTCACACATTTGAATCAAACTTGTAAAACGAACTGTGCATGCTTGTAATCTACTTTTAAGCTTATTCTTTGATTCTAAGCTTATTATTGATTTCTAATGACATGGAGACGATTATATGTGTTAGGGTTGTCATAAAAGTAAACCAAATGTCATTTCTAACCACACTCGCTCCACTACATTCACACATTTGAATCAAACTTGTAAAACGAACTGTGCATGCTTGTAATCTACTTTTAAGCTTATTCTTTGATTCTAAGCTTATTTTTGAATTCTAATGACATCGAGACGATTATATGTGTTAGGGTTGTCATAAAAGTAAACCAAATGTCATTTCTAACCACACTCACTCCACAACATTCACACATTTGAATAAAACTTGTGAAACGAACTGTGCATGCTTGTAATCTACTTTTAAGCTTCTTCTTTGATTCTAAGCTTATTTTTGAATTCTAATGACATGGAGACGATTATATGTGTTAGGGTTGTCATAAAAGTAAACCAAATGTCATTTCTAACCACACTCACTCCACAACATTCACACATTTGAATCAAACTTGAAAAACGAACTGTGCATGCTTGTAATCTACTTTTAAGCTTATTCTTTGATTCTAAGCTTATTATTGATTTCTAATGACATGGAGACGATTATATGTGTTAGGGTTGTCATAAAAGTAAACCAAATGTCATTTCTAACCACACTCACTCCACTACATTCACACATTTGAATCAAACTTGTAAAACGAACTGTGCATGCTTGTAATCTAATTTTAATCTTATTCTTTGATTCTAAGCTTATTTTTGAATTCTCATGACATGGAGACGATTATATGTGTTAGGGTTGTCATAAAAGTAAACCAAATGTCATTTCTAACCACACTCACTCCACAACATTCACACATTTGAATAAAACTTGTGAAACGAACTGTGCATGCTTGTAATCTACTTTTAAGCTTATTCTTTGATTCTAAGCTTATTTTTGAATTCTAATGACATGGAGACGATTATATGTGTTAGGGTTGTCATAAAAGTAAACCAAATGTCATTTCTAACCACACTCACTCCACAACATTCACACATTTGAATAAAACTTGTGAAACGAACTGTGCATGCTTGTAATCTATTTTTAAGGTTATTCTTTGATTCTAAGCTTATTTTTGAATTCTAATGACATGGAGACGATTATATGTGTTAGGGTTGTCATAAAAGTAAACCAAATGTCATTTCTAACCACACTCACTCCACAACATTCACACATTTGAATAAAACTTGTGAAACGAACTGTGCATGCTTGTAATCTACTTTTAAGCTTATTCTTTGATTCTAAGCTTATTTTTGAATTCTAATGACATGGAGACGATTATATGTGTTAGGGTTGTCATAAAAGTAAGCCAAATGTCATTTTTAACCACACTCACTCCACAACATTCACACATTTGAATAAAACTTGTCAAACGAACTGTGCATGCTTGTAATCTACTTTTAAGGTTATTCTTTGATTCTAAGCTTATTTTTGAATTCTAATGACATGGAGACGATTATATGTGTTAGGGTTGTCATAAAAGTAAACCAAATGTCATTTCTAACCACACTCACTCCACAACATTCACACATTTGAATCAAACTTGTAAAACGAACTGTGCATGCTTGTAATCTACTTTTAAGCTTCTTCTTTGCTTCTAAGCTTATTTTTGAATTCTAATGACATGGAGACGATTATATGTGTTAGGGTTGTCATAAAAGTAAACCAAATGTCATTTCTAACCACACTCACTCCACAACATTCACACATTTGAATCAAACTTGTAAAACGAACTGTGCATGCTTGTAATCTACTTTTAAGCTTATTCTTTGATTCTAAGCTTATTATTGATTTCTAATGACATGGAGACGATTATATGTGTTAGGGTTGTCATAAAAGTAAACCAAATGTCATTTCTAACCACACTCACTCCACAACATTCACACCTTTGAATCAACCTTGTAAAACGAACTATGCATGCTTGTATTCTACTTTTAAGCTTATTCTTTGATTCTAAGCTTATTTTTGAATTCTAATGACATGGAGACGATTATATGTGTTAGGGTTGTCATAAAAGTAAACCAAATGTCATTTCTAACCACACTCGCTCCACTACATTCACACATTTGAATCAAACTTGTAAAACGAACTGTGCATGCTTGTAATCTACTTTTAAGCTTATTCTTTGATTCTAAGCTTATTTTTGAATTCTAATGACATCGAGACGATTATATGTGTTAGGGTTGTCATAAAAGTAAACCAAATGTCATTTCTAACCACACTCACTCCACAACATTCACACATTTGAATAAAACTTGTGAAACGAACTGTGCATGCTTGTAATCTACTTTTAAGCTTCTTCTTTGATTCTAAGCTTATTTTTGAATTCTAATGACATGGAGACGATTATATGTGTTAGGGTTGTCATAAAAGTAAACCAAATGTCATTTCTAACCACACTCACTCCACAACATTCACACATTTGAATCAAACTTGTAAAACGAACTGTGCATGCTTGTAATCTACTTTTAAGCTTATTCTTTGATTCTAAGCTTATTATTGATTTCTAATGACATGGAGACGATTATATGTGTTAGGGTTGTCATAAAAGTAAACCAAATGTCATTTCTAACCACACTCACTCCACTACATTCACACATTTGAATCAAACTTGTAAAACGAACTGTGCATGCTTGTAATCTAATTTTAATCTTATTCTTTGATTCTAAGCTTATTTTTGAATTCTCATGACATGGAGACGATTATATGTGTTAGGGTTGTCATAAAAGTAAACCAAATGTCATTTCTAACCACACTCACTCCACAACATTCACACATTTGAATAAAACTTGTGAAACGAACTGTGCATGCTTGTAATCTACTTTTAAGCTTATTCTTTGATTCTAAGCTTATTTTTGAATTCTAATGACATGGAGACGATTATATGTGTTAGGGTTGTCATAAAAGTAAACCAAATGTCATTTCTAACCACACTCACTCCATAACATTCACACATTTGAATAAAACTTGTGAAACGAACTGTGCATGCTTGTAATCTATTTTTAAGGTTATTCTTTGATTCTAAGCTTATTTTTGAATTCTAATGACATGGAGACGATTATATGTGTTAGGGTTGTCATAAAAGTAAACCAAACGTCATTTCTAACCACACTCACTCCACAACATTCACACATTTGAATAAAACTTGTGAAACGAACTGTGCATGCTTGTAATCTATTTTTAAGGTTATTCTTTGATTCTAAGCTTATTTTTGAATTCTAATGACATGGAGACGATTATATGTGTTAGGGTTGTCATAAAAGTAAACCAAATGTCATTTCTAACCACACTCACTCCACAACATTCACACATTTGAATAAAACTTGTGAAACGAACTGTGCATGCTTGTAATCTACTTTTAAGCTTATTCTTTGATTCTAAGCTTATTTTTGAATTCTAATGACATGGAGACGATTATATGTGTTAGGGTTGTCATAAAAGTAAACCAAATGTCATTTCTAACCACACTCACTCCACAACGTTCACACATTTGAATAAAACTTGTGAAACGAACTGTGCATGCTTGTAATCTACTTTTAAGCTTATTCTTTGATTCTAAGCTTATTTTTGAATTCTAATGACATGGAGACGATTATATGTGTTAGGGTTGTCATAAAAGTAAACCAAATGTCATTTCTAACCACACTCACTCCACAACATTCACACATTTGAATCAACCTTGTAAAACGAACTATGCATGCTTGTATTCTACTTTTAAGCTTATTCTTTGATTCTAAGCTTATTTTGGAATTCTAATGACATGGAGACGATTATATGTGTTAGGGTTGTCATAAAAGTAAACCAAATGTCATTTCTAACCACACTCGCTCCACTACATTCACACATTTGAATCAAACTTGTAAAACGAACTGTGCATGCTTGTAATCTACTTTTAAGCTTATTCTTTGATTCTAAGCTTATTTTTGAATTCTAATGACATCGAGACGATTATATGTGTTAGGGTTGTCATAACAGTAAACCAAATGTCATTTCTAACCACACTCACTCCACAACATTCACACATTTGAATAAAACTTGTGAAACGAACTGTGCATGCTTGTAATCTACTTTTAAGCTTCTTCTTTGATTCTAAGCTTATTTTTGAATTCTAATGACATGGAGACGATTATATGTGTTAGGGTTGTCATAAAAGTAAACCAAATGTCATTTCTAACCACACTCACTCCACAACATTCACACATTTGAATCAAACTTGTAAAACGAACTGTGCATGCTTGTAATCTACTTTTAAGCTTATTCTTTGATTCTAAGCTTATTATTGATTTCTAATGACATGGAGACGATTATATGTGTTAGGGTTGTCATAAAAGTAAACCAAATGTCATTTCTAACCACACTCACTCCACTACATTCACACATTTGAATCAAACTTGTAAAACGAACTGTGCATGCTTGTAATCTAATTTTAATCTTATTCTTTGATTCTAAGCTTATTATTGATTTCTAATGACATGGAGACGATTATATGTGTTAGGGTTGTCATAAAAGTAAACCAAATGTCATTTCTAACCACACTCACTCCACTACATTCACACATTTGAATCAAACTTGTAAAACGAACTGTGCATGCTTGTAATCTAATTTTAATCTTATTCTTTGATTCTAAGCTTATTTTTGAATTCTCATGACATGGAGACGATTATATGTGTTAGGGTTGTCATAAAAGTAAACCAAATGTCATTTCTAACCACACTCACTCCACAACATTCACACATTTGAATAAAACTTGTGAAACGAACTGTGCATGCTTGTAATCTATTTTTAAGGTTATTCTTTGATTCTAAGCTTATTTTTGAATTCTAATGACATGGAGACGATTATATGTGTTAGGGTTGTCATAAAAGTAAACCAAATGTCATTTCTAACCACACTCACTCCACAACATTCACACATTTGAATAAAACTTGTGAAACGAACTGTGCATGCTTGTAATCTATTTTTAAGGTTATTCTTTGATTCTAAGCTTATTTTTGAATTCTAATGACATGGAGACGATTATATGTGTTAGGGTTGTCATAAAAGTAAACCAAATGTCATTTCTAACCACACTCACTCCACAACATTCACACATTTGAATAAAACTTGTGAAACGAACTGTGCATGCTTGTAATCTACTTTTAAGCTTATTCTTTGATTCTAAGCTTATTTTTGAATTCTAATGACATGGAGACGATTATATGTGTTAGGGTTGTCATAAAAGTAAACCAAATGTCATTTCTAACCACACTCACTCCACAACATTCACACATTTGAATAAAACTTGTGAAACGAACTGTGCATGCTTGTAATCTACTTTTAAGCTTATTCTTTGATTCTAAGCTTATTTTTGAATTCTAATGACATGGAGACGATTATATGTGTTAGGGTTGTCATAAAAGTAAACCAAATGTCATTTCTAACCACACTCACTCCACAACATTCACACATTTGAATCAACCTTGTAAAACGAACTATGCATGCTTGTATTCTACTTTTAAGCTTATTCTTTGATTCTAAGCTTATTTTTGAATTCTAATGACATGGAGACGATTATATGTGTTAGGGTTGTCATAAAAGTAAACCAAATGTCATTTCTAACCACACTCGCTCCACTACATTCACACATTTGAATCAAACTTGTAAAACGAACTGTGCATGCTTGTAATCTACTTTTAAGCTTATTCTTTGATTCTAAGCTTATTATTGATTTCTAATGACATGGAGACGATTATATGTGTTAGGGTTGTCATAAAAGTAAACCAAATGTCATTTCTAACCACACTCACTCCACTACATTCACACATTTGAATCAAACTTGTAAAACGAACTGTGCATGCTTGTAATCTAATTTTAATCTTATTCTTTGATTCTAAGCTTATTATTGATTTCTAATGACATGGAGACGATTATATGTGTTAGGGTTGTCATAAAAGTAAACCAAATGTCATTTCTAACCACACTCACTCCACTACATTCACACATTTGAATCAAACTTGTAAAACGAACTGTGCATGCTTGTAATCTAATTTTAATCTTATTCTTTGATTCTAAGCTTATTTTTGAATTCTCATGACATGGAGACGATTATATGTGTTAGGGTTGTCATAAAAGTAAACCAAATGTCATTTCTAACCACACTCACTCCACAACATTCACACATTTGAATAAAACTTGTGAAACGAACTGTGCATGCTTGTAATCTACTTTTAAGCTTATTCTTTGATTCTAAGCTTATTTTTGAATTCAAATGACATGGAGACGATTATATGTGTTAGGGTTGTCATAAAAGTAAACCAAATGTCATTTCTAACCACACTCACTCCACAACATTCACACATTTGAATAAAACTTGTGAAACGAACTGTGCATGCTTGTAATCTATTTTTAAGGTTATTGTTTGATTCTAAGCTTATTTTTGAATTCTAATGACATGGAGACGATTATATGTGTTAGGGATGTCATAAAAGTAAACCAAATGTCATTTCTAACCACACTCACTCCACAACATTCACACATTTGAATAAAACTTGTGAAACGAACTGTGCATGCTTGTAATCTACTTTTAAGCTTATTCTTTGATTCTAAGCTTATTTTTGAATTCTAATGACATGGAGACGATTATATGTGTTAGGGTTGTCATAAAAGTAAACCAAATGTCATTTCTAACCACACTCACTCCACAACATTCACACATTTGAATAAAACTTGTGAAACGAACTGTGCATGCTTGTAATCTACTTTTAAGCTTATTCTTTGATTCTAAGCTTATTTTTGAATTCTAATGACATGGAGACGATTATATGTGTTAGGGTTGTCATAAAAGTAAACCAAATGTCATTTCTAACCACACTCACTCCACAACATTCACACATTTGAATCAACCTTGTAAAACGAACTATGCATGCTTGTATTCTACTTTTAAGCTTATTCTTTGATTCTAAGCTTATTTTTGAATTCTAATGACATGGAGACGATTATATGTGTTAGGGTTGTCATAAAAGTAAACCAAATGTCATTTCTAACCACACTCGCTCCACTACATTCACACATTTGAATCAAACTTGTAAAACGAACTGTGCATGCTTGTAATCTACTTTTAAGCTTATTCTTTGATTCTAAGCTTATTTTTGAATTCTAATGACATCGAGACGATTATATGTGTTAGGGTTGTCATAAAAGTAAACCAAATGTCATTTCTAACCACACTCACTCCACAACATTCACACATTTGAATAAAACTTGTGAAACGAACTGTGCATGCTTGTAATCTACTTTTAAGCTTCTTCTTTGATTCTAAGCTTATTTTTGAATTCTAATGACATGGAGACGATTATATGTGTTAGGGTTGTCATAAAAGTAAACCAAATGTCATTTCTAACCACACTCACTCCACAACATTCACACATTTGAATCAAACTTGTAAAACGAACTGTGCATGCTTGTAATCTACTTTTAAGCTTATTCTTTGATTCTAAGCTTATTATTGATTTCTAATGACATGGAGACGATTATATGTGTTAGGGTTGTCATAAAAGTAAACCAAATGTCATTTCTAACCACACTCACTCCACTACATTCACACATTTGAATCAAACTTGTAAAACGAACTGTGCATGCTTGTAATCTAATTTTAATCTTATTCTTTGATTCTAAGCTTATTTTTGAATTCTCATGACATGGAGACGATTATATGTGTTAGGGTTGTCATAAAAGTAAACCAAATGTCATTTCTAACCACACTCACTCCACAACATTCACACATTTGAATAAAACTTGTGAAACGAACTGTGCATGCTTGTAATCTACTTTTAAGCTTATTCTTTGATTCTAAGCTTATTTTTGAATTCTAATGACATGGAGACGATTATATGTGTTAGGGTTGTCATAAAAGTAAACCAAATGTCATTTCTAACCACACTCACTCCACAACATTCACACATTTGAATAAAACTTGTGAAACGAACTGTGCATGCTTGTAATCTATTTTTAAGGTTATTCTTTGATTCTAAGCTTATTTTTGAATTCTAATGATATGGAGACGATTATATGTGTTAGGGTTGTCATAAAAGTAAACCAAATGTCATTTCTAACCACACTCACTCCACAACATTCACACATTTGAATAAAACTTGTGAAACGAACTGTGCATGCTTGTAATCTACTTTTAAGCTTATTCTTTGATTCTAAGCTTATTTTTGAATTCTAATGACATGGAGACGATTATATGTGTTAGGGTTGTCATAAAAGTAAACCAAATGTCATTTCTAACCACACTCACTCCACAACATTCACACATTTGAATAAAACTTGTGAAACGAACTGTGCATGCTTGTAATCTACTTTTAAGCTTATTCTTTGATTCTAAGCTTATTTTTGAATTCTAATGACATGGAGACGATTATATGTGTTAGGGTTGTCATAAAAGTAAACCAAATGTCATTTTTAACCACACTCACTCCACAACATTCACACATTTGAATAAAACTTGTGAAACGAACTGTGCATGCTTGTAATCTACTTTTAAGGTTATTCTTTGATTCTAAGCTTATTTTTGAATTCTAATGACATGGAGACGATTATATGTGTTAGGGTTGTCATAAAAGTAAACCAAATGTCATTTCTAACCACACTCACTCCACAACATTCACACATTTGAATCAAACTTGTAAAACGAACTGTGCATGCTTGTAATCTACTTTTAAGCTTCTTCTTTGATTCTAAGCTTATTTTTGAATTCTAATGACATGGAGACGATTATATGTGTTAGGGTTGTCATAAAAGTAAACCAAATGTCATTTCTAACCACACTCACTCCACAACATTCACACATTTGAATCAAACTTGTAAAACGAACTGTGCATGCTTGTAATCTACTTTTAAGCTTATTCTTTGATTCTAAGCTTATTATTGATTTCTAATGACATGGAGACGATTATATGTGTTAGGGTTGTCATAAAAGTAAACCAAATGTCATTTCTAACCACACTCACTCCACAACATTCACACATTTGAATCAACCTTGTAAAACGAACTATGCATGCTTGTATTCTACTTTTAAGCTTATTCTTTGATTCTAAGCTTATTTTTGAATTCTAATGACATGGAGACGATTATATGTGTTAGGGTTGTCATAAAAGTAAACCAAATGTCATTTCTAACCACACTCGCTCCACTACATTCACACATTTGAATCAAACTTGTAAAACGAACTGTGCATGCTTGTAATCTACTTTTAAGCTTATTCTTTGATTCTAAGCTTATTTTTGAATTCTAATGACATCGAGACGATTATATGTGTTAGGGTTGTCATAAAAGTAAACCAAATGTCATTTCTAACCACACTCACTCCACAACATTCACACATTTGAATAAAACTTGTGAAACGAACTGTGCATGCTTGTAATCTACTTTTAAGCTTCTTCTTTGATTCTAAGCTTATTTTTGAATTCTAATGACATGGAGACGATTATATGTGTTAGGGTTGTCATAAAAGTAAACCAAATGTCATTTCTAACCACACTCACTCCACAACATTCACACATTTGAATCAAACTTGTAAAACGAACTGTGCATGCTTGTAATCTACTTTTAAGCTTATTCTTTGATTCTAAGCTAATTATTGATTTCTAATGACATGGAGACGATTATATGTGTTAGGGTTGTCATAAAAGTAAACCAAATGTCATTTCTAACCACACTCACTCCACTACATTCACACATTTGAATCAAACTTGTGAAACGAACTGTGCATGCTTGTAATCTACTTTTAAGCTTCTTCTTTGATTCTAAGCTTATTTTTGAATTCTAATGACATGGAGACGATTATATGTGTTAGGGTTGTCATAAAAGTAAACCAAATGTCATTTCTAACCACACTCCCTCCACAACATTCACACATTTGAATAAAACTTGTAAAACGAACTGTGCATGCTTGTAATCTACTTTTAAGCTTATTCTTTGATTCTAAGCTAATTATTGATTTCTAATGACATGGAGACGATTATATGTGTTAGGGTTGTCATAAAAGTAAACCAAATGTCATTTCTAACCACACTCACTCCACTACATTCACACATTTGAATAAAACTTGTAAAACGAACTGTGCATGCTTGTAATCTATTTTTAAGGTTATTCTTTGATTCTAAGCTTATTTTTGAATTCTAATGACATGGAGACGATTATATGTGTTAGGGTTGTCATAAAAGTAAACCAAATGTCATTTTTAACCACACTCACTCCACAACATTCACACATTTGAATAAAACTTGTGAAACGAACTGTGCATGCTTGTAATCTATTTTTAAGGTTATTCTTTGATTCTAAGCTTATTTTTGAATTCTAATGACATGGAGACGATTATATGTGTTAGGGTTGTCATAAAAGTAAACCAAATGTCATTTCTAACCACACTCACTCCACAACATTCACACATTTGAATCAACCTTGTAAAACGAACTATGCATGCTTGTATTCTACTTTTAAGCTTATTCTTTGATTCTAAGCTTATTTTTGAATTCTAATGACATGGAGACGATTATATGTGTTAGGGTTGTCATAAAAGTAAACCAAATGTCATTTCTAACCACACTCGCTCCACTACATTCACACATTTGAATCAAACTTGTAAAACGAACTGTGCATGCTTGTAATCTACTTTTAAGCTTATTCTTTGATTCTAAGCTTATTTTTGAATTCTAATGACATCGAGACGATTATATGTGTTAGGGTTGTCATAAAAGTAAACCAAATGTCATTTCTAACCACACTCACTCCACAACATTCACACATTTGAATAAAACTTGTGAAACGAACTGTGCATGCTTGTAATCTATTTTTAAGCTTCTTCTTTGATTCTAAGCTTATTTTTGAATTCTAATGACATGGAGACGATTATATGTGTTAGGGTTGTCATAAAAGTAAACCAAATGTCATTTCTAACCACACTCACTCCACAACATTCACACATTTGAATCAAACTTGTAAAACGAACTGTGCATGCTTGTAATCTACTTTTAAGCTTATTCTTTGATTCTAAGCTTATTTTTGAATTCTAATGACATCGAGACGATTATATGTGTTAGGGTTGTCATAAAAGTAAACCAAATGTCATTTCTAACCACACTCACTCCACAACATTCACACATTTGAATAAAACTTGTGAAACGAACTGTGCATGCTTGTAATCTACTTTTAAGCTTCTTCTTTGATTCTAAGCTTATTTTTGAATTCTAATGACATGGAGACGATTATATGTGTTAGGGTTGTCATAAAAGTAAACCAAATGTCATTTCTAACCACACTCACTCCACAACATTCACACATTTGAATCAAACTTGTAAAACGAACTGTGCATGCTTGTAATCTACTTTTAAGCTTATTCTTTGATTCTAAGCTAATTATTGATTTCTAATGACATGGAGACGATTATATGTGTTAGGGTTGTCATAAAAGTAAACCAAATGTCATTTCTAACCACACTCACTCCACTACATTCACACATTTGAATCAAACTTGTGAAACGAACTGTGCATGCTTGTAATCTACTTTTAAGCTTCTTCTTTGATTCTAAGCTTATTTTTGAATTCTAATGACATGGAGACGATTATATGTGTTAGGGTTGTCATAAAAGTAAACCAAATGTCATTTCTAACCACACTCACTCCACAACATTCACACATTTGAATAAAACTTGTAAAACGAACTGTGCATGCTTGTAATCTACTTTTAAGCTTATTCTTTGATTCTAAGCTAATTATTGATTTCTAATGACATGGAGACGATTATATGTGTTAGGGTTGTCATAAAAGTAAACCAAATGTCATTTCTAACCACACTCACTCCACTACATTCACACATTTGAATAAAACTTGTAAAACGAACTGTGCATGCTTGTAATCTATTTTTAAGGTTATTCTTTGATTCTAAGCTTATTTTTGAATTCTAATGACATGGAGACGATTATATGTGTTAGGGTTGTCATAAAAGTAAACCAAATGTCATTTTTAACCACACTCACTCCACAACATTCACACATTTGAATAAAACTTGTGAAACGAACTGTGCATGCTTGTAATCTATTTTTAAGGTTATTCTTTGATTCTAAGCTTATTTTTGAATTCTAATGACATGGAGACGATTATATGTGTTAGGGTTGTCATAAAAGTAAACCAAATGTCATTTTTAACCACACTCACTCCACAACATTCACACATTTGAATAAAACTTGTGAAACGAACTGTGCATGCTTGTAATCTACTTTTAAGCTTCTTCTTTGATTCTAAGCTTATTTTTGAATTCTAATGACATGGAGACGATTATATGTGTTAGGGTTGTTATAAAAGTAAACCAAATGTCATTTCTAACCACACTCACTCCACAACATTCACACATTTGAATAAAACTTGTGAAACGAACTGTGCATGCTTGTAATCTACTTTTAAGGTTATTCTTTGATTCTAAGCTTATTTTTGAATTCTAATGACATGGAGACGATTATATGTGTTAGGGTTGTCATAAAAGTAAACCAAATGTCATTTCTAACCACACTCACTCCACAACATTCACACATTTGAATCAAACTTGTAAAACGAACTGTGCATGCTTATAATCTACTTTTAAGCTTCTTCTTTGATTCTAAGCTTATTTTTGAATTCTAATGACATGGAGACGATTATATGTGTTAGGGTTGTCATAAAAGTAAACCAAATGTCATTTCTAACCACACTCACTCCACAACATTCACACATTTGAATCAAACTTGTAAAACGAACTGTGCATGCTTGTAATCTACTTTTAAGCTTATTCTTTGATTCTAAGCTTATTATTGATTTCTAATGACATGGAGACGATTATATGTGTTAGGGTTGTCATAAAAGTAAACCAAATGTCATTTCTAACCACACTCACTCCACAACATTCACACATTTGAATCAACATTGTAAAACGAACTATGCATGCTTGTATTCTACTTTTAAGCTTATTCTTTGATTCTAAGCTTTTTTTTGAATTCTAATGACATGGAGACGATTATATGTGTTAGGGTTGTCATAAAAGTAAACCAAATGTCATTTCTAACCACACTCGCTCCACTACATTCACACATTTGAATCAAACTTGTAAAACGAACTGTGCATGCTTGTAATCTACTTTTAAGCTTATTCTTTGATTCTAAGCTTATTTTTGAATTCTAATGACATCGAGACGATTATATGTGTTAGGGTTGTCATAAAAGTAAACCAAATGTCATTTCTAACCACACTCACTCCACTACATTCACACATTTGAATAAAACTTGTAAAACGAACTGTGCATGCTTGTAATCTATTTTTAAGGTTATTCTTTGATTCTAAGCTTATTTTTGAATTCTAATGACATGGAGACGATTATATGTGTTAGGGTTGTCATAAAAGTAAACCAAATGTCATTTTTAACCACACTCACTCCACAACATTCACACATTTGAATAAAACTTGTGAAACGAACTGTGCATGCTTGTAATCTATTTTTAAGGTTATTCTTTGATTCTAAGCTTATTTTTGAATTCTAATGACATGGAGACGATTATATGTGTTAGGGTTGTCTTAAAAGTAAACCAAATGTCATTTCTAACCACACTCACTCCACAACATTCACACATTTGAATAAAACTTGTGAAACGAACTGTGCATGCTTGTAATCTACTTTTAAGCTTATTCTTTGATTCTAAGCTTATTTTTGAATTCTAATGACATGGAGACGATTATATGTGTTAGGGTTGTCATAAAAGTAAACCAAATGTCATTTTTAACAACACTCACTCCACAACATTCACACATTTGAATAAAACTTGTGAAACGAACTGTGCATGCTTGTAATCTACTTTTAAGGTTATTCTTTGATTCTAAGCTTATTTTTGAATTCTAATGACATGGAGACGATTATATGTGTTAGGGTTGTCATAAAAGTAAACCAAATGTCATTTCTAACCACACTCACTCCACAACATTCACACATTTGAATCAAACTTGTAAAACGAACTGTGCATGCTTATAATCTACTTTTAAGCTTCTTCTTTGATTCTAAGCTTATTTTTGAATTCTAATGACATGGAGACGATTATATGTGTTAGGGTTGTCATAAAAGTAAACCAAATGTCATTTCTAACCACACTCACTCCACAACATTCACACATTTGAATCAAACTTGTAAAACGAACTGTGCATGCTTGTAATCTACTTTTAAGCTTATTCTTTGATTCTAAGCTTATTATTGATTTCTAATGACATGGAGACGATTATATGTGTTAGGGTTGTCATAAAAGTAAACCAAATGTCATTTCTAACCACACTCACTCCACAACATTCACACATTTGAATCAACATTGTAAAACGAACTATGCATGCTTGTATTCTACTTTTAAGCTTATTCTTTGATTCTAAGCTTATTTTTGAATTCTAATGACATGGAGACGATTATATGTGTTAGGGTTGTCATAAAAGTAAACCAAATGTCATTTCTAACCACACTCGCTCCACTACATTCACACATTTGAATCAAACTTGTAAAACGAACTGTGCATGCTTGTAATCTACTTTTAAGCTTATTCTTTGATTCTAAGCTTATTTTTGAATTCTAATGACATCGAGACGATTATATGTGTTAGGGTTGTCATAAAAGTAAACCAAATGTCATTTCTAACCACACTCACTCCACTACATTCACACATTTGAATAAAACTTGTAAAACGAACTGTGCATGCTTGTAATCTATTTTTAAGGTTATTCTTTGATTCTAAGCTTATTTTTGAATTCTAATGACATGGAGACGATTATATGTGTTAGGGTTGTCATAAAAGTAAACCAAATGTCATTTTTAACCACACTCACTCCACAACATTCACACATTTGAATAAAACTTGTGAAACGAACTGTGCATGCTTGTAATCTATTTTTAAGGTTATTCTTTGATTCTAAGCTTATTTTTGAATTCTAATGACATGGAGACGATTATATGTGTTAGGGTTGTCATAAAAGTAAACCAAATGTCATTTCTAACCACACTCACTCCACAACATTCACACATTTGAATAAAACTTGTGAAACGAACTGTGCATGCTTGTAATCTACTTTTAAGCTTATTCTTTGATTCTAAGCTTATTTTTGAATTCTAATGACATGGAGACGATTATATGTGTTAGGGTTGTCATAAAAGTAAACCAAATGTCATTTCTAACCACACTCACTCCACAACATTCACACATTTGAATAAAACTTGTAAAACGAACTGTGCATGCTTGTAATCTACTTTTAAGCTTCTTCTTTGATTCTAAGCTTATTTTTGAATTCTAATGACATGGAGACGATTATATGTGTTAGGGTTGTCATAAAAGTAAACCAAATGTCATTTCTAACCACACTCACTCCACAACATTCACACATTTGAATCAAACTTGTAAAACGAACTGTGCATGCTTGTAATCTACTTTTAAGCTTATTCTTTGATTCTAAGCTTATTATTGATTTCTAATGACATGGAGACGATTATATGTGTTAGGGTTGTCATAAAAGTAAACCAAATGTCATTTCTAACCACACTCACTCCACAACATTCACACATTTGAATCAACCTTGTAAAACGAACTATGCATGCTTGTATTCTACTTTTAAGCTTATTCTTTGATTCTAAGCTTATTTTTGAATTCTAATGACATGGAGACGATTATATGTGTTAGGGTTGTCATAAAAGTAAACCAAATGTCATTTCTAACCACACTCGCTCCACTACATTCACACATTTGAATCAAACTTGTAAAACGAACTGTGCATGCTTGTAATCTACTTTTAAGCTTATTCTTTGATTCTAAGCTTATTTTTGAATTCTAATGACATGGAGACGATTATATGTGTTAGGGTTGTCATAAAAGTAAACCAAATGTCATTTCTAACCACACTCACTCCACAACATTCACACATTTGAATAAAACTTGTAAAACGAACTGTGCATGCTTGTAATCTACTTTTAAGCTTCTTCTTTGATTCTAAGCTTATTTTTGAATTCTAATGACATGGAGACGATTATATGTGTTAGGGTTGTCATAAAAGTAAACCAAATGTCATTTCTAACCACACTCACTCCACAACATTCACACATTTGAATCAAACTTGTAAAACGAACTGTGCATGCTTGTAATCTACTTTTAAGCTTATTCTTTGATTCTAAGCTTATTATTGATTTCTAATGACATGGAGACGATTATATGTGTTAGGGTTGTCATAAAAGTAAACCAAATGTCATTTCTAACCACACTCACTCCACAACATTCACACATTTGAATCAACCTTGTAAAACGAACTATGCATGCTTGTATTCTACTTTTAAGCTTATTCTTTGATTCTAAGCTTATTTTTGAATTCTAATGACATGGAGACGATTATATGTGTTAGGGTTGTCATAAAAGTAAACCAAATGTCATTTCTAACCACACTCGCTCCACTACATTCACACATTTGAATCAAACTTGTAAAACGAACTGTGCATGCTTGTAATCTACTTTTAAGCTTATTCTTTGATTCTAAGCTTATTTTTGAATTCTAATGACATCGAGACGATTATATGTGTTAGGGTTGTCATAAAAGTAAACCAAATGTCATTTCTAACCACACTCACTCCACAACATTCACACATTTGAATAAAACTTGTGAAACGAACTGTGCATGGTTGTAATCTACTTTTAAGCTTCTTCTTTGATTCTAAGCTTATTTTTGAATTCTAATGACATGGAGACGATTATATGTGTTAGGGTTGTCATAAAAGTAAACCAAATGTCATTTCTAACCACACTCGCTCCACTACATTCACACATTTGAATCAAACTTGTAAAACGAACTATGCATGCTTGTATTCTACTTTTAAGCTTATTCTTTGATTCTAAGCTTATTTTTGAATTCTAATGACATGGAGACGATTATATGTGTTAGGGTTGTCATAAAAGTAAACCAAATGTCATTTCTAACCACACTCGCTCCACTACATTCACACATTTGAATCAAACTTGTAAAACGAACTATGCATGCTTGTATTCTACTTTTAAGCTTCTTCTTTGATTCTAAGCTTATTTTTGAATTCTAATGACATGGAGACGATTATATGTGTTAGGGTTGTCATAAAAGTAAACCAAATGTCATTTCTAACCACACTCACTCCACAACATTCACACATTTGAATCAAACTTGTAAAACGAACTGTGCATGCTTGTAATCTACTTTTAAGCTTATTCTTTGATTCTAAGCTTATTATTGATTTCTAATGACATGGAGACGATTATATGTGTTAGGGTTGTCATAAAAGTAAACCAAATGTCATTTCTAACCACACTCACTCCACAACATTCACACATTTGAATCAACCTTGTAAAACGAACTATGCATGCTTGTATTCTACTTTTAAGCTTATTCTTTGATTCTAAGCTTATTTTTGAATTCTAATGACATGGAGACGATTATATGTGTTAGGGTTGTCATAAAAGTAAACCAAATGTCATTTCTAACCACACTCGCTCCACTACATTCACACATTTGAATCAAACTTGTAAAACGAACTGTGCATGCTTGTAATCTACTTTTAAGCTTATTCTTTGATTCTAAGCTTATTTTTGAATTCTAATGACATCGAGACGATTATATGTGTTAGGGTTGTCATAAAAGTAAACCAAATGTCATTTCTAACCACACTCACTCCACAACATTCACACATTTGAATAAAACTTGTGAAACGAACTATGCATGCTTGTATTCTACTTTTAAGCTTATTCTTTGATTCTAAGCTTATTTTTGAATTCTAATGACATGGAGACGATTATATGTGTTAGGGTTGTCATAAAAGTAAACCAAATGTCATTTCTAACCACACTCGCTCCACTACATTCACACATTTGAATCAAACTTGTAAAACGAACTATGCATGCTTGTATTCTACTTTTAAGCTTCTTCTTTGATTCTAAGCTTATTTTTGAATTCTAATGACATGGAGACGATTATATGTGTTAGGGTTGTCATAAAAGTAAACCAAATGTCATTTCTAACCACACTCACTCCACAACATTCACACATTTGAATCAAACTTGTAAAACGAACTGTGCATGCTTGTAATCTACTTTTAAGCTTATTCTTTGATTCTAAGCTTATTATTGATTTCTAATGACATGGAGACGATTATATGTGTTAGGGTTGTCATAAAAGTAAACCAAATGTCATTTCTAACCACACTCACTCCACAACATTCACACATTTGAATCAACCTTGTAAAACGAACTATGCATGCTTGTATTCTACTTTTAAGCTTATTCTTTGATTCTAAGCTTATTTTTGAATTCTAATGACATGGAGACGATTATATGTGTTAGGGTTGTCATAAAAGTAAACCAAATGTCATTTCTAACCACACTCGCTCCACTACATTCACACATTTGAATCAAACTTGTAAAACGAACTGTGCATGCTTGTAATCTACTTTTAAGCTTATTCTTTGATTCTAAGCTTATTTTTGAATTCTAATGACATCGAGACGATTATATGTGTTAGGGTTGTCATAAAAGTAAACCAAATGTCATTTCTAACCACACTCACTCCACAACATTCACACATTTGAATAAAACTTGTGAAACGAACTGTGCATGGTTGTAATCTACTTTTAAGCTTCTTCTTTGATTCTAAGCTTATTTTTGAATTCTAATGACATGGAGACGATTATATGTGTTAGGGTTGTCATAAAAGTAAACCAAATGTCATTTCTAACCACACTCACTCCACAACATTCACACATTTGAATCAAACTTGTAAAACGAACTGTGCATGCTTGTAATCTACTTTTAAGCTTATTCTTTGATTCTAAGCTAATTATTGATTTCTAATGACATGGAGACGATTATATGTGTTAGGGTTGTCATAAAAGTAAACCAAATGTCATTTCTAACCACACTCACTCCACTACATTCACACATTTGAATCAAACTTGTGAAACGAACTGTGCATGCTTGTAATCTACTTTTAAGCTTCTTCTTTGATTCTAAGCTTATTTTTGAATTCTAATGACATGGAGACGATTATATGTGTTAGGGTTGTCATAAAAGTAAACCAAATGTCATTTCTAACCACACTCACTCCACAACATTCACACATTTGAATAAAACTTGTAAAACGAACTGTGCATGCTTGTAATCTACTTTTAAGCTTATTCTTTGATTCTAAGCTAATTATTGATTTCTAATGACATGGAGACGATTATATGTGTTAGGGTTGTCATAAAAGTAAACCAAATGTCATTTCTAACCACACTCACTCCACTACATTCACACATTTGAATAAAACTTGTAAAACGAACTGTGCATGCTTGTAATCTATTTTTAAGGTTATTCTTTGATTCTAAGCTTATTTTTGAATTCTAATGACATGGAGACGATTATATGTGTTAGGGTTGTCATAAAAGTAAACCAAATGTCATTTTTAACCACACTCACTCCACAACATTCACACATTTGAATAAAACTTGTGAAACGAACTGTGCATGCTTGTAATCTATTTTTAAGGTTATTCTTTGATTCTAAGCTTATTTTTGAATTCTAATGACATGGAGACGATTATATGTGTTAGGGTTGTCATAAAAGTAAACCAAATGTCATTTCTAACCACACTCACTCCACAACATTCACACATTTGAATCAACCTTGTAAAACGAACTATGCATGCTTGTATTCTACTTTTAAGCTTATTCTTTGATTCTAAGCTTATTTTTGAATTCTAATGACATGGAGACGATTATATGTGTTAGGGTTGTCATAAAAGTAAACCAAATGTCATTTCTAACCACACTCGCTCCACTACATTCACACATTTGAATCAAACTTGTAAAACGAACTGTGCATGCTTGTAATCTACTTTTAAGCTTATTCTTTGATTCTAAGCTTATTTTTGAATTCTAATGACATCGAGACGATTATATGTGTTAGGGTTGTCATAAAAGTAAACCAAATGTCATTTCTAACCACACTCACTCCACAACATTCACACATTTGAATAAAACTTGTGAAACGAACTGTGCATGCTTGTAATCTACTTTTAAGCTTCTTCTTTGATTCTAAGCTTATTTTTGAATTCTAATGACATGGAGACGATTATATGTGTTAGGGTTGTCATAAAAGTAAACCAAATGTCATTTCTAACCACACTCACTCCACAACATTCACACATTTGAATCAAACTTGTAAAACGAACTGTGCATGCTTGTAATCTACTTTTAAGCTTATTCTTTGATTCTAAGCTTATTTTTGAATTCTAATGACATCGAGACGATTATATGTGTTAGGGTTGTCATAAAAGTAAACCAAATGTCATTTCTAACCACACTCACTCCACAACATTCACAAATTTGAATAAAACTTGTGAAACGAACTGTGCATGCTTGTAATCTACTTTTAAGCTTCTTCTTTGATTCTAAGCTTATTTTTGAATTCTAATGACATGGAGACGATTATATGTGTTAGGGTTGTCATAAAAGTAAACCAAATGTCATTTCTAACCACACTCACTCCACAACATTCACACATTTGAATCAAACTTGTAAAACGAACTGTGCATGCTTGTAATCTACTTTTAAGCTTATTCTTTGATTCTAAGCTAATTATTGATTTCTAATGACATGGAGACGATTATATGTGTTAGGGTTGTCATAAAAGTAAACCAAATGTCATTTCTAACCACACTCACTCCACTACATTCACACATTTGAATCAAACTTGTGAAACGAACTGTGCATGCTTGTAATCTACTTTTAAGCTTCTTCTTTGATTCTAAGCTTATTTTTGAATTCTAATGACATGGAGACGATTATATGTGTTAGGGTTGTCATAAAAGTAAACCAAATGTCATTTCTAACCACACTCACTCCACAACATTCACACATTTGAATAAAACTTGTAAAACGAACTGTGCATGGTTGTAATCTACTTTTAAGCTTCTTCTTTGATTCTAAGCTTATTTTTGAATTCTAATGACATGGAGACGATTATATGTGTTAGGGTTGTCATAAAAGTAAACCAAATGTCATTTCTAACCACACTCACTCCACAACATTCACACATTTGAATCAAACTTGTAAAACGAACTGTGCATGCTTGTAATCTACTTTTAAGCTTATTCTTTGATTCTAAGCTAATTATTGATTTCTAATGACATGGAGACGATTATATGTGTTAGGGTTGTCATAAAAGTAAACCAAATGTCATTTCTAACCACACTCACTCCACTACATTCACACATTTGAATCAAACTTGTGAAACGAACTGTGCATGCTTGTAATCTACTTTTAAGCTTCTTCTTTGATTCTAAGCTTATTTTTGAATTCTAATGACATGGAGACGATTATATGTGTTAGGGTTGTCATAAAAGTAAACCAAATGTCATTTCTAACCACACTCACTCCACAACATTCACACATTTGAATAAAACTTGTAAAACGAACTGTGCATGCTTGTAATCTACTTTTAAGCTTATTCTTTGATTCTAAGCTAATTATTGATTTCTAATGACATGGAGACGATTATATGTGTTAGGGTTGTCATAAAAGTAAACCAAATGTCATTTCTAACCACACTCACTCCACTACATTCACACATTTGAATAAAACTTGTAAAACGAACTGTGCATGCTTGTAATCTATTTTTAAGGTTATTCTTTGATTCTAAGCTTATTTTTGAATTCTAATGACATGGAGACGATTATATGTGTTAGGGTTGTCATAAAAGTAAACCAAATGTCATTTTTAACCACACTCACTCCACAACATTCACACATTTGAATAAAACTTGTGAAACGAACTGTGCATGCTTGTAATCTATTTTTAAGGTTATTCTTTGATTCTAAGCTTATTTTTGAATTCTAATGACATGGAGACGATTATATGTGTTAGGGTTGTCATAAAAGTAAACCAAATGTCATTTCTAACCACACTCACTCCACAACATTCACACATTTGAATCAACCTTGTAAAACGAACTATGCATGCTTGTATTCTACTTTTAAGCTTATTCTTTGATTCTAAGCTTATTTTTGAATTCTAATGACATGGAGACGATTATATGTGTTAGGGTTGTCATAAAAGTAAACCAAATGTCATTTCTAACCACACTCGCTCCACTACATTCACACATTTGAATCAAACTTGTAAAACGAACTGTGCATGCTTGTAATCTACTTTTAAGCTTATTCTTTGATTCTAAGCTTATTTTTGAATTCTAATGACATCGAGACGATTATATGTGTTAGGGTTGTCATAAAAGTAAACCAAATGTCATTTCTAACCACACTCACTCCACAACATTCACACATTTGAATAAAACTTGTGAAACGAACTGTGCATGCTTGTAATCTACTTTTAAGCTTCTTCTTTGATTCTAAGCTTATTTTTGAATTCTAATGACATGGAGACGATTATATGTGTTAGGGTTGTCATAAAAGTAAACCAAATGTCATTTCTAACCACACTCACTCCACAACATTCACACATTTGAATCAAACTTGTAAAACGAACTGTGCATGCTTGTAATCTACTTTTAAGCTTATTCTTTGATTCTAAGCTTATTTTTGAATTCTAATGACATCGAGACGATTATATGTGTTAGGGTTGTCATAAAAGTAAACCAAATGTCATTTCTAACCACACTCACTCCACAACATTCACACATTTGAATAAAACTTGTGAAACGAACTGTGCATGCTTGTAATCTACTTTTAAGCTTCTTCTTTGATTCTAAGCTTATTTTTGAATTCTAATGACATGGAGACGATTATATGTGTTAGGGTTGTCATAAAAGTAAACCAAATGTCATTTCTAACCACACTCACTCCACAACATTCACACATTTGAATCAAACTTGTAAAACGAACTGTGCATGCTTGTAATCTACTTTTAAGCTTATTCTTTGATTCTAAGCTAATTATTGATTTCTAATGACATGGAGACGATTATATGTGTTAGGGTTGTCATAAAAGTAAACCAAATGTCATTTCTAACCACACTCACTCCACTACATTCACACATTTGAATCAAACTTGTGAAACGAACTGTGCATGCTTGTAATCTACTTTTAAGCTTCTTCTTTGATTCTAAGCTTATTTTTGAATTCTAATGACATGGAGACGATTATATGTGTTAGGGTTGTCATAAAAGTAAACCAAATGTCATTTCTAACCACACTCACTCCACAACATTCACACATTTGAATAAAACTTGTAAAACGAACTGTGCATGCTTGTAATCTACTTTTAAGCTTATTCTTTGATTCTAAGCTAATTATTGATTTCTAATGACATGGAGACGATTATATGTGTTAGGGTTGTCATAAAAGTAAACCAAATGTCATTTCTAACCACACTCACTCCACTACATTCACACATTTGAATAAAACTTGTAAAACGAACTGTGCATGCTTGTAATCTATTTTTAAGGTTATTCTTTGATTCTAAGCTTATTTTTGAATTCTAATGACATGGAGACGATTATATGTGTTAGGGTTGTCATAAAAGTAAACCAAATGTCATTTTTAACCACACTCACTCCACAACATTCACACATTTGAATAAAACTTGTGAAACGAACTGTGCATGCTTGTAATCTATTTTTAAGGTTATTCTTTGATTCTAAGCTTATTTTTGAATTCTAATGACATGGAGACGATTATATGTGTTAGGGTTGTCATAAAAGTAAACCAAATGTCATTTTTAACCACACTCACTCCACAACATTCACACATTTGAATAAAACTTGTGAAACGAACTGTGCATGCTTGTAATCTACTTTTAAGCTTCTTCTTTGATTCTAAGCTTATTTTTGAATTCTAATGACATGGAGACGATTATATGTGTTAGGGTTGTTATAAAAGTAAACCAAATGTCATTTCTAACCACACTCACTCCACAACATTCACACATTTGAATAAAACTTGTAAAACGAACTGTGCATGCTTGTAATCTACTTTTAAGCTTCTTCTTTGATTCTAAGCTTATTTTTGAATTCTAATGACATGGAGACGATTATATGTGTTAGGGTTGTCATAAAAGTAAACCAAATGTCATTTCTAACCACACTCACTCCACAACATTCACACATTTGAATCAAACTTGTAAAACGAACTGTGCATGCTTGTAATCTACTTTTAAGCTTATTCTTTGATTCTAAGCTAATTATTGATTTCTAATGACATGGAGACGATTATAGGTGTTAGGGTTGTCATAAAAGTAAACCAAATGTCATTTCTAACCACACTCACTCCACTACATTCACACATTTGAATAAAACTTGTAAAACGAACTGTGCATGCTTGTAATCTATTTTTAAGGTTATTCTTTGATTCTAAGCTTATTTTTGAATTCTAATGACATGGAGACGATTATATGTGTTAGGGTTGTCATAAAAGTAAACCAAATGTCATTTTTAACCACACTCACTCCACAACATTCACACATTTGAATAAAACTTGTGAAACGAACTGTGCATGCTTGTAATCTATTTTTAAGGTTATTCTTTGATTCTAAGCTTATTTTTGAATTCTAATGACATGGAGACGATTATATGTGTTAGGGTTGTCATAAAAGTAAACCAAATGTCATTTCTAACCACACTCACTCCACAACATTCACACATTTGAATAAAACTTGTGAAACGAACTGTGCATGCTTGTAATCTACTTTTAAGCTTATTCTTTGATTCTAAGCTTATTTTTGAATTCTAATGACATGGAGACGATTATATGTGTTAGGGTTGTCATAAAAGTAAACCAAATGTCATTTTTAACCACACTCACTCCACAACATTCACACATTTGAATAAAACTTGTGAAACGAACTGTGCATGCTTGTAATCTACTTTTAAGGTTATTCTTTGATTCTAAGCTTATTTTTGAATTCTAATGACATGGAGACGATTATATGTGTTAGGGTTGTCATAAAAGTAAACCAAATGTCATTTCTAACCACACTCACTCCACAACATTCACACATTTGAATCAAACTTGTAAAACGAACTGTGCATGCTTATAATCTACTTTTAAGCTTCTTCTTTGATTCTAAGCTTATTTTTGAATTCTAATGACATGGAGACGATTATATGTGTTAGGGTTGTCATAAAAGTAAACCAAATGTCATTTCTAACCACACTCACTCCACAACATTCACACATTTGAATCAAACTTGTAAAACGAACTGTGCATGCTTGTAATCTACTTTTAAGCTTATTCTTTGATTCTAAGCTTATTATTGATTTCTAATGACATGGAGACGATTATATGTGTTAGGGTTGTCATAAAAGTAAACCAAATGTCATTTCTAACCACACTCACTCCACAACATTCACACATTTGAATCAACATTGTAAAACGAACTATGCATGCTTGTATTCTACTTTTAAGCTTATTCTTTGATTCTAAGCTTATTTTTGAATTCTAATGACATGGAGACGATTATATGTGTTAGGGTTGTCATAAAAGTAAACCAAATGTCATTTCTAACCACACTCGCTCCACTACATTCACACATTTGAATCAAACTTGTAAAACGAACTGTGCATGCTTGTAATCTACTTTTAAGCTTATTCTTTGATTCTAAGCTTATTTTTGAATTCTAATGACATCGAGACGATTATATGTGTTAGGGTTGTCATAAAAGTAAACCAAATGTCATTTCTAACCACACTCACTCCACAACATTCACACATTTGAATAAAACTTGTGAAACGAACTGTGCATGCTTGTAATCTACTTTTAAGCTTCTTCTTTGATTCTAAGCTTATTTTTGAATTCTAATGACATGGAGACGATTATATGTGTTAGGGTTGTCATAAAAGTAAACCAAATGTCATTTCTAACCACACTCACTCCACAACATTCACACATTTGAATAAAACTTGTAAAACGAACTGTGCATGCTTGTAATCTACTTTTAAGCTTATTCTTTGATTCTAAGCTAATTATTGATTTCTAATGACATGGAGACGATTATATGTGTTAGGGTTGTCATAAAAGTAAACCAAATGTCATTTCTAACCACACTCACTCCACTACATTCACACATTTGAATATAACTTGTAAAACGAACTGTGCATGCTTGTAATCTATTTTTAAGGTTATTCTTTGATTCTAAGCTTATTTTTGAATTCTAATGACATGGAGACGATTATATGTGTTAGGGTTGTCATAAAAGTAAACCAAATGTCATTTTTAACCACACTCACTCCACAACATTCACACATTTGAATAAAACTTGTGAAACGAACTGTGCATGCTTGTAATCTATTTTTAAGGTTATTCTTTGATTCTAAGCTTATTTTTGAATTCTAATGACATGGAGACGATTATATGTGTTAGGGTTGTCATAAAAGTAAACCAAATGTCATTTTTAACCACACTCACTCCACAACATTCACACATTTGAATAAAACTTGTGAAACGAACTGTGCATGCTTGTAATCTATTTTTAAGGTTATTCTTTGATTCTAAGCTTATTTTTGAATTCTAATGACATGGAGACGATTATATGTGTTAGGGTTGTCATAAAAGTAAACCAAATGTCATTTCTAACCACACTCACTCCACAACATTCACACATTTGAATAAAACTTGTGAAACGAACTGTGCATGCTTGTAATCTACTTTTAAGCTTATTCTTTGATTCTAAGCTTATTTTTGAATTCTAATGACATGGAGACGATTATATGTGTTAGGGTTGTCATAAAAGTAAACCAAATGTCATTTTTAACCACACTCACTCCACAACATTCACACATTTGAATAAAACTTGTGAAACGAACTGTGCATGCTTGTAATCTACTTTTAAGGTTATTCTTTGATTCTAAGCTTATTTTTGAATTCTAATGACATGGAGACGATTATATGTGTTAGGGTTGTCATAAAAGTAAACCAAATGTCATTTCTAACCACACTCACTCCACAACATTCACACATTTGAATCAAACTTGTAAAACGAACTGTGCATGCTTATAATCTACTTTTAAGCTTCTTCTTTGATTCTAAGCTTATTTTTGAATTCTAATGACATGGAGACGATTATATGTGTTAGGGTTGTCATAAAAGTAAACCAAATGTCATTTCTAACCACACTCACTCCACAACATTCACACATTTGAATCAAACTTGTAAAACGAACTGTGCATGCTTGTAATCTACTTTTAAGCTTATTCTTTGATTCTAAGCTTATTATTGATTTCTAATGACATGGAGACGATTATATGTGTTAGGGTTGTCATAAAAGTAAACCAAATGTCATTTCTAACCACACTCACTCCACAACATTCACACATTTGAATCAACATTGTAAAACGAACTATGCATGCTTGTATTCTACTTTTAAGCTTATTCTTTGATTCTAAGCTTATTTTTGAATTCTAATGACATGGAGACGATTATATGTGTTAGGGTTGTCATAAAAGTAAACCAAATGTCATTTCTAACCACACTCGCTCCACTACATTCACACATTTGAATCAAACTTGTAAAACGAACTGTGCATGCTTGTAATCTACTTTTAAGCTTATTCTTTGATTCTAAGCTTATTTTTGAATTCTAATGACATCGAGACGATTATATGTGTTAGGGTTGTCATAAAAGTAAACCAAATGTCATTTCTAACCACACTCACTCCACAACATTCACACATTTGAATAAAACTTGTGAAACGAACTGTGCATGCTTGTAATCTACTTTTAAGCTTCTTCTTTGATTCTAAGCTTATTTTTGAATTCTAATGACATGGAGACGATTATATGTGTTAGGGTTGTCATAAAAGTAAACCAAATGTCATTTCTAACCACACTCACTCCACAACATTCACACATTTGAATAAAACTTGTAAAACGAACTGTGCATGCTTGTAATCTACTTTTAAGCTTATTCTTTGATTCTAAGCTAATTATTGATTTCTAATGACATGGAGACGATTATATGTGTTAGGGTTGTCATAAAAGTAAACCAAATGTCATTTCTAACCACACTCACTCCACTACATTCACACATTTGAATATAACTTGTAAAACGAACTGTGCATGCTTGTAATCTATTTTTAAGGTTATTCTTTGATTCTAAGCTTATTTTTGAATTCTAATGACATGGAGACGATTATATGTGTTAGGGTTGTCATAAAAGTAAACCAAATGTCATTTTTAACCACACTCACTCCACAACATTCACACATTTGAATAAAACTTGTGAAACGAACTGTGCATGCTTGTAATCTATTTTTAAGGTTATTCTTTGATTCTAAGCTTATTTTTGAATTCTAATGACATGGAGACGATTATATGTGTTAGGGTTGTCATAAAAGTAAACCAAATGTCATTTTTAACCACACTCACTCCACAACATTCACACATTTGAATAAAACTTGTGAAACGAACTGTGCATGCTTGTAATCTACTTTTAAGCTTCTTCTTTGATTCTAAGCTTATTTTTGAATTCTAATGACATGGAGACGATTATATGTGTTAGGGTTGTTATAAAAGTAAACCAAATGTCATTTCTAACCACACTCACTCCACAACATTCACACATTTGAATAAAACTTGTAAAACGAACTGTGCATGCTTGTAATCTACTTTTAAGCTTCTTCTTTGATTCTAAGCTTATTTTTGAATTCTAATGACATGGAGACGATTATATGTGTTAGGGTTGTCATAAAAGTAAACCAAATGTCATTTCTAACCACACTCACTCCACAACATTCACACATTTGAATCAAACTTGTAAAACGAACTGTGCATGCTTGTAATCTACTTTTAAGCTTATTCTTTGATTCTAAGCTAATTATTGATTTCTAATGACATGGAGACGATTATATGTGTTAGGGTTGTCATAAAAGTAAACCAAATGTCATTTCTAACCACACTCACTCCACTACATTCACACATTTGAATAAAACTTGTAAAACGAACTGTGCATGCTTGTAATCTATTTTTAAGGTTATTCTTTGATTCTAAGCTTATTTTTTAATTCTAATGACATGGAGACGATTATATGTGTTAGGGTTGTCATAAAAGTAAACCAAATGTCATTTTTAACCACACTCACTCCACAACATTCACACATTTGAATAAAACTTGTGAAACGAACTGTGCATGCTTGTAATCTACTTTTAAGGTTATTCTTTGATTCTAAGCTTATTTTTGAATTCTAATGACATGGAGACGATTATATGTGTTAGGGTTGTCATAAAAGTAAACCAAATGTCATTTCTAACCACACTCACTCCACAACATTCACACATTTGAATCAAACTTGTAAAACGAACTGTGCATGCTTATAATCTACTTTTAAGCTTCTTCTTTGATTCTAAGCTTATTTTTGAATTCTAATGACATGGAGACGATTATATGTGTTAGGGTTGTCATAAAAGTAAACCAAATGTCATTTCTAACCACACTCACTCCACAACATTCACACATTTGAATCAAACTTGTAAAACGAACTGTGCATGCTTGTAATCTACTTTTAAGCTTATTCTTTGATTCTAAGCTTATTATTGATTTCTAATGACATGGAGACGATTATATGTGTTAGGGTTGTCATAAAAGTAAACCAAATGTCATTTCTAACCACACTCACTCCACAACATTCACACATTTGAATCAACATTGTAAAACGAACTATGCATGCTTGTATTCTACTTTTAAGCTTATTCTTTGATTCTAAGCTTATTTTTGAATTCTAATGACATGGAGACGATTATATGTGTTAGGGTTGTCATAAAAGTAAACCAAATGTCATTTCTAACCACACTCGCTCCACTACATTCACACATTTGAATCAAACTTGTAAAACGAACTGTGCATGCTTGTAATCTACTTTTAAGCTTATTCTTTGATTCTAAGCTTATTTTTGAATTCTAATGACATCGAGACGATTATATGTGTTAGGGTTGTCATAAAAGTAAACCAAATGTCATTTCTAACCACACTCACTCCACAACATTCACACATTTGAATAAAACTTGTGAAACGAACTGTGCATGCTTGTAATCTACTTTTAAGCTTCTTCTTTGATTCTAAGCTTATTTTTGAATTCTAATGACATGGAGACGATTATATGTGTTAGGGTTGTCATAAAAGTAAACCAAATGTCATTTCTAACCACACTCACTCCACAACATTCACACATTTGAATAAAACTTGTAAAACGAACTGTGCATGCTTGTAATCTACTTTTAAGCTTATTCTTTGATTCTAAGCTAATTATTGATTTCTAATGACATGGAGACGATTATATGTGTTAGGGTTGTCATAAAAGTAAACCAAATGTCATTTCTAACCACACTCACTCCACTACATTCACACATTTGAATATAACTTGTAAAACGAACTGTGCATGCTTGTAATCTATTTTTAAGGTTATTCTTTGATTCTAAGCTTATTTTTGAATTCTAATGACATGGAGACGATTATATGTGTTAGGGTTGTCATAAAAGTAAACCAAATGTCATTTTTAACCACACTCACTCCACAACATTCACACATTTGAATAAAACTTGTGAAACGAACTGTGCATGCTTGTAATCTATTTTTAAGGTTATTCTTTGATTCTAAGCTTATTTTTGAATTCTAATGACATGGAGACGATTATATGTGTTAGGGTTGTCATAAAAGTAAACCAAATGTCATTTTTAACCACACTCACTCCACAACATTCACACATTTGAATAAAACTTGTGAAACGAACTGTGCATGCTTGTAATCTACTTTTAAGCTTCTTCTTTGATTCTAAGCTTATTTTTGAATTCTAATGACATGGAGACGATTATATGTGTTAGGGTTGTTATAAAAGTAAACCAAATGTCATTTCTAACCACACTCACTCCACAACATTCACACATTTGAATAAAACTTGTAAAACGAACTGTGCATGCTTGTAATCTACTTTTAAGCTTCTTCTTTGATTCTAAGCTTATTTTTGAATTCTAATGACATGGAGACGATTATATGTGTTAGGGTTGTCATAAAAGTAAACCAAATGTCATTTCTAACCACACTCACTCCACAACATTCACACATTTGAATCAAACTTGTAAAACGAACTGTGCATGCTTGTAATCTACTTTTAAGCTTATTCTTTGATTCTAAGCTAATTATTGATTTCTAATGACATGGAGACGATTATATGTGTTAGGGTTGTCATAAAAGTAAACCAAATGTCATTTCTAACCACACTCACTCCACTACATTCACACATTTGAATAAAACTTGTAAAACGAACTGTGCATGCTTGTAATCTATTTTTAAGGTTATTCTTTGATTCTAAGCTTATTTTTGAATTCTAATGACATGGAGACGATTATATGTGTTAGGGTTGTCATAAAAGTAAACCAAATGTCATTTTTAACCACACTCACTCCACAACATTCACACATTTGAATAAAACTTGTGAAACGAACTGTGCATGCTTGTAATCTACTTTTAAGCTTCTTCTTTGATTCTAAGCTTATTTTTGAATTCTAATGACATGGAGACGATTATATGTGTTAGGGTTGTTATAAAAGTAAACCAAATGTCATTTCTAACCACACTCACTCCACAACATTCACACATTTGAATAAAACTTGTAAAACGAACTGTGCATGCTTGTAATCTACTTTTAAGCTTCTTCTTTGATTCTAAGCTTATTTTTGAATTCTAATGACATGGAGACGATTATATGTGTTAGGGTTGTCATAAAAGTAAACCAAATGTCATTTCTAACCACACTCACTCCACAACATTCACACATTTGAATCAAACTTGTAAAACGAACTGTGCATGCTTGTAATCTACTTTTAAGCTTATTCTTTGATTCTAAGCTAATTATTGATTTCTAATGACATGGAGACGATTATATGTGTTAGGGTTGTCATAAAAGTAAACCAAATGTCATTTCTAACCACACTCACTCCACTACATTCACACATTTGAATAAAACTTGTAAAACGAACTGTGCATGCTTGTAATCTATTTTTAAGGTTATTCTTTGATTCTAAGCTTATTTTTGAATTCTAATGACATGGAGACGATTATATGTGTTAGGGTTGTCATAAAAGTAAACCAAATGTCATTTTTAACCACACTCACTCCACAACATTCACACATTTGAATAAAACTTGTGAAACGAACTGTGCATGCTTGTAATCTACTTTTAAGGTTATTCTTTGATTCTAAGCTTATTTTTGAATTCTAATGACATGGAGACGATTATATGTGTTAGGGTTGTCATAAAAGTAAACCAAATGTCATTTCTAACCACACTCACTCCACAACATTCACACATTTGAATCAAACTTGTAAAACGAACTGTGCATGCTTATAATCTACTTTTAAGCTTCTTCTTTGATTCTAAGCTTATTTTTGAATTCTAATGACATGGAGACGATTATATGTGTTAGGGTTGTCATAAAAGTAAACCAAATGTCATTTCTAACCACACTCACTCCACAACATTCACACATTTGAATCAAACTTGTAAAACGAACTGTGCATGCTTGTAATCTACTTTTAAGCTTATTCTTTGATTCTAAGCTTATTATTGATTTCTAATGACATGGAGACGATTATATGTGTTAGGGTTGTCATAAAAGTAAACCAAATGTCATTTCTAACCACACTCACTCCACAACATTCACACATTTGAATCAACATTGTAAAACGAACTATGCATGCTTGTATTCTACTTTTAAGCTTATTCTTTGATTCTAAGCTTATTTTTGAATTCTAATGACATGGAGACGATTATATGTGTTAGGGTTGTCATAAAAGTAAACCAAATGTCATTTCTAACCACACTCGCTCCACTACATTCACACATTTGAATCAAACTTGTAAAACGAACTGTGCATGCTTGTAATCTACTTTTAAGCTTATTCTTTGATTCTAAGCTTATTTTTGAATTCTAATGACATCGAGACGATTATATGTGTTAGGGTTGTCATAAAAGTAAACCAAATGTCATTTCTAACCACACTCACTCCACAACATTCACACATTTGAATAAAACTTGTGAAACGAACTGTGCATGCTTGTAATCTACTTTTAAGCTTCTTCTTTGATTCTAAGCTTATTTTTGAATTCTAATGACATGGAGACGATTATATGTGTTAGGGTTGTCATAAAAGTAAACCAAATGTCATTTCTAACCACACTCACTCCACAACATTCACACATTTGAATAAAACTTGTAAAACGAACTGTGCATGCTTGTAATCTACTTTTAAGCTTATTCTTTGATTCTAAGCTAATTATTGATTTCTAATGACATGGAGACGATTATATGTGTTAGGGTTGTCATAAAAGTAAACCAAATGTCATTTCTAACCACACTCACTCCACTACATTCACACATTTGAATATAACTTGTAAAACGAACTGTGCATGCTTGTAATCTATTTTTAAGGTTATTCTTTGATTCTAAGCTTATTTTTGAATTCTAATGACATGGAGACGATTATATGTGTTAGGGTTGTCATAAAAGTAAACCAAATGTCATTTTTAACCACACTCACTCCACAACATTCACACATTTGAATAAAACTTGTGAAACGAACTGTGCATGCTTGTAATCTATTTTTAAGGTTATTCTTTGATTCTAAGCTTATTTTTGAATTCTAATGACATGGAGACGATTATATGTGTTAGGGTTGTCATAAAAGTAAACCAAATGTCATTTTTAACCACACTCACTCCACAACATTCACACATTTGAATAAAACTTGTGAAACGAACTGTGCATGCTTGTAATCTACTTTTAAGCTTCTTCTTTGATTCTAAGCTTATTTTTGAATTCTAATGACATGGAGACGATTATATGTGTTAGGGTTGTTATAAAAGTAAACCAAATGTCATTTCTAACCACACTCACTCCACAACATTCACACATTTGAATAAAACTTGTAAAACGAACTGTGCATGCTTGTAATCTACTTTTAAGCTTCTTCTTTGATTCTAAGCTTATTTTTGAATTCTAATGACATGGAGACGATTATATGTGTTAGGGTTGTCATAAAAGTAAACCAAATGTCATTTCTAACCACACTCACTCCACAACATTCACACATTTGAATCAAACTTGTAAAACGAACTGTGCATGCTTGTAATCTACTTTTAAGCTTATTCTTTGATTCTAAGCTAATTATTGATTTCTAATGACATGGAGACGATTATATGTGTTAGGGTTGTCATAAAAGTAAACCAAATGTCATTTCTAACCACACTCACTCCACTACATTCACACATTTGAATAAAACTTGTAAAACGAACTGTGCATGCTTGTAATCTATTTTTAAGGTTATTCTTTGATTCTAAGCTTATTTTTGAATTCTAATGACATGGAGACGATTATATGTGTTAGGGTTGTCATAAAAGTAAACCAAATGTCATTTTTAACCACACTCACTCCACAACATTCACACATTTGAATAAAACTTGTGAAACGAACTGTGCATGCTTGTAATCTATTTTTAAGGTTATTCTTTGATTCTAAGCTTATTTTTGAATTCTAATGACATGGAGACGATTATATGTGTTAGGGTTGTCATAAAAGTAAACCAAATGTCATTTCTAACCACACTCACTCCACAACATTCACACATTTGAATAAAACTTGTGAAACGAACTGTGCATGCTTGTAATCTACTTTTAAGCTTATTCTTTGATTCTAAGCTTATTTTTGAATTCTAATGACATGGAGACGATTATATGTGTTAGGGTTGTCATAAAAGTAAACCAAATGTCATTTTTAACCACACTCACTCCACAACATTCACACATTTGAATAAAACTTGTAAAACGAACTGTGCATGCTTGTAATCTACTTTTAAGGTTATTCTTTGATTCTAAGCTTATTTTTGAATTCTAATGACATGGAGACGATTATATGTGTTAGGGTTGTCATAAAAGTAAACCAAATGTCATTTCTAACCACACTCACTCCACAACATTCACACATTTGAATCAAACTTGTAAAACGAACTGTGCATGCTTGTAATCTACTTTTAAGCTTCTTCTTTGATTCTAAGCTTATTTTTGAATTCTAATGACATGGAGACGATTATATGTGTTAGGGTTGTCATAAAAGTAAACCAAATGTCATTTCTAACCACACTCACTCCACAACATTCACACATTTGAATCAAACTTGTAAAACGAACTGTGCATGCTTGTAATCTACTTTTAAGCTTATTCTTTGATTCTAAGCTTATTATTGATTTCTAATGACATGGAGACGATTATATGTGTTAGGGTTGTCATAAAAGTAAACCAAATGTCATTTCTAACCACACTCACTCCACAACATTCACACATTTGAATCAACATTGTAAAACGAACTATGCATGCTTGTATTCTACTTTTAAGCTTATTCTTTGATTCTAAGCTTATTTTTGAATTCTAATGACATGGAGACGATTATATGTGTTAGGGTTGTCATAAAAGTAAACCAAATGTCATTTCTAACCACACTCGCTCCACTACATTCACACATTTGAATCAAACTTGTAAAACGAACTGTGCATGCTTGTAATCTACTTTTAAGCTTATTCTTTGATTCTAAGCTTATTTTTGAATTCTAATGACATCGAGACGATTATATGTGTTAGGGTTGTCATAAAAGTAAACCAAATGTCATTTCTAACCACACTCACTCCACAACATTCACACATTTGAATAAAACTTGTGAAACGAACTGTGCATGCTTGTAATCTACTTTTAAGCTTCTTCTTTGATTCTAAGCTTATTTTTGAATTCTAATGACATGGAGACGATTATATGTGTTAGGGTTGTCATAAAAGTAAACCAAATGTCATTTCTAACCACACTCACTCCACAACATTCACACATTTGAATCAAACTTGTAAAACGAACTGTGCATGCTTGTAATCTACTTTTAAGCTTATTCTTTGATTCTAAGCTAATTATTGATTTCTAATGACATGGAGACGATTATATGTGTTAGGGTTGTCATAAAAGTAAACCAAATGTCATTTCTAACCACACTCACTCCACTACATTCACACATTTGAATCAAACTTGTAAAACGAACTGTGCATGCTTGTAATCTAATTTTAATCTTATTCTTTGATTCTAAGCTTATTTTTGAATTCTCATGACATGGAGACGATTATATGTGTTAGGGTTGTCATAAAAGTAAACCAAATGTCATTTCTAACCACACTCACTCCACAACATTCACACATTTGAATAAAACTTGTGAAACGAACTGTGCATGCTTGTAATCTACTTTTAAGCTTCTTCTTTGATTCTAAGCTTATTTTTGAATTCTAATGACATGGAGACGATTATATGTGTTAGGGTTGTCATAAAAGTAAACCAAATGTCATTTCTAACCACACTCACTCCACAACATTCACACATTTGAATCAAACTTGTAAAACGAACTGTGCATGCTTGTAATCTACTTTTAAGCTTATTCTTTGATTCTAAGCTAATTATTGATTTCTAATGACATGGAGACGATTATATGTGTTAGGGTTGTCATAAAAGTAAACCAAATGTCATTTCTAACCACACTCACTCCACTACATTCACACATTTGAATCAAACTTGTAAAACGAACTGTGCATGCTTGTAATCTAATTTTAATCTTATTCTTTGATTCTAAGCTTATTTTTGAATTCTCATGACATGGAGACGATTATATGTGTTAGGGTTGTCATAAAAGTAAACCAAATGTCATTTCTAACCACACTCACTCCACAACATTCACACATTTGAATAAAACTTGTGAAACGAACTGTGCATGCTTGTAATCTACTTTTAAGCTTATTCTTTGATTCTAAGCTTATTTTTGAATTCTAATGACATGGAGACGATTATATGTGTTAGGGTTGTCATAAAAGTAAACCAAATGTCATTTCTAACCACACTCACTCCACAACATTCACACATTTGAATAAAACTTGTGAAACGAACTGTGCATGCTTGTAATCTATTTTTAAGGTTATTCTTTGATTCTAAGCTTATTTTTGAATTCTAATGACATGGAGACGATTATATGTGTTAGGGTTGTCATAAAAGTAAACCAAATGTCATTTCTAACCACACTCACTCCACAACATTCACACATTTGAATAAAACTTGTGAAACGAACTGTGCATGCTTGTAATCTATTTTTAAGGTTATTCTTTGATTCTAAGCTTATTTTTGAATTCTAATGACATGGAGACGATTATATGTGTTAGGGTTGTCATAAAAGTAAACCAAATGTCATTTCTAACCACACTCACTCCACAACATTCACACATTTGAATAAAACTTGTGAAACGAACTGTGCATGCTTGTAATCTACTTTTAAGCTTATTCTTTGATTCTAAGCTTATTTTTGAATTCTAATGACATGGAGACGATTATATGTGTTAGGGTTGTCATAAAAGTAAACCAAATGTCATTTTTAACCACACTCACTCCACAACATTCACACATTTGAATAAAACTTGTGAAACGAACTGTGCATGCTTGTAATCTACTTTTAAGGTTATTCTTTGATTCTAAGCTTATTTTTGAATTCTAATGACATGGAGAGGATTATATGTGTTAGGGTTGTCATAAAAGTAAACCAAATGTCATTTCTAACCACACTCACTCCACAACATTCACACATTTGAATCAAACTTGTAAAACAAACTGTGCATGCTTGTAATCTACTTTTAAGCTTCTTCTTTGATTCTAAGCTTATTTTTGAATTCTAATGACATGGAGACGATTATATGTGTTAGGGTTGTCATAAAAGTAAACCAAATGTCATTTCTAACCACACTCACTCCACAACATTCACACATTTGAATCAAACTTGTAAAACGAACTGTGCATGCTTGTAATCTACTTTTAAGCTTATTCTTTGATTCTAAGCTTATTATTGATTTCTAATGACATGGAGACGATTATATGTGTTAGGGTTGTCATAAAAGTAAACCAAATGTCATTTCTAACCACACTCACTCCACAACATTCACACATTTGAATATAACTTGTGAAACGAACTGTGCATGCTTGTAATCTACTTTTAAGCTTCTTCTTTGATTCTAAGCTTATTTTTGAATTCTAATGACATGGAGACGATTATATGTGTTAGGGTTGTCATAAAAGTAAACCAAATGTCATTTCTAACCACACTCACTCCACAACATTCACACATTTGAATCAAACTTGTAAAACGAACTGTGCATGCTTGTAATCTACTTTTAAGCTTATTCTTTGATTCTAAGCTTATTATTGATTTCTAATGACATGGAGACGATTATATGTGTTAGGGTTGTCATAAAAGTAAACCAAATGTCATTTCTAACCACACTCACTCCACTACATTCACACATTTGAATCAAACTTGTAAAACGAACTGCGCATGCTTGTAATCTAATTTTAATCTTATTCTTTGATTCTAAGCTTATTTTTGAATTCTCATGACATGGAGACGATTATATGTGTTAGGGTTGTCATAAAAGTAAACCAAATGTCATTTCTAACCACACTCACTCCACAACATTCACACATTTGAATAAAACTTGTGAAACGAATTGTGCATGCTTGTAATCTATTTTTAAGGTTATTCTTTGATTCTAAGCTTAGTTTTGAATTCTAATGACATGGAGACGATTATATGTGTTAGGGTTGTCATAAAAGTAAACCAAATGTCATTTCTAACCACACTCACTCCACAACATTCACACATTTGAATCAAACTTGTAAAACGAACTGTGCATGCTTGTAATCTACTTTTAAGCTTATTCTTTGATTCTAAGCTTATTATTGATTTCTAATGACATGGAGACGATTATATGTGTTAGGGTTGTCATAAAAGTAAACCAAATGTCATTTCTAACCACACTCACTCCACAACATTCACACATTTGAATAAAACTTGTAAAACGAACTGTGCATGCTTGTAATCTACTTTTAAGCTTCTTCTTTGATTCTAAGCTTATTTTTGAATTCTAATGACATGGAGACGATTATATGTGTTAGGGTTGTCATAAAAGTAAACCAAATGTCATTTCTAACCACACTCACTCCACAACATTCACACATTTGAATCAAACTTGTAAAACGAACTGTGCATGCTTGTAATCTACTTTTAAGCTTATTCTTTGATTCTAAGCTTATTATTGATTTCTAATGACATGGAGACGATTATATGTGTTAGGGTTGTCATAAAAGTAAACCAAATGTCATTTCTAACCACACTCACTCCACTACATTCACACATTTGAATCAAACTTGTAAAACGAACTGCGCATGCTTGTAATCTAATTTTAATCTTATTCTTTGATTCTAAGCTTATTTTTGAATTCTCATGACATGGAGACGATTATATGTGTTAGGGTTGTCATAAAAGTAAACCAAATGTCATTTCTAACCACACTCACTCCACAACATTCACACATTTGAATATAACTTGTGAAACGAACTGTGCATGCTTGTAATCTACTTTTAAGCTTCTTCTTTGATTCTAAGCTTATTTTTGAATTCTAATGACATGGAGACGATTATATGTGTTAGGGTTGTCATAAAAGTAAACCAAATGTCATTTCTAACCACACTCACTCCACAACATTCACACATTTGAATCAAACTTGTAAAACGAACTGTGCATGCTTGTAATCTACTTTTAAGCTTATTCTTTGATTCTAAGCTTATTATTGATTTCTAATGACATGGAGACGATTATATGTGTTAGGGTTGTCATAAAAGTAAACCAAATGTCATTTCTAACCACACTCACTCCACTACATTCACACATTTGAATCAAACTTGTAAAACGAACTGCGCATGCTTGTAATCTAATTTTAATCTTATTCTTTGATTCTAAGCTTATTTTTGAATTCTCATGACATGGAGACGATTATATGTGTTAGGGTTGTCATAAAAGTAAACCAAATGTCATTTCTAACCACACTCACTCCACAACATTCACACATTTGAATAAAACTTGTGAAACGAATTGTGCATGCTTGTAATCTATTTTTAAGGTTATTCTTTGATTCTAAGCTTATTTTTGAATTCTAATGACATGGAGACGATTATATGTGTTAGGGTTGTCATAAAAGTAAACCAAATGTCATTTCTAACCACACTCACTCCACAACATTCACACATTTGAATCAAACTTGTAAAACGAACTGTGCATGCTTGTAATCTACTTTTAAGCTTATTCTTTGATTCTAAGCTTATTATTGATTTCTAATGACATGGAGACGATTATATGTGTTAGGGTTGTCATAAAAGTAAACCAAATGTCATTTCTAACCACACTCACTCCACAACATTCACACATTTGAATAAAACTTGTAAAACGAACTGTGCATGCTTGTAATCTACTTTTAAGCTTCTTCTTTGATTCTAAGCTTATTTTTGAATTCTAATGACATGGAGACGATTATATGTGTTAGGGTTGTCATAAAAGTAAACCAAATGTCATTTCTAACCACACTCACTCCACAACATTCACACATTTGAATCAAACTTGTAAAACGAACTGTGCATGCTTGTAATCTACTTTTAAGCTTATTCATTGATTCTAAGCTTATTATTGATTTCTAATGACATGGAGACGATTATATGTGTTAGGGTTGTCATAAAAGTAAACCAAATGTCATTTCTAACCACACTCACTCCACTACATTCACACATTTGAATCAAACTTGTAAAACGAACTGCGCATGCTTGTAATCTAATTTTAATCTTATTCTTTGATTCTAAGCTTATTTTTGAATTCTCATGACATGGAGACGATTATATGTGTTAGGGTTGTCATAAAAGTAAACCAAATGTCATTTCTAACCACACTCACTCCACAACATTCACACATTTGAATAAAACTTGTGAAACGAATTGTGCATGCTTGTAATCTATTTTTAAGGTTATTCTTTGATTCTAAGCTTATTTTTGAATTCTAATGACATGGAGACGATTATATGTGTTAGGGTTGTCATAAAAGTAAACCAAATGTCATTTCTAACCACACTCACTCCACAACATTCACACATTTGAATCAAACTTGTAAAACGAACTGTGCATGCTTGTAATCTACTTTTAAGCTTATTCTTTGATTCTAAGCTTATTATTGATTTCTAATGACATGGAGACGATTATATGTGTTAGGGTTGTCATAAAAGTAAACCAAATGTCATTTCTAACCACACTCACTCCACAACATTCACACATTTGAATAAAACTTGTAAAACGAACTGTGCATGCTTGTAATCTACTTTTAAGCTTCTTCTTTGATTCTAAGCTTATTTTTGAATTCTAATGACATGGAGACGATTATATGTGTTAGGGTTGTCATAAAAGTAAACCAAATTCATTTCTAACCACACTCACTCCACAACATTCACACATTTGAATCAAACTTGTAAAACGAACTGTGCATGCTTGTAATCTACTTTTAAGCTTATTCTTTGATTCTAAGCTTATTATTGATTTCTAATGACATGGAGACGATTATATGTGTTAGGGTTGTCATAAAAGTAAACCAAATGTCATTTCTAACCACACTCACTCCACTACATTCACACATTTGAATCAAACTTGTAAAACGAACTGCGCATGCTTGTAATCTAATTTTAATCTTATTCTTTGATTCTAAGCTTATTTTTGAATTCTCATGACATGGAGACGATTATATGTGTTAGGGTTGTCATAAAAGTAAACCAAATGTCATTTCTAACCACACTCACTCCACAACATTCACACATTTGAATAAAACTTGTGAAACGAACTGTGCATGCTTGTAATCTACTTTTAAGCTTATTCTTTGATTCTAAGCTTATTTTTGAATTCTAATGACATGGAGACGATTATATGTGTTAGGGTTGTCATAAAAGTAAACCAAATGTCATTTCTAACCACACTCACTCCACAACATTCACACATTTGAATCAAACTTGTAAAACGAACTGTGCATGCTTGTAATCTACTTTTAAGCTTATTCTTTGATTCTAAGCTTATTATTGATTTCTAATGACATGGAGACGATTATATGTGTTAGGGTTGTCATAAAAGTAAACCAAATGTCATTTCTAACCACACTCACTCCACAACATTCACACATTTGAATAAAACTTGTAAAACGAACTGTGCATGCTTGTAATCTACTTTTAAGCTTCTTCTTTGATTCTAAGCTTATTTTTGAATTCTAATGACATGGAGACGATTATATGTGTTAGGGTTGTCATAAAAGTAAACCAAATTCATTTCTAACCACACTCACTCCACAACATTCACACATTTGAATCAAACTTGTAAAACGAACTGTGCATGCTTGTAATCTACTTTTAAGCTTATTCTTTGATTCTAAGCTTATTATTGATTTCTAATGACATGGAGACGATTATATGTGTTAGGGTTGTCATAAAAGTAAACCAAATGTCATTTCTAACCACACTCACTCCACTACATTCACACATTTGAATCAAACTTGTAAAACGAACTGCGCATGCTTGTAATCTAATTTTAATCTTATTCTTTGATTCTAAGCTTATTTTTGAATTCTCATGACATGGAGACGATTATATGTGTTAGGGTTGTCATAAAAGTAAACCAAATGTCATTTCTAACCACACTCACTCCACAACATTCACACATTTGAATAAAACTTGTGAAACGAACTGTGCATGCTTGTAATCTACTTTTAAGCTTATTCTTTGATTCTAAGCTTATTCTTGAATTCTAATGACATGGAGACGATTATATGTGTTAGGGTTGTCATAAAAGTAAACCAAATGTCATTTCTAACCACACTCACTCCACAACATTCACACATTTGAATAAAACTTGTGAAACGAACTGTGCATGCTTGTAATCTATTTTTAAGGTTATTCTTTGATTCTAAGCTTATTTTTGAATTCTAATGACATGGAGACGATTATATGTGTTAGGGTTGTCATAAAAGTAAACCAAATGTCATTTCTAACCACACTCACTCCACAACATTCACACATTTGAATCAAACTTGTAAAACGAACTGTGCATGCATGTAATCTACTTTTAAGCTTCTTCTTTGATTCTAAGCTTATTTTTGAATTCTAATGACATGGAGACGATTATATGTGTTAGGGTTGTCATAAAAGTAAACCAAATGTCACTTCTAACGACACTCACTCCACAACATTCACACATTTCAATCAAACTTGTAAAACGAACTGTGCATGCTTGTAATCTACTTTTAAGCTAATTCTTTGATTCTAAGCTTATTTTTGAATTCTAATGACATGGAGACGATTATATGTGTTAGGGTTGTCATAAAAGTAAACCAAATGTCATTTCTAACCACACTCACTCCACTACATTCACACATTTGAATAAAACTTGTGAAACGAACTGTGCATGCTTGTAATCTACTTTTAAGCTTATTCTTTTATTCTATGCTTATTTTTGAATTCTAATGACATGGAGACGATTATATGTGTTAGGGTTGTCATAAAAGTAATCCAAATGTCATTTCTAACCACACTCACTCCACAACATTCACACATTTGAATAAAACTTGTGAAACGAACTGTGCATGCTTGTAATCTACTTTTAAGGTTATTCTTTGATTCTAAGCTTATTTTTGAATTCTAATGACATGGAGACGATTATATGTGTTAGGGTTGTCATAAAAGTAAACCAAATGTCATTTCTAACCACACTCATTCCACAACATTCACACATTTGAATAAAACTTGTGAAACGAACTGTCCATGCTTGTAATCTACTTTTAAGCTTATTCTTTGATTCTAAGCTTATTTTTGAATTCTAATGACATGGAGACGATTATATGTGTTAGGGTTGTCATAAAAGTAAACCAAATGTCATTTCTAACCACACTCACTCCACAACATTCACACATTTGAATCAAACTTGTAAAACGAACTATGCATGCTTGTAATCTACTTTTAAGCTTCTTCTTTGATTCTAAGCTTATTTTTGAATTCTAATGACATGGAGACGATTATATGTGTTAGGGTTGTCATAAAAGTAAACCAAATGTCATTTCTAACCACACTCACTCCACAACATTCACACATTTGAATCAAACTTGTAAAACGAACTGTGCATGCTTGTAATCTACTTTTAAGCTTATTCTTTTATTCTAAGCTTATTTTTGAATTCTAATGACATGGAGACGATTATATGTGTTAGGGTTGTCATAAAAGTAATCCAAATGTCATTTCTAACCACACTCACTCCACAACATTCACACATTTGAATAAAACTTGTGAAACGAACTGTGCATGCTTGTAATCTACTTTTAAGGTTATTCTTTGATTCTAAGCTTATTTTTGAATTCTAATGACATGGAGACGATTATATGTGTTAGGGTTGTCATAAAAGTAAACCAAATGTCATTTATAACCACACTCACTCCACAACATTCACACATTTGAATCAAACTTGTAAAACGAACTGTGCATGCTTGTAATCTACTTTTAAGCTTCTTCTTTGATTCTAAGCTTATTTTTGAATTCTAATGACATGGAGACGATTATATGTGTTAGGGTTGTTATAAAAGTAAAGCAAATGTCATTTCTAACCACACTCACTCCACAACATTCACACAATTGAATCAAACTTGTAAAACGAACTGTGCATGCTTGTAATCTACTTTTAAGCTTATTCTTTGATTCTAAGCTTATTATTGATTTCTAATGACATGGAGACGATTATATGTGTTAGGGTTGTCATAAAAGTAAACCAAATGTCATTTCTAACCACACTCACTCCACAATATTCACACATTTGAATAAAACTTGTGAAACGAACTGTGCATGCTTGTAATCTACTTTTAAGCTTCTTCTTTGATTCTAAGCTTATTTTTGAATTCTAATGACAAGGAGACGATTATATGTGTTAGGGTTGTCATAAAAGTAAACCAAATGTCATTTCTAACCACACTCACTCCACAACATTCACACATTTGAATCAAACTTGTAAAACGAACTGTGCATGCTTGTAATCTACTTTTAAGCTTATTCTTTGATTCTAAGCTTATTATTGATTTCTAATGACATGGAGACGATTATATGTGTTACGGTTGTCATAAAAGTAAACCAAATGTCATTTCTAACCACACTCACTCCATAACATTCACACATTTGAATCAAACTTGTGAAACGAACTGTGCATGCTTGTAATCTACTTTTAATCTTATTCTTTGATTCTAAGCTTAAATTTGAATTCTAATGACATGGTGACGATTATATGTGTTAGGGTTGTCATAAAAGTAAACCAAATGTCATTTCTAACCACACTCACTCCACCACATTCACACATTTGAATAAAACTTGTGAAACGAACTGTGCATGCTTGTAATCTACTTTTAAGCTTATTCTTTGATTCTAAGCTTATTATTGATTTCTAATGACATGGAGACGATTATATGTGTTAGGGTTGGCATAAAAGTAAACCAAATGTCATTTCTAACCACACTCACTCCATAACATTCACACATTTGAATCAAACTTGTGAAACGAACTGTGCATGCTTGTAATCTACTTTTAATCTTATTCTTTGATTCTAAGCTTAAATTTGAATTCTAATGACATGGTGACGATTATATGTGTTAGGGTTGTCATAAAAGTAAACCAAATGTCATTTCTAACCACACTCATTCCACAACATTCACACATTTGAATAAAACTTGTGAAACGAACTGTGCATGCTTGTAATCTACTTTTAAGCTTCTTCTTTGATTCTAAGCTTATTATTGATTTCTAATGACATGGAGACGATTTTATGTGTTAGGGTTGTCATAAAAGTAAACCAAATGTCATTTCTAACCACACTCACTCCACAACTTCACACATTTGAATCAAACTTGTAAAAGGAACTGCGCATGCTTGTAATCTACTTTTAAGCTTATTCTTTGATTCTAAGCTTATTCTTGAATTCTAATGACATGGAGACGATTATATGTGTTAGGGTTGTCATAAAAGTAAACCAAATGTCATTTCTAACCACACTCACTCCACAACATTCACACATTTGAATAAAACTTGTGAAACGAACTGTGCATGCTTGTAATCTATTTTTAAGGTTATTCTTTGATTCTAAGCTTATTTTTGAATTCTAATGACATGGAGACGATTATATGTGTTAGGGTTGTCATAAAAGTAAACCAAATGTCATTTCTAACCACACTCACTCCACAACATTCACACATTTGAATCAAACTTGTAAAACGAACTGTGCATGCATGTAATCTACTTTTAAGCTTCTTCTTTGATTCTAAGCTTATTTTTGAATTCTAATGACATGGAGACGATTATATGTGTTAGGGTTGTCATAAAAGTAAACCAAATGTCATTTCTAACCACACTCACTCCACAACATTCACACATTTGAATCAAACTTGTAAAACGAACTGTGCATGCTTGTAATCTACTTTTAAGCTTCTTCTTTGATTCTAAGCTTATTTTTCAATTCTAATGACATGGAGACGATTATATGTGTTAGGGTTGTCATAAAAGTAAACCAAATGTCATTTCTAACCACACTCACTCCACAACATTCACACATTTGAATCAAACTTGTAAAACGAACTGCGCATGCTTGTAATCTACTTTTAATCTTATTCTTTGATTCTAAGCTTAAATTTGAATTCTAATGACATGGTGACGATTATATGTGTTAGGGTTGTCATAAAAGTAAACCAAATGTCATTTCTAACCACACTCACTCCACAACATTCACACATTTGAATAAAACTTGTGAAACGAACTGTGCATGCTTGTAATCTACTTTTAAGCTTCTTCTTTGATTCTAAGCTTATTTTTGAATTCTAATGACATGGAGACGATTATATGTGTTAGGGTTGTCATAAAAGTAAACCAAATGTCACTTCTAACGACACTCACTCCACAACATTCACACATTTGAATCAAACTTGTGAAACGAACTGTGCATGCTTGTAATCTTCTTTTAAGCTTATTCTTTGATTCTAAGCTTATTATTGATTTCTAATGACATGGAGACGATTATATGTGTTAGGGTTGTCATAAAAGTAAACCGAATGTCATTTCTAACCACACTCACTCCACAACATTCACACATTTGAATCAAACTTGTAAAACGAACTGTGCATGCTTGTATTCTACTTTTAAGCTTATTCTTTGATTCTAAGCTTATTTTTGAATTCTAATGACATGGAGACGATTATATGTGTTAGGGTTGTCATAAAAGTAAACCAAATGTCATTTCTAACCACACTCACTCCACAACATTCACACATTTCAATCAAACTTGTAAAACGAACTGTGCATGCTTGTAATCTACTTTTAAGCTAATTCTTTGATTCTAAGCTTATTTTTGAATTCTAATGACATGGAGACGATTATATGTGTTAGGGTTGTCATAAAAGTAAACCAAATGTCATTTCTAACCACACTCACTCCACTACATTCACACATTTGAATAAAACTTGTGAAACGAACTGTGCATGCTTGTAATCTACTTTTAAGCTTATTCTTTTATTCTATGCTTATTTTTGAATTCTAATGACATGGAGACGATTATATGTGTTAGGGTTGTCATAAAAGTAATCCAAATGTCATTTCTAACCACACTCACTCCACAACATTCACACATTTGAATAAAACTTGTGAAACGAACTGTGCATGCTTGTAATCTACTTTTAAGGTTATTCTTTGATTCTAAGCTTATTTTTGAATTCTAATGACATGGAGACGATTATATGTGTTAGGGTTGTCATAAAAGTAAACCAAATGTCATTTCTAACCACACTCATTCCACAACATTCACACATTTGAATAAAACTTGTGAAACGAACTGTCCATGCTTGTAATCTACTTTTAAGCTTATTCTTTGATTCTAAGCTTATTTTTGAATTCTAATGACATGGAGACGATTATATGTGTTAGGGTTGTCATAAAAGTAAACCAAATGTCATTTCTAACCACACTCACTCCACAACATTCACACATTTGAATCAAACTTGTAAAACGAACTATGCATGCTTGTAATCTACTTTTAAGCTTCTTCTTTGATTCTAAGCTTATTTTTGAATTCTAATGACATGGAGACGATTATATGTGTTAGGGTTGTCATAAAAGTAAACCAAATGTCATTTCTAACCACACTCACTCCACAACATTCACACATTTGAATCAAACTTGTAAAACGAACTGTGCATGCTTGTAATCTACTTTTAAGCTTATTCTTTTATTCTAAGCTTATTTTTGAATTCTAATGACATGGAGACGATTATATGTGTTAGGGTTGTCATAAAAGTAATCCAAATGTCATTTCTAACCACACTCACTCCACAACATTCACACATTTGAATAAAACTTGTGAAACGAACTGTGCATGCTTGTAATCTACTTTTAAGGTTATTCTTTGATTCTAAGCTTATTTTTGAATTCTAATGACATGGAGACGATTATATGTGTTAGGGTTGTCATAAAAGTAAACCAAATGTCATTTATAACCACACTCACTCCACAACATTCACACATTTGAATCAAACTTGTAAAACGAACTGTGCATGCTTGTAATCTACTTTTAAGCTTCTTCTTTGATTCTAAGCTTATTTTTGAATTCTAATGACATGGAGACGATTATATGTGTTAGGGTTGTTATAAAAGTAAAGCAAATGTCATTTCTAACCACACTCACTCCACAACATTCACACAATTGAATCAAACTTGTAAAACGAACTGTGCATGCTTGTAATCTACTTTTAAGCTTATTCTTTGATTCTAAGCTTATTATTGATTTCTAATGACATGGAGACGATTATATGTGTTAGGGTTGTCATAAAAGTAAACCAAATGTCATTTCTAACCACACTCACTCCACAATATTCACACATTTGAATAAAACTTGTGAAACGAACTGTGCATGCTTGTAATCTACTTTTAAGCTTCTTCTTTGATTCTAAGCTTATTTTTGAATTCTAATGACAAGGAGACGATTATATGTGTTAGGGTTGTCATAAAAGTAAACCAAATGTCATTTCTAACCACACTCACTCCACAACATTCACACATTTGAATCAAACTTGTAAAACGAACTGTGCATGCTTGTAATCTACTTTTAAGCTTATTCTTTGATTCTAAGCTTATTATTGATTTCTAATGACATGGAGACGATTATATGTGTTACGGTTGTCCTAAAAGTAAACCAAATGTCATTTCTAACCACACTCACTCCATAACATTCACACATTTGAATCAAACTTGTGAAACGAACTGTGCATGCTTGTAATCTACTTTTAATCTTATTCTTTGATTCTAAGCTTAAATTTGAATTCTAATGACATGGTGACGATTATATGTGTTAGGGTTGTCATAAAAGTAAACCAAATGTCATTTCTAACCACACTCACTCCACCACATTCACACATTTGAATAAAACTTGTGAAACGAACTGTGCATGCTTGTAATCTACTTTTAAGCTTCTTCTTTGATTCTAAGCTTATTTTTGAATTCTAATGACATGGAGACGATTATATGTGTTAGGGTTGTCATAAAAGTAAACCAAATGTCATTTCTAACCACACTCATTCCACAACATTCACACATTTGAATAAAACTTGTGAAACGAACTGTGCATGCTTGTAATCTACTTTTAAGCTTCTTCTTTGATTCTAAGCTTATTATTGATTTCTAATGACATGGAGACGATTTTATGTGTTAGGGTTGTCATAAAAGTAAACCAAATGTCATTTCTAACCACACTCACTCCACAACTTCACACATTTGAATCAAACTTGTAAAAGGAACTGCGCATGCTTGTAATCTACTTTTAATCTTATTCTTTGATTCTAAGCTTAAATTTGAATTCTAATGACATGGTGACGATTATATGTGTTAGGGTTGTCATAAAAGTAAACCAAATGTCATTTCTAACCACACTCACTCCACCACATTCACACATTTGAATAAAACTTGTGAAACGAACTGTGCATGCTTGTAATCTACTTTTAAGCTTCTTCTTTGATTCTAAGCTTATTTTTGAATTCTAATGACATGGAGACGATTATATGTGTTAGGGTTGTCATAAAAGTAAACCAAATGTCATTTCTAACCACACTCATTCCACAACATTCACACATTTGAATAAAACTTGTGAAACGAACTGTGCATGCTTGTAATCTACTTTTAAGCTTCTTCTTTGATTCTAAGCTTATTATTGATTTCTAATGACATGGAGACGATTTTATGTGTTAGGGTTGTCATAAAAGTAAACCAAATGTCATTTCTAACCACACTCACTCCACAACTTCACACATTTGAATCAAACTTGTAAAAGGAACTGCGCATGCTTGTAATCTACTTTTAATCTTATTCTTTGATTCTAAGCTTAAATTTGAATTCTAATGACATGGTGACGATTATATGTGTTAGGGTTGTCATAAAAGTAAACCAAATGTCATTTCTAACCACACTCACTCCACCACATTCACACATTTGAATAAAACTTGTGAAACGAACTGTGCATGCTTGTAATCTACTTTTAAGCTTCTTCTTTGATTCTAAGCTTATTTTTGAATTCTAATGACATGGAGACGGTTATATGTGTTAGGGTTGTCATAAAAGTAAACCAAATGTCATTTCTAACCACACTCATTCCACAACATTCACACATTTGAATAAAACTTGTGAAACGAACTGTGCATGCTTGTAATCTACTTTTAAGCTTCTTCTTTGATTCTAAGCTTATTATTGATTTCTAATGACATGGAGACGATTTTATGTGTTAGGGTTGTCATAAAAGTAAACCAAATGTCATTTCTAACCACACTCACTCCACAACTTCACATATTTGAATCAAACTTGTAAAAGGAACTGCGCATGCTTGTAATCTACTTTTAATCTTATTCTTTGATTCTAAGCTTAAATTTGAATTCTAATGACATGGTGACGATTATATGTGTTAGGGTTGTCATAAAAGTAAACCAAATGTCATTTCTAACCACACTCACTCCACCACATTCACACATTTGAATAAAACTTGTGAAACGAACTGTGCATGCTTGTAATCTACTTTTAAGCTTCTTCTTTGATTCTAAGCTTATTTTTGAATTCTAATGACATGGAGACGATTATATGTGTTAGGGTTGTCATAAAAGTAAACCAAATGTCATTTCTAACCACACTCATTCCACAACATTCACACATTTGAATAAAACTTGTGAAACGAACTGTGCATGCTTGTAATCTACTTTTAAGCTTCTTCTTTGATTCTAAGCTTATTATTGATTTCTAATGACATGGAGACGATTTTATGTGTTAGGGTTGTCATAAAAGTAAACCAAATGTCATTTCTAACCACACTCACTCCACAACTTCACACATTTGAATCAAACTTGTAAAAGGAACTGCGCATGCTTGTAATCTACTTTTAATCTTATTCTTTGATTCTAAGCTTAAATTTGAATTCTAATGACATGGTGACGATTATATGTGTTAGGGTTGTCATAAAAGTAAACCAAATGTCATTTCTAACCACACTCACTCCACCACATTCACACATTTGAATAAAACTTGTGAAACGAACTGTGCATGCTTGTAATCTACTTTTAAGCTTATTCTTTGACTCTAAGCTTATTTTTGAATTCTAATGACATGGAGACGATTATATGTGTTAGGGTTGTCATAAAAGTAAACCAAATGTCATTTCTAACCACACTCACTCCACAACATTCACACATTTGAATAAAACTTGTGAAACGAACTGTGCATGCTTGTAATCTACTTTTAAGCTTATTCTTTGATTCTAAGCTTATTTTTGAATTCTAATGACATGGAGACGATTATATGGGTTAGGGTTGTCATAAAAGTAAACCAAATGTCATTTCTAACCACACTCACTCCACAACATTCACACATTTGAATAAAACTTGTGAAACGAACTATGCATGCTTGTAATCTACTTTTAAGCTTATTCTTTGATTCTAAGCTTATTTTTGAATTCTAATGACATGGAGACGATTATATGTGTTAGGGTTGTCATAAAAGTAAACAAAATGTCATTTCTAACCACACTCACTCCACAACATTCACACATTTGAATCAAACTTGTAAAACGAACTGTGCATGCTTGTAATCTACTTTTAAGCTTCTTCTTTGATTCTAAGCTTATTTTTGAATTCTAATGACATGGAGACGATTATATGTGTTAGGGTTGTTATAAAAGTAAAGCAAATGTCATTTCTAACCACACTCACTCCACAACATTCACACATTTGAATCAAACTTGTAAAACGAACTGTGCATGCTTGTAATCTACTTTTAAGCTTATTCTTTGATTCTAAGCTTATTATTGATTTCTAATGACATGGAGACGATTATATGTGTTAGGGTTGTCATAAAAGTAAACCAAATGTCATTTCTAACCACACTCACTCCACAATATTCACACATTTGAATAAAACTTGTGAAACGAACTGTGCATGCTTGTAATCTACTTTTAAGCTTCTTCTTTGATTCTAAGCTTATTTTTGAATTCTAATGACAAGGAGACGATTATATGTGTTAGGGTTGTCATAAAAGTAAACCAAATGTCATTTCTAACCACACTCACTCCACAACATTCACACATTTGAATCAAACTTGTAAAACGAACTGTGCATGCTTGTAATCTACTTTTAAGCTTATTCTTTGATTCTAAGCTTATTATTGATTTCTAATGACATGGAGACGATTATATGTGTTACGGTTGTCATAAAAGTAAACCAAATGTCATTTCTAACCACACTCACTCCACAACATTCACACATTTGAATCAAACTTGTGAAACGAACTGTGCATGCTTGTAATCTACTTTTAATCTTATTCTTTGATTCTAAGCTTAAATTTGAATTCTAATGACATGGTGACGATTATATGTGTTAGGGTTGTCATAAAAGTAAACCAAATGTCATTTCTAACCACACTCACTCCACCACATTCACACATTTGAATAAAACTTGTGAAACGAACTGTGCATGCTTGTAATCTACTTTTAAGCTTCTTCTTTGATTCTAAGCTTATTTTTGAATTCTAATGACATGGAGACGATTATATGTGTTAGGGTTGTCATAAAAGTAAACCAAATGTCATTTCTAACCACACTCATTCCACAACATTCACACATTTGAATAAAACTTGTGAAACGAACTGTGCATGCTTGTAATCTACTTTTAAGCTTCTTCTTTGATTCTAAGCTTATTATTGATTTCTAATGACATGGAGACGATTTTATGTGTTAGGGTTGTCATAAAAGTAAACCAAATGTCATTTCTAACCACACTCACTCCACAACTTCACACATTTGAATCAAACTTGTAAAAGGAACTGCGCATGCTTGTAATCTACTTTTAATCTTATTCTTTGATTCTAAGCTTAAATTTGAATTCTAATGACATGGTGACGATTATATGTGTTAGGGTTGTCATAAAAGTAAACCAAATGTCATTTCTAACCACACTCACTCCACCACATTCACACATTTGAATAAAACTTGTGAAACGAACTGTGCATGCTTGTAATCTACTTTTAAGCTTATTCTTTGACTCTAAGCTTATTTTTGAATTCTAATGACATGGAGACGATTATATGTGTTAGGGTTGTCATAAAAGTAAACCAAATGTCATTTCTAACCACACTCACTCCACAACATTCACACATTTGAATAAAACTTGTGAAACGAACTGTGCATGCTTGTAATCTACTTTTAAGCTTATTCTTTGATTCTAAGCTTATTTTTGAATTCTAATGACATGGAGACGATTATATGGGTTAGGGTTGTCATAAAAGTAAACCAAATGTCATTTCTAACCACACTCACTCCACAACATTCACACATTTGAATAAAACTTGTGAAACGAACTATGCATGCTTGTAATCTACTTTTAAGCTTATTCTTTGATTCTAAGCTTATTTTTGAATTCTAATGACATGGAGACGATTATATGTGTTAGGGTTGTCATAAAAGTAAACAAAATGTCATTTCTAACCACACTCACTCCACAACATTCACACATTTGAATCAAACTTGTAAAACGAACTGTGCATGCTTGTAATCTACTTTTAAGCTTCTTCTTTGATTCTAAGCTTATTTTTGAATTCTAATGACATGGAGACGATTATATGTGTTAGGGTTGTTATAAAAGTAAAGCAAATGTCATTTCTAACCACACTCACTCCACAACATTCACACATTTGAATCAAACTTGTAAAACGAACTGTGCATGCTTGTAATCTACTTTTAAGCTTATTCTTTGATTCTAAGCTTATTATTGATTTCTAATGACATGGAGACGATTATATGTGTTAGGGTTGTCATAAAAGTAAACCAAATGTCATTTCTAACCACACTCACTCCACAATATTCACACATTTGAATAAAACTTGTGAAACGAACTGTGCATGCTTGTAATCTACTTTTAAGCTTCTTCTTTGATTCTAAGCTTATTTTTGAATTCTAATGACAAGGAGACGATTATATGTGTTAGGGTTGTCATAAAAGTAAACCAAATGTCATTTCTAACCACACTCACTCCACAACATTCACACATTTGAATCAAACTTGTAAAACGAACTGTGCATGCTTGTAATCTACTTTTAAGCTTATTCTTTGATTCTAAGCTTATTATTGATTTCTAATGACATGGAGACGATTATATGTGTTACGGTTGTCATAAAAGTAAACCAAATGTCATTTCTAACCACACTCACTCCACAACATTCACACATTTGAATCAAACTTGTGAAACGAACTGTGCATGCTTGTAATCTACTTTTAATCTTATTCTTTGATTCTAAGCTTAAATTTGAATTCTAATGACATGGTGACGATTATATGTGTTAGGGTTGTCATAAAAGTAAACCAAATGTCATTTCTAACCACACTCACTCCACCACATTCACACATTTGAATAAAACTTGTGAAACGAACTGTGCATGCTTGTAATCTACTTTTAAGCTTCTTCTTTGATTCTAAGCTTATTTTTGAATTCTAATGACATGGAGACGATTATATGTGTTAGGGTTGTCATAAAAGTAAACCAAATGTCATTTCTAACCACACTCATTCCACAACATTCACACATTTGAATAAAACTTGTGAAACGAACTGTGCATGCTTGTAATCTACTTTTAAGCTTCTTCTTTGATTCTAAGCTTATTATTGATTTCTAATGACATGGAGACGATTTTATGTGTTAGGGTTGTCATAAAAGTAAACCAAATGTCATTTCTAACCACACTCACTCCACAACTTCACACATTTGAATCAAACTTGTAAAAGGAACTGCGCATGCTTGTAATCTACTTTTAATCTTATTCTTTGATTCTAAGCTTAAATTTGAATTCTAATGACATGGTGACGATTATATGTGTTAGGGTTGTCATAAAAGTAAACCAAATGTCATTTCTAACCACACTCACTCCACCACATTCACACATTTGAATAAAACTTGTGAAACGAACTGTGCATGCTTGTAATCTACTTTTAAGCTTATTCTTTGACTCTAAGCTTATTTTTGAATTCTAATGACATGGAGACGATTATATGTGTTAGGGTTGTCATAAAAGTAAACCAAATGTCATTTCTAACCACACTCACTCCACAACATTCACACATTTGAATAAAACTTGTGAAACGAACTGTGCATGCTTGTAATCTACTTTTAAGCTTATTCTTTGATTCTAAGCTTATTTTTGAATTCTAATGACATGGAGACGATTATATGGGTTAGGGTTGTCATAAAAGTAAACCAAATGTCATTTCTAACCACACTCACTCCACAACATTCACACATTTGAATAAAACTTGTGAAACGAACTATGCATGCTTGTAATCTACTTTTAAGCTTATTCTTTGATTCTAAGCTTATTTTTGAATTCTAATGACATGGAGACGATTATATGTGTTAGGGTTGTCATAAAAGTAAACAAAATGTCATTTCTAACCACACTCACTCCACAACATTCACACATTTGAATCAAACTTGTAAAACGAACTGTGCATGCTTGTAATCTACTTTTAAGCTTATTCTTTGATTCTAAGCTTATTTTTGAATTCTAATGACATGGAGACGATTATATGTGTTAGGGTTGTCATAAAAGTAAACCAAATGTCATTTCTAACCACACTCACTCCACAACATTCACACATTTGAATAAAACTTGTGAAACGAACTGTGCATGCTTGTAATTTACTTTTAAGCTTATTCTTTGATTCTAAGCTTATTATTGATTTCTAATGACATGGAGACGATTATATGTGTTAGGGTTGTCATAAAAGTAAACCAAATGTCATTTCTAACCACACTCACTCCACAACATTCACACATTTGAATCAACCTTGTAAAACGAACTATGCATGCTTGTATTCTACTTTTAAGCTTATTCTTTGACTCTAAGCTTATTTTTGAATTCTAATGACATGGAGACGATTATATGTGTTAGGGTTGTCATAAAAGTAAACCAAATGTCATTTCTAACCACACTCACTCCACAACATTCACACATTTGAATAAAACTTGTGAAACGAACTGTGCATGCTTGTAATCTACTTTTAAGCTTATTCTTTGATTCTAAGCTTATTTTTGAATTCTAATGACATGGAGACGATTATATGGGTTAGGGTTGTCATAAAAGTAAACCAAATGTCATTTCTAACCACACTCACTCCACAACATTCACACATTTGAATAAAACTTGTGAAACGAACTATGCATGCTTGTAATCTACTTTTAAGCTTATTCTTTGATTCTAAGCTTATTTTTGAATTCTAATGACATGGAGACGATTATATGTGTTAGGGTTGTCATAAAAGTAAACCAAATGTCATTTCTAACCACACTCGCTCCACTACATTCACACATTTGAATCAAACTTGTAAAACGAACTGTGCATGCTTGTAATCTACTTTTAAGCTTATTCTTTGATTCTAAGCTTATTTTTGAATTCTAATGACATGGAGACGATTATATGTGTTAGGGTTGTCATAAAAGTAAACCAAATGTAATTTGTAACCACACTCACTCCACAACATTCACACATTTGAATAAAACTTGTGAAACGAACTGTGCATGCTTGTAATCTACTTTTAAGCTTCTTCTTTGATTCTAAGCTTATTTTTGAATTCTAATGACATGGAGACGATTATATGTGTTAGGGTTGTCATAAAAGTAAACCAAATGTCATTTCTAACCACACTCACTCCACAACATTCACACATTTGAATCAAACTTGTAAAACGAACTGTGCATGCTTGTAATCTACTTTTAAGCTTATTCTTTGATTCTAAGCTTATTATTGATTTCTAATGACATGGAGACGATTATATGTGTTAGGGTTGTCATAAAAGTAAACCAAATGTCATTTCTAACCACACTCACTCCACTACATTCACACATTTGAATCAAACTTTTAAAACGAACTGTGCATGCTTGTAATCTAATTTTAATCTTATTCTTTGATTCTAAGCTTATTTTTGAATTCTCATGACATGGAGACGAGTATATGTGTTAGGGTTGTCATAAAAGTAAACCAAATGTCATTTCTAACCACACTCACTCCACAACATTCACACATTTGAATCAAACTTGTAAAACGAACTGTGCATGCTTGTAATCTACTTTTAAGCTTATTCTTTGATTCTAAGCTTATTATTGATTTCTAATGACATGGAGACGATTATATGTGTTAGGGTTGTCATAAAAGTAAACCAAATGTCATTTCTAACCACACTCACTCCACTACATTCACACATTTGAATCAAACTTTTAAAACGAACTGTGCATGCTTGTAATCTAATTTTAATCTTATTCTTTGATTCTAAGCTTATTTTTGAATTCTCATGACATGGAGACGAGTATATGTGTTAGGGTTGTCATAAAAGTAAACCAAATGTCATTTCTAACCACACTCACTCCACAACTTCACACATTTGAATCAAACTTGTAAAAGGAACTGCGCATGCTTGTAATCTACTTTTAATCTTATTCTTTGATTCTAAGCTTAAATTTGAATTCTAATGACATGGTGACGATTATATGTGTTAGGGTTGTCATAAAAGTAAACCAAATGTCATTTCTAACCACACTCACTCCACCACATTCACACATTTGAATAAAACTTGTGAAACGAACTGTGCATGCTTGTAATCTACTTTTAAGCTTATTCTTTGACTCTAAGCTTATTTTTGAATTCTAATGACATGGAGACGATTATATGTGTTAGGGTTGTCATAAAAGTAAACCAAATGTCATTTCTAACCACACTCACTCCACAACATTCACACATTTGAATCAAACTTGTGAAACGAACTGTGCATGCTTGTAATCTACTTTTAATCTTATTCTTTGATTCTAAGCTTAAATTTGAATTCTAATGACATGGTGACGATTATATGTGTTAGGGTTGTCATAAAAGTAAACCAAATGTCATTTCTAACCACACTCACTCCACCACATTCACACATTTGAATAAAACTTGTGAAACGAACTGTGCATGCTTGTAATCTACTTTTAAGCTTCTTCTTTGATTCTAAGCTTATTTTTGAATTCTAATGACATGGAGACGATTATATGTGTTAGGGTTGTCATAAAAGTAAACCAAATGTCATTTCTAACCACACTCATTCCACAACATTCACACATTTGAATAAAACTTGTGAAACGAACTGTGCATGCTTGTAATCTACTTTTAAGCTTCTTCTTTGATTCTAAGCTTATTATTGATTTCTAATGACATGGAGACGATTTTATGTGTTAGGGTTGTCATAAAAGTAAACCAAATGTCATTTCTAACCACACTCACTCCACAACTTCACACATTTGAATCAAACTTGTAAAAGGAACTGCGCATGCTTGTAATCTACTTTTAATCTTATTCTTTGATTCTAAGCTTAAATTTGAATTCTAATGACATGGTGACGATTATATGTGTTAGGGTTGTCATAAAAGTAAACCAAATGTCATTTCTAACCACACTCACTCCACCACATTCACACATTTGAATAAAACTTGTGAAACGAACTGTGCATGCTTGTAATCTACTTTTAAGCTTATTCTTTGACTCTAAGCTTATTTTTGAATTCTAATGACATGGAGACGATTATATGTGTTAGGGTTGTCATAAAAGTAAACCAAATGTCATTTCTAACCACACTCACTCCACAACATTCACACATTTGAATAAAACTTGTGAAACGAACTGTGCATGCTTGTAATCTACTTTTAAGCTTATTCTTTGATTCTAAGCTTATTTTTGAATTCTAATGACATGGAGACGATTATATGGGTTAGGGTTGTCATAAAAGTAAACCAAATGTCATTTCTAACCACACTCACTCCACAACATTCACACATTTGAATAAAACTTGTGAAACGAACTATGCATGCTTGTAATCTACTTTTAAGCTTATTCTTTGATTCTAAGCTTATTTTTGAATTCTAATGACATGGAGACGATTATATGTGTTAGGGTTGTCATAAAAGTAAACAAAATGTCATTTCTAACCACACTCACTCCACAACATTCACACATTTGAATCAAACTTGTAAAACGAACTGTGCATGCTTGTAATCTACTTTTAAGCTTATTCTTTGATTCTAAGCTTATTTTTGAATTCTAATGACATGGAGACGATTATATGTGTTAGGGTTGTCATAAAAGTAAACCAAATGTCATTTCTAACCACACTCACTCCACAACATTCACACATTTGAATAAAACTTGTGAAACGAACTGTGCATGCTTGTAATTTACTTTTAAGCTTATTCTTTGATTCTAAGCTTATTATTGATTTCTAATGACATGGAGACGATTATATGTGTTAGGGTTGTCATAAAAGTAAACCAAATGTCATTTCTAACCACACTCACTCCACAACATTCACACATTTGAATCAACCTTGTAAAACGAACTATGCATGCTTGTATTCTACTTTTAAGCTTATTCTTTGACTCTAAGCTTATTTTTGAATTCTAATGACATGGAGACGATTATATGTGTTAGGGTTGTCATAAAAGTAAACCAAATGTCATTTCTAACCACACTCACTCCACAACATTCACACATTTGAATAAAACTTGTGAAACGAACTGTGCATGCTTGTAATCTACTTTTAAGCTTATTCTTTGATTCTAAGCTTATTTTTGAATTCTAATGACATGGAGACGATTATATGGGTTAGGGTTGTCATAAAAGTAAACCAAATGTCATTTCTAACCACACTCACTCCACAACATTCACACATTTGAATAAAACTTGTGAAACGAACTATGCATGCTTGTAATCTACTTTTAAGCTTATTCTTTGATTCTAAGCTTATTTTTGAATTCTAATGACATGGAGACGATTATATGTGTTAGGGTTGTCATAAAAGTAAACCAAATGTCATTTCTAACCACACTCGCTCCACTACATTCACACATTTGAATCAAACTTGTAAAACGAACTGTGCATGCTTGTAATCTACTTTTAAGCTTATTCTTTGATTCTAAGCTTATTTTTGAATTCTAATGACATGGAGACGATTATATGTGTTAGGGTTGTCATAAAAGTAAACCAAATGTAATTTGTAACCACACTCACTCCACAACATTCACACATTTGAATAAAACTTGTGAAACGAACTGTGCATGCTTGTAATCTACTTTTAAGCTTCTTCTTTGATTCTAAGCTTATTTTTGAATTCTAATGACATGGAGACGATTATATGTGTTAGGGTTGTCATAAAAGTAAACCAAATGTCATTTCTAACCACACTCACTCCACAACATTCACACATTTGAATCAAACTTGTAAAACGAACTGTGCATGCTTGTAATCTACTTTTAAGCTTATTCTTTGATTCTAAGCTTATTATTGATTTCTAATGACATGGAGACGATTATATGTGTTAGGGTTGTCATAAAAGTAAACCAAATGTCATTTCTAACCACACTCACTCCACTACATTCACACATTTGAATCAAACTTTTAAAACGAACTGTGCATGCTTGTAATCTAATTTTAATCTTATTCTTTGATTCTAAGCTTATTTTTGAATTCTCATGACATGGAGACGAGTATATGTGTTAGGGTTGTCATAAAAGTAAACCAAATGTCATTTCTAACCACACTCACTCCACAACATTCACACATTTGAATCAAACTTGTAAAACGAACTGTGCATGCTTGTAATCTACTTTTAAGCTTATTCTTTGATTCTAAGCTTATTATTGATTTCTAATGACATGGAGACGATTATATGTGTTAGGGTTGTCATAAAAGTAAACCAAATGTCATTTCTAACCACACTCACTCCACTACATTCACACATTTGAATCAAACTTTTAAAACGAACTGTGCATGCTTGTAATCTAATTTTAATCTTATTCTTTGATTCTAAGCTTATTTTTGAATTCTCATGACATGGAGACGAGTATATGTGTTAGGGTTGTCATAAAAGTAAACCAAATGTCATTTCTAACCACACTCACTCCACAACTTCACACATTTGAATCAAACTTGTAAAAGGAACTGCGCATGCTTGTAATCTACTTTTAATCTTATTCTTTGATTCTAAGCTTAAATTTGAATTCTAATGACATGGTGACGATTATATGTGTTAGGGTTGTCATAAAAGTAAACCAAATGTCATTTCTAACCACACTCACTCCACCACATTCACACATTTGAATAAAACTTGTGAAACGAACTGTGCATGCTTGTAATCTACTTTTAAGCTTATTCTTTGACTCTAAGCTTATTTTTGAATTCTAATGACATGGAGACGATTATATGTGTTAGGGTTGTCATAAAAGTAAACCAAATGTCATTTCTAACCACACTCACTCCACAACATTCACACATTTGAATAAAACTTGTGAAACGAACTGTGCATGCTTGTAATCTACTTTTAAGCTTATTCTTTGATTCTAAGCTTATTTTTGAATTCTAATGACATGGAGACGATTATATGGGTTAGGGTTGTCATAAAAGTAAACCAAATGTCATTTCTAACCACACTTACTCCACAACATTCACACATTTGAATAAAACTTGTGAAACGAACTATGCATGCTTGTAATCTACTTTTAAGCTTATTCTTTGATTCTAAGCTTATTATTGATTTCTAATGACATGGAGACGATTATGTGTTAGGGTTGTCATAAAAGTAAACCAAATGTCATTTCTAACCACACTCACTCCACAACATTCACACATTTGAATCAACCTTGTAAAACGAACTATGCATGCTTGTATTCTACTTTTAAGCTTATTCTTTGACTCTAAGCTTATTTTTGAATTCTAATGACATGGAGACGATTATATGTGTTAGGGTTGTCATAAAAGTAAACCAAATGTCATTTCTAACCACACTCACTCCACAACATTCACACATTTGAATAAAACTTGTGAAACGAACTGTGCATGCTTGTAATCTACTTTTAAGCTTATTCTTTGATTCTAAGCTTATTTTTGAATTCTAATGACATGGAGACGATTATATGGGTTAGGGTTGTCATAAAAGTAAACCAAATGTCATTTCTAACCACACTCACTCCACAACATTCACACATTTGAATAAAACTTGTGAAACGAACTATGCATGCTTGTAATCTACTTTTAAGCTTATTCTTTGATTCTAAGCTTATTTTTGAATTCTAATGACATGGAGACGATTATATGTGTTAGGGTTGTCATAAAAGTAAACCAAATGTCATTTCTAACCACACTCGCTCCACTACATTCACACATTTGAATCAAACTTGTAAAACGAACTGTGCATGCTTGTAATCTACTTTTAAGCTTATTCTTTGATTCTAAGCTTATTTTTGAATTCTAATGACATGGAGACGATTATATGTGTTAGGGTTGTCATAAAAGTAAACCAAATGTAATTTCTAACCACACTCACTCCACAACATTCACACATTTGAATCAAACTTGTAAAACGAACTGTGCATGCTTGTAATCTACTTTTAAGCTTATTCTTTGATTCTAAGCTTATTTTTGTATTCTAATGACATGGAGACGATTATATGTGTTAGGGTTGTCATAAAAGTAAACCAAATGTCATTTCTAACCACACTCACTCCACTACATTCACACATTTGAATCAAACTTGTAAAACGAACTATGCATGCTTGTAATCTACTTTTAAGCTTATTCTTTGATTCTAAGCTTATTTTTGAATTCTAATGACATGGAGACGATTATATGTGTTAGGGTTGTCATAAAAGTAAACCAAATGTCATTTCTAACCACACTCACTCCACAACATTCACACATTTGAATCAAACTTGTAAAACGAACTGTGCATGCTTGTAATCTACTTTTAAGCTTATTCTTTGATTCTAAGCTTATTTTTGAATTCTAATGACATGGAGACGATTATATGTGTTAGGGTTGTCATAAAAGTAAACCAAATGTCATTTCTAACCACACTCACTCCACTACATTCACACATTTGAATCAAACTTGTAAAACGAACTATGCATGCTTGTAATCTACTTTTAAGCTTATTCTTTGATTCTAAGCTTATTTTTGAATTCTAATGACATGGAGACGATTATATGTGTTAGGGTTGTCATAAAAGTAAACCAAATGTCATTTCTAACCACACTCACTCCACAACATTCACACATTTGAATCAAACTTGTAAAACGAACTGTGCATGCTTGTAATCTACTTTTAAGCTTATTCTTTGATTCTAAGCTTATTATTGATTTCTAATGACATGGAGACGATTATATGTGTTAGGGTTGTCATAAAAGTAAACCAAATGTCATTTCTAACCACACTCGCTCCACAACATTCACACATTTGAATAAAACTTGTGAAACGAACTGTGCATGCTTGTAATCTACTTTTAAGCTTATTCTTTGATTCTAAGCTTATTATTGATTTCTAATGACATGGAGACGATTATATGTGTTAGGGTTGTCATAAAAGTAAACCAAATGTCATTTCTAACCACACTCGCTCCACTACATTCACACATTTGAATCAAACTTGTAAAACGAACTGTGCATGCTTGTAATCTACTTTTAAGCTTATTCTTTGATTCTAAGCTTATTTTTGAATTCTAATGACATCGAGACGATTATATGTGTTAGGGTTGTCATAAAAGTAAACCAAATGTCATTTCTAACCACACTCACTCCACAACATTCACACATTTGAATAAAACTTGTGAAACGAACTGTGCATGCTTGTAATCTACTTTTAAGCTTCTTCTTTGATTCTAAGCTTATTTTTGAATTCTAATGACATGGAGACGATTATATGTGTTAGGGTTGTCATAAAAGTAAACCAAATGTCATTTCTAACCACACTCACTCCACAACATTCACACATTTGAATCAAACTTGTAAAACGAACTGTGCATGCTTGTAATCTACTTTTAAGCTTATTCTTTGATTCTAAGCTTATTATTGATTTCTAATGACATGGAGACGATTATATGTGTTAGGGTTGTCATAAAAGTAAACCAAATGTCATTTCTAACCACACTCACTCCACTACATTCACACATTTGAATCAAACTTGTAAAACGAACTGTGCATGCTTGTAATCTAATTTTAATCTTATTCTTTGATGGTAAGCTTATTTTTGAATTCTCATGACATGGAGACGATTATATGTGTTAGGGTTGTCATAAAAGTAAACCAAATGTCATTTCTAACCACACTCACTCCACAACATTCACACATTTGAATAAAACTTGTGAAACGAACTGTGTATGCTTGTAATCTACTTTTAAGCTTATTCTTTGATTCTAAGCTTATTTTTGAATTCTAATGACATGGAGACGATTATATGTGTTAGGGTTGTCATAAAAGTAAACCAAATGTCATTTTTAACCACACTCACTCCACAACATTCACACATTTGAATAAAACTTGTGAAACGAACTGTGCATGCTTGTAATCTACTTTTAAGGTTATTCTTTGATTCTAAGCTTATTTTTGAATTCTAATGACATGGAGACGATTATATGTGTTAGGGTTGTCATAAAAGTAAACCAAATGTCATTTCTAACCACACTCACTCCACAACATTCACACATTTGAATCAAACTTGTAAAACGAACTGTGCATGCTTGTAACCTACTTTTAAGCTTCTTCTTTGATTCTAAGCTTATTTTTGAATTCTAATGACATGGAGACGATTATATGTGTTAGGGTTGTCATAAAAGTAAACCAAATGTCATTTCTAACCACACTCACTCCACAACATTCACACATTTGAATCAAACTTGTAAAACGAACTGTGCATGCTTGTAATCTACTTTTAAACTTATTCTTTGATTCTAAGCTTATTTTTGAATTCTAATGACATGGAGACGATTATATGTGTTAGGGTTGGCATAAAAGTAAACCAAATGTCATTTCTAACCACACTCACTCCACTACATTCACACATTTGAATAAAACTTGTGAAACGAACTGTGCATGCTTGTAATCTACTTTTAAGCTTCTTCTTTGATTCTAAGCTTATTTTTGAATTCTAATGACATGGAGACGATTATATGTGTTAGGGTTGTTATAAAAGTAAACCAAATGTCATTTCTAACCACACTCACTCCACAACATTCACACATTTGAATCAAACTTGTAAAACGAACTGTGCATGCTTGTAACCTACTTTTAAGCTCCTTCTTTGATTCTAAGCTTATTTTTGAATTCTAATGACATGGAGACGATTATATGTGTTAGGGTTGTCATAAAAGTAAACAAAATGTCATTTCTAACCACACTCACTCCACAACATTCACACATTTGAATCAAACTTGTAAAACGAACTGTGCATGCTTGTAATCTACTTTTAAACTTATTCTTTGATTCTAAGCTTATTTTTGAATTCTAATGACATGGAGACGATTATATGTGTTAGGGTTGGCATAAAAGTAAACCAAATGTCATTTCTAACCACACTCACTCCACTACATTCACACATTTGAATCAAACTTGTAAAACGAACTGTGCATGCTTGTAATCTACTTTTAAGCTTATTCTTTGATTCTAAGCTTATTTTTGAATTCTAATGACATGGAGACGATTATATGTGTTAGGGTTGTCATAAAAGTAAACCAAATGTCATTTCTAACCACACTCGCTCCACTACATTCACACATTTGAATCAAACTTGTAAAACGAACTGTGCATGCTTGTAATCAACTTTTAAGCTTATTCTTTGATTCTAAGCTTATTTTTGAATTCTAATGACATGGAGACGATTATATGTGTTAGGGTTGTCATAAAAGTAAACCAAATGTCATTTCTAACCACACTCACTCCACAACATTCACACATTTGAATAAAACTTGTGAAACGAACTGTGCATGCTTGTAATCTACTTTTAAGCTTCTTCTTTGATTCTAAGCTTATTTTTGAATTCTAATGACATGGAGACGATTATATGTGTTAGGGTTGTCATAAAAGTAAACCAAATGTCATTTCTAACCACACTCACTCCACAACATTCACACATTTGAATCAAACTTGTAAAACGAACTGTGCATGCTTGTAATATACTTTTAAGCTTATTCTTTGATTCTAAGCTTATTATTGATTTCTAATGACATGGAGACGATTATATGTGTTAGGGTTGTCATAAAAGTAAACCAAATGTCATTTCTAACCACACTCACTCCACTACATTCACACATTTGAATCAAACTTGTAAAACGAACTGTGCATGCTTGTAATCTAATTTTAATCTTATTCTTTGATTCTAAGCTTATTTTTGAATTCTCATAACATGGAGACGATTATATGTGTTAGGGTTGTCATAAAAGTAAACCAAATGTCATTTCTAACCACACTCACTCCACTACATTCACACATTTGAATCAAACTTGTAAAACGAACTGTGCATGCTTGTAATCTACTTTTAAGCCTATTCTTTGATTCTAAGCTTATTTTTGAATTCTAATGACATGGAGACGATTATATGTGTTAGGGTTGTCATAAAAGTAAACCAAAAGTCATTTCTAACCACACTCGCTCCACTACATTCACACATTTGAATCAAACTTGTAAAACGAACTGTGCATGCTTGTAATCAACTTTTAAGCTTATTCTTTGATTCTAAGCTTATTTTTGAATTCTAATGACATGGAGACGATTATATGTGTTAGGGTTGTCATAAAAGTAAACCAAATGTCATTTCTAACCACACTCACTCCACTACATTCACACATTTGAATCAAACTTGTAAAACGAACTGTGCATGCTTGTAATCTACTTTTAAGCTTATTCTTTGATTCTAAGCTTATTTTTGAATTCTAATGACATGGAGACGATTATATGTGTTAGGGTTGTCATAAAAGTAAACCAAATGTCATTTCTAACCACACTCGCTCCACTACATTCACACATTTGAATCAAACTTGTAAAACGAACTGTGCATGCTTGTAATCAACTTTTAAGCTTATTCTTTGATTCTAAGCTTATTTTTGAATTCTAATGACATGGAGACGATTATATGTGTTAGGGTTGTCATAAAAGTAAACCAAATGTCATTTCTAACCACACTCACTCCACTACATTCACACATTTGAATCAAACTTGTAAAACGAACTGTGCATGCTTGTAATCTACTTTTAAGCCTATTCTTTGATTCTAAGCTTATTTTTGAATTCTAATGACATGGAGACGATTATATGTGTTAGGGTTGTCATAAAAGTAAACCAAATGTCATTTCTAACCACACTCGCTCCACTACATTCACACATTTGAATCAAACTTGTAAAACGAACTGTGCATGCTTGTAATCAACTTTTAAGCTTATTCTTTGATTCTAAGCTTATTTTTGAATTCTAATGACATGGAGACGATTATATGTGTTAGGGTTGTCATAAAAGTAAACCAAATGTCATTTCTAACCACACTCACTCCACTACATTCACACATTTGAATCAAACTTGTAAAACGAACTGTGCATGCTTGTAATCTACTTTTAAGCTTATTCTTTGATTCTAAGCTTATTTTTGAATTCTAATGACATGGAGACGATTATATGTGTTAGGGTTGTCATAAAAGTAAACCAAATGTCATTTCTAACCACACTCGCTCCACTACATTCACACATTTGAATCAAACTTGTAAAACGAACTGTGCATGCTTGTAATCAACTTTTAAGCTTATTCTTTGATTCTAAGCTTATTTTTGAATTCTAATGACATGGAGACGATTATATGTGTTAGGGTTGTCATAAAAGTAAACCAAATGTCATTTCTAACCACACTCACTCCACAACATTCACACATTTGAATAAAACTTGTGAAACGAACTGTGCATGCTTGTAATCTACTTTTAAGCTTCTTCTTTGATTCTAAGCTTATTTTTGAATTCTAATGACATGGAGACGATTATATGTGTTAGGGTTGTCATAAAAGTAAACCAAATGTCATTTCTAACCACACTCACTCCACAACATTCACACATTTGAATCAAACTTGTAAAACGAACTGTGCATGCTTGTAATATACTTTTAAGCTTATTCTTTGATTCTAAGCTTATTATTGATTTCTAATGACATGGAGACGATTATATGTGTTAGGGTTGTCATAAAAGTAAACCAAATGTCATTTCTAACCACACTCACTCCACTACATTCACACATTTGAATCAAACTTGTAAAACGAACTGTGCATGCTTGTAATCTAATTTTAATCTTATTCTTTGATTCTAAGCTTATTTTTGAATTCTCATGACATGGAGACGATTATATGTGTTAGGGTTGTCATAAAAGTAAACCAAATGTCATTTCTAACCACACTCACTCCACTACATTCACACATTTGAATCAAACTTGTAAAACGAACTGTGCATGCTTGTAATCTACTTTTAAGCTTATTCTTTGATTCTAAGCTTATTTTTGAATTCTAATGACATGGAGACGATTATATGTGTTAGGGTTGTCATAAAAGTAAACCAAATGTCATTTCTAACCACACTCGCTCCACTACATTCACACATTTGAATCAAACTTGTAAAACGAACTGTGCATGCTTGTAATCAACTTTTAAGCTTATTCTTTGATTCTAAGCTTATTTTTGAATTCTAATGACATGGAGACGATTATATGTGTTAGGGTTGTCATAAAAGTAAACCAAATGTCATTTCTAACCACACTCACTCCACAACATTCACACATTTGAATAAAACTTGTGAAACGAACTGTGCATGCTTGTAATCTACTTTTAAGCTTCTTCTTTGATTCTAAGCTTATTTTTGAATTCTAATGACATGGAGACGATTATATGTGTTAGGGTTGTCATAAAAGTAAACCAAATGTCATTTCTAACCACACTCACTCCACAACATTCACACATTTGAATCAAACTTGTAAAACGAACTGTGCATGCTTGTAATATACTTTTAAGCTTATTCTTTGATTCTAAGCTTATTATTGATTTCTAATGACATGAAGACGATTATATGTGTTAGGGTTGTCATAAATGTAAACCAAATGTCATTTCGAACCACACTCACTCCACTACATTCACACATTTGAATCAAACTTGTAAAACGAACTGTGCATGCTTGTAATCTAATTTTAATCTTATTCTTTGATTCTAAGCTTATTTTTGAATTCTCATGACATGGAGACGATTATATGTGTTAGGGTTGTCATAAAAGTAAACCAAATGTCATTTCTAACCACACTCACTCCACAACATTCACACATTTGAATAAAACTTGTGAAACGAACTGTGCATGCTTGTAATCTACTTTTAAGCTTATTCTTTGATTCTAAGCTTATTTTTGAATTCTAATGACATGGAGACGATTATATGTGTTAGGGTTGTCATAAAAGTAAACCAAATGTCATTTCTAACCACACTCACTCCACAACATTCACACATTTGAATAAAACTTGTAAAACGAACTGTGCATGCTTGTAATCTACTTTTAAGCTTATTCTTTGATTCTAAGCTTATTTTTGAATTCTAATGACATGGAGACGATTATATGTGTTAGGGTTGTCATAAAAGTAAACCAAATGTCATTTCTAACCACACTCACTCCACTACATTCACACATTTGAATCAAACTTGTAAAACGAACTGTGCATGCTTGTAATCTACTTTTAAGCTTATTCTTTGATTCTAAGCTTATTTTTGAATTCTAATGACATGGAGACGATTATATGTGTTAGGGTTGTCATAAAAGTAAACCAAATGTCATTTCTAACCACACTCGCTCCACTACATTCACACATTTGAATCAAACTTGTAAAACGAACTGTGCATGCTTGTAATCTACTTTTAAGCTTATTCTTTGATTCTAAGCTTATTTTTGAATTCTAATGACATGGAGACGATTATATGTGTTAGGGTTGTCATAAAAGTAAACCAAATGTCATTTCTAACCACACTCACTCCACAACATTCACACATTTGAATCAAACTTGTAAAACGAACTGTGCATGCTTGTAATCTACTTTTAAGCTTATTCTTTGATTCTAAGCTTATTATTGATTTCTAATGACATGGAGACGATTATATGTGTTAGGGTTGTCATAAAAGTAAACCAAATGTCATTTCTAACCACACTCACTCCACTACATTCACACATTTGAATCAAACTTGTAAAACGAACTGTGCATGCTTGTAATCTAATTTTAATCTTATTCTTTGATTGTAAGCTTATTTTTGAATTATCATGACATGGAGACGATTATATGTGTTAGGGTTGTCATAAAAGTAAACCAAATGTCATTTCTAACCACACTCACTCCACAACATTCACACATTTGAATCAAACTTGTAAAACGAACTGTGCATGCTTGTAATCTACTTTTAAGCTTCTTCTTTGATTCTAAGCTTATTTTTGAATTCTAATGACATGGAGACGATTATATGTGTTAGGGTTGTCATAAAAGTAAACCAAATGTCATTTCTAACCACACTCACTCCACAACATTCACACATTTGAATCAAACTTGTAAAACGAACTGTGCATACTTGTAATCTACTTTTAAGCTTAATCTTTGATTCTAAGCTTATTTTTGAATTCTAATGACATGGAGACGATTATATGTGTTAGGGTTGTCATAAAAGTAAACCAAATGTCATTTCTAACCACACTCACTCCACAACTTTCACACATTTGAATCAAACTTGTAAAACGAACTGTGCATGCTTGTAATCTACTTTTAAGCTTATTCTTTGATTCTAAGCTTATTATTGATTTCTAATGACATGGAGACGATTATATGTGTTAGGGTTGTCATAAAAGTAAACCAAATGTCATTTCTAACCACACTCACTCCACTACATTCACACATTTGAATCAAACTTGTAAAACGAACTGTGCATGCTTGTAATCTACTTTTAAGCTTATTCTTTGATTCTAAGCTTATTTTTGAATTCTAATGACATGGAGACGATTATATGTGTTAGGGTTGTCATAAAAGTAAACCAAATGTCATTTCTAACCACACTCGCTCCACTACATTCACACATTTGAATCAAACTTGTAAAACGAACTGTGCATGCTTGTAATCTACTTTTAAGCTTATTCTTTGATTCTAAGCTTATTTTTGAATTCTAATGACATGGAGACGATTATATGTGTTAGGGTTGTCATAAAAGTAAACCAAATGTCATTTCTAACCACACTCACTCCACAACATTCACACATTTGAATCAAACTTGTAAAACGAACTGTGCATGCTTGTAATCTACTTTTAAGCTTATTCTTTGATTCTAAGCTTATTATTGATTTCTAATGACATGGAGACGATTATATGTGTTCGGGTTGTCATAAAAGTAAACCAAATGTCATTTCTAACCACACTCACTCCACTACATTCACACATTTGAATCAAACTTGTAAAACGAACTGTGCATGCTTGTAATCTAATTTTAATCTTATTCTTTGATTCTAAGCTTATTTTTGAATTCTCATGACATGGAGACGATTATATGTGTTAGGGTTGTCATAAAAGTAAACCAAATGTCATTTCTAACCACACTCGCTCCACTACATTCACACATTTGAATCAAACTTGTAAAACGAACTGTGCATGCTTGTAATCTACTTTTAAGCTTATTCTTTGATTCTAAGCTTATTTTTGAATTCTAATGACATGGAGACGATTATATGTGTTAGGGTTGTCATAAAAGTAAACCAAATGTCATTTCTAACCACACTCACTCCACAACATTCACACATTTGAATCAAACTTGTAAAACGAACTGTGCATGCTTGTAATCTACTTTTAAGCTTATTCTTTGATTCTAAGCTTATTATTGATTTCTAATGACATGGAGACGATTATATGTGTTCGGGTTGTCATAAAAGTAAACCAAATGTCATTTCTAACCACACTCACTCCACTACATTCACACATTTGAATCAAACTTGTAAAACGAACTGTGCATGCTTGTAATCTAATTTTAATCTTATTCTTTGATTCTAAGCTTATTTTTGAATTCTCATGACATGGAGACGATTATATGTGTTAGGGTTGTCATAAAAGTAAACCAAATGTCATTTCTAACCACACTCACTCCACAACATTCACACATTTGAATAAAACTTGTGAAACGAACGGTGCATGCTTGTAATCTACTTTTAAGCTTATTCTTTGATTCTAAGCTTATTTTTGAATTCTAATGACATGGAGACGATTATATGTGTTAGGGTTGTCATAAAAGTAAACCAAATGTCATTTTTAACCACACTCACTCCACAACATTCACACATTTGAATAAAACTTGTGAAACGAACTGTGCATGCTTGTAATCTACTTTTAAGGTTATTCTTTGATTCTAAGCTTATTTTTGAATTCTAATGACATGGAGACGATTATATGTGTTAGGGTTGTCATAAAAGTAAACCAAATGTCATTTCTAACCACACTCACTCCACAACATTCACACATTTGAATCAAACTTGTAAAACGAACTGTGCATGCTTGTAATCTACTTTTAAGCTTCTTCTTTGATTCTAAGCTTATTTTTGAATTCTAATGACATGGAGACGATTATATGTGTTAGGGTTGTCATAAAAGTAAACCAAATGTCATTTCTAACCACACTCACTCCACAACATTCACACATTTGAATCAAACTTGTAAAACGAACTGTGCATGCTTGTAATCTACTTTTAAGCTTATTCTTTGATTCTAAGCTTATTTTTGAATTCTAATGACATGGAGACGATTATATGTGTTAGGGTTGTCATAAAAGTAAACCAAATGTCATTTCTAACCACACTCACTCCACTACATTCACACATTTGAATCAAACTTGTAAAACGAACTGTGCATGCTTGTAATCTACTTTTAAGCTTATTCTTTGATTCTAAGCTTATTTTTGAATTCTAATGACATGGAGACGATTATATGTGTTAGGGTTGTCATAAAAGTAAACAAAATGTCATTTCTAACCACACTCACTCCACTACATTCACAGATTTGAATCAAACTTGTAAAACGAACTGTGCATGCTTATAATCTACTTTTAAGCTTATTCTTTGATTCTAAGCTTATTTTTGAATTCTAATGACATGGAGACGATTATATGTGTTAGGGTTGTCATAAAAGTAAACCAAATGTCATTTCTAACCACACTCACTCCACTACATTCACACATTTGAATCAAACTTGTAAAACGAACTGTGCATGCTTGTAATCTAATTTTAATCTTATTCTTTGACTCTAAGCTTATTTTTGAATTCTCATGACATGGAGACGATTATATGTGTTAGGGTTGTCATAAAAGTAAACCAAATGTCATTTCTAACCACACTCACTCCACAATATTCACACATTTGAATAAAACTTGTGTAACGAACTGTGCATGCTTGTAATCTACTTTTAAGCTTATTCTTTGATTCTAAGCTTATTTTTGAATTCTAATGACATGGAGACGATTATATGTGTTAGGGTTGTCATAAAAGTAAACCAAATGTCATTTTTAACCACACTCACTCCACAACATTCACACATTTGAATAAAACTTGTGAAACGAACTGTGCATGCTTGTAATCTACTTTTAAGGTTATTCTTTGATTCTAAGCTTATTTTTGAATTCTAATGACATGGAGACGATTATATGTGTTAGGGTTGTCATAAAAGTAAACCAAATGTCATTTCTAACCACACTCACTCCACAACATTCACACATTTGAATCAAACTTGTAAAACGAACTGTGCATGCTTGTAATCTACTTTTAAGCTTCTTCTTTGATTCTAAGCTTATTTTTGAATTCTAATGACATGGAGACGATTATATGTGTTAGGGTTGTCATAAAAGTAAACCAAATGTCATTTCTAACCACACTCACTCCACAACATTCACACATTTGAATCAAACTTGTAAAACGAACTGTGCATGCTTGTAATCTACTTTTAAGCTTATTCTTTGATTCTAAGCTTATTTTTGAATTCTAATGACATGGAGACGATTATATGTGTTAGGGTTGTCATAAAAGTAAACCAAATGTCATTTCTAACCACACTCACTCCACTACATTCACACATTTGAATCAAACTTGTAAAACGAACTGTGCATGCTTGTAATCTACTTTTAAGCTTATTCTTTGATTCTAAGCTTATTTTTGAATTCTAATGACATGGAGACGATTATATGTGTTAGGGTTGTCATAAAAGTAAACAAAATGTCATTTCTAACCACACTCACTCCACTACATTCACAGATTTGAATCAAACTTGTAAAACGAACTGTGCATGCTTATAATCTACTTTTAAGCTTATTATTTGATTCTAAGCTTATTTTTGAATTCTAATGACATGGAAACGATTATATGTGTTAGGGTTGTCATAAAAGTAAACCAAATGTCATTTCTAACCACACTCGCTCCACAACATTCACACATTTGAATCAAACTTGTAAAACGAACTGTGCATGCTTGTAATCTACTTTTAAGCTTATTCTTTGATTCTAAGCTTATTTTTGAATTCTAATGACATGGAGACGATTATATGTGTTAGGGTTGTCATAAAAGTAAACCAAATGTCATTTCTAACCACACTCACTCCACTACATTCACACATTTGAATCAAACTTGTAAAACGAACTGTGCATGCTTGTAATCTAATTTTAATCTTATTCTTTGACTCTAAGCTTATTTTTGAATTCTCATGACATGGAGACGATTATATGTGTTAGGGTTGTCATAAAAGTAAACCAAATGTCATTTCTAACCACACTCACTCCACAATATTCACACATTTGAATAAAACTTGTGTAACGAACTGTGCATGCTTGTAATCTACTTTTAAGCTTATTCTTTGATTCTAAGCTTATTTTTGAATTCTAATGACATGGAGACGATTATATGTGTTAGGGTTGTCATAAAAGTAAACCAAATGTCATTTCTAACTACACTCACTCCACAACATTCACACATTTGAATCAAACTTGTAAAACGAACTGTGCATGCTTGTAATCTACTTTTAAGCTTCTTCTTTGATTCTAAGCTTATTTTTGAATTCTAATGACATGGAGACGATTATATGTGTTAGGGTTGTCATAAAAGTAAACAAAATGTCATTTCTAACCACACTCACTCCACTACATTCACAGATTTGAATCAAACTTGTAAAACGAACTGTGCATGCTTATAATCTACTTTTAAGCTTATTCTTTGATTCTAAGCTTATTTTTGAATTCTAATGACATGGAGACGATTATATGTGTTAGGGTTGTCATAAAAGTAAACCAAATGTCATTTCTAACCACACTCACTCCACAACATTCACACATTTGAATCAAACTTGTAAAACGAACTGTGCATGCTTGTAATCTACTTTTAAGCTTATTCTTTGATTCTAAGCTTATTATTGATTTCTAATGACATGGAGACGATTATATGTGTTAGGGTTGTCATAAAAGTAAACCAAATGTCATTTCTAACCACACTCACTCCACTACATTCACACATTTGAATCAAACTTGTAAAACGAACTGTGCATGCTTGTAATCTAATTTTAATCTTATTCTTTGACTCTAAGCTTATTTTTGAATTCTCATGACATGGAGACGATTATATGTGTTAGGGTTGTCATAAAAGTAAACCAAATGTCATTTCTAACCACACTCACTCCACAATATTCACACATTTGAATAAAACTTGTGTAACGAACTGTGCATGCTTGTAATCTACTTTTAAGCTTATTCTTTGATTCTAAGCTTATTTTTGAATTCTAATGACATGGAGACGATTATATGTGTTAGGGTTGTCATAAAAGTAAACCAAATGTCATTTTTAACCACACTCACTCCACAACATTCACACATTTGAATAAAACTTGTGAAACGAACTGTGCATGCTTGTAATCTACTTTTAAGGTTATTCTTTGATTCTAAGCTTATTTTTGAATTCTAATGACATGGAGACGATTATATGTGTTAGGGTTGTCATAAAAGTAAACCAAATGTCATTTCTAACCACACTCACTCCACAACATTCACACATTTGAATCAAACTTGTAAAACGAACTGTGCATGCTTGTAATCTACTTTTAAGCTTCTTCTTTGATTCTAAGCTTATTTTTGAATTCTAATGACATGGAGACGATTATATGTGTTAGGGTTGTCATAAAAGTAAACGAAATGTCATTTCTAACCACACTCACTCCACAACATTCACACATTTGAATCAAACTTGTAAAACGAACTGTGCATGCTTGTAATCTACTTTTAAGCTTATTCTTTGATTCTAAGCTTATTATTGATTTCTAATGACATGGAGACGATTATATGTGTTAGGGTTGTCATAAAAGTAAACCAAATGTCATTTCTAACCACACTCGCTCCACAACATTCACACATTTGAATAAAACTTGTGAAACGAACTGTGCATGCTTGTAATCTACTTTTAAGCTTATTCTTTGATTCTAAGCTTATTATTGATTTCTAATGACATGGAGACGATTATATGTGTTAGGGTTGTCATAAAAGTAAACTAAATGTCATTTCTAACCACACTCACTCCACTACATTCACACATTTGAATCAAACTTGTAAAACGAACTGTGCATGCTTGTAATCTAATTTTAATCTTATTCTTTGATGGTAAGCTTATTTTTGAATTCTCATGACATGGAGACGATTATATGTGTTAGGGTTGTCATAAAAGTAAACCAAATGTCATTTCTAACCACACTCACTCCACAACATTCACACATTTGAATAAAACTTGTGAAACGAACTGTGTATGCTTGTAATCTACTTTTAAGCTTATTCTTTGATTCTAAGCTTATTTTTGAATTCTAATGACATGGAGACGATTATATGTGTTAGGGTTGTCATAAAAGTAAACCAAATGTCATTTCTAACCACACTCACTCCACAACATTCACACATTTGAATCAAGCTTGTAAAACGAACTGTGCATGCTTGTAATCTACTTTTAAGCTTATTCTTTGATTCTAAGCTTATTTTTCAATTCTAATGACATGGAGACGATTATATGTGTTAGGGTTGTCATAAAAGTAAACCAAATGTCATTTCTAACCACACTCACTCCACAACATTCACACATTTGAATCAAACTTGTAAAATGAACTGTGCATGCTTGTAATCTACTTTTAATCTTATTCTTTGATTCTAAGCTTAAATTTGAATTCTAATGACATGGAGACGATTATATGTGTTAGGGTTGTCATAAAAGTAAACCAAATGTCATTTCTAACCACACTCACTCCACTACATTCACACATTTGAATCAAACTTGTAAAACGAACTATGCATGCTTGTAATCTACTTTTAAGCTTATTCTTTGATTCTAAGCTTATTTTTGAATTCTAATGACATGGAGACGATTATATGTGTTAGGGTTGTCATAAAAGTAAACCAAATGTCATTTCTAACCACACTCACTCCACAACATTCACACATTTGAATCAAACTTGTAAAACGAACTGTGCATGCTTGTAATCTACTTTTAAGCTTATTCTTTGATTCTAAGCTTATTATTGATTTCTAATGACATGGAGACGATTATATATGTTAGGGTTGTCATAAAAGTAAACCAAATGTCATTTCTAACCACACTCGCTCCACAACATTCACACATTTGAATAAAACTTGTGAAACGAACTGTGCATGCTTGTAATCTACTTTTAAGCTTATTCTTTGATTCTAAGCTTATTATTGATTTCTAATGACATGGAGACGATTATATGTGTTAGGGTTGTCATAAAAGTAAACCAAATGTCATTTCTAACCACACTCGCTCCACTACATTCACACATTTGAATCAAACTTGTAAAACGAACTGTGCATGCTTGTATTCTACTTTTAAGCTTATTCTTTGATTCTAAGCTTATTTTTGAATTCTAATGACATCGAGACGATTATATGTGTTAGGCTTGTCATAAAAGTAAACCAGATGTCATTTCTAACCACACTCACTCCACAACATTCACACATTTGAATAAAACTTGTGAAACGAACTGTGCATGCTTGTAATCTACTTATAAGCTTTTTCTTTGATTCTAAGCTTATTTTTGAATTCTAATGACATGGAGACGATTATATGTGTTAGGGTTGTCATAAAAGTAAACCAAATGTCATTTCTAACCACACTCACTCCAAAACATTCACACATTTGAATCAAACTTGTAAAACGAACTGTGCATGCTTGTAATCTACTTTTAAGCTTATTCTTTGATTCTAAGCTTATTATTGATTTCTAATGACATGGAGACGATTATATGTGTTAGGGTTGTCATAAAAGTAAACCAAATGTCATTTCTAACCACACTCACTCCACTACATTCACACATTTGAATCAAACTTGTAAAACGAACTGTGCATGCTTGTAATCTAATTTTAATCTTATTCTTTGATGGTAAGCTTATTTTTGAATTCTCATGACATGGAGACGATTATATGTGTTAGGGTTGTCATAAAAGTAAACCAAATGTCATTTCTAACCACACTCACTCCACAACATTCACACATTTGAATAAAACTTGTGAAACGAACTGTGTATGCTTGTAATCTACTTTTAAGCTTATTCTTTGATTCTAAGCTTATTTTTGAATTCTAATGACATGGAGACGATTATATGTGTTAGGGTTGTCATAAAAGTAAACCAAATGTCATTTCTAACCACACTCACTCCACAACATTCACACATTTGAATAAAACTTGTGAAACGAACTGTGCATGCTTGTAATCTATTTTTAAGCTTATTCTTTGATTCTAAGCTTATTATTGATTTCTAATGACATGGAGACGATTATATGTGTTAGGGTTGTCATAAAAGTAAACCAAATGTCATTTCTAACCACACTCACTCCACAACATTCACACATTTGAATCAAACTTGTAAAACGAACTGTGCATGCTTGGAATCTACTTTTAAGCTTATTCTTTGATTCTAAGCTTATTATTGATTTCTAATGACATGGAGACGATTATATGTGTTAGGGTTGTCATAAAAGTAAACCAAATGTCATTTCTAACCACACTCACTCCACTACATTCACACATTTGAATCAAACTTGTAAAACGAACTGTGCATGCTTGGAATCTAATTTTAATCTTATTCTTTGATGGTAAGCTTATTTTTGAATTCTCATGACATGGAGACGATTATATGTGTTAGGGTTGTCATAAAAGTAAACCAAATGTCATTTCTAACCACACTCACTCCACAACATTCACACATTTGAATAAAACTTGTGAAACGAACTGTGTATGCTTGTAATCTACTTTTAAGCTTATTCTTTGATTCTAAGCTTATTTTTGAATTCTAATGACATGGAGACGATTATATGTGTTAGGGTTGTCATAAAAGTAAACCAAATGTCATTTCTAACCACACTCACTCCACAACATTCACACATTTGAATAAAACTTGTGAAACGAACTGTGCATGCTTGTAATCTATTTTTAAGGTTATTCTTTGATTCTAAGCTTATTTTTGAATTCTAATGACATGGAGACGATTATATGTGTTAGGGTTGTCATAAAAGTAAACCAAATGTCATTTCTAACCACACTCACTCCACAACATTCACACATTTGAATCAAACTTGTAAAACGAACTGTGCATGCTTGTAATCTACTTTTAAGCTTATTCTTTGATTCTAAGCTTATTTTTGAATTCTAATGACATGGAGACGATTATATGTGTTAGGGTTGTCATAAAAGTAAACCAAATGTCATTTCTAACCACACTCACTCCACAACATTCACACATTTGAATCAAACTTGTAAAACGAACTGTGCATGCTTGTAATCTACTTTTAAGCTTCTTCTTTGATTCTAAGCTTATTTTTGAATTCTAATGACATGGAGACGATTATATGTGTTAGGGTTGTCATAAAAGTAAACCAAATGTCATTTCTAACCACACTCACTCCACAACATTCACACATTTGAATCAAACTTGTAAAACGAACTGTGCATGCTTGTAATCTACTTTTAATCTTATTCTTTGATTCTAAGCTTAAATTTGAATTCTAATGACATGGTGACGATTATATGTGTTAGGGTTGTCATAAAAGTAAACCAAATGTCATTTCTAACCACACTCACTCCACAACATTCACACATTTGAATAAAACTTGTGAAACGAACTGGGCATGCTTGTAATCTACTTTTAAGCTTATTCTTTGATTCTAAGCTTATTTTTGAATTCTAATGACATGGAGACGATTATATGTGTTAGGGTTGTCATAAAAGTAAACCAAATGTCATTTCTAACCACACTCACTCCATAACATTCACACATTTGAATAAAACTTGTGAAACGAACTGTGCATGCTTGTAATTTACTTTTAAGCTTATTCTTTGATTCTAAGCTTATTTTTAAATTCTAATGACATGGAGACGATTATATTGGTTAGGGTTGTCATAAAAGTAAACCAAATGTCATTTCTAACCACACTCACTCCACTACATTCACACATTTGAATCAAACTTGTAAAACGAACTGTGCATGCTTGTAATCTACTTTTAAGCTTATTCTTTGATTCTAAGCTTATTTTTGAATTCTAATGACATGGAGACGATTATATGTGTTAGGGTTGTCATAAAAGTAAACCAAATGTCATTTCTAACCACACTCACTCCACAACATTCACACATTTGAATCAAGCTTGTAAAACGAACTGTGCATGCTTGTAATCTACTTTTAAGCTTATTCTTTGATTCTAAGCTTATTTTTCAATTCTAATGACATGGAGACGATTATATGTGTAAGGGTTGTCATAAAAGTAAACCAAATGTCATTTCTAACCACACTCACTCCACAACATTCACACATTTGAATCAAACTTGTAAAACGAACTGTGCATGCTTGTAATCTACTTTTAATCTTATTCTTTGATTCTAAGCTTAAATTTGAATTCTAATGACATGGTGACGATTATATGTGTTAGGGTTGTCATAAAAGTAAACCAAATGTCATTTCTAACCACACTCACTCCACAACATTCACACATTTGAATAAAACTTGTGAAACGAACTGGGCATGCTTGTAATCTACTTTTAAGCTTATTCTTTGATTCTAAGCTTATTTTTGAATTCTAATGACATGGAGACGATTATATGTGTTAGGGTTGTCATAAAAGTAAACCAAATGTCATTTCTAACCACACTCACTCCATAACATTCACACATTTGAATAAAACTTGTGAAACGAACTGTGCATGCTTGTAATTTACTTTTAAGCTTATTCTTTGATTCTAAGCTTATTTTTAAATTCTAATGACATGGAGACGATTATATTGGTTAGGGTTGTCATAAAAGTAAACCAAATGTCATTTCTAACCACACTCACTCCACTACATTCACACATTTGAATCAAACTTGTAAAACGAACTGTGCATGCTTGTAATCTACTTTTAAGCTTATTCTTTGATTCTAAGCTTATTTTTGAATTCTAATGACATGGAGACGATTATATGTGTTAGGGTTGTCATAAAAGTAAACCAAATGTCATTTCTAACCACACTCACTCCACTATATTCACACATTTGAATCAAACTTGTAAAACGAACTGTGCATGCTTGTAATCTACTTTTAATCTTATTCTTTGATTCTAAGTTTATTTTTGAATTCTCATGACATGGAGACGATTATATGTGTTAGGGTTGTCATAAAAGTAAACCAAATGTCATTTCTAACCACACTCACTCCACAACATTCACACATTTGAATAAAACTTGTGAAACGAACTGTGCATGCTTGTAATCTACTTTTAAGCTTATTCTTTGATTCTAAGCTTATTTTTGAATTCTAATGACATGGAGACGATTATATGTGTTAGGGTTGTCATAAAAGTAAAAAAAAATGTCATTTCTAACCACACTCACTCCACAACATTCACACATTTGAATCAAACTTGTAACACGAACTGTGCATGCTTGTAATCTACTTTTAAGCTTATTCTTTGATTCTAAGCTTATTTTTGAATTCTAATGACATGGAGACGATTATATGTGTTAGGGTTGTCATAAAAGTAAACCAAATGTCATTTCTAACCACACTCACTCCACAACATTCACACATTTGAATCAAACTTGTAAAACGAACTGTGCATGCTTGTAATCTACTTTTAAGCTTATTCTTTGATTCTAAGCTTATTTTTGAATTCTAATGACATGGAGACGATTATATGTGTTAGGGTTGTCATAAAAGTAAACCAAATGTCATTTCTAACCACACTCACTCCACAACATTCACACATTTGAATCAAACTTGTAAAACGAACTGTGCATGCTTGTAATCTACTTTTAAGCTTATTCTTTGATTCTAAGCTTATTATTGATTTCTAATGACATGGAGACGATTATATGTGTTAGGGTTGTCATAAAAGTAAACCAAATGTCATTTCTAACCACACTCACTCCACTACATTCACACATTTGAATCAAACTTGTAAAACGAACTGTGCATGCTTGTAATCTAATTTTAATCTTATTCTTTGATGGTAAGCTTATTTTTGAATTCTCATGACATGGAGACGATTATATGTGTTAGGGTTGTCATAAAAGTAAACCAAATGTCATTTCTAACCACACTCACTCCACAACATTCACACATTTGAATAAAACTTGTGAAACGAACTGTGTATGCTTGTAATCTACTTTTAAGCTTATTCTTTGATTCTAAGCTTATTTTTGAATTCTAATGACATGGAGACGATTATATGTGTTAGGGTTGTCATAAAAGTAAACCAAATGTCATTTCTAACCACACTCACTCCACAACATTCACACATTTGAATAAAACTTGTGAAACGAACTGTGCATGCTTGTAATCTATTTTTAAGGTTATTCTTTGATTCTAAGCTTATTTTTGAATTCTAATGACATGGAGACGAATATATGTGTTAGGGTTGTCATAAAAGTAAACCAAATGTCATTTCTAACCACACTCACTCCACAACATTCACACATTTGAATCAAACTTGTAAAACGAACTGTGCATGCTTGTAATCTACTTTTAAGCTTATTCTTTGATTCTAAGCTTATTTTTGAATTCTAATGACATGGAGACGATTATATGTGTTAGGGTTGTCATAAAAGTAAAAAAAATGTCATTTCTAACCACACTCACTCCACAACATTCACACATTTGAATCAAACTTGTAACACGAACTGTGCATGCTTGTAATCTACTTTTAAGCTTATTCTTTGATTCTAAGCTTATTTTTGAATTCTAATGACATGGAGACGATTATATGTGTTAGGGTTGTCATAAAAGTAAACCAAATGTCATTTCTAACCACACTCACTCCACAACATTCACACATTTGAATAAAACTTGTGAAACGAACTGTGCATGCTTGTAATTTACTTTTAAGCTTATTCTTTGATTCTAAGCTTATTTTTGAATTCTAATGACGTGGAGACGATTATATGTGTTAGGGTTGTCATAAAAGTAAACCAAATGTCATTTCTAACCACACTCACTCCACAACATTCACACATTTGAATCAAACTTGTAAAACGAACTGTGCATGCTTGTAATCTACTTTTAATCTTATTCTTTGATTCTAAGCTTAAATTTGAATTCTAATGACATGGTGACGATTATATGTGTTAGGGTTGTCATAAAAGTAAACCAAATGTCATTTCTAACCACACTCACTCCACAACATTCACACATTTGAATAAAACTTGTGAAACGAACTGGGCATGCTTGTAATCTACTTTTAAGCTTATTCTTTGATTCTAAGCTTATTTTTGAATTCTAATGACATGGAGACGATTATATGTGTTAGGGTTGTCATAAAAGTAAACCAAATGTCATTTCTAACCACACTCACTCCATAACATTCACACATTTGAATAAAACTTGTGAAACGAACTGTGCATGCTTGTAATTTACTTTTAAGCTTATTCTTTGATTCTAAGCTTATTTTTAAATTCTAATGACATGGAGACGATTATATTGGTTAGGGTTGTCATAAAAGTAAACCAAATGTCATTTCTAACCACACTCACTCCACTACATTCACACATTTGAATCAAACTTGTAAAACGAACTGTGCATGCTTGTAATCTACTTTTAAGCTTATTCTTTGATTCTAAGCTTATTTTTGAATTCTAATGACATGGAGACGATTATATGTGTTAGGGTTGTCATAAAAGTAAACCAAATGTCATTTCTAACCACACTCACTCCACTATATTCACACATTTGAATCAAACTTGTAAAACGAACTGTGCATGCTTGTAATCTACTTTTAATCTTATTCTTTGATTCTAAGTTTATTTTTGAATTCTCATGACATGGAGACGATTATATGTGTTAGGGTTGTCATAAAAGTAAACCAAATGTCATTTCTAACCACACTCACTCCACAACATTCACACATTTGAATAAAACTTGTGAAACGAACTGTGCATGCTTGTAATCTACTTTTAAGCTTATTCTTTGATTCTAAGCTTATTTTTGAATTCTAATGACATGGAGACGATTATATGTGTTAGGGTTGTCATAAAAGTAAAAAAAATGTCATTTCTAACCACACTCACTCCACAACATTCACACATTTGAATCAAACTTGTAACACGAACTGTGCATGCTTGTAATCTACTTTTAAGCTTATTCTTTGATTCTAAGCTTATTTTTGAATTCTAATGACATGGAGACGATTATATGTGTTAGGATTGTCATAAAAGTAAACCAAATGTCATTTCTAACCACACTCACTCCACAACATTCACACATTTGAATAAAACTTGTGAAACGAACTGTGCATGCTTGTAATTTACTTTTAAGCTTATTCTTTGATTCTAAGCTTATTTTTGAATTCTAATGACGTGGAGACGATTATATGTGTTAGGGTTGTCATAAAAGTAAACCAAATGTCATTTCTAACCACACTCACTCCACTACATTCACACATTTGAATCAAACTTGTAAAACGAACTGTGCATGCTTGTAATCTACTTTTAAGCTTATTCTTTGATTCTAAGCTTATTTTTGAATTCTAATGACATGGAGACGATTATATGTGTTAGGGTTGTCATAAAAGTAAACCAAATGTCATTTCTAACCACACTCACTCCACTATATTCACACATTTGAATCAAACTTGTAAAACGAACTGTGCATGCTTGTAATCTACTTTTAATCTTATTCTTTGATTCTAAGTTTATTTTTGAATTCTCATGACATGGAGACGATTATATGTGTTAGGGTTGTCATAAAAGTAAACCAAATGTCATTTCTAACCACACTCACTCCACAACATTCACACATTTGAATAAAACTTGTGAAACGAACTGTGCATGCTTGTAATCTACTTTTAAGCTTATTCTTTGATTCTAAGCTTATTTTTGAATTCTAATGACATGGAGACGATTATATGTGTTAGGGTTGTCATAAAAGTAAACCAAATGTCATTTCTAACCACACTCACTCCACAACATTCACACATTTGAATAAAACTTGTGAAACGAACAGTGCATGCTTGTAATCTACTTTTAAGGTTATTCTTTGATTCTAAGCTTATTTTTGAATTCTAATGACATGGAGACGATTATATGTGTTAGGGTTGTCATAAAAGTAAACCAAATGTCATTTCTAACCACACTCACTCCACAACATTCACACATTTGAATAAAACTTGTGAAACGAACTGTGCATGCTTGTATTCTACTTTTAAGCTAATTCTTTGATTCTAAGCTTATTTTTGAATTCTAAGGACATGGAGACGATTATATGTGTTAGGGTTGTCATAAAAGTAAACCAAATATCTTTTCTAACCACACTCACTCCACAACATTCACACATTTGAATCAAACTTGTGAAACGAACTGTGCATGCTTGTATTCTACTTTTAAGCTTATTCTTTGATTCTAAGCTTATTTTTGAATTCTACTGACATGGAGACGATTATATGTGTTAGGGTTGTCATAAAAGTAAACCAAATGTCATTTCTAACCACACTCACTCCACAACATTCACACATTTGAATAAAACTTGTGAAACGAACTGTGCATGCTTGTAATTTACTTTTAAGCTTATTCTTTGATTCTAAGCTTATTTTTGAATTCTAATGACGTGGAGACGATTATATGTGTTAGGGTTGTCATAAAAGTAAACCAAATGTCATTTCTAACCACACTCACTCCACTACATTCACACATTTGAATCAAACTTGTAAAACGAACTGTGCATGCTTGTATTCTACTTTTAAGCTTATTCTTTGATTCTAAGCTTATTTTTGAATTCTAATGACATGGAGACGATTATATGTGTTAGGGTTGTCATAAAAGTAAACCAAATGTCATTTCTAACCACACTCACTCCACTATATTCACACATTTGAATCAAACTTGTAAAACGAACTGTGCATGCTTGTAATCTACTTTTAATCTTATTCTTTGATTCTAAGTTTATTTTTGAATTCTCATGACATGGAGACGATTATATGTGTTAGGGTTGTCATAAAAGTAAACCAAATGTCATTTCTAACCACACTCACTCCACAACATTCACACATTTGAATAAAACTTGTGAAACGAACTGTGCATGCTTGTAATCTACTTTTAAGCTTATTCTTTGATTCTAAGCTTATTTTTGAATTCTAATGACATGGAGACGATTATATGTGTTAGGGTTGTCATAAAAGTAAACCAAATGTCATTTCTAACCACACTCACTCCACAACATTCACACATTTGAATAAAACTTGTGAAACGAACAGTGCATGCTTGTAATCTACTTTTAAGGTTATTCTTTGATTCTAAGCTTATTTTTGAATTCTAATGACATGGAGACGATTATATGTGTTAGGGTTGTCATAAAAGTAAACCAAATGTCATTTCTAACCACACTCACTCCACAACATTCACACATTTGAATAAAACTTGTGAAACGAACTGTGCATGCTTGTATTCTACTTTTAAGCTAATTCTTTGATTCTAAGCTTATTTTTGAATTCTAAGGACATGGAGACGATTATATGTGTTAGGGTTGTCATAAAAGTAAACCAAATATCTTTTCTAACCACACTCACTCCACAACATTCACACATTTGAATCAAACTTGTGAAACGAACTGTGCATGCTTGTATTCTACTTTTAAGCTTATTCTTTGATTCTAAGCTTATTTTTGAATTCTACTGACATGGAGACGATTATATGTGTTAGGGTTGTCATAAAAGTAAACCAAATGTCATTTCTAACCACACTCACTCCACAACATTCACACATTTGAATCAAACTTGTAAAACGAACTGTGCATGCTTGTAATCTACTTTTAAGCTTCTTCTTTGATTCTAAGCTTATTTTTGAATTCTAATGACATGGAGACGATTATATGTGTTAGGGTTGTCATAAAAGTAAACCAAATGTCATTTCTAACCACACTCACTCCACAACATTCACACATTTGAATCAAACTTTTAAAACGAACTGTGCATGCTTGTAATCTACTTTTAAGCTTCTTCTTTGATTCTAAGCTTATTATTGATTTCTAATGACATGGAGACGATTATATGTGTTAGGGTTGTCATAAAAGTAAACCAAATGTCATTTCTAACCACACTCACTCCACAACATTCACACATTTTAATCAACCTTGTAAAACGAACTGTGCATGCTTGTATTCTACTTTTAAGCTTATTCTTTGATTCTAAGCTTATTTTTGAATTCTAATGACATGGAGACGATTATATGTGTTAGGGTTGTCATTAAAGTAAACCAAATGTCATTTCTAACCACACTCACTCCACTACATTCACACATTTGAATCAAACTTGTAAAACGAACTGTGCATGCTTGTAATCTACTTTTAATCTTATTCTTTGATTCTAAGCTTATTTTTGAATTCTCATGACATGGAGACGATTATATGTGTTAGGGTTGTCATTAAAGTAAACCAAATGTCATTTCTAACCACACTCACTCCACAACATTCACACATTTGAATAAAACTTGTGAAACGAACTGTGCATGCTTGTAATCTACTTTTAAGCTTATTCTTTGATTCTAAGCTTATTTTTGAATTCTAATGACATGGAGACGATTATATGTGTTAGGGTTGTCATAAAAGTAAACCAAATGTCATTTCTAACCACACTCACTCCACAACATTCACACATTTGAATAAAACTTGTGAAACGAACTGTGCATGCTTGTAATCTACTTTTAAGGTTATTCTTTGATTCTAAGCTTATTTTTGAATTCTAATGACATGGAGACGATTATATGTGTTAGGGTTGTCATAAAAGTAAACCAAATGTCATTTCTAACCACACTCACTTCACAACATTCACACATTTGAATAAAACTTGTGAAACGAACTGTGCATGCTTGTATTCTACTTTTAAGCTAATTCTTTGATTCTAAGCTTATTTTTGAATTCTAAGGAGATGGAGACGATTATATGTGTTAGGGTTGTCATAAAAGTAAACCAAATGTCATTTCTAACCACACTCACTCCACAACATTCACACATTTGAATCAAACTTGTGAAACGAACTGTGCATGTTTGTATTCTACTTTTAAGCTTATTCTTTGATTCTAAGCTTATTTTTGAATTCTAATGACATGGAGACGATTATATGTGTTAGGGTTGTCATAAAAGTAAACCAAATGTCATTTCTAACCACACTCACTCCACAACATTCACACATTTGAATCAAGCTTGTAAAACGAACTGTGCATGCTTGTAATCTACTTTTAAGCTTATTCTTTGATTCTAAGCTTAAATTTGAATTCTAATGACATGGAGACGATTATATGTGTTAGGGTTGTCATAAAAGTAAACCAAATGTCATTTCTAACCACACTCACTCCACAACATTCACACATTTGAATCAAACTTGTGAAACGAACTGTGCATGCTTGTAATCTACTTTTAAGCTTATTCTTTGATTCTAAGCTTATTTTTCAATTCTAATGACATGGAGACGATTATATGTGTTAGGGTTGTCATAAAAGTAAACCAAATGTCATTTCTAACCACACTCACTCCACAACATTCACACATTTGAATCAAACTTGTAAAACGAATTATGCATGCTTGTAATCTACTTTTAATCTTATTCTTTGATTCTAAGCTTATTTTTGAATTCTCATGACATGGAGACGATTATATGTGTTAGGGTTGTCATAAAACTAAACCAAATGTCATTTCTAACCACACTCACTCCACAACATTCACACATTTGAATCAAACTTGTAAAACGAACTGTGCATGCTTGTAATCTACTTTTAAGCTTATTCTTTGATTCTAAGCTTATTTTTCAATTCTAATGACATGGAGACGATTATATGTGTTAGGGTTGTCATAAAAGTAAACCAAATGTCATTTCTAACCACACTCACTCCACAACATTCACACATTTGAATCAAACTTGTAAAACGAACTGTGCATGCTTGTAATCTACTTTTAATCTTATTCTTTGATTCTAAGTTTATTTTTGAATTCTCATGACATGGAGACGATTATATGTGTTAGGGTTGTCATAAAAGTAAACCAAATGTCATTTCTAACCACACTCACTCCACAACATTCACACATTTGAATAAAACTTGTGAAACGAACTGTGCATGCTTGTAATCTACTTTTAAGCTTATTCTTTGATTCTAAGCTTATTTTTGAATTCTAATGACATGGAGACGATTATATGTGTTAGGGTTGTCATAAAAGTAAACCAAATGTCATTTCTAACCACACTCACTCCACAACATTCACACATTTGAATAAAACTTGTGAAACGAAATGTGCATGCTTGTAATCTACTTTTAAGGTTATTCTTTGATTCTAAGCTTATTTTTGAATTCTAATGACATGGAGACGATTATATGTGTTAGGGTTGTCATAAAAGTAAACCAAATGTCATTTCTAACCACACTCACTCCACAACATTCACACATTTGAATAAAACTTGTGAAACGAACTGTGCATGCTTGTATTCTACTTTTAAGCTAATTCTTTGATTCTAAGCTTATTTTTGAATTCTAAGGACATGGAGACGATTATATGTGTTAGGGTTGTCATAAAAGTAAACCAAATGTCTTTTCTAACCACACTCACTCCACAACATTCACACATTTGAATCAAACTTGTGAAACGAACTGTGCATGCTTGTATTCTACTTTTAAGCTTATTCTTTGATTCTAAGCTTATTTTTGAATTCTAATGACATGGAGACGATTATATGTGTTAGGGTTGTCATAAAAGTAAACCCAATGTCATTTCTAACCACACTCACTCCACAACATTCACACATTTGAATCAAACTTGTAAAACGAACTGTGCATGCTTGTAATCTACTTTTAAGCTTCTTCTTTGATTCTAAACTTATTTTTGAATTCTAATGACATGGAGACGATTATATGTGTTAGGGTTGTCATAAAAGTAAACCAAATGTCATTTCTAACCACACTCACTCCACAACATTCACACATTTGAATCAAGCTTGTAAAACGAACTGTGCATGCTTGTAATCTACTTTTAAGCTTATTCTTTGATTCTAAGCTTAAATTTGAATTCTAATGACATGGAGACGATTATATGTGTTAGGGTTGTCATAAAAGTAAACCAAATGTCATTTCTAACCACACTCACTCCACAACATTCACACATTTGAATCAAACTTGTGAAACGAACTGTGCATGCTTGTAATCTACTTTTAAGCTTATTCTTTGATTCTAAGCTTATTTTTCAATTCTAATGACATGGAGACGATTATATGTGTTAGGGTTGTCATAAAAGTAAACCAAATGTCATTTCTAACCACACTCACTCCACAACATTCACACATTTGAATCAAACTTGTAAAACGAATTATGCATGCTTGTAATCTACTTTTAATCTTATTCTTTGATTCTAAGTTTATTTTTGAATTTTCATGACATGGAGACGATTATATGTGTTAGGGTTGTCATAAAAATAAACCAAATGTCATTTCTAACCACACTCACTCCACAACATTCACACATTTGAATCAAACTTGTAAAACGAACTGTGCATGCTTGTAATCTACTTTTAAGCTTATTCTTTGATTCTAAGCTTATTTTTCAATTCTAATGACATGGAGACGATTATATGTGTTAGGGTTGTCATAAAAGTAAACCAAATGTCATTTCTAACCACACTCACTCCACAACATTCACACATTTGAATCAAACTTTTAAAACGAACTGTGCATGCTTGTAATCTACTTTTAAGCTTCTTCTTTGATTCTAAGCTTATTATTGATTTCTAATGACATGGAGACGATTATATGTGTTAGGGTTGTCATAAAAGTAAACCAAATGTCATTTCTAACCACACTCACTCCACAACATTCACACATTTTAATCAACCTTGTAAAACGAACTGTGCATGCTTGTATTCTACTTTTAAGCTTATTCTTTGATTCTAAGCTTATTTTTGAATTCTAATGACATGGAGACGATTATATGTGTTAGGGTTGTCATTAAAGTAAACCAAATGTCATTTCTAACCACACTCACTCCACTACATTCACACATTTGAATCAAACTTGTAAAACGAACTGTGCATGCTTGTAATCTACTTTTAATCTTATTCTTTGATTCTAAGCTTATTTTTGAATTCTCATGACATGGAGACGATTATATGTGTTAGGGTTGTCATAAAAGTAAACCAAATGTCATTTCTAACCACACTCACTCCACAACATTCACACATTTGAATAAAACTTGTGAAACGAACTGTGCATGCTTGTAATCTACTTTTAAGCTTATTCTTTGATTCTAAGCTTATTTTTGAATTCTAATGACATGGAGACGATTATATGTGTTAGGGTTGTCATAAAAGTAAACCAAATGTCATTTCTAACCACACTCACTCCACAACATTCACACATTTGAATCAAGCTTGTAAAACGAACTGTGCATGCTTGTAATCTACTTTTAAGCTTATTCTTTGATTCTAAGCTTAAATTTGAATTCTAATGACATGGAGACGATTATATGTGTTAGGGTTGTCATAAAAGTAAACCAAATGTCATTTCTAACCACACTCACTCCACAACATTCACACATTTGAATCAAACTTGTGAAACGAACTGTGCATGCTTGTAATCTACTTTTAAGCTTATTCTTTGATTCTAAGCTTATTTTTCAATTCTAATGACATGGAGACGATTATATGTGTTAGGGTTGTCATAAAAGTAAACCAAATGTCATTTCTAACCACACTCACTCCACAACATTCACACATTTGAATCAAACTTGTAAAACGAATTATGCATGCTTGTAATCTACTTTTAATCTTATTCTTTGATTCTAAGCTTATTTTTGAATTCTCATGACATGGAGACGATTATATGTGTTAGGGTTGTCATAAAACTAAACCAAATGTCATTTCTAACCACACTCACTCCACAACATTCACACATTTGAATCAAACTTGTAAAACGAACTGTGCATGCTTGTAATCTACTTTTAAGCTTATTCTTTGATTCTAAGCTTATTTTTCAATTCTAATGACATGGAGACGATTATATGTGTTAGGGTTGTCATAAAAGTAAACCAAATGTCATTTCTAACCACACTCACTCCACAACATTCACACATTTGAATCAAACTTGTAAAACGAACTGTGCATGCTTGTAATCTACTTTTAATCTTATTCTTTGATTCTAAGTTTATTTTTGAATTCTCATGACATGGAGACGATTATATGTGTTAGGGTTGTCATAAAAGTAAACCAAATGTCATTTCTAACCACACTCACTCCACAACATTCACACATTTGAATAAAACTTGTGAAACGAACTGTGCATGCTTGTAATCTACTTTTAAGCTTATTCTTTGATTCTAAGCTTATTTTTGAATTCTAATGACATGGAGACGATTATATGTGTTAGGGTTGTCATAAAAGTAAACCAAATGTCATTTCTAACCACACTCACTCCACAACATTCACACATTTGAATAAAACTTGTGAAACGAAATGTGCATGCTTGTAATCTACTTTTAAGGTTATTCTTTGATTCTAAGCTTATTTTTGAATTCTAATGACATGGAGACGATTATATGTGTTAGGGTTGTCATAAAAGTAAACCAAATGTCATTTCTAACCACACTCACTCCACAACATTCACACATTTGAATAAAACTTGTGAAACGAACTGTGCATGCTTGTATTCTACTTTTAAGCTAATTCTTTGATTCTAAGCTTATTTTTGAATTCTAAGGACATGGAGACGATTATATGTGTTAGGGTTGTCATAAAAGTAAACCAAATGTCTTTTCTAACCACACTCACTCCACAACATTCACACATTTGAATCAAACTTGTGAAACGAACTGTGCATGCTTGTATTCTACTTTTAAGCTTATTCTTTGATTCTAAGCTTATTTTTGAATTCTAATGACATGGAGACGATTATATGTGTTAGGGTTGTCATAAAAGTAAACCCAATGTCATTTCTAACCACACTCACTCCACAACATTCACACATTTGAATCAAACTTGTAAAACGAACTGTGCATGCTTGTAATCTACTTTTAAGCTTCTTCTTTGATTCTAAGCTTATTTTTGAATTCTAATGACATGGAGACGATTATATGTGTTAGGGTTGTCATAAAAGTAAACCAAATGTCATTTCTAACCACACTCACTCCACAACATTCACACATTTGAATCAAGCTTGTAAAACGAACTGTGCATGCTTGTAATCTACTTTTAAGCTTATTCTTTGATTCTAAGCTTAAATTTGAATTCTAATGACATGGAGACGATTATATGTGTTAGGGTTGTCATAAAAGTAAACCAAATGTCATTTCTAACCACACTCACTCCACAACATTCACACATTTGAATCAAACTTGTGAAACGAACTGTGCATGCTTGTAATCTACTTTTAAGCTTATTCTTTGATTCTAAGCTTATTTTTCAATTCTAATGACATGGAGACGATTATATGTGTTAGGGTTGTCATAAAAGTAAACCAAATGTCATTTCTAACCACACTCACTCCACAACATTCACACATTTGAATCAAACTTGTAAAACGAATTATGCATGCTTGTAATCTACTTTTAATCTTATTCTTTGATTCTAAGCTTATTTTTGAATTTTCATGACATGGAGACGATTATATGTGTTAGGGTTGTCATAAAAATAAACCAAATGTCATTTCTAACCACACTCACTCCACAACATTCACACATTTGAATCAAACTTGTAAAACGAACTGTGCATGCTTGTAATCTACTTTTAAGCTTATTCTTTGATTCTAAGCTTATTTTTCAATTCTAATGACATGGAGACGATTATATGTGTTAGGGTTGTCATAAAAGTAAACCAAATGTCATTTCTAACCACACTCACTCCACAACATTCACACATTTGAATCAAACTTTTAAAACGAACTGTGCATGCTTGTAATCTACTTTTAAGCTTCTTCTTTGATTCTAAGCTTATTATTGATTTCTAATGACATGGAGACGATTATATGTGTTAGGGTTGTCATAAAAGTAAACCAAATGTCATTTCTAACCACACTCACTCCACAACATTCACACATTTTAATCAACCTTGTAAAACGAACTGTGCATGCTTGTATTCTACTTTTAAGCTTATTCTTTGATTCTAAGCTTATTTTTGAATTCTAATGACATGGAGACGATTATATGTGTTAGGGTTGTCATTAAAGTAAACCAAATGTCATTTCTAACCACACTCACTCCACTACATTCACACATTTGAATCAAACTTGTAAAACGAACTGTGCATGCTTGTAATCTACTTTTAATCTTATTCTTTGATTCTAAGCTTATTTTTGAATTCTCATGACATGGAGACGATTATATGTGTTAGGGTTGTCATAAAAGTAAACCAAATGTCATTTCTAACCACACTCACTCCACAACATTCACACATTTGAATAAAACTTGTGAAACGAACTGTGCATGCTTGTAATCTACTTTTAAGCTTATTCTTTGATTCTAAGCTTATTTTTGAATTCTAATGACATGGAGACGATTATATGTGTTAGGGTTGTCATAAAAGTAAACCAAATGTCATTTCTAACCACACTCACTCCACAACATTCACATATTTGAATAAAACTTGTGAAACGAACTGTGCATGCTTGTAATCTACTTTTAAGGTTATTCTTTGATTCTAAGCTTATTTTAGAATTCTAATGACATGGAGACGATTATATGTGTTAGGGTTGTCATAAAAGTAAACCAAATGTCATTTCTAACCACACTCACTTCACAACATTCACACATTTGAATAAAACTTGTGAAACGAACTGTGCATGCTTGTATTCTACTTTTAAGCTAATTCTTTGATTCTAAGCTTATTTTTGAATTCTAAGGACATGGAGACGATTATATGTGTTAGGGTTGTCATAAAAGTAAACCAAATGTCATTTCTAACCACACTCACTCCACAACATTCACACATTTGAATCAAACTTGTGAAACGAACTGTGCATGTTTGTATTCTACTTTTAAGCTTATTCTTTGATTCTAAGCTTATTTTTGAATTCTAATGACATGGAGACGATTATATGTGTTAGGGTTGTCATAAAAGTAAACCAAATGTCATTTCAAACCACACTCACTCCACAACATTCACACATTTGAATCAAACTTGTAAAACGAACTGTGCATGCTTGTAATCTACTTTTAAGCTTCTTCTTTGATTCTAAGCTTATTTTTGAATTCTAAGGACATGGAGACGATTATATGTGTTAGGGTTGTCATAAAAGTAAACCAAATGTCATTTCTAACCACACTCACTCCACAACATTCACACATTTGAATCAAACTTGTAAAACGAACTGTGCATGCTTGTAATCTACTTTTAATCTTATTCTTTGATTCTAAGCTTATTTTTGAATTCTAATGACATGGAGACGATTATATGTGTTAGGGTTGTCATAAAAGTAAACCAAATGTCATTTCTAACCATACTCACTCCACAACATTCACACATTTGAATCAAACTTGTAAAACGAACTGTGCATGCTTGTAATCTACTTTTAAGCTTATTCTTTGATTCTAAGCTTATTTTTGAATTCTAATGACATGGAAACGATTATATGTGTTAGGGTTGTCATATAAGTACACCAAATGTCATTTCTAACCAACATACACACATTTGAATAAAACTTGTGAAACGAACTGTGCATGCTTGTAATCATCTTTTAAGCTTATTCTTTGATTCTAAGCTTATTTTTGAATTCTAATGACATGGAGACGATTATATGTGTTAGGGTTGTCATAAAAGTAAACCAAATGTCATTTCTAACCACACTCACTCTACAACATTCACACATTTGAATCAAACTTGTAAAACGAACTGTGCATGCTTGTATTCTACTTTTAAGCTAATTCTTTGATTCTATGCTTATTTTTGAATTCTAAGGACATGGAGACGATTATATGTGTTAGGGTTGTCATAAAAGTAAACCAAATGTCATTTCTAACCACACTCACTCCACAACATTCACATATTTGAATCAAACTTGTAAAACGAACTGTGCATGCTTGTAAGCTACTTTTAAGCTTATTCTTTGATTATAAGCTTGTTTTTGAATTCTAATGACATGGAGAAGATTATATGTGTTAGGGTTGTCATAAAAGTAAACCAATTGTCATTTCTAACCACACTCACTCCACAACATTCACACATTTGAATCAAACTTGTAAAACGAACTGTGCATGCTTGTAATCTACTTTTAAGCTTATTCTTTGATTCTAAGCTTAAATTTGAATTCTAATGACATGGAGACGATTATATGTGTTAGGGTTGTCATAAAAGTAAACCAAATGTCATTTCTAACCACACTCACTCCACAACATTCACACATTTGAATAAAACTTGTAAAACGAACTGTGCATGCTTGTAATCTACTTTTAAGCTTATTCTTTGATTCTAAGCTTATTTTTGAATTCTAATGACATGGAGACGATTATATGTGTTAGGGTTGTCATATAAGTACACCAAATGTCATTTCTAACCACACTCACTCCACAACATTCACACATTTGAATAAAACTTGTGAAACGAACTGTGCATGCTTGTAATCTACTTTTAAGCTTATTCTTTGATTCTAAGCTTAAATTTGAATTCTAATGACATGGAGACGATTATATGTGTTAGGGTTGTCATAAAAGTAAACCAAATGTCATTTCTAACCACACTCACTCCACAACATTCACACATTTGAATAAAACTTGTAAAACGAACTGTGCATGCTTGTAATCTACTTTTAAGCTTATTCTTTGATTCTAAGCTTATTTTTGAATTCTAATGACATGGAGACGATTATATGTGTTAGGGTTGTCATATAAGTACACCAAATGTCATTTCTAACCACACTCACTCCACAACATTCACACATTTGAATAAAACTTGTGAAACGAACTGTGCATGCTTGTAATCTACTTTTAAGCTTATTCTTTGATTCTAAGCTTATTTTTGAATTCTAATGACATGGAGACGATTATATGTGTTAGGGTTGTCATAAAAGTAAACCAAATGTCATTTCTAACCACACTCACTCTACAACATTCACACATTTGAATCAAACTTGTAAAACGAACTGTGCATGCTTGTATTCTACTTTTAAGCTAATTCTTTGATTCTATGCTTATTTTTGAATTCTAAGGACATGGAGACGATTATATGTGTTAGGGTTGTCATAAAAGTAAACCAAATGTCATTTCTAACCACACTCACTCTACAACATTCACACATTTGAATCAAACTTGTAAAACGAACCGTGCATGCTTGTAATCTACTTTTAAGCATATTCTTTGATTATAAGCTTGTTTTTGAATTCTAATGACATGGAGAAGATTATATGTGTTAGGGTTGTCATAAAAGTAAACCAATTGTCATTTCTAACCACACTCACTCCACAACATTCACACATTTGAATCAAACTTGTAAAACGAACTGTGCATGCTTGTAATCTACTTTTAAGCTTATTCATTGATTCTAAGCTTAAATTTGAATTCTAATGACATGGAGACGATTATATGTGTTAGGGTTGTCATAAAAGTAAACCAAATGTCATTTCTAACCACACTCACTCCACAACATTCACACATTTGAATAAAACTTGTAAAACGAACTGTGCATGCTTGTAATCTACTTTTAAGCTTATTCTTTGATTCTAAGCTTGTTTTTGAATTCTAATGACATGAAGAAGATTATATGTGTTAGGATTGTCATAAAAGTAACCCAAATGTCATTTCTAACCACACTCACTCCACAACATTCACACATTTGAATCAAACTTGTAAAACGAACTGTGCATGCTTGTAATCTACTTTTAAGCGTATTCTTTGATTCTAAGCTTAAATTTGAATTCTAATGACATGGAGACGATTATATGTGTTAGGGTTGTCATAAAAGTAAACCAAATGTCATTTCTAACCATACTCACTCCACAACATTCACACATTTGAATCAAACTTGTAAAACGAACTGTGCATGCTTGTAATCTACTTTTAAGCTTATTCTTTGATTCTAAGCTTATTTTTGAATTCTAATGACATGGAAACGATTATATGTGTTAGGGTTGTCATATAAGTACACCAAATGTCATTTCTAACCAACATACACACATTTGAATAAAACTTGTGAAACGAACTGTGCATGCTTGTAATCATCTTTTAAGCTTATTCTTTGATTCTAAGCTTATTTTTGAATTCTAATGACATGGAGACGATTATATGTGTTAGGGTTGTCATAAAAGTAAACCAAATGTCATTTCTAACCACACTCACTCTACAACATTCACACATTTGAATCAAACTTGTAAAACGAACTGTGCATGCTTGTAATCTACTTTTAAGCTTATTCTTTGATTCTAAGCTTATTTTTGAATTCTAATGACATGGAGACGATTATATGTGTTAGGGTTGTCATATAAGTACACCAAATGTCATTTCTAACCACACTCACTCCACAACATTCACACATTTGAATAAAACTTGTGAAACGAACTGTGCATGCTTGTAATCTACTTTTAAGCTTATTCTTTGATTCTAAGCTTATTTTTGAATTCTAATGACATGGAGACGATTATATGTGTTAGGGTTGTCATAAAAGTAAACCAAATGTCATTTCTAACCACACTCACTCTACAACATTCACACATTTGAATCAAACTTGTAAAACGAACTGTGCATGCTTGTATTCTACTTTTAAGCTAATTCTTTGATTCTATGCTTATTTTTGAATTCTAAGGACATGGAGACGATTATATGTGTTAGGGTTGTCATAAAAGTAAACCAAATGTCATTTCTAACCACACTCACTCTACAACATTCACACATTTGAATCAAACTTGTAAAACGAACCGTGCATGCTTGTAATCTACTTTTAAGCATATTCTTTGATTATAAGCTTGTTTTTGAATTCTAATGACATGGAGAAGATTATATGTGTTAGGGTTGTCATAAAAGTAAACCAATTGTCATTTCTAACCACACTCACTCCACAACATTCACACATTTGAATCAAACTTGTAAAACGAACTGTGCATGCTTGTAATCTACTTTTAAGCTTATTCATTGATTCTAAGCTTAAATTTGAATTCTAATGACATGGAGACGATTATATGTGTTAGGGTTGTCATAAAAGTAAACCAAATGTCATTTCTAACCACACTCACTCCACAACATTCACACATTTGAATAAAACTTGTAAAACGAACTGTGCATGCTTGTAATCTACTTTTAAGCTTATTCTTTGATTCTAAGCTTGTTTTTGAATTCTAATGACATGAAGAAGATTATATGTGTTAGGATTGTCATAAAAGTAACCCAAATGTCATTTCTAACCACACTCACTCCACAACATTCACACATTTGAATCAAACTTGTAAAACGAACTGTGCATGCTTGTAATCTACTTTTAAGCGTATTCTTTGATTCTAAGCTTAAATTTGAATTCTAATGACATGGAGACGATTATATGTGTTAGGGTTGTCATAAAAGTAAACCAAATGTCATTTCTAACCATACTCACTCCACAACATTCACACATTTGAATCAAACTTGTAAAACGAACTGTGCATGCTTGTAATCTACTTTTAAGCTTATTCTTTGATTCTAAGCTTATTTTTGAATTCTAATGACATGGAAACGATTATATGTGTTAGGGTTGTCATATAAGTACACCAAATGTCATTTCTAACCAACATACACACATTTGAATAAAACTTGTGAAACGAACTGTGCATGCTTCTAATCATCTTTTAAGCTTATTCTTTGATTCTAAGCTTATTTTTGAATTCTAATGACATGGAGACGATTATATGTGTTAGGGTTGTCATAAAAGTAAACCAAATGTCATTTCTAACCACACTCACTCTACAACATTCACACATTTGAATCAAACTTGTAAAACGAACTGTGCATGCTTGTAATCTACTTTTAAGCTTATTCTTTGATTCTAAGCTTATTTTTGAATTCTAATGACATGGAGACGATTATATGTGTTAGGGTTGTCATATAAGTACACCAAATGTCATTTCTAACCACACTCACTCCACAACATTCACACATTTGAATAAAACTTGTGAAACGAACTGTGCATGCTTGTAATCTACTTTTAAGCTTATTCTTTGATTCTAAGCTTATTTTTGAATTCTAATGACATGGAGACGATTATATGTGTTAGGGTTGTCATAAAAGTAAACCAAATGTCATTTCTAACCACACTCACTCTACAACATTCACACATTTGAATCAAACTTGTAAAACGAACTGTGCATGCTTGTATTCTACTTTTAAGCTAATTCTTTGATTCTATGCTTATTTTTGAATTCTAAGGACATGGAGACGATTATATGTGTTAGGGTTGTCATAAAAGTAAACCAAATGTCATTTCTAACCACACTCACTCTACAACATTCACACATTTGAATCAAACTTGTAAAACGAACCGTGCATGCTTGTAATCTACTTTTAAGCATATTCTTTGATTATAAGCTTGTTTTTGAATTCTAATGACATGGAGAAGATTATATGTGTTAGGGTTGTCATAAAAGTAAACCAATTGTCATTTCTAACCACACTCACTCCACAACATTCACACATTTGAATCAAACTTGTAAAACGAACTGTGCATGCTTGTAATCTACTTTTAAGCTTATTCATTGATTCTAAGCTTAAATTTGAATTCTAATGACATGGAGACGATTATATGTGTTAGGGTTGTCATAAAAGTAAACCAAATGTCATTTCTAACCACACTCACTCCACAACATTCACACATTTGAATAAAACTTGTAAAACGAACTGTGCATGCTTGTAATCTACTTTTAAGCTTATTCTTTGATTCTAAGCTTGTTTTTGAATTCTAATGACATGAAGAAGATTATATGTGTTAGGATTGTCATAAAAGTAACCCAAATGTCATTTCTAACCACACTCACTCCACAACATTCACACATTTGAATCAAACTTGTAAAACGAACTGTGCATGCTTGTAATCTACTTTTAAGCGTATTCTTTGATTCTAAGCTTAAATTTGAATTCTAATGACATGGAGACGATTATATGTGTTAGGGTTGTCATAAAAGTAAACCAAATGTCATTTCTAACCATACTCACTCCACAACATTCACACATTTGAATCAAACTTGTAAAACGAACTGTGCATGCTTGTAATCTACTTTTAAGCTTATTCTTTGATTCTAAGCTTATTTTTGAATTCTAATGACATGGAAACGATTATATGTGTTAGGGTTGTCATATAAGTACACCAAATGTCATTTCTAACCAACATACACACATTTGAATAAAACTTGTGAAACGAACTGTGCATGCTTGTAATCATCTTTTAAGCTTATTCTTTGATTCTAAGCTTATTTTTGAATTCTAATGACATGGAGACGATTATATGTGTTAGGGTTGTCATAAAAGTAAACCAAATGTCATTTCTAACCACACTCACTCTACAACATTCACACATTTGAATCAAACTTGTAAAACGAACTGTGCATGCTTGTATTCTACTTTTAAGCTAATTCTTTGATTCTATGCTTATTTTTGAATTCTAAGGACATGGAGACGATTATATGTGTTAGGGTTGTCATAAAAGTAAACCAAATGTCATTTCTAACCACACTCACTCCACAACATTCACACATTTGAATCAAACTTGTAAAACGAACTGTGCATGCTTGTAATCTACTTTTAAGCTTATTCTTTGATTCTAAGCTTAAATTTGAATTCTAATGACATGGAGACGATTATATGTGTTAGGGTTGTCATAAAAGTAAACCAAATGTCATTTCTAACCACACTCACTCCACAACATTCACACATTTGAATAAAACTTGTAAAACGAACTGTGCATGCTTGTAATCTACTTTTAAGCTTATTCTTTGATTCTAAGCTTATTTTTGAATTCTAATGACATGGAGACGATTATATGTGTTAGGGTTGTCATATAAGTACACCAAATGTCATTTCTAACCACACTCACTCCACAACATTCACACATTTGAATAAAACTTGTGAAACGAACTGTGCATGCTTGTAATCTACTTTTAAGCTTATTCTTTGATTCTAAGCTTATTTTTGAATTCTAATGACATGGAAACGATTATATGTGTTAGGGTTGTCATATAAGTACACCAAATGTCATTTCTAACCAACATACACACATTTGAATAAAACTTGTGAAACGAACTGTGCATGCTTGTAATCATCTTTTAAGCTTATTCTTTGATTCTAAGCTTATTTTTGAATTCTAATGACATGGAGACGATTATATGTGTTCGGGTTGTCATAAAAGTAAACCAAATGTCATTTCTAACCACACTCACTCTACAACATTCACACATTTGAATCAAACTTGTAAAACGAGCTGTGCATTCTTGTATTCTACTTTTAAGCTAATTCTTTGATTCTATGCTTATTTTTGAATTCTAAGGACATGGAGACGATTATATGTGTTAGGGTTGTCATAAAAGTAAACCAAATGTCATTTCTAACCACACTCACTCCACAACATTCACACATTTGAATCAAACTTGTAAAACGAACTGTGCATGCTTGTAATCTACTTTTAAGCTTATTCTTTGATTATAAGCTTGTTTTTGAATTCTAATGACATGGAGAAGATTATATGTGTTAGGGTTGTCATAAAAGTAAACCAAATGTCATTTCTAACCACACTCACTCCACAACATTCACACATTTGAATCAAACTTGTAAAACGAACTGTGCATGCTTGTAATCTACTTTTAAGCTTATTCTTTGATTCTAAGCTTAAATTTGAATTCTAATGACATGGAGACGATTATATGTGTTAGGGTTGTCATAAAAGTAAACCAAATGTCATTTCTAACCACACTCACTCCACAACATTCACACATTTGAATAAAACTTGTAAAACGAACTGTGCATGCTTGTAATCTACTTTTAAGCTTATTCTTTGATTCTAAGCTTGTTTTTGAATTCTAATGACATGAAGAAGATTATATGTGTTAGGATTGTCATAAAAGTAACCCAAATGTCATTTCTAACCACACTCACTCCACAACATTCACACATTTGAATCAAACTTGTAAAACGAACTGTGCATGCTTGTAATCTACTTTTAAGCGTATTCTTTGATTCTAAGCTTATTTTTTAATTCTAATGACATGAAGAAGATTATATGTGTTAGGATTGTCATAAAAGTAACCCAAATGTCATTTCTAACCACACTCACTCCACAACATTCACACATTTGAATCAAACTTGTAAAACGAACTGTGCATGCTTGTAATCTACTTTTAAGCGTATTCTTTGATTCTAAGCTTATTTTTGAATTCTAATGACATGGAGACGATTATATGTGTTAGGGTTGTCATATAAGTACACCAAAATGTCATTTCTAACCACACTCACTCCACAACATTCACACATTTGAATAAAACTTGTGAAACGAACTGTGCATGCTAGTAATCTACTTTTAAGCTTATTCTTTGATTCTAAGCTTATTTTTGAATTCTAATGACATGGAGACGATTATATGTGTTAGGGTTGTCATAAAAGTAAACCAAATGTCATTTCTAACCACACTCAATCTACAACATTCACACATTTGAATCAAACTTGTAAAACGAACTGTGCATTCTTGTATTCTACTTTTAAGCTAATTCTTTGATTCTATGCTTATTTTTGAATTCTAAGGACATGGAGACGATTATATGTGTTAGGGTTGTCATAAAAGTAAACCAAATGTCATTTCTAACCACACTCACTCCACAACATTCACACATTTGAATCAAACTTGTAAAACGAACTGTGCATGCTTGTAATCTACTTTTAAGCTTATTCTTTGATTCTAAGCTTATTTTTGAATTCTAGTGACATGGAGACGATTATATGTGTTAGGGTTGTCATAAAAGTAAACCAAATGTCATTTCTAACCACACTCACTCCACAACATTCACACATTTGAATCAAACTTGTAAAACGAACTGTGCATGCTTGTAATCTACTTTTAAGCTTCTTCTTTGATTCTAAGCTTATTATTGATTTCTAATGACATGGAGACGATTATATGTGTTAGGGTTGTCATAAAAGTAAACCAAATGTCATTTCTAACCACACTCACTCCACAACATTCACACATTTTAATCAACCTTGTAAAACGAACTGTGCATGCTTGTATTCTACTTTTAAGCTTATTCTTTGATTCTAAGCTTATTTTTGAATTCTAATGACATGGAGACGATTATATGTGTTAGGGTTGTCATAAAAGTAAACCAAATGTCATTTCTAACCACACTTTATCTACAACATTCACACATTTGAATCAAACTTGTAAAACGAACTGTGCATGCTTGTAATCTACTTTTAAGCTTATTCTTTGATTATAAGCTTGTTTTTGAATTCTAATGACATGGAGAAGATTATATGTGTTAGGGTTGTCATAAAAGTAAACCAAATGTCATTTCTAACCACACTCACTCCACAACATTCACACATTTGAATCAAACTTGTAAAACGAACTGTGCATGCTTGTAATCTACTTTTAAGCTTCTTCTTTGATTCTAAGCTTATTTTTGAATTCTAATGACATGGAGACGATTATATGTGTTAGGGTTGTCATAAAAGTAAACCAAATGTCATTTCTAACCACACTCACTCCACAACATTCACACATTTGAATCAAACTTGTAAAACGAACTGTGCATGCTTGTAATCTACTTTTAAGCTTCTTCTTTGATTCTAAGCTTATTATTGATTTCTAATGACATGGAGACGATTATATGTGTTAGGGTTGTCATAAAAGTAAACCAAATGTCATTTCTAACCACACTCACTCCACAACATTCACACATTTTAATCAACCTTGTAAAACGAACTGTGCATGCTTGTATTCTACTTTTAAGCTTATTCTTTGATTCTAAGCTTATTTTTGAATTCTAATGACATGGAGACGATTATATGAGTTAGGGTTGTCATTAAAGTAAACCAAATGTCATTTCTAACCACACTCACTCCACTACATTCACACATTTGAATCAAACTTGTAAAACGAACTGTGCATGCTTGTAATCTACTTTTAATCTTATTCTTTGATTCTAAGCTTATTTTTGAATTCTCATGACATGGAGACGATTATATGTGTTAGGGTTGTCATAAAAGTAAACCAAATGTCATTTCTAACCACACTCACTCCACAACATTCACACATTTGAATCAAGCTTGTAAAACGAACTGTGCATGCTTGTAATCTACTTTTAGGCTTATTCTTTGATTCTAAGCTTAAATTTGAATTCTAATGACATGGAGACGATTATATGTGTTAGGGTTGTCATAAAAGTAAACCAAATGTCATTTCTAACCACACTCACTCCACAACATTCACACATTTGAATAAAACTTGTGAAACGAACTGTGCATGCTTGTAATCTACTTTTAAGCTTATTCTTTGATTCTAAGCTTATTTTTGAATTCTAATGACATGGAGACGATTATATGTGTTAGGGTTGTCATAAATGTAAACCAAATGTCATTTCTAACCACACTCACTCCACAACATTCACACATTTGAATAAAACTTGTGAAACGAACTGGGCATGCTTGTAATCTACTTTTAAGGTTATTCTTTGATTCTAAGCTTATTTTTGAATTCTAATGACATGGAGACGATTATATGTGTTAGGGTTGTCATAAAAGTAAACCAAATGTCATTTCTAACCACACTCACTCCACAACATTCACACATTTGAATAAAACTTGTGAAACGAACTGTGCATGCTTGTATTCTACTTTTAAGCTAATTCTTTGATTCTAAGCTGATTTTTGAATTCTAAGGACATGGAGACGATTATATGTGTTAGGGTTGTCATAAAAGTAAACCAAATGTCATTTCTAACCACACTCACTCCACAACATTCACACATTTGAATCAAACTTGTAAAACGAACTGTGCATGCTTGTAATCTACTTTTAAGCTTATTCTTTGATTCTAAGCTTATTATTGATTTCTAATGACATGGAGACGATTATATGTGTTAGGGTTGTCATAAAAGTAAACCAAATGTCATTTCTAACCACACTCACTCCACAACATTCACACATTTGAATCAAACTTGTAAAACGAACTGTGCATGCTTGTAATCTACTTTTAAGCTTCTTCTTTGATTCTAAGCTTATTTTTGAATTCTAATGACATGGAGACGATTATATGTGTTAGGGTTCTCATAAAAGTAAACCAAATGTCATTTCTAACCACACTCACTCCACAACATTCACACATTTGAATCAAGCTTGTAAAACGAACTGTGCATGCTTGTAATCTACTTTTAAGCTTATTCTTTGATTCTAAGCTTAAATTTGAATTCTAATGACATGGAGACGATTATATGTGTTAGGGTTGTCATAAAAGTAAACCAAATGTCATTTCTAACCACACTCACTCCACAACATTCACACATTTGAATCAAACTTGTGAAACGAACTGTGCATGCTTGTAATCTACTTTTAAGCTTATTCTTTGATTCTAAGCTTATTTTTCAATTCTAATGACATGGAGACGATTATATGTGTTAGAGTTGTCATAAAAGTAAACCAAATGTCATTTCTAACCACACTCACTCCACAACATTCACACATTTGAATAAAACTTGTGAAACGAACTGTGCATGCTTGTAATCTACTTTTAAGCTTATTCTTTGATTCTAAGCTTATTTTTGAATTCTAATGACATGGAGACGATTATATATGTTAGGGTTGTCATAAAAGTAAACCAAATGTCATTTCTAACCACACTCACTCCACAACATTCACACATTTGAATCAAACTTGTAAAACGAACTGTGCATGCTTGTAATCTACTTTTAAGCTTCTTCTTTGATTCTAAGCTTATTATTGATTTCTAATGACATGGAGACGATTATATGTGTTAGGGTTGTCATAAAAGTAAACCAAATGTCATTTCTAACCACACTCACTCCACAACATTCACACATTTTAATCAACCTTGTAAAACGAACTGTGCATGCTTGTATTCTACTTTTAAGCTTATTCTTTGATTCTAAGCTTATTTTTGAATTCTAATGACATGGAGACGATTATATGTGTTAGGGTTGTCATAAAAGTAAACCAAATGTCATTTCTAACCACACTTTATCTACAACATTCACACATTTGAATCAAACTTGTAAAACGAACTGTGCATGCTTGTAATCTACTTTTAAGCTTATTCTTTGATTATAAGCTTGTTTTTGAATTCTAATGACATGGAGAAGATTATATGTGTTAGGGTTGTCATAAAAGTAAACCAAATGTCATTTCTAACCACACTCACTCCACAACATTCACACATTTGAATCAAACTTGTAAAACGAACTGTGCATGCTTGTAATCTACTTTTAAGCTTCTTCTTTGATTCTAAGCTTATTTTTGAATTCTAATGACATGGAGACGATTATATGTGTTAGGGTTGTCATAAAAGTAAACCAAATGTCATTTCTAACCACACTCACTCCACAACATTCACACATTTGAATCAAACTTGTAAAACGAACTGTGCATGCTTGTAATCTACTTTTAAGCTTATTCTTTGATTCTAAGCTTATTATTGATTTCTAATGACATGGAGACGATTATATGTGTTAGGGTTGTCATAAAAGTAAACCAAATGTCATTTCTAACCACACTCACTCCACAACATTCACACATTTGAATCAAACTTGTAAAACGAACTGTGCATGCTTGTAATCTACTTTTAAGCTTCTTCTTTGATTCTAAGCTTATTTTTGAATTCTAATGACATGGAGACGATTATATGTGTTAGGGTTCTCATAAAAGTAAACCAAATGTCATTTCTAACCACACTCACTCCACAACATTCACACATTTGAATCAAACTTGTAAAACGAATTATGCATGCTTGTAATCTACTTTTAATCTTATTCTTTGATTCTAAGCTTATTTTTGAATTCTCATGACATGGAGACGATTATATGTGTTAGGGTTGTCATAAAACTAAACCAAATGTCATTTCTAACCACACTCACTCCACAACATTCACACATTTGAATCAAACTTGTAAAACGAACTGTGCATGGTTGTAATCTACTTTTAAGCTTATTCTTTGATTCTAAGCTTATTTTTCAATTCTAATGACATGGAGACGATTATATGTGTTAGGGTTGTCATAAAAGTAAACCAAATGTCATTTCTAACCACACTCACTCCACAACATTCACACATTTGAATCAAACTTGTAAAACGAACTGTGCATGCTTGTAATCTACTTTTAATCTTATTCTTTGATTCTAAGCTTATTTTTGAATTCTAATGACATGGAGACGATTATATGTGTTAGGGTTGTCATAAAAGTAAACCAAATGTCATTTCTAACCACACTCACTCCACAACATTCACACATTTGAATCAAACTTGTGAAACGAACTATGCATGCTTGTATTCTACTTTTAAGTTTATTCTTTGATTCTAAGCTTATTTTTGAATTCTAATGACATGGAGACGATTATATGTGTTAGGGTTGTCATAAAAGTAAACCAAATGTCATTTCTAAACACTCACTCCACAACATTCACACATTTGAATCAAACTTGTAAAACGAACTGTGCATGCTTGTAATCTACTTTTAAGCTTCTTCTTTGATTCTAAGCTTATTTTTGAATTCTAATGACATGGAGACGATTATATGTGTTAGGGTTATCATAAAAGTAAACCAAATGTCATTTCTAACCACACTCACTCCACAACATTCACACATTTGAATAAAACTTGTGAAACGAACTGTGCATGCTTGTAATCTACTTTTAAGCTTATTCTTTGATTCTAAGCTTATTTTTGAATTCTAATGACATGGAGACGATTATATATGTTAGGGTTTTCATAAAAGTAAACCAAATGTCATTTCTAACGACACTCACTCCACAACATTCACACATTTGAATCAAACTTGTGAAACGAACTGTGCATGCTTGTAATCTACTTTTAAGCTTATTCTTTGATTCTAAGCTTAAATTTGAATTCTAATGACATGGAGACGATTATATGTGTTAGGGTTGTCATAAAAGTAAACCAAATGTCATTTCTAACCACACTCACTCCACAACATTCACACATTTGTATAAAACTTGTGAAACGATCTGTGCATGCTTGTAATCTACTTTTAAGCTTATTCTTTGATTCTAAGCTTAAATTTGAATTCTAATGACATGGAGACGATTATATGTGTTAGGGTTGTCATAAAAGTAAACCAAATGTCATTTCTAACCACACTCACTCCACAACATTCACACATTTGAATCAAACTTGTGAAACGAACTGTGCATGCTTGTAATCTACTTTTAAGCTTATTCTTTGATTCTAAGCTTAAATTTGAATTCTAATGACATGGAGACGATTATATGTGTTAGGGTTGTCATAAAAGTAAACCAAATGTCATTTCTAACCACACTCACTCCACAACATTCACACATTTGAATCAAACTTGAAAAACGAACTGTGCATGCTTGTAATCTACTTTTAAGCTTATTCTTTGATTCTAAGCTTATTTTTGAATTCTAATGACATGGAGACGATTATATGTGTTAGGTTGTCATAAAAGTAAAGCAAATGTCATTTCTAACCACACTCACTCCACAACATTCACACATTTGAATAAAACTTGTAAAACGAACTGTGCATGCTTGTAATCTACTTTTAAGCTTATTATTTGATTCTAAGCTTAAATTTGAATTCTAATGACATGGAGACGATTATATGTGTTAGGGTTGTCATAAAAGTAAACCAAATGTCATTTCTAACGACACTCACTCCACAACATTCACACATTTGAATCAAACTTGTGAAACGAACTGTGCATGCTTGTAATCTACTTTTAAGCTTATTCTTTGATTCTAAGCTTAAATTTGAATTCTAATGACATGGAGACGATTATATGTGTTAGGGTTGGTATAATAGTAAACCAAATGTCATTTCTAACCACACTCACTCCACAACATTCACACATTTGTATAAAACTTGTGAAACGAACTGTGCATGCTTGTAATCTACTTTTAAGCTTATTCTTTGATTCTAAGCTTAAATTTGAATTCTAATGACATGGAGACGATTATATGTGTTAGGGTTGTCATAAAAGTAAACCAAATGTCATTTCTAACCACACTCACTCCACAACATTCACACATTTGTATAAAACTTGTGAAACGAACTGTGCATGCTTGTAATCTACTTTTAAGCTTATTCTTTGATTCTAAGCTTAAATTTGAATTCTAATGACATGGAGACGATTATATGTGTTAGGGTTGTCATAAAAGTAAACCAAATGTCATTTCTAACCACACTCACTCCACAACATTCACACATTTGAATCAAACTTGTGAAACGAACTGTGCATGCTTGTAATCTACTTTTAAGCTTATTCTTTGATTCTAAGCTTAAATTTGAATTCTAATGACATGGAGACGATTATATGTGTTAGGGTTGTCATAAAAGTAAACCAAATGTCATTTCTAACCACACTCACTCCACAACATTCACACATTTGAATCAAACTTGAAAAACGAACTGTGCATGCTTGTAATCTACTTTTAAGCTTATTCTTTGATTCTAAGCTTATTTTTGAATTCTAATGACATGGAGACGATTATATGTGTTAGGTTGTCATAAAAGTAAAGCAAATGTCATTTCTAACCACACTCACTCCACAACATTCACACATTTGAATCAAACTTGTAAAACGAACTGTGCATGCTTGTAATCTACTTTTAAGCTTATTATTTGATTCTAAGCTTAAATTTGAATTCTAATGACATGGAGACGATTATATGTGTTAGGGTTGTCATAAAAGTAAACCAAATGTCATTTCTAACGACACTCACTCCACAACATTCACACATTTGAATCAAACTTGTGAAACGAACTGTGCATGCTTGTAATCTACTTTTAAGCTTATTCTTTGATTCTAAGCTTAAATTTGAATTCTAATGACATGGAGACGATTATATGTGTTAGGGTTGTCATAAAAGTAAACCAAATGTCATTTCTAACCACACTCACTCCACAACATTCACACATTTGAATAAAACTTGTGAAACGAACTGTGCATGCTTGTATTCTACTTTTAAGCTAATTCTTTGATTCTAAGCTGATTTTTGAATTCTAAGGACATGGAGACGATTATATGTGTTAGGGTTGTCATAAAAGTAAACCAAATGTCATTTCTAACCACACTCACTCCACAACATTCACACATTTGAATCAAACTTGTAAAACGAACTGTGCATGCTTGTAATCTACTTTTAAGCTTATTCTTTGATTCTAAGCTTATTATTGATTTCTAATGACATGGAGACGATTATATGTGTTAGGGTTGTCATAAAAGTAAACCAAATGTCATTTCTAACCACACTCACTCCACAACATTCACACATTTGAATCAAACTTGTAAAACGAACTGTGCATGCTTGTAATCTACTTTTAAGCTTCTTCTTTGATTCTAAGCTTATTTTTGAATTCTAATGACATGGAGACGATTATATGTGTTAGGGTTCTCATAAAAGTAAACCAAATGTCATTTCTAACCACACTCACTCCACAACATTCACACATTTGAATCAAGCTTGTAAAACGAACTGTGCATGCTTGTAATCTACTTTTAAGCTTATTCTTTGATTCTAAGCTTAAATTTGAATTCTAATGACATGGAGACGATTATATGTGTTAGGGTTGTCATAAAAGTAAACCAAATGTCATTTCTAACCACACTCACTCCACAACATTCACACATTTGAATCAAACTTGTGAAACGAACTGTGCATGCTTGTAATCTACTTTTAAGCTTATTCTTTGATTCTAAGCTTATTTTTCAATTCTAATGACATGGAGACGATTATATGTGTTAGGGTTGTCATAAAAGTAAACCAAATGTCATTTCTAACCACACTCACTCCACAACATTCACACATTTGAATCAAACTTGTAAAACGAATTATGCATGCTTGTAATCTACTTTTAATCTTATTCTTTGATTCTAAGCTTATTTTTGAATTCTCATGACATGGAGACGATTATATGTGTTAGGGTTGTCATAAAACTAAACCAAATGTCATTTCTAACCACACTCACTCCACAACATTCACACATTTGAATCAAACTTGTAAAACGAACTGTGCATGGTTGTAATCTACTTTTAAGCTTATTCTTTGATTCTAAGCTTATTTTTCAATTCTAATGACATGGAGACGATTATATGTGTTAGGGTTGTCATAAAAGTAAACCAAATGTCATTTCTAACCACACTCACTCCACAACATTCACACATTTGAATCAAACTTGTAAAACGAACTGTGCATGGTTGTAATCTACTTTTAAGCTTATTCTTTGATTCTAAGCTTATTTTTCAATTCTAATGACATGGAGACGATTATATGTGTTAGGGTTGTCATAAAAGTAAACCAAATGTCATTTCTAACCACACTCACTCCACAACATTCACACATTTGAATCAAACTTGTGAAACGAACTATGCATGCTTGTATTCTACTTTTAAGTTTATTCTTTGATTCTAAGCTTATTTTTGAATTCTAATGACATGGAGACGATTATATGTGTTAGGGTTGTCATAAAAGTAAACCAAATGTCATTTCTAAACACTCACTCCACAACATTCACACATTTGAATCAAACTTGTAAAACGAACTGTGCATGCTTGTAATCTACTTTTAAGCTTCTTCTTTGATTCTAAGCTTATTTTTGAATTCTAATGACATGGAGACGATTATATGTGTTAGGGTTATCATAAAAGTAAACCAAATGTCATTTCTAACCACACTCACTCCACAACATTCACACATTTGAATAAAACTTGTGAAACGAACTGTGCATGCTTGTAATCTACTTTTAAGCTTATTCTTTGATTCTAAGCTTATTTTTGAATTCTAATGACATGGAGACGATTATATATGTTAGGGTTTTCATAAAAGTAAACCAAATGTCATTTCTAACGACACTCACTCCACAACATTCACACATTTGAATCAAACTTGTGAAACGAACTGTGCATGCTTGTAATCTACTTTTAAGCTTATTCTTTGATTCTAAGCTTAAATTTGAATTCTAATGACATGGAGACGATTATATGTGTTAGGGTTGTCATAAAAGTAAACCAAATGTCATTTCTAACCACACTCACTCCACAACATTCACACATTTGTATAAAACTTGTGAAACGAACTGTGCATGCTTGTAATCTACTTTTAAGCTTATTCTTTGATTCTAAGCTTAAATTTGAATTCTAATGACATGGAGACGATTATATGTGTTAGGGTTGTCATAAAAGTAAACCAAATGTCATTTCTAACCACACTCACTCCACAACATTCACACATTTGAATCAAACTTGTGAAACGAACTGTGCATGCTTGTAATCTACTTTTAAGCTTATTCTTTGATTCTAAGCTTAAATTTGAATTCTAATGACATGGAGACGATTATATGTGTTAGGGTTGTCATAAAAGTAAACCAAATGTCATTTCTAACCACACTCACTCCACAACATTCACACATTTGAATCAAACTTGAAAAACGAACTGTGCATGCTTGTAATCTACTTTTAAGCTTATTCTTTGATTCTAAGCTTATTTTTGAATTCTAATGACATGGAGACGATTATATGTGTTAGGTTGTCATAAAAGTAAAGCAAATGTCATTTCTAACCACACTCACTCCACAACATTCACACATTTGAATCAAACTTGTAAAACGAACTGTGCATGCTTGTAATCTACTTTTAAGCTTATTATTTGATTCTAAGCTTAAATTTGAATTCTAATGACATGGAGACGATTATATGTGTTAGGGTTGTCATAAAAGTAAACCAAATGTCATTTCTAACGACACTCACTCCACAACATTCACACATTTGAATCAAACTTGTGAAACGAACTGTGCATGCTTGTAATCTACTTTTAAGCTTATTCTTTGATTCTAAGCTTAAATTTGAATTCTAATGACATGGAGACGATTATATGTGTTAGGGTTGGTATAATAGTAAACCAAATGTCATTTCTAACCACACTCACTCCACAACATTCACACATTTGTATAAAACTTGTGAAACGAACTGTGCATGCTTGTAATCTACTTTTAAGCTTATTCTTTGATTCTAAGCTTAAATTTGAATTCTAATGACATGGAGACGATTATATGTGTTAGGGTTGTCATAAAAGTAAACCAAATGTCATTTCTAACCACACTCACTCCACAACATTCACACATTTGAATCAAACTTGTGAAACGAACTGTGCATGCTTGTAATCTACTTTTAAGCTTATTCTTTGATTCTAAGCTTAAATTTGAATTCTAATGACATGGAGACGATTATATGTGTTAGGGTTGTCATAAAAGTAAACCAAATGTCATTTCTAACCACACTCACTCCACAACATTCACACATTTGAATCAAACTTGAAAAACGAACTGTGCATGCTTATAATCTACTTTTAAGCTTATTCTTTGATTCTAAGCTTATTTTTGAATTCTAATGACATGGAGACGATTATATGTGTTAGGTTGTCATAAAAGTAAAGCAAATGTCATTTCTAACCACACTCACTCCACAACATTCACACATTTGAATCAAACTTGTAAAACGAACTGTGCATGCTTGTAATCTACTTTTAAGCTTATTATTTGATTCTAAGCTTAAATTTGAATTCTAATGACATGGAGACGATTATATGTGTTAGGGTTGTCATAAAAGTAAACCAAATGTCATTTCTAACGACACTCACTCCACAACATTCACACATTTGAATCAAACTTGTGAAACGAACTGTGCATGCTTGTAATCTACTTTTAAGCTTATTCTTTGATTCTAAGCTTAAATTTGAATTCTAATGACATGGAGACGATTATATGTGTTAGGGTTGGTATAATAGTAAACCAAATGTCATTTCTAACCACACTCACTCCACAACATTCACACATTTGTATAAAACTTGTGAAACGAACTGTGCATGCTTGTAATCTACTTTTAAGCTTATTCTTTGATTCTAAGCTTAAATTTGAATTCTAATGACATGGAGACGATTATATGTGTTAGGGTTGTCATAAAAGTAAACCAAATGTCATTTCTAACCACACTCACTCCACAACATTCACACATTTGAATCAAACTTGTGAAACGAACTGTGCATGCTTGTAATCTACTTTTAAGCTTATTCTTTGATTCTAAGCTTAAATTTGAATTCTAATGACATGGAGACGATTATATGTGTTAGGGTTGTCATAAAAGTAAACCAAATGTCATTTCTAACCACACTCACTCCACAACATTCACACATTTGAATCAAACTTGAAAAACGAACTGTGCATGCTTGTAATCTACTTTTAAGCTTATTCTTTGATTCTAAGCTTAAATTTGAATTCTAATGACATGGAGACGATTATATGTGTTAGGGTTGTCATAAAAGTAAACCAAATGTCATTTCTAACCACACTCACTCCACAACATTCACACATTTGAATCAAACTTGAAAAACGAACTGTGCATGCTTGTAATCTACTTTTAAGCTTATTCTTTGATTCTAAGCTTATTTTTGAATTCTAATGACATGGAGACGATTATATGTGTTAGGTTGTCATAAAAGTAAAGCAAATGTCATTTCTAACCACACTCACTCCACAACATTCACACATTTGAATCAAACTTGTAAAACGAACTGTGCATGCTTGTAATCTACTTTTAAGCTTATTATTTGATTCTAAGCTTAAATTTAAATTCTAATGACATGGAGACGATTATATGTGTTAGGGTTGTCATAAAAGTAAACCAAATGTCATTTCTAACGACACTCACTCCACAACATTCACACATTTGAATCAAACTTGTGAAACGAACTGTGCATGCTTGTAATCTACTTTTAAGCTTATTCTTTGATTCTAAGCTTAAATTTGAATTCTAATGACATGGAGACGATTATATGTGTTAGGGTTGTCATAAAAGTAAACCAAATGTCATTTCTAACCACATTCACTCCACAACATTCACACATTTGTATAAAACTTGTGAAACGAACTGTGCATGCTTGTAATCTACTTTTAAGCTTATTCTTTGATTCTAAGCTTAAATTTGAATTCTAATGACATGGAGACGATTATATGTGTTAGGGTTGTCATAAAAGTAAACCAAATGTCATTTCTAACCACACTCACTCCACAACATTCACACATTTGAATCAAACTTGTGAAACGAACTGTGCATGCTTGTAATCTACTTTTAAGCTTATTCTTTGATTCTAAGCTTAAATTTGAATTCTAATGACATGGAAACGATTATATGTGTTAGGGTTGTCATAAAAGTAAACCAAATGTCATTTCTAACCACACTCACTCCACAACATTCACACATTTGAATCAAACTTGAAAAACGAACTGTGCATGCTTGTAATCTACTTTTAAGCTTATTTTTTGATTCTAAGCTTATTTTTGAATTCTAATTTCAAGGAGACGATTATATGTGTTAGGTTGTCATAAAAGTAAAGCAAATGTCATTTCTAACCACACTCACTCCACAACATTCACACATTTGAATCAAACTTGTAAAACGAACTGTGCATGCTTGTAATCTACTTTTAAGCTTATTCTTTGATTCTAAGCTTATTTTTGAATTCTAATGACATGGAGACGATTATTTGTGTTAGGGTTGTCATAAAAAGTAAACCAAATGTCATTTCTAACCACACTCACTCCACAACATTCACACATTTGAATGAAACTTGTGAAACAAACTGTGCATGCTTGTAATTTACTTTTAAACTTATTCTTTGATTCTAAGCTTATTTTTGAATTCTAATGACATGGAGAAGATTATATGTGTTAGGGTTGTCATAAAAGTAAACCAAATGTCATTTCTAACCACACTCACTCCACAACATTTACACATTTGAATAAAACTTGTGAAACGAACTGTGCATGCTTGTAATCTACTTTTAAGGTTATTCTTTGATTCTAAGCTTATTTTTGAATTCTAATGACATGGAGACGATTATATGTGTTAGGGTTGTCATAAAAGTAAACCAAATGTCATTTCTAACCACACTCACTCCACAACATTCACACATTTGAATCAAACTTGTGAAACGAACTGTGGATGCTTGTAATCTACTTTTAAGCTTATTCTTTGATTCTAAGCTTATTTTTGAATTCTAATGACATGGAGAAGATTATATGTGTTAGGGTTGTCATAAAAGTAAACCAAATGTCATTTCTAACCACACTCACTCCAAAACATTCACACATTTAAATCAAACTTGTAAAACGAACTGTGCATGCTTGTAATCTACTTTTAAGCTTATTCTTTGATTCTAAGCTTAAATTTGAATTCTAATGACATGGAGACGATTATATGTGTTAGGGTTGTCATAAAAGTAAACCAAATGTCATTTCTAACCACACTCACTCCACAACATTCACACATTTGAATAAAACTTGTGAAACGAACTGTGCATGCTTGTAATCTACTTTTAAGCTTATTCTTTGATTCTAAGCTTATTTTTGAATTCTAATGACATGGAGACGATTATATGTGTTAGGGTTGTCATAAAAGTAAACCAAATGTCATTTCTAACTACACTCACTCCAGATTATTCACACATTTGAATCAAACTTGTAAAACGAACTGTGCATGCTTGTAATCTACTTTTAAGCTTATTCTTTGATTCTAAGCTTAAATTTGAATTCTAATGACATGGAGACGTTTATATGTGTTAGGGTTGTCATAAAAGTAAACCAAATGTCATTTCTAACCACACTCACTCCACAACATTCACACATTTAAATCAAACTTGTAAAACGAACTGTGCATGCTTGTAATCTACTTTTAAGTTTATTCTTTGATTCTAAGCTTAAATTTGAATTCTAATGACATAGAGACGATTATATGTGTTAGGGTTGTCATAAAAGTAAACCAAATGTCATTTCTAACCACACTCACTCCACAACATTCACACATTTGAATAAAACTTGTGAAACGAATTGTGCATGCATGTAATCTACTTTTAAGCTTATTTTTTTTATTCTAAGCTTGTTTTTGAATTCTAATGACATGGAGACGATTATATGTGTTAGGGTTGTCATAAAAGTAAACCAAATGTCATTTCTAACCACACTCACTCCACAACATTCACACATTTGAATCAAACTTGTAAAACGAACTGTGCATGCTTGTAATCTACTTTTAAGCTTATTCTTTGATTCTAAGCTTATTTTTGAATTCTAATGACATGGAGACGATTATTTGTGTTAGGGTTGTCATAAAAGTAAACCAAATGTCATTTCTAACCACACTCACTCCACAACATTCACACATTTGAATAAAACTTCTGAAACAAACTGTGCATGCTTGTAATTTACTTTTAAACTTATTCTTTGATTCTAAGCTTATTTTTGAATTCTAATGACATGGAGAAGATTATATGTGTTAGGGTTGTCATAAAAGTAAACCAAATGTCATTTCTAACCACACTCACTCCACAACATTCACACATTTGAATAAAACTTGTGAAACGAACTGTGCATGCTTGTAATCTACTTTTAAGGTTATTCTTTGATTCTAAGCTTATTTTTGAATTCTAATGACATGGAGACGATTATATGTGTTAGGGTTTTCATAAAAGTAAACCAAATGTCATTTCTAACGACACTCACTCCACAACATTCACACATTTGAATCAAACTTGTGAAACGAACTGTGCATGCTTGTAATCTACTTTTAAGCTTATTCATTGATTCTAAGCTTAAATTTGAATTCTAATGACATGGAGACGATTATATGTGTTAGGGTTGTCATAAAAGTAAACCAAATGTCATTTCTAACCACACTCACTCCACAACATTCACAAATTTGAATAAAACTTGTGAAACGAACTGTGCATGCTTGTAATCTACTTTTAAGCTTATTCTTTGATTCTAAGCTTATTTTTGAATTCTAGTGACATGGAGACGATTATATGTGTTAGGGTTGTCATAAAAGTAAACCAAATGTCATTTCTAACCACACTCACTCCACAACATTCACACATTTGAATAAAACTTATGAAACGAACTGTGCATGCTTGTAATCTACTTTTAAGGTTATTCTTTGATTCTAAGCTTATTTTTGAATTCTAATGACATGGAGACGATTATATGTGTTAGAGTTTTCATAAAAGTAAACCAAATGTCATTTCTAACGACACTCACTCCACAACATTCACACATTTGAATCAAACTTGTGAAACGAACTGTGCATGCTTGTAATCTACATTTAAGCTTATTCTTTGATTCTAAGCTTAAATTTGAATTTTTATGACATGGAGACGATTATATGTGTTAGGGTTGTCATAAAAGTAAACCAAATGTCATTTCTAACCACACTCACTCCACAACATTCACACATTTGAATAAAACTTCTGAAACAAACTGTGCATGCTTGTAATTTACTTTTAAACTTATTCTTTGATTCTAAGCTTATTTTTGAATTCTAATGACATGGAGAAGATTATATGTGTTAGGGTTGTCATAAAAGTACACCAAATGTCATTTCTAACCACACTCACTCCACAACATTCACACATTTGAATAAAACTTGTGAAACGAACTGTGCTTGCTTGTAATCTACTTTTAAGGTTATTCTTTGATTCTAAGCTTATTTTTGAATTCTAATGACATGGAGACGATTATATGTGTTAGGGTTTTCATAAAAGTAAACCAAATGTCATTTCTAACGACACTCACTCCACAACATTCACACATTTGAATCAAACTTGTGAAACGAACTGTGCATGCTTGTAATCTACTTTTAAGGTTATTCTTTGATTCTAAGCTTATTTTTGAATTCTAATGACATGGAGACGATTATATGTGTTAGGGTTTTCATAAAAGTAAACCAAATGTCATTTCTAACGACACTCACTCCACAACATTCACACATTTGAATCAAACTTGTGAAACGAACTGTGCATACTTGTAATCTACTTTTAAGTTTATTCTTTGATTCTAAGCTTAAATTTGAATTCTAATGACATGGAGACGATTATATGTGTTAGGGTTGTCATAAAAGTAAACCAAATGTCATTTCTAACCACACTCACTCCACAACATTCACAAATTTGAATAAAACTTGTGAAACGAACTGTGCATGCTTGTAATCTACTTTTAAGCTTATTCTTTGATTCTAAGCTTATTTTTGAATTCTAATGACATGGAGACGATTATTTGTGTTAGGGTTGTCATAAAAGTAAACCAAATGTCATTTCTAACCACACTCACTCCACAACATTCACACATTTGAATAAAACTTCTGAAACAAACTGTGCATGCTTGTAATTTACTTTTAAACTTATTCTTTGATTCTAAGCTTATTTTTGAATTCTAATGACATGGAGAAGATTATATGTGTTAGGGTTGTCATAAAAGTAAACCAAATGTCATTTCTAACCACACTCACTCCACAACATTCACACATTTGAATAAAACTTGTGAAACGAACTGTGCATGCTTGTAATCTACTTTTAAGGTTATTCTTTGATTCTAAGCTTATTTTTGAATTCTAATGACATGGAGACGATTATATGTGTTAGGGTTTTCATAAAAGTAAACCAAATGTCATTTCTAACGACACTCACTCCACAACATTCACACATTTGAATCAAACTTGTGAAACGAACTGTGCATGCTTGTAATCTACTTTTAAGCTTATTCTTTGATTCTAAGCTTAAATTTGAATTCTAATGACATGGAGACGATTATATGTGTTAGGGTTGTCATAAAAGTAAACCAAATGTCATTTCTAACCACACTCACTCCACAACATTCACAAATTTGAATAAAACTTGTGAAACGAACTGTGCATGCTTGTAATCTACTTTTAAGCTTATTCTTTGATTCTAAGCTTTTTTTGAATTCTAGTGACATGGAGACGATTATATGTGTTAGGGTTGTCATAAAAGTAAACCAAATGTCATTTCTAACCACACTCACTCCACAACATTCACACATTTGAATAAAACTTGTGAAACGAACTGTGCATGCTTGTAATCTACTTTTAAGGTTATTCTTTGATTCTAAGCTTATTTTTGAATTCTAATGACATGGAGACGATTATATGTGTTAGGGTTTTCATAAAAGTAAACCAAATGTCATTTCTAACGACACTCACTCCACAACATTCACACATTTGAATCAAACTTGTGAAACGAACTGTGCATGCTTGTAATCTACTTTTAAGCTTATTCTTTGATTCTAAGCTTAAATTTGAATTCTAATGACATGGAGACGATTATATGTGTTAGGGTTGTCATAAAAGTAAACCAAATGTCATTTCTAACCACACTCACTCCACAACATTCACAAATTTGAATAAAACTTGTGAAACGAACTGTGCATGCTTGTAATCTACTTTTAAGCTTATTCTTTGATTCTAAGCTTATTTTTGAATTCTAGTGACATGGAGACGATTATATGTGTTAGGGTTGTCATAAAAGTAAACCAAATGTCATTTCTAACCACACTCACTCCACAACATTCACACATTTGAATAAAACTTGTGAAACGAACTGTGCATGCTTGTAATCTACTTTTAAGGTTATTCTTTGATTCTAAGCTTATTTTTGAATTCTAATGACATGGAGACGATTATATGTGTTAGGGTTTTCATAAAAGTAAACCAAATGTCATTTCTAACGACACTCACTCCACAACATTCACACATTTGAATCAAACTTGTGAAACGAACTGTGCATGCTTGTAATCTACTTTTAAGCTTATTCTTTGATTCTAAGCTTAAATTTGAATTTTTATGACATGGAGACGATTATATGTGTTAGGGTTGTCATAAAAGTAAACCAAATGTCATTTCTAACCACACTCACTCCACAACATTCACACATTTGAATAAAACTTCTGAAACAAACTGTGCATGCTTGTAATTTACTTTTAAACTTATTCTTTGATTCTAAGCTTATTTTTGAATTCTAATGACATGGAGAAGATTATATGTGTTAGGGTTGTCATAAAAGTAAACCAAATGTCATTTCTAACCACACTCACTCCACAACATTCACACATTTGAATAAAACTTGTGAAACGAACTGTGCTTGCTTGTAATCTACTTTTAAGGTTATTCTTTGATTCTAAGCTTATTTTTGAATTCTAATGACATGGAGACGATTATATGTGTTAGGGTTTTCATAAAAGTAAACCAAATGTCATTTCTAACGACACTCACTCCACAACATTCACACATTTGAATCAAACTTGTGAAACGAACTGTGCATGCTTGTAATCTACTTTTAAGCTTATTCTTTGATTCTAAGCTTAAATTTGAATTCTAATGACATGGAGACGATTATATGTGTTAGGGTTGTCATAAAAGTAAACCAAATGTCATTTCTAACCACACTCACTCCACAACATTCACAAATTTGAATAAAACTTGTGAAACGAACTGTGCATGCTTGTAATCTACTTTTAAGCTTATTCTTTGATTCTAAGCTTATTTTTGAATTCTAGTGACATGGAGACGATTATATGTGTTAGGGTTTTCATAAAAGTAAACCAAATGTCATTTCTACCGACACTCACTCCACAACATTCACACATTTGAATCAAACTTGTGAAACGAACTGTGCATGCTTGTAATCTACTTTTAAGGTTATTCTTTGATTCTAAGCTTATTTTTGAATTCTAATGACATGGAGACGATTATATGTGTTAGGGTTTTCATAAAAGTAAACCAAATGTCATTTCTAACGACACTCACTCCACAACATTCACACATTTGAATCAAACTTGTGAAACGAACTGTGCATACTTGTAATCTACTTTTAAGTTTATTCTTTGATTCTAAGCTTAAATTTGAATTCTAATGACATGGAGACGATTATATGTGTTAGGGTTGTCATAAAAGTAAACCAAATGTCATTTCTAACCACACTCACTCCACAACATTCACAAATTTGAATAAAACTTGTGAAACGAACTGTGCATGCTTGTAATCTACTTTTAAGCTTATTCTTTGATTCTAAGCTTATTTTTGAATTCTAGTGACATGGAGACGATTATATGTGTTAGGGTTGTCATTAAAGTAAACCAAATGTCATTTCTAACCACACTCACTCCACAACATTCACACATTTGAATCAAACTTGTGAAACGAACTGTGCTTGCTTGTAATCTACTTTTAAGCTTATTCTTTGATTCTAAGCTTATTTTTGAATTCTAATGACATGGAGACGATTATTTGTGTTAGGGTTGTCATAAAAGTAAACCAAATGTCATTTCTAACCACACTCACTCCACAACATTCACACATTTGAATAAAACTTCTGAAACAAACTGTGCATGCTTGTACTTTACTTTTAAACTTATTCTTTGATTCTAAGCTTATTTTTGAATTCTAATGACATGGAGAAGATTATATGTGTTAGGGTTGTCATAAAAGTAAACCAAATGTCATTTCTAACCACACTCACTCCACAACATTCACACATTTGAATAAAACTTGTGAAACGAACTGTGCATGCTTGTAATCTACTTTTAAGGTTATTCTTTGATTCTAAGCTTATTTTTGAATTCTAATGACATGGAGACGATTATATGTGTTAGGGTTTTCATAAAAGTAAACCAAATGTCATTTCTAACGACACTCACTCCACAACATTCACACATTTGAATCAAACTTGTGAAACGAACTGTGCATGCTTGTAATCTACTTTTAAGCTTATTCTTTGATTCTAAGCTTAAATTTGAATTCTAATGACATGGAGACGATTATATGTGTTAGGGTTGTCATAAAAGTAAACCAAATGTCATTTCTAACCACACTCACTCCACAACATTCACAAATTTGAATAAAACTTGTGAAACGAACTGTGCATGCTTGTAATCTACTTTTAAGCTTATTCTTTGATTCTAAGCTTTTTTTTGAATTCTAGTGACATGGAGACGATTATATGTGTTAGGGTTTTCATAAAAGTAAACCAAATGTCATTTCTACCGACACTCACTCCACAACATTCACACATTTGAATCAAACTTGTGAAACGAACTGTGCATGCTTGTAATCTACTTTTAAGCTTATTCTTTGATTCTAAGCTTAAATTTGAATTTTTATGACATGGAGACGATTATATGTGTTAGGGTTGTCATAAAAGTAAACCAAATGTCATTTCTAACCACACTCACTCCACAACATTCACACATTTGAATAAAACTTCTGAAACAAACTGTGCATGCTTGTAATTTACTTTTAAACTTATTCTTTGATTCTAAGCTTATTTTTGAATTCTAATGACATGGAGAAGATTATATGTGTTAGGGTTGTCATAAAAGTAAACCAAATGTCATTTCTAACCACACTCACTCCACAACATTCACACATTTGAATAAAACTTGTGAAACGAACTGTGCTTGCTTGTAATCTACTTTTAAGGTTATTCTTTGATTCTAAGCTTATTTTTGAATTCTAATGACATGGAGACGATTATATGTGTTAGGGTTTTCATAAAAGTAAACCAAATGTCATTTCTAACGACACTCACTCCACAACATTCACACATTTGAATCAAACTTGTGAAACGAACTGTGCATGCTTGTAATCTACTTTTAAGCTTATTCTTTGATTCTAAGCTTAAATTTGAATTCTAATGACATGGAGACGATTATATGTGTTAGGGTTGTCATAAAAGTAAACCAAATGTCATTTCTAACCACACTCACTCCACAACATTCACAAATTTGAATAAAACTTGTGAAACGAACTGTGCATGCTTGTAATCTACTTTTAAGCTTATTCTTTGATTCTAAGCTTATTTTTGAATTCTAGTGACATGGAGACGATTATATGTGTTAGGGTTGTCATAAAAGTAAACCAAATGTCATTTCTAACGACACTCACTCCACAACATTCACACATTTGAATCAAACTTGTGAAACGAACTGTGCATGCTTGTAATCTACTTTTAAGGTTATTCTTTGATTCTAAGCTTATTTTTGAATTCTAATGACATGGAGACGATTATATGTGTTAGGGTTTTCATAAAAGTAAACCAAATGTCATTTCTAACGACACTCACTCCACAACATTCACACATTTGAATCAAACTTGTGAAACGAACTGTGCATACTTGTAATCTACTTTTAAGTTTATTCTTTGATTCTAAGCTTAAATTTGAATTCTAATGACATGGAGACGATTATATGTGTTAGGGTTGTCATAAAAGTAAACCAAATGTCATTTCTAACCACACTCACTCCACAACATTCACAAATTTGAATAAAACTTGTGAAACGAACTGTGCATGCTTGTAATCTACTTTTAAGCTTATTCTTTGATTCTAAGCTTATTTTTGAATTCTAGTGACATGGAGACGATTATATGTGTTAGGGTTGTCATTAAAGTAAACCAAATGTCATTTCTAACCACACTCACTCCACAACATTCACACATTTGAATCAAACTTGTGAAACGAACTGTGCTTGCTTGTAATCTACTTTTAAGCTTATTCTTTGATTCTAAGCTTATTTTTGAATTCTAATGACATGGAGACGATTATTTGTGTTAGGGTTGTCATAAAAGTAAACCAAATGTCATTTCTAACCACACTCACTCCACAACATTCACACATTTGAATAAAACTTCTGAAACAAACTGTGCATGCTTGTAATTTACTTTTAAACTTATTCTTTGATTCTAAGCTTATTTTTGAATTCTAATGACATGGAGAAGATTATATGTGTTAGGGTTGTCATAAAAGTAAACCAAATGTCATTTCTAACCACACTCACTCCACAACATTCACACATTTGAATAAAACTTGTGAAACGAACTGTGCATGCTTGTAATCTACTTTTAAGGTTATTCTTTGATTCTAAGCTTATTTTTGAATTCTAATGACATGGAGACGATTATATGTGTTAGGGTTTTCATAAAAGTAAACCAAATGTCATTTCTAACGACACTCACTCCACAACATTCACACATTTGAATCAAACTTGTGAAACGAACTGTGCATGCTTGTAATCTACTTTTAAGCTTATTCTTTGATTCTAAGCTTAAATTTGAATTCTAATGACATGGAGACGATTATATGTGTTAGGGTTGTCATAAAAGTAAACCAAATGTCATTTCTAACCACACTCACTCCACAACATTCACAAATTTGAATAAAACTTGTGAAACGAACTGTGCATGCTTGTAATCTACTTTTAAGCTTATTCTTTGATTCTAAGCTTATTTTTGAATTCTAGTGACATGGAGACGATTATATGTGTTAGGGTTTTCATAAAAGTAAACCAAATGTCATTTCTACCGACACTCACTCCACAACATTCACACATTTGAATCAAACTTGTGAAACGAACTGTGCATGCTTGTAATCTACTTTTAAGCTTATTCTTTGATTCTAAGCTTAAATTTGAATTCTAATGACATGGAGACGATTATATGTGTTAGGGTTGTCATAAAAGTAAACCAAATGTCATTTCTAACCACACTCACTCCACAACATTCACACATTTGAATAAAACTTGTGAAACGAACTGTGCATGTTTGTAATCTACTTTTAAGGTTATTCTTTGATTCTAAGCTTATTTTTGAATTCTAATGACATGGAGACGATTATATGTGTTACGGTTTTCATGAAAGTAAACCAAATGTCATTTCTAAAGACACACACTCCACAACATTCACACATTTGAATCAAACTTGTGAAACGAACTGTGCATGCTTGTAATCTACTTTTAAGCTTATTCTTTGATTCTAAGCTTAAATTTGAATTCTAATGACATGGAGACGATTATATGTGTTAGGGTTGTCATAAAAGTAAACCAAATGTCATTTCTAACCACACTCACTCCACAACATTCACACATTTGAATAAAACTTGAAAAACGAACTGTGCATGCTTGTAATCTACTTTTAAGCTTACTCTTTGATTCTAAGCTTATTTTTGAATTCTAATGACATGGAGACGATTATATGTGTTAGGGTTGTCATAAAAGTAAACCAAATGTCATTTCTAACCACACTCACTCCACAACATTCACACATTTGAATCAAACTTGTAAAACGAACTGTGCATGCTTGTAATCTACTTTTAAGCTTACTCTTTGATTCTAAGCTTATTTTTGAATTCTAATGACATGGAGACGATTATATGTGTTAGGGTTGTCATAAAAGTAAACCAAATGTCATTTCTAACCACACTCACTCCACAACATTCACACATTTGAATCAAACTTGTAAAACGAACTGTGCATGCTTGTAATCTACTTTTAAGCTTATTCTTTGATTCTAAGCTTATTTTTGAATTCTAGTGACATGGAGACGATTATATGTGTTAGGGTTTTCATAAAAGTAAACCAAATGTCATTTCTACCGACACTCACTCCACAACATTCACACATTTGAATCAAACTTGTGAAACGAACTGTGCATGCTTGTAATCTACTTTTAAGCTTATTCTTTGATTCTAAGCTTAAATTTGAATTCTAATGACATGGAGACGATTATATGTGTTAGGGTTGTCATAAAAGTAAACCAAATGTCATTTCTAACCACACTCACTCCACAACATTCACACATTTGAATAAAACTTGTGAAACGAACTGTGCATGTTTGTAATCTACTTTTAAGGTTATTCTTTGATTCTAAGCTTATTTTTGAATTCTAATGACATGGAGACGATTATATGTGTTACGGTTTTCATGAAAGTAAACCAAATGTCATTTCTAAAGACACACACTCCACAACATTCACACATTTGAATCAAACTTGTGAAACGAACTGTGCATGCTTGTAATCTACTTTTAAGCTTATTCTTTGATTCTAAGCTTAAATTTGAATTCTAATGACATGGAGACGATTATATGTGTTAGGGTTGTCATAAAAGTAAACCAAATGTCATTTCTAACCACACTCACTCCACAACATTCACACATTTGAATAAAACTTGAAAAACGAACTGTGCATGCTTGTAATCTACTTTTAAGCTTACTCTTTGATTCTAAGCTTATTTTTGAATTCTAATGACATGGAGACGATTATATGTGTTAGGGTTGTCATAAAAGTAAACCAAATGTCATTTCTAACCACACTCACTCCACAACATTCACACATTTGAATCAAACTTGTAAAACGAACTGTGCATGCTTGTAATCTACTTTTAAGCTTACTCTTTGATTCTAAGCTTATTTTTGAATTCTAATGACATGGAGACGATTATATGTGTTAGGGTTGTCATAAAAGTAAACCAAATGTCATTTCTAACCACACTCACTCCACAACATTCACACATTTGAATCAAACTTGTAAAACGAACTGTGCATGCTTGTACTCTACTTTTTAGCTTATTCTTTGATTCTAAGCTTGTTTTTGAATTCTAATGACATGCATAAGATTATATGTGTTAGGGTTGTCATAAAAGTTAAACAAATGTCATTTCTAACCACACTCACTCCACAACATTCACACATTTGAATCAAACTTGTAAAACGAACTGTGCATGCTTGTAATCTACTTTTAAGCTTATTCTTTGATTCTAAGCTTAAATTTGAATTCTAATGACATGGAGACGATTATATGTGTTAGGGTTGTCATAAAAGTTAACCAAATGTCATTTCAAACCACACTCACTCCACAACATTCACACATTTCAATAAAACTTGTGAAACAAACTGTGCATGCTTGTAATCTACTTTTAAGCTTATTCATTGATTCTAAGCTTATTTTTGAATTCTACTGACATGGAGACGATTATATGTGTTAAGGTTGTCATAAAAGTAAATCAAATGTCATTTCTAACCACACTCACTCCACAACATTCACACATTTGAATAAAACTTGTGAAACGAACTGTGCATGCTTGTAATCTACTTTTAAGGTTATTCTTTGATTCTAAGCTTATTTTTGAATTCTACTGACATGGAGACGATTATATGTGTTAGGGTTGTCATAAAAGTAAACCAAATGTCATTTCTAACCACACTCGCTCCACTACATTCACACATTTGAATCAAACTTGTAAAACGAACTGTGCATGCTTGTAATCTACTTTTAAGCTTATTCTTTGATTCTAAGCTTAAATTTGAATTCTAATGACATGGAGACGATTATATGTGTTAGGGTTGTCATAAAAGTTAACCAAATGTCATTTCAAACCACACTCACTCCACAACATTCACACATTTCAATAAAACTTGTGAAACAAACTGTGCATGCTTGTAATCTACTTTTAAGCTTATTCATTGATTCTAAGCTTATTTTTGAATTCTATTGACATGGAGACGATTATATGTGTTAAGGTTGTCATAAAAGTAAATCAAATGTCATTTCTAACCACACTCACTCCACAACATTCACACATTTGAATAAAACTTGTGAAACGAACTGTGCATGCTTGTAATCTACTTTTAAGGTTATTCTTTGATTCTAAGCTTATTTTTGAATTCTACTGACATGGAGACGATTATATGTGTTAGGGTTGTCATAAAAGTAAACCAAATGTCATTTCTAACCACACTCGCTCCACTACATTCACACATTTGAATCAAACTTGTAAAACGAACTGTGCATGCTTGCAATCTACTTTTAAGCTTATTCTTTGATTCTAAGCTTATTTTTGAATTCTAATGACATGGAGACGATTATATGTGTTAGGGTTGTCATAAAAGTAAACCAAATGTCATTTCTAACGACACTCACTCCACAACATTCACACATTTGAATCAAACTTGTGAAACGAACTGTGCATGCTTGTAATCTACTTTTAAGCTTATTCTTTGATTCTAAGCTTAAATTTGAATTCTAATGACATGGAGACGATTATATGTGTTAGGGTTGTCATAAAAGTAAACCAAATGTCACTTCTAACCACACTCACTCCACAACATTCACACATTTGAATAAAACTTGTGAAACGAACTGTGCATGCTTGTAATCTACTTTTAAGCTTATTCTTTGATTCTAAGCTTAAATTTGAATTCTAATGACATGGAGACGATTATATGTGTTAGGGTTGTCATAAAAGTAAACCAAATGTCATTTCTAACCACACTCACTCCACAACATTCACACATTTGAATAAAACTTGTGAAACGAACTGTGCATGCTTGTAATCTACTTTTAAGCTTATTCTTTGATTCTAAGCTTATTTTTGAATTCTAATGACATGGAGACGATTATATGTGTTAGGGTTGTCATAAAAGTAAACCAAATGTCATTTCTAACCACACTCACTCCACAACATTCACACATTTGAATAAAACTTGTGAAACGAACTGTGCATGTTTGTAATCTACTTTTAAGGTTATTCTTTGATTCTAAGCTTATTTTTGAATTCTAATGACATGGAGACGATTATATGTGTTACGGTATTCATAAAAGTAAACCAAATGTCATTTCTAAAGACACTCACTCCACAACATTCACACATTTGAATCAAACTTGTAAAACGAACTGTGCATGCTTGTAATCTACTTTTAAGCTTATTCTTTGATTCTAAGCTTAAATTTGAATTCTAATGACATGGAGACGATTATATGTGTTAGGGTTGTCATAAAAGTAAACCAAATGTCATTTCTAACCACACTCACTCCACAACATTCACACATTTGAATAAAACTTGAAAATTGAACTGTGCATGCTTGTAATCTACTTTTAAGCTTACTCTTTGATTCTAAGCTTATTTTTGAATTCTAATGACATGGAGACGGTTATATGTGTTAGGGTTGTCATAAAAGTAAACCAAATGTCATTTCTAACCACACTCACTCCACAACATTCACACATTTGAATCAAACTTGTAAAACGAACTGTGCATGCTTGTAATCTACTTTTAAGCTTATTTTTTGATTCTAAGCTTATTTTTGAATTCTAATGACATGGAGACGATTATATGTGTTAGGGTTGTCATAAAAGTAAACCAAATGTCATTTCTAACCACACTCACTCCACAACATTCACACATTTGAATAAAACTTGAAAAACGAACTGTGCATGCTTGTAATCTACTTTTAAGCTTACTCTTTGATTCTAAGCTTATTTTTGAATTCTAATGACATGGAGACGATTATATGTGTTAGGGTTGTCATAAAAGTAAACCAAATGTCATTTCTAACCACACTCACTCCACAACATTCACACATTTGAATCAAACTTGTAAAACGAACTGTGCATGCTTGTAATCTACTTTTAAGCTTATTCTTTGATTCTAAGCTTATTTTTGAATTCTAATGACATGGAGACGATTATATGTGTTAGGGTTGTCATAAAAGTAAACCAAATGTCATTTCTAACCACACTCACTCCACAACATTCACACATTTGAATCAAACTTGTAAAACGAACTGTGCATGCTTGTAATCTACTTTTAAGCTTATTCTTTGATTCTAAGCTTAAATTTGAATTCTAATGACATGGAGACGATTATATGTGTTAGGGTTGTCATAAAAGTTAACCAAATGTCACTTCTAACCACACTCACTCCACAACATTCACACATTTGAATAAAACTTGTGAAACGAACTGTGCATGCTTGTAATCTACTTTTAAGCTTATTCTTTGATTCTAAGCTTGTTTTTGAATTCTAATGACATGCAGAAGATTATATGTGTTAGGGTTGTCATAAAAGTAAAACAAATGTCATTTCTAACCACACTCACTCCACAACATTCACACATTTGAATCAAACTTGTAAAACGAACTGTGCATGCTTGTAATCTACTTTTAAGCTTATTCTTTGATTCTAAGCTTAAATTTGAATTCTAATGACATGGAGACGATTATATGTGTTAGGGTTGTCATAAAAGTTAACCAAATGTCATTTTAAACCACACTCACTCCACAACATTCACACATTTCAATAAAACTTGTGAAACAAACTGTGCATGCTTGTAATCTACTTTTAAGCTTATTCATTGATTCTAAGCTTATTTTTGAATTCTACTGACATGGCGACGATTATATGTGTTAAGGTTGTCATAAAAGTAAATCAAATGTCATTTCTAACCACACTCACTCCACAACATTCACACATTTGAATAAAACTTGTGAAACGAACTGTGCATGCTTGTAATCTACTTTTAAGCTTATTCTTTGATTCTAAGCTTATTTTTGAATTCTAATGACATGGAGACGATTATATGTGTTAGGGTTGTCATAAAAGTAAACCAAATGTCATTTCTAACCACACTCACTCCACAACATTCACACATTTGAATAAAACTTGTGAAACGAACTGTGCATGCTTGTAATCTACTTTTAAGCTTATTCTTTGATTCTAAGCTTATTTTTGAATTCTAGTGACATGGAGACGATTATATGTGTTAGGGTTTTCATAAAAGTAAACCAAATGTCATTTCTACCGACACTCACTCCACAACATTCACACATTTGAATCAAACTTGTGAAACGAACTGTGCATGCTTGTAATCTACTTTTAAGCTTATTCTTTGATTCTAAGCTTAAATTTGAATTCTAATGACATGGAGACGATTATATGTGTTAGGGTTGTCATAAAAGTAAACCAAATGTCATTTCTAACCACACTCACTCCACAACATTCACACATTTGAATAAAACTTGTGAAACGAACTGTGCATGTTTGTAATCTACTTTTAAGGTTTTTCTTTGATTCTAAGCTTATTTTTGAATTCTAATGACATGGAGACGATTATATGTGTTAGGGTTGTCATAAAAGTAAACCAAATGTCATTTCTAACCACACTCGCTCCACTACATTCACACATTTGAATCAAACTTGTAAAACGAACTGTGCATGCTTGTAATCTACTTTTAAGCTTATTCTTTGATTCTAAGATTAAATTTGAATTCTAATGACATGGAGACGATTATATGTGTTAGGGTTGTCATAAAAGTTAACCAAATGTCATTTCAAACCACACTCACTCCACAACATTCACACATTTCAATAAAACTTGTGAAACAAACTGTGCATGCTTGTAATCTACTTTTAAGCTTATTCATTGATTCTAAGCTTATTTTTGAATTCTACTGACATGGAGACGATTATATGTGTTAAGGTTGTCATAAAAGTAAATCAAATGTCATTTCTAACCACACTCACTCCACAACATTCACACATTTGAATAAAACTTGTGAAACGAACTGTGCATGCTTGTAATCTACTTTTAAGGTTATTCTTTGATTCTAAGCTTATTTTTGAATTCTACTGACATGGAGACGATTATATGTGTTAGGGTTGTCATAAAAGTAAACCAAATGTCATTTCTAACCACACTCGCTCCACTACATTCACACATTTGAATCAAACTTGTAAAACGAACTGTGCATACTTGCAATCTACTTTTAAGCTTATTCTTTGATTCTAAGCTTATTTTTGAATTCTAATGACATGGAGACGATTATATGTGTTAGGGTTGTCATAAAAGTAAACCAAATGTCATTTCTAACGACACTCACTCCACAACATTCACACATTTGAATCAAACTTGTGAAACGAACTGTGCATGCTTGTAATCTACTTTTAAGCTTATTCTTTGATTCTAAGCTTAAATTTGAATTCTAATGACATGGAGACGATTATATGTGTTAGGGTTGTCATAAAAGTAAACCAAATGTCATTTCTAACCACACTCACTCCACAACATTCACACATTTGAATAAAACTTGTGAAACGAACTGTGCATGCTTGTAATCTACTTTTAAGCTTATTCTTTGATTCTAAGCTTAAATTTGAATTCTAATGACATGGAGACGATTATATGTGTTAGGGTTGTCATAAAAGTAAACCAAATGTCATTTCTAACCACACTCACTCCACAACATTCACACATTTGAATAAAACTTGTGAAACGAACTGTGCATGCTTGTAATCTACTTTTAAGCTTATTCTTTGATTCTAAGCTTATTTTTGAATTCTAATGACATGGAGACGATTATATGTGTTAGGGTTGTCATAAAAGTAAACCAAATGTCATTTCTAACCACACTCACTCCACAACATTCACACATTTGAATAAAACTTGTGAAACGAACTGTGCATGTTTGTAATCTACTTTTAAGGTTATTCTTTGATTCTAAGCTTATTTTTGAATTCTAATGACATGGAGACGATTATATGTGTTACGGTATTCATAAAAGTAAACCAAATGTCATTTCTAAAGACACTCACTCCACAACATTCACACATTTGAATCAAACTTGTAAAACGAACTGTGCATGCTTGTAATCTACTTTTAAGCTTATTCTTTGATTCTAAGCTTAAATTTGAATTCTAATGACATGGAGACGATTATATGTGTTAGGGTTGTCATAAAAGTAAACCAAATGTCATTTCTAACCACACTCACTCCACAACATTCACACATTTGAATAAAACTTGAAAATTGAACTGTGCATGCTTGTAATCTACTTTTAAGCTTACTCTTTGATTCTAAGCTTATTTTTGAATTCTAATGACATGGAGACGGTTATATGTGTTAGGGTTGTCATAAAAGTAAACCAAATGTCATTTCTAACCACACTCACTCCACAACATTCACACATTTGAATCAAACTTGTAAAACGAACTGTGCATGCTTGTAATCTACTTTTAAGCTTATTTTTTGATTCTAAGCTTATTTTTGAATTCTAATGACATGGAGACGATTATATGTGTTAGGGTTGTCATAAAAGTAAACCAAATGTCATTTCTAACCACACTCACTCCACAACATTCACACATTTGAATAAAACTTGAAAAACGAACTGTGCATGCTTGTAATCTACTTTTAAGCTTACTCTTTGATTCTAAGCTTATTTTTGAATTCTAATGACATGGAGACGATTATATGTGTTAGGGTTGTCATAAAAGTAAACCAAATGTCATTTCTAACCACACTCACTCCACAACATTCACACATTTGAATCAAACTTGTAAAACGAACTGTGCATGCTTGTAATCTACTTTTAAGCTTATTCTTTGATTCTAAGCTTATTTTTGAATTCTAATGACATGGAGACGATTATATGTGTTAGGGTTGTCATAAAAGTAAACCAAATGTCATTTCTAACCACACTCACTCCACAACATTCACACATTTGAATCAAACTTGTAAAACGAACTGTGCATGCTTGTAATCTACTTTTTAGCTTATTCTTTGATTCTAAGCTTGTTTTTGAATTCTAATGACATGCAGAAGATTATATGTGTTAGGGTTGTCATAAAAGTAAAACAAATGTCATTTCTAACCACACTCACTCCACAACATTCACACATTTGAATCAAACTTGTAAAACGAACTGTGCATGCTTGTAATCTACTTTTAAGCTTATTCTTTGATTCTAAGCTTAAATTTGAATTCTAATGACATGGAGACGATTATATGTGTTAGGGTTGTCATAAAAGTTAACCAAATGTCATTTTAAACCACACTCACTCCACAACATTCACACATTTCAATAAAACTTGTGAAACAAACTGTGCATGCTTGTAATCTACTTTTAAGCTTATTCATTGATTCTAAGCTTATTTTTGAATTCTACTGACATGGCGACGATTATATGTGTTAAGGTTGTCATAAAAGTAAATCAAATGTCATTTCTAACCACACTCACTCCACAACATTCACACATTTGAATAAAACTTGTGAAACGAACTGTGCATGCTTGTAATCTACTTTTAAGCTTATTCTTTGATTCTAAGCTTATTTTTGAATTCTAATGACATGGAGACGATTATATGTGTTAGGGTTGTCATAAAAGTAAACCAAATGTCATTTCTAACCACACTCACTCCACAACATTCACACATTTGAATAAAACTTGTGAAACGAACTGTGCATGCTTGTAATCTACTTTTAAGCTTATTCTTTGATTCTAAGCTTATTTTTGAATTCTAGTGACATGGAGACGATTATATGTGTTAGGGTTTTCATAAAAGTAAACCAAATGTCATTTCTACCGACACTCACTCCACAACATTCACACATTTGAATCAAACTTGTGAAACGAACTGTGCATGCTTGTAATCTACTTTTAAGCTTATTCTTTGATTCTAAGCTTAAATTTGAATTCTAATGACATGGAGACGATTATATGTGTTAGGGTTGTCATAAAAGTAAACCAAATGTCATTTCTAACCACACTCACTCCACAACATTCACACATTTGAATAAAACTTGTGAAACGAACTGTGCATGTTTGTAATCTACTTTTAAGGTTATTCTTTGATTCTAAGCTTATTTTTGAATTCTAATGACATGGAGACGATTATATGTGTTACGGTTTTCATGAAAGTAAACCAAATGTCATTTCTAAAGACACTCACTCCACAACATTCACACATTTGAATCAAACTTGTGAAACGAACTGTGCATGCTTGTAATCTACTTTTAAGCTTATTCTTTGATTCTAAGCTTAAATTTGAATTCTAATGACATGGAGACGATTATATGTGTTAGGGTTGTCATAAAAGTAAACCAAATGTCATTTCTAACCACACTCACTCCACAACATTCACACATTTGAATAAAACTTGATAAACGAACTGTGCATGCTTGTAATCTACTTTTAAGCTTACTCTTTGATTCTAAGCTTATTTTTGAATTCTAATGACATGGAGACGATTATATGTGTTAGGGTTGTCATAAAAGTAAACCAAATGTCATTTCTAACCACACTCACTCCACAACATTCACACATTTGAATCAAACTTGTAAAACGAACTGTGCATGCTTGTAATCTACTTTTAAGCTTATTCTTTGATTCTAAGCTTATTTTTGAATTCTAATGACATGGAGACGATTATATGTGTTAGGGTTGTCATAAAAGTAAACCAAATGTCATTTCTAACCACACTCACTCCACAATATTCACACATTTGAATCAAACTTGTAAAACGAACTGTGCATGCTTGTACTCTACTTTTTAGCTTATTCTTTGATTCTAAGCTTGTTTTTGAATTCTAATGACATGCATAAGATTATATGTGTTAGGGTTGTCATAAAAGTTAAACAAATGTCATTTCTAACCACACTCACTCCACAACATTCACACATTTGAATCAAACTTGTAAAACGAACTGTGCATGCTTGTAATCTACTTTTAAGCTTATTCTTTGATTCTAAGCTTAAATTTGAATTCTAATGACATGGAGACGATTATATGTGTTAGGGTTGTCATAAAAGTTAACCAAATGTCATTTCAAACCACACTCACTCCACAACATTCACACATTTCAATAAAACTTGTGAAACAAACTGTGCATGCTTGTAATCTACTTTTAAGCTTATTCATTGATTCTAAGCTTATTTTTGAATTCTACTGACATGGAGACGATTATATGTGTTAAGGTTGTCATAAAAGTAAATCAAATGTCATTTCTAACCACACTCACTCCACAACATTCACACATTTGAATAAAACTTGTGAAACGAACTGTGCATGCTTGTAATCTACTTTTAAGGTTATTCTTTGATTCTAAGCTTATTTTTGAATTCTACTGACATGGAGACGATTATATGTGTTAGGGTTGTCATAAAAGTAAACCAAATGTCATTTCTAACCACACTCGCTCCACTACATTCACACATTTGAATCAAACTTGTAAAACGAACTGTGCATGCTTGTAATCTACTTTTAAGCTTATTCTTTGATTCTAAGCTTAAATTTGAATTCTAATGACATGGAGACGATTATATGTGTTAGGGTTGTCATAAAAGTTAACCAAATGTCATTTCAAACCACACTCACTCCACAACATTCACACATTTCAATAAAACTTGTGAAACAAACTGTGCATGCTTGTAATCTACTTTTAAGCTTATTCATTGATTCTAAGCTTATTTTTGAATTCTACTGACATGGAGACGATTATATGTGTTAAGGTTGTCATAAAAGTAAATCAAATGTCATTTCTAACCACACTCACTCCACAACATTCACACATTTGAATCAAACTTGTAAAACGAACTGTGCATGCTTGTAATCTACTTTTAAGCTTATTCTTTGATTCTAAGCTTATTTTTGAATTCTAATGACATGGAGACGATTATATGTGTTAGGGTTGTCATAAAAGTAAACCAAATGTCATTTCTAACCACACTCACTCCACAACATTCACACATTTTAATCAAACTTGTAAAACGAACTGTGCATGCTTGTACTCTACTTTTTAGCTTATTCTTTGATTCTAAGCTTGTTTTTGAATTCTAATGACATGCATAAGATTATATGTGTTAGGGTTGTCATAAAAGTAAAACAAATGTCATTTCTAACCACACTCACTCCACAACATTCACACATTTGAATCAAACTTGTAAAACGAACTGTGCATGCTTGTAATCTACTTTTAAGCTTATTCTTTGATTCTAAGCTTAAATTTGAATTCTAATGACATGGAGACGATTATATGTGTTAGGGTTGTCATAAAAGTTAACCAAATGTCATTTCTAACCACACTCACTCCACAACATTCACACATTTGAATCAAACTTGTAAAACGAACTGTGCATGCTTGTAATCTACTTTTAAGCTTATTCTTTGATTCTAAGCTTATTTTTGAATTCTAATGACATGGAGACGATTATATGTGTTAGGGTTGTCATAAAAGTAAACCAAATGTCATTTCTAACCACACTCACTCCACAACATTCACACATTTGAATCAAACTTGTAAAACGAACTGTGCATGCTTGTACTCTACTTTTTAGCTTATTCTTTGATTCTAAGCTTGTTTTTGAATTCTAATGACATGCATAAGATTATATGTGTTAGGGTTGTCATAAAAGTTAAACAAATGTCATTTCTAACCACACTCACTCCACAACATTCACACATTTGAATCAAACTTGTAAAACGAACTGTGCATGCTTGTAATCTACTTTTAAGCTTATTCTTTGATTCTAAGCTTAAATTTGAATTCTAATGACATGGAGACGATTATATGTGTTAGGGTTGTCATAAAAGTTAACCAAATGTCATTTCAAACCACACTCACTCCACAACATTCACACATTTCAATAAAACTTGTGAAACAAACTGTGCATGCTTGTAATCTACTTTTAAGCTTATTCATTGATTCTAAGCTTATTTTTGAATTCTACTGACATGGAGACGATTATATGTGTTAAGGTTGTCATAAAAGTAAATCAAATGTCATTTCTAACCACACTCACTCCACAACATTCACACATTTGAATAAAACTTGTGAAACGAACTGTGCATGCTTGTAATCTACTTTTAAGGTTATTCTTTGATTCTAAGCTTATTTTTGAATTCTACTGACATGGAGACGATTATATGTGTTAGGGTTGTCATAAAAGTAAACCAAATGTCATTTCTAACCACACTCGCTCCACTACATTCACACATTTGAATCAAACTTGTAAAACGAACTGTGCATGCTTGTAATCTACTTTTAAGCTTATTCTTTGATTCTAAGCTTAAATTTGAATTCTAATGACATGGAGACGATTATATGTGTTAGGGTTGTCATAAAAGTTAACCAAATGTCATTTCAAACCACACTCACTCCACAACATTCACACATTTCAATAAAACTTGTGAAACAAACTGTGCATGCTTGTAATCTACTTTTAAGCTTATTCATTGATTCTAAGCTTATTTTTGAATTCTACTGACATGGAGACGATTATATGTGTTAAGGTTGTCATAAAAGTAAATCAAATGTCATTTCTAACCACACTCACTCCACAACATTCACACATTTGAATCAAACTTGTAAAACGAACTGTGCATGCTTGTAATCTACTTTTAAGCTTATTCTTTGATTCTAAGCTTATTTTTGAATTCTAATGACATGGAGACGATTATATGTGTTAGGGTTGTCATAAAAGTAAACCAAATGTCATTTCTAACCACACTCACTCCACAACATTCACACATTTTAATCAAACTTGTAAAACGAACTGTGCATGCTTGTACTCTACTTTTTAGCTTATTCTTTGATTCTAAGCTTGTTTTTGAATTCTAATGACATGCATAAGATTATATGTGTTAGGGTTGTCATAAAAGTAAAACAAATGTCATTTCTAACCACACTCACTCCACAACATTCACACATTTGAATCAAACTTGTAAAACGAACTGTGCATGCTTGTAATCTACTTTTAAGCTTATTCTTTGGTTCTAAGCTTAAATTTGAATTCTAATGACATGGAGACGATTATATGTGTTAGGGTTGTCATAAAAGTTAACCAAATGTCATTTCAAACCACACTCACTCCACAACATTCACACATTTCAATAAAACTTGTGAAACAAACTGTGCATGCTTGTAATCTACTTTTAAGCTTATTCATTGATTCTAAGCTTATTTTTGAATTCTACTGACATGGAGACGATTATATGTGTTAAGGTTGTCATAAAAGTAAATCAAATGTCATTTCTAACCACACTCACTCCACAACATTCACACATTTGAATAAAACTTGTGAAACGAACTGTGCATGCTTGTAATCTACTTTTAAGGTTATTCTTTGATTCTAAGCTTATTTTTGAATTCTACTGACATGGAGACGATTATATGTGTTAGGGTTGTCATAAAAGTAAACCAAATGTCATTTCTAACCACACTCGCTCCACTACATTCACACATTTGAATCAAACTTGTAAAACGAACTGTGCATGCTTGTAATCTACTTTTAAGCTTATTCTTTGATTCTAAGCTTAAATTTGAATTCTAATGACATGGAGACGATTATATGTGTTAGGGTTGTCATAAAAGTTAACCAAATGTCATTTCAAACCACACTCACTCCACAACATTCACACATTTCAATAAAACTTGTGAAACAAACTGTGCATGCTTGTAATCTACTTTTAAGCTTATTCATTGATTCTAAGCTTATTTTTGAATTCTACTGACATGGAGACGATTATATGTGTTAAGGTTGTCATAAAAGTAAATCAAATGTCATTTCTAACCACACTCACTCCACAACATTCACACATTTGAATAAAACTTGTGAAACGAACTGTGCATGCTTGTAATCTACTTTTAAGGTTATTCTTTGATTCTAAGCTTATTTTTGAATTCTACTGACATGGAGACGATTATATGTGTTAGGGTTGTCATAAAAGTAAACCAAATGTCATTTCTAACCACACTCGCTCCACTACATTCACACATTTGAATCAAACTTGTAAAACGAACTGTGCATGCTTGCAATCTACTTTTAAGCTTATTCTTTGATTCTAAGCTTATTTTTGAATTCTAATGACATGGAGACGATTATATGTGTTAGGGTTGTCATAAAAGTAAACCAAATGTCATTTCTAACGACACTCACTCCACAACATTCACACATTTGAATCAAACTTGTGAAACGAACTGTGCATGCTTGTAATCTACTTTTAAGCTTATTCTTTGATTCTAAGCTTAAATTTGAATTCTAATGACATGGAGACGATTATATGTGTTAGGGTTGTCATAAAAGTAAACCAAATGTCATTTCTAACCACACTCACTCCACAACATTCACACATTTGAATAAAACTTGTGAAACGAACTGTGCATGCTTGTAATCTACTTTTAAGCTTATTCTTTGATTCTAAGCTTAAATTTGAATTCTAATGACATGGAGACGATTATATGTGTTAGGGTTGTCATAAAAGTAAACCAAATGTCATTTCTAACCACACTCACTCCACAACATTCACACATTTGAATAAAACTTGTGAAACGAACTGTGCATGCTTGTAATCTACTTTTAAGCTTATTCTTTGATTCTAAGCTTATTTTTGAATTCTAATGACATGGAGACGATTATATGTGTTAGGGTTGTCATAAAAGTAAACCAAATGTCATTTCTAACCACACTCACTCCACAACATTCACACATTTGAATAAAACTTGTGAAACGAACTGTGCATGTTTGTAATCTACTTTTAAGGTTATTCTTTGATTCTAAGCTTATTTTTGAATTCTAATGACATGGAGACGATTATATGTGTTACGGTATTCATAAAAGTAAACCAAATGTCATTTCTAAAGACACTCACTCCACAACATTCACACATTTGAATCAAACTTGTAAAACGAACTGTGCATGCTTGTAATCTACTTTTAAACTTATTCTTTGATTCTAAGCTTAAATTTGAATTCTAATGACATGGAGACGATTATATGTGTTAGGGTTGTCATAAAAGTTAACCAAATGTCATTTCAAACCACACTCACTCCACAACATTCACACATTTCAATAAAACTTGTGAAACAAACTGTGCATGCTTGTAATCTACTTTTAAGCTTATTCATTGATTCTAAGCTTATTTTTGAATTCTACTGACATGGAGACGATTATATGTGTTAAGGTTGTCATAAAAGTAAATCAAATGTCATTTCTAACCACACTCACTCCACAACATTCACACATTTGAATAAAACTTGTGAAACGAACTGTGCATGCTTGTAATCTACTTTTAAGGTTATTCTTTGATTCTAAGCTTATTTTTGAATTCTACTGACATGGAGACGATTATATGTGTTAGGGTTGTCATAAAAGTAAACCAAATGTCATTTCTAACCACACTCACTCCACAACATTCACACATTTGAATAAAACTTGTGAAACGAACTGTGCATGCTTGTAATCTACTTTTAAGCTTATTCTTTGATTCTAAGCTTATTTTTGAATTCTAATGACATGGAGACGATTATATGTGTTAGGGTTGTCATAAAAGTAAACCAAATGTCATTTCTAACCACACTCACTCCACAACATTCACACATTTGAATCAAACTTGTAAAACGAACTGTGCATGCTTGTAATCTACTTTTAAGCTTATTCTTTGATTCTAAGCTTAAATTTGAATTCTAATGACATGGAGACGATTATATGTGTTAGGGTTGTCATAAAAGTAAACCAAATGTCATTTCTAACCACACTCACTCCACAACATTCACACATTTGAATAAAACTTGAAAATTGAACTGTGCATGCTTGTAATCTACTTTTAAGCTTACTCTTTGATTCTAAGCTTATTTTTGAATTCTAATGACATGGAGACGGTTATATGTGTTAGGGTTGTCATAAAAGTAAACCAAATGTCATTTCTAACCACACTCACTCCACAACATTCACACATTTGAATCAAACTTGTAAAACGAACTGTGCATGCTTGTAATCTACTTTTAAGCTTATTTTTTGATTCTAAGCTTATTTTTGAATTCTAATGACATGGAGACGATTATATGTGTTAGGGTTGTCATAAAAGTAAACCAAATGTCATTTCTAACCACACTCACTCCACAACATTCACACATTTGAATAAAACTTGTGAAACGAACTGTGCATGCTTGTAATCTACTTTTAAGCTTATTCTTTGATTCTAAGCTTATTTTTGAATTCTAATGACATGGAGACGATTATATGTGTTAGGGTTGTCATAAAAGTAAACCAAATGTCATTTCTAACCACACTCACTCCACAACATTCACACATTTGAATCAAACTTGTAAAACGAACTGTGCATGCTTGTAATCTACTTTTAAGCTTATTCTTTGATTCTAAGCTTATTTTTGAATTCTAATGACATGGAGACGATTATATGTGTTAGGGTTGTCATAAAAGTAAACCAAATGTCATTTCTAACCACACTCACTCCACAACATTCACACATTTGAATAAAACTTGTGAAACGAACTGTGCATGCTTGTAATCTACTTTTAAGCTTATTCTTTGATTCTAAGCTTATTTTTGAATTCTAGTGACATGGAGACGATTATATGTGTTAGGGTTGTCATAAAAGTAAACCAAATGTCATTTCTAACCACACTCACTCCACAACATTCACACATTTGAATAAAACTTGTGAAACGAACTGTGCATGCTTGTAATCTACTTTTAAGCTTATTCTTTGATTCTAAGCTTATTTTTGAATTCTAATGACATGGAGACGATTATATGTGTTAGGGTTGTCATAAAAGTAAACCAAATGTCATTTCTAACCACACTCACTCCACAACATTCACACATTTGAATCAAACTTGTAAAACGAACTGTGCATGCTTGTAATCTACTTTTAAGCTTATTCTTTGATTCTAAGCTTATTTTTGAATTCTAATGACATGGAGACGATTATATGTGTTAGGGTTGTCATAAAAGTAAACCAAATGTCATTTCTAACCACACTCACTCCACAAAATTCACACATTTGAATCAAACTTGAAAAACGAACTGTGCATGCTTGTAATCTACTTTTAAGCTTATTCTTTGATTCTAAGCTTAAATTTGAATTCTAATGACATGGAGACGATTATATGTGTTAGGGTTGTCATAAAAGTAAACCAAATGTCATTTCTAACCACACTCACTCCACAACATTCACACATTTGAATAAAACTTGTGAAACGAACTGTGCATGCATGTAATCTACTTTTAAGCTTATTCTTTGATTCTAAGCTTATTTTTGAATTCTAGTGACATGGAGACGATTATATGTGTTAGGGTTGTCATAAAAGTAAACCAAATGTCATTTCTAACCACACTCACTCCACAACATTCACACATTTGAATAAAACTTGTGAAACGAACTGTGCATGCTTGTAATCTACTTTTAAGCTTATTCTTTGATTCTAAGCTTATTTTTGAATTCTAATGACATGGAGACGATTATATGTGTTAGGGTTGTCATAAAAGTAAACCAAATGTCATTTCTAACGACACTCACTCCACAACATTCACACATTTGAATCAAACTTGTAAAACGAACTGTGCATGCTTGTAATCTACTTTTAAGCTTATTCTTTGATTCTATGCTTTTTTTTGAATTCTAATGACATGGAGACGATTATATGTGTTAGGGTTGTCATAAAAGTAAACCAAATGTCATTTCTAACCACACTCACTCACAACATTCACACATTTGAATCAAACTTGAAAAACGAACTGTGCATGCTTGTAATCTACTTTTAAGCTTATTCTTTGATTCTAAGCTTATTTTTGAATTCTAATGACATGGATACGATTATATGTGTTAGGGTTGTCATAAAAGTAAACCAAATGTCATTTCTACCCACACTCACTCCACAACATTCACACATTTGAATCAAACATGTGAAACGAACTGTGCATGCTTGTAATCTACTTTTAAGGTTATTCTTTGATTCTAAGCTTATTTTTGAATTCTAATGACATGGAGACGATTATATGTGTTAGGGTTTTCATAAAAGTAAACCAAATGTCATTTCTAACGACACTCACTCCACAACATTCACACATTTGAATCAAACTTGTGAAACGAACTGTGCATGCTTGTAATCTACTTTTAAGCTTATTCTTTGATTCTAAGCTTAAATTTGAATTCTAATGACATGGAGAGGATTATATGTGTTAGGGTTGTCATAAAAGTAAACCAAATGTCATTTCTAACCACACTCACTCCACAACATTCACACATTTGAATAAAACTTGTGAAACGAACTGTGCATGCTTGTAATCTACTTTTAAGCTTATTCTTTGATTCTAAGCTTATTTTTGAATTCTAGTGACATGGAGACGATTATATGTGTTAGGGTTGTCATAAAAGTAAACCAAATGTCATTTCTAACCACACTCACTCCACAACATTCACACATTTGAATAAAACTTGTGAAACGAACTGTGCATGCTTGTAATCTACTTTTAAGCTTATTCTTTGATTCTAAGCTTATTTTTGAATTCTAATGACATGGAGACGATTATATGTGTTAGGGTTGTCATAAAAGTAAACCAAATGTCATTTCTAACCACACTCACTCCACAACATTCACACATTTGAATCAAACTTGTAAAACGAACTGTGCATGCTTGTAATCTACTTTTAAGCTTATTCTTTGATTCTAAGCTTATTTTTGAATTCTAATGACATGGAGACGATTATATGTGTTAGGGTTGTCATAAAAGTAAACCAAATGTCATTTCTAACCACACTCACTCCACAAAATTCACACATTTGAATCAAACTTGAAAAACGAACTGTGCATGCTTGTAATCTACTTTTAAGCTTATTCTTTGATTCTAAGCTTAAATTTGAATTCTAATGACATGGAGACGATTATATGTGTTAGGGTTGTCATAAAAGTAAACCAAATGTCATTACTAACCACACTCACTCCACAACATTCACACATTTGAATAAAACTTGTGAAACGAACTGTGCATGCTTGTAATCTACTTTTAAGCTTATTCTTTGATTCTAAGCTTATTTTTGAATTCTAGTGACATGGAGACGATTATATGTGTTAGGGTTGTCATAAAAGAAAACCAAATGTCATTTCTAACCACACTCACTCCACAACATTCACACATTTGAATAAAACTTGTGAAACGAACTGTGCATGCTTGTAATCTACTTTTAAGCTTATTCTTTGATTGTAAGCTTATTTTTGAATTCTAATGACATGGAGACGATTATATGTGTTAGGGTTGTCATAAAAGTAAACCAAATGTCATTTCTAACCACACTCACTCCACAACATTCACACATTTCAATCAAACTTGAAAAACAAACTGTGCATGCTTGTAATCTACTTTTAAGCTTATTCTTTGATTCTAAGCTTATTTTTGAATTCTAATGACATGGATACGATTATATGTGTTAGGGTTGTCATAAAAGTAAACCAAATGTCATTTCTAACCACACTCACTCCACAACATTCACACATTTGAATAAAACTTGTGAAACGAACTGTGCATGCTTGTAATCTACTTTTAAGCTTATTCTTTGATTCTAAGCTTATTTTTGAATTCTAATGACATGGAGACGATTATATGTGTTAGGGTTGTCATAAAAGTAAACCAAATGTCATTTCTAACCACACTCACTCCACAACATTCACACATTTCAATCAAACTTGAAAAACGAACTGTGCATGCTTGTAATCTACTTTTAAGCTTATTCTTTGATTCTAAGCTTAAATTTGAATTCTAATGACATGGAGACGATTATATGCGTTAGGGTTGTCATAAAAGTAAACCAAATGTCATTTCTAACCACACTCACTCCACAACATTCACACATTTGAATAAAACTTGTGAAACGAACTGTGCATGCTTGTAATCTACTTTTAAGCTTATTCTTTGATTCTAAGCTTATTTTTGAATTCTAGTGACGTGGAGACGATTATATGTGTTAGGGTTGTCATAAAAGTAAACCAAATGTCATTTCTAACCACACTCACTCCACAACATTCACACATTTGAATAAAACTTGTGAAACGAACTGTGCATGCTTGTAATCTACTTTTAAGCTTATTCTTTGATTCTAAGCTTATTTTTAAATTCTAATGACATGGAGACGATTATATGTGTTAGGGTTGTCATAAAAGTAAACCAAATGTCATTTCTAACCACACTCACTCCACAACATTCACACATTTGAATCAAACTTGTAAAACGAACTGTGCATGCTTGTAATCTACTTTTAAGCTTATTCTTTGATTCTAAGCTTATTTTTGAATTCTAATGACATGGAGACGATGATATGTGTTAGGGTTGTCATAAAAGTAAACCAAATGTCATTTCTAACCACACTCACTCCACAACATTCACACATTTGAATCAAACTTGAAAAACAAACTGTGCATGCTTGTAATATACTTTTAAGCTTATTCTTTGATTCTAAGCTTATTTTTGAATTCTAATGACATGGATACGATTATATGTGTTAGGGTTGTCATAAAAGTAAACCAAATGTCATTTCTAACCACACTCACTCCACAACATTCACACATTTGAATAAAACTTGTGAAACGAACTGTGCATGCTTGTAATCTACTTTTAAGCTTATTCTTTGATTCTAAGCTTATTTTTGAATTCTAATGACATGGAGACGATTATATGTGTTAGGGTTGTCATAAAAGTAAACCAAATGTCATTTCTAACCACACTCACTCCACAACATTCACACATTTGAATAAAACTTGTGAAACGAACTGTGCATGCTTGTAATCTACTTTTAAGCTTATTCTTTGATTCTGAGCTTATTTTTGAATTCTAATGACATGGAGACGATTATATGTGTTAGGGTTGTCATAAAAGTAAACCAAATGTCATTTCTAACCACACTCACTCCACAACATTCACACATTTGAATCAAACTTGAAAAACGAACTGTGCATGCTTGTAATCTACTTTTAAGCTTACTCTTTGATTCTAATCTTATTTTTGAATTCTAATGACATGGAGACGATTATATGTGTTAGGGTTGTCATAAAAGTAACACAAATGTCATTTCTAACCACACTCACTCCACAACATTCACACATTTGAATCAAACTTGTGAAACGAACTGTGCATGCTTGTAATCTACTTTTAAGCTTATTCTTTGATTCTAAGCTTATTTTTGAATTCTAATGACATGGATACGATTATATGTGTTAGGGTTGTCATAAAAGTAAACCAAATGTCATTTCTAACCACACTCACTCCACAACATTCACACATTTGAATAAAACTTGTGAAACAAACTGTGCATGCTTGTAATCTACTTTTAAGATTATTCTTTGATTCTAAGCTTATTTTTGAATTCTAATGACATGGAGACGATTATATGTGTTAGGGTTGTCATAAAAGTAAACCAAATGTCATTTCTAACCACACTCACTCCACAACATTCACACATTTGAATCAAACTTGTGAAACGAACTGTGCATGCTTGTAATCTACTTTTAAGCTTATTCTTTGATTCTAAGCTTATTTTTGAATTCTAGTGACATGGAGACGATTATATGTGTTAGGGTTGTCATAAAAGTAAACCAAATGTCATTTCTAACCACACTCACTCCACAACACTCACACATTTGAATAAAACTTGTGAAACGAACTGTGCATGCTTGTAATCTACTTTTAAGCTTATTCTTTGATTCTAAGCTTATTTTTGAATTCTAATGACATGGAGACGATTATATGTGTTAGGGTTGTCATAAAAGTAAACCAAATGTCATTTCTAACCACACTCACTCCACAACATTCACACATTTGAATCAAACTTGTAAAACGAACTGTGCATGCTTGTAATCTACTTTTAAGCTTATTCTTTGATTCTAAGCTTTTTTTTGAATTCTAATGACATGGAGACGATTATATGTGTTAGGGTTGTCATAAAAGTAAACCAAATGTCATTTCTAACCACACTCACTCCACAACATTCACACATTTGAATCAAACTTGAAAAACGAACTGTGCATGCTTGTAATCTACTTTTAAGCTTATTCTTTGATTCTGAGCTTATTTTTGAATTGTAATGACATGGAGACGATTATATGTGTTAGGGTTGTCATAAAAGTAAACCAAATGTCATTTCTAACCACACTCACTCCACAACATTCACACATTTGAATAAAACTTGTGAAACGAACTGTGCATGCTTGTAATCTACTTTTAAGCTTATTCTTTGATTCTAAGCTTATTTTTGAATTCTAATGACATGGAGACGATTATATGTGTTAGGGTTGTCATAAAAGTAAACCAAATGTCATTTCTAACCACACTCACTCCACAACATTCACACATTTGAATAAAACTTGTGAAACGAACTGTGCATGCTTGTAATCTACTTTTAAGCTTATTCTTTGATTCTGAGCTTATTTTTGAATTCTAATGACATGGAGACGATTATATGTGTTAGGGTTGTCATAAAAGTAAACCAAATGTCATTTCTAACCACACTCACTCCACAACATTCACACATTTGAATCAAACTTGAAAAACGAACTGTGCATGCTTGTAATCTACTTTTAAGCTTACTCTTTGATTCTAATCTTATTTTTGAATTCTAATGACATGGAGACGATTATATGTGTTAGGGTTGTCATAAAAGTAACACAAATGTCATTTCTAACCACACTCACTCCACAACATTCACACATTTGAATCAAACTTGAAAAACGAACTGTGCATGCTTGTAATCTACTTTTAAGCTTATTCTTTGATTCTGAGCTTATTTTTGAATTGTAATGACATGGAGACGATTATATGTGTTAGGGTTGTCATAAAAGTAAACCAAATGTCATTTCTAACCACACTCACTCCACAACATTCACACATTTCAATCAAACTTGAAAAACGAACTGTGCATGCTTGTAATCTACTTTTAAGATTATTCTTTGATTCTAAGCTTATTTTTGAATTCTAATGACATGGAGACGATTATATGTGTTAGAGTTGTCATAAAAGTAAACCAAATGTCATTTCTAACCACACTCACTCCACAACATTCACACATTTGAATCAAACTTGTAAAACGAACTGTGCATGCTTGTAATCTACTTTTAAGCTTATTCTTTGATTCTAAGCTTATTTTTGAATTCTAATGACATGGAGACGATTATATGTGTTAGGGTTGTCATAAAAGTAAACCAAATGTCATTTCTAACCACACTCACTCCACAACATTCACACATTTGAATCAAACTTGTAAAACGAACTGTGCATGCTTGTAATCTACTTTTAAGCTTATTCTTTGATTCTGAGCTTATTTTTGAATTCTAATGACATGGAGACGATTATATGTGTTAGGGTTGTCATAAAAGTAAACCAAATGTCATTTCTAACCACACTCACTCCACAACATTCACACATTTGAATAAAACTTGTGAAACGAACTGTGCATGCTTGTAATCTACTTTTAAGGTTATTCTTTGATTCTAAGCTTATTTTTGAATTCTAATGACATGGAGACGATTATATGTGTTAGGGTTGTCATAAAAGTAAACCAAATGTCATTTCTAACCACACTCACTCCACAACATTCACACATTTGAATCAAACTTGTGAAACGAACTGTGCATGCTTGTAATCTACTTTTAAGCTTATTCTTTGATTCTAAGCTTATTTTTGAATTCTAGTGACATGGAGACGATTATATGTGTTAGGGTTGTCATAAAAGTAAACCAAATGTCATTTCTAACCACACTCACTCCACAACACTCACACATTTGAATAAAACTTGTGAAACGAACTGTGCATGCTTGTAATCTACTTTTAAGCTTATTCTTTGATTCTAAGCTTATTTTTGAATTCTAATGACATGGAGACGATTATATGTGTTAGGGTTGTCATAAAAGTAAACCAAATGTCATTTCTAACCACACTCACTCCACAACATTCACACATTTGAATCAAACTTGTAAAACGAACTGTGCATGCTTGTAATCTACTTTTAAGCTTATTCTTTGATTCTAAGCTTTTTTTTGAATTCTAATGACATGGAGACGATTATATGTGTTAGGGTTGTCATAAAAGTAAACCAAATGTCATTTCTAACCACACTCACTCCACAACATTCACACATTTGAATCAAACTTGAAAAACGAACTGTGCATGCTTGTAATCTACTTTTAAGCTTATTCTTTGATTCTGAGCTTATTTTTGAATTGTAATGACATGGAGACGATTATATGTGTTAGGGTTGTCATAAAAGTAAACCAAATGTCATTTCTAACCACACTCACTCCACAACATTCACACATTTCAATCAAACTTGAAAAACGAACTGTGCATGCTTGTAATCTACTTTTAAGCTTATTCTTTGATTCTAAGCTTAAATTTGAATTCTAATGACATGGAGACGATTATATGTGTTAGGGTTGTCATAAAAGTAAACCAAATGTCATTTCTAACCACACTCACTCCACAACATTCACACATTTGAATAAAACTTGTGAAACGAACTGTGCATGCTTGTAATCTACTTTTAAGCTTATTCTTTGATTCTAAGCTTATTTTTGAATTCTAGTGACATGGAGACGATTATATGTGTTAGGGTTGTCATAAAAGTAAACCAAATGTCATTTCTAACCACACTCACTCCACAACATTCACACATTTGAATAAAACTTGTGAAACGAACTGTGCATGCTTGTAATCTACTTTTAAGCTTATTCTTTGATTCTAAGCTTATTTTTGAATTCTAATGACATGGAGACGATTATATGTGTTAGGGTTGTCATAAAAGTAAACCAAATGTCATTTCTAACCACACTCACTTCACAACATTCACACATTTGAATCAAACTTGTAAAACGAACTGTGCATGCTTGTAATCTACTTTTAAGCTTATTCTTTGATTCTAAGCTTATTTTTGAATTCTAATGACATGGAGACGATTATATGTGTTAGGGTTGTCATAAAAGTAAACCAAATGTCATTTCTAACCACACTCACTCCACAACATTCACACATTTGAATCAAACTTGAAAAACAAACTGTGCATGCTTGTAATCTACTTTTAAGCTTATTCTTTGATTCTAAGCTTATTTTTGAATTCTAATGACATGGATACGATTATATGTGTTAGGGTTGTCATAAAAGTAAACCAAATGTCATTTCTAACCACACTCACTCCACAACATTCACACATTTGAATTAAACTTGTGAAACGAACTGTGCATGCTTGTAATCTACTTTTAAGCTTATTCTTCGATTCTAAGCTTATTTTTGAATTCTAATGACATGGAGACGATTATATGTGTTAGGGTTGTCATAAAAGTAAACCATATGTCATTTCTAACAACACTCACTCCACAACATTCACACATTTGAATCAAACTTGTAAAACGAACTGTGCATGCTTGTAATCTACTTTTAAGCTTATTCTTTGATTCTGAGCTTATTTTTGAATTCTAATGACATGGAGACGATTATATGTGTTAGGGTTGTCATAAAAGTAAACCAAATGTCATTTCTAACCACACTCACTCCACAACATTCACACATTTCAATCAAACTTGAAAAACGAACTGTGCATGCTTGTAATCTACTTTTAAGATTATTCTTTGATTCTAAGCTTATTTTTGAATTCTAATGACATGGAGACGATTATATGTGTTAGAGTTGTCATAAAAGTAAACCAAATGTCATTTCTAACCACACTCACTCCACAACATTCACACATTTGAATCAAACTTGTAAAACGAACTGTGCATGCTTGTAATCTACTTTTAAGCTTATTCTTTGATTCTAAGCTTATTTTTGAATTCTAATGACATGGAGACGATTATATGTGTTAGGGTTGTCATAAAAGTAAACCAAATGTCATTTCTAACCACACTCACTCCACAACATTCACACATTTGAATCAAACTTGTAAAACGAACTGTGCATGCTTGTAATCTACTTTTAAGCTTATTCTTTGATTCTGAGCTTATTTTTGAATTCTAATGACATGGAGACGATTATATGTGTTAGGGTTGTCATAAAAGTAAACCAAATGTCATTTCTAACCACACTCACTCCACAACATTCACACATTTGAATAAAACTTGTGAAACGAACTGTGCATGCTTGTAATCTACTTTTAAGGTTATTCTTTGATTCTAAGCTTATTTTTGAATTCTAATGACATGGAGACGATTATATGTGTTAGGGTTGTCATAAAAGTAAACCAAATGTCATTTCTAACCACACTCACTCCACAACATTCACACATTTGAATCAAACTTGTGAAACGAACTGTGCATGCTTGTAATCTACTTTTAAGCTTATTCTTTGATTCTAAGCTTATTTTTGAATTCTAGTGACATGGAGACGATTATATGTGTTAGGGTTGTCATAAAAGTAAACCAAATGTCATTTCTAACCACACTCACTCCACAACACTCACACATTTGAATAAAACTTGTGAAACGAACTGTGCATGCTTGTAATCTACTTTTAAGCTTATTCTTTGATTCTAAGCTTATTTTTGAATTCTAATGACATGGAGACGATTATATGTGTTAGGGTTGTCATAAAAGTAAACCAAATGTCATTTCTAACCACACTCACTCCACAACATTCACACATTTGAATCAAACTTGTAAAACGAACTGTGCATGCTTGTAATCTACTTTTAAGCTTATTCTTTGATTCTAAGCTTTTTTTTGAATTCTAATGACATGGAGACGATTATATGTGTTAGGGTTGTCATAAAAGTAAACCAAATGTCATTTCTAACCACACTCACTCCACAACATTCACACATTTGAATCAAACTTGAAAAACGAACTGTGCATGCTTGTAATCTACTTTTAAGCTTATTCTTTGATTCTGAGCTTATTTTTGAATTGTAATGACATGGAGACGATTATATGTGTTAGGGTTGTCATAAAAGTAAACCAAATGTCATTTCTAACCACACTCACTCCACAACATTCACACATTTCAATCAAACTTGAAAAACGAACTGTGCATGCTTGTAATCTACTTTTAAGCTTATTCTTTGATTCTAAGCTTAAATTTGAATTCTAATGACATGGAGACGATTATATGTGTTAGGGTTGTCATAAAAGTAAACCAAATGTCATTTCTAACCACACTCACTCCACAACATTCACACATTTGAATAAAACTTGTGAAACGAACTGTGCATGCTTGTAATCTACTTTTAAGCTTATTCTTTGATTCTAAGCTTATTTTTGAATTCTAGTGACATGGAGACGATTATATGTGTTAGGGTTGTCATAAAAGTAAACCAAATGTCATTTCTAACCACACTCACTCCACAACATTCACACATTTGAATAAAACTTGTGAAACGAACTGTGCATGCTTGTAATCTACTTTTAAGCTTATTCTTTGATTCTAAGCTTATTTTTGAATTCTAATGACATGGAGACGATTATATGTGTTAGGGTTGTCATAAAAGTAAACCAAATGTCATTTCTAACCACACTCACTTCACAACATTCACACATTTGAATCAAACTTGTAAAACGAACTGTGCATGCTTGTAATCTACTTTTAAGCTTATTCTTTGATTCTAAGCTTATTTTTGAATTCTAATGACATGGAGACGATTATATGTGTTAGGGTTGTCATAAAAGTAAACCAAATGTCATTTCTAACCACACTCACTCCACAACATTCACACATTTGAATCAAACTTGAAAAACAAACTGTGCATGCTTGTAATCTACTTTTAAGCTTATTCTTTGATTCTAAGCTTATTTTTGAATTCTAATGACATGGATACGATTATATGTGTTAGGGTTGTCATAAAAGTAAACCAAATGTCATTTCTAACCACACTCACTCCACAACATTCACACATTTGAATTAAACTTGTGAAACGAACTGTGCATGCTTGTAATCTACTTTTAAGCTTATTCTTCGATTCTAAGCTTATTTTTGAATTCTAATGACATGGAGACGATTATATGTGTTAGGGTTGTCATAAAAGTAAACCATATGTCATTTCTAACAACACTCACTCCACAACATTCACACATTTGAATCAAACTTGTAAAACGAACTGTGCATGCTTGTAATCTACTTTTAAGCTTATTCTTTGATTCTGAGCTTATTTTTGAATTCTAATGACATGGAGACGATTATATGTGTTAGGGTTGTCATAAAAGTAAACCAAATGTCATTTCTAACCACACTCACTCCACAACATTCACACATTTGAATCAAACTTGAAAAACGAACTGTGCATGCTTGTAATCTACTTTTAAGCTTACTCTTTGATTCTAATCTTATTTTTGAATTCTAATGACATGGAGACGATTATATGTGTTAGGGTTGTCATAAAAGTAAACCAAATGTCATTTCTAACCACACTCACTCCACAACATTCACACATTTGAATAAAACTTGTGAAACGAACTGTGCATGCTTGTAATCTACTTTTAAGCTTATTCTTTGATTCTAAGCTTAAATTTGAAATTTAATGACATGGAGACGATTATATTTGTTAGGGTTGTCATAAAAGTAAACCAAATGTCATTTCTAACCACACTCACTCCACAACATTCACACATTTGAATAAAACTTGTGAAACGAACTGTGCATGCTTGTAATCTACTTTTAAGGTTATTCTTTGATTCTAAGCTTATTTTTGAATTCTAATGACATGGAGACGATTATATGTGTTAGGGTTGTCATAAAAGTAAACCAAATGTCATTTCTAACCACACTCACTCCACAACATTCACACATTTGAATAAAACTTGTGAAACGAACTGTGCATGCTTGTAATCTACTTTTAAGGTTATTCTTTGATTCTAAGCTTATTTTTGAATTCTAATGACATGGAGACGATTATATGTGTTAGGGTTGTCATAAAAGTAAACCAAATGTCATTTCTAACCACACTCACTCCACAACATTCACACATTTGAATCAAACTTGAAAAACGAACTGTGCATGCTTGTAATCTACTTTTAAGCTTATTCTTTGATTCTAAGCTTATTTTTGAATTCTAATGACATGGAGACGATTATATGTGTTAGGGTTGTCATAAAAGTAAACCAAATGTCATTTCTAACCACACTCACTCCACAACATTCACACATTTGAATCAAACTTGAAAAACAAACTGTGCATGCTTGTAATCTACTTTTAAGCTTATTCTTTGATTCTAAGCTTATTTTTGAATTCTAATGACATGGATACGATTATATGTGTTAGGGTTGTCATAAAAGTAAACCAAATGTCATTTCTAACCACACTCACTCCACAACATTCACACATTTGAATTAAACTTGTGAAACGAACTGTGCATGCTTGTAATCTACTTTTAAGCTTATTCTTCGATTCTAAGCTTATTTTTGAATTCTAATGACATGGAGACGATTATATGTGTTAGGGTTGTCATAAAAGTAAACCATATGTCATTTCTAACAACACTCACTCCACAACATTCACACATTTGAATCAAACTTGTAAAACGAACTGTGCATGCTTGTAATCTACTTTTAAGCTTATTCTTTGATTCTGAGCTTATTTTTGAATTCTAATGACATGGAGACGATTATATGTGTTAGGGTTGTCATAAAAGTAAACCAAATGTCATTTCTAACCACACTCACTCCACAACATTCACACATTTGAATCAAACTTGAAAAACGAACTGTGCATGCTTGTAATCTACTTTTAAGCTTACTCTTTGATTCTAATCTTATTTTTGAATTCTAATGACATGGAGACGATTATATGTGTTAGGGTTGTCATAAAAGTAAACCAAATGTCATTTCTAACCACACTCACTCCACAACATTCACACATTTGAATAAAACTTGTGAAACGAACTGTGCATGCTTGTAATCTACTTTTAAGCTTATTCTTTGATTCTAAGCTTAAATTTGAAATTTAATGACATGCAGACGATTATATGTGTTAGGGTTGTCATAAAAGTAAACCAAATGTCATTTCTAACCACACTCACTCCACAACATTCACACATTTGAATAAAACTTGTGAAACGAACTGTGCATGCTTGTAATCTACTTTTAAGGTTATTCTTTGATTCTAAGCTTATTTTTGAATTCTAATGACATGGAGACGATTATATGTGTTAGGGTTTTCATAAAAGTAAACCAAATGTCATTTCTAACGACACTCACTCCACAACATTCACACATTTGAATCAAACTTGTGAAACGAACTGTGCATGCTTGTAATCTACTTTTAAGCTTATTCTTTGATTCTAAGCTTAAATTTGAATTCTAATGACATGGAGACGATTATATGTGTTAGGGTTGTCATAAAAGTAAACCAAATGTCATTTCTAACCACACTCACTCCACAACATTCACACATTTGAATAAAACTTGTGAAACGAACTGTGCATGCTTGTAATCTACTTTTAAGCTTATTCTTTGATTCTAAGCTTATTTTTGAATTCTAGTGACATGGAGACGATTATATGTGTTAGGGTTGTCATAAAAGTAAACCAAATGTCATTTCTAACCACACTCACTCCACAACATTCACACATTTGAATAAAACTTGTGAAACGAACTGTGCATGCTTGTAATCTACTTTTAAGCTTATTCATTGATTCTAAGCTTATTTTTGAATTCTAATGACATGGAGACGATTATATGTGTTAGGGTTGTCATAAAAGTAAACCAAATGTCATTTCTAACCACACTCACTCCACAACATTCACACATTTGAATCAAACTTGTAAAACGAACTGTGCATGCTTGTAATCTACTTTTAAGCTTATTCTTTGATTCTAAGCTTATTTTTGAATTCTAATGACATGGAGACGATTATATGTGTTAGGGTTGTCATAAAAGTAAACCAAATGTCATTTCTAACCACACTCACTCCACAACATTCACACATTTGAATCAAACTTGTAAAACGAACTGTGCATGCTTGTAATCTACTTTTAAGCTTATTCTTTGATTCTAAGCTTATTTTTGAATTCTAATGACATGGAGACGATTATATGTGTTAGGGTTGTCATAAAAGTAAACCAAATGTCATTTCTGACCACACTCATTCCACAACATTCACACATTTGAATCAAACTTGAAAAACGAACTGTGCATGCTTGTAATCTACTTTTAAGCTTATTCTTTGATTCTAAGCTTATTTTTGAATTCTAATGACATGGAGACGATTATATGTGTTAGGGTTGTCATAAAAGTAAACCAAATGTCATTTCTAACCACACTCACTCCACAACATTCACACATTTGAATCAAACTTGTAAAACGAACTGTGCATGCTTGTAATCTACTTTTAAGCTTATTCTTTGATTCTGAGCTTATTTTTGAATTCTAATGACATGGAGACGATTATATGTGTTAGGGTTGTCATAAAAGTAAACCAAATGTCATTTCTAACCACACTCACTCCACAACATTCACACATTTGAATAAAACTTGTGAAACGAACTGTGCATGCTTGTAATCTACTTTTAAGGTTATTCTTTGATTCTAAGCTTATTTTTGAATTCTAATGACATGGAGACGATTATATGTGTTAGGGTTTTCATAAAAGTAAACCAAATGTCATTTCTAACGACACTCACTCCACAACATTCACACATTTGAATCAAACTTGTGAAACGAACTGTGCATGCTTGTAATCTACTTTTAAGCTTATTCTTTGATTCTAAGCTTAAATTTGAATTCTAATGACATGGAGACGATTATATGTGTTAGGGTTGTCATAAAAGTAAACCAAATGTCATTTCTAACCACACTCACTCCACAACATTCACACATTTGAATAAAACTTGTGAAACGAACTGTGCATGCTTGTAATCTACTTTTAAGCTTATTCTTTGATTCTAAGCTTATTTTTGAATTCTAGTGACATGGAGACGATTATATGTGTTAGGGTTGTCATAAAAGTAAACCAAATGTCATTTCTAACCACACTCACTCCACAACATTCACACATTTGAATAAAACTTGTGAAACGAACTGTGCATGCTTGTAATCTACTTTTAAGCTTATTCATTGATTCTAAGCTTATTTTTGAATTCTAATGACATGGAGACGATTATATGTGTTAGGGTTGTCATAAAAGTAAACCAAATGTCATTTCTAACCACACTCACTCCACAACATTCACACATTTGAATCAAACTTGTAAAACGAACTGTGCATGCTTGTAATCTACTTTTAAGCTTATTCTTTGATTCTAAGCTTATTTTTGAATTCTAATGACATGGAGACGATTATATGTGTTAGGGTTGTCATAAAAGTAAACCAAATGTCATTTCTAACCACACTCACTCCACAACATTCACACATTTGAATCAAACTTGTAAAACGAACTGTGCATGCTTGTAATCTACTTTTAAGCTTATTCTTTGATTCTAAGCTTATTTTTGAATTCTAATGACATGGAGACGATTATATGTGTTAGGGTTGTCATAAAAGTAAACCAAATGTCATTTCTGACCACACTCATTCCACAACATTCACACATTTGAATCAAACTTGAAAAACGAACTGTGCATGCTTGTAATCTACTTTTAAGCTTATTCTTTGATTCTAAGCTTATTTTTGAATTCTAATGACATGGAGACGATTATATGTGTTAGGGTTGTCATAAAAGTAAACCAAATGTCATTTCTAACCACACTCACTCCACAACATTCACACATTTGAATCAAACTTGTAAAACGAACTGTGCATGCTTGTAATCTACTTTTAAGCTTATTCTTTGATTCTGAGCTTATTTTTGAATTCTAATGACATGGAGACGATTATATGTGTTAGGGTTGTCATAAAAGTAAACCAAATGTCATTTCTAACCACACTCACTCCACAACATTCACACATTTGAATAAAACTTGTGAAACGAACTGTGCATGCTTGTAATCTACTTTTAAGGTTATTCTTTGATTCTAAGCTTATTTTTGAATTCTAATGACATGGAGACGATTATATGTGTTAGGGTTTTCATAAAAGTAAACCAAATGTCATTTCTAACGACACTCACTCCACAACATTCACACATTTGAATCAAACTTGTGAAACGAACTGTGCATGCTTGTAATCTACTTTTAAGCTTATTCTTTGATTCTAAGCTTAAATTTGAATTCTAATGACATGGAGACGATTATATGTGTTAGGGTTGTCATAAAAGTAAACCAAATGTCATTTCTAACCACACTCACTCCACAACATTCACACATTTGAATAAAACTTGTGAAACGAACTGTGCATGCTTGTAATCTACTTTTAAGCTTATTCTTTGATTCTAAGCTTATTTTTGAATTCTAGTGACATGGAGACGATTATATGTGTTAGGGTTGTCATAAAAGTAAACCAAATGTCATTTCTAACCACACTCACTCCACAACATTCACACATTTGAATAAAACTTGTGAAACGAACTGTGCATGCTTGTAATCTACTTTTAAGCTTATTCATTGATTCTAAGCTTATTTTTGAATTCTAATGACATGGAGACGATTATATGTGTTAGGGTTGTCATAAAAGTAAACCAAATGTCATTTCTAACCACACTCACTCCACAACATTCACACATTTGAATCAAACTTGTAAAACGAACTGTGCATGCTTGTAATCTACTTTTAAGCTTATTCTTTGATTCTAAGCTTATTTTTGAATTCTAATGACATGGAGACGATTATATGTGTTAGGGTTGTCATAAAAGTAAACCAAATGTCATTTCTAACCACACTCACTCCACAACATTCACACATTTGAATCAAACTTGTAAAACGAACTGTGCATGCTTGTAATCTACTTTTAAGCTTATTCTTTGATTCTAAGCTTATTTTTGAATTCTAATGACATGGAGACGATTATATGTGTTAGGGTTGTCATAAAAGTAAACCAAATGTCATTTCTAACCACACTCATTCCACAACATTCACACATTTGAATCAAACTTGAAAAACGAACTGTGCATGCTTGTAATCTACTTTTAAGCTTATTCTTTGATTCTAAGCTTATTTTTGAATTCTAATGACATGGATACGATTATATGTGTTAGGGTTGTCATAAAAGTAAACCAAATGTCATTTCTAACCACACTCACTCCACAACATTCACACATTTGAATAAAACTTGTGAAACAAACTGTGCATGCTTGTAATCTACTTTTAAGCTTATTCTTTGATTCTAAGCTTATTTTTGAATTCTAATGACATGGAGACGATTATATGTGTTAGGGTTGTCATAAAAGTAAACCAAATGTCATTTCTAACCACACTCACTCCACAACATTCACACATTTGAATCAAACTTGTAAAACGAACTGTGCATGCTTGTAATCTACTTTTAAGCTTATTCTTTGATTCTAAGCTTATTTTTGAATTCTAATGACATGGAGACGATTATATGTGTTAGGGTTGTCATAAAAGTAAACCAAATGTCATTTCTAACCACACTCACTCCACAACATTCACACATTTGAATCAAACTTGAAAAACGAACTGTGCATGCTTGTAATCTACCTTTAAGCTTACTCTTTGATTCTAAGCTTATTTTTGAATTCTAATGACATGGAGACGATTATATGTGTTAGGGTTGTCATAAAAGTAAACCAAATGTCATTTCTAACCACACTCACTCCACAACATTCACACATTTGAATCAAACTTGTAAAACGAACTGTGCATGCTTGTAATCTACTTTTAAGCTTATTCTTTGATTCTAAGCTTATTTTTGAATTCTAATGACATGGAGACGATTATATGTGTTAGGGTTGTCATAAAAGTAAACCAAATGTCATTTCTAACCACACTCACTCCACAACATTCACACATTTGAATCAAACTTGAAAAACGAACTGTGCATGCTTGTAATCTACTTTTAAGCTTATTCTTTGATTCTAAGCTTATTTTTGAATTCTAATGACATGGATACGATTATATGTGTTAGGGTTGTCATAAAAGTAAACCAAATGTCATTTCTAACCACACTCACTCCACAACATTCACACATTTGAATCAAACTTGTGAAACGAACTGTGCATGCTTGTAATCTACTTTTAAGCTTATTCTTTGATTCTAAGCTTAAATTTGAATTCTAATGACATGGAGACGATTATATGTGTTAGGGTTGTCATAAAAGTAAACCAAATGTCATTTCTAACCACACTCACTCCACAACATTCACACATTTGAATCAAACTTGAAAAACGAACTGTGCATGCTTGTAATCTACTTTTAAGCTTACTCTTTCATTCTAAGCTTATTTTTGAATTCTAATGACATGGAGACGATTATATGTGTTAGGGTTGTCATAAAAGTAAACCAAATGTCATTTCTAACCACACTCACTCCACAACATTCACACATTTGAATCAAACTTGTGAAACGAACTGTGCATGCTTGTAATCTACTTTTAAGCTTATTCTTTGATTCTAAGCTTAAATTTGAATTTTAATGACATGGAGACGATTATATGTGTTAGGGTTGTCATAAAAGTAAACCAAATGTCATTTCTAACCACACTCACTCCACAACATTCACACATTTGAATAAAACTTGTGAAACGAACTGTGCATGCTTGTAATCTACTTTTAAGCTTATTCTTTGATTCTAAGCTTATTTTTGAATTCTAGTGACATGGAGACGATTATATGTGTTAGGGTTGTCATAAAAGTAAACCAAATGTCATTTCTAACCACACTCACTCCACAACATTCACACATTTGAATAAAACTTGTGAAACGAACTGTGCATGCTTGTAATCTACTTTTAAGGTTATTCTTTGATTCTAAGCTTATTTTTGAATTCTAATGACATGGAGACGATTATATGTGTTAGGGTTTTCATAAAAGTAAACCAAATGTCATTTCTAACGACACTCACTCCACAACATTCACACATTTGAATCAAACTTGTGAAACGAACTGTGCATGCTTGTAATCTACTTTTAAGCTTATTCTTTGATTCTAAGCTTAAATTTGAATTCTAATGACATGGAGACGATTATATGTGTTAGGGTTGTCATAAAAGTAAACCAAATGTCATTTCTAACCACACTCACTCCACAACATTCACACATTTGAATAAAACTTGTGAAACGAACTGTGCATGCTTGTAATCTACTTTTAAGCTTATTCTTTGATTCTAAGCTTATTTTTGAATTCTAGTGACATGGAGACGATTATATGTGTTAGGGTTGTCATAAAAGTAAACCAAATGTCATTTCTAACCACACTCACTCCACAACATTCACACATTTGAATAAAACTTGTGAAACGAACTGTGCATGCTTGTAATCTACTTTTAAGCTTATTCTTTGATTCTAAGCTTATTTTTGAATTCTATTGACATGGAGACGATTATATGTGTTAGGGTTGTCATAAAAGTAAACCAAATGTCATTTCTAACCACACTCACTCCACAACATTCACACATTTGAATCCAACTTGTAAAACGAACTGTGCATGCTTGTAATCTACTTTTAAGCTTATTCTTTGATTCTAAGCTTATTTTTGAATTCTAATGACATGGAGACGATTATATGTGTTAGGGTTGTCATAAAAGTAAACCAAATGTCATTTCTAACCACACTCACTCCACAACATTCACACATTTGAATCAAACTTGTAAAACGAACTGTGCATGCTTGTAATCTACTTTTAAGCTTATTCTTTGATTCTAAGCTTTTTTTTGAATTCTAATGACATGGAGACGATTATATGTGTTAGGGTTGTCATAAAAGTAAACCAAATGTCATTTCTAACCACACTCACTCCACAACATTCACACATTTGAATCAAACTTGAAAAACAAACTGTGCATGCTTGTAATCTACTTTTAAGCTTATTCTTTGATTCTAAGCTTATTTTTGAATTCTAATGACATGGAGACGATTATATGTGTTAGGGTTGTCATAAAAGTAAACCAAATGTCATTTCTAACCACACTCACTCCACAACATTCACACATTTGAATCAAACTTGAAAAACGAACTGTGCATGCTTGTAATCTACTTTTAAGCTTACTCTTTGATTCTAATCTTATTTTTGAATTCTAATGACATGGAGACGATTATATGTGTTAGGGTTGTCATAAAAGTAAAACAAATGTCATTTCTAACCACACTCACTCCACAACATTCACAAATTTGAATCAAACTTGTGAAACGAACTGTGCATGCTTGTAATCTACTTTTAAGCTTATTCTTTGATTCTAAGCTTAAATTTGAATTCTAATGACATGGAGACGATTATATGTGTTAGGGTTGTCATAAAAGTAAACCAAATGTCATTTCTAACCACACTCACTCCACAACATTCACACATTTGAATCAAACTTGTAAAACGAACTGTGCATGCTTGTAATCTACTTTTAAGCTTATTCTTTGATTCTAAGCTTATTTTTGAATTCTAATGACATGGAGACGATTATAGGTGTTAGGGTTGTCATAAAAGTAAACCAAATGTCATTTCTAACCACACTCACTCCACAACATTCACACATTTGAATCAAACTTGTAAAACGAACTGTGCATGCTTGTAATCTACTTTTAAGCTTATTCTTTGATTCTAAGCTTATTTTTGAATTCTAATGACATGGAGACGATTATATGTGTTAGGGTTGTCATAAAAGTAAACCAAATGTCATTTCTAACCACACTCACTCCACAACATTCACACATTTGAATCAAACTTGTAAAACGAACTGTGCATGCTTGTAATCTACTTTTAAGCTTATTCTTTGATTCTAAGCTTATTTTTGAATTCTAATGACATGGAGACGATTATATGTGTTAGGGTTGTCATAAAAGTAAACCAAATGTCATTTCTAACCACACTCACTCCACAACATTCACACATTTGAATCAAACTTGTAAAACGAACTGTGCATGCTTGTAATCTACTTTTAAGCTTATTCTTTGATTCTAAGCTTATTTTTGAATTCTAATGACATGGAGACGATTATATGTGTTAGGGTTGTCATAAAAGTAAACCAAATGTCATTTCTAACCACACTCACTCCACAACATTCACACATTTGAATCAAACTTGAAAAACGAACTGTGCATGCTTGTAATCTACTTTTAAGCTTATTCTTTGATTCTAAGCTTATTTTTGAATTCTAATGACATGGATACGATTATATGTGTTAGGGTTGTCATAAAAGTAAACCAAATGTCATTTCTAACCACACTCACTCCACAACATTCACACATTTGAATAAAACTTGTGAAACAAACTGTGCATGGTTGTAATCTACTTTTAAGCTTATTCTTTGATTCTAAGCTTTTTTTTGAATTCTAATGACATGGAGACGATTATATGTGTTAGGGTTGTCATAAAAGTAAACCAAATGTCATTTCTAACCACACTCACTCCACAACATTCACACATTTGAATCAAATTTGAAAAACAAACTGTGCATGCTTGTAATCTACTTTTAAGCTTATTCTTTGATTCTAAGCTTATTTTTGAATTCTAATGACATGGATACGATTATATGTGTTAGGGTTGTCATAAAAGTAAACCAAATGTCATTTCTAACCACACTCACTCCACAACATTCACACATTTGAATTAAACTTGTGAAACGAACTGTGCATGCTTGTAATCTACTATTAAGCTTATTCTTTGATTCTAAGCTTATTTTTGAATTCTAATGACATGGAGACGATTATATGTGTTAGGGTTGTCATAAAAGTAAACCATATGTCATTTCTAACCACACTCACTCCACAACATTCACACATTTGAATCAAACTTGTAAAACGAACTGTGCATGCTTGTAATCTACTTTTAAGCTTATTCTTTGATTCTGAGCTTATTTTTGAATTCTAATGACATGGAGACGATTATATGTGTTAGGGTTGTCATAAAAGTAAACCAAATGTCATTTCTAACCACACTCACTCCACAACATTCACACATTTGAATCAAACTTGTAAAACGAACTGTGCATGCTTGTAATCTACTTTTAAGCTTATTCTTTGATTCTGAGCTTATTTTTGAATTCTAATGACATGGAGACGATTATATGTGTTAGGGTTGTCATAAAAGTAAACCAAATGTCATTTCTAACCACACTCACTCCACAACATTCACACATTTGAATCAAACTTGAAAAACGAACTGTGCATGCTTGTAATCTACTTTTAAGCTTACTCTTTGATTCTAATCTTATTTTTGAATTCTAATGACATGGAGACGATTATATGTGTTAGGGTTGTCATAAAAGTAAACCAAATGTCATTTCTAACCACACTCACTCCACAACATTCACACATTTGAATCAAACTTGTGAAACGAACTGTGCATGCTTGTAATCTACTTTTAAGCTTATTCTTTGATTCTAAGCTTAAATTTGAATTCTAATGACATGGAGACGATTATATGTGTTAGGGTTGTCATAAAAGTAAACCAAATGTCATTTCTAACCACACTCACTCCACAACATTCACACATTTGAATCAAACTTGTAAAACGAACTGTGCATGCTTGTAATCTACTTTTAAGCTTATTCTTTGATTCTGAGCTTATTTTTAAATTCTAATGACATGGAGACGATTATATGTGTTAGGGTTGTCATAAAAGTAAACCAAATGTCATTTCTAACCACACTCACTCCACAACATTCACACATTTGAATAAAACTTGTGAAACGAACTGTGCATGCTTGTAATCTACTTTTAAGGTTATTCTTTGATTCTAAGCTTATTTTTGAATTCTAATGACATGGAGACGATTATATGTGTTAGGGTTTTCATAAAAGTAAACCAAATGTCATTTCTAACGACACTCACTCCACAACATTCACACATTTGAATCAAACTTGTGAAACGAACTGTGCATGCTTGTAATCTACTTTTAGGCTTATTCTTTGATTCTAAGCTTAAATTTGAATTCTAATGACATGGAGACGATTATATGTGTTAGGGTTGTCATAAAAGTAAACCAAATGTCATTTCTAACCACACTCACTCCACAACATTCACACATTTGAATAAAACTTGTGAAACGAACTGTGCATGCTTGTAATCTACTTTTAAGCTTATTCTTTGATTCTAAGCTTATTTTTGAATTCTAATGACATGGAGACGATTATAGGTGTTAGGGTTGTCATAAAAGTAAACCAAATGTCATTTCTAACCACACTCACTCCACAACATTCACACATTTGAATCAAACTTGAAAAACGAACTGTGCATGCTTGTAATCTACTTTTAAGCTTATTCTTTGATTCTAAGCTTATTTTTGAATTCTAATGACATGGATACGATTATATGTGTTAGGGTTGTCATAAAAGTAAACCAAATGTCATTTCTAACCACACTCACTCCACAACATTCACACATTTGAATAAAACTTGTGAAACAAACTGTGCATGGTTGTAATCTACTTTTAAGCTTATTCTTTGATTCTAAGCTTTTTTTTGAATTCTAATGACATGGAGACGATTATATGTGTTAAGGTTGTCATAAAAGTAAACCAAATGTCATTTCTAACCACACTCACTCCACAACATTCACACATTTGAATCAAATTTGAAAAACAAACTGTGCATGCTTGTAATCTACTTTTAAGCTTATTCTTTGATTCTAAGCTTATTTTTGAATTCTAATGACATGGATACGATTATATGTGTTAGGGTTGTCATAAAAGTAAACCAAATGTCATTTCTAACCACACTCACTCCACAACATTCACACATTTGAATTAAACTTGTGAAACGAACTGTGCATGCTTGTAATCTACTTTTAAGCTTATTCTTTGATTCTAAGCTTATTTTTGAATTCTAATGACATGGAGACGATTATATGTGTTAGGGTTGTCATAAAAGTAAACCATATGTCATTTCTAACCACACTCACTCCACAACATTCACACATTTGAATCAAACTTGTAAAACGAACTGTGCATGCTTGTAATCTACTTTTAAGCTTATTCTTTGATTCTGAGCTTATTTTTGAATTCTAATGACATGGAGACGATTATATGTGTTAGGGTTGTCATAAAAGTAAACCAAATGTCATTTCTAACCACACTCACTCCACAACATTCACACATTTGAATCAAACTTGTAAAACGAACTGTGCATGCTTGTAATCTACTTTTAAGCTTATTCTTTGATTCTGAGCTTATTTTTGAATTCTAATGACATGGAGACGATTATATGTGTTAGGGTTGTCATAAAAGTAAACCAAATGTCATTTCTAACCACACTCACTCCACAACATTCACACATTTGAATCAAACTTGAAAAACGAACTGTGCATGCTTGTAATCTACTTTTAAGCTTACTCTTTGATTCTAATCTTATTTTTGAATTCTAATGACATGGAGACGATTATATGTGTTAGGGTTGTCATAAAAGTAAACCAAATGTCATTTCTAACCACACTCACTCCACAACATTCACACATTTGAATCAAACTTGTGAAACGAACTGTGCATGCTTGTAATCTACTTTTAAGCTTATTCTTTGATTCTAAGCTTAAATTTGAATTCTAATGACATGGAGACGATTATATGTGTTAGGGTTGTCATAAAAGTAAACCAAATGTCATTTCTAACCACACTCACTCCACAACATTCACACATTTGAATCAAACTTGTAAAACGAACTGTGCATGCTTGTAATCTACTTTTAAGCTTATTCTTTGATTCTGAGCTTATTTTTAAATTCTAATGACATGGAGACGATTATATGTGTTAGGGTTGTCATAAAAGTAAACCAAATGTCATTTCTAACCACACTCACTCCACAACATTCACACATTTGAATAAAACTTGTGAAACGAACTGTGCATGCTTGTAATCTACTTTTAAGGTTATTCTTTGATTCTAAGCTTATTTTTGAATTCTAATGACATGGAGACGATTATATGTGTTAGGGTTTTCATAAAAGTAAACCAAATGTCATTTCTAACGACACTCACTCCACAACATTCACACATTTGAATCAAACTTGTGAAACGAACTGTGCATGCTTGTAATCTACTTTTAGGCTTATTCTTTGATTCTAAGCTTAAATTTGAATTCTAATGACATGGAGACGATTATATGTGTTAGGGTTGTCATAAAAGTAAACCAAATGTCATTTCTAACCACACTCACTCCACAACATTCACACATTTGAATAAAACTTGTGAAACGAACTGTGCATGCTTGTAATCTACTTTTAAGCTTATTCTTTGATTCTAAGCTTATTTTTGAATTCTAATGACATGGAGACGATTATAGGTGTTAGGGTTGTCATAAAAGTAAACCAAATGTCATTTCTAACCACACTCACTCCACAACATTCACACATTTGAATCAAACTTGTAAAACGAACTGTGCATGCTTGTAATCTACTTTTAAGCTTATTCTTTGATTCTAAGCTTATTTTTGAATTCTAATGACATGGAGACGATTATATGTGTTAGGGTTGTCATAAAAGTAAACCAAATGTCATTTCTAACCACACTCACTCCACAACATTCACACATTTGAATCAAACTTGTAAAACGAACTGTGCATGCTTGTAATCTACTTTTAAGCTTATTCTTTGATTCTAAGCTTATTTTTGAATTCTAATGACATGGAGACGATTATATGTGTTAGGGTTGTCATAAAAGTAAACCAAATGTCATTTCTAACCACACTCACTCCACAACATTCACACATTTGAATCAAACTTGAAAAACGAACTGTGCATGCTTGTAATCTACTTTTAAGCTTATTCTTTGATTCTAAGCTTATTTTTGAATTCTAATGACATGGATACGATTATATGTGTTAGGGTTGTCATAAAAGTAAACCAAATGTCATTTCTAACCACACTCACTCCACAACATTCACACATTTGAATAAAACTTGTGAAACAAACTGTGCATGGTTGTAATCTACTTTTAAGCTTATTCTTTGATTCTAAGCTTATTTTTGAATTCTAATGACATGGAGACGATTATATGTGTTAGGGTTGTCATAAAAGTAAACCAAATGTCATTTCTAACCACACTCACTCCACAACATTCACACATTTGAATCAAACTTGTAAAACGAACTGTGCATGCTTGTAATCTACTTTTAAGCTTATTCTTTGATTCTAAGCTTATTTTTGAATTCTAATGACATGGAGACGATTATATGTGTTAGGGTTGTCATAAAAGTAAACCAAATGTCATTTCTAACCACACTCACTCCACAACATTCACACATTTGAATCAAACTTGTAAAACGAACTGTGCATGCTTGTAATCTACTTTTAAGCTTATTCTTTGATTCTAAGCTTATTTTTGAATTCTAATGACATGGAGACGATTATATGTGTTAGGGTTGTCATAAAAGTAAACCAAATGTCATTTCTAACCACACTCACTCCACAACATTCACACATTTGAATCAAACTTGTAAAACGAACTGTGCATGCTTGTAATCTACTTTTAAGCTTATTCTTTGATTCTAAGCTTATTTTTGAATTCTAATGACATGGAGACGATTATATGTGTTAGGGTTGTCATAAAAGTAAACCAAATGTCATTTCTAACCACACTCACTCCACAACATTCACACATTTGAATAAAACTTGTGAAACAAACTGTGCATGGTTGTAATCTACTTTTAAGCTTATTCTTTGATTCTAAGCTTATTTTTGAATTCTAATGACATGGAGACGATTATATGTGTTAGGGTTGTCATAAAAGTAAACCAAATGTCATTTCTAACCACACTCACTCCACAACATTCACACATTTGAATCAAACTTGTAAAACGAACTGTGCATGCTTGTAATCTACTTTTAAGCTTATTCTTTGATTCTAAGCTTATTTTTGAATTCTAATGACATGGAGACGATTATATGTGTTAGGGTTGTCATAAAAGTAAACCAAATGTCATTTCTAACCACACTCACTCCACAACATTCACACATTTGAATCAAACTTGTAAAACGAACTGTGCATGCTTGTAATCTACTTTTAAGCTTATTCTTTGATTCTAAGCTTATTTTTGAATTCTAATGACATGGAGACGATTATATGTGTTAGGGTTGTCATAAAAGTAAACCAAATGTCATTTCTAACCACACTCACTCCACAACATTCACACATTTGAATCAAACTTGTAAAACGAACTGTGCATGCTTGTAATCTACTTTTAAGCTTATTCTTTGATTCTAAGCTTATTTTTGAATTCTAATGACATGGAGACGATTATATGTGTTAGGGTTGTCATAAAAGTAAACCAAATGTCATTTCTAACCACACTCACTCCACAACATTCACACATTTGAATCAAACTTGAAAAACGAACTGTGCATGCTTGTAATCTACTTTTAAGCTTATTCTTTGATTCTAAGCTTATTTTTGAATTCTAATGACATGGATACGATTATATGTGTTAGGGTTGTCATAAAAGTAAACCAAATGTCATTTCTAACCACACTCACTCCACAACATTCACACATTTGAATAAAACTTGTGAAACAAACTGTGCATGGTTGTAATCTACTTTTAAGCTTATTCTTTGATTCTAAGCTTATTTTTGAATTCTAATGACATGGAGACGATTATATGTGTTAGGGTTGTCATAAAAGTAAACCAAATGTCATTTCTAACCACACTCACTCCACAACATTCACACATTTGAATCAAACTTGTAAAACGAACTGTGCATGCTTGTAATCTACTTTTAAGCTTATTCTTTGATTCTAAGCTTATTTTTGAATTCTAATGACATGGAGACGATTATATGTGTTAGGGTTGTCATAAAAGTAAACCAAATGTCATTTCTAACCACACTCACTCCACAACATTCACACATTTGAATCAAACTTGAAAAACGAACTGTGCATGCTTGTAATCTACTTTTAAGCTTATTCTTTGATTCTAAGCTTATTTTTGAATTCTAATGACATGGATACGATTATATGTGTTAGGGTTGTCATAAAAGTAAACCAAATGTCATTTCTAACCACACTCACTCCACAACATTCACACATTTGAATAAAACTTGTGAAACAAACTGTGCATGGTTGTAATCTACTTTTAAGCTTATTCTTTGATTCTAAGCTTATTTTTGAATTCTAATGACATGGAGACGATTATATGTGTTAGGGTTGTCATAAAAGTAAACCAAATGTCATTTCTAACCACACTCACTCCACAACATTCACACATTTGAATCAAACTTGTAAAACGAACTGTGCATGCTTGTAATCTACTTTTAAGCTTATTCTTTGATTCTAAGCTTATTTTTGAATTCTAATGACATGGAGACGATTATATGTGTTAGGGTTGTCATAAAAGTAAACCAAATGTCATTTCTAACCACACTCACTCCACAACATTCACACATTTGAATCAAACTTGTAAAACGAACTGTGCATGCTTGTAATCTACTTTTAAGCTTATTCTTTGATTCTAAGCTTATTTTTGAATTCTAATGACATGGAGACGATTATATGTGTTAGGGTTGTCATAAAAGTAAACCAAATGTCATTTCTAACCACACTCACTCCACAACATTCACACATTTGAATCAAACTTGTAAAACGAACTGTGCATGCTTGTAATCTACTTTTAAGCTTATTCTTTGATTCTAAGCTTATTTTTGAATTCTAATGACATGGAGACGATTATATGTGTTAGGGTTGTCATAAAAGTAAACCAAATGTCATTTCTAACCACACTCACTCCACAACATTCACACATTTGAATCAAACTTGAAAAACGAACTGTGCATGCTTGTAATCTACTTTTAAGCTTATTCTTTGATTCTAAGCTTATTTTTGAATTCTAATGACATGGATACGATTATATGTGTTAGGGTTGTCATAAAAGTAAACCAAATGTCATTTCTAACCACACTCACTCCACAACATTCACACATTTGAATAAAACTTGTGAAACAAACTGTGCATGGTTGTAATCTACTTTTAAGCTTATTCTTTGATTCTAAGCTTATTTTTGAATTCTAATGACATGGAGACGATTATATGTGTTAGGGTTGTCATAAAAGTAAACCAAATGTCATTTCTAACCACACTCACTCCACAACATTCACACATTTGAATCAAACTTGTAAAACGAACTGTGCATGCTTGTAATCTACTTTTAAGCTTATTCTTTGATTCTAAGCTTATTTTTGAATTCTAATGACATGGAGACGATTATATGTGTTAGGGTTGTCATAAAAGTAAACCAAATGTCATTTCTAACCACACTCACTCCACAACATTCACACATTTGAATCAAACTTGTAAAACGAACTGTGCATGCTTGTAATCTACTTTTAAGCTTATTCTTTGATTCTAAGCTTATTTTTGAATTCTAATGACATGGAGACGATTATATGTGTTAGGGTTGTCATAAAAGTAAACCAAATGTCATTTCTAACCACACTCACTCCACAACATTCACACATTTGAATCAAACTTGTGAAACGAACTGTGCATGCTTGTAATCTACTTTTAAGCTTATTCTTTGATTCTAAGCTTTTTTTTGAATTCTAATGACATGGAGACGATTATATGTGTTAGGGTTGTCATAAAAGTAAACCAAATGTCATTTCTAACCACACTCACTCCACAACATTCACACATTTGAATCAAACTTGAAAAACGAACTGTGCATGCTTGTAATCTACTTTTAAGCTTATTCTTTGATTCTAAGCTTATTTTTGAATTCTAATGACATGGATACGATTATATGTGTTAGGGTTGTCATAAAAGTAAACCAAATGTCATTTCTAACCACACTCACTCCACAACATTCACACATTTGAATAAAACTTGTGAAACAAACTGTGCATGGTTGTAATCTACTTTTAAGCTTATTCTTTGATTCTAAGCTTATTTTTGAATTCTAATGACATGGAGACGATTATATGTGTTAGGGTTGTCATAAAAGTAAACCAAATGTCATTTCTAACCACACTCACTCCACAACATTCACACATTTGAATCAAACTTGTAAAACGAACTGTGCATGCTTGTAATCTACTTTTAAGCTTATTCTTTGATTCTAAGCTTATTTTTGAATTCTAATGACATGGAGACGATTATATGTGTTAGGGTTGTCATAAAAGTAAACCAAATGTCATTTCTAACCACACTCACTCCACAACATTCACACATTTGAATCAAACTTGTAAAACGAACTGTGCATGCTTGTAATCTACTTTTAAGCTTATTCTTTGATTCTAAGCTTATTTTTGAATTCTAATGACATGGAGACGATTATATGTGTTAGGGTTGTCATAAAAGTAAACCAAATGTCATTTCTAACCACACTCACTCCACAACATTCACACATTTGAATCAAACTTGTAAAACGAACTGTGCATGCTTGTAATCTACTTTTAAGCTTATTCTTTGATTCTAAGCTTATTTTTGAATTCTAATGACATGGAGACGATTATATGTGTTAGGGTTGTCATAAAAGTAAACCAAATGTCATTTCTAACCACACTCACTCCACAACATTCACACATTTGAATCAAACTTGAAAAACGAACTGTGCATGCTTGTAATCTACTTTTAAGCTTATTCTTTGATTCTAAGCTTATTTTTGAATTCTAATGACATGGATACGATTATATGTGTTAGGGTTGTCATAAAAGTAAACCAAATGTCATTTCTAACCACACTCACTCCACAACATTCACACATTTGAATAAAACTTGTGAAACAAACTGTGCATGGTTGTAATCTACTTTTAAGCTTATTCTTTGATTCTAAGCTTATTTTTGAATTCTAATGACATGGAGACGATTATATGTGTTAGGGTTGTCATAAAAGTAAACCAAATGTCATTTCTAACCACACTCACTCCACAACATTCACACATTTGAATCAAACTTGTAAAACGAAGTGTGCATGCTTGTAATCTACTTTTAAGCTTATTCTTTGATTCTAAGCTTATTTTTGAATTCTAATGACATGGAGACGATTATATGTGTTAGGGTTGTCATAAAAGTAAACCAAATGTCATTTCTAACCACACTCACTCCACAACATTCACACATTTGAATCAAACTTGTAAAACGAACTGTGCATGCTTGTAATCTACTTTTAAGCTTATTCTTTGATTCTAAGCTTATTTTTGAATTCTAATGACATGGAGACGATTATATGTGTTAGGGTTGTCATAAAAGTAAACCAAATGTCATTTCTAACCACACTCACTCCACAACATTCACACATTTGAATCAAACTTGTGAAACGAACTGTGCATGCTTGTAATCTACTTTTAAGCTTATTCTTTGATTCTAAGCTTTTTTTTGAATTCTAATGACATGGAGACGATTATATGTGTTAGGGTTGTCATAAAAGTAAACCAAATGTCATTTCTAACCACACTCACTCCACAACATTCACACATTTGAATCAAACTTGAAAAACGAACTGTGCATGCTTGTAATCTACTATTAAGCTTATTCTTTGATTCTAAGCTTATTTTTGAATTCTAATGACATGGATACGATTATATGTGTTAGGGTTGTCATAAAAGTAAACCAAATGTCATTTCTAACCACACTCACTCCACAACATTCACACATTTGAATAAAACTTGTGAAACAAACTGTGCATGGTTGTAATCTACTTTTAAGCTTATTCTTTGATTCTAAGCTTATTTTTGAATTCTAATGACATGGAGACGATTATATGTGTTAGGGTTGTCATAAAAGTAAACCAAATGTCATTTCTAACCACACTCACTCCACAACATTCACACATTTGAATCAAACTTGTAAAACGAACTGTGCATGCTTGTAATCTACTTTTAAGCTTATTCTTTGATTCTAAGCTTATTTTTGAATTCTAATGACATGGAGACGATTATATGTGTTAGGGTTGTCATAAAAGTAAACCAAATGTCATTTCTAACCACACTCACTCCACAACATTCACACATTTGAATCAAACTTGTAAAACGAACTGTGCATGCTTGTAATCTACTTTTAAGCTTATTCTTTGATTCTAAGCTTATTTTTGAATTCTAATGACATGGAGACGATTATATGTGTTAGGGTTGTCATAAAAGTAAACCAAATGTCATTTCTAACCACACTCACTCCACAACATTCACACATTTGAATCAAACTTGTAAAACGAATTGTGCATGCTTGTAATCTACTTTTAAGCTTATTCTTTGATTCTAAGCTTATTTTTGAATTCTAATGACATGGAGACGATTATATGTGTTAGGGTTGTCATAAAAGTAAACCAAATGTCATTTCTAACCACACTCACTCCACAACATTCACACATTTGAATCAAACTTGAAAAACGAACTGTGCATGCTTGTAATCTACTTTTAAGCTTATTCTTTGATTCTAAGCTTATTTTTGAATTCTAATGACATGGATACGATTATATGTGTTAGGGTTGTCATAAAAGTAAACCAAATGTCATTTCTAACCACACTCACTCCACAACATTCACACATTTGAATCAAACTTGTGAAACGAACTGTGCATGCTTGTAATCTACTTTTAAGCTTATTCTTTGATTCTAAGCTTAAATTTGAATTCTAATGACATGGAGACGATTATATGTGTTAGGGTTGTCATAAAAGTAAACCAAATGTCATTTCTAACCACACTCACTCCACAACATTCACACATTTGAATCAAACTTGAAAAACGAACTGTGCATGCTTGTAATCTACTTTTAAGCTTACTCTTTGATTCTAAGCTTATTTTTGAATTCTAATGACATGGAGACGATTATATGTGTTAGGGTTGTCATAAAAGTAAACCAAATGTCATTTCTAACCACACTCACTCCACAACATTCACACATTTGAATCAAACTTGTGAAACGAACTGTGCAAGCTTGTAATCTACTTTTAAGCTTATTCTTTGATTCTAAGCTTAAATTTGAATTCTAATGACATGGAGACGATTATATGTGTTAGGGTTGTCATAAAAGTAAACCAAATGTCATTTCTAACCACACTCACTCCACAACATTCACACATTTGAATAAAACTTGTGAAACGAACTGTGCATGCTTGTAATCTACTTTTAAGCTTATTCTTTGATTCTAAGCTTATTTTTGAATTCTAGTGACATGGAGACGATTATATGTGTTAGGGTTGTCATAAAAGTAAACCAAATGTCATTTCTAACCACACTCACTCCACAACATTCACACATTTGAATAAAACTTGTGAAACGAACTGTGCATGCTTGTAATCTACTTTTAAGGTTATTCTTTGATTCTAAGCTTATTTTTGAATTCTAATGACATGGAGACGATTATATGTGTTAGGGTTTTTATAAAAGTAAACCAAATGTCATTTCTAACCACACTCACTCCACAACATTCACACATTTGAATCAAACTTGTGAAACGAACTGTGCATGCTTGTAATCTACTTTTAAGCTTATTCTTTGATTCTAAGCTTATTTTTGAATTCTAATGACATGGAGACGATTATATGTGTTAGGGTTGTCATAAAAGTAAACCAAATGTCATTTCTAACCACACTCACTCCACAAAATTCACACATTTGAATCAAACTTGTAAAACGAACTGTGCATGCTTGTAATCTACTTTTAAGCTTATTCTTTGATTCTAAGCTTATTTTTGAATTCTAATGACATGGAGACGATTATATGTGTTAGGGTTGTCATAAAAGTAAACCAAATGTCATTTCTAACCACACTCACTCCACAACATTCACACATTTGAATCAAACTTGTAAAACGAACTGTGCATGCTTGTAATCTACTTTTAAGCTTATTCTTTGATTCTAAGCTTATTTTTGAATTCTAATGACATGGAGACGATTATATGTGTTAGGGTTGTCATAAAAGTAAACCAAATGTCATTTCTAACCACACTCACTCCACAACATTCACACATTTGAATCAAACTTGAAAAACGAACTGTGCATGCTTGTAATCTACTTTTAAGCTTATTCTTTGATTCTAAGCTTATTTTTGAATTCTAATGACATGGATACGATTATATGTGTTAGGGTTGTCATAAAAGTAAACCAAATGTCATTTCTAACCACACTCACTCCACAACATTCACACATTTGAATCAAACTTGTGAAACGAACTGTGCATGCTTGTAATCTACTTTTAAGCTTATTCTTTGATTCTAAGCTTAAATTTGAATTCTAATGACATGGAGACGATTATATGTGTTAGGGTTGTCATAAAAGTAAACCAAATGTCATTTCTAACCACACTCACTCCACAACATTCACACATTTGAATCAAACTTGAAAAACGAACTGTGCATGCTTGTAATCTACTTTTAAGCTTACTCTTTGATTCTAAGCTTATTTTTGAATTCTAATGACATGGAGACGATTATATGTGTTAGGGTTGTCATAAAAGTAAACCAAATGTCATTTCTAACCACACTCACTCCACAACATTCACACATTTGAATCTAACTTGTGAAACGAACTGTGCATGCTTGTAATCTACTTTTAAGCTTATTCTTTGATTCTAAGCTTAAATTTGAATTCTAATGACATGGAGACGATTATATGTGTTAGGGTTGTCATAAAAGTAAACCAAATGTCATTTCTAACCACACTCACTCCACAACATTCACACATTTGAATAAAACTTGTGAAACGAACTGTGCATGCTTGTAATCTACTTTTAAGCTTATTCTTTGATTCTAAGCTTATTTTTGAATTCTAGTGACATGGAGACGATTATATGTGTAAGGGTTGTCATAAAAGTAAACCAAATGTCATTTCTAACCACACTCACTCCACAACATTCACACATTTGAATAAAACTTGTGAAACGAACTGTGCATGCTTGTAATCTACTTTTAAGGTTATTCTTTGATTCTAAGCTTATTTTTGAATTCTAATGACATGGAGACGATTATATGTGTTAGGGTTTTTTATAAAAGTAAACCAAATGTCATTTCTAACGACACTCACTCCACAACATTCACACATTTGAATCAAACTTGTGAAACGAACTGTGCATGCTTGTAATCTACTTTTAAGTTTATTCTTTGATTCTAAGCTTAAATTTGAATTCTAATGACATGGAGACGATTATATGTGTTAGGGTTGTCATAAAAGTAAACCAAATGTCATTTCTAACCACACTCACTCCACAACATTCACACATTTGAATAAAACTTGTGAAACGAACTGTGCATGCTTGTAATCTACTTTTAAGCTTATTCTTTGATTCTAAGCTTATTTTTGAATTCTAGTGACATGGAGACGATTATATGTGTTAGGGTTGTCATAAAAGTAAACCAAATGTCATTTCTAACCACACTCACTCCACAACATTCACACATTTGAATAAAACTTGTGAAACGAACTGTGCATGCTTGTAATCTACTTTTAAGCTTATTCTTTGATTCTAAGCTTATTTTTGAATTCTAATGACATGGATACGATTATATGTGTTAGGGTTGTCATAAAAGTAAACCAAATGTCATTTCTAACCACACTCACTCCACAACATTCACACATTTGAATCAAACTTGTAAAACGAACTGTGCATGCTTGTAATCTACTTTTAAGCTTATTCTTTGATTCTAAGCTTATTTTTGAATTCTAATGACATGGAGACGATTATATGTGTTAGGGTTGTCATAAAAGTAAACCAAATGTCATTTCTAACCACACTCACTCCACAACATTCACACATTTGAATCAAACTTGTAAAACGAACTGTGCATGCTTGTAATCTACTTTTAAGCTTATTCTTTGATTCTAAGCTTATTTTTGAATTCTAATGACATGGAGACGATTATATGTGTTAGGGTTGTCATAAAAGTAAACCAAATGTCATTTCTAACCACACTCACTCCACAACATTCACACATTTGAATCAAACTTGTGAAACGAACTGTGCATGCTTGTAATCTACTTTTAAGCTTATTCTTTGATTCTAAGCTTAAATTTGAATTCTAATGACATGGAGACGATTATATGTGTTAGGGTTGTCATAAAAGTAAACCAAATGTCATTTCTAACCACACTTACTCCACAACATTCACACATTTGAATCAAACTTGAAAAACGAACTGTGCATGCTTGTAATCTACTTTTAAGCTTACTCTTTGATTCTAAACTTATTTTTGAATTCTAATGACATGGAGACGATTATATGTGTTAGGGTTGTCATAAAAGTAAACCAAATGTCATTTCTAACCACACTCACTCCACAACATTCACACATTTGAATCAAACTTGTGAAACGAACTGTGCATGCTTGTAATCTACTTTTAAGCTTATTCTTTGATTCTAAGCTTAAATTTGAATTCTAATGACATGGAGACGATTATATGTGTTAGGGTTGTCATAAAAGTAAACCAAATGTCATTTCTAACCACACTCACTCCACAACATTCACACATTTGAATAAAACTTGTGAAACGAACTGTGCATGCTTGTAATCCACTTTTAAGCTTATTCTTTGATTCTAAGCTTATTTTTGAATTCTAATGACATGGAGACGATTATATGTGTTAGGGTTGTCATAAAAGTAAACCAAATGTCATTTCTAACCACACTCACTCCACAACATTCACACATTTGAATCAAACTTGAAAAACGAACTGTGCATGCTTGTAATCTACTTTTAAGCTTATTCTTTGATTCTAAGCTTATTTTTGAATTCTAATGACATGGAGACGATTATATGTGTTAGGGTTGTCATAAAAGTAAACCAAATGTCATTTCTAACCACACTCACTCCACAACATTCACACATTTGAATCAAACTTGAAAAACGAACTGTGCATGCTTGTAATCTACTTTTAAGCTTATTCTTTGATTCTAAGCTTATTTTTGAATTCTAATGACATGGAGACGATTATATGTGTTAGGGTTGTCATAAAAGTAAACCAAATGTCATTTCTAACCACACTCACTCCACAACATTCACACATTTGAATCAAACTTGTAAAACGAACTGTGCATGCTTGTAATCTACTTTTAAGCTTATTCTTTGATTCTAAGCTTATTTTTGAATTCTAATGACATGGAGACGATTATATGTGTTAGGGTTGTCATAAAAGTAAACCAAATGTCATTTCTAACCACACTCACTCCACAACATTCACACATTTGAATAAAACTTGTGAAACGAACTGTGCATGCTTGTAATCTACTTTTAAGCTTATTCTTTGATTCTAAGCTTATTTTTGAATTCTAGTGA